>OW387023.1:43576426-44838829 GCA_936439885.1 Nowickia ferox | reverse complement strand
TTTAAGAGAAAATATAAAATTATAAACTCCAATTGATATTGAATCATGTAATTTGCTATATATATTTTATAAATGAAAAACCAATAATTTCTTTATAATAATATTCCTTAAAATAGTTTCCGTTAGTTTCCGTTACTAGCACATCACATTTGAGTCGCATTTGTCCCTTGCATCCTCCAAGTTTGAATTTGCTTAATTTTCCGGCCAATGTCGATTTCGGTCAAATCGTAATGGAGTACATAAAACCGGCCATTGACTACGTTATTACGAAAATCCAGCAAGTCCATGAATTTGTTGTTATTGTTAGTTCAACTTATATTCTAGCCACAAATTACAATAAAATAATCAAACATTTTTAAAACACACTTTCTAGATATTATGGAAATTCTATACAATGATAGAACAAAATCAAGTTTGTCGACTTTTTCAATAGTGCAGCTATGTTTGGTTGCGAAATATCTAAATTTTTCTTTTGTTCACCGCAAAATCTATCCAATACATTCTGCATTGGTTTATGACCCTGTATAGTAGATCGTCTATTATGCTACTTATTCTGTACAAATCAAGCATAAAAACATAAAAAACACTGTTCTACTTTTCTATACAAAGTTTACGTAAAAACATATCCACAACTAAAATTTGTATCCATATGGATACATGAGTTTTGAAAAAAATCCCACAACTTTAACAATTATTTTAATAAAAAAAAATTAATGCAAAAATGCTGAGGGAAAGGGTTTTCTGTGTATTTATGACATAAAACTGGAGTAAAAAATTATATTGGTTGACAAAATTAGTGGAATCTTAAACCCACTTTTTGATAAAAAAAAAATAATGAAAATGAGGTTTTTAAAAACGTATAAATTTTTTTTAAGAACAAAACCAAGCGAAACAAATTTTTCTTTAAACAAAAAAAGACCTTCAGGTAATATACTCAATAAGAGTTCAAGTTAATTATATGTCCTGGGTCTTACAAAACAAGTTTAAAAACGCATGTATCCATATGGATACAATATACTGAAAGGGTTAATTTTATCAATAAGAAAACCACATAAAATCAAGAAGAAATCTTATTATTCACACTTTTTTTTTCTCAATTTTCGTTATTTTTGGCACCAAAAAAACAATCCATAGAGAAAAACTTCTGGATTCTATTAGTTTTCTTATAAATTGTAAACTATAGGGATTTCTTATTGATTTCATTAGGTTGCCTTATTGATTTTTTCAAAAAGGTATTCTTATTGTTTTCATTAGGTCCCTATATGATTATGTGTAAAGCATCTTATTAATTCTTTTAATAAGGGAATCTTCTTGATTTTATTAGGTTTCTTGTTATTTCATATATATAAATAAACATAGAGACAATTTTTTTCATGATCTTTATCGTTTTTGTATGAGCATGTTTGTACAATAATTTCAATGCAGATTCAGGCTGCCTGTTAGCAAATTGGTAAATAACATCTATCTATATATACTACATACGAGTACATACATACATGTATGGTAGAGAATTTAAATGAGGTATAGAACTTTAAGTTGGCATCACTTTTTTAACTGGCGGCCATTTTGTCAGCTGTCAAGTGATTAATATTTAGTTTGGTTTGCCATTTCATCATGAACAGGTTGACAAAAGAACAACGCTTGCAAATCGTGCAAATTTATTTCGAAAATAATGGTTCAGTTCGCGAAGTTTACCGCAAGCTCCGTCCATTTTATGGTCGACATAATCGTCCATCAGAGCAATTAATTCGGTTAACCATGGATCGTTTTCGCACTACGTTTACTCTATGTGATAATACGCATCCGCTGAAGTCGCTCGTCTACGCCAACAAACCAGAAACGTTAGGGGACTTGGAAGCCAACATTCGTGGCGTCATTGCCAACATACGGCCCCATATGCTCGAAAAAGTGGTTGAAAATTGGACCTGTAGAATTGGCTTTATTCGAGCCAGCCGCGGCGGCCACATGCCCGAAATCATATTTAAACGTTAATGGCATAAAATTATCCTTCCAATAAAGCCAAATTGATGGACATTAAAACGATTTTCTTGTGTTTTATTTCAATTCGAAGTTCTATACCTCTAAAAAAACACCCTATACATAAGTACAAAGAATAAAGACACACAAATTTATTTTTTATTAGGTCGACTAATAAAAACAAGAAGACAACCTTTTTGAAAAAATCAATAAAAACTACAAGATTTCTTCTTGATTTTTTCAAAAAGGTTTTCCTTATTAAATTAATAAGATTTCCTTATTAAAAAAAAAACATAGAGATATCTTATTAATTTTGTTCTATTTTATGAGGTATTTATTAGGCACTGTTTTCTCTGTGTTCAAATATGTTTTTGGTGCCAAAAATAACGGAAATTGAGTAAAAAAGTGTGAATAACAAGATTTCTTCTTGATTTTATGTGGTTTTCTTATTGATAAAATTAATAAGATTTACCACATAAAAATAATAAGAAATCTCTATGGAAAAATCTTCGCTTCTCTCTGCTGGGATACCCCTTAGCCTAAAAACTTTTCATAGAGAAAATCTTCTTGATTCTATTAGGCAGTTTTTTCTCTGTGAATATTTTAAAGAAAAATTCTCCTGAAAACTTTAATTGTTGTCGCTTACGATAAAATCGAAAATAATGCTTGAAATAATTAGCCAATTCACAAAGTATTCTAAAGTCATAAGTGATAAATTACTACTTAAGACCAAATAGCACCGTTGTGAACGGCCTGTTGTATTGCCATATAAAAATTGTCATAGACGTTAAACTCAAATGACAGAAAATAAACACATACAATTTAAGGTCAACCCAAGCACAGGTATACTAACATTAATAAGCGATAAAGCAATTGATATCGTAAATAACCTTTAACCATAAGTAATAAAGATAAGAAACAAATCATAAATAAAATATATCTATTGTAAGAGTAAAAATACTGTAAACAAAATAATGTAAACACTAATAAATTAGATAAGATTGATCATGAAAAAAAAACATGTTTTTAATACACAAAGAAGTATCAGCTAGTTCTAGATAAATAAGAACAAAGACACAAATGTTTATAACTCTTTGTAAGAACAAAAGAACACTAAAATATCATCCTTTAACATTATACGAACGAAGAGTATAAATACTCTCGCTCGCCAGTCCATAAGAAAACTCAAAAAACTTAACATAGTTTAAAAAACTAGTTCATAAGTAAACTAATAGTTTCGTAAGAAAATTAAAATAAATATTAAATAAAGAGTATTTCAAGATACAAAGGTATCTTTTTTTGCGAATTCTCGCGAATTTTTACAATATTCCCAATGAAAGCGAGTTTTTTTATTTTGTAACACTTTTGCCGATTTTTGATGAATTTTAAGGATTGTTTCCGATTTTGCGAATTCTCGCGAATTTTTTCCATATTCGCGATGAAAGCGAGTTTTGCAAGTATTCTGATTCTTAACAGTTTTTTTTGCGAATTTTAAACTTTGCGATTATGATGCTGTTAGCAGGTTTATGCGAATTTCAACCATTTTCGCTATTTTTACCGAATTATTATCATTCCTTAGATTTTTAACAAAAATTATGGTTTGTTTAAAATTTTGAATTTTTTCGGAAATTTCTGCTATTTTTGCCGTGATTTTTGCCGCAGTGAATATTTGCGTAATCTAGTATCCATGGGATACAAATATGTATATCAGTATTCAGACAGAGATTTTGATTAGCAGTGTTAAGTCGTCAAATTTAATGGTGTTGCAAAAGACGAATTTACGCAACGAATTCTTGAAGGCAAGTTTATCGAACTATCCAATTGTGATTTTAGCATAACTCTTAAACGTAAAAGAAAATAATATTTAAAATAAATAGCAGACTGAAAAAATATGTGTTAAAAAGTTTTATTTTCATATAATTATAATATATGCAAAATATGAGCAGGATTTTATGACAGTCATAAACGTTTATGACTTACAACAAATATGACGCAATAGAACACTTTTTTCTACTAACTTTTACATCAAGGTAACCTGTAAATGTCATTGAATGTATTTAAAAGCCAAAATGAAAAATATAATTTATGAAATATTTATTTCAATTTTTTGTTTATATTTTAAATGAATACGAATTTAAAAAATTAGTTTGTAAATGGAGGATTAGCATAACTAGATGCATTTCGTTGAAGCTAACCAACATTTCAATAGACTTAAAAAAACCAAATATGCAACACATGCTCTGTAATATTATGTGTAAATATCCGGACAAATACGTAGTAGAACGGAACAACTACCCTCCAGTTTTAAAAGTAGAAGTTAACACAAAATCGTTAGGTACTTCCCTAAGGCAAAATCGACTAGCTACTACACTAGTAATGCAAGAGTTCGCATTTTTACTCCCTTACTCATGGATATGTTAATGCTTTTAACCTCAAAGAAATTTTTTTGCAAATGGAAAAATACTGTGCTGTTATTCCAAAGAAAAAAATTATTTAAGTACATAATTATTTTGACTTTTTGATGGTGTCAGTTACAATTAGAAGTTCGTGGTCAGTGAACATGTAATTTTTAGTGAAAAAAGTGATTTTATTTTAGAAAATTAAAATAAGCAGCAGAAATCAATTAAAACGTTGCATAAAAAAGAAAAAGAACAATTAATTGAAAATTTTATTAATCACCTTATCAGGTATAAAAGTTCACGTGAAATTTGTTCCATTTCCCTAAAATTGTGATCGGCAATGTTTGCGTTATTATTCTTTAATTTTGTTCACCATTTTTTGTTCACGGAAAATATTTCACGTGATAAGGGTGAATAATTATTTGTTTTATCAATAGAACAATTAATTGTATTCATTAGCGAAATCACTGACGAAGAGTTATGCATATGGTGGCAATTGACTACCGTCAATCTCATCCCCATGTTAAAATCGTCAGTCTTTCGCATTGCTAATAGTTCGGCTGGTAGTTAGTGGTAACGATTGGTAGTTAACGAAATAGCTAGACATTCGCTAGCTACACCGACTGCTGGGTGGCTGTTTTCGACGCATTCCTCATCAGCGTTCTTTGTGTTTGGTCCACTGTGAGTGGTGTCAGTTGATTTAGATTTCTGTTTTATATACGCAACTTTATTGCAAATGGAATATGTGAATTGTTTTGATTCATCGTATAACAATTTGCCGAAAACATTTTTGTAATGAAAGCTCATTTTTACCATCTCTAACAGTCCTGCCATTGTCGTTTGTTCTTTACTAATTATGCACATGTTAGTTAATTTGCTTATTTTTGTTCTACTTAAGACAAACTTTTTTGGTTTGATACTATTTTGCCTGTGGCAAAAAATTATATACATTGATATACTTAACAGTGTGTCACACAAGTACATCAAAAAAATAATTGATATATTGTGATAATATTAAAATATCTCATATACTAAATAATATTAATTTTAATTGTACATACATAGTATATATATGTATGTAGATATATGTATTAACAAATGCCTTGTTTTGTAATGTGTGACCACACAAACACACATTGTATAAATCTGATACTTTTTATTCTTCTGTTTTCGCTCTTTCTTTATGCTTGACAAAAAGTTTCGCTACAAATGAACTGAGCTACTGAGCCAACTGAATGAAAGTGAGCTGAGCTGAAAAGAGTGATCACGCTTATTTTTCTTTTTTTATTTTAAAAAATATTATTATATGTGAATTCTCAAATAGTTTTTGAAAGTCTGTGCATAAGATAAAAGGTTTGCGACTGTTCGAAATGTATGGTCGATGTCTACTGACGATTTGTTAAAGCAACAATGAAATGCATATAGACATCGCTTAACCTTGCTGGTGGTTAAATTTCACTTATTAACAACTCATGTAATTTTCTTCACTTACTTAGCAGTATATCTGAACTAAAAATCACAACTTAAAGTCCTCAAACTTACAATATGATGTAAAATATTTTTGTGTATCGAGCTGTTGTGAGCTTAAGATTTCTTTAAAGTTCATTTTTGCTTCTTTTGTACTTTTGACCAACTTTTTGGCTCTAATACTCCTCTGTGCGTCAGATATATTAAAAATTACATAAAAACCTTTTTTTATTTGTATTTTAAAGAAATTTTATGACCTTGAAAGCCTGAATAGATGCACACTAATAATATTTTCTTATATTTCTTAGCCAACGATATGTATCGTCGGTTGGTTATTGATTTGCGGCACAGTATATTCAAAATACATTATGACTGCAGCAAGCCAATAACAAACCGACGGTATGTCAATTTTTATTTCCTCGAAGAAAATTTTGAATTATTCAATTTATCATTATCGGAATTTAAAAAGGATTAAAGAGTGTTTCTTGAAGCATTTTGCTAAGAAGGAGTCAAAAATACTTAGCAAAACAGCAGAGTAGTACAAAGCAATAGAAATGTCATTCTGGGTTCATTGTGACTTGTCAATGAACTATTCCATAGGGTTCTATTCAGTGTAGAATAATATAAATAATATATAGATGTCATTCCGACATTTAACTGTAACAATTAACACTTATACATTTTTTTATTGTTACAAATACAATGACATTTGTTTATAAGGATTTTGCAATATCTCGTCTTTTGCATAACGCTATTAGTAAGTTTTCGCTATTTTTTTTTAACTTATATTTATTTATTGTATCTTCAAATATGAACTATCAATAAGTGTTCAAATGTTAAATCTAAATATAGTTATTAGCCCCGACCAATGTCGGACATAAACTTAGTCGTGCTAAGCAAAAAAATATTTCAAGCAGTTTCATCTGGAGTGTTAAGTATTAGAGCCCGTGTGTCCCTCTTTTTTTTATCGGATGTGTCCAGTAAAATTCAAGGTGTTACGAGCAAAGGGATTAGGATGGGATTCGAGTTTTGTTAAGTACTTGCTGCATATTTTGCAAGTTCTTCAGTCACTAGTGGCATATTTAAGTCTCGATGTAAATTTGAATTTTTTATGTACCATGGAGCCGATGTTATCAAACGTAAAATTTTGTTTTGTTTTCGTTGGATTCTCTCTACATTGGAAGCTGAAGCAGTGGCCCATAGCTGAACTCCGTAGCACCATATTGGTTTCAAAAGCGACTTTTATATTAACAGTTTGCAGTCTAGGCTGAGTGTTGAATTTCTGCCTATCAGTAATATAACTTTCCAAAAGTGTTTGTATGTTTATTGGCAGATATGTCTTCAATTTTAAAACTAAGCCTTCGTGCCATACTTTGTCAAATGCTTGAGAAATGTCAATACATAATTTTTTTCTTCCAATCTTCTTCTTATAAATTGAACCAATAAATGTTCAATGGTGCAATGCTGACTTCTAAAACCAAAGTGATCGTCCGGGAAGCACCCACTACCAATTAGAATTGGGGACAATTTTGTCATGAGCAGTTTTTCGAAAAGTTTTGACATTGTTGATAGTAGACTTATTGGCCTGTATGCTTCAGCCTTTCTAAGATCTTTTCCTGGCCTTGGAATCATTTTGACCTTGGCAAGCTTCCAGTGGTGTGTATAATACTCTAGTCGTAATATGTCATTAAAAATAAATAGAAGGATTCTAATTGCAACACGAGGCAAATTCATCAGCATCTTGTTACTGATTCCATCAATAATTGGAGCTTTCTTCGGGTTGAGTTCAG
Source organism: Nowickia ferox (assembly GCA_936439885.1). Lineage (NCBI taxonomy): Eukaryota > Metazoa > Arthropoda > Insecta > Diptera > Tachinidae > Nowickia > Nowickia ferox. The sequence continues at coordinate 44,831,196 of OW387023.1, read as the reverse complement.
TACTTAGTTTCGGAACGTCACGCATCTTAAACTTTAAGGTTCGAGGGGGCACAGCAACTACACTCGGTAAATCCACAGCACCAGTACATGTATTTGGGGTAAATACGGATTTTAAATGCTTTGCAAACAAGTTAGCTTTCTCAGCATCACTTCTTGCCCAACCTCCGGTAGAAGTGCGCAGAGGTGGTTTAAACTCAACGGGTGTTTTAAGCTTTCTCGCAGCGCGCCACAAAGAGTAATTAGATGCTGGTGTGACATCGAGGTTTCCCAGATAATTTTTAAGAGATGCAGTTTTTTCATATCCAAGCAACTCTTAGAGTCGTTTAGTGCACTCTTTAAATCTGAATTTATGTTGGGGAGATATGTGGTGTTTCCATTCCCTTCTAGCTCTTTTTTTCACATACGAGACGTTCAATATCCGTAGAATAATTTCTATTAAACCCAGTTTGCCGATGGAAGCCAGTGGCATGTTCAGTAGCCTGGTTAATGTGTTCCTTAAGATTGGCAATGTTAGATTCAATATCATAGTGTGTTCTTAGCGTAATGTTTTCCGTACAATGACTACTGAATCCCAGCCACTTAACACTATTGATCATCTTCACATATAAGTGAGGTAAAATACTTCTTAGTGTGTTACAGATTGTAACGATATTGGCAGAGTGATCGGAGTAGAGATCTAAAGAAGCTTCAACATTAACTAGTTCCCTAGAAATATTTTTCATGACGCCAAAATCTATAACACCCAGAATTTTTTGTATGTTAGTAGGCCAGTAAGTGGGCTCCCCGCTTGAAATGACGTCCAATCCCATTTTTTAAATTATGTTGAACAACGCTAGACCTCTGGGTGTGATAAGACGCGAACCCCAGAACGTATGTTTTGCATTGTAGTCTCTAGCTGCTACGAAACAAGGCCCAAGAGATTTGTAGAAATCCTCGTATTCATCCTCAGTGATTGAGAATCTTGGAGGAAAGTAAATTGATGATATAACGAAATTTGTGGAAAAATTTTCAATACAAATATTAGGTCCTTGTAAATGTTCTGCACAGATATTATTAAGAATATAGTGCTTGAGTCTTGACTTTATTAAAATTGCTGATCCACCGCATGCTCTTCCTCTCGGGTCCTTAGTATCATATAAGGTCTAGCCATTCATTTTAAATAAGCTTCTCGAAGTCAACATTACATTACAGAAACCAACATTACATCAATATTTTTTTCCGATAGGAAGTGCTCGAGCTCATTTTTGTGTTGGCGAATGCCGTTTGCGTTCCAGAAACATATTTTTAACGTGTTCATGGCTAGTTAATTAATGCTTGAAGCAGAGTATTCTGCATTCGCAGCATTTCTTGCATCATGCTAGTCATATTTGTAGTAAAGTTGTTTATAGTTTGCACCAGATTATCAATAGTGGCTTCAAGGTGACTGAAATTAAAGCTTGTGTTAGCATTTGTTGAATTACTTGGTGGGGACACTTTCTGCGTGAGAAAATAATTTGTCTTAACAGCATCGGCATATGATACACGTGAAGTACTTGGTTGGCTCATTGGAGGAAAATTGGCGGAGAAAGCGTTTGCTGATTGAGCTGGAGCTAATTTAGGTTTTTTCCCATAGTCTGTTTAACGAAAGAATATACAGGACATCCTCTGCAGTTAGCAGTGTGATTACCTCCACAATTACTACATTTTTTTCAGCTTGATCTTTTGGCTTAGTACAGCTAGCAGTACCGTGCAATTCACCGCAGATAACGCAAACTGTAGGTATTCTTGACAATTATGGCATTGTACGGGTCCTGAATGCTTGCCTGGTTCTTCAACTGTTATTTTTCTGTATAAAAGATATTTTAAGCTATAAATTGGATGGGTCTCATTTTTTCTCAATTTTATATCATTTGGATCAAGTTCAACGCGAAATAGAGGTTGGGGGATCTTCTCGCTATTTAATATGGGTTTACTGTTGTCATCTTGCAAAATTTTAAAACGGTTTTGACATATAGTAGAGGATGCGCTGTTATCCCTAGACATCTTTGGAGCAGATGAAATTTTAGAAGAATTTCGGCTTCGCCCACGCTTTACCACGGTTATATATCTATCCATTCCGACTTGGACCTTGGGTTTTTCGGCTACTGTTATCAATAGTGATAACTTGGTTAAGAGATGAGCACGAGCCCGGAGCAGATGATGTCGCTGGCTTAAATGATGAAGTACTAGGCAACTGTAACGTTAACGAATCACTGGTTAGCATTGGACAAAGCGAAGTTGATCGCTGACGAAAAAGTGGCTTCGCCGTTAAAAAATTACTATCATCAGATTTTTCTTATTGTTTTAATTAAGAGCTTCAGAACTCACAGTAAAATATGCATTTCTGCCGTTAAAACTCACTTCACAATTTTTTGTTTCTGAAGTACTCATATAGAGTATTCCTCAATGTCACTTTGTTTTTGGTTTTTTGTTTGTTTTTTGTTTTGTTTATTAGCAATATTTGCTTTGCTTATTTATCGAAGTTAATATGTATTACGAATATTTTTTGTATGATTTTTTCGTTTGTTTGGTATGTATATAAAAAAAACTCCGCTAAGACGTCTGTTCGCTATGATGGTTCAACGAGAACCGCTATTTTTATCGAATTTTTTTGCATTTGCAACTTCTCGCGATTTTTTGCAAAGTTCGCGATAAAAGCAACTTTTTGCATGTTGTCAGCTTCCGGGATGTTTTGCTGATTTTTAAGCAATATTAGACTGTTATCATCCCGCTTTTGTTAAGTTCTTGCACATTTTCGTAATTTTCGCAACTTTGACCGCATTTTTTCCATTCCATACTTTTTTACTTTTGTTATTACCATTAAAATTTTGTAACTTTCTTTTATATTTTGCAATAAAAAATATTTATTAAGCACTAATGTGATTTAAATTTTTTTCTATATTGTCAACACAGCTTTTGTTTTGTAGCCCTCAAAAATAGAAATTTAATTGGACTACAACGACAAAATCAACAACGTGCCGCCCTGTTTTCTTGCTGTGTTCAAAAGAATCATTCTCATATAAACATGTGTATTCTATCCTTGACACTTTGTAGTCGGTAGCTTGCTGCGGTGAATGGGTTTAATGCATTACGTTTCCCTTTGTTATATTATATATATATATATATTAACGGTTTAATTCATAAAAAATATTTTAGGTTTATTACAGGTTTATTTGACAAATTTCCCATAGAAATATGTCAAATAAGCGCTTAATAAACCTGAATTATTTTTTATGAATAAGGCAGTAAATATATTAAAAACTTAAATTTTCCGAATCTCCTGAAAATTTTATAAATTGAAAATTTTTAAAATTTTTGTACTAAGTAGCCATGATGCACCAAATCTATGTAGTGGTTATTCAAGCTTGATGTTTGATGTTGACCTGTGTTATCTAATAATTTTTTTATAAAATACCCCAGATATTATAATTAGTCTGTCTATATTGAACATATAAGAGCAGCGTTATTATTTTTCAAATTTATTTTTCTATTTTAGGCCTATTTTTATGGACATTTTCAGGCACTTCTGCCATACCATGCGATTCTTGCGGCAACGAATGCGCCAGTGCCTGCGGCACGAAACACTTTAGGTAAAGTTTTATACATATGTATGTATATGTATATACATGTATATATATATATATATATATATATATATATATATATATATATATATATATATATATATATATATATATACATATGTACATGTGTACATACAAAATTTTATTAATAAATTAAAAGATTTTCCTTTTGTATTCAGAACCTGCTGTTTTAATTATTTGCGCAAACGTGCCGATCCAAATGCATTGAAAACGATAACGAATAAGCGACTCATAGATTTTATTATGTTGCAAGGACGTGCCATGTTTACGCAAAATGAATTGAGCAATGAGAAGAAACAGAAACACAAACTGCAACAACAACGACAAAATCAAGTTTTGCAGGAACTGCAACAGCAGCAAAATAAACTTTTATTACCCCAAACCGCATTCCCACTCAATGACGACGAACGTCTCAATGGCACTTTGATACTGGAAGACTTGCTGGCCTATTACGACTAGAAAGCGATTATTATTTTGTATCAGATAAGTTGCTGATGAGAGTTTTCAGAATCACTACATTCATATGTACATTCATATGTACATAGGTATGTGTTGCTTGCTGCATATTATATTGCTGACGACGCCAATGATTTTGTAACACTGATAATGAACTAGTTTTCCGTAATAATGAAGCATGAATTTTGTACAAATATTTTGTTAAAATTACATTACAACCTAAAAACCCATAAAAATAATAAATAAATTGTATGTTTGAAAATGATTTTAAAATTTGTGGACACATTTATAAAACATTTGCTTGGTTCGCAAAAATATTGTAGGAGTCGTAGTTCGTGCATGAATTGTTGTTTCAATAAAAATATTGCTTATAAACAAGTGTTTATATAGAAACTACCAAATCGTTTGTACGACTTACGACTCCTACAACAGGTTGTGAACTGAACAATTGTTTTAGTTTGGATTAACACAAGTACACTATATTTTTTTAATAAAAAATTTCGAGTAAATTATATTCTACGTTAAATACTAAAAAATAATAAGGGTTTTCATGAGAACTCTTAAAGTTGCCATTTGTGCAATTGGGCAAACTTGCGAGACTTGTTTCATGAAGCCACTTTTGAACTTTTACGCAAACAGTTTATGTAAATTTGAAACAAACGTCAAAAAGTTCATTTAATAAAAATAAAATAAGAAAATTTCAAGCAATTTTTAATTTAAGAACGTATATACATATGTATATATTTCTATAAGAATAAAAAAGTGATGTGTGTGTGTCTAAAAATGCCTAAAGAAATACAAAAAAGCAAGAGGTTGTTGTTTACAAAATGCATAATTGCACAGCTTAAGTTTACGAGTCAAAATTATTGGGCAAACTTTACAGGTTTGTGTAAATAAATTTCTATACAATTTTTGACATTTTATTTACGAGAGTGTAAAAATGGCGGTAGGAACTAATTCCCCAATGAACTAAGTCCCCAACACAGAAAGGAACTAAGTCCCCAACGTTTTATATGGAGGGCAACAAAAACGGCTTTTGGGGATTTAGTTCTCTTTTTGTTAAATTTTTGGTTCCAAAGTTCACTTTTATGTTTGGGAACTTAATTCATAGCGAACTAACTCCCCAAACTTTGGGGACTTAGTTCAAATTTGATTTCGGTCAAAGTTTATTAGGGACTTAGTTCCTACCGCCTGAAGGCCGTAGGAAGTAAGTCTTATATGAGTTAAATCCCAAAAAAAAACGAACTAATTCCCTAAACTTTTATATGGAAACGATTTTTGGGGGACTTAGTTCTTTTTTTGAGGACTTGATTTATGTTGAATTTATGATGAACTAAATAAACAATCTCAATAATTTTTTATTTTGCGTAATTGTCCAGTTGTAACAACAATAACTGAATAATTTATTTCATAAAGTCATCAAGTGTGCTTTTTCTATATGGCAGTTGATGGGTTTCTGCAATGAAAATATTCAATTAGTTTTTGATAAAAAGTGGGCTACTATACGCCCACATCCAAACGTCGTACATCCAAAATGGTATTCGAAATTATTTCGGGTTGTAGAAAAAATAGTGAAATGCTTTATATACCCGAACAAGAAATTATTTACGTCAAAAAGTCGGTATACAAAGACGTCTATAAATATGAATGTAGACAAAAAACCTGTAAGGCACGAGTGAATTTAAATCCAAATGGGAAATGTTCACTCGCAAAAAGATACGTGGAACACAACCATGGCGATGAGGAAGTAGCCTATCGGGAATTGAAGGCTTTAAATAATATTAAACAAGAATGCCAATAATAATATAAGTGCTATAAGAAGTGCTTTTAGACGAACTTGTGAAATGTAAGTAAACAATAGAAATTTGATTTTTATAACTCATATAACTTTATATGTGTATTAGTTATCAGGACGATACAAAAAAATTATTCTTTCCAAAATTACGAAGAGGATTGCAGAAGATCGTTGCAAAAAAACTTGGTGAAATCAGCCGAAAGAGTTATAGATATCATTGAAGCATTTAATAATGAAAACGTGTGGAACGGCTTTGGTTTGTCGAAGGACAGCGCAAAACCCAGACATTTATTCATGGCAGCAATTAAGGAGGAAAATTTTTCATTCTGCTTATTTGCATAATTGAAAACAATTAGGGAGTTCACAATTGCATTTTAAAATGTGTCTTAATATTGCAACGTTTCAAATTTAATACTTTAATATGGTCTGGCAAGTTTGTTGTTTTTGTTTGTGTGTAAATCAAATTTATTACCATGTGGTAAATCTAAAAGTATAAAAAGCATGTCATTTTCTATATGGCAATATGGTAATGTTAAACTAAACATTTTAAAACTGTCAGAGAGGCTGTAGTTGGTGAAAAAATATTTGTATTTTTCGTAGAACAAAAGTTATTTTGAAAAATTTATCCAACAATAAATTCCAGTTTAACAAATTTTTTTATTTTAGTATGTACGGAAGAAAATAATTCAGTCTCTCATAAGCATTCGTACAAACATGCATTTTACTCTCCCTCTCTTATATTATAAACTAATATGTAAATAATATAAAGATGTATGTGTGTTTGCCTGACTTTGATATACACAGTATGTGTATTTATACCGTTGCCTGCTCACAATAAAAAATTAAGATGGCTCAATGTTGCCAGATTAAAATTTTAATATACTCATTGTGAATTCCCTAAATATATTTAATAAAAGGAAATATTTCTCCAACTAAGAGAACATATCTCATTGATGCTACGTTTAAAATAGTACCATATGGCTGCTTTAAGCAGCTTCTTGTTATTTGCATACAATATTGTGAAGAGGTAAGTAAGTAAAATTTATTCTAGCGACAAAAATAACTTTTTCTTTTCTAGATTTTTCCCATATTCTTTATTTTGATGGACAAAAAAACAAAAGAAATTTACAAAACACTCTTTGAATATATTAAGGAAAATGTATTTAATTTTGACCCAAATATATTTATAACTGACTACGAACAAGGACTAAGAAATTCTTTAAGTGCAGTTTTTCCACGAGCAAGGCTTGTAGGATGCTGGTAAGTAATTTTTTGGCAATTTAAAATTTATGAAGATATTTGTGAAATTATAATTATTTTTACTTAATACTTTTTAGTGAGTAATTTTTAATCCACTGACATTAAAAAGTTCTTAACACTAAAACCGAAAAGTTTTAAAACGCATTTTTTCACATACTATATAAAAAGGTAATTTATATAATTACAATAATATTATATATGTAGATAAAACTTCAATCATTATAGTGTTTGTGAAAAAAAACTGGTTGAGTGCAAATGGGTTGTAACGCGAAACAAAAACTATAATGATTGAAGTTTTATCTACATATATAATATTATTGTAATTATATAAATTACCTTTTTATATAGTATGTGAAAAAATGCGTTTTAAAACTTTTCGGTTTTAGTGTTAAGAACTTTTTAATGTAAGTGGATTAAAAATTATTCACTAAAAATTCATTCATTTTCTATGTAAAGAAGTTATTTAAAATAAATACAATTATATTACCTCTATCGACATCTGCCCGAATCACAATAGTGTTGCTTAAACATTTGGTGAGTGCAACAAAAATAATTATAATTTCTGCCAGGCAGTTAGACGAAATGTGACAAAACAGAAATCCTTATTGGAGTTTATTAGGTCGTCGAAATATGCGTCAATACTTCACCATAAAATGTTGGCACTTCCTTTATTATCACCTAATTTAATAAAAAGTTCTTTTGTGGCATTAAGAGCCAAAATACTGTTGATGTATACCAAGTGCTTATTTTCAACATTTTTAAAATATTTTGAAAAGCAGTGGAACGGAAATGAACGGTATAATTTTCATATACTATTTACATGTCTGTATGCATACAATGTTGTTATAGATTGGTTGTGAAAGCTTAGCTGTACATAATCAGGATACAAGAACAACATCTGCAGTTGAGGCTTATAACAGTTTTCTTGGACGATCTGCCGAAAAGAATGGACACTTTTTTAAATTCGTGCGTATAATTCGAGACGAGGAGTTTTTTAAAAGTCGTCATTTCGAAATGTTGTGTGACAGTGGTGGATATCCCTTGCAAAAAAGAAAAGAAACAGCATCATAGAAAAAAGTTGAAAAATTAGAGAAGCAACTCAGTTACTGATAGATGGAAAAATTACAGCGTCATCATTTCTCTCCCAAATGGTGTTCACAGAAAATAATATATGTATAAATATGGTACCGGAGATAAATATATTTCAAGAAGAAACATCGGAGGATGAAGTTCCTGAAAGCCTGGATGAACCAGCATTGGACAGTGCACAAAACGAGTGCGTTGTTTGTCTGGATAAACGGCAAATACAGTTTTAATACCTTGTAAACATTTAAAAATTTGCAGCGAATGTAATCTCACATTACAAGGTAATGCAATTTCGAAAAATCATCAAAATTATAATTGTCCGTACTGCCGAAAAGTTGTACAGAGCTCAATACAAGTTTATGTATAATATTTTTTTTAATTTGGATCTCATTGTGCTATAATTTTCATTGAATATACATTTCTCTTTTTTCAAACTTTAGTTTATACACACATAAATATGTATATAAATGTAACTTTAATTTAATTTGAATATCGCATTTTTTTAAATTAATTTCAATATAATTTTTATTTATTTTGAATCAAAAGGTGGTCGTTATTTGAAAACAACTTTTTATTGGGGAGTTGGTTCACTTTTTGCTTGGGGTATTAGTTCATTACATTGGGGACTTATTTCATTTTAACAATTGGGGCGCTTGTTCACCATGAATTAAATCCCCAAACTTTGGGGTTTTAGTTCATTGGGGACTTAGTTCCTACTTCCCGCCTCGGTTGGTGCTACATCTTTAATGACCAAAACCCTAAAACAAATATGAACAAAGACCACAAAGTTTTATATGAAAAAAAACGACTTTTGGGGAATTAGTTCTCTTTTAGTTAAATTTTTGGGGGCCAAGTTCATTTTTATGTTTGGGGACTTAGTTCATAACGAACTAATTCCCCAAACTTTAGGGACTTAGTTCATTTATCTTTGTGGGGACTTAGTTCCTACCGCTTGTAAAAATGCGAGACTTTTGAACATTCTAATGAAAACTCTTATTATAATCTGTTTTTGTTAATACATGTAAGTTTTTATTACACTTTTAGCCTAAAATTTCAAAATTGTTATAGGAAATATTTAAAGGTGTCTTTACATGGTAATACAAAGTATTACGACTTTGTAAAAAAACGAGAACAAGAGTCTGTTGTAGGTATTTTTTATGTTTACACTGATACTATAAGTAAAATGCAAGCAATGATATTAAACTGTTGAATTAATAACAAAAATTGGAAAATTGGAAAAAAAGATGTGTACTAATAAAACTAAATATTGGAGAAAACATTTTATAATTTCAATGCAGTTTTACTACAAAATATAATTTTTTTTTAAGTTTATTTATTGTTTGTTTGGTTCTGCTGTACTAGTTAAGTAGATGATGGTTGCAGTCGTAAAATATTTACAATAACAATATGAAAATTTCCTGAGTTGATTTTGGTTATTTTTGTAAAAGTGTCAACACCTTCAAAATATACCATTAGTGCTGCCAATGTTTACTTTGAAATACACCTCTGATGTGATGAGAATACTTAACAGACCAACCTAAATTACGACGCAAAGCGCATCGTAATTTAGCGATTAACTTTTACGCTGAAATGAGTAACCTAAACTAGAGCGTTAACGGTGCGCCAGAAACAGTAATGTTTACTCACTTTGATTAATAAAAAACTCTAAATAGAAATAAGAAATTTTTTATTTATTTTTTCATGTTTTTATTTGCAATCTATTTTTCAATAATAAGCAAATTAATTAAAAATAAATATTCACATGAGTCTTAACCTACATTAAGGCTAAAACATATTACAATAGTGCTCTTTAATCAGAGTACAATTATAAGTATGCAATTATTTATATTTTCACAAATTTATTATTTATTTTTTTTTTCATATTTACAATGACTATTTAAAATATTTACATCCTTATCTTCTGAACGGAAGGTCAAGCACATGATGCCTTTTTAGCCTATGTGCTTCCTCGCTATCATCTAGTAAAATAATAGCAAGCGGTTTGGAATGGTTACTAAGTCTCTCAAGGTACCTTGAGCTGTAAACGTTTATTTCATTTTTGATCTTTAATATATGTAAATCTCTATGAATCGTATCATTTGTCACAAACCATGGAGCATCTACTATCATTCTAAGAGTTTTTGATTGATATCGTTGAAGTATTTCTATGTTGGAGTTGCTAGCAGTGCCCCACACTTGGATTCCGTATGTCCATATCGGTTTTAAAATAGTTTTGTGTAGAAGAACTTTGTTTTCTAAACTTAGTTTTGATTTTTGTCCCAGCAGCCAATGCATTCGCTTTGTTTTCATATTTAGGCAATCCCTTTTTGCTTTTATATGTTGCTTCCACGTTAGTCTTTTATCAAGATGCATGCCAAGATATTTCACACAATCAGTTTTTGGAATTTCGTCATTGTTTAAGAAAATAGGAGGAGAAATGCTTCTTCTTAATCTAAAGGTAATGTAATTAGACTTTTCTGTATTAATTGAAATATTCCATCTTTTGAACCAGTTCGCCATACTATCTAGGTGATTTTGAACCTGGTTTGAGGCCTCTAATGCAGAAATATTACTCGTCATTAAGGCTGTGTCATCCGCATATGTTGCAATAGTAACATTTACATTTGACGGCATATCGGACGTATATAATGTACATAGAACTGGGCCCAGAATGCTTCCCTGAATAATACCAGCTTTTATGTCACAAATATTAGAAGTTTCATCATTTATTTTTACGTAGAAATAACGATTTTGTAGGTAGGATTTAAGGACCAAAAAGAATGGTGCAGGGATAAGCATTTTTAGTTTATACAGAAGAACTACATGCCATACTCTGTCGAAGGCTTGTTTAACATCCAAAAAGACAGCAGAACAGTACTGTTTGGTTTCTAGATTGATGCTCAGGGATAATATTCTTGGTGTTTAAGACTGGCTGCAACCTACGTAAGAACAACTTTTCAAAAATTTTTGAGAATGTATGCAAAAGACTTATTGGTCTATAAGACTTCCCCCCAATAACAGATCGTAACAATTCTTAGACCCCCCCCCCCCTCACAATAACGTAACAAGAACTTTAAAAAATTTAAATTGTTTTAAGTTTTTATTTAAAAAAAAATTAAATTTAATTCATACACATACATATGTATGTATTTTTAAATAACTTTTTGTTTGAATTGAAGAAAATTTCTTTATTTAGTTATTACAAACTAATATACAAATATTTTTATGGCATTTTCTTAAGTTTCGTTTAGGATTTATGCATTTATTTATTTTATTTATGGGAAAATGCAAGTAATTGAGAATGGACGAATATTCGGGAATTCGAATACTTTTGTTCCTTTATTTTTATTTTCTGTTAGACTAACACAGTGCGTAGACAAAAATCAAATAAGCTTGCAAAATATAAATAATAACAATTATGTATTAATGTACATACATATGTATATGCATATATTTATATCTATTTAACATTCATGATTCTTGATTTATTATGTATTTCTTTGATAAATTAAATACATAGATAAATGAAAAATCGATTCTTCATGATTCTTGATTTATTATGTATTTCTTTGATAAATTAAATACATAGATAAATGAAAAATCGAAGTGTTTTTGTACGAAATTAGTAACATTTATGTTACGTAAAAATTTTACAGACCGCCTACCCCCCCCCCCCCCCCCCCGTAACAAATCATAACAAAACGCGAACCCCCCTCCCCTCCCCCCCCCCCCAAGGGCGTTACGTAATATATGGATGGCCCCTTAGAAGGCTTATGAAACATCATTATTTCTGCACATTTCCATTGTGTTGGGAAGTGATTAAGTCTAACTATAGAGTTGTAAATTGTTGTTAGAAGAATAATGGCTTTTTTAGGTACATTTTTGATGTCATTAGCATAAATTTTGTCATAGCTCGGAGACTTTCTATTGTTTAATTTTGAAATTTCTCGGTTGACTTCATCTGGGGATATGTACTTAATTGGTAAGTCCATTTGACACGGTATGTCTAAGAAGGCAGAAGTGATATCAACATCTTCAGGCTCGCACAAGGCAAACGGTGTAAAAATATTTTTTAAATATTGAGAAAAAGAAAAAGCTTTGTTATAGTTCGATCTACACCAGGTTCCGTTCTGGTCTTTTATAGGGACATTTCTTTTAGTTGGCTTTTTTAGATATTTTGTGGCATTCCATAAATTATGTTCTTTCCTTCTATCGCATGAGGTAGTAAGGTTCTCCAAATAGCACCTTAATTGTTAATTTTTGTTACCTTCTAAGCGTCATTTTAAATCGTTTGTGGCTCGGTTGAAAATCGTTTTGTCTAATGGATTCCTTGTACGTTTCCATATTTTCCGCAACCTTCGTTTTTCTCTTATAAGATTTCTAATTTCTGCGGATACTATTACCTTGTTTCGAGAATTTTCTTGAGTCTCAGTAGGGGTGGCCTTAAATCCAGCTCCATGGATCAGGTTTGTAAAGTTTTCGACGACATCGTCAAGTTCTTTTCCATCTTTAACTCGAACGTTTAGATTTATATTTGCTTCTATCCAATTTTTAAAGAAATTTATATCAGTTTTTGGTGATATAATTTTATACTTTTTATCTATGGTTGAGCAATACGTACTGAAATTTACAATGAGAGGGGATATCTAAAAGATGGCTTGAAATCCCTGAGTACACAACGAAATCAAGTAAGTCTGGAATTTTTCTGGGATCACTAGGCAAGTATGTTGGACTTCCTGTGGTTAAAACTGAAAAGTTTTTGTTGGTTATAGTTTTGTATAGTTCTTTGCCTTTAGGGTTAGCTAGCCTAGAGCCCCACTACTGGTGCTTAGGTCACCACCTACCAAAAACTTGTTTCCAAGTGAGTCGAAAAAATTGTTAAAATCTTGACATTTAACAGGATGCCTTGGTGGAATATATGTGGAGTATATAGAAAAGCTAGAGTTGCTTTATTTAATTTCAATACCAGCAGCTTGCAAATGTGACATTCTATAATTTTCGAGGGGGACATACTTCAAAGAAGATTTTATCAAAATTGCAGAGCCACCGTGGGCTCTTTCATCTGGATGATTGCAAGAAACTATATCATAATCTTTTATTTTAAAGTAATTTTTTTGGTAAAATGAGTTTCAAATATTAAGAAAATATCTATATGTTGTAATTGAATGAAAGTCTTAATTTCTGTTATATGGTTTATAAGACCATTGGCATTCCATATTGCAATACGGAGATTTATTTGCATAGTTTTGAGATCAGCATGGTTATCATGTTGAGAAGGTTTGCTAACATGGATTCAATTCTTTCCATGGCAATATTATTAATGTTATTATTATTGTTATTATTGGTTTTTAACGTTTCTGAGTACGATTTATTATTGTTGGAAAAGTTCGATTTACTGAATGCATTATTACTGTTGATTTGCGGTAATTCATCAGAATGGACGTTATTCTGTTGCCGATGATTGGGGAAGTTATAACCCTGGTGCAATCTTTTTTGAAGTATGTTTTTGTAGACCTGACATCCTTTGTAATTTGCGGTATGATCTTTCAAACAGTGATAGCAGCGGGGTGGTGTATCCGCATTTTTACTACAATCGGCCGTCGGATGATTTAGACCGCATTTAACACAGTTAAATGGCCATTTGCAGTAGGCCTTCGTATGTCCAAAAAGTTGGCACCTGTGACATTGAATTAAGTCCATTGTTTTCTTTGGGGCTTCAACTGTTATTTTAGCATAGTTTATATGCTTGATATTAAAAAATTTCTTTATTATTTGGATTAGGATCCAAATCAACATAAAACATGGGCAATGGTTCTTTGGTGAGTCGACTTCTAACATTTGTTACACTGCGAACTTGATGTCCTAATGCTAATAAATCAGCTTTTATATCGACGACTGGAGTAGAGTGGTGAAGGCCTTTAATAACTACCCTAAATGATCGTTCCTGTTTAAGCTGATAAGTGTGAAAACCTATTTTATGAGCATCTAAGTGTTTGATTAATTTCCTATATAACTCAACAGTTTTTACCATAAGCCTAACTTGATTATTTTTAAGTGACTTATAAGTGAATTGATATTTTTTTATAATAGTATATACTTATATTACTTATCATTTTCTTAACATCAATAACATCAGGAATATATATTGGCAGTGGTTTGGGAATATTTGTTGTTGTTTCAGCAACTTCTTAATCGTCATCATCGTTATTACATCATCATCATTTTGAATCATAGCAAAGCGGTTGCTTGTAGAAGGTTTATTATCATTTTGCACTTGTTTTCGTTTATTTAAATATAGCTTAGGCGATTCGTGTTGATGTCTTTTTCTTGTAGAGACTATTTTTTGCCATTCAAAATCACTACCTGCTTCTGATACATTTGTATCATAAGCCATGGTATTGTTGTTGCAGTGCGACAGCAATTATTTCACAAAGTCAGACTTATTTCTGTAAAAGCAACAAAAATTAACGGGGATTAATTTTTGTTTGTTATATTTTGTTAAATTTTTTATTTTTTATTGTCCGTTCACTATCAAAGTTATTTGACGAATCAAAATAAGAAATAAAAATAAAAACGCTAAATTGACCTGAAAGTAGCTAAGGTTACATTACTTAACAAAAACAACAGTACTTTTGCAGCCAACTTCACTTCTTTACGCGCTGTCAAAATTGGATTTTCCAATTGCAAAGCGTTCACGGCATTAATTCGGTTGGTTTCATACATTTTGGTATGGGCATGAGAAATTTTGACAGCCAGACAACGCTTTGCGTCGTAATTTAGGTTGGTATGTAAGTTTCTAAAATGGTTTAGAAAATAAACATTTACCGACCGCTTGTCAAATTTTCTATCCGTATTCTCTCCTACTCGATACATTTTGATTTTACATGATAAGATTTTGTATAATCTATAGCATTTTTTGACGTCGTAATACATTGTATTACCATGTAAAGACACCTGAAACGGTGAAATTTAAGGAAAACTAAAAAAAATTAAAACTGTACTAAATTTAATGGAAAATATTTCAATTCAAAAACGTGTAAGCCCCCCTCGATTAACAATAACATCATTTATTTATATGAATTGACATAGAGTTAATTAATTTGGGGAATTTCGTTCCATCTCTTAATTAAGGCTTTGCAAAATAAATTGTAATAAATCTGGAACTTCTAAACTGCTGGATGGATTTAGCTGAAACTTCGAACATCTTTAGAGGTAAACTTAAACGGCCGTATATATATAACACATGTCTTGACAGCCTTCTCTCTTAAGATCGTGAGTAGTTTCAGTGGGCCAAACTTGACCATCTGGGACTGCAAAAAAATTCTGAGGCTTGTAAGTTTATTTAATATTTTCCGATTTTTGTCGGATGTATCACTATGCTAAAAATTCTTAAGAAATAATCTTCTAACATACTTATGTTTCATAGCTTAAAAGATATTTGACTTCATCTTTGATCTTGAATTCTCTTAGTATTTCGTCCACAACTTTTTATATACTTTAGATAACGATAAAAAACATTTGGACTCTGAACTTTTTGATTTTATTAATCAGCTCAACTAATGTCTTAGAAACAGGGTGACCGATGACATTTTTCAAAAAGTGGCACAAAAATGTGATTTAAAAAAAAGTAGCACCAAATGGGGGATTTTTTAAAAAAATTGGGCAACATTAAAAAAACAAGATAACTACACTAAACTTTTTATTTTTTAATGTATTATGTTCAATTTACTACTCAAAAATGCCTCTTAAGCCATACATGCTTCACCTATAATGGTGGACGGTAAGATACTTAAAAGAGCACAACAAAAAAAATTTGTGCCGTATTTATATATATGTAAGAAGATATTTGTGGGATTCAAACGGGCATAGTGTCATAATGTTGTATATTATTTTAATATAATTGTTTTACCATTTTCTGACAGTTTGATACCGGAAATCACTGAGTTCTGAAGCAAGTTGGCGACTCCAAGTAATTTATATTTTTAATATTTTTGTTACTATTGTTATTGTTATTACGAACTAATTTTTTGCATAAACATAATTATTACCAAATTTCCTCAAACTCCAAATTTTCTGGGTGTAAGAACCAGTTTGTTGCGGGGAATATTTTATATTTCGTAGCACTTTACATTTTATTGTACATTTTTCGTTTTTCAAATGTTGTTTTGTGTATTTCATTTCTTTTCTGTTCTCTGTGGTTCTATTTGTGTATTTTTTTTTTATCATTCCAATTTTTTTTGTCAGCTGTCAGTTGTAGTACTCGTACTACAGTTGTCAGCACTGTGTTTGTTGCTGTTTTTTACAGTACAAAAGAATGTGGAATGCAAGTGTAGGTAAAGTACAGTGGTAATTTTCATTCATAAACGTTGAGCAGCACATAAGAAAAAAAATTTGAATGCGAATGAAAATTATAATATCCACTGCCTAAAAATGAGAAAGGGCGGATGAGACCCTGTTACAAAGAAAACTTCAAGTTAGCTTTAGAGTAGGAAAACCAAGGAAAATAGATATATATGTATGTATGTATATTTGTATGATTTGTCATAACAAAAAAATCAAAAGAAATTATATAAAAAAATTAAAATTTAAGCGGACGAATTATATATAGATATGCATATATGTATATGGATTTGTCTAGAGGTAAATAGCTGTAGAAAAAAAAATATACATATATAGAATGTTCTAGAAGAAAAAAAGATGGCGAATTGGCGCACAAAAATCCGCGGGAAATAGGGAAAACTCTTTTGGAAAAATTTGGAAAATTTGGAAGCAGAAAACAGGTTGAAGCGATCAACGAATGATTGGTACAATCAATCGAAGAGAAAAAGTATATATTTACATATTCCACGTAACAATTTGTTAAAAAAAACAGAACAAAGATTTTTATTGCACTTCATTCTTTTGTGAAAGGAGACAAAAATCTATATTGCAAAGTAAAAGTTTTAATAAAGAAAAAAACAAACATACAAAAAAACGTAAGGAAAAAAAATATTAAAAAAAAAAAATAAATATATTACACATGTATGTATGTATATTCTGGTTTAGCTGGCTGTAAATTCAACAAACGGAAAAGGTAAAGTCCGAAAGTGGAAAAAGGAAGGGCCAAGGCAAAAAAAAGTGGGTAAATTAATGATCCTATTCCCCTAGACGGTAGCGTGTACAGCCAGGTAACAATTTTAACATTATCAGTATATTCCCAGTGAAATTTGAGCCATAAAAAAAAAGGAAGAAAAAAATAGCAAGGCAAATTAAAACGCAAACCAAGCTAAACAGAAAAATACACGTATATATATATATTTTTTATAAAAAAATTACAAAAAAAAAAAAGGAAACTATAGAATTTAAGATAGCTGAGTAGTCCTGTGTAGTAATTGTTGGTAGTTTTAAGTTTATACAGTACTTTTGTCTTAGGTGTACCTAGAGGATAGGCTAAGTTTTTGTTGTGCGTTAAGTGGTTTTTTGTCAGCAAAATATACGAGGGAAATTTGAGAATTACATGAATATATTATTACACAGTTTTATGAAACCAATCTTGGGGAGCTCTTTAGGATAGGTAATAAAATTGTGAGGAAACGGAAAAAAAAATTTACATATAAAATAGAGCATTGTAGAGATAAATAAAAGAATTAACAAAAAACCCAAATTAACGTGAACAAAATAGATTAGTATTAAGCAGAAAAAATTATAGAAACCAAACAAAAAAAAATACATAATTATGAAAGTTAGGGAAGTATCGAAAATAATTGTTAATAGAAAAATTAGTATAGGCCAAAAAAGAAATATATGTGGAATAGTTTAAAATAAGTGTTAAAAAAAAATAATAAAAAATATATGTATTAATGTGTTGATAAAAAAAACAAAAGAGTAAAATGGCCCATGAATAGAAAGTAAATAAAGGTAACGGTATGAAAGTGAGTTAAGGTAGGAAAAGTCGGGTGGATTATGGGTTCACGAAAGAAAACTGAAGAGGACAAGTCGTGACATGGTTGGGAGGGCAAGTAATGGAACAAAACATCCTTCCATTCCAAACTGAATACTATTTGTAATATGGTGCGTTTATTGTGTGGTTTTTTCTGTTTTTTTTTTGTATGGTAACGTTTTTTTTTTTGTTTCCCCTAATTTTGAATTACAATATATATTTTTTATGTGCAACGTACCCAATGGGAGGGTTGGAACCCGCTGAGGTAAAAATGCACCGCCAAGAGCTAGCTGGAAACCTCATTGGTCACTACGGTTGTAACATAAATGGCGCCCAATCTTAAGCAGTTTGGCGCTAAATGGCGCCCAAACTAGTAAAATGAAATAACGTGCATGTCAGCTAAACACGAGCAATAGTAAATTAGATTTTGTTTATTTTTTCCAGCAAACAAATTGTACCTCAAAGCGATCTGATGCTGATTAGTAGCCCTTTTTGAGCAAGTACGAAGGCAAAAACGTAGTAATTAAAAGGCGGAAAGATCGAAAGAGAGATCAGCAATTTTTGTGCCTAACGAATTGAAATAAAAACACAAAGGCTTGGAAACTATTAATGTATATTAAGTGTCCAATTGCTTTGTTGTTATTTGTTCTTTTTTGTTGTTTTGATAGTCGAGTTAGAATTTGAAATATGAGTGAAAGTTAACGCATAGTCTTTGTGTATGTGTCTCCTTGATAGCCGCCTGTAAAACGTAAATATCATTACAGGGTCTGTAGTATCAGGAAATGCTGCATAGGGAAAATTCTCGTAATCTCATGTCAAGAAAGGTAGAGACGTGATCGCATGAGAATATGCATTAACATAATAATGATGTTTTTTCGCATTTTATGCCATATTACAAATAATATTTAGAAATTATTTAAAAAGAAAAAAAGAAACCACTTTGACAACCGCTACTCATGTTCATACCAAAACCTGCGAGTATATAAAAAAAAAGATAAATTAGAACAATAATATATATATAGATGTTGAACGTTTTTTTTGCGAAATTAAAAGTTTCAGGGTGAATTATAAAAACAAAGAAAAAAAAAACAGGAATTCGCATACATATAAAATAATACATATATAATAAAATATTAAATATACCTAAAGAAATCAAAATTAAATAATTAAAGATAAAACAAATATTGCCAATTTTCCAAAGAGTTATTCTTCCTCAATAGACAGGATAGAAGTGAATTAGGTCGTGAATAGGTTATGTTTCAATCGCCAAAAGAGAAAAAAATAGAAAAAGAACTAGAGCTGTCCAATTTGACTTAAATAGGTCTACCCCGGTTGCTTTTGGAAAAACATATAAAACAAATACACCTAGTCAAAGAGTAGTAAAAGAACTGAGTAGAGAGATGGAACAGGGTGAAGATAATTTAGGGCCTCAGATAATAGATAAGTCGCGAACTATTATCACCGATAAGCCGTCTACCAGCGCTTTATTACGTGCGGAATTGAGGGAAAAAGAGCTGAGAGCACAAGAAACACACCGGCCTAGTCAAATCCCAATGGAAACTTCAATGACCAACAATAGTCAAGAAGAGTCTGCCGACTTGAGGGATATACGGAGGCAGATGGCGGAGTTGACAGCGACAATGGGAAAAATGAGTTTGTTGTTACAACACACACAACAGGAGAACAAACGGCTGAGAGAAGAAATTGTGCCTAATTTAGGAAAAAATAGCAACAGCACTATTCTCAATTTTCCACCGCAGCAGGAAAATTTTACACTGTCGCCAATATCATCCAGGGGCAGCAATGTGTCAGGGGGTACAGTAGGATACCATAAGATGAGAATAGACAAATGGGGGCTGGAGTTCGACGGCAACACCAATAAATTGGCAGTCGAGGATTTTGTTTTTAGGGTGGAAAGATTGCAGCGGCAATATGCTGTGTCGTGGGATGAGGTATTAGATAATTTCCATTTGTTTGTAAAGGGGGTGGCCGAAAAGTGGTATTGGCTCTTTATTCAGACGAATTTTGTGTCTGAATGGAGTACACTAAAAGAGGCACTTCTTAGGCAATACCAATCAACCCGATCACGCTTCGAGTTAATGAGCGATATGGTTGAGAGGAGGCAACAACCTGGGGAAGGGATAGACGCATATTTCTTTTCCATGACACAAATGCGATCGCGTTTGGATGTATCAGTACCTGAAAAGGAAATGAATGTTAAAGAAGAATTTAAGGGATGATATACGAAATAGAGTTTACCCAATTCCAGTAAATGCAGTGGAAGAACTGCGTCAAGAATGTATTGAAGCCGAGAAAATATTTGGCCGAAAAGAAGTAAAACCCGCACAGTCGTCAATGCCAGTAAATAGGTATCCCAGACACATAAATGAAATTTATGAGAAAACAATGGAACATCCGAGTAGCCCACCAACAGCATACGAAGAAATAGCGGCGATCAAAGCAGACAAAGGACAAAGAGTAAACGACCGTGACACGCTAATATGTTGGAATTGCCGCCAAAGCGGACATACATTCCAATTTTGCTCCTCATCCGAACGAGCACTTTTCTGCTACAGGTGTGGGAAACCAGACGTGAAGGCTCCCAATTGTACGGAATGTAGGCCAAAAAACTGTCCCCGGAGCGATGGAGTAGCGGGAAACATTCGCTCGGGCGAGAACCCGCTGTCATCTCTACAGTAAAAGAAAAGAAAAATAATTTAATTGAAATAGTTAATAAATTTAATAAATTCATTCCTCAGAGGCGAGATAAATATACCCTAGAATTAAGGCAGGCAAATTATGAAAGAGTAAGGGCAAGAATATTTAATGATGCGAACGAAATAAGCAGCCCAATTTCAAATAAGATTTTAAAATTAAGAAATAAATTTAAGAAAAAAAGTAAAATCAGAAAAAGTGTTAATGAGGCAATAAGAACAGCGGATAGAAATAATGATCCCAGAGCTTTTGCGGGAATTTATATAGGAGATAATAGAATTAATGGATTGTTAGACACAGGAGCGTCGATTAGCTTGTTAGGAAAAGGTTGTAGGGAATTAATGGATAAGTTAGAGATAAATTTTAAACCGATATTTTCCTTGGTAGCGACTGCAGGGGGAAAAAAACATAGACTAATTGGTAAGGTAGATTTAGACATTATTTTTAGAAATGAAAGCAAACCAATTACTTTTTATTTGTGCCCTGATCTGGAGCAGGAGGCGTATTTAGGCGTAGACTTCTGGCGTGAATTTAATTTGGCCCCTGAAATTTTTCAAGTGGAGGAAATAAATGTCAATAAGTTTTATGAGGAATTTAAAAATAAAGACCATAAGTCTAATCCTCATGAATTAAGTCAAGAGCAACAACATAAGCTAAATAAAGTAATTGAGTTGTTTCCAGCGTTTGAAAGAGAAGGATTAGGGCGTACATCACTTGAAAAACATTCGATAAAATTGATTGAGGGAGCGGTTCCTTTTAAGGATCGTCACTACCCTTTGTCTCCCGCGGTACAGGAAATAGTTTATAAGGAAATAGATTTAATGCTTGAATTAAACGTAATAGAAGAGTGCGAAAGTCCATGGTCTAATAGAACCACGGTGGTCAGGAAGCCCGGAAAAAACCGTTTCTGTCTAGATGCCAGAAAACTGAATCAAATCACAGTAAAAGACGCTTATCCTCTACAGAATATTGAAGGAATTTTAAGCCGAATAGATGAAACATACTTCATTAGTAGTGTTGATCTGAAATATGCCTTTTGGCAGGTAGAGTTAGATAAAGACAGCAGACCTTACACAGCTTTTACCGTGGCAGGTCGACCACTCTACCAGTTTCGCGTGATGCCCTTCGGCCTTTGCAATGCGGCTCAACGCCTTTGCAGGTTGATGGACAAGGTAATCCCGCAGAAGCTCAAAGAAAATGTCTTTATATATCTTGACGACCTCTTGGTGATTTCTAGCACTTTTGAAAAGCACATACAAATATTAGAAGAAGTTGCTTTATGTCTGAGAAAGGCAAATCTAACTATCGGCCTAAAAAAATCGCAATTTTGTTTTCAAGAGATAAAATATTTGGGTTTTGTAATAGGAGGAGGAAGCTTGAAAACTGACCCAGGAAAGGTACAGGCAATTACGGAAATAAAAGTGCCAAAATCCCCTAGAGAAGTACGCAGTTTCTTAGGAACAGCAGGATGGTACCGCCGCTTCATCAAGGATTTTGCTTCAATATCGGCACCATTGACTGATACACTAAAGAAGTCAAAAAAGTTTTCCATGACGCCTGAGGCTGTTGAAGCGTTTGAAAATTTAAAGAAAGCATTAACATCTGCACCCGTATTAAGGCATCCGGACTTTCCAAAACGATTTTGGATTCAATGTGACGCATGTGATTATGGCATTGGTGCCGTGCTATACCAGTTGAATGAGAGGAACGAAGAACATCCCATAGCTTTTTATAGCCAAAAGTTAAACTCTTGCCAACGAAATTACAGCACAACAGAAAAGGAGTGCCTGGCGGCAATCATGGCTGTGAAAAATTTCCGACCATATGTGGAAATGATGCCACACACATTTGTTACCGACCACGCCAGTTTAAAATGGCTCATGTCCTTAAAAGATTTGAATGGAAGACTTGCTCGCTGGTCACTACAATTGCAAGCCTTTGATTTTGATATAGAGCACAGAAAAGGATCAGAAAATGTAGTGGCTGATATGCTTTCACGATTGCCAGATGAGGTGACTATTGAGGAAATAGAAAGAGATGATTTCTTCGACTTTGAAACAACCGAGTTCCAAAGCGACGAGTATTTAGAGTTAATAAGGCATATCCAAGAAAATCAACAGAGTTTACCGGACCTTAGAGTGGAAAATGGATTTGTTTTTAAAAGAACAAGTTTTGATCGAGGGGAAGAAACAAACGATCAGTGGAAAATTTGGATTCCACCCAATATTACCCCGATATTAATAGAAAAATCCCACACAGACTTAACATCAGCACATGGAGGAGTGGCAAAAACTATGGAAAGATTAAAGAGATTTTTTTATTGGCCAAAAATGTACACGCAGATAAAAACATACATAAAAAACTGCCAGACATGTAAAGAGGCTAAATCATCGAATCAGAACTTGCGACCACAAATAGGAAATCAAGTAATCACAGAAAGGCCATTCCAAAAATTGTATTTAGATTTCTTGGGAAAATATCCACGTTCGAAAAATGGCAATTGTTACATTTTTCTAGTACTAGACCACTTCACTAAATATACGTTTATGAAAGCAATGCGAGAAGCTACTGCCAATAATGTCATTGAATTCCTAACGCACGAAGTCTTCCACAAGTTTGGTGTGCCCGAAATCATTCATACAGATAATGGAGCTCAATTTGCAGGCAAAAGTTTTCAGAATTTTATAAATACTTACAAAATTCAAAACATAAGAACACCAGTGTACCAACCTAGCAGCAACGCATCAGAAAGAGTGAACCAAAGCATTTTGTCAGCCATAAGGGCATACTTGAAGCAGGACCATCGTGATTGGGACCTTTACCTATCAGAAATAGACTGTGCATTACGAAATTCAGTCCACAGTGCTATAGGGTTTACCCCGTTTTACTCATTATTCGGTTATCACATGTACCTGAATGGGTCCGATTATAAATTAGGCCGAAAATTGCAGTCAATTTCCGACCATAGAATAATGAGTAAGCCAAATGAGAATTTAGAGACAATAAGAGAACAAATAAAAGAAAACATGAACAAAGCATATTTAAAAAGCGCAGAAAACTATAATAAAAGAGCGCGGATGATAAAATTTGTACCTGGACAGGAAGTCTACAGGCGAAACATTGTACAAAGTAACTTTGCGAAGAACATCAATGCAAAATTCTGCAGGAAATTCTTGAAATGTAGAGTGGTTCGACCTGTAGTCAATAATATGTACGAGCTAGAGAATCTAAATGGCGCAAAAATAGGTATATATCACACTAAAGACATTAAAGTATGAGCAAAGTAATTGAATTTGTTTTAAAAACAAATACAATTTAAATTAAGTGCAATATAGTATAGGGTGATTATTTAATTTAGTAATTATACAAACAAATTAATTGTCGTACTGTCCTATATTGTAAGTGATTATTTTTGCAATTATACTTCAACATCTGTGATATAGCTTAAGTGTAGTTTGGATTTTTAGAATTAGTTTGAAATACCAGCTGTGATATAGATACGTACATAAGTGCAATACTAGTGATAAGCACCTACCTGATTCCCATCTGTGATATAAATGTTTCCTGTGATGTCCTGTTTTTATTTTTATATAGATCCAAAAATTTAAAACGACATTTAGGTCAGCATAATGTATATAGTAATCCTGAAAAGTGTCAAGAAAGGTTACACAAAGAGAAATTCTATGTTACATATAAATAATGAGTATACTTCCCGTGATAAATTCTTTTAAAACAAACAAGCATTGCACAAAGCTCGTCGACAAGAATCACTAGTTTTTTTTATAAAAGAATTAGTAGATTCAGACACACGTGTCAGTACTCCAAAAAAAATCCAAGAAAAGGGAATAGTAGAGGCGTTACCCATGTAAATAAAACCTGAAATAAAATAAGTAAGATAATATAGCTTGAGAAAATTAAATAAATAATTAATAAATAGTTATAGATATGAAATTTTAAATTTTGATACAAAATATCATGTTTGCCTAAAATATAGCAGGCGTTCGATTTAAATGCAAAAATGAATGAACTAATTATATGAAGTAGGGTTTTTATTGGGTTGCCACTAAAATTTTCTTTTCCGAGAAAGTTGAAAGTAGGCTAGTACTTGGAGCAGTGTGAAATAAGCCGACGTAGTGTAGAAACAAACCTAAAGGAAGATTCGTACACACGGAGTAGCATAGAACCGCATGGAAAGAGGTGAGATGCCCGGTCAGTGATTGAGACTATCTCAGGTGTGGGAGTTCCCCACGTTAGGCATGCGACATACAAATTTCCATATATCCCGCACACCGTTTGCTACAACGTACACTCGTACCAATCGGAGTTTTGTTGCGGGGAATATTTTATATTTCGTAGCACTTTACATTTTATTGTACATTTTTCGTTTTTCAAATGTTGTTTTGTGTATTTCATTTCTTTTCTGTTCTCTGTGGTTCTATTTGTGTATTTTTTTTTTATCATTCCAATTTTTTTTGTCAGCTGTCAGTTGTAGTACTCGTACTACAGTTGTCAGCACTGTGTTTGTTGCTGTTTTTTACAGTACAAAAGAATGTGGAATGCAAATGTAGGTAAAGTACAGTGGTAATTTTCATTCATAAACGTTGAGCAGCACATAAGAAAAAAAATTTGAATGCGAATGAAAATTATAATATCCACTGCCTAAAAATGAGAAAGGGCGGATGAGACCCTGTTACAAAGAAAACTTCAAGTTAGCTTTAGAGTAGGAAAACCAAGGAAAATAGATATATATGTATGTATGTATATTTGTATGATTTGTCATAACAAAAAAATCAAAAGAAATTATATAAAAAAATTAAAATTTAAGCGGACGAATTATATATAGATATGCATATATGTATATGGATTTGTCTAGAGGTAAATAGCTGTAGAAAAAAAAATATACATATATAGAATGTTCTAGAAGAAAAAAAGATGGCGAATTGGCGCACAAAAATCCGCGGGAAATAGGGAAAACTCTTTTGGAAAAATTTGGAAAATTTGGAAGCAGAAAACAGGTTGAAGCGATCAACGAATGATTGGTACAATCAATCGAAGAGAAAAAGTATATATTTACATATTCCACGTAACAATTTGTTAAAAAAAACAGAACAAAGATTTTTATTGCACTTCATTCTTTTGTGAAAGGAGACAAAAAT
Source organism: Nowickia ferox (assembly GCA_936439885.1). Taxonomy (NCBI): domain Eukaryota; kingdom Metazoa; phylum Arthropoda; class Insecta; order Diptera; family Tachinidae; genus Nowickia; species Nowickia ferox. The sequence continues at coordinate 44,805,186 of OW387023.1, read as the reverse complement.
CTATATTGCAAAGTAAAAGTTTTAATAAAGAAAAAAACAAACATACAAAAAAACGTAAGGAAAAAAAATATTAAAAAAAAAAAATAAATATATTACACATGTATGTATGTATATTCTGGTTTAGCTGGCTGTAAATTCAACAAACGGAAAAGGTAAAGTCCGAAAGTGGAAAAAGGAAGGCCCAAGGCAAAAAAAAGTGGGTAAATTAATGATCCTATTCCCCTAGACGGTAGCGTGTACAGCCAGGTAACAATTTTAACATTATCAGTATATTCCCAGTGAAATTTGAGCCATAAAAAAAAAGGAAGAAAAAAATAGCAAGGCAAATTAAAACGCAAACCAAGCTAAACAGAAAAATACACGTATATATATATATATTTTTTATAAAAAAATTACAAAAAAAAAAAAAGGAAACTATAGAATTTAAGATAGCTGAGTAGTCCTGTGTAGTAATTGTTGGTAGTTTTAAGTTTATACAGTACTTTTGTCTTAGGTGTACCTAGAGGATAGGCTAAGTTTTTGTTGTGCGTTAAGTGGTTTTTTGTCAGCAAAATATACGAGGGAAATTTGAGAATTACATGAATATATTATTACACAGTTTTATGAAACCAATCTTGGGGAGCTCTTTAGGATAGGTAATAAAATTGTGAGGAAACGGAAAAAAAAATTTACATATAAAATAGAGCATTGTAGAGATAAATAAAAGAATTAACAAAAAACCCAAATTAACGTGAACAAAATAGATTAGTATTAAGCAGAAAAAATTATAGAAACCAAACAAAAAAAAATACATAATTATGAAAGTTAGGGAAGTATCGAAAATAATTGTTAATAGAAAAATTAGTATAGGCCAAAAAAGAAATATATGTGGAATAGTTTAAAATAAGTGTTAAAAAAAAATAATAAAAAATATATGTATTAATGTGTTGATAAAAAAAACAAAAGAGTAAAATGGCCCATGAATAGAAAGTAAATAAAGGTAACGGTATGAAAGTGAGTTAAGGTAGGAAAAGTCGGGTGGATTATGGGTTCACGAAAGAAAACTGAAGAGGACAAGTCGTGACATGGTTGGGAGGGCAAGTAATGGAACAAAACATCCTTCCATTCCAAACTGAATACTATTTGTAATATGGTGCGTTTATTGTGTGGTTTTTTCTGTTTTTTTTTTTGTATGGTAACGTTTTTTTTTTTGTTTCCCCTAATTTTGAATTACAATATATATTTTTTATGTGCAACGTACCCAATGGGAGGGTTGGAACCCGCTGAGGTAAAAATGCACCGCCAAGAGCTAGCTGGAAACCTCATTGGTCACTACGGTTGTAACAAGTTTAGCCCTTAACTGTATATATCGTTATCTCAAATTCAAAATACCGCTACATATTCCATCTGCACTGAACAAATATGTATAAAGATCTGGAGTTTATAACAATTGACACAACTCACAGTAAATAAAGACAAGAACGCTGATTATGAAGGTTTGGCTGCCTTCAAAAAGAGCGTGTCAGTCCGTTCTGCTAGTGTTTGTCAGAATATTTACAATTAACTTTGGTGTTATTTGTTCCTTAAAAATTATCACATGTAAAAAATCGAGCCATAAATATAGAAAAAGAAAAAGTTCGAACAATAATAATAAAAATTAGCTTTACTAAAGCCTACAGTACAAGGCATGTAAAAAGCCACATGCGTATGTGGCAATGACGTCACGGGAATTTTTAGCATGTCGGTTGCATTTTTTTAAATCACTAGTAGTGGCTACATGCCGTAAGATTTTGATAGTATTTTTGTTCTAAAATACAAATCTGGCACATGAAGCCGAATTGAACACATTTTCTGAGGCAGCACATCTGTAAGCATTTGAATATCTACATTTACATACATATGTTACTAGTACACGGCATGTAGCAAATGTAGCTTCGTGATGACGTCATAATTACGCCAGAACCACATGCGCATGTGATATTTTACATGCCGTGTACTATAGGCTTAACATTTTCATAGTTTTACAAAATGGAAAATATCGAGTTGTTCAATGCAAATTCTTGCAGTATAATAAAAATGATAAAAAAATTTTTTTTTAATTTTTCCTTAAACAGAGGGTTTTGCATGTTATTCTGATATTCCAGATGAACATCTAATAAATTCAAACATAGAAGCATCGGTTTGCAACTATTTACCTTCGACCTGTTTGTTAACTTGTTTTTCATTAGCGCTAACTTCGAAAAACTACGTTCAGCAGATGCACTACGTATGTAAACGGAAAATGTTCATAGGTTTGAAAATAAATACTCGCCAAAGCTATTCTTTAAACTTCATACTTCATGTAAAAATTTTTCAGAATTAGAAATTTTAAATATTCGATAGTAGTTGTTTTCATTTACTTTGGATTCTAATAAATTTGATTCATTGGCAAACGCGTCTGGATCAGTTATTACATAGCTTAACTATGACTGTTTTCTCGTAAAATATTTACTATTTCGAAAATGGCATAATATAAAAACAAAAGAAATTAGAAAAGCTCGAAATAATGTATAGGGTCTGCCATCTAGCGTTTTTTCAACTAGTGCTTATTTCGTGAATGGTAACACTTAGCTCATGTCTGATTTGACAGATAATTAGTTTTATCCTTCCGTTGAACGAATATGGTTGTGTATACGCTTGAACAACTCTGGGAAATATTGCCTGCGATCGACTTACAGAAGATGCCGATTTTGCCAAAAAAAATCATCTTTTCAAATGAAGCTCATTTTGATCTTGGAGTGTATGTAAACAAGCAAAATTGTCGCATTTGGGGCACAGAAAACCCGAACGCATACATTGAAAAGCCGACGCACCCAAAACGAGTCACTGTTTGGTGCGGATTTTGGTCCAGAGGCATAATTGGGCCAATGAGCAAGGAGTGGCCGAATTTTTGTTCACAAAAATTGAAGAGGAGGATATTGGCAACATTTGGTTTCAACAGGACGGCGCTACGTGCCACACAACCGAAGCTACACTCGATGTTTTGCACCCTGTTTTCAAAAAAAAAGTTATCTGGCGGACCCTTTATATCTTCATTGGACTTTAAAAATACTGGATCTTAATATCAATTCTTGATAGTATTGGTCCACACAGTTTTTGATAAAAAGTTAAAAGTCTGCTTTTAATAACAATTACATATATAATTCTCAGAAAACCCTTCAGCATATACATACATACATACTTATGAACATAATTATGTACTCGATGTATCTCACTTTCGGCTTCATAGACAATATCAATATACATTTGTCAATGATATCTTTAACGCAGGGGTGCCCAAAAGCTCCTTATGGAAGAGCAAACACCAATACATTTAAAGAAAAAATAATTTGTATTCAATATATATATTTTTGTTGCTTAAACCAATACATCCAATACCAATACCACCCTGCAGGCAGACTGGCAGCGATGCCAACTATTTATAACCCAAACGCGCTATTCCCCTTCGCAAAACGCGCTAGAACGCGCTAAGTTACAGCATTGTCAACTATTTGTAGCCAAAACGTGTTATTTTCTTACGCGCTAAATTAATTTTTAATAAAAGTCGATATACATACATATGTACGAGTATATACATGTGTATTAGTAAATACAATTGATTGTTTTAGTAGCTCTTTTCAGACTTTATAATGTTGTTTCAACGAAATTATATCCTAAATCAACAAAATAATTTAATACAGAATCAGAATTGCCTTCCAAATAAACGAAATCCTTAGTTTTTATTTTTAACCCCCGACCAAAAAGAGGGCTGTTGTAAGTTTGTAGTGTGTGTACGTGGCCACGTACAGACCAAACGGCTGGACGGATTTTGATTTAGTTTTTTCTGTATGAAAGGTGGCTTGATCGAGAGGGTTCTTAGCTATGCTTTTTGTACTTCAGCTAGAATAGATAATTAATAAGTTATATAAATTTTTTTTTGGTCACGAGTAGGAGTACATATTTTTAGTTGTGAAATTTCAAAATATTTGTCATTTACAGTATTAAAATGAGTTTTTAATTCTAACCATAGTCAAGGGAATTTTATTTGCGACAGATGAATCATTATTAACCAATTTAAAAAATTTTATGAGTTTTGAATACTAGAAAATTGTTAAATTTATGCAAAAAAGTAAAAAAAATATTGAACTGAATGATGATGACTTTATTCAAAACGCGCTAATTTAGCGCTTTTTTTTAGGAAACGCGCTAAGACGAAACAAGCGCGTTTGGCATAGTTAAAACGCGCTAATTTAGCGCTTTTTTTTAGTAAACGCGCTAAGACGAAAACAAGCGCGTTTGGCATAGTTAAAACGCGCTAAATCTAGCGCGAAACGCGCTAAATTGGCATCGCTGCAGACTGGGACCAAGTGTCTCTATATCACCACTCAATTTTCTAGTGACAATTGTAGTAGTTAAATTGTCTTAAAGATTTCGAACACCCTTATGCAAAAACGATTGCTAAAGTTAAAGCATGCGTTAAAACCGGTTTTCCCATACAAAATTCATTTGTTAAATCAACTTTAAATTTAACAATCGTTTTTGCAAGAGAAAAAGAAAAAGAGAAAAGAGAGAAAACAGATGTGGTGCATTTGTGGTGAAATTGTCAATTAACTTGTCAATATACATACATTTGTATGTGTGTTTTTCCTTTTTTAATGTTTAGAAAATTTTACAACTGCGCAATAGATTAATGTTCTTTCTGCATTTTATCAAACCATTTCGTTGGAAAAGATCGTACACGTTGCTTAAATTAACCAAATCTTTGGAAATTGTTTTGTAAGCACCAACTTTGTGTAAAAATATAGAAAATATGAGTAAAAGAAATTATAAAAGGCAAATTAAGAAGCAACCAGTTTTATATAAAAATATAAGTCTTGAAAGTGTTAACAAAATTGTGTTGAGGACTTTGATGTTCCGAAATTAACGTTGTGTGAGAACTAAAAAAATGGTAACTTCCAACAGCTCCTTCTAGAAAATGTTTGGAAAAACTTTTATGTATATTAAAAGAGGAAGGGCTGGAGGTTCCACTCTCTGCAGAGACTTTGTTAGGCCAAAAACGTAAAATTGTGCTTAGAAATGTGTCCCCTGGAAGCTACTGCCACATAGGGCTAGAAACTCGTTTGAGACAAATTGAGTATATTGTGCAAAATTATGATGAATTGCAACTCGACATAAACATTGACGGAGTTCCACTCTTCAAAAGTTCGCGAGTTCAGCTATGCAGAATCATCAATACAACTGAAAAATTGCAACCTTTTGCCGTAGGAATATTTATAGGCAATAAGAAACCTAATTGCGTCAAAGATTATTTAAAAGATTTTGTTGAAGAAATGCTTTTGTTAAAAGATGGTTTTGTTTCAAACGGGAAAAATATTAGTTTAAAATTTGGTTGTTTAATATGTGACGCACCAGCTAAAGCTTTTATATGTAGTGTACCTGGACATACTTCAGCGGATGGCTGCACGAAGTGCATACAAGTAGCCAAAAAAGTTGATAATGTACTCACGTATAGTAGCTTTAGTGACACTAATATTTCCGATGCCGACTTTGCCTTGAGGAAATATTCGAAGCAGCATTCACAAATGTTAAAGAAACAGAAAACACCTCTGGAGGAAATAGGGTTTGATATGGTATAACAAACTCCATTGGATAGCATGCACCTTGTGGACCTTGGAGTCATGAGAAAAATGCTGATTCGTATTGTAAAAAATAAAACAGAACAAAAAACTTCGTAATATAATATATCAGCGATATCTTCTGGCCTGATTAAACTAAGAAAATGTTTTTGGAAGGAGTTTTCAAGGAAGCCTAGGTCATTGGATGACTTGCATCATTGGAAAGCTACTGAATTTCACCAATTCCTAGCTTATAAATAAAGCATAATTGTGCTTAATAATAACATACACGAAGACATTTTCTATGAATTTCTTTTGCACTGTGCTTTTGGGCTACTTTGTACTCCACGTCACGTTGAAAGCAATATTGAGCAAGCGGATGAACTACTAAAATTATTCGTTGAGAATTTCGCAGTTGCGTTCGAGTCGAATAGCGTTTCTTTTAATGTTCATAATCTGCTTCATTTAGCTTTGCGCAAAAGCATTTGGATCCCTAATTTCGTTTTCGGCATACGAGTTTGAAAAAAAACTTAAAATTTTAAAAAGACACGTTCTTAAGCCATCCTCGATCCTTCAACAAATTGTGAATTGGGAAAAGCACTTATCAACGTCGAAATAAAAACTGAAGTGATTAAGTACGAAAGTGGTTTTATTGTCGGAGCTTTTGTAAATGATTGTTTCATTTCTTGCAAAGAACCCAATAATATTTGTTGTATACGACCATATACTCCTATAAAAATTGAAAATATTATCAAAGAGGATGAACTTTTTATTGAGGGACGTCGAATATTAAATTTAGAGAATTTCTACGAAGAACCCGTTAATTCTTGTGACCTGTGTGTTTTTAAGACAAATATAGCTTTAGGTGAAATAGAGAAGTTTTCAACAAAAGACTTTCAGTTTAAATTTCTATGCTTCCCATTTGAATCCCATTTTTTAATAATACCTATTTTACATACCTGTGTTCCAGAAAAATGTCGACCGAAGCCAGTATTTCAAAAGGAAAATTAAATTATTTTTCACCTCAACGTAAGTTTTAAAATAATTTTTAGTACTATGTATGTAAGTAAGTATGTATAATCAGCACTGGTTTGTATTTATCTTTTTTCATTTAAGGCAATTCAAAATGCGCTTGCTGCCAATAGGTCTCAGAGAGGCTTGTCACTATTGAAAATAAACAAAACACTATCAATGAAATTTTGGCTGAGCACAAAGTTTTGTTGGATACGTTGGTTTCCCAAAATGTAACCGTCGATAATCTAATGAAAATATTTCCTATTAACACTGTGGAAGAAGTAAAAGAACTTGACACGCTTTTAAGCACGCATTCAGATCCTTATGTAAGTATTTTGCTTTAAAACAAGAAACATTTTAAAATAATTCATTTAACAACTTTTTTAAGAAACGGCAAATAAAAATTTTAATCTGTGGCAATGTCGAACGAAATTTACACCACATATTCGGTGAAAGCATCAGTATGAATTTTAATTTTGACGGAATTTTTGGTAAAAGACGACTACGAGATTTCAACAATGTGTTTGCTGCTTTAATAGGTAAATATAATTCGTTACATTAATATTCAAACATTTTCAAAGAAATATTTTTTTAATAATTAGATGTAATATCAACATTTCACAATCTACCCAACAAAACTTTGAGGACAGCGTTTCAAAGACAACAAAATCAAAAGCAATACTGAAAATTAAGAAAGAGAGTCGCTGCCTTCGGTTGCAGAAAAATTTTTTATTAATTGCACCAGTCAGTAGTCACTTTTGGAGAAAATTATCTCAAATTTTATCTATTTCTTAATTTGTTATTAATAATACTATATTTTTATAACTTAACCTAGATCAATTTTATAAAAAAAAGTTAAACATTTTCAAATTAATTTGAAAATTTGGCTTGTTTTTATGGTTAAGCAATTGTCTATACGCATTTCGTTCCCGCTTTTGGAACTCGTCAGTAGACTTCAACCCAAAAAAAATTTTTGAATTTAGCTAACAAACTTCGTATGTTTATAGTAAGACTCTACACTATGTATATTGAGAATCACAATAGACTAATATAATAAGTTTGAAAGCGTAAAACAAAAATCTTTACAAAAAGCATCTTTATTCGTTTGTGAATCTATTTTATTCTTTTTGCTTTTTAATACTAAATTGAAAATACTTTTTGTCAACAATGAAAAAACTTAAAGCTTTTTCAATACGTAAGACTATTATTATTTTACAGTACCTACATATTTAAAAATCTTTAATTTTTCCAGTGTTGACAAAAAATCTTTAATATACAAAAATGATCAAATTCAACAACAAAACTAATAATTACAATTATTTGCCCAAAATATACTTATTTGTAGCAAAGCAATAATTTTAATATACATAAATGTTTAACGATTTATTATTCGAAAGTTTAAGCTATAGTTTAGTTTATACATACATATATATAAAAGTATGGATTAAAAAAGGTTTAGCCAGCCTTGAAAAAAAGGTGTTCAAAAAATTTACAATAATATTTAACATTTTTTGCTGTGAATTATTTTATGTTGTAGTTTATATAAGTATTTAATAAGTCATGTTCTACACAAATCAGTTTTTCTTGAAGAAAGTCTTTTGAATTCTCTTTAAAAAATGTCCATTTGTTTAAACACAGATAGTCGGTTTGTGAAATGTTTATATTGTTTTAATACATCGAATAAAATAACAAAAGATAATTCAAATAACTTTCGGTACAAGAGATATTTAATAAAACAATTAGGGAATTCACAATGAGTATATTAAAATTTTAATGTGGCAACATTGAGCCATCTTAATTTTTTATTGTGAGCAGGCAAGGATATAAATACACATACTGTGTATATCAAAGTCAGGCAAACACACATACATCATTACATATTAGTTTATAATATGAGAGAGGGAGAGTAAAATGCATGTTTGTACGAATGCTTAGTCCATATTTACACTATGCAAGTCTTATTGCTAAGCTGATTAGTTTGACAGAGAGAGAGAGACGAAGGGAACAGTATCGTTTCTTTTCCCCTCGTCCCTCTTTCCTAACAAACTAATTAGCTTAGCAATAAAACTTGCATAGTGTAAATTAGGACTTATGAGAGACTGAATTATTTTCTTCCGTAAGGCTGGTACTCTGTTCAAAGTTGTGAAAAATTTTCAGCACCATTGATTATTTCGCGTGAAAAATTTGACATGTACTAAATGTAGCCCAACTCGCGGTTTTTTATAAATTTTTTGCTTTTATTGCTTGAAAGTATGCAACATTGTTAAAATTCTGTGCGAAAAAAGCACTGCTCATGTTGTTTCGCAGCTAAACTAAAATGATGCCAGACTAATTTTGCATGGAAGGACATGACTTTACGTGTTTTTCACAACAAGAACAGAGTACTACTTTTGCGAATTTATTTCGCAAATATTTCACACCAAATACTTTTATATGTAGTTTGACAGCATTTCGCACGATATTGTGAACAGAGTACCAGGCTGTACGTACTAAAATAACAAAATTTGTTAAACTAGAATTTATTGTTGGATAAATTTTTCAAAATAACTTTTGTTCTGCGAAAAATACAAATATTTTTTTTCACCAACTACAGCTGCGCTGACAGTTTTAAAATGTTTAGTTTAACATTACCATATTGCCATATAGAAAATGACATGCTTTTTATACTTTTAAATTTGCCACCTGGTAATAAATTTGATTTACACACAAACAAAAACAACAAACTTGCCAGACCATATTAAAGTTGAAACGTTGCAATATTAAGACACATTTTAAAATGCTACTGTGAACTCCCTAAATTTATTTAAACGAAAAACTTATATATTTGTTTAAATGTTAGTTGATATTTACTTAAGAACCGGAAAAGCGAAAATATTGTACACTAAAGTACAATTATATACTAGTGACAATGTAGCTAGTATAACACCACAATTTTACTATTGAGTTCCTCTGCAGACAAGCACCAAAAGTGTAGATTTAAATTATAGAAATGTACCAGTAAAATTCTGGTTGGAATAGTTCCCATAAGAACTACATATTCACTACCTAGTCAATTGATTTAGTGTTACTAGTAGATTTTCAATGACACGCACATGCTAAATGTCTATAGCACGACGCATTGTATGGGGAATAATTAGAGAGTAGTACTGGTGGCAAAGTCAAAAGCGATTCAGTACATTTTCACCATCGACATTTCCTTCAGGGCAGCAAAGCATACGAAAGTGTTGTTGCTTTGCACTTTGCGTGTATACAGTGAAGAACGACAAAAAAAACTAATAAGACAAAGTTGTTTGTGTATTTCGTATCGCTACCCTGCAGAGAATGCGAATAGTGAAAATGTAGTGATTTACTAGTGACATTGTCAGTAGCACTACTGACAAGGTGTACCCCAGCCAATATAATCGCCTATTGACATTTAACATTAGTTTGTCATTGAAAATCCACAACTAGACTGTAGCACTACTGACTAAGTAGTTTTTTTAGGACCACATGGAGACATTGGCACCAAAGATTCACTAGTAAATTTTAGGGCCTCTAATCTACAATATCGATATTTCCTCGCTCGATGTCCGTAGTAAAACTGTACTGATTCACTATAGACACTGTCACCACCTGCAAGAAATTGTTTGTCATTTCTATTAAATACATATGTATATTAAAATTAAAAATTTTGTTTCGCTGAATTAGTAAAAAAACTCTTCAATTTTCACATTTTATATTTTTATACAATATTGATTGTTATTTTATTTGTTTTTGTATTTTTTTTTGCGTATTATGTTTTTAATGATTGTTAAATACATTTATATATATTAACCTTATAATTCTATTTCTTAATATAATTTTTATAAACACTTAAATTTTGCTTGACGTCTCGTTTATTTTCAAGAAGCATATTTGTGTGTATCTGAAAAAATGTTTTCTACGCATTAAAACCATTATTAATAGACGCTCTGTTGACAATGTCACCAAAATAGTCGACAAAAGTGGTGACTTGGGGACACTTAACCCCATGTTTTCTGCAGGGTAGTGCTGAATGCTGTATGTGGTGATGTGTACAGTGTTGCAAGAATATGATGATGAGAGAATGCTAAATCGGTAAAAAAAATTCAGCTAAAATGTCCAACAGAAAAAAAGTATAATGCCGGACTTCAATGTGGAAAAAAATAGTGAAATAGCATTGAATTTCATGTTTGTACAAACTTATTAGTATTTACAAGTATTTTTATAGCACACAAATAATGTGTCGATTAAAACACCCGTTTATTCACTTTAAAGTGCTTTTTATTTAAATTGAATCTTAAGACTAATGGCTTCGTTAGTCAAATCGTATCGTCTTACTTTTGAAGTTGTCGTATCGTTTAAGTCTGTATGTTAGTTAGTAAAAACGTGAGGCTGCCAGCGAAAGTGTCAGCTGTTACTTTGCTTTATACGTGTGTGTGTATGTATGTAAGCTAGAAGTTGACGTTTGCTACGTAAAAATCTATTTTCTGTAGATTTTTACGTAGAAAACGTTGCCAACACATTTTCGATAAGCATCAACATGCTTATTAAATGTTACGGATTTTGTCAGCTGACACGCAACAGCACGATACGATTTCAGTAATTCTACCATAAAACTACAATAATTTCTTAATTCTAACTTAAGGTGAGCAACAACAGTTTTTTATGCTGACGTTGCTGTCTGGCAAAATGTGGGAACGAAGAAACTACAATAATTTCTTAATTCTAAAGGTAGGATCACACGATTGCCGTAAATACACCAATCTGCCCCAATTTTTATTGTGTTGAATTGGTGTACAATAATAAAATTGTCCCAATCAAATACGTTGCAGTCACATGATTGCCCCATTTTATAAAAATTTTATTGTCGCAAATTGGCGAAGAATGAACTTGTGGCAATAATTGCCACAGCCCAGTCACACTATTGTTCTACGGCAACAGAAATAAACAGCTGTTATGGTAGTTTTTAGTTTGTTTTGTTTTACTTTCAAATGGTTTTCTTTTAAAAAGAAATGATTTTTTTCTGTTTTATTTTGTACGTGAAAATGGTTTATTCGTTTAAAAGAAATGAAATTGCATCTGTTTTGTATATTTTGTGATCCTTAAATATACAAAGCAGAGGCAATTTTCGTTCTTTTATACGAATAAAAACTAAATATGTATATGGGTTAAGATTGGCTCACAGTTCCATGTTAACGTTTCAAATAAGTTGTAATTACATATAAAAGTAGGTTTAATCGGTACTTATGGCAACACTTGGAACAAACGAACAAAATTAATTAATTTAAGAAATTGTCCCGTATTGGCTACTTTGATTGCCGCTCAAGAACACAATAAATATTGGTGCATTTTAAACATTTTTATTGAGGCATGGTTGCCTATCAACCGTTCACATGATTGCCGCACTAGAGTTGCATTTGATTGCGATAAATCAGCACAATATTGTTGTATGAGGCGATAAATTGTGAAATTACACGAATGGCGTATAAAATTAACCAATAATTGGTGCATTGTGGCACTCGTGCGATCCTACCTTAACTTAAGGTGAGCAACGACAGTCTTTTATGCTGACGTTGCTGTCTGGCAAAATGTGGGAACAAAAATAAAATGTAACTTAAAACTTATATGTACGTTTTCCCACATTTTGCCAGCCGATATCATTGGTGATCTGGTTTGAATGTAACTCCTCCACCCCGTGTTTGAAATCCTCCTGGATTTCTTATACATGCATATATTTTTATATTTCTTCTTTTATTATGAAAATTTATAAGATTAAATATAATTGACCGTTATAACTTGAAGTTCATTTATAAGAAAAAAATATTAATTATTCAGTCTATACTTATTTATGATATCCTCAATGTCAGAAGGACTCTGAGATATCGTTACGACTTGGGTTTTATTTATACCTGTCTTTTTCTTCTTTATTATAAAATAGGTTAATATAAGTGCAATAGTTATAGCAATTATCAATGTTACGTTCAGTCCATATGAGACCTTACTATGAACTTTCAATTCCTTAATTTCTTCTATATTTTTTACATGTTGTAAAGTAATGTAATTCTAAATTAGGGTTTGTTACATTAATAATTGATGTTGGTGGAAAAAAGAATTTTTCATGTATTATATGTTGTTTGTTTTCAAAAATTTTATCAGCGATCGTAATGCTACAGTTGTTTTTTATATTTATTAAATAATTTCCTGATAAGCTTAAGTTTCTGTTGTCACAAGTTTGCTTAATTTTAATTTTTCTAGCATTAGTTTTGTTATTAAATATGTATTTACAGTTATTTCTAATTGAACAATGGTTGCCTTTTTGAAGATGTTTAAGGATTACATTTTCCTTATAGTGTAAAATAACGTTATTTATTTCAACAATATTTTCGTTAATTTCATCAATTTCCATAAAATTTGTGTTTGGTACAGCGGTGAGTAATCTCAATTATGTAGTAATGAATTTGTCAGGGATCTGTATGGCTATTATTGGAGAATTGTCCTTGATCACTCCGAGTAAGGAGTTTTAACTAATAAAAATCAATGTTGAAGTTTTCTATTACTGTTTTAGTAAATACTCGCATGCTGGGGTGAATAAAACTGTTCTTGGCGGATGCGATATTATCCTGTATTTTCTCTATTTTGTCTTCCAGTATATTTAATTTAGACAACTGGTCTAAGTATAGGTAACGTCTCATTATTTCGTTATTACTTTTTCTGATTTGTTCAAAAGCAGATTTTATACTATTTCTATCCTGATCTATAGAGTTTTTTAAACTAGTAAGTGATTTATTAAACGAATCATTGATAATAATTTGATTCGTTACTGTCCTAATGATGTTAATATTATTTTCTTCAACTGTGGAGATATGATCCATAATTTCCGTCCTATCGTCATCGTCCATTGTTCCGTACAGCCATTTTTGTGCTGTGCCGATGATATTTATTAAACCTCTATTTTCCCTTTGTTGTTTTGGTTTTATTGTTAAAATTTTTTCATGTATACTCTGTATCTTTTGCAAAAGGATTTCCCTATTACTTATATCTACAGTTTTAAGAATTTCCACCATTTCTAAAATATTTACGATGTGTACTACTGTGTTAGTATTATTAACTATTTCCACTTCACCCATCTTTATATCGATATAGCCGTTGTTCTCTGGTAGCTGGCTGATTTGTAAAAATCCTTCAGTCCGAACCACTAGTAGCAGGAATACCATGGCGGTTACAAGGGTCTGAAAATGTAAGAGGTCTTTTAATGTTGGTTTCATGAATATTTCTTAAGAGATGTTTCCTGTTCTTTGTGTCGTAAAGCCCTGTAATTTTTGATATAGCCTTTCCTCCCTATTCTCTTCATAATTTTCCTTATTCAGATTTCTTTTTTCTTTCAATTTGTCCTTATACTTCTCCATTCTTTCCTTTATTACTTCAAAATTTATTTTGTTATTAACCACATCAAAAGGGGTACATTTTATCGTACTGTGGTAGCTATTGTTATAAAAATTTATAGCTTTTATTATTTGTGTTGCTATTGGTAATTGTTCTTCAAGATTTAATGCTCTTATTTTCTCAGTTATGGTATTATTTAACCTTTCTACGTCGGAATTCCCGGTATGATTATTAGGTTTTATTATATGGAAGTCAATTCCTTCTGCATTTAAAAAATTTTTAACATTGTTGGAATTGATTTCGTTGTCAAATATGAATTTTTTCGTTTTACCTTTAATTGCCAAAAATTCTCCAAGTTTTTCTACTATAGTTGTACTATTTCTATCTGGCATGTGAAAACAGACAGCATGTTTTGAAAATTTATCAATAAAAATCATAAACGACTGTTTGCTATTTACATATGAATCTACATGTACTATTTCGTTTACAGATGCAGGTGTTTCAGTTCTTTGGAACTTCTTTTTGATTGGATTTCTGTCATACTTTGCTGATGAACAAATGTGACAATTATTTATTACCTTATGTATTGGTAATTTTAAATTTGGGTTATAAATTTTGTGACTGATATTTTCATAAGTAGCCAATATTCCTGAATGTTCGCTTTCGTATTTATGAAAAAGAGCTATATTTTTATTCAATTCATTCTCGTCCTCTATGTTGCTAGCAAAGTAAGAACATTTGACTATTTTGTATGTATTTCTATCAGGGAATTCTCTTATCAAACATGATTGTACTTTATAGTACTCATGGTCGCTTAATTCAGAATATACTCCGATTTTACCCTTGGGGATTTCTCTCCTCAAAATATTGGGCACATTTTCCTGTTCAATGTCATTTCTATCTATAAAAATTCGCTTGTTGCCAAACACTCTTTTAATATTAGTCTCTTTTTCGCCGACAACAATGATTTGAACTTTAAAGCGATTGACGACAGTATCCAATCAGTATATTCTTCCTTTGAGTGCCTCGTTTGCACTTCTAAAGATTCGGTTTCATTATTTGTTTCTCCACTATGTATAAAATCCTCTCGAATTGGTTTCAATGTAATTGCACTTTCTTTTAATATACTCTATTTTAAATTGATATTCTTCCAAATCGATAAGATATCTTTGTAACCCTGGGCTTATATCTCTCCCATAATATTTACTCATGAGCCACTTTAAGGGCTGGTGGTCACTTTCTAAATCAAATTCTTTTCCATAGATATAAGGCCTAAAATATTTTACACCCCATACTATTGCTAGCAATTCTTTCTCAATTGTTGCATAGTTGGTTTCGTGTCTATTTAACGTTCGCGATGCATATGCTACTGGGTGACCATCTTGTGTTAAGACAGCTCCAATTGCGTTGTTACTTGCATCTGTAACAATTTTGAAACGTTTATTGAAATTTGGGTATCTTAATATGGGCGAATTTGTAATGAGTTCTTTGAGTTTTTCAAAGGCTGTAATATAGCCGGGATCATTTGTTTCTATTTTTTCGTTTTTTTCTTAGATATCTTGTCATTAGGTGAACAATTTTAGCGTAATTGTGCATAAATTTTCGGTAAAAACCGGTCATTCCTAAAAATGATTTTATTTGTTTTTCGATAGTTGGAAGCTTAAGCTTTTGTATAATTGAAATTTTACTCGGGTTTGGTTTGATTCCATTAGTCGTTAAGACATGACTAAAAAACTGAGTTTCCTTTCGTAGGAATTCGCATTTGTAAATTTGTATCTTTAGTTTTGCCTTTCTTAAAGTTTTAAATATGTCCCTAATATTGCTAACATGTTCTGTCAACGAAGTACTAAATATAAGGATATCAACCATATAAACGACACAGGTTTTGTTAATATGGTTTCTAAGCAGAGTGTTCAACAATCTCTGAAAGGTCGAAGGTGCATTCCGTAGACCAAAATGCATTCTGACGAAGTCGAAATGCCCAAATGGAGTAGAAAAACACACACACACACACACAGTTTTCTTCCTATCCTCCTCCCTGACAAGTATTTGATGGAAACCTTTCGCCAAGTCTACAGTCGAAAAATATTGAGCTCTACCCAACCTATCTAGTAAGCTAATCAGATTTGGTATGGGATATTTATTTGTCCTCAATTGTATGCTCATTTAACTTCCTGTAGTCTACAACTATACGCCATTTTTTCGTCCCCGAATTATCAGTTTTCTTGGGAACAATCCATAAGGGGCTATTATATGCAGAGTTGCTCTCTCTGATAATATTTTCTTTTAACATTTCATCTACCTGTCTTCTGATTTCATTTTCGTGGATCATCAGTAATAATTTGGTGTTCTATTTCGGTTGTTGCCGAAAGTTTATCACCTTCGATATAAAAGAGGTCTTTAAAATCGTTCAAAAGATTCGTAATTGTTTCTGTCTCCTCATCATTCAAGTGGCTAAAATTAAGCCTATCAAATCTTGATTCTCGTGGAATTGATTCGAGGGAAGATATATTATTAGTATTAAAAGGGTAGTGCGTTTTTTCGAAAAAAAATTTATTACATATTTAAGTTGGTTATTTATTATCGCCTTAAGGGGTACCAGAAAATTTTGACCTATTATTGCATCGTATCATCATTTCATTTTGAAAATCAACAATCTTCCAACTGAGTGTTCCCAAACAAAACAATTCCTTGGGAAAAGGTATAACCAATTGGGAACATATTTCACTAGAGCCATTCAAGGTTCGATATCTGATTGGTTTAGAAGTTTCTGTTCTTGGTAATTTTCAATTAATTTATTTCGTTTTATTACACTAGTTGTAGAACCCGTATCTATAAGGCTTCTAATTCTCTGTTTCCTTATTGACATTATTATTATAGGCAAGTTGGATTTTGAGGCGGTATCAGAAAATTTACTTCACTTTCCTGATGAAAGGTGCCTATTTCCATTGGCTCGGGTCCTTCGGCACAATAATTCCCTCGGAGTTGTTGTCCACTGTTATAACAATTTCCGTTATGATAATTTTTCCTCTGGTTTGAAAAACCTGACTGCTGTGTATTGTGATAATTTCTAGTATGACTAGATCCCATCTGAAACCTATTATTGATGTTGTTCCTATTTTGGAATCCACTATTACTTGATATTTGAGTATTATAATTGAAATTGCTTTTATTTTGAAATCTATTATTACTTGACGTGGGGAAATTGTAATTGCTATTGCTTTTATTTTGAAATCTGCTACTATTTGACGTTGGAAATTGAAATTGTTTTTCTTTTGAAATCCGTTATTATGCGGCATGAAATCCTGCCAAATCTTCTTAAGTGTTTGCCTATTTATTTTTGCAAAATCTTTATTTTTCGAGTCTGTTCTATGACCAAATGATATTGCTTTGGTTTCATATAGAAGTTTAAGTTTCGTATATTTTGCCATTATACTACTCAATGTTTCATCTTCGCCTATATGGGCCCTTATTGGTCCATTTATTTTTTCAATCATCAAGCCAACCAAGTCCTTGTCTACACAATTAGGATTATATATTGACGGTCTTCTTACATCTAATTCATATAATTCGTTTATTTCATATTTAACTTTAGTAAATATATCGAAAAGTTCACTTAAGTTACTCAATTTTGCTAGCATTTCTAGCAAAATTAAAAATCTCTCCATAGGTTCTTCTCGGCTGAAAGCCTTTTAGAAGCTGGTTTTTTATTTGTTCCCAAGTTGCTCCGTGTGTCAGCTCTCTAACCATTTTACCAGCATCTCCTTCCAGTTTTTCGTTGGTTACTATCCTCATCCCATAAGCAATGAGGTCATCACTTCCGCCTGCCAAAGCCAATGTCGATTCGACTGACATTATAAACTGCCTTAGATTATGATCTTTGTCTAACGGCCTTATTCTAATAAATTCGGCAATTATGTGTTCTGGTTTCAGATAAAACCCTTGAACTTGATTCTGCTGAACCTGCTGCTGTTGATGTTGCGATTGCTGTTGTTGATGTTGCATTTGTATCTGCTGTTGTTGCTCAACTTGTTGATGTTGTAATTGTAGTTGTTGTTCTTGTTGTGTTCTAGTTGTTGATGTTGTTGTTGTAGATTACTTTGTTGCACCTGCTGTTGTAGTTGCTGCTATTGATTTATTTTCAGCTCCTGTTGTTTTAGAACCATTTCAAGAATTGTAGATCTCTGCTGCGATTCTTCTTGCATGTTTATATGGCGATTTTTGTCAAATTTTTGTTTTCTATCCATTAACGTATGTATGTAGGTTTTTTTTGTATTTTTTTTTATTTACGATTTTTTGTAAATTATGTTTGTTGCATATAATGCAAATATATATGAGTATGTATATATGTATTAAAGTTATATTTAATTAAAAAGTAGTTTTTGCTTTGTATTATATATTATTTTCTGTTCCTTCTATATGACTTTTTCTAAATTTACTTTTTTTTCACTACTAAACTTTTATTTTATTAGTTATGTTAGAGACTTTATTTAATTATTTGGTGCTTTGTTATTAAGTTCTTTAGAAATTAATCCCGTTTGTGACTGCGCCAAGAATGTGTCGATTAAAACACCCGTTTGTTCACTTTTAAGTGCTTTTTATTTAAATTGAATTTTAAGACTAAAGCCAGAATTAGTTTTTACTTTCTGTTCTGTTACGAATCAGCTGACCCTTTTTTGTTTATAGAAATCTAATACAAGTCGTTAGTTTTTCTGTTTCGGTCTGTTATGTTTCGGTTCAACCTGTGAAAATCAAAAAATTGTTAGGTATTTGTAAGTGACAGCATAAATTAAATAAAAATATAATGAAATAAATTGTGATTGTACTTTTAGAATTAAAAAATAATAATTTTTAAAAGAAAAACATAAAATTATATTGAAACTTAACAATGGAAGAGGCAAAACTAATGACTTTAATGGAAAACTGCGACCCTTCTGGTCAGAAACAGCTGATAAAATACTACAGAAAAAGTAAGTACTCAAATTTACAAGCAGAACGGCACAGCACAGAACAGCAACAGAAAATAAAGACTAATGAAGCCTTAAAACTACAATAATTTCTTAATTCTAACTTAAGGTGAGCAACGACAGTCTTTTATGCTGACGTTGCTGTCTGGCAAAATGTGGGAACAAAAATAAAATGTAACTTAAAACTTATATGTACGTTTTCCCACACTTTGCCAGCCGATATCATTGCTGAGTTGGTTTGTATGTAACTCACACAAATATAAAATAGTTAATAATTGGTGTTTTTTGCAAATGTTACAATTACGTTTAAACTTTTTTAACGCACTAATAATCCCAAAATATTATTTTACTTGTCAACCAAGTATATTTTTATTAAAAATACATTGAAAGTGATTATTGCGGGGTTAGCTGGATCCTATACGTATTTCACTCTTGCTAGTGCAGATCATCGGGGAAGCTTTAAGGCCCAACTATAATATGAATAAGTTGGCTTAAGTTAATGTCAGAATTGAACGATAAGCCTGTCAAATGCTTAAACATTTCAGAGGTGACTTTTAGGTGCCCATAATGTACTTACATGAACTTAAGCACTCCTTAGCCATAGCTGCAAATCTAGGTATTGTTCATAATTTTGCAGTAATTTTGTTTCTTCTCATAACTCCTAAATGAATGCAATTCAATCTAATTAATTTGTTATAATGTGCTTATCTATTAGAAATTCACAAATAATTATATCTATCAATTTATTACGTTTTATTTGCTTTGCCTGCTAAAAAGTACAACAGTGAATATACATAAGCAAACACATGTGTATGTGTGTATATGTATGTTGTAAAAAAATAAGTGCAAATTAAAGTTGCTTTATTTTCTAAGTTTCAAATTAAAAATCAATAAAAAAAATGTTTAAAAGCAATGAATATTTTCTGCTGCTGTTTATTTGAGTTTACAAAATGCACAAACCGTTGCGTTCAGTTTGGTACTTTACTTAAGCAAATGACATTTGACGAAACTTGACGAAAAGTTTCATTAAGTACATTATAGTTGCACACATACGTATTGTATGTAATCGCACAGTTGCTTAAGTTTGCTTATTCATATTATAGTTGGGCCTTTAGCCCATGATACAATTATACAAGGTACTTGCACAAGCCCAGCCTGTTTATGTATACAATGCAGAAAGTTGTCAAACTTTGTTTACAAGCTGCAAAAATGTTAGTGTATGTTTGTGAATAAAATGATTACAATGTAGCCACTGAATTTGCATATGGCTGTGTCTCCAATTACACATTGAAGAAAATTACACTACACATCTTTTGTGTAGGTTAAAATTGAAACAAAAATAAATAAAAATAGAACCCAAGGTATAATTACACACAGGTTATACATGAATCTCATTACATGGCCCACACATGAGAGTAGAAATTACACACTGTGTATTACACACATATTGGCAACACTGAATGACTATAATCATGCATGAATGCCGCGTCTGCAATTGTACTTTAGTTAACCCAAAGTAAATTTATATAAAGTATATGCAAGTACTCAGGTGATTAATTTTTTTCTCGTGTAGTGTGAATGCCTGAATGTCAAAAGTTGTTTACAATTATTGTACGCCATTTTGTTTTGTTTTGCTTTGTTATACACAATTGTGTATACTGAAAACGTATGTGAAAAAGTTTAAATAAATTTTTACTTAAAAAATGTGTTACAAAACATTTAAAAATAATTATATTTAGTTATTAAAGTACATATGTATTCTTTATTATACTTATTTCACATATTAAAGGTTTATCAATTAATAAATTTACTTTGGTTTTATCTATCCATACATTTTCTTTTTGTTGTATGCAGATCTGGGACTATTGCATTAAATAAGCAAATGCATTGACCATTTTCCCACAATAAACCAAATCAATGCAAATGCAAATTTATTACATTAGCACTAACTTTAATAATATTAGTGCAATTTTCCTTGCATTTTACTAAAATCCCTTCAAAGTAATTCATCAACATTGCATTGTTATTTTTAGTGCACTATTTTTTGCACCACTAAACACATTATGAATAGTATTATTGCATTATCAGTGGAACATATAGTGCAAAATATAACGTAAATGTGTACATATATAAAAACATACGTACATACATAAATATGTACATTTTTTCCTATGTACATATCGTCATCCAAGACGAAAAATCATATCACTTCGTTTTTTATAATTTTTCGAGAGAAAGACAAAACTTGATGAAATTGTTTCAAGCGGTAGAATTTTTCGTTTATAAAATCACCATTTTTTAAGATATAACTTTACAATAAACGAAAACCTAAGTTCTGATCTTTTGTCAATTGCACGGTTTTTCAAATAAGCTCGAGATGCAACGTACTTGGAGTATGAAACTTTTTAATTTTTTTTAAATTGGTTCTGTAATCTAGTTTGTACTTATATTGACAGTTTTTTGTCGTTAATAAATATAAAAGTGCCCTCAATGAACTTTAGTGTATTTTATATTTTTTATTTGTGCTATCTCCTAAAAATATTTTCACGTTTTATTCAATTTTACTGTGTACAATATGTGATAGTGCAATAATATTGCATCACTTCATGATGTGCTTAGTGGCAACACAAAATTAGTGTATTTTTTGTCATGCGATTAGCTGCTAATGCAATATTAATCCCTTACTTTTAAGAGATTTTATTTAAGTGCACTACAAGCATCAAATTTAAATTTACACTAAAATTTGTTTTCTTCAATCAGTGCTTATGCAAAAGTAATGCAAGTTTCCCAGGTCTGGTTGTATCCATCTGTTTTTGACACTCATCCATTATTCTTACACAAACAAATCGCCTGTTGTTTTTGTACTTTCTTAGTTGTTGTAGACCTGCATATACTTTATATAAATATGCTTTGAGTTAACCTATGATTGCTGTTTTTAAAAACAAAAGACATGTGTTTCTGACAATTATCCGTTTGTTTCTACCAACAAAATGCGTGTGTTTTTTGGTGCTGTAATTTTGTTGTAGTCGTGCAAGTACCTTGTATAATTGTATCATGCTTTAGGCTGCAAGACATGTACATTTACGAAAAAATCCTCTATACTGAAGAATTTTTTTAACAAATTAAAATTTTTATTTGCAACAAATTCTGCTGGAAAGTATTTAGCAGAATTTTTTCAAAGTTTATTGCTTTTTAACTAATGAAAATGCCAAATCTAGCAGTGCAAATGCCAAAATGGCAACAATGTTAATACTCCACTAAAACAAAATTTATATAACTATGTATCACAGAATATGTTAGTCTATGCTATGTATGTACATAAACTTGTATTTTATAGTTCTTTTATTTGGAAAAACACAAATAATGCCCAAATAAATCATTTATAAGTTTTTCTACATATTTTTTCAAGTTGGTGAATTTTAATAATTTTGTTTACTCTCACTCAAAAAAAAGGGAGAAACAAAATGTCAACCATGATACAATTATACAAGGTACTTGCACGACTACAACAAAATTGCAACACCAAGAAACACACGCATTTTGTTGGTAGAAACAAACAGAATTTAGTCAAAAACAGATGTCTTTTGTTGTTAAAAATAACAATTACAGGGTAACTAAAGTAAAATTGCAGACGCGGCATTCATGAATGATTATAGTCATTCAGTGTTGCCAATATGTGTGTAATACACAGTGTAATTAGATTCATATATAATCTGTGTGTAATTCTACTTTGACTTCTATTTTGTTTAATTTTGTTTTAATTTTAACCTACACAAAGGATGTGCAGTGTAATTTTCTTGAGTGCGTAATTAGAGACACAGCCGTATGCAAATTCATTGGCAACACTGTAATCATTTTATTCACACACATACACTAACATTTTTGCGGCTTGTAAACAAAGTTTGACAAATTTCTGCATTGTATACATTAACAGCCTGGGCTTGTGCAAGTACCTTGTATAATTGTATCATGATGTCAACAAACAAGCAAAACAAGGAGCTTCATAATGCGGTGATGCCACGTATTACTCTTTTTTCTTCCCAATTTATTTTCCGTGAGAAATAAATTCCGAGGGAATATTCATGATTGGGCTGATTGATTTAATGCAGTGAATGATATAAAAAAAATCAGTAATTTTCGGTACAAGCAAGTCAGTACCCCTCTTTTTTCTTCTTTCCCCTCCCTCCCATTAACTCAGTCTTGTTTTAGGAAAAACTGCCGAATCTAAAACATAAGAAACTTCAAATTAAATTGAAAATCTCTTTTGGCTATCACAGCAACACATCAAATTTCATTTCAAATTTGTTTTAAAAAGTTACGAATTTTAATCAGGAATAATTTCTTAGTCAGGCTTAAGTTCAGTAATTTCAATTCTTGTTGAATGAAATATTTTTTGTTAATTAATGTGAGTTTCTAAAGAGCTAATAAAGTCTAATTTAATTTTTCTTCCCTTCTTTAGAAACTCACATTAATTAATAAAAATATTTCATTCAACAAGAATTGAAATTACTGAACTTAAGCCTGACTAGGAAATTAATATTGCTTAGGTTTACCTTGACATAAAGCAGGCAAACTGCGAAAAGTTTCACTAAATTCAAAATGAAATTTTTTCATCCATTCATATTTCACACTGTGTCACCCAAAAACGACAATATTGTCTATGTGAAAATTAAACAAACATGTCATTTGAAGTAATTACGCGCACACAGGTAAAATTAATTAAAATTCAAATTTCTGAGGCGATGGTAATAAAAATCTTAATTTTTTTTGATTTTCGTCAAACGTGTGATTTTTTTTTTAACTAACACTATCAAAGAAAAGCAGAGTTTGATGCGTCAGTTTGTTGTGTGGCCATGCCGCTTAACAGCCTGGGCTTGTGCATGCACCTGGTGTAATTGTACCATGACTACAAAATTCGTTTCATAGTCCCTTTATAAAACAAAAAGATTTTTTCCATGAATAAGATTTTCTTCCTTATTCATTGAAAAATATAGCTCAGGTATATTTTTTTACACTTTTTGTATTCTACTCTTTCTTGCATTTGCTATTTTACTTTATTACCTATCGCAGATTAGGAAAAGCCAATTTTCGCGCTCTGATCCTTACTTACCACACACAAGTAAATACATACTAACCCAGTTGGCCATGTCTTTCAGACATCTTGCAAGACGGATGCACGACAATGTCAAAGCGACAGCTGAAACAGATCATTGAGGAAATTTTCGAACAAATGGCCTCTAAGTTCAAACATGACAGCATATTTTTCTTGTCCCTATAGAACTGAAAATTTCTATAAAATACACAATTTTTAGCAGAATATTTGCCAGACTAGCGTGAGGACCATATCCACCAACTAGTTTGATGCATGACCAGTTGAGTAGAAGTGGAAAACTATCGATGGTTTAAAAAACTTTATGGATTGTTTCAAGACTATCAAAAGTAAGACAACCTATCGATATATCGAATATACCATCGTGATAGTATCAAAGTTGTATGGTTCTCTTCTAATGTATTTATTTACAGTGAAAATTCAAAGCAAAATATTTTTTAAACAAAACCAAATAGAACTATATTTTTCAGTTCAATAAATAACAAAACTAAAATAATTGTATGAAAAATAAGTAAGATCAGTGGCAAAGATATTAAGTCGTCCAGTTATTTTTTGTTTATGAAAATTAAAAATTAAATTTAATTTAAATTTTTTTGCGACAGTTACTAAATACTATCGAGTGTTTTCAAGTATTAATCGATTGCAGAATAAAATCATTGATAGTCACAACAAAAAAAAAATTAGCTGTCGATAGTTTTGCTCCTCTACAGTTGAGTACTTTTTCTTTATCCAGTCTTTGAGTATCAAATATCGTGCATGACATGTCGAAATTTCCTTAAGTGAAAGAATACTCTGCAGCATGTTGGCCAACTGGGAAATTCGCTTGTAATATTGGTGGCTATTCTGGAAAACGCGTCGAAAAAGTGAAACTTAACATTAAAAATAAAAACAAATTTTTCAAAAGTTGTTTTTGTTGTGTACTTTTCTTGGCCAAGTTTTAAAATTTTTAAAATGAGGAAATAGCCTTCAAAAGTTGTTTTTATTTGCCATTCATTTCTAAAATGAAATAAACGTAAGAATTTCAACGCCTTTCTCTCTCTTTTAAAAACGGTTTATTTTGTATGAGAAAGAAACAAACACAAATTTTTTACATTTACGCAGTTTTGTTTTTGCTTTCCATGTAACTTTCACCAAGTCGACGCGTATTCCAGAATCGACACCATTATCTTTTACGATATACGAAATGTGTGTGTGTATGTGTGTGTATGTATGGCGAGTGCCCACTTGACCTGGGATTCGATATAAACGAAACAAAATTGATCGATATTTGCTTGCAAGTCTAAAAAATTTCGAATGTTCGACAAAGCTTCGAACTTCTCTCGTTAGTTTATCGAATGTGTGGCGGTAGCCGAGTGGATGTGTGCTAGTCTGTTAGTCTAACCTCTAGAGGTAACAAGTTCGAGCCATGACATCACTGTAAATTAAAAAATAAAATAAGAACACATACTTACATACATATGTGCAATAATTGAACAGTGGATGTGTGGTAGTCTGTTAGAATGGAGTTGCCATGTCCAAATCCTGCAACGTAAGTTAACAGTCCGAAACTTCAAGTATATCTAACGAAAAATGGTATATTGCCTTTAGGCACAGTAAGACTGAATCGCGTAACAAATTGCAAGATGCCAACTGAAAAGGAAATGAAAAAGTTAGGCCGGGGAAGCATGGTCGAAAAAGTAGCTAATATTGAGGGAGTTGAACTTGGCCTCGTCACTTGGTTTGACAACAAAGTGGTAAACATTCTTTCAATCTACGTCGGATGTCACCCTATATCAACAAAAAAACGCTAAAGTAAAAAAGAGAAGAGGCATATTGAAATCAATACCACTAGGGTAATCGACGTTTATAATTATTACATGGGTGGCGTTGATTTACTAGATTCCTTGGGCTTTATCGAATACAACTGAGAACAAAAAAGTGGTATAAAAAGATTTTTTTTCCATATGATAGATATGTGCGCTGTCAATTCTTGGATTCTGTGGCGTCGTAAGTCGAAACAATATATGCCGTTCTTTAGCTTCAAGCTAGCAATAGCTGAACATCTTTGCAAAGCTGGTAAAGCTAAGAAACGAGGTCGACCCAACTCCACACCATCGAATTCCCCATCAACAAGCAAACAGAATACACCCACTAGTGATGAAAGAAGAAAGCGACAGGATTTCCCCTTGGACTCAGTACGAGCTGACGGAATATGCCATTTCCCGAATTGAATGAAAAATCACCAACTTTGTCAAAACGATTGCTGTTTTCGCTCATACAACTTTTGCGAAAAATGCAACGTTTTCTTATGTTACAATGACAAACGAAACTGTTTTACAAGTTTCGACACTGAATAACTTGTTTTTTTTTTAAATAACTCTAAGTGCATATAAAGCCATATATGGCTGCATTTTTTTTCTTTCAAAATTCTTAATGAATTTTTTAATTTTTGTTATAAACGTATTAAATTGTCCTTAATAAACATATATTTACTATGTTTTATTTTTTCTCTTTATTTTAAACATACTCATGCAGTAGAGGAGGGTTAAGGTAAAAAATAAGATAAGTAAGTAAAAAAAATAAATTAATTAAAAAATAAGATTACTTTCATACTTTTCTGCTGCTTTTTTGCGATATCGAAATTAGTTCGATATACTCTCACTTTTCATATTACTAGCTAAAATTCGAAATCGAATGTTTTTTGGAACAAAACTAAGCGGCAGGTGAATTTTTTTCGATTAATTTTTTAGTGTCATATTCGAAATCGATATCAATAACAAAAGTCTTGGTCAACTGGGTGTATGCCTTTATGTGGGTGTGGCGACGTAAGTACAGACATACTCGTACATATGTGTGTGAGTTTATGGTAGATATGGGCGCGTGTCGTGTTTTTTTCGTGACACGAACACGCGCGATTCAACACGAAGTGTTCGTGACAGAAAAACTGTTTTCGTGCGTGTTAGTGTCGTATCATGTTGAGCAAAATTGACACGATAAACACGGAACGATATTTGGTGTTAAGATATGTATGTATGAATTTCCAGTAAAGAAAAAATTTAATATTTTGTATCGTCAAACACGTAAAACCATCAAATTTGTTGATAGTGTAGGGGTCTCTTAAGCTTAAAGTTCTAAAATTAAATAAAAATATGTGTGTATTTATTTGAAAATAAAAATTATTTTTTTGCTATTCAATTTGATTTCGTGCGTGTTGTGCAGTTTCGTGTTTTGAAAAAATTTCGCGTGCGTGTTTCGTACGTGTTGGACATCTTGGCATTCGTGTTCGTGTCGTGTTGGAAAAATTCAACACGCGCCCATCTCTAGTTTATGGTAATGATTCCTCTTAAAACAGCCAGGCATGTGCTGTTATTATTCATATTATTAGTACCTAGTTAAGGAAATCTTTTGAAACAAAATTTTAGTTAGTTACAAGTACTCATTATTACCATCACCACCACCATCATCACCAACCGTGCGCTTAAAACACAAACAGCAAAGTAATTTGTTTTTTTTTTAAATTAATTTCTTTTTTAAACATCTTATCAACTTTATCTACGCGTCACTTTATAAACGAAACTTTAAAACAGTGATCCCCAAAATAAAATATAGTTGTATTGGTGAGAAAAATGAGAGTAAAATAAAGTTGCACTTGAAGAAAAGTTTTGTAACTTAAAGTACATGCTGTGGTTATTAATTGTTCGAATATTTTTTGTGAAGAAGCACTTAAATAAAAACTTAAGTAAAAATAAAAAAAATTTAATAATCCATTCAACAATGCAGTGAATAAATTCCAAATTAAATTTATTTACAGCGCTGTGAAAACTATTAAAATGGCTTTTAAAGTGTTATTTTTAAATGTTTCATAACATTAAATGAATTGCATATTTCCAAAAGCATTTTTTGTCACGAAATATTTATTAGCTTCCGTAATTATTTTTTGTTGTACAAATTTATTATATTTGAACTTTAATTTCGTTCGGTGTTCTGAAAAAAACTAAACAAAAAACCAGGAAAAAATTCCTACATCCGTGCACAACTTCATTCGTCGCTTTCTCAGTGACGACTAGTCTTGTGTAGTTCATGAACTAAATGAACTAGTTCAATTGTTTTACGCTCACTAGTTCAATTTTTGAACTAAGAATTAAGACACAAAATGAAGTAACACAGCCATGATACAATTATACAAGGTACTTGCACGACTACAACAAAATTGCAACACCAAGAAACACACGCATTTTGTTGGTAGAAACAAACAGAATTTAGTCAAAAACAGATGTCTTTTGTTGTTAAAAATAACAATTACAGGGTAACTAAAGTACAATTGCAGACGCGGCATTCATGAATGATTATAGTCATTCAGTGTTGCCAAGATGTGTGTAATATACAGAGTGTGTAATTTCTACTCACATGTGTAGGCCTATAATTAGATTTATGTATAATCTGTGTGTAATTCTACTTTGACTTCTATTTTTGTTTAATTTTGTTTTAATTTTAACCTACAAAAAGGATGTGTAGTGTAATTTTCTGCAATGTGTAATTGGAGACACAGCCACATGCAAATTCATTGGCAACACTATAATCATTTTATTCACACATATACACTAACATTTTTGCGGCAAGTTTGACAAGTTTCTGCATTGTATACATTAACAGGCTGGGCTTGTGCAAGTACCTTGTATAATTGTATCATGAACACAGCTTTTGCATTACTTTTTTATTGTTTGTGTGCTTTACTTCTATACTCATCCATATGTATGTATGTATGCATATTTAGTTCTTGTTCGTCGCTGACTACTACTGCAAACAGTGTTGCCGTTTGAAATTTTTTTTTTCGACCAAAATTTTCCCAAAATCCGACCAAAATCGCCTGCTTCTGACCAAATTTGAAAATTTAATTAATATTTCTGTTTTTTGATGTACATTTTATTTAATATTTAAGTAAAATAAAAATGTCAGATATAACATATTTGCATTAAAGAATTCTGGCATGTAAATTAATATTTATGTAATGTAATTAATAATTAAATACATTAAAATTGTAAATTAAAAATTTTTATTCAGTCTTTTTAACATATGTTGTTTTCATTTACTTATGTTATAATTCAGGCATGTATTAAATACATCACATTAAAAATAAAAAGTTAAAGATCTTGATTTTACATTTGGTTAAATAGGTCCCTTTTGGCTGACCAAACATAGTGCGGATTATTCGTTTTGATAATTTCTTTACACGTCATAATACCATTGACAGTATTTACTTCTAGTTTATTCCTTAGTTTAGTTTTTATTAGCGCTAGTGTGGAAAATTTGCGTTCAGCGGCGGCGAAACTATGTGGCAGAGATAACAAATTAAAAATAAAATAAGAAATATTTGAGAAACTTTTCTCGTTTAATCCGTTTTTTATAGAAGCTATTTTTTCCAAAAAGCATTAATGTTTAAATTGGCCAAAGTTTTTATACCGCTGAGCCGTAGCAAATTCCACTCAGTAACTATTAAATCGGGATCACAGTCAACTAACTTAGGGAATTTTAAAACAAGATCCAGAATTGGTAAGTCGTCGTTTGAAAGTACCTTATCAGGAGTTATCATATTTAAAAGTTTTATACTATCGTTTTCAGTATATCAGTTCACTGTCACTTATCTAATATAAACGTCGTTAATAACTACTTACCCGGCATCGAAGTGCATAATTTATTGGTAAATGGTAAACAGTGTGAAAAAAATATTTTTAAGATAAAATATATGAGATTTTAAATAAATTATGCAAAGAAAAAAATAGTTTATAATTAGAGACAAAAACCGACCAAAATTGAATTGGTCCGACCATCCGACCAAATTAAAAATTTTAAATTTTTTCCGACCAAATTTGGTCGGATCAAACCAAAACGGCAACACTGACTGCAAATGCAATAAACAAGAAAGTACATACTTATACCACCCTATTCATAAAAATTATTTTAGATTTATGTATATGATTTTTAAATAAGATTTTCACACTAAATTTGTTTTATAAACCCTTTATAAAACAAATTTATTAATTAATTAATTTTAGTTTACTAAAAGTTTTTTAATCACAGATCTGTGTTTTTAATACAGTCAAAGACCACAACATATCTACATATGTACATAATACATGCAAGTTCAGAAACAATGTTCTTATATTAATAAAAAATTATTAAATTTCAAGATACCTTTGTATCTTGAAATATTCTTTATTTAATATTTATTTTAATTTTCTTACGAAACTATTAGTTTACTTATGAACTAGTTTTTTAAACTATGTTAAGTTTTTTGAGTTTTCTTATGGACTGGCGAGAGTTAAGGTTTTCACACCTTTCTTGAGTAAAAAAAAGAAAATAAAAATATCTTTTTTTGAACGACAAGCGTTCGTCTTTATTCGGTATATTTTCTTAAAACTACTGATCTACAAAATGTCTCTTAAGGACTATTTATACTACTTGTACTTATCATATTCTTATCTTTAAGAGTGTTTATTTATGTATTAGTAACCCTTCGGTTAGTAATGATTCTTTGTTACAAAAATGTGTTTTTTTATAATTAGGTATTTTTCTTAAAGTAGATATTGTTATCAGTTAGCAGATGTGTTTGGGTATTATTATTCCTAATTGCTTACTTACTGTCTACCAAGCATATGGTTTTTGTACATCATGGGTTTTTCCATCAATTATATTATCATTATGATTTAATGCTGGACTTTGTACGTCTGTCTATGTCTTGTAATTACGTTTGTAAATATAATATAATTTTGTTGTTGTATATAAGATACTACATTTTAACTCGAGCGACATGTTAAGGGATGATATTTTAGTGTTCTTTTGTTCTTACAAAGAGTTATAAATATTTGTATCTTTGTTCTTATTTATCTAGAACTAGCTGATACTTCTTTGTGTATTAAAAACATGTTTTTTTTCATGATCAATCTTATCTAATTTATTAGTGTTTACATCATTTTGTTTAAAGTATTTTTACTCTTACAATAGATATATTTTATTTATGATTTGTTTCTTATCTTTATTACTTATAGTTAAAGGTTATTTACGATATCAATTGCTTTATCGTTTATTAATGTTAGTATACCTGTGCTTGGGTTGACCTTAACTCTCCTCCTGCTTAAAAGGAATCGTCCCGATTCGTAATTCTCCCCTCACTTAAAATGAATCGTCTCGATTCATGCCTGATTAATGCTTATTCCATGTCTGATTCTTTCTAGTTCTGTGTTATAAAAAACTTGAAAATTTTCTCTAGTCCTTATTGCTCTTAAAGTTAAATAGTATTTTGTTGCCTTTAAAATAATATATACAAGTGCCGTTGTTGTTATAATTGCTAAAATTATATATAAAGAGTATCTGATAGGATGCGTTTCTATTGGTATTACAAATTTCCTTAGAGAATCTATATTGTTGAATGCCAGTTCCGAAGAGGATGTTAGTATTTTTGTTATTTCTATATCCTCGTCATGTTTATTGATTATGGTTTCTATTAATTTATCGTGAATATTTATAAAGGTAATATTATTGATCACTACACTGTCTGTGTATTTCACTAATATGGTTCCAGTAATATTTTCGTCATTGACAGTGTTTACACCGTCTATAAGGATGAATCCTGCATCTATTTTTAATAATGGGTAATTATATTCCTGTAATACTATACATTTTGCTTTTCTGTTTTCTAATAAGGGTATGATGCAGTCATCATTTGTGGTGTTGGTTTTACAAATGTTTTTGCCTAAAAAAATTTTACAATTATGTACCCTAGTATAAACATTATTACAAGAAGCGATTTCCTTGTCGGTGGACACCTTGCCATGTTTGACGCTGAGTGATGTAAATTTAAATAACTTGCAATAATTGTTTATGATGGGATACTTGTATATAGTAATGATGGAGTCATTGGTTCTTGTGATATAAATATCGGAATATTCTAGTATGTTAATAATTTGTACGGATTTTAATTTATGTTCCGTTAATTCCCGTACATCATTTAGATTTAGTGATTCAGTTAGGTACTCGTTGTTTTTGGCAGCGTTTATCGTTCTAACCAGTGTTAACAATTGTTCGTGAATTAGTTTGATTGCGATATAAGTTTCGGTTCGTTCTCTTTGTATGGAATCTAACATTTTCTCGAATCTGGAGTTAATTATTCTTTGTTTTTCGTTATTTTCAATTAGGGTGTTAATTTTAGTTTCTATTTCAATTAAGTCATCATGGTCTGGTATGCCAGTAATGAACTTCAAAGTCGATCCCAAAAAATTTAATCCTCGTTTTTCAATTCTATGCTCGTTAAGTTGATCGATTAGTGTTTCTATTTTTTTTTGTCAAATATTTGGTCGTACACCTTGAGAATTTTCGTTAAATTAGTCATGTGAAACAAAAATGTAAATTCATCAAATAAATATGTGTCGTCAGTTCTGGTTAATATATATTTTTTGTTTTCCACATGTTCTATCTCAATTGTAGCTTCTAACTTCTGGAATAATATTGCCAGTACGGCTATAATCTGGAATACTTTCTTCATTGTTTGAAAATGTGATGTTCTTTATATTGTTTTTATGCACTGTTTTTCCTTTCTTTGTTAGGATAATGTCTCCTAAGTCTTCTTCAACAATTTCTTTTTTATAACGCGGTAAGTTTTTATTTCTAATTCCAACTATTTTCACTAATATTTGTGTTCCTTTTGTGAAAGTTCTATGTTTGGTGTTTTTGTTTGGGCGGTTAAGCACTTTTTCAGATGCGTCTTTTAGGTTTTTTATTATTTCATCTTTATTTATATTAATTAAACCGAAATATATGTCTCTTGGTCTATGATTTGTTACGGTGTGCACTGAATTATTAAGTTCTTTAATAGCTCTGAATATTTCTTCTCTACTAAATTTGAATATTCGTGTTAATTCACCAATTGAATTATGTGCTCTTTCCACTTGTCCGTTTGCTGCTGACCTGTGTACTGTAGTTTCTATTTTTTTGAATGCCGTATTTATAACATAATTGTTTAATGGCTGGAGTGACAAAAGATGCTTCATTATCAGTTATTAATCGTTTACACTCAGGAAAACCAGTGTTGATTATTTCTTCCAATACATTTTCAATTGCTGCTTTAGTTTCAATTTGTCGAGCTACTATGTATTTAGAGAATTTATCTATGGTTACGAGATACATTATTTTGTCGTTGAAATAAATATCAGCGTGTATAAATTCTCTGGGCTGTGTGGGTATAGTTATATGTAGGTGTATCGTATTTTTCCGGAGAAAATAGTTCGTACTCGTGTTTCTACTAAACTTGTTGTTGGTACTAATTCTATTTGTATGCCGTAGGAATTAAATGGTTGTGAAACTGATTTGATTGCATCACTAGGTGAGCTTTCGGCTGAATGCATGGTGTCAATTATATGCCATATATATAATTCCTCAGTTTTTGTAGGGCCCTTATTATGGCCAATAATTCTTTTTCGTTTGTACTGTATCTCTGTTCTGTTTCACTCAAAGTTCTTGACAAGAAATAAATGGGGTTTTTATTTTGGCTTAACACGGCTCCAATAGCTATGTTGGATGCGTCCGTTGTTAATTCAAAAGGTTTTTTAAAGTCTGGTTGGAATAATTCCACCTGTTCTTTTAATTTTTCTACAGCTGCTATGGCTGCCTGGTCTAATTTAATTTCCTTATTTGCACTTTTATTCTTACCTACATGTGCGTTTTCTCCCTTCAAATGTATGGTTAGAGGTTTTGTAATTTGGGCGTAGTCTTTTACAAATCTACGATAGTAACCTGTTAGTCCTAAAAATCCTCTCAAGTCTTTCAGGGTTTTTAGAATGGGGGAATTTTCAATCGCCCTTATTTTCTCTGGGTATGTTGTTATTTTATTGTGATTGATGATGTGTCCTAAGTACTCGACTTCGGACATGAAGAATTTTGATTTTTCATTCGAGACTTTTAGAGTAGCCTTTTTTAATGCATTAAAGACAATGTTTATATGTTTCATGTATTCTTCTGCTGTAGATGAATAGATCAAAACATCATCTATGTAGACATATACAAATTTACCTATGAATTCCCTTAATATGTCGCCTACACACCGTTGAAAAATTGAAGGTGCATTCTTCAAACCGAAAGGCATACGTATGAATTCATACTTGCCTCCATTTACACAAAAAGCTGTTTTTTCCCTGTCACTTTATTTAATTCTAATTTGGTGTAAACCAGATTCTAAATCTAAAGTTGTAAAGAATTTAGCTTTTCCTAAGTTTTGTAAAGTTGTGTTTACATCAGGGATGATATATCTGTCTGTAACTGTCTGTTCATTTAATTTACGGAAATCTATTACCATTCTTCTTTTAGGTTTTCCATTTTCGTTGACTCCTTTTTTATGTACCGTTAACATTGGAGAATTGTAGGGACTGAAGCTTCTTTGGATTATCCCATCTTTTAATAATTTTTCAATTTCTTTATTAATGAATTCAATATCGTTCATATTTCCAGGATATTGTTTCGTCCAAATTGGGTCTTTGCAAGTTGTTCTAATACTTGCTTCTATCGTTGTGGTGAAAGGCAAAGGACCTATTAATTTATTTTCTGCGATAATTCTGGGACAGTGAACAATTTTCTTCCTACGTCTATGACTGTATTTAATTGTTTTAGCCCTTCAATTCCTAGCATTAGATCATAATCATCATTACTTTTGATTTCGAAAAATTCTAACTCTTGCTTAAATAATTTTATTTTCTGTTTATGATTTAAAATCGATTCACCGTGCATGGTGATCATTCTAAATGGTCTTGTTTTAATGCTAGATCCAATAATTAAATTCTTATTAATATAATTATGGGTTGCACCACAATCTATAAAAATTTTATAATTTTTTTCATCTTCGTCTTTCATATATATGTAGAGCAACCCATTTATTAGTTTAAAGTCTTATAAATACTACCATTATTATATCGTCACTTACTACTTTTTTCTGTTGTGGTACTGCCGTTCTCATCTCTATCTTGGGTTGTTTCTATTCTATTGTTGCGCTGCAATTTGCTGTTGTTGTTAAAGTTCCCGCTTTGATCTCTCATTCTTTTCTATGGTTGGCTGTGAAATCCTTGTGGGTTGTATTGGATTTGCCTGGTGTTGCCAGAAGAGATGTCCATTGGCTCTGGCTTCGGAACATTTTGGTGTAGTTGACGTTGTTGTTGATTCTGTTGATGATGTTAATGATGTTGATTTGGTAAATGATAGGAAGGTCTTCTGAAGTGTTGATTACTTTCGAATCGTTGACGTGGTTGTTCTTTTTGCTGTACTTTTATATAATGGCCTCTGTTATTTCTGTGATGGATATTATGTTGGAAACTTCTGTGGTTATCATCATGCTCTATAGTTTGAGCGATGGCGTAGGCGTGTTCTAGATCTTTTATTGGGTTCCCGTAAAGGGTTGAACGTATGAAGTTATCATTTATGCCGTTCTTAAATGTGCGGACAGCATCTTCCATTGCATGTGCAGTCATACACTTGATTGACTCAGCGGGATCTCCAGACATTGCAATTTTGGATGTTACCATTGTCAGTGCTTTGCTAACTTCATCATGAAATTCTGACAGTGATGACTTGCCTTGTTTTAATTTTGTTAATTCGTCCTTCAGGACATACAGTGGCCGTTGATCACAATAAGTATAGTCCAATCTATTAAAGATTGCTTCAAAATTAAAAATCGTATTGTGGTTCAAGAGGATATTTGCTGCGGGTCTAACTATCTTTGACTTGACAATGGATAGTGCTTCTACTTATTTGTAGGAATTGGAAAGTCTACTAATGCTGTTCATTAGGCGTGTAGCATCCTCTCTCCATAATCGATAGTTGCTCTTTATTCCATCAAATGTGGATAATGATTTGAATATTTCAAGATTTATGTCGTCCGGTGTATTATATGCAGCTACCCTTGGCTCTAAGGCTACGGCATGTGGTTGATTTAAAACTGGATTTATTGTTATTTGTTCCAATCTGCTGCGTAGCGTAGCATTTTCTTGTTGGACGGCTTCTAATGCTACTTGGAGGTTTGCCATCTGTTGTATCAATTGGTTTAGGTTTACTTGTTCCATGTTTCTGGTTGTATCGTATGTGTATCCTTTGGATGCTTTTCTGATTAAAAAAACTTTATTATTTTATTTCTAAGAAATTTATTATTCGACATATTGTCATAAGTTTATTTTAATTTGAAATTTATTTGCTGGAGGTCAAGCATTGTCTATATATTTCATTGGTGCTTAGCCAAATCATCAGTAGACTTTAACCACATTTTGAACAGTCACAAACCTCTTATCTTATGCACAGACTTTCAAAAACTATTTGAGAATTCACAAATAATAATATTTCTGAAAATCACAAGCGAAACACAAGCAATAGGCATAGAAACTATAACAAAATCCCAGCAAATAATTTATATTCGATATGAATCTATTTTATTTTTCTACACCTTTATACAATTAGGAATCCATTGGATAACAATAAAAGTATTTATAAGGCAAAATGAAAAATAAAATCTAAATTTAACATTTAAGAAATTTATTATTCGACATATTGTCATAAGTTTATTTTAATTTGAAATTTATTTGCTGGAGGTCAAGCATTGTCTATATATTTCATTTCTATGCCTATTGCTTGTGTTTCGCTTGTGATTTTCAGAAATATTATTATTTGTGAATTCTCAAATAGTTTTTGAAAGTCTGTGCATAAGATAAGAGGTTTGTGACTGTTCAAAATGTGGTTAAAGTCTACTGATGATTTGGTCTAAGCACCAATGAAATATATAGACAATGCTTGACCTCCAGCAAATAAATTTCAAATTATTTTATTTCAGTTTATACTTTACGTTCCTTTCTATGAGGTATTCCTTTTAAGTTTGAAATATCCTGTTTCTATGCAAGATTATTGTTATCCTTGCTGCGACAAGGAATTTGGTCCGCTCAACTAGAGGATATCAATATAATATCCTCTTGGCAGGATCGCCAGTTAAGAAACAATGTTCTTATATTAATAAAAAATTATTAAATTTCTAGATACCTTTGTATCTTGAAATACTCTTTATTTAATATTTATTTTAATTTTCTTACGAAACTATTAGTTTACTTATGAACTAGTTTTTTAAACTATGTTAAGTTTTTTGAGTTTTCTTATGGACTGGCGAGCGAGAGTATTTACACTCTTCGTTCGTATAATGTTAAGGGATGATATTTTAGTGTTCTTTTGTTCTTACAAAGAGTTATAAACATTTGTGTCTTTGTTCTTATTTATCTAGAACTAGCTGATACTTCTTTGTGTATTAAAAACATGTTTTTTTTTTCATGATCAATCTTATCTAATTTATTAGTGTTTACATCATTTTGTTTACAGTATTTTTACTCTTACAATAGATATATTTTATTTATGATTTGTTTCCTATTTTTATTACTTATGGTTAAAGGTTATTTACGATATCAATTGCTTTATCGTTTATTAATGTTAATGTGTGCTTGGGTTGACCTTAACTTGCATACATACATACGTATGTAGAATTGTAGATGTAAAATCATTGAACTAAAAAGAGCGATTGAACTAAATGAACGAACTAGTTCATTTATAAATATTGAAATAAAATGACCGGTCACTGAAATGAACTAAATGGCACAAGTCTAGTGACGACTAAATCACAAAGTAGACAATAGTTTTAGATAGTGACTTATGAAAAAATCTAAAATCCGCTGATTTAATCACTGTTAAAAAGGGACAAACATACTGTGTTTGTTATTGAATATTTTTAGTACAATAATCAAAACAAAAAACAGAAAATCTATATTTAGTGAAATAAGAATTGAAAATTTTTACAAAATTAAATGAAAGATTTTGTAGTGTTGAACTAAAAAAGCAATATGTAAAACATTATTATTATTATAAAAGTAATGAAAGTTCGTTTCCAAATGCTTCCAAACTCAATTTTAAAAATTTTCCTACAAAAATATTAATTTTTAACTTCAACTTACAAAAAGCCGACAACAAAGGACACCACAAAGCATAAAATGAAAATATATTTGAGCATATGAACATTTGTAGGTGTTAAATTAAAGAAAACAATGCGAAAAAAGTTATTAGTATTAAAAAAGTGATTAAAATTTGTTTTCAAATGATTAGAGACTTCGTTTTAAGCATTTTCGTCCAGAAACATTAATTTTTACCATTTATTTACAAAAATTAGGCAGCGAATGAGACCACAAAGTATAAAATGGAATTACTTTAAAATAATAGCACGAATTAAAGTTTTACACTTTCTTTGGAATTAAAACAAATATTTATTTTCTTAACTCGGACGAGTTATTCTTAGTTCTTATGCTAATAATAAACAGACTTGCAATTTTGAAATATCTTTCTTAAATACTAAAAAATACATGTCTTTGTTTCTTTGTTTCTTACATTTAAGTATTAGAATAAAACATATCTTTGTTTTTTAGGTAACTTCTTTGTTAGTTAAACAAGATTGAACATGGTTTATTTCTTATCTTACAATTTTGTAATGTTATTATATTTTAGAGAAAGTATTTTAGAAAATATTTACAATTACATATCCATAAAATTAAGAACAATGCAATGTTTGTATTTTATTATCTTTTAGAAAAAGTGTTTTTTGTATCATGACGATTCATGATTATTATTGTGTGTGTGTGTTTGAATGAGTGTTCTACCTAAAGTCCTTAACTCTCCCCTGGGTTAAACGAGAGCGTCCCGATCTCTATTAATTCTTTCAACTTGTTGGTTATAATAAATTCTAAAATTTTGTTCGGCATGTTTTCTTTTATATATTAGTACATACTTGAATATTTTGCGTCCTATGTAAATGGTACTGAGTATTATAATTATGAAAATTAATGTATAAAAAATTTAACGTATCGGATGTTCTTCATATGGTATGATTAATTTTTTTAGGTAGTCAATATTATTAAATGCGTTGTTACGGTCCGACATTAATATTTTCATGATCTCAAAATCCTCATCATGCTTATTATGAATTGCTTCTATAAGTCTGTCATGTATATTCCTATAAGTATTATTGTCTATCCTAACTTCGTCAGTATACGTTACTAATGTTATGCCCGTAGTTGTGATATTGTCACCTTGATGAGTGCCATCCAATAATATGGAT
The DNA here is from genome assembly GCA_936439885.1 of Nowickia ferox. Lineage (NCBI taxonomy): Eukaryota > Metazoa > Arthropoda > Insecta > Diptera > Tachinidae > Nowickia > Nowickia ferox. Next base: position 44,765,952 of record OW387023.1, on the reverse strand, counting down.
CCTTCGTCAATTTTAAGTAAGTTCTGGTTATATTCCTGAATAACTATGCATTTACTATTCCTATTGTTGAGAAGTGGAAGTATGCATGTGTCCGTTTCGTTGTTTGTCCTGCAAATATTTTTTCCTAGAAAGTTCTTGCAATGGTCTACCCTGACAATTTGATCGTCCGTTTGAATTTTTCCGTGCCTAAAGCTTATGGGAGTGACTTTAAAAAGTTTACAGTCGTTATTTATTTATGGGATATTTATAGATAGTTATAAATAAGTTTCCCGTTCCAGCTACGTGTATGTCCGCGTATTCCAAAATATTTATTATAGGTGCTGAAGTCAATTCGTGTTCTATTATTTCCTTTATATTTTCCAAATTTAAAGATTCGGTTAAATATTCATTATTCTTTGCAGCGGTAATTGTCCTAACAAGTGGTAGGAGTTGATCATGTACTTGTTGGATGATGAGTTGGTTTTCTAACTTCTGGCCTTGTAATGCATCAATTAATTTTTCAAACCTCGAGTTTACTAGACGTTGTTTTTCATTATTTTCTATTAATTCATTTATTTTTAGCTCTAATTCGATGAAATCGTCATGGTCTGGATTTCCTGTTATACATTTTAATGCTGACCCAAGAAAGTTTAGGGATCTCGTTTATCGTTTATGTTCGTTTAGTTGTGTTGCTAATATTTCGATTTTCTTTATCCATATTGTCTGTATGGCGTGAGGATTTTTGTCAGGTTAGTGACGTGAAAAAAATACGAATGTTCATCATATAAAAAAACGTCATCAGTCCTGGTTAGGACATATTTCTGGTTTTCCAGATTCTGTATTTTTATGTCTGCCTTGGTTTTTGACATGACCACTGCGAGTAACATCAGGTAATGGATCATTCTTGTGGATTGTATAATTCTTTATGTTGTCTTTATGAACAATTACTCCCCTCGTAGTTAAGACAGTGTCCTCACGGTCTTCTTTTACAATGTATTTGATGTATCTTGCGTCGTTCTTTTTTCTTAATCCTTTTATTTTCACTAAAATTTGTTGATTTGCAGAGAAAGTTCGGTGTCTTGTGCCTTGATTTAGTCTTCGTAGTGTTTTTTCCGATGCTTGTTTTAATTTTTCATATATGTCACTTTTTTCGTATTTTATCTTATTAAACAAAATGTCTTTGGGTTTGAAACCAGTTACTGTATGAATTGTTTATTTCCCGTACCGTTTTATAAATTTCGTCTGCTATCGTTGTCTCGTTTTGTATTTTAAAAATCCTGGCTAGTTCCGATATTGTACTATGAGCTCTTTCAACTTGTGCAGTTCGGGTAATTGTTTGTAAGCAATTCTTCAATTTTATTACTCATATTTTCTCTCGAATCAAGTTCTCTCAGAGTTATATACTTTGAAAATTTATCAATGGCAACTAAAAATGTTTTTCCTTCGTTGAAATAAATGTCCATATGTATATATTCGCCTGGCTCTGTTGGTATGTCTGAATCTTTCAATAGTTTTCTTGTCGGGTTTTTTATTGTATGCTTTACAATGTTGTTAAATTTTTGGCGTGTTTCGAGTATTTCTCTTATATTATTTTTATAACCTCGGTGGGCTCTTTCGTGAACCTTTTTTACTATTTATCAGTATCTTGAATATCAATTAGTTTTCTTTGTGTATATACGAATCTTACGTCATTAAATGTGTTCCTTATAATTGTTCCAAATTTAAACATATTTTCCATTGTAATATGAATGGCAGTAGTTGTGTGTGGTTGTAAAACCTTTTTTAATTCTTGTATCAATTATTGTTCGTTTGTAAAATTTATTGTATGTCTAATCCTATTTGGAAAAATTGTACGTGTTCGTGTTTCTTTTAGTTTAGTATTTGGTACCAGTTCTATTTGTAGTGCATAAGCGTTGATTGGTGATCTGCATAAATGGTGAGGTCTGTTGTGCCATAAATATAATTTCTCAGTTTTTGCAGTGCCCAAATTATTGCTAGTAACTTTTTTTCGTTGGTGCTGTAATTTTCTTCAACTTGTTCTTTTAAAAATTTTTTTAGTTTGTTAAATGCTTCTATGGCAGCTTTATCTAAATGTATTTTTGTTGTAGCACTTTTGTTCTTTCCAATTTGTCCATTATCTCCTCGTAAATGAACTGTAAGGGGCTTAGCTATGCAATCATATCCTTGTATAAATTTTCTATAATAACCTGTCATACCCAAAAAACCTCTCAAGTCTTTGAGTGTTTGGGGTAAAGGATATTTATCTATTGTTTCAACCTTTTCTGGATTCGTAGCTATTTTATTATGCTTAATGATGTGACCCAAGTATTCGACCTCTGTTTGGAAAAACTTGGATTTTTCATTGGATACCCTGAGTGTTGCCTGATTTAAAGCATTAAATATGATTTGAATGTAGACATAAGCAAACTTCCCGATATATTCTCTTAGGATATCATCGACACATCTTTGGAATATTGAAGGGGCGTTTTTTAGTCCGAATGGCATACGCACAAATTCGTACTTGCCACCAAGCCTGATTCCAAGTCTAGGGTTGTGAAATATTTGGCTTTACCCAAATTTTGTATAGTCATATTTACATCAGGGATAATATATCTGTCCGTTATAGTACTAGCATTTAATTTTGAAAAATCTACGACCATTCGTCTTTGTGGTTGTCCTGTCTCATCTACTCCTTTTTTAGGAACAGTCCAGATGGGTGAATTATATGGGCTATTACTACGTTGAATTATTCCTTCATGTAGTAATCTTTCAATTTCTTTATTTACGAAGTCGTTATCCGCTATGGGATATGGGTATTGCTTCGTCCAAATGGTTTCATCTGTCTTAGTCCTAATAGTGGCTTCAATCGTTGTTGTAAAGGGTATAATATAATTAACTTTGCTAATTTCGTTTTTATTTATTGTGAACGTCATGTTTTGTATATTTACTATGGCATTTAGGGCAACTATTCCCTGCCATCCTAATATTAAGTCGCTTTCTCTTATATCATCTAACTCGAAAAAGTCTATGTCTTTGTCAAGAAATTTAATGGGTTGTTTTGAATTTATTATAGAAGTTCCGTGAATCGACATAACTTCAATAGGATTTACCTTTTTTCTTAAATTTAATTTTAATGATTTTTTTTATATATTTATGGGTTGCTCTAGTGTCTATTAATACATTATATGTTCTTTCTTCATCAGACATTGTGATATGGGGCAACCCATTCCTTAGTTTAAATTCTTAACAACTAATTTATTTACAGTACCTACTTTTTCTACAATCAAACTATCGGTGTCATCTTGTGTGGTGATATTGTTGTTTCTCTGTTGATGAAAGTTTCCGTGTTGCCTGAACTAGTATCCATTGGTTCTGGTCGAGGTTGGTGATTGTTGATATGCTGCTGTGGGTTGAATCCCTGAGGTCGTTGGTTGCTAAAGTATCTTCGAGGATTGTTAAAGTTGTATTCTTGGCGAGGTAGGTTTTTCCGATTTGGTTGGAACTGTTGTCTCTCGAATCGTGGCTCGCTTAATTGTATTTTTGATGTGTGTCCCGGATCGTATGATAGTTTTAAGTTTTGATGCCTGCTATCATGTTCCATTGTGCGGGCAATAGAATATGCGTGTTCCAAATCCACTGGAGCATTTGCGTATAATGTAGACTGTACAAATGTATTATTGACTCCAGATGTGAACACTTGAATAGAGTCTTGTTTTGCCTGTTCTGTCATGGCATTAACGGCTTCTATTCCATATCCCGACATTGTGATTTTTGATATTATTAAACTTAAGCATTTGTTTATTTCGTCATGAAATTCTTCCAATGTTTTTCTTCCTTGGTAGCATCGCTTCATCTCTTCTTGCAAGGCATATAGGGGTCGAGTATCGGCGTGTAGTTTAGCCTTGCTCTGATGGCCATGATTGGCTAAAACCTGAGCGGCTGCTCCTTGTATTTTCATCTTCACTATTTGTAATGCTTGGGAGTAGATACTGGTGTTTTTTAGTGGTTCTATACTATGCATCATCCGAGATGTATCTTCTCTCCACATTCGATATTTTGTAATGTCACCATCAAATGTCGGAAGTGATTTGAATACATCTAATTATACGTCGTTGACATTTGTTATTAGTGTCGAAATTTCTTCCTGGGGTGCAGGTTGTGGATGGTTCCATTGAGGATTTACCTGGGGGTTGTTTCTCATTTGTTGTATTTCTAATTTTAATGCGTTTACTTCCGCTGCGTGTTTCTGCATCATATTCTGCATAGTGGCTTGTAGAGTTGCCATTTGCTGGACAATCATGCTGATTTCCACACTGTTGTTAGCCATTTTTTGTTCTTCTAAATCTTCCAAAGGACGTGTGTAGTCGAAAGCTGCTTCTCTTTTCTTAATAAAGTTTTTATTTACTAACACTTTTATTTATTTTTATCACTATAATTTATAAGTTATTTTTATTTTATGTAGCTTTTTTATGTAGCTTTTTGTTTCAGTTCTCTATTTTCTTCTTCGTATGAAGATTTTAATTTTCCTTCTATGAAGGTTGTGTTTTTTTGTATATAAAAAACTTGAGTTCTTGCTGTGACAAGGACAAGGACAAGAGGTCCGCTTACTGAAGAATAATTTTAATTATTCTCCTGGCAGGATCGCCAATTAAAGTTTTATATTTTCTTTTGAATTAAAAAAAAATATATATATTTTTTTAACTCGGTTGAGTTATTCTTAGTTCTTATGATAATAATAAACTGACTTAAATACTAAAAAATACATGTCTTTGTTTCTTACATTTAAGTATTAGAATAAAACATATCTTTGTTTCTTATATTAAGGTATTAGAATAAACATATCTTTGTTTCTTATATTTAGGTATTGGAATAACCATATCTTTGTTTTTTAGGTAACTTCTTTGTTAGTTAAACAAGATTGAACATGGTTTATTTCTTATCTTACAATTTTGTAATGTTATTATATTTTAGAGAAAGTATTTTAGAAAATATTTACAATTACATATCCATAAAATTAAGAACAATGCAATGTTTGTATTTTATTATCTTTTAGAAAAAGTGTTTTTTGTATCATGACGGAGCATGATCATTACTTATTATTGTGTGTGTGTGTTTGAATGAGTGTTCTACCTAAAGTCGTTAACTCACGCCAAAGAAAACGTAAAGAGGATTTGATGACTGTGTGAACGAGACCTCCGAAAATACAATTATCTTCCGTCTCGTGACACCTCTGGACTACTTCGTGGACTAAATGAAAAAGCATAAGCATGTGTGTGATTTTGTTGTCCACAATTGTGGTATGGCTTGCGGTTCACTGCTATAAAACTACGCTAATTTTTTTAAATAAAGGCATTACTTGTGTTCAGTTCTTAAGTCGGAAGTATGCAAACGTTAATTATTTTATTAACCACAATTTTGGGATTGGCTTCATCTTCCAATCTGCGCGGAGCTGAGATCGCACGTAGCCATTTGCAAATCAGTGCTGGTATTACGAAAGGCACTTTATAAACGAAATTATAAAACTACGCTCATATTTTTAAATAAAGGCATTACTTTTGTTCAGTTCTAAAGTCGGAAGTACGCAAACGTTAATTATTTTATTAACCACAATTTTGGGATTAGCTTCATCTTCCAATCTGCGCGGAGCTGAGATCGCACGAATGAAAGTTTACACTTTTATTTAAAATAAAAATATTTTTTACGACGTTTATACGTCTATTTTAATTTTATTTTATTTTGCTGAGTTATATTCAGTGCTTATGCTAAATCTTAACTAACTTATATTTAGAATACTTTTTCTTTTTATACATTTTAGTTCATAATGTTTGTATTTGTAATTATGTTATGTTTTATCGTTACATACATAGATAGTTTCTTTGTTTATTAAAATATATTTTACAACATAATTTCTTATCTTAGTACTAACGTCCTTGGGATTGTTATTTCATGTTTTTATTAGTAATTTCTTTGTCATTATTAAAAATTTTATTTTATGTTTTATTATCGAATAATTCTTTATCTTAACGTTAGCGTCCTTGAGACTGCCCTTAAAATGAAGGTACATAACTCTTTATCTTAATATTAGCGTCCTTGAGACTGACCGTAACTCTCCCCCGCTTAAACAAGATCGTCCCGATCTTTCCTAATGCGTTGTAATTCTAATTGATATATATTATTAAGTCTATTGATTATTGATTGGCGTCTGCATTCCTTTATGCATGTCATAATTTTTAACATGAAATAAATTGTAATTATTAATGTTTTAAAAATAATTGTAGTATAGAAAATTGATGTGATAGGGTGTTCTTCAAAAGGTATATTGAGTCTTTTTAATGAATCTATGTTTTTAAAAGCCCATGGTGTATTAGATTTGATTATTTCTAATGTCTCAAAATCTTCATAATGTTCCATAAGTATAGCTTCTCTGATCTGATTCTGGAAATTTTTATAAATTTTATTATCTATTCTTACAGTATCTGTATATTTTATTAAATTAATTCCGTCAATGGTTTGGTTATTTACGTTGTGTTGTCCGTTTAATAATATAACTCCATCTACTATTTGTTCCAAGTCCCTATTATATTCCTGTATTATGTTACACTTACTGTTCCTATTCTCGAGTAGTGGGATTATGCATGTGTCTGTGTCATTGTTTGTTCGGCAAATGTTTCTTCCTAAATGGTTCTGACAGTGATCTACTCTGATATATTTGTCGCATCGGGCAATTTGCTCATCTGTTACAATTTTCCCATGCTTGAAACTTATAGGCGTAAATTTGAAAAATTCGCACTGTTTGTATAGTACTGGGTATTTATAAATAGTAATGAATAGTTCTCCTGTTCCGGCGATATGTATATCTGAGTATTCTAGGATGTTTATTATAGGTACCGAGATTAATTCATGTTTTATGATTTCTTTAATGTCATTTAAATTCAAGGATTCGGTATTCGAATACCTTATTCGTTATTCTTCGCGGCATTAATTGTCCTAACGAGTAGTAGTAGTTGGTTATATACTTCCTGGATAATGAGGTCATTTTCTAATGATTGTTCTTGGAGTGCATCAATTAATTTCTCGAATCTTGAGTTAATCAAAAGTTGTTTCTCGTTATTGTTTATAAGTTCATTAATAGCTGTTTCCATGGTAATAAGATCGTCGTGATCTGGAGTCCCTGTGACGAATTTTAATGCTGAACCAAGAGAGTTTAAGGATCTAGTGTATCTTTTATGTTCGTTTAATTGGCTTGCCAATACTTAAATTTTCTTTATCAATATCATTTCTTGAGTAGTGGGCTTATATTCTTCTGTAACAATTTCTCTATAAGGTATAAGTATTTTCGTTATATTAGTGACATGGAAGAGATATGAGTATTCCTTGAAAAGGAGGACGTCATCAGTTTTTGTCAGAATAAACTTCTTGTTTTCTACTTTTTTGATTTCAATTATTGCTTCCGGTGTCTGGAATGACATTGCCAGCACGGCTAATATCAGGTATATTTGTATCATGTTCTTTAATTGTGATGTTCTTAATATTGTTTTTATGAACAGTTTTTCCTCCTCGGGTTAAGATCGTGTCCCCACGGTCTTCTTCTACAATTTCTTTTTTAAACCTGGGTTGGCTTTTCTTTCTAATATCTGTGATTCTTACCAAAATTTGGGTACCTTTTTCGAATGTTCGATGTTTTGCGTGTGTGTTCAATCTTTCTAGTACTTTAGTTGATGCTTTACGTAATTTTTTTGTAACTTCCTCTTTATTGTAACTTATTGTACCGAAATGTATTTGCCTTGGTCTGTATCCTGGTACAGTATGTATTGAGTTGTTTAATTCCTTAACAGCTCTAAAGATTTCTTCCTTTACCGTGGAAGAGTTTTGTATTTTAAATATTCGTGTTAAAATTATGGGCTCTTTCTACTTGCCCGTTTGCTTTTGATGGATGCACTGGCGTTTCTATCTTCTGTATGCCATGTTTTAAGCATATTTGTTTAAATGCTGGTGTAATGAAACTTGCCTCATTATCGGTCATGAGTCGTTTGCATTCGGGAAAGTTATTGATATTTATTTCTTCCATTTTATCTTCTAGTTTTGCTTTTGTATTTATTTCTTGGGGGACTATGTATTTGGAGAATTTATCTATAGTCACAGGATACGTGTTATTATCATTAAAGTAAATATCCGCATGTATGTATTCTCTTGGCTGTGATGGTATGTCTGATTCTCGGAGAGGCTCATTAGTTGGGTTTCTCTCATATCGTCCAAATAAACATGCAGAACAGTGATTATTAAATTGTTTGCTATCTTTTTTATGGTTGGCCAATAATATTTTTCTAAAATTTCTTTTGTTGTATTGACGTAGCTTCTATGAGCTCTTAAATGTGTTTCCTTAACAATTCGAAGTTAATTGTTTCTATCAACTATATCTTTTAATTTTCTTGGTGTATGTACAAAATTTGTACTTATAAATGTTTCTTTAATTAGTGCTGCGTATTGGTACAAATCTTCTATATTCATATGTATAGCTACGATTCGGTTTGGGACCAATATCTTTTTTAATTCACTTATTAGGTCATTATTATTTGAAAAATTAATAGTGTGGCGTACTTTACTAGGAAAGATTGTGCGTGTTTGCGTTTCGGTAAAATTTGGAGTAGGTACGAGTTCTAATTGTATACCATATGTATTAAATCGTGATAGCGCGAGTTAATGTTTTCACACCTTTCTTGAGTAAAAAAAAAGAAAATAAAAATATCTTTTTTTGAACGACAAGCGTTCGTCTTTATTCGGTATATTTTCTTAAAACTACTGATCTACAAAATGTTTCTTAAGGACTATTTATTATACTTGTACTTATCATATTCTTATCTTTAAGAGTGTTTATTTATGTATTAGTAACCCTTCGGTTAGTAATGATTCTTTGTTACAAAAATGTGTTTTTTTATAATTAGGTATTTTTCTTAAAGTAGATATTGTTATCAGTTAGCAGATGTGTTTGGGTATTATTATTCCTAATTGCTTACTTACTGTCTACCAAGCATATGGTTTTTGTACATCATGGGTTTTTCCATCAATTATATTATCATTATGATTCAATGCTGGACTTTGTACGTCTGTCTATGTCTTGTAATTACGTTTGTAAATATAATATAATTTTGTTGTTGTATATAAGATACGACATCTTAACTCGCGTCTGCTACAACATTTTCAGTACCTGGTTTATATTTAATTTTAGCACCATAGTCCTCTATTATGGCTTTCCAACGTTTCAATTTAGGGTTGGTTTTTTTTTCGGAGATAGCATATGTCAGTGTAAAAATGTTGAGATCTGCTTTTCCATATATATAACTTCGAAGTTTTTGTAAAGCCCAGATTATAGCTAACAGCTCTTTTTCGTTCGTGCTGTAGTTTTGCTCTGTCGTACTAAGTGTACGGGATAGAAAATAAATCGGCTTTTTATTTTGACTTAGCACTGCACCAATAACTATGTTGGATGCATCTGTGGTAAGTTTTAAAGGTTTGTCAAAATTGGGTTGAAATAATTCAACCTGTTCTTTTAATTTAAGTTCTAATACATTAACAGCTTCTATGGCTGCGTTGTCTGAATTAATTTTTGTATTACTACGCTTATTTTTCCCTATATGGGCATTTTCTCCTTTTAAATGGGGCGTTAATGGTTTCATAATTTGTGCATAGTTTTGTACAAATCTCCTATAGTAACCAGTTAATCCTAGAAACCCCCGCAAATCCTTAAGTGTAGTGGGAATAGGAAATTTTTCAATAGCTTTTATTTTCTCAGGGTCTGTTGTTATTTTATTATGTTTAATAATATGACCAAATACTCCACTTCAGTCATAAAAAATTTAGGCTTCTCATCCGAAATTTTAAGAGTAGCTTTATTTAAAGCTTCCAATACTATATGTATATGTTTCATATGTTCTTCTAGAGAAGATGAAAAAATTAAAACATAAATCTACATTGACGATTGTAGACGTACACGAATTTTCCTATGAATTCTCTCAGTATGTCATCTACACAACGTTGAAAAATGGACGGTGCATTTTTTAAACCGAAAGGCATACGTACAAATTCGTACTTTCCTCCGTTAACGCAAAAAGCTGTTTTTTTCTCTATCTTCTTTTTTTATCTTTATCTGGTGGAAACCAGATTCTAAATCTAGTGTGGTGAAGTATTTGGCATTTCCTAAGTTTTGTAATGTAACATTGACATCAGGTATGATGTATCTATCGGTTACAGTATGCTCATTAAGTTTTCTAAAGTCTATACCATTCGTCGCTTTGGCTTTCCGTTTTCGTCTTATCCTTTCTTGTGTACGGTCCACATTGGTGAATTATATGGACTATAGCTTTTTGTATAATACCTTGTTCCAATAAATTTTTTATTTCTTTATTCACAAACTCTGTATCATTAAAATTGCCTGGATATTGTTTTGTCCAGATTGGTTCATTTGTCGTTGTTCTAATACTAGCTTCTATGGTTGTTGTGAATGGTAACGGTCCTATTTTATTATTTTGTTTCATTAGTTCATTTATCTCTAATTCATATTTTTTTTCTCCTATGGAGTAGTCTATTTTTTGTACTTTCTCAGGGACTATAAACAATTTTTTCTCTATGTCGATGACTGCGCCTAATTGTGTTAAGACCTCAACTCCTAACATCAAATCATAATCATTATCATTTTGAATTTCATAAAATTCTAATTCTTTATTAAGCAGTTTTATTTTCTGTTTGAAATTTAATATTGATTCTCCATGAATGGAGATCATTCTCAAAGGTTTTGTCCTAATTCTCTTACCTATTTCAAAATTTTTTTTTATGTAATTGTGGGTTGCACCGCAATCAATGAAAATTTATATATATTCTTTATTTTCTTCATTCTTCATGAAAATATAGTACAACCCATCTATTAGTTTAAATTCTTAATAATAGACTTATTTCTATAGCACTTACTACTTTTTTCTGTGGTGATACTAATGTTGTCTTCTTGTTGAGTTTTTATCTGGTTGTGTTTCTGGACTTTGTGTGCCTGTTGTAAATTTCCACTTCCTTTACGAATTCTTTTCCAGGGTTGGCTGTGAAATCCCTGTGGATTGTTCTGCTGTCTAACGTTGTTGTAGTTATTGAAGTTTCTGGTGTTCCCTCAAGAGGTGTCCATTGGTTCTGGCTTTGGAAAATTGTTTTGTTGTGGCCAACTATGTTGGTGTTGATTAAATGGGCGATATGATGGCCGTCTAAAATGTTGAGGTTGCTGTGGATACTCCCTCTGTGTTGAAATTCCTGTTATCTTCACGATTTATGTTGTTATTACCACAGTGTAGATTTTTATAATTGTTGTCATGCTCTATGGTTTGTACGACTGCATAGACATGTTCTAAATCCTTGATAGGATTCCCATAGAGTGTTGAGCGAATAAAACTACTGTTTATTCCATTTTTGAATGTTCGTACAGCATCTTCCATTGCATGTGCCGTCATACATTTAATTGATTCCGGTGGGTCTCCGGACATCGCTATTTTTGATGTTACCACTGTTAATGCTTTACTAACCTCATCGTGGAACTCTGATAATGATAATTTCCCCTGGGTTAGTTTAGTTAATTCGTCCTTCAGAACGTATAATGGGCGCTGGTCACAATATGTGTAGTCCAGTCGATTAATGATTGCCTCGAAATTGAATGTTGTGTTATGATTTAATAATATATTAGCTGCTGCACCCGTTATTTTTGATTTTACGATTGTTAAGGCTTCCACTTATTTGTTGGAATTGGTATGTTGGTTAATGCTGTTCATTAGCCGTGTTGCGTCTTCTCGCCAAAGCCGATAATTACTTTTAGTTCCATCAAAAATAGTTAATGCTTTAAATATCTCCAAGTTGATTTCATTAGGGTTATTATAATTGGCTACGATTGATTCCAATAATACTTGTGGTTGAATTGCCGAAGAACTTGTTGGAAAATGGTTCAATCTATTCTTTAAAGATACATTCTCCTGTTGTAAGTTCAGTAGTGCTAGCTGTATACCAGACAGTTGTTGAATTATTTGTTCCATGATTTCTTGTGTTGAGTCGTTCAAATTCCTATTTTTGTAAAGCTATTTTTTCTTGTGAATTTCATATATATTTTTCTTCGCTATGTGAATGAGATTCGTTGTTTTTATTTATTACTTCACTTCACTCACTTCCCATCTTCTTTACATAAAAAATTTATATCTTCTATATGAAGAATTGGTTAAATTTTTAGTTTTTTTTCTTATTAAAAATTTTTGTTGAATCCTTGCTGCGACAAGGATATATTGGTCCGCTTCTAGAGTAACAAAATATATGTTACTCCTGGCAGGATCGCCAATTAAAGTTTACACTTTTGTTTAAAATAAAAAAAATATTTTTTACGACGTTTATACGTCTATTTTTATTTTATTTTATTTTGCTGAGTTATATTCAGTGCTTATGCTAAATCTTAACTAACTTATATTTAGAATACTTTTTCTTTTTATACATTTTAGTTCATAATGTTTGTATTTGTAAATATGTTATGTTTTATCGTTAGTAGGTATTTCTTTCTTTGTTATTTGCGTTTATACATACATAGATAATTTCTTTGTTTATTAAAAGATATTTTACATACATAATTTCTTATCTTAGTACTAACGTCCTTGGGATTGTTATTTCATGTTTTTATTAATAATTTCTTTGTCCTTAATAAAAAACGTATTTTATGTTTTATTATCGAATAATTCTTTATCTTAACAACAGAGTCCTTGAGACTGACCTTAACATGAAGGTACATAATTCTTTATCTTTAGCTATTTGCAAATCAGTGCTCGTATTACGAAAGGCACTTTATAAACGAAACTATAAAACTACGCTCATATTTTTAAATAAAGGCATTACTTGTGTTCAGTTCTAAAGTCGGAAGTATGCAAACGTTGATTATTTTATTAACCACAATTTTGGGATTGGCTTCATCTTCCAATCTGCGCGGAGCTGAGATCGTATTACGAACGGCACTTTATAAACGAAACTATAAAACTACGCTCATATTTTTAAATAAAGGCATTACTTGTGTTCAGTTCTTAAGTCGGAAGTATGCAAACGTTAATTATTTTATTAACCACAATTTTGGAATGAAGATGAAGCTTCCAATCTGCGCGGAGCTGAGATCGCAAGTAGCTATTTGCAAATCAGTGCTCGTATTACGAACGGCACTGCGGCGACTTTAGTTCAATTTCCCTATCAAGTTGGTTTGCACCTGTTCATTAATGATTACTCACCTAACTGGTGCGGCGGCAGTTTGATTAGTAAGAAATGGGTCTTAACTACCCATTGTATTGTAAATGTTAGATATGTGAAAGTGTATTTGGGTGCAACCAGTCGTTTTCAATCTGAAGTGAAGTACAAAGTTTTCAACAAAAAAAAATTTCATCATACATTCTGGATTCTAAAGCTACGTTTTTAAGAACAATATTGCCCTGATACAGATTCCCTCGGTGAAGCTTACTGCTAAAATTAAAACTATCAAATTTCCTTCTTCTTTTGATAGATCTACCTATGCGGGTAATTATGCTATTGCTTCCGGTTGGGGAGCGATATCGGATGAAAACGATTATGTTCCCGACAACCTGCAATGGGCTCGTTTGCAAGTCATTAGCAATGCGGTGTGCAGTCAAAATTTCCATTTCCTGGCATCCAGTAGCATGTGTGCTGATACTCTTCATGGTGTGTCTACTTGTCATGGTGACTCGGGTGGTCCTCTAGTTTTGGAATCTGCTAGAGTTCTCATAGCCTTGACTTCTTTTGGCTCTGTAATGGGCTGTACCAAAGGCTCTCAAAGTACTTATACGCGTGTCAACAGCTTTTTAGATTGGATCTACTATCACACTAAAATTCGGTATTAAATTTTATGATTAACTGACTTTTACAACGTTTATATAAATTAATTTTTTCCAAACATTTTCATAAAATTGTTAGTATTAAGTTCCAGGTTTAAGTTAGTTACTTAGTTAGTTAGTTTTACTGAGACTTAAATTTTTTCATATAATAGGATTGTTCCAACATATATTTTGTGCAAAATTAAAACTATAAAGTATTTAAGGTATTAAACCTTAGTTAATTGTTTTACTTATTTTTATTATTAATGGAAGTTGTATGTATTTTTGAACAAATACCTTCCTTTCTTTTTTATTATAATAAATATAAAATTTGTTTATGTAGTATTTGAAGTTCATTTAACCAATGGTTTATTATAAAAATATATTTAAGGCAAATTCTGCTTATGTTGTATTTTAAGTTCATTAACCAAGTTTTGTTTACAACTTAATAAGTTTCATATTGCAAGCAGTAATTTACCTTTAGATATTATCATACAATTAATCCAATCATTTACCTTTCAGCGTAGTATTACAATAAATGGTAAAATGCAAAGTCAGGCTTTATTACAAGTGCAGAAATTGTACATTGCTATTAATTTTAATGTAGACGTAAGAAACTAAAATTTGTATAAAATACTGGCAAAAATAAAGAAAAGCAGGCAAACAAAAATTAACTTTCTTGATTGCTTAATCAGTCTTAGTGTTTCTACTAAGACTTACTTCAATTCATATCAGCACATGGTGTTTCTACCTGGCCTAAAACTAAAAATACAAACACTCTGAGCTCCAAAGGAAACCCTTGGTGCTCAACATTTACAAACAGTTGTCAACGCAACATTTGGTGACCCCGACGGTCCTGTAGCAAGGTACAGGATTACATCATCAGAATAAACAAATATTTGGTCCAACGGTCCTGCAGCTAGATCATTTTAGTGATCCAAACGATCCTGAAAATAGAAATAGGATCACATCAATCATCCTTGTACATAAGCAATGGAAACGTTTGAAGACCTGGTAGCAGCCCAATAAAAGACAGCGGAGCAAATAGAGGCAATAATCAGCAATTTCAAAAAAGACTCTTCCACAAGAAAAACTTCAGAGTACTACTTGGAGCGTCTACAGCGGGTTGACAAGGCATGGCTAGAATTTGACACCATCGACAACAGAATGAGGTGCCTCTCAAATCTACCATTACAACACAATTATTTACAGAGCAGTACTTGCGTATTTCGGACTACACAATGAAATACAAAGAGTTGTTTGAGTCCGAAAGTAAAAAGTGAAGAAACCAACACCATAGATGAGACAAATAGAAGAAGGCGCAAGCAGAGGTACGCAGGAAAAGACACAACCTGACAATGTCACAAGCAAGGTTCTTCGCAATCAGAGGGCATTGACAAGAGCATTAAGACGACCTATTGATGAAGTCAGGGCAGAGGGAGATCAACAGATAACATATTATCAAGGCAAATTATTGCTCATTAATAAATATATGCATGAGTTCTCTACAAGCAATGATACGTTATGGCAATTGACTAACGAAGAAGAAATAGATGAATACATCTTGGATGACTTTTACGAAATGCAAGCTGAGGTGCACAACATCCAATGCGAGTTACAGCAGTATGTGAATAATGTCAGCGAAAATAATCCACGTAGCACTGAGCATTGTCAACCCCATCTACCAAAAATTCAGATTCCGAAATTCAGCGGCAGTTATCTACAATGGCTAGCCTTTAAAGATCTTTATACCCAGCTAATCCACAACGCATCAATGAGCGAGGTTGAGAAAATGTTTTACTTAACCACACAACTAGCAGACGAACCAAAAGTATTAGTAAAACATTTGCCAATTGCAACGGCAAATTATGAAATTGCGTGGAACATTTTGGTTGATCATACACAAATAAAAACCGAAACGGCACAAGCGCTAAAAAATATACATGATGCCACTAAAGAATGCATCCATTTTTTAAGGGTACAATGACTGCCCGTGGACAGTTGGGACGCCATAATTGTTCACAATTTATTGAAGAAACTAGATCAATCTACTCAAACTTTATTTGAGCAATCACTAGAAAACAACAAGAACCTCGTAAGTCAAAAAGAGCTGCTTAGATTTGTAGAGCACCATTTGCAAGCGTTGGAAACACGCGGAAGGTCTCACGAATCTGGTGGGGGCAAGGATAGAGCCAAACTTGTAACAGCAGCGATATCAACCCCAAACTGTAAAGTATGTGGAATGACAGGGCATCCCATATATTACTGTGAAAAGTTCCTAAAAATGTCCCCAGCTGGGAGACTGCAATGGATACAAAAAAATAATCTTTGCGTCAACTGCTTTAAATCACATCATGCTGCCAATGCATGCACGTCACAGTCTTGCTCAAAATGCACAAAAACACACAATGCATTGTTGCACTTAGAATTAGCAAGAGGAAACACTTCAGCAACTTCGGCAGAAGGTTGCCAAGAAACACAAAAACTAGCGCCTGCATCGAATGAAAATAAGCCAATCGTAGCTGCAACAAACAAACAGCTCATCGGCAACACTTATGTATTACTAGCCACTGCAAGAGTAAAGACAGTTGGAGCCAATGGTCACACATGCACATTCCGAGCTTTATTAGATTCTGGATCACAAGTCAATTTGGTTACAACCCGCGTACTCAACAAACTGTCATTGAATTCTTCAAACTGCTCATTGCGCATTGAAGGAATAGGTCGTAAAATTCAAAACGTATCCCAACGAATCAATATAGAATTACATGCATGTTCAGGCAGATATACCACCAGAATCAGAGCATTTGTACTTCCAGCCATTGTACCACCTCAGCCTACAAAATCTTTCGACACGTCAGACTGGAATCTTCCTGAAAATATTAAATTAGCTGATCCATGTTTCAATCAAATGGATAAAATTGACATATTGCTCGGAGCGGAATTTTAAAATCAATTGATACTCCCACAACAAATAAGGTTCAACCAATACTACAAAACACAGCTTTGGGTTGGATCGTTACGGGTAAATTACAACAAAGAAACGACAATTTGATAACTTGCGCAGTGTTTACATCAGAAGAGCAAAAAACAAACCAACTAATTGAAAAATTCTGGAATCTTGAAGACACGAATACTACGGAACGAGTACTATCTTTGGCTGAGAAACGATGTGAGGATAATTGTGCACAAAATGTAAAAAGAAACAAGAACGGGAGATTCATTGAGCGCCTGCCATTCGCAGAAAATCTATCCATTCTCGGAAACTCTAAAACCATGGCATTCAATCGATTTTTAGCATTCCAAAAACGATTGAACCTTAATCCTGAGCTTAGAACAGGATACAACAAATTCATGCAGGAGTACGAGGACTTGGGGCACATGGAAGAAATCCAAGAACACGACATTCCTGATTTACACTACGTCATGCCGCACCACTGCGTACTGAAACCTGACAGCTCAACCACAAAACTAAGAGTAGTTTTTGACGCATCAGCTAAAACATACAGCGATTCCTCTCTGAATGATATCATACATGCCGGACCAACCGAACAAAGTGAACTATTTTCTATTCTGTTGCGATTTAAAATGCACAGAATTGTGTTCACAGCAGATATAGAGAAAATGTACCGGCAAATCCAAATCGATGACATCGACCAGATGTTCCAGCTCATCATATGGAGATACAATAAGCATCAATATATCAAATATTATCGTCTTCAACATATAGCCAATCAAAACACTACAAAATATCCACAAGGTGCTTCAATATTACGTGATGATTTTTATGTAGATGATTGCCTCACCGGAACTGATTCCATAAGCAGAGCATTAGAGTCACAACGAGAACTAAGCACAATCCTAAGACAAGCTAGTTTTAAGCTGCGGAAGTGGTGTTCAAATCATCCTCAGTTATTAAGTGGAATTGCACCTGAAGACCAGGAAATTAATTTGGACTTAGACGAAATCTCAGATTGCTCAATTAAAACACTCGGATTGATATGGCTCCCAAAGTCCGATCAATTATGTGGACGATCACAAAAGCCAACGGCCACAAGGGTAACAAAAAGAATAGTGAGTTCCGAACTAGCCAAGATCTTTGATCCTCTAGGACTTTTTGGGCCGGTAATTGTACGAGCCAAGATATTTTTGCAGGATCTATGGCAGTTACCGATTTCATGGGATGACGAGTTACCAATGAATCTTCAGAATAATTGGAATAAATTTCGCACAAATATAGAAACACTAAACAAAATAAAGATAGATATATTCTTACTAAAACACGGAAACCCAGTCAATTCATACGTTTGTCGATGCATCTGAACTAGCTTATGGAACAGCAATCTACATTCGTTCAACATATAAGGACAAAACTGTTTTAATCAGGCTGATATGTTCCAAGTCCCGAGTAGCACCCATCAAAAAGCAAACGTTGCCCTGCTTGGAATTATGCACCATGGTATTAGGTGTTGCGCTAACAAATAGAGTAAAAGAATATCTTCGCCTGCAAAATACGGCAAACTTTTATTGGCCAGACTTAAAAATTGTTCTTGCTTGGATAAACTCGTCAGCAGCATCCTTCTACACCTTTGTAGCAAACAGGATAACAAAAATTCAAAGTTTAAGCGATTTACATCAATGGCGTCACGTTAGTTATAAAGAAAATCCAGCCGACGCAATACCTCGAGGAGTGGCACCAGAAAACCTATCACAACATTCAATGTGATTTTATGGTCCTCTATTTCTTTCGTGAAAGTGAATGGACAACCTCAACTTCACAAGTTATTGATACACCTTGCAACGAAGAACGTAAAATAACGAAGCATGTTCTAACAATATCCGCCTCGCAACAAAATTATGAAGACATTATAAATGGGATAAGCTACCGGAACTCACTTATGTGTTGAGATTTATTAGAAATTACAAATATTTATCGCCCAACCAAAAGGGCGCTCGATGCATTTGAATTAGAAGAAGCTATGAACATTATCATCCAAGCAACAGAGTTTGGGGAAGAAATAGAAAGGCTATCACATCAAATGAAGAAAATCGTCATTGTGGCCCACAGTCATTGTTGGCAGCATCCAGGTCACAGTTCTGGATTACGAACGGGAAATCACTGGCACGAAGTAGCGTCCACAAATGCATACGATGCACTAAAGCTAGGCCGGTGCTCTTCAAACAATTAATGGGAAATCTTCCGGCAAATAGAGTGACCCCAGCACGTCCTTTCATAACCACAGGAGTCGATTATTTTGGCCCAATTTGGATTCATCACAAAATCAGAGGCAAAAGGCTAGACAAGGCCTATATTGCAGTATTTTGTTGCTTCGCGACTAAGGCCATTCACATGGAAGTCGTGTCAAATCTATCTACAGAAGCATTCATAGGCGCACTATGAAGTTTCATCAGCAGAAGAGGCCACTGTCAGACTTTATATTGTGACAATGCTACTAACTTCGTGGGAGCAAACAACAAAATTGCTGAATTAAAAGAAGCAATATACTCTCAATCAGCGCAAGAGAAAATTACACGAGCATGCAGCAATAAATCAATAAGTTTCAAATTCATTCCACCAAGAGCTCCTCACTTTGGTGGGCTTTGGGAAGCGGCTGTCAAATCCGCCAAACATCTTTTACTGAGAAGCGTGTCAGCTGCATCACTCACGTACGAAGAATTAGAAACAATAGTGATTGAAATAGAAGCAATCTTGAATTCACGACCATTAATCCCTCTCTCATCGAACTATGATGATCTTCAAGCTCAAGTTGGTGACTTTCTAGTAGAAGAACCCTTAACATCAGCAGTAGATGTAAATGCCCAGTGCCCAAGAATATCGTTAGATGCAAGATGATAACGTCAGAAAGCAAACGCAAATTCTGGAAGGAATGGACGCAAAACTACCTACATGAGCTTCAACAAAGGGGAAAATGGAAATCTCCTTCACCGAACGTCATTGAAGGCATGCTTGTTATCCTTAAGGAAGACAATACTCCAGTGCTACAATGGCCATTGGGTAGAATTAACCGCATTTACAAGGGAGATGATGGACTTATCAGGGTCTGCGACGTTAAAAAAGCAAAGGGAATTTTCAAGAGGCCAATACACAGATTGTCCCTCACAGAACATTCCGGATACGACAACTCGCATTCACAAAAAAGGCAAAGCTCATCAGAAAGTGATACTATACAGCCAAAACGAAAGGTAGTGTCATATGCCTCACTAGGAGTCTTCAATATGCTTTTTGTTTCACTCCTTCTGCTGCCGATAATATTAGCCTCTTCAATCAATGTTACGGAATTTTCTTCCAATCCAGGATTGTATTTCGAAGGCATGGGCTCGACAAGGTTGTTAACAACTACCTGTAAATTCATTATATACTACGATTTAACACCAATTTGGGATAGGAATAAGGTTCTGGAAACTGGTATAACATCATTTTCAAGGCTCTGCAAGCAATCGGTACCATTTGAATAATTTGAAATGCTTTCCATACAACTTCAACATACTTGGGACAATCTGATTCAAGAATCAGACCTTTTAACTCCAAAAAGAAAATGGAGAGCTGCACTCTATGTTGTGGGGAATATGGCACATGCTCTATTTGCAGTCCTGGACTCAGATTATGCAGAACAAATGGCTCAAACTATAACTAACGTAAAGCAAAACGACGAGTATCTAAATCTGTTACTGACAAATCAAACTTCAGTGATAGACTCTACCATTAACATTCTTAAGCAAAGCGAGAACAATACTAAAGTGCACTTTTCAGAACTCAAGAAAACCATCTATCAAGATCTAAATAAAGTTCAAAATGAGAATTCAAATTTAAGACAAGTCCAAAATTTAATGTCTCTGGCAATTCAATTAAATACACTTGCCTCAGATTTGCAAGGAATTGAAACAGAGCTGGTCGCTGCCCTCACGCATATGAACCACAGTAATATAAGCCCACTTATCCTCACACCTAAAGGACACCCTCCCATGGGCCGTTCATTACCACTTGAAGACACCGACTTGCTAGCCCTATACAAAATTATGAATGTTAAAGGCACAGTAACTAACAAAAATGTAATTTTCGTTATTGAGCTACCATTGGTGGACCAAGGAAAATTTGAACTTTACAAGGTCATTAAATACCCACACAAATAAACAATACGACCATTGTCATAACAACCAACACTGAATATCTTGCTGTTAACGAACACCGCGATGAATACCTTGCACTAAACCTACTTCAATTCAATAAATGTACTGTAGTCATGATCGAAATATACTTATGTCCAGCATTTCAAATACAAATGGCCAAGGATTCCGGCAGTTATTCCTGTGAAATTGCTCTCTTCAACAACAAAACATCCACTCATTGTAATTTTGACTATATCCACAACAATATCTCTTTTATTCCATTGCACAACGTAAACCAATGGCTGTATGCAGCAAAAATTCCTAACTGCAGTCTGCGGCACTGATATCATACACATACATGTCAATACCTCTGGTATCATGACCATGAACTCAGCTTGTATAATAAAAGGAAAATTTTTTACCATTCGTGGACACGAAACTAGTGTCACTACTTTGCGCAACTCATATGTAACATTTGGTAATATCCCCTCAATAGGAAAACCCTCTGAAGTCAAGAAAATATTAGAACCAAACCTCGTCTTGCATACCAAATTGGATCAGTTTACCGAGATTCAAAAACAACTAAGGCACATTAAAAATTTTTCACTTGAAATACATCAGCCAGCAATTCATCACCCAATCATAGGCTCCGTTGCTCTGCTTCTATCGTCAATCATAATCCTAACACTTACTGCCTGGCAATTTCGAGTCAAATACTTTAAATCCTCCTCAATCAACTTCACACCGGCACCGCCAAGGGCAACACCACGTCATTCTATTTCTGAAGTTTAACACTAGAGGCTTTCGCTGACTGCTCAACGCGGCGGAGAATGTTGATACCTTAGTTAATTGTTTTACTTATTTTTATTATTAATGGAAGTTGTATGTAATGTTGAACAAATAAAGGAAGGTATTTGTTCAACAATACATACATACATATTATAATAAATACAAAATTTGTTTATGTAGTATTTGTAAGTTCATTTAACCAATGGTTTATTATAAAAATATATTTAAGGCAAATTCTGCTTATGTTGTATTTTAAGTTCATTAACCAAGTTTTGTTTACAACTTAATAAGTTTCATATTGCAAGCAGTAATTTACCTTTAGATATTATCATACAATTAATCCAATCATTTACCTTTCAGCGTAGTATTACAATAAATGGTAAAATGCAAAGTCAGGCTTTATTACAAGTGCAGAAATTGTACATTGCTATTAATTTTAATGTAGACGTAAGAAACTAAAATTTGTATAAAAGACTGGCAAAAATAAAGAAAAGCAGGCAAACAAAAATTAACTTTCTTGATTGCTTAACCAGTCTTAGTGTTTCTACTAAGACTTACTTCAATTCATATCAGCACATGGTGTTTCTACCTGGGCTACAAGTAAAAATACAAATACTCTAAGCTCCAAAGGACACCTTTGGTGCTCAACATTTACAAACAGTTGTCAACGCAACAGTATTATTTTAATAACATATTTTTGTTTCGAATTTGCTTCCTGCTTATGAAAATTAAATGAAAATTGTTTAGTTGTTAAATAAAATGAATAAAGGTAAAACAGTGTTTGCTCCGGCACTTGTCATTGCTAGTAAAGCTTTATTTACAATAAATAAACTTAATATTAAAACAAAAAACTTAAAACTAAATCTTAAACTAAAAACTAATAATAATATCTATAATACAACATTAACTAAAAACTAATGGCTAATAAATCAGTGAAAGCTTAGATATAGTTTAAGTTAATTTTAATAAAAAATTTAAATATATTTAAATACTCTTTAATTTTTTCAGTGGCGAATTAAAGCTATTATCAAATTAGTTTGAAAGTACGGTAGCAGTACAAGATTTCCGATTATTATAGAAAGCTTTTTAAAAAAAAGCTGTTCAATATAAATAAGAAAGAATTTGCGAAAATTAAACGAAATTCTTTTTGATACAACCACTTGATGTTCATGTACATGCATTCAAAGAACACACACATGCACAAAACATATGGTATGTTTGTAAAACTTAAACAATACTTAAATGCACAATGCTGGCTAATTAAGTTTCATTTAATTTTGGGGTGAAAATCAAAATTTTGTGTTTAAATAGGATTTAAAAATAAAATTCATATAATCATTGATAAAATATTGGAAATATTGGTTCATTTTATACGCCAATCGTGTGATTTCACAATTTATTGCCTCATACGACAATCGAAGACTTAAAATTATATCTTTTTTGACTTCCTTTTTGTTAATGATGAATCCACTATCAATAAAATGATTCCTCAAAAGTTTTATCAAATGTGGAACTTCATTGAACACAAATATTTTGGTGATGTATATATATATATGTATGTACAATGTACATTGTACATATAAATAAAAATATTACAAGAAATTGACGCGTATTTGTATAAAACGTACCAAGGTTTTTCGTAATCCACTTCTAGTTCACTGAACAGTTTTCTCTTTCCTCCACCTAAATCGCAAACAATGGCCACAATTGTAAAGCCAATATGCTTCATAGTCTTCAGTATATTAAATAAAATATTTTTTGACATTTGACTATCATAGTCATAATATATTGTTTGCTTTAAATTTGAAATTAAGCCTTTTAGCGAATAAACAAGGGTTCTAAAAATAATTGAAACTGATGCAAATAACTTACCTCTTCACAAGGCAACCTGGGTATAATCAGCTGGTGATTGATTGGGCAATATCTGCTTCAGTAAAATTCTCTTTTATCACCGATTTTTAGTTTTTTAATTTGACCTTCAGTGAACAAACGTCTCAGTGCCTTCTCAAGATTAACTTTGCAAAGCTTAATTTCTGCTTACAATTCTCTTTGAGAACTGAATTTCTAAAAACGATTCAAATAAATTTATGTTTAATGTTTAAAAAATTTACATACATTTTCATTTCCAAAGTTTGAATGCAACTTTGGAGGCCATCTTCTTCAAGATCAGTCGGCCTTGAAGCATTTTCCGTGACCAATTTTTCTTTAGTACTATTCAGAAAATCACTTTGTTTTTCAGTTTCACCTAACATTTCATATACA
Source organism: Nowickia ferox (assembly GCA_936439885.1). NCBI lineage: Eukaryota > Metazoa > Arthropoda > Insecta > Diptera > Tachinidae > Nowickia > Nowickia ferox. The sequence goes on along the minus strand of OW387023.1, from coordinate 44,741,917 downwards.
TTTGCAGCTCCAGTCTCATTAGCAGTTTTCGTTTCACTTTCAATAGCACTAGTGTCTAAAGACGGAACTGCATCGGATTTTAGTATTTTTGCACGGAGTTTGCTAAATCCTATTCATAACGCCCTAGTAATGTACCGCAAGAATTAATTTTGTTTTAACTTACCCATTTCAAATTTCAAGTTTCTTTCAAAATCCTCTTGCTTGAAATGTAAACCACAAATTGTTTCTTTATGCACATTTACAGGCTTCACTCGTTTGCAAAGTCTTACCCATAACTTCCTTCGAGCTTCATCTTTTGGAAAATTGTAAAATGATACAAAATACACAAAATATTAAGTTTTAATATAATTTCTCATTTGTTTTTTTTGCTGTTACTTTGTTTGCATTTGCCCACTGCACATTTCATATTTTCTCTTTTTCTTATCTCCTCCCTTTATTTTGTTTTTTAATTTTATAAGTTTTGCAGCTTTTAAACAACCAAATTTAAAAACTTTCTATATAATTTTAATTATTCTATTATTATTTATAAGTATGTATTTACTATAAAATATTGCACAAAACTTGAACTTTAAATAATTTGATTTAATTTTTTTCTTGGAGGCCTCTCTGAGTAAATTAATTACAGGGCTGCCATTTACCATAAAATACATAAATTTTTTGTACGAAATTATAAGTATGACATATGATACAGACTTGGTAACCTTTGCGAGGGAACTACTAACCTCATTAAACGGTAAATCATGCACAAGGTGTAACCTTTATTTTATCATTCTTGAATACTGTACAAATTAAATTACCCTCTGTGAATAAAAGTTTTGACCAATAAAACCATTGGAATTCTCTTGCAAAATCCCAATGCAAGAAATATATTGCGTGTTTGACCAACTGAAATCTTGCTCACTGGATAAAAATCTTGAATATCGTTGCCTTCAAAGTAGGACAATTTTTCAACAAAACCCCTCAGCAGCTCAAAAGCATACACTTTCGCACAATATGCCGTTGGAAAATCTCCATTTTCCTCATAATTGTCTTTGATATGCTGAACCATATTGGAAATGCATAGAGAATAATTGGTCTAATAGGTACTAAACTTATGCAGAAGAAGCTTTGTCCTAACTGATAAAAATTTACTATCAGCCCAATCATAAACAAAAATTCAGCACGTGTTTTCCCACTTTTTCCTTTTCTCCTATCATGAATTTTTTTTCTCTTTTTTTACCAAATGCGGGTATAAAACAACTCCCCGGGAAAAAAGTAAGTATTATGAACGCAGTTGAACTTGCTTTTTTCACTAAAAATCTTTCTCTTGCAAAACGGAAGGGACTTTACCTAAAAACATTGTTAATAACACTGATTGACAAAATTGAAATTTTAATTTGTCACATGAACTTTTTTGCTCTTTTTTACTTTATTTTGACTTCCTAAGGTGGAAAACAGAGGTAGAAAAAAATTTGACACCCATAGTTTTTTTTTACAGGAATTTTAAATTTCATAAAAAATACTGATATTTTACATACTTGATAATATGTTTTTTAAAACTAAAAGCTATGATTTTCTGAAGTATTTGAGGCTGGTCTCTTGCAAGTGTCCAACAATAATCTGCCAACATTCGAGGACTCCATTTGCCCTGGTATCATTTTTCCATGCTAGAAAGATCCTGATGGAACCTTTCGCCGTTGTCGTCGCTAAAGTGTATTTTTAGTGACATATTACAACCCAATGCTTGATACGTCGAAAGTAGTTCTCCTATCAGTTCTTTGTAGTTAAATGATTTGTGGTTGGCCAAAAAATGTTGTGCTACATTTTTAAAACTTTTCTAAGCAGATTTCTCTAACAAACTTACTATTCTTCGAATATGTTATCTCTTAACAATTCCCTGATCTGAGGTCCGAGGAAAATTCCTTCCTTTATTTTTGCTTCACTAACTTTATGAAACTTTTCTCTCAAGTACGTAAAACCTGAGCCGTTGCTTTTGTATTCTAAACTCAAAATATTACACTTTTTTAAATGAAAACTTGATGCAATTAAACCGTACGTACAGTAGTATTAACGGAAAATAAGGTAAAATCATAGCTGGGTGTCACAACAAATCTGTGCGTGACAGAAACAAATTAGTTTGTGTTTTGCAATGAGGGTATATAGTAAAGTAAGAATTAGCATACAGAATCCGAGTGGCAAAAACCTTGTTGATCAGTGTAATCAGTGTTGCCAGACTATGATGATGAGAGAATGCTAAATCGGTCAAAAAATTCAGCTAAAATGTCCAACAGAAAAAAAGTATAATGCCAGACTTAAATGTAGAAAAAAATAGTGAAATAGCTTTGAATTTCATGTTTGTACAAACTTATTAGTATTTACATGTATTTTTATAGCACACACAAATATAAAATAGTTAATAATTGGTGTTTTTTGGAAATGTTACAATTACATTTAAACTTTTTAACGCACTAATAATCCCAAAACATTATTTTACTTGTCAGTCAAGTATATTTTTTTATTAAAAATACATTGAAATTGATTATTGTGGGGTTAGCTGGATCCTATGCGCATTTCACTCTTGCTAGTGCAGATCATCGGGGAAGCTTTAGCCTGCAATACATGTACATTTACGAAAAAATCCTAAATACAGAAGAATTTTTTTTAACAAATTCAAATTTTTTATTTTCAACAAATTCTGCTGGAAAGCATTTAGCAGAATTTTTTGAAAGTTGAATGCTTTTTAACTAATGAAAATGCGAAATCTAGCAGTGAATATGCCAAAATGGCAACAATGGATGTGTATTTCGTATTGCTAGTGTGAGTGTGTGTTGTGAGTATTGACCCTCTAGTCAGCCTAGAACCATATGTCTCTATGTCAACACTCTTTTCGACAACTTTCCGCTTATGCGCGAGTAGAGATACGTTAGAGACAACAGTTCTAGTGTATTTTTGGTGACATTGTCAATAGTTTGGTTTTCTTTTTTCCCTGAAGAAACCGTGGGGTTAAGTGTCCCCAAGCCACCACTTTTGTCGACTATTTTGGTGACATTGTCAACAGAGCGTGTATTAATTTTGTTTTTAATGCGTAGAAAACATTTTTTCATATACACACAACCATGCTTCTTCTTAATGTTTGGTTGGTTTGATTTGTTGAAAATAATCGTGACGTCATGCAAAATATAAGTGTTTATACAAGTTATTTTACGAAATAAAATTAAAAGGTTAATATATATGTATTGAACAAAAATTAAAAATATAATACGCAAAAAGAAATTAAAAATAAACAAATAAAATAACAATCCATATTGTATAAAAATACGAAATTTGAAAAATTTTAAGTGAAAGATACCAATTGTGGAATTTTTTGTTTGACCCTGTGGAAGATTTCGCGCCATCAGGTAAAGATTTGTCACAATTTCAGATCCATACGTAAGTCTTTGACTTTACTAATTCAGCGAAACATAAAATTTTTTACATATGTTGTTAACAGAAATGACAATCAATTTCCTGCAGGTGGTGAAACCATCTATAGTGAATCAGCACAGTTTTACTTCTCCACAAGAACTATCTAGTCAGTATTGACACAGTCTACTGGTAGATTTCGTAGGACAAGCCTGTGTTAACTGTCAATAGTAGACAGCATTAATTGGGGTATAATTTGTCAGTAGTACTGGTGACATCGTCAATAGATAATAATTATAATTTTTCTATTGACATTTTCTGCAGGGATTATTATGCTGTGCAATAATGTTAAAATAAATACACATGTATGTATGTATGTGTTTAAGTTTGTTTCCCTAACATTATGAAATTGTAGATGAGGGTCACTAAACTGCACTGGTGAATCTTTGGTTCAAATTTGTCCATATGGTCGTAAAAGAATAGTACTATATTCTACTGGTAGATTTTCCATGACAACCCTATGTTATATGTCAATAGACGATTACATTGGCTAGGGTACATCTAGTCAGTAGTACTATTGAAAATGTCACCAGTAAATCACTACAATTTTACTATTGACATAGAGCGAGAATATATCGATATTGTGGAGTAGAGAACCTAAAATTTACTAGTGAATCTTTGCTGCCAATGTCTCCATGTGGTCCCAAAAAAACTACTTAGTCAGTAGTGCTACAGTCTACTGGTGGATTTTCAATGACGAGCTAATGTTAAACGTCAATAGATGATTACATTAGCTGGGTTACACCTGGTCAGTAGTAATATTGAAAATTTCACTAGTAAATCACTACAATTTCACTATTCGCATTTCCTGCAGGGGAAACACACCGCCTATAGCTAAGCGCTTTTACAAAAACAAAAGAGCACCAAGCGCATAGGGCTTGGGCACCCTTGCTTTAACGTATAAAATGTTAATAATATCTACATACATATATCTTCTACTTTTTAGGTATTTATATATTCTTTTTTTTACAATTTAGCAAAAAAGGGGCAAAATATCATAAAAAGTGGCATATTAAGCTCATAAAAAAGGGGGACAAAAATTGCAAGGCGGTCGAAAAAGTGGCAATTTGCAACTTTAGTCGGTCAAACGGTCACGCTGAGCGACAGTGGATGCACTATAAAAAAATTTGATTATGTATGTATTTGAGTATAAGCAGCCGACCAATTTCGTAGCGTTTGTGTTAAATTTCGTCATTCGCGCGCTTCTTTTTTCCTTAGGGCTTACTTGTACCAAATGTATTTTTGATGAGAAGTAAATCAACCGTTCGTCGATCTTTTTCAAGCAGTGAACATCTGCAGTTCCGAAAACTGAAAATAAACCTCCATTAGATGCATTCCGTCAACAGCGGTGCGTTCAATTTGCAACAGACCATATGACATGTGACTTTCAAAAACAATTAAGCGATAACGATTGGTGAAAATAAATGTTGTAGCCATCAGATCCATCCATGTTGAATTTTTTTTCATCAGAAAAGACGTTCTTTCACCAATCGTTATCGCTTAATTGTTTTTGGCAGTCCCTTGTCATATAGTCTTTTTCAAATTGAACGCTCTCATGTTGATGGAATGCCTTTAATGGAGGTTTTTATTCCTCAGTTTTCGGCACTGCATAAAATAAAGGTAGAATGCGCTGAGTTTGATGCAAGTCGATGAAGTTTTCGCTTGTCTTGTGACGTCAGAGCTGAGTAAGTACCTCCACTGTAATTTTTGTTTTACGTCTCACGAATGGTAAACATAAATTTTTATAATTTCCGACATACTCAAAGAACATTTTCTACTTATTTTGAGTTGGTTTACTACTTTCACGAGCTTAGACTTTAATATTAATAAGATTTTGTAACGCTCTATAAAAAAGCCACTCGTTCAAGCTAAACTGAACCTGGTTTTATTCTGATGAACCAAAAATAAATGAGGAATTGCTCACCTGATTAAAAACAAATGGGAGAAAGTAGGGTTATAATGCATTTGTTTTTTATTTTATTTCCTTAAGCTGTCATTTGAGGCTTCTTTTCTGCAAATCTGACTTTTTTGTTTTTGTTGTAATCGAAATGACACCACCCAGTAAAAAAAGATACTCTAAATAAATCATGAAAATGTGGAGTTTGCAATCTAGAAGTAGTGCAAATATCGATTCGTTTTAATGATTTTTACATATGGTTGTCATTGCAAGAAGTTCTCTTTTTCGATGCCTAGTCATCGAATTGGAAGCGATTTTAAGAAAAATTTCCTGTTTTTTGTTCTATGGTAATATTTTCATCTAGGGAAAATGGGAAAAAGTAACCTATTTTTTCAATTCGTTTTTTTTTATATGAATTTAAATGCGAAACATTGCTTTCATGTAAATTTAAGTAAATAGCTTTTAAATTTTAGCTCAAAATTAATTCAAAAATTTCTTTAAAAAAATCAATTTTTTTAAAATTCTGGTGAGTATTTTCTAAAACTATGGTTTTGTATGACTAAATAAACTTCTACTTGGTTTTCTGCTAATTATCGGCAAATTAAATATATCGATTTTTTGTAAGCAATGAAAATGTAGTTCCTTCAGAATGACTTCCAATTTTTTTACTGGGTATTTTTGCATAACAAGTATTTGGTGCTATCGTGGCTTTTTTCTTGCGCTGGAATAGATAAAAATAATTCGATTTGTAAACCTATAGAATATTAAGCTTTTAAAAAGTTAATTTCGGATATTTATTTCTTCCAAGGGCTATTGTAACTTTATAAAAGATTTTGACGAAAGTTTGATCTTGTATCAATTGCTTTATTTTTCGTTCTTCAGTTTTTCATGAATTTTTTTGCTACTCTTTTTGAATTTGCAAAACTTATAAGTACGTATATTTTGTTAGACAAATATAGTTAACTTTTACATGTATTTTTTTGTATTTTCTGTAAGTGCTTTTTCACTCATTTTACGCTTCCATTGAAGCCCACTGAGTCAATAGGAATGATTTAATTAAAAACTACTTAAAATTATTTGAATATGACTAGCAACAAAAGTCCTTTAAACGCGCCAAATTTGTCAATGTTCTTAAAAAAAGAAAAATTACAGAATTTACGCAGCCGTTTCGCTGACTTCAGCTGTTCCTTGTGTTCGCGAATCTGCAACCGTCTCATCTCTGCCACAAGCCAAACAGGGCATTTTCTCTCTCAGCACTTGTTTATACTTCGGATGACTGCAATAATAAAAAATACACACTCTTAGGAATTTTGAATGCAATTTTACCCAGCTGATCTGTTCCTACCTTAAGCCGTAGACAATTGGATTGTACACGGCATTGGCTTTGGCAAATATCGAGCCACAGATGGTGCTAAGCGGTGACAATTTCATCGATCCAAAGATGCCGGCATAGTTTATAATCGTATATGGTGTCCAGGCCAAAAACCAAAGCGATATTGTTATAAGTGCGACTTTGGCCAATTTTATTTCCACTGACTTGCCGTTATCTGCATCGCTGTTTCGTAACGAAGCCACATTCATTTTTTTCGCCTGTTCACGCATCGCTGCCTCATGCTCACTGACGGCCTGCAAAAATATATATATAGTATGTATGTAGTATGTATGTATTAATGTAAATAAATGAAAAATTAAGTATGGGATTAAAGAAAATTTAAAGGTGCAATAACCGCCAAAAAAAGCTTAAGCGACATAATTTTCACCAAAATCGATCATTTCCGATCGTAAATAATAGATTTTCGTAAAAAAAAACGAGGTCCCAAATATGTGTCGGTTAAGCTTTTTTTGGCGGTTATGTCTTGATATTTTAAATAAACCAGAACTGATTGGATTACAAGGAGGGTTTTGTATTGAAACCAAAAATTTCAACTTAAAGGTATTAAAATTGAACTAGTAGTAATTAAAAAAAATCAAAAAACCCGACTGCGACCCTCTTTAAACTGTTTAATATCCTAACCGGTCATTCGAAATGGAAAATTATAAGAAAAACCGAAAGATGGTTTTAAAATAACTGATTTTAAAATACCCATTTTGGTATAGTTCGCCGACTTTTTATTTGTTTCGTTTTACAAAATGGCGTCTGTTGGCCGCCATATTGAATTTTTATTACTGTCATATCTTTAGTGAATCCCGGGATTAAGATAAATCGATTGACGTAAGAATCATTAAAATCGGTCTACGCGTTCGGTTTATATAAGGTCGCAAAGGAACACACATACATACATACAATCATATATATACATACATACATACATACATACATACATAGATGGCGGAATGGTGCAAAAAAGTACTGTGTAGTTGTGACCTTAGACTTAAAAAATGCGTTCAACACTGCAAACTGGGAGTGTATTGTTGATGCCTTAGCTCGACTAGTCATCCCAGAATATCTGCTGGCAATAGTGCAGGATTATTTCCGGAATAGGAAGCTAGTTTATGAGACTGATATAGGTATAAGGAGGCGCAAGATTATTGGTGGAGTGCCCCAAGGATCGATACTTGGACCACTGTTGTGGAACGTGATTTACGACGGAATATTAAGATTAAGTTTACCTGAAAAAGTGAAAATAGTTGGATTCGCAGATGACATAGCGTTAGTATGTGAAGCCAAAGAATTACTAGAGGCAGAAACCATTGCAAATGCCAGTGTACAGATCGTAAAGTCCTGGCTTAGCTCAATGGGATTATCTCTTGCTGATCATAAGACAGAAGCAGTTTTGATAAGTAGTCGGAAAACTAGGGAAACTATTACCCTTAATGTAGGTAATTGTTGCATAGAATCCAAGCCATTTCTGAAATACTTAGGTGTGATAATTGATACACGTCTATCCTTTCGTGAACACTTGCGATATATAGCTTCCAAAGCATCAAAAACCTGCTTGGCGCTATCTCGGATTATGCCGAATACAAGAGGAGTAGTAGGGAACTGGGCATTCTGCCCCAATTAAAATTGTGAAATTGTGGGCTGAAATTGTTAAATTGTGGCTGAAATTGTTAAATTTTGGGCTGAAATTGTTAAATTGTGGCTGAAATTGTTAAATTTTGGCTGAAATTTTAAAATTCTTGGAAATTTGTGAAATTTGATACCTACGTGTGTGTGTCCGTCCGTCCGTCTGTGTTTTTTGTTTACATTAGGAGTTTTTTGTTTATATTAACTTTTTTTATTTATATTAAGTATATGTATGTATGTATGTATGTATGACCGTGGGAACTTGTGCGTGGAATATTTTGTGGGAATACATTAAGGGGGATTATAGCTTTAAGATTTTTATATTTGTATGATTTTTCCTAATGCCGACGGGAAAACATCTTTATTTTTTCTAATGCCGACGGGAAAGTTATGATTGTTGTTAGACTGTGGAAATTTGTTGATGTCCGTGATTTGGGCAGGTGAGGTTTTTGTAACATGTAACCGTGGGAATTTGCGGGTGTATCTTTAAGGCAGCCTGTGTTTGGTGGGGGCGGGTGTTGTTGTAATATGTAGCCGTTGGAATTTGTGTGCGGAATATTTTGTAGGAATACATTAAAGAGTTTATAGGTTTGAGGCTTTTATATGTGTATGATTTCCTGATGCCAACGGGAAAACATGTTTATTTTTTTTCAAATGCCGACGGGAAAACATGTTTATTTTTTCGAATGCCGACGGGAAAACATGTTTATTTTTTTCAAATGCTGACGGGAAAATCATGGAAATGATTTTTCCTAATGCCGACGAAAAATTTGTGGGTGTGTCTAGCTGTAGGATTTGAAGTCTGGCTATGATTCTTGGAGGACGAGGTGTGTCTAGCTGTAGGAATTGAAGTCTGGCTGTGCTTGGTGGAGGGCGGGGTGTGTCTAGATTGTGAGACCTTAAGGCTGACCGTGATTTGGGTAGGTGAGGGTGTTTTGTAATATGTAACCGTGGGAATTCGGTGACGTATATGCTTGTTGGAATTTAAGCCAAGCTGTGCTTGGTGGGGGGCGGGATGTATTTGAAGTAGATCGACTGGTGGAGGGTGGGGAGTTGTTGTAATATGTATCCGTGGGAATCTGTGTACATGTATGTATGTATGTCTGTAAGAGTTTAAGGCTGTCTGTGATTTATGAAAGGCGAGGTGAGAGTGTTCATGTAATACGTATCCGTGGGAATCTGTGTATATGTATGTTCGTAGGAGTTTAAGGCTGATTGTGATTTGAGGTGGGGGAGGGTGTCGTTGTGATAGATAGATAGAATGTGCCTATGTGTGTGTGTGTGTATGTATGTATATGTAGCAGTTTAAGTCTGTCCTTGATTTGAGGTAGGCGGGCGGCGTTATTGTAATATGTATCTATAGGAATTTGGGAGTTTATATGTTTGTAGAAATTTTTGTGTATGTTTGTCTGTAGAAGTTTAAGGCTGATCGTGATTTATGAGGGGCGAAGTGTTCATGAAATATATAACAGCGCAATTTGTGTGTATATCTGTAGGAGTTTAAGGCTGATCATGATTAATGAGAGGTGAGGTGAAGGTGTTCATGTATATGTATACGTATCTGTGTGTATGTATGTCTATATGAGTTTAAGGCTGATCGTGATTTAGGTTGTGAGATTGATAGATTGTATGTTACCTTGAGATTTTGTGTATGTATATCTGTAAGAACTTTAGGCTGACTGTGATTTGTGAGGGGAGGGACGTTGTTGAAATAGGTTTAATTTTTCGTAGATGAATTTTAGTATGTGTGTGTGTATGTGATTTTCTCACCATAGTATTTATATGTACGTAGAAATAAATTCTTTCTCATATGAACATTTTTTGCTAGAAAATATTATCATATATCTGAACTTCCCTAATCCTAGTATGTTTTTCATATTGGAGGATGAGATTGCTTTATATTTTATCAAGCTTAAATTTGTCCAGTGTTAAAGTCTGTCGGTCAGAAATTTGTTTATATTTGTATAAATATTAATTTCAGATTTTGCAAAATTCTTGCGTACGATCGTGGTGATTTTGTGTGTGTGTGTATGTGTGTATGCGCGATAGAGTTTGACTGGTCTGTGATAAGTTTGTTTATTTAAGTACATTTGTCTTCTTCGACTTTCGTCTTCAAGCGTCAATAGCTTGGAGAACGGTTTGTATGTTTTCATGATGTAGATATGTAAGTGTGATTGTTAAAATCCAATAAATACTTGAGCATGGGTAAGAAATTTGATAATATGTGTACATATGGATCTACAAATTGATTTTATGTATGTATGTATGTACATACAAATAAGTCTGGGGCTCCCTGTTTAAATACATTTTTTTTTGTCATGTGCTGTTGTTGCTGTTGTAAATATTCGCCTGGTCTTTTGTGTATAGATGTGAAATATCTCGATAGTTTTTTTATTTGAAATTAAAAAAAGTTCTTTTAATTTTTAGATGTATTTACTTAAAAGTTTGTGAGGAGTTTCTGTTTTAAGTAAAATTTAATTCCTCTCTAGTTGTAGTAACTATAGTATAAATATTTAATATATTTTATTTCCATTTGTTTAAAGTTGATGTAGCCTATATAGTCAACGTTAGAAATTTTTCGGTGTAAAATTTTTTCCAACTATCATCTTTTTTCTTCACCTTTTTCATATATTTAAACATCTTGCATTGGCTTTAAAAAATGACAAACGCTTTGAAATGAAACTGATCCAGCAGTCCAGCTTAGGTGATGATAGTTTTTTGTTAACCACTTTGCTTCTCGTTCCTTTTTTATTGATAAGCATTTAAAATCAAATGGCGGTTTTATAATGAAATTTTTATACTCATTATTGTTAAAAACATCCGTTACTTCTTTTTGTAATGAAAATCATTCGAAACCGTACTCGTCTATTAAAACCATTTTTTCATTCATATTACTTAATTTATAAGACTTTCAGGACTTTCTATTATTCGATCATCAGTAAAAATGCAGTAGCTGAGGTCCTTGCTTAGTGTTTCATATTAAATTTCTATATCAATTGGGCCGCTATTGAATAAAAGGAACTTTTATCTTAAACTTTAGTGCATTTGGAAGTGCTTGAGATTCTTTCATATAATAGCTTTATTGGAATCTTAGATACGAGTACATATAATATAGAATTGCATAACGTTTATTTTTAGTTTTTATGTTAAGATCATTATCATTTGGATATGTACTTTTAAATTAGTTAAATCATAATCAGGAAACTTGTTTTCTTCTTGAATAGCGATCAACAGAAAACGAAATCGTTTTCTTACAATTTAGGTCTGGCCTCTCAACGGTTCCTCTAGTATATAAGATGACTTTCTATGTCAACATATCTCTCTACTCTTTGTCAGCGTTAAGGGACAATTAAATGTTAAAATTTTAACTCCTCAAATTGTGTTACTTCATACTGATAATATGTTTTAATTAATAAGGTATATGTTTATATTATGAAGGTTACTCGCCTATGGCTTCTATTTGATGTTCTAGATGATTTTTTTTCTCATTTTATTAAAGTTCAGCGTATTGTGCATATATTTCTGATATTTTTAAGCGCGCCTTATTTACCTGTTAGACAAAGTGTACGTATCAGTTGATCACGCAGTCTCTCTTTTTAATAATTTTTTTCTTTTAATGTGTCACTACTATTTTTTCAGATTTTACTACTTGAAAAAGAGAATATTTATGTAATTTTTAAATGTATTCATATATACATATAGGTAAATATATGTATATATGTATAGAGAAATTACTTTATCTACAAAGAAATACATGTTTAATAATCAACTATTCTAGAAAATCGATCTCAAATAACGCAGTTACCTCCACCATCAATTCACCGTCGGTGTTTTTATAGTGTCAGAAACATTAGAATATCTATGTTTGAGAGAATTTTTACATCGAGTTTTTCTACATGAGGTTTGCTGGTTGAACTCCTTGAAGTTATTGTTGACGTAGGCTGGGTTGTATCACATTCAGATGTAATAATTTCCTACTTAAAAAAGGTCCTCATCACTATCAACTATATCTGTATACATTTCATTCATGAGTTGGGTTGATCCAGATACAATTGCTGTCTACAGATTAATGATTAGAAACAAGTTTCTCATCACCTTCTAACAGATTTATATATTTTGCTAGCATGCATGTCTTAGCATGCTTCTATCGATAGTGGCGCGAGAGTCCGACATGTAGTGGTGTTTTAATTAAAAATCTATACTATTAGATTTTACGATTTCGCTCTTTTTATTCTTCTACAAAGTAGATACATATTTATGTATTTCATTTAGCACAGAGTCATAAAATTTCTTTGCTTACAAAATTGTGTGACATTCTTTTAAATTTGCATACTTAGGCATGCTTTCAATATTTTTTCTGTAAATTTATTTGATACTCATACAGATACAGATATAAAGTAAGATCTGCTTACATTGCATTTTACAATTTATGTATGCTTCAACATGATTCCAGTTGAAGTCCATATTTATTTATTCAGTAAGTTTGTTTGATATTAATTCATACACATATACATTCTTAAAGATTGGAAATCTAAGTCCAATTTATGTAGTTTATCTATATTTTCTAAAGATTTGATAGCTATAGAAATGAATAGAGTAAAGATCTATTATAATAGCCCATGGGCATATTTTAAAATTTCGCTTGCTAAAGCTTTCGAAATGGAAAATGTACAATTTTCACTATAAAAAGTGATAATATTAGGTGTTACTGAATATTACATTATGTTAAGTTTTTACAATATTTCATACAGGCCAACAAGTTTAGAGAATTTCCAGTATATTAAGTTAATTATCTTTCTTAAGACCTATCATTCCTAATCATTCCTTCAAAAATACAAACCAAACTAGATTTTTCCTGTTAAATTTATTTTTTACTTTCATTAAATTTCAACATTCTGTTCATCTTCAAATTATTATATTTAGCAGCTTTTTCTCATTTGTTGAGTTAACTTTAATCGGAAACATTTAAATAGTGAGATGAACTTTTATATTGTATACGAGTACATTAAGTAATTCTTTGTATATTTCATTTATATGAACCATCATCACATAATTCCTTTGGATGATCTATTAAATCATTTTACTATTGATGCTTTCATATTAAGTAATGTTTAATATTCTACATATGCATGAATTTTCCAGTGTCTATTAAAAAATTCTTCACAATCATCCATTTGTAAGCTTTTTGGTACTCATAACATTTCAAAAATATTTTCCACAGCCTAGGTTTTTTCGAATGCAACTTTTATTTTCAACGGTATTGACCATAGAAACTTTGTGAATGAATCATTTACAGTCTACAATAATCAATAATTTCTATTTTCTGTAGAATAGTTTCCCATTTCACCTAAATCAGCTCCATAAAAGATCAACTATTCCTTTCATTACATATCTACAATGCACAAACAATTTTCGAGATTTATTATAGAGTTCGTCTACTAAATTTCTTTTTAAAGACATTGAGTTGTTTTAAAGATTTTTTGGAGAGTGTTGTGATCTACTTGATGCACTTTCAGCTGTTTATACTATTATGTAGTTTATTTTCCAATCTATAAATTTTATCGTTCAGCTGTTCAATTTGTTTTTTCAAAAGATGATTTAATTTTTAGTATGTATTTTATCAATTTTATAACTATCTTCTATCTCTAATTGTATTTCACGTTGTACTCTATCAATTTGCATTTTAATATATTCTTGAATTATATTAATTCCTTAAGCTATATTATTAATTTGTCCTATAGTTTATCGTTTGGAGTTTCCAGAAAAAATTTAGTGATAACATCATTCTCTGTCAGTGAATGATGATGATGATTAGTAGAAATTATATATTTTATATAGTTTTCAACATCAAATTTCTCATAGTATTTCCATGTTTTATTATCAATCATTAAAGAAAATAAAGCTACTATTAGGGTCTATATTTGACCATCAACTTGTATTTTATCTTCATTTAGTTTTAGGTTACTATCACCAAACTTTCATTCATTATTCAAATCTTGATGTGGGCCATAGTTTGTATCTAATTCAATTCTTCCTTCCAAGACTGATAAATGAGTATAAGTGTCTTCAGAATTGGAAGTCTATGAGTAAAAATCATCTTCATCATCCTCATCATCATTCTCAGTGTTAGCATCATTAAATAAGATGGTATCATCAAAAATTGTTCCTTCTGAAAGTTTCTTTGGTGTACTTGGCTCTATATTGACTGATGGCTTTAAACTTGTATTATTTTCAGCTTCTATCTTGATTTTACTTTCTTCTTTCTTGCGAATTCTTTCAATATTTCTAGAACTATTTATGAATTCTTTGAGAGGTTCTGTTATAGGTTTAAATGTATCTTTTATTGCTCACATGTATCTATTTCACCAGTTTTTATACTACGAAGCTTTTTCTTCAAGACATTTCTTGTCAACACCAACTGTTTTAAAATTTTCTCATCCATGTTTAATAATAGTAAATAACAGGTATCAGCTATTAGATCAGGTATCAGCTATCAGATCAGGTTATCAGGTTACTGGCCTGGTTTTCAGATCAGCTTATCAGGACCTGGTCTGTTTTTCACATCAGCTTATCATGACCAGGTCTGGTTTTCAGATCAGCTTATCAGGACCTGATCTGGTTTTCAGATCAGCTTAATAGGACCTGGTCTGGTTTTCAGATCAGCTTATCAGGACCTGGTCTGGTTTTCAGATCAGCTTATCAGGACCTGATCTGGTTTTCAGATCAGCTTATCAGGACCTGGTCTGGTTTTCAGATCAGCTTATCAGGACCTGGTCTGGTTTTTAGAGCAGCTTATCTGATTCAGATTGGGTTATCAGTTTAAAAGTAGCTGGCCATTTATAACAATTAGATGAATGGAGTTTAAGGTCAGATGAAAAACGAAAAAGTAAACTTATATGTAGTCAAATTCTCTTTTTTCTATAACGATCATCGTTCAATTCAATATCGTTGCTTATAATCAAAATCCATATTTATCCTTCCAACATGCTTTATATTTGTCTCATCTTACTTAAAAATTATAATTACATTATGATTATCTAGTATCAAATGTTTGGTGATTCTGGTATAAGTTTGACATCAGCAGAATGCATCAACATTCTTATCTCACTCCATACAAAAATATGTTTCTCACATCTAACATCGTTAAATATCATATCGGAATTACTTTTAGCTTTGTTAGGAGAAATAACAGATTCAGTATCTGTAAATGTGTATTATCCCATTCCTTTAATTAATGAAATTATGTAATTTCTTTAAGTATCCATATTTAGGTTGATAGAGATATTTTGAGTATTAATATGTAGATGTTTTAAAATTTTAGTTCATTAAGACTTTTTAGCAAGCCAATCATAACATATTTTTTTATTTTATTTTTTTACAATTTGACAGACCAACTATTTTTACGCAAATAAAATTTGCTAGAGGGGAACTATGACTTGTTTTTGAACTAACGTTTGATGAATCATCAAAATTTCGTACCATCCTATTTTTAGGTTGTTTCACTAACCACATTTGTGTAACTAAATGCATTTTATAAATATTATCTCTTATTAAAAAAATAAAATAATACAGCTATACGATATCAGAAAATATTTTCTGAAATCGTGTAGCTGCATTATTTTATTTATTTAATAAGAGATAATGATGTATACTCACATTCAAAACAACATAAAACTATCATTTGTTTTGATTATGAGTATACGTCAATATTTATGAAATGCAATTAGTTACACAAATGTGGTTAGTGAAACAAAGTATATTTTCACAGCCTTATTTATAAAAATTATTAAGACTTTATAAAGGCTTTTTTAGAAAAATTTTTTATGAAAATTTGTCTAAAAAAAACCTTTATAAAGTCTTAATAATTTTTATAAATAAGACTGTAAGAGTTTAAAATCAGTATTTTTATGATAATACTGATTTTAAACTCTTAAAATATACTTTGTTTTGGCTATGAGTAGGGACCATTATTTCTTACATAGGAAAAATAAAATAATACAGCTATACGATACCAGAAAATATTTTCTGGTGTCGTATAGCTGTATTATTTTATTTTTATAAATAAGAGACAATATTTATGAAACACATTTCATAAGTATTGGTGCATACTCATAGTCAAAACAACCTAAAAATAGGATGGTACGAAATTTTTGATGATTCATCAAACGTTAGTTCAAAAACAAGTCATAGTTCTCTTCTACCAAATTTTATTTGCGCAAAAATAGTTGGTCTGTCAAATTGTAAAAAAATAAAATAAAAAATATGATATGATTGGCTTGCTAAAAAGTCTTAATGAACTAAAATTTTAAAACATCTACATATTAATACTCAAAATATCTCTATCAACCTAAATATGGATACTTAAAGAAATTACATAATTTCATTAATTAAAGGAATGGGATAATACACATTTACAGATACTGAATCTGTTATTTCTCCTAACAAAGCTAAAAGTAATTCCGATATGATATTTAACGATGTTAGATGTGAGAAACATATTTTTGTATGGAGTGAGATAAGAATGTTGATGCATTCTGCTGATGTCAAACTTATACCAGAATCACCAAACATTTGATACTAGATAATCATAATGTAATTATAATTTTTAAGTAAGATGAGACAAATATAAAGCATGTTGGAAGGATAAATATGGATTTTGATTATAAGCAACGATATTGAATTGAACGATGATCGTTATAGAAAAAAAAGAGAATTTGACTACATAAAAGTTTACTTTTTCGTTTTTCATCTGACCTTAAACTGCATTCATCTAAATGTTATAAATGGGCAGCTACTTGTAAACTGATAACCCAATCTGAATCAGATAAGCTGATCTGAAAACCATACCAGGTCCTGATAAGCTGATCTGAAAACCAGACCAGGTCCTGAAAAGCTGATCTGAAAACCAGACCAGGTTCTGATAAGCTGATCTGAAAACCAGACCAGGTCCTGATAAGCTGATCTGAAAACCAGACCAGGTCCTGATAAGCTGATCTGAAAACCAGACCAGGTCCTGATAAGCTGATCTGAAAACCAGACCAGGTCCTGATAAGCTGATCTGAAAACCAGACCAGCTACCTGATAACCTGATCTGATACCTGATCTAATAGCTGATACCTAATCTAATAGCTGATACCTCTTATTTGCTAAACATGGATGAGAAAATTTTAAAACAGTTGGTGTTGACAAGTAGTATAAAAACTGGTGAAATAGATACTTGTGAGCTAGAAAAGATACATTTAAACCTATACCAGAACCTCTCAAAGAATTCATAAATAGTTCTAGAAATATTGAAAGAATTCACAAGAAAGAAGAAAGTAAAATCAAGATAGAAGCTGAAAATAATATAAGTTTAAAGCCATCAGTCAATATAGAGACAAGTACACCGAAGAAACTTTCAGAAGGAACAATATTTGATGATATCATCTTATTTGATGATGCTAATACTGAGAATGATGATGAGGATGATGAAGATGATTTTTACTCATAGACTTCCAATTCTGAAGACACTTATACTCATTTATCAGTCTTGGAAGGAAGAATTGAATTAGATACAAACTATGGCCCACATTAAGATTTGAATAATGAATGGAAGTTTGGTGATAGTAACCTAAAACTAAATGAAGATAAAATACAAGTTGATGGTCAAATATAGGCTCTAATAGTAGCTTTATTTTCTTTAATGATTGATAATAAAATATGGAAATACTATGAGAAATTTTATTTTGAAAACTATATAAAATATATAATTTCTACTAATTCATGGGTGGAGAATCATCATGATTCACTGACGGAGAATGATGTTATCAGTAAATTGTTTCTGGAAACTCAAAACGATAAACTATAGGACAAATTAATAATACAGCTTAAGGAATTAATATAATTCAAGAATATATTAAAATGCAAATTGATGGAGTACAACGTGAAATACAATTAGAGATAGAAGATAGTTATAAAATTGATAAAATACATACTAAAAATTAAATCATCTTTTGAAAAAACAAATTGAACAGCTGAACGATAAAATTTATAGATTGGAAAATAAACTACATAATAGTATAAACAGCTGAAAGTGCATCAAGTAGATCACAACACTCTCCAAAAAATCTTTAAAACAACTCAATGTCTTTAAAAAGAAATTTAGTAGACGAACTCTATAATAAATCTCGAAAATTGTTTGTGCATTGTAGATATGTAATGAAAGGAATAGTTGATCTTTTATGGAGCTGATTTAGGTGAAATGGGAAACTATTCTACAGAAAATAGAAATTATTGATTATTGTAGACTGTAAATGATTCATTCACAAAGTTTCTATGGTCAATACCGTTGAAAATAAAAGTTGCATTCGAAAAAACCTAGGCTGTGGAAAATATTTTTGAAATGTTATGAGTACCAAAAAGCTTACAAATGGATGATTGTGAAGAATTTTTTAATAGACACTGGAAAATTCATGCATATGTAGAATATTAAACATTACTTAATATGAAAGCATCAATAGTAAAATGATTTAATAGATCATCCAAAGGAATTATGTGATGATGGTTCATATAAATGAAATATACAAAGAATTACTTAATGTACTCGTATACAATATAAAAGTTCATCTCACTATTTAAATGTTTCCGATTAAAGTTAACTCAACAAATGAGAAAAAGCTGCTAAATATAATAATTTGAAGATGAACAGAATGTTGAAATTTAATGAAAGTAAAAAATAAATTTAACAGGAAAAATCTAGTTTGGTTTGTATTTTTGAAGGAATGATTAGGAATGATAGGTCTTAAGAAAGATAATTAACTTAATATACTGGAAATTCTCTAAACTTGTTGGCCTGTATGAAATATTGTAAAAACTTAACATAGTGTAATATTCAGTAACACCTAATATTATCACTTTTTATAGTGAAAATTGTACATTTTCCATTTCGAAAGCTTTAGCAAGCGAAATTTTAAAATATGCCCATGGGCTATTATAATAGATCTTTACTCTATTCATTTCTATAGCTATCAAATCTTTAGAAAATATAGATAAACTACATAAATTGGACTTAGATTTCCAATCTTTAAGAATGTATATGTGTATGAATTAATATCAAACAAACTTACTGAATAAATAAATATGGACTTCAACTGGAATCATGTTGAAGCATACATAAATTGTAAAATGCAATGTAAGCAGATCTTACTTTATATCTGTATCTGTATGAGTATCAAATAAATTTACAGAAAAAATATTGAAAGCATGCCTAAGTATGCAAATTTAAAAGAATGTCACACAATTTTGTAAGCAAAGAAATTTTATGACTCTGTGCTAAATGAAATACATAAATATGTATCTACTTTGTAGAAGAATAAAAAGAGCGAAATCGTAAAATCTAATAGTATAGATTTTTAATTAAAACACCACTACATGTCGGACTCTCGCGCCACTATCGATAGAAGCATGCTAAGACATGCATGCTAGCAAAATATATAAATCTGTTAGAAGGTGATGAGAAACTTGTTTCTAATCATTAATCTGTAGACAGCAATTGTATCTGGATCAACCCAACTCATGAATGAAATGTATACAGATATAGTTGATAGTGATGAGGACCTTTTTTAAGTAGGAAATTATTACATCTGAATGTGATACAACCCAGCCTACGTCAACAATAACTTCAAGGAGTTCAACCAGCAAACCTCATGTAGAAAAACTCGATGTAAAAATTCTCTCAAACATAGATATTCTAATGTTTCTGACACTATAAAAACACCGACGGTGAATTGATGGTGGAGGTGACTGCGTTATTTGAGATCGATTTTCTAGAATAGTTGATTATTAAACATGTATTTCTTTGTAGATAAAGTAATTTCTCTATACATATATACATATATTTACCTATATGTATATATGAATACATTTAAAAATTACATAAATATTCTCTTTTTCAAGTAGTAAAATCTGAAAAAATAGTAGTGACACATTAAAAGAAAAAAAT
The DNA here is from genome assembly GCA_936439885.1 of Nowickia ferox. NCBI lineage: Eukaryota > Metazoa > Arthropoda > Insecta > Diptera > Tachinidae > Nowickia > Nowickia ferox. The sequence goes on along the minus strand of OW387023.1, from coordinate 44,721,592 downwards.
TATTAAAAAGAGAGACTGCGTGATCAACTGATACGTACACTTTGTCTAACAGGTAAATAAGGCGCGCTTAAAAATATCAGAAATATATGCACAATACGCTGAACTTTAATAAAATGAGAAAAAAAATCATCTAGAACATCAAATAGAAGCCATAGGCGAGTAACCTTCATAATATAAACATATACCTTATTAATTAAAACATATTATCAGTATGAAGTAACACAATTTGAGGAGTTAAAATTTTAACATTTAATTGTCCCTTAACGCTGACAAAGAGTAGAGAGATATGTTGACATAGAAAGTCATCTTATATACTAGAGGAACCGTTGAGAGGCCAGACCTAAATTGTAAGAAAACGATTTCGTTTTCTGTTGATCGCTATTCAAGAAGAAAACAAGTTTCCTGATTATGATTTAACTAATTTAAAAGTACATATCCAAATGATAATGATCTTAACATAAAAACTAAAAATAAACGTTATGCAATTCTATATTATATGTACTCGTATCTAAGATTCCAATAAAGCTATTATATGAAAGAATCTCAAGCACTTCCAAATGCACTAAAGTTTAAGATAAAAGTTCCTTTTATTCAATAGCGGCCCAATTGATATAGAAATTTAATATGAAACACTAAGCAAGGACCTCAGCTACTGCATTTTTACTGATGATCGAATAATAGAAAGTCCTGAAAGTCTTATAAATTAAGTAATATGAATGAAAAAATGGTTTTAATAGACGAGTACGGTTTCGAATGATTTTCATTACAAAAAGAAGTAACGGATGTTTTTAACAATAATGAGTATAAAAATTTCATTATAAAACCGCCATTTGATTTTAAATGCTTATCAATAAAAAAGGAACGAGAAGCAAAGTGGTTAACAAAAAACTATCATCACCTAAGCTGGACTGCTGGATCAGTTTCATTTCAAAGCGTTTGTCATTTTTTAAAGCCAATGCAAGATGTTTAAATATATGAAAAAGGTGAAGAAAAAAGATGATAGTTGGAAAAAATTTTACACCGAAAAATTTCTAACGTTGACTATATAGGCTACATCAACTTTAAACAAATGGAAATAAAATATATTAAATATTTATACTATAGTTACTACAACTAGAGAGGAATTAAATTTTACTTAAAACAGAAACTCCTCACAAACTTTTAAGTAAATACATCTAAAAATTAAAAGAACTTTTTTTAATTTCAAATAAAAAAACTATCGAGATATTTCACATCTATACACAAAAGACCAGGCGAATATTTACAACAGCAACAACAGCACATGACAAAAAAAAATGTATTTAAACAGGGAGCCCCAGACTTATTTGTATGTACATACATACATACATAAAATCAATTTGTAGATCCATATGTACACATATTATCAAATTTCTTACCCATGCTCAAGTATTTATTGGATTTTAACAATCACACTTACATATCTACATCATGAAAACATACAAACCGTTCTCCAAGCTATTGACGCTTGAAGACGAAAGTCGAAGAAGACAAATGTACTTAAATAAACAAACTTATCACAGACCAGTCAAACTCTATCGCGCATACACACATACACACACACACAAAATCACCACGATCGTACGCAAGAATTTTGCAAAATCTGAAATTAATATTTATACAAATATAAACAAATTTCTGACCGACAGACTTTAACACTGGACAAATTTAAGCTTGATAAAATATAAAGCAATCTCATCCTCCAATATGAAAAACATACTAGGATTAGGGAAGTTCAGATATATGATAATATTTTCTAGCAAAAAATGTTCATATGAGAAAGAATTTATTTCTACGTACATATAAATACTATGGTGAGAAAATCACATACACACACACATACTAAAATTCATCTACGAAAAATTAAACCTATTTCAACAACGTCCCTCCCCTCACAAATCACAGTCAGCCTAAAGTTCTTACAGATATACATACACAAAATCTCAAGGTAACATACAATCTATCAATCTCACAACCTAAATCACGATCAGCCTTAAACTCATATAGACATACATACACACAGATACGTATACATATACATGAACACCTTCACCTCACCTCTCATTAATCATGATCAGCCTTAAACTCCTACAGATATACACACAAATTGCGCTGTTATATATTTCATGAACACTTCGCCCCTCATAAATCACGATCAGCCTTAAACTTCTACAGACAAACATACACAAAAATTTCTACAAACATATAAACTCCCAAATTCCTATAGATACATATTACAATAACGCCGCCCGCCTACCTCAAATCAAGGACAGACTTAAACTGCTACATATACATACATACACACACACACACATAGGCACATTCTATCTATCTATCACAACGACACCCTCCCCCACCTCAAATCACAATCAGCCTTAAACTCCTACGAACATACATATACACAGATTCCCACGGATACGTATTACATGAACACTCTCACCTCGCCTTTCATAAATCACAGACAGCCTTAAACTCTTACAGACATACATACATACATGTACACAGATTCCCACGGATACATATTACAACAACTCCCCACCCTCCACCAGTCGATCTACTTCAAATACATCCCGCCCCCCACCAAGCACAGCTTGGCTTAAATTCCAACAAGCATATACGTCACCGAATTCCCACGGTTACATATTACAAAACACCCTCACCTACCCAAATCACGGTCAGCCTTAAGGTCTCACAATCTAGACACACCCCGCCCTCCACCAAGCACAGCCAGACTTCAATTCCTACAGCTAGACACACCTCGTCCTCCAAGAATCATAGCCAGACTTCAAATCCTACAGCTAGACACACCCACAAATTTTCCGTCGGCATTAGGAAAAATCATTTCCATGATTTTCCCGTCAGCATTTGAAAAAAATAAACATGTTTTCCCGTCGGCATTCGAAAAAATAAACATGTTTTCCCGTCGGCATTTGAAAAAAAATAAACATGTTTTCCCGTTGGCATCAGGAAATCATACACATATAAAAGCCTCAAACCTATAAACTCTTTAATGTATTCCTACAAAATATTCCGCACACAAATTCCAACGGCTACATATTACAACAACACCCGCCCCCACCAAACACAGGCTGCCTTAAAGATACACCCGCAAATTCCCACGGTTACATGTTACAAAAACCTCACCTGCCCAAATCACGGACATCAACAAATTTCCACAGTCTAACAACAATCATAACTTTCCCGTCGGCATTAGAAAAAATAAAGATGTTTTCCCGTCGGCATTAGGAAAAATCATACAAATATAAAAATCTTAAAGCTATAATCCCCCTTAATGTATTCCCACAAAATATTCCACGCACAAGTTCCCACGGTCATACATACATACATACATACATACATATACTTAATATAAATAAAAAAAGTTAATATAAACAAAAAACTCCTAATGTAAACAAAAAACACAGACGGACGGACGGACACACACACGTAGGTATCAAATTTCACAAATTTCCAAGAATTTTAAAATTTCAGCCAAAATTTAACAATTTCAGCCACAATTTAACAATTTCAGCCCAAAATTTAACAATTTCAGCCACAATTTAACAATTTCAGCCCACAATTTCACAATTTTAATTGGGGCAGAATGCCCAGTTCCCTACTACTAAGAGGCCCAAAATATCTTCAGAGGAAACTACTCGCTGGTGTTGTAAGGAACGTTATCTTAAGCTACGGTCAGACTTGTAAAACATTTGACCAAAATCATGAAATTTTTGATTGCCATAGATCTGACCACTAAATATTTTTGAGGGCAAACAACATTTAGAGAAAATAAATTTGTTTGTTAGCAAATAAAAGTTTCTCTAATGTGAACATAGTGTGACCACCCTCTGTCAAACATTTTTCGTCAGTTCGGTCAAAAAATTATTTGTTCTTACAAAGTTTTTGTATGTATGAACAAACAGTGGCAAATGACAGCTGTTTCCAAGTGATGTATCTTCTAGTGTAAAAGTATAATAAAAAATCGCAAAAATTATGCTCAACAACCATTTACACAGAACTTAATTTCATTAAGAGAGATGTTTTTTGTCGAAAAACGTTATAGCCACATAACATTTTTCAAATCACATGTGATTTTAAAAGTAATGGTGGTCTTGCAGACCTTTTGTAAAATCATATTGGATAAATGTCTTGCAGAACTGATATACAATAGAAAAATTATTAAAAAGAGCAAAAAAAAAATATCTGCAAGACCAAAATTACTTTCAAAATCACATGTGATTTGAAAAATTTGATTTGCAGAACATGCCTGATAGGTATGAAAAATATACAAAAATTCCATAGCTTCACATGCTTTCTCTCCTTTCAGAGGCTGTATGCATACTTGATGAGTATCAAGGCATAAAACAAACAAACAGTAAATAAACTATAAATTTTTTGTGTGTCTGTTAATTTCCCAATTGTAAAAGGTTTAGTTAAGTTCAAAAGAGAATGAGAAAAGTGTCTGCATTTCAATTTCCCAATTGTAAAAGGGACTAACTGAAATTAAAAAAGCGCTAAAAGTTTTGTTTAATTACTTGTTCAAAACCGCTATAACTGACGACACTGTCATAAAATAAAAATAAACAAACACCTGTGCGTTAAAACCACTTGTTGCTCCAAAAATTTAATTATTAAAAGTGGAATTGATAAATTACATTTAAGGATTACACAATGAATCAAAATACACAGGTAGGCAAACATATTTATTATTATGTTATGGTACAGCATCCTTCTTCTTTGCTTCGTTGTACCCATTTACTTACCCATTGAATTTTTTTCTTTTCATTTTCTTCCTCCTCCAACATTAATAATGATGCTGCTCCACAGCTTAACACTAATATTTCACATATATCAAAATTTTCCATTATTATGACCGAGCACAATATAACGCAACGAAATCTTTTAAATTTTCCGTGACAAATTTATACAAAAATTTCTGAGAAATCAAGTTTTTAAATTTTGACACTTGGATTAAACATTTTGATTAAATATATTGTTTGACATAAGTGTGACCGCACAGAAAATATTTTTTCCCATGTTTGCACATAACACTATTTGATGGGTTTTTGAACAAACAAAAGTGGTCAAAAAAATTTGATTAGTGTGACCACCAAACAAAGTCTCCTTAGTTTTGAAAAAATTTTATTGAAATGTGGGAAAGCAGATTTCATGCAAATGTTTTCCCAATGTGACCGTACCTTTATACGCACACCCTATATGGTCAGACTCACTAAGATACCCTACTTATGTGATGTTGATATCGCCGGTGTATAGGCTGGCTTCCTTGTATGTATGTATGCATTTCGAACTGTGTCGGACGAAGCCACTTTTGTCATTGCATGTATAATACCCATTGATTTAGAAGTCTTAGATAGGGAAGGTGATACAGATTTATGTTTACGCAAATGGCAAGAACGTTGGTCAACAACTGAAAAGGGAAGATGGACTTACACATTGATTTATTATTAGCAAGCAGCATTCGCTGAATCACCACCCCCCGAAGTAATACTTAGTAGTGGTCCCGGGGGCAAGAATGGTTGCAAGAGGGGCGAACGAGGGTAGGTTTTAGCACGTAGGCACATTGGCAAGCAAAAAAAAAAAGCAACTTGCTGTGAATCGTGCATATTGGCCAGCCCGGGCTGCCAATATCTTTTGAAGATTTCCTAACCTTAGCTCGTATGGCTTAAAAAAAAAAAAAAAAAAAAAACATATGTACATACATACATAGGCTGATAAACACAATACCCTTCTTTGCGACGCGCAGTCGGGTAAAAATAGAAGTACATACTTTTCTTTGTATTACAAATGCGCTCCTAAAATGTTCAATTAAATGAATGGAAAAAGTAAATTTGTCATGGTTCCTTTAGTATAGAACTAAAGCATTTGCTTTTGGAAGCAATGCATAGAGCTGTGGCTTTTTTTTTTTGAATAAAGTATACATATTTTAACTACTTCGAATAACTCGAATATTTTTTTATATTAAAATTCGCGAATTTTTTATGTATACCAAGTCGTACGGATGATCATGCCAAAGCAGTGTCAAAGGTACGATAGTGTTCCCTTTAGATAAGCCAGAAATATGTTATCCGTAATTGCTGAAACTTTCAAAAATACATACATATTTTATCTCTAATACACAAAGAGAACATATTGGTTAAAAATCTGCTGGAGCAATAAATAATTAATTATGTATTCCAATATTACACATTTGCTATCAATTATCAATTAGTTACACAATTTTTCTACATTTATAAACGTAAAAAGCATAATTACAATAGAAAAAGCATTCCCACAATATTATTATTCGTAAACTTAGGGGCCATCCACATATTACGTAATATATAACATAATTTAACTTTTGCAGTATATTGGATGAAAATATTAAGTGACGTTGTATGCAATAGAACGATCTTATATTTTCTCACTCCTTTTTACTGCAACAGTGTCTAATTGTGTTTACTCCCTTATGCCGTTTAAATAAGGTGAGTCATACAGAGATTGATTTAATTTAATTTACAGATCTATGGAGCAAAAGATGCATCAGGTGTCGCAGTGCCGGTCTTTGAACCAGATCTTCCCCCTTTTCTAATCTAATCTAATGCCGTTTAAATGACTTTAAATTTTAATAAAACAGTGAACAAACAAGAAATATATTTATTAATGTATGTGATATTTTTGGGGGGTTAGCGCGCATTCATTAGGAGCACGAAAGATTCAATGGTGGTATATACGGAATCTACTGGCATCATAGTATGTCCCGAAACTAAACACGAACACAGGACTTCAAATGCCGCTAGCAACATTTGTCGCCTCGTAGCCAGCTACTTAATTATTTTGGAGATGGCAGCAGCACCATCTGCACCTTATATTTAAGTATAATACATACATACATGTAGTATTGCCATCTTCAAATATTTCGCATTTATAAAAATTAAATTACTCTTTCAAAATGTACTTATATGACGTAAAAACGAATCAATTTATGCTTTACATCAATTTTTGGATATATGTTTCTGTTAAATAATATGAATTAATTGTACGATATCATTCATTCAACATTTTGTATTACACTGGCAACACTGAATTTTCTCATTGTAGCCAAAGAAATAGAAATTAGTTTAATTTGACTACAACGACAAAATCAACAACCTACCGCCCTGTTGTATCGCTGTATTCAAAAGAATCACTCTCATATATACATGTGTGTTCTATCCTTGCCATTTTTTAGTCTGCAGTCTGCTGTGGTGAATGTGTTTAATGCATAATTTTATGTACAGAAGTCGAATAATTAAAAAAATACGCCAGCATAGATATTATGGCTTTGTTGCGGTTCTGACCAGCGCAACTGTCGCAATACAGACTTTATTTGACTGTTTTTCTACTGCCAATAATAAGCTAATATACATATATAGAGTGCTGATTATATTTCATTACAACTTCATTTCACATCACGCTCACCCCATTTCTTGTGCCATTTTCGTAAAAGCTAAAATTATAATAGGCCTGTTAGCGGGAGTAAAACACTGTAATATTTTTCCGTAAGGAGTGTTTAAAACTTTCAGCATATCAAAACTGGCGCATAAGAAATCTAAACACTTTTTGCAAAAAATCTACTTCACATTAATACTCACATAATTTTTTATTTTAAAGCAAGTACTTTGTAGCAAAAAATGTTGTATTGTATATGGCAAACAGGGCTGCTAGATAAAATTATCTAAAAATCGTTGAAATGCCTATAAATCGTTGGTTGGTTATTGGTTTGCTGCACAGTATATTCAAAATACATTATGTCTGCAGCAAACCAATAACCAACCGACGAAATGTAAAAAAATCATCATTTCATACTCGAAAAATCGTCAAAAAAAGTCGGCCAACTCAAAATGCAGTTTTTTTTAAATTACATACACACATACTCGTGTATGTACGAGGTGTGTTCAAAACGTACCGCAAATTTTGAATTTTCGCGGGTTACGTATATTCGAATTTTGATTTTTTTGTGGCGTTATGTTGGTGCTTATGTCTCTCACTTATGCCGAAAATTTCGGCCATTTTGTTTTGGCTCGTCTTCGATTTTTACCTTGGTTCGTGCGGCAGCTTCCATTGAGATGATTGAGCTTTGGTTTCCACGTCATAACCATAAACCCACGATTCGTCACCAGTTATGACCCTCTGGAGTAAATTTGGGTCGTGGCGACAGAGTCCAACAGCTCATTAGCAATGTCCATGCGATGCTGTTTTTGGCCGAAATTGAGCAATTTTGGTACGAATTTCGCGGCGACAAGTCTCATGCCCAAATCATTGATAAAAATCGAATGGCACGTGCCAATCGATATGTCTAGGTCCTCAGCAACTTCTCTAATAGTGATTCGACGATTGGTCAATAACATTTTCTTCACTTCATCAATTTTTTCGTCTGTTGTTGAAGTGCTCGGGCGTCCCGCACGCTCTTCGTCGTTCACATCTTCTCCGCCTTCTGAGAACATTTTGTACCACCGATAAACGTTGCTTCGGTCCAAGGTAGCTTCTCTGTATACAGGTTCTTTGTGCAAGCAAAGCAGCTGTCAACAATTAAAATTAACAATTAACGGCATAAGTGAGAAAATTAGTACCAACATAACGCCACAAAAAAATCAAAATTCGAATATACATAACCCGCGAAAATTAAAAATTCGCGATATTTTTTAAACACACGTCGATCATCATTTTTCATATTGCACTTGTGCAACCATAGAGTATTAACTCAAATTTTCAAAATTGTTAGTAAAAGCAAAAAGCTTTTATCTTATATTGAATATAAAGAATTTTACTAGGAAAGAGTTGGTAAAGATGCACCAAAGTCTTCTATACAGAAAAAAAATTTGTAAATATAATTAACTTATTTGTGAATACAATTAAAATATTATTTAAAAAGGCACCTACAACGATTTTTGTAAATGCAAACACACATTTGTGACATAAGAAAACAAAATCAACTCAACTATTTCCAATTAAGAATAACTCTGTTAAGTAAAAAAAAAACAAGCCACGACGTTTTTCGGCTTCTTGTCGGAATTCACACGTATACAACACGAGCAATCAAAAAATACAACATCCAGCAAAATTTTTTCAAGATTTTGTAATGGTTAGTACTCTTTTAATGGCTTACAAAGTAATGAGTGATACTTATTTTTCTAATTGTTTTATGCGTGTAATAATGACTGTCCTGTAATTAATAAAATAGCAACTTATTTATATCACTACGTGAAAGTACGTATTGTAGTACTTTCCAATTAATAATGAAATATATCTGGAGAAAAATTTTTTATCGTGAAAATGAGCTTCGAAAACAAAAAATAACTTTGGTTTACTATAATTTTTATTACAAAATTTTATTATTTTCGCATATTCTTCAATATACATATTCACATACATATTTTCTTTGTAAAATTATAATTTTTAATAATCCCAAAAAAAGATACAAGTTTTATGATTTTATTACAAAATTCTATTTATTTCTATCAGAAAAAATTGCCAATTAACTTTGGAATCATTTTAGGCAAAAATTAATTTAAAAAATTTTGAATACTTTTAGGCAATCATTAATCTATTAACATTTGGATATTTGTAGGCAAAAAGTATATGGTACCGCATACTTTTTGAACTTGTCAAACAAAAATAATGGTTTATTCAGTCAAATTGTAAGTACTTACGGCTGGAGAGTACATACACTTTTTTGCATTCTAGTAGGAAAACTTTTTTGCTGGGCAATAGCACATTCAACAAGCAAGATAAACACCAATAAAAAGAAATTAAATTAAATGATATTTTAAAATGTGCGGTATTGTTAAATATTGTATTAAATTAATGACAAATATTATTGAAATTAAATTTTTTTTTCAATAACATGGTTTTGTTGAACATAATTCATGTTTATTTTTTTCTGTGTAGGGGGTGCATATATGAATTTTAACAGTAAATTTTTCTTAAAAATATTAAAATATCCAATATGCAAATTTACAATTTTCAGAAGAGCGCGAAGACCAGTCAACTGTGAATTTAAAGTTATCGTATTCCTAAAAGTGCCAGGCTTGAAACATTTCTTATTGAGTTATCTATCGTCCCGGAGAAATTCAGCATTTTGAAACGAGGCATATCGTATAAATTTGGGTACCCAGATAACGAATCTAAACAACGAATTTTGCATATTTAACCTGACCAGACATCCCGCTTTAGGCGGAATTATCCCGCTTTTCGTAGGTCATTCCCGCGTCGAATTTCAATTCCGCTTTATCCCGCTTTTTAGAGTTTTGAACTTTTCAATATCTTATTCTATTTTTATTAAAATGTAAGTCATAAATATCCAAATATATTTCTATCAGCTGCAGAACCAGAAAGAATTTAAAATTACCAAGATAGTGAACAATTAATATTTATTTAATGAATTGAACAGGCTAATGTAGTTCGAATAATAATAATTTAATTAAATAGAATTAATATTTAATTTACTTATTTGACACACATTTTGCTCCATTATTGAGTATTATAAATACTTTTATCTGAAATAAACGTTGCTTCTATATGGGAAGTGCCACGACAACTTTTGGCATTAAAAAATTAGTAGCCTATTACTCCGTCTAGACCATTAGTAATATGCTATGGGCAAATCAGCAAGATCAGTACACTATTTGTTAACAGAGTAAACATTACAAAATTTCACCCTTCTCCCTATATTAGTTTTCCAGATATCCCAAAGTATATATTTGTTCTTTATTTGAGGTTTCACACCCACATGTCTAATTCGAACTTTTTTTTTAAGAAAATTCAAATAATAAAAATCGTTACTTACACAAAATTTCACGTTTCCTGCTGAAAAATATCCCGAATAAAGAAAAACTTAAAAAAACAACGACAAAACGACATTTGATTTTTATTCATATATATAGATATATGTATATTTTTGTTTATTTAAAAGCGTTTCTTTTGAGTTGAAAACTGTATTCCCTAAGCAGATACGAAACTGTGTACTCGTAAGTGCATATTATACATCCCGCTTTCTAAAAAGTATTTATTTTGCATAAAAAAATTCGATTAATCGAAAAAAGTGTAACATACGATAATTTCGCGCACAGCGGTCGATATTGTTACACACAACTGAATTAAATTCAATTTAGTTAATTCAAGTTAGTTAAATTAAAAAAACTATTCCTGTAAACAATATTTAATTTGAAAAAGATATTCGGTTATTGTAACTACCCAAGCAGAAATTGTGACTGCGCAAAAAGAATATACCACCACAACACTGTAAAATTTACAGTGTAAATACAAAATTACGACTTTTCCAAAATTTGTGTACCACCACAGTACTGCAAACACAAATATATGACAACTACCGGGTTCTTAGTAATCCTATACCACTTCAATACTGTATATCGTATACAAAAATTCGACGTTAGTTTCCCAATACAAAAAATTGACTTTAATTTGGAAATTTTCATTTTGACGACCTTATAAATTTGTTTTTGAAGTATTGGGACAACATTGAAAACAAGAGTCGGAGGACGGTCATTCGGCGTTATCATTTTAATGTTATGAGTTCATTCAAACCTTGTTAAATAGATGTTGTAAAAATTGTTTTTTATATGAGATGTGCCTACCAATGATTCCTTTAGGAATGCCAGTTATGTTTGAATTTTGGTTGTACCAATGAATTATTTTTATACTCACAATTAAAAATTTCTGTTGCAGTAACTGCATCATATTATAAATTCTCATATGACTATTGAAAAAATGGTGCTTACAAACAAAAGCTATATTCGATTGTTACAACAGAATTGTGTGTTAGTCGTTGGAACCGATCAAATTCGATTGGCTACAAATTCGTTTATCACAACGAATCTGTCTTCTCTGTATATAAACCGTTCATTGCAACTGACTGCAATGTACATATGTATGTATATACCCAGCAAAAAAGACAGGACAAATCATGTGTTTTATCATGGTTCAAGTGATGACGCATTGGTTCGATTTAGGTGAAACATGCATGATTTTTACATTAGCTTGTCATTGGAGATCATATGTTTGTGCGAGAATTTAAATACTTTGATATCCATTCAAATGAATGAATTTAATCCATGAAAGTTCCCTGATTCGATGATGTTTTTCACGTAAATACAAAACAAACAAAAAATAAAAATTTTGATCGCAGTCAGGATACGTACCGCGCTGTTCTCACTCTCAAGGCACACTCTCTATCACTGAGCTATTATTTTATGAAAATGTAGCAATGTGATGATTTAATTCCGTTTTTGCATGCCTAAAAAAGACTTTAAGGTCGACTTTATATTTGGTACAAATGTGCCCAAAAAATACGCAAATAATTACAAATAAAAAACTGTTTACTTTAAATATGTATTTATTGATTTAAACAGTTTCCATCAGCCTTTAAAAACTTCTCATTTGTGTATTTTCTTTTGCTTCTGCTCATACTTCTGCTTCTGAAAATTCAAGAGTCGCAGTACAAGTTAACACAATAAACGAATAGCTATACAAAACGAAGAGCTTCAGCTGTCGGCATGTTCGACAAGTGCATGATTGTATATACTTTCCATATGTAGCATTTTAACCACTGGAAATTCCAACACACCGACGGAGGTGGTAGATACAATGAGTACTTTGTTGACAAAAATATCTGAACTAGTGCTGCAAACTATCGATAGTTTGGTTGGAAATCGATCGGTAGTATCGAATTCTTTTAGGGATGTTAAATTTAATTTTTCAATACATATCGCTCATTTACCTATGTATATAAGGTCATAACTAAAACAAAGCAGTTTTACAGGAAATGAGTTTAAAATTTAAAATTTTAACACTTATTACGTAATGGTGTTATAAGGGAGGGGAGGACGGGGTTCAGGATTTGCTACGGTTAAATTTATACTGATAATTTTGAAAAAAGCGAGGTGGGGGATATAAAAACTCCGAAAATAGCGTTATATAATATGTGAATGACCCCTGACTCAGTGGAGAAAACTAATATATTAAATTTTACCGAGCTTATTTGCCAATTTGGTAATACATTTTTTAGCGAGAAAAAACCATCGATAGTCTAATGGGAATAAAACTATCGATGGTAGTGCCAGCTCTAATTTGAACAGCTTCAATGGGTTGGTTCGACATTTTATTGATTTAACTTAAGTTTTCATTGTTTATTTTTTGTACTCAGTTTATTATTTCGCTGCCAGAAAACATAAAAACCTAAATCAATACAAAAAAAAAAACAAACTACCCAACGTATATATGTACGTTAAAAATTCCCCAAATTTAGAACTTTGCGTTGATGGAAACGTACTGAATGTTAAGGCCCAGGCACATAGATTTCGTCATACGTTAAACTTCGGTTTTTTCAACTGACAGCTAAGTTGAAATACATGGTTTCTTATGAGGTCTGTTACATTCAGTACGTGTCCGTCAACGCAAAGTACAAAAATTCGGCAACTTTTTGCGTACGTTGCATTGTTTGACAGATATTGGTTGGGTTTTTGGTTGATACATTTTAATTTAGGGTTTTGTTTTTTTTAGGGGCAGCAAAAATAAAATAAAATAAAAGAAATAAGCGAAATAAATACAGTAAGGCGTCGAACGCCGCCAACGACGATTATCCGGAAAAGAAATATCGTAAATGTGTTCTTTTCGCCCATCCATTTTTTTGCATCGACCAACCGTGATTATTTCTTTTATCCGGAATTGCAAGAACGCAACCGTTTTCATCCAAAATATTATTTCCCTTATGGTACATATTTATGCACTTTTTGATTAAACACAAGCATAAAATCCATGAATTTTTCTTTTATTATATGCGGTATATAGAAAGAATTATAAGTAAGTACAAAAATATGAAAAAAACATTAAAAGCTGTTACCCGATAAACCGGGAAAATCGATTCTCTAGAATGCCCCCGGTCCCGACCATTACGGATAATTGAGGCCTAACTGTAAAATATGGTAAAATGGGGAACCAACCTACTGAAGCTGTTCAAATGCTTCCATAAATGAAGTACTCATTGTTTCAACCTTCTTCGTTGTTGCGTTAATGTCAGTTGAAAAAGGCGAAGTTTAACGTAAGACGGAGTCTATGTACCTGGTCCTTTACAGAGCGGATTCTTTGTTACTCGGCCTATACAGACTAGAGATGGGCGCGTGTTGAATTTTTCCAACACGACACTACACGAACACGAATGCCAAGATGTCAACACTTTCGAAACACGCACGCGAAATTTTTTCAAATCACGGAACTGCACAACACACACGAAATCAAATTGAATAGCAAAAAATCATTTTTTTATATTAAAATAAATACATACATATTTTTTATTTAATTTTAGAACTTTATGGTTTAACGTGTTTGACGATACAAAATGTTAAATTTATTCTTTACTGGAAATTCATGCATACATATTTTAACACCAAAAATCGTTTCGTGTTTATCGTATCAATTTTGCTCAACACGATACGACACGAACACGCACGAAAACTGGTTTTCTGGCACGAACACTTCGTTTTGAGTCGTGCGTGTTCGTGTCACGAAAAAAAGCACGACACGCGCCCATCTCTAATACACACCATATGTTTTGCATTAAAAGAGCACAAGTCTTAACTTTTTCAGATCTTATTTAATCTGTTTTGTTACACTCCTTTATATATTATGTTCCTTTTTCACTCCGCCACACATAAAATTAATTTCTGTCTGTTAATTTGACGATCTTTTATTTTTTTTTTAAACTTGCTTGCCTTTTTGGTTGAGTTAAGAATTGATAGCCTGCTACAAAGCAGAGTTTTCTTCAGATTTATTCCAGTGCTGTCAGAATAATTTTTTCAACTACACATAATACTTTTACATACATACATACATATATTGCTCATTCACTCAAAGAACGTCATAACCCAAAAAAAGAAGTTTGCTAGAAAACGAATTGAAGGTCTTAAGTTTACACACAACTTAATGAAAATAAGAAAATTTTATTTGGCTTTCAAGAGTTGAGTAAACAAGATATTTGTATGAAATTTTTACACAATATGAAGAACGATATGAGGATTAATTTTGCATCATTAATTTTATTTTCTGAGTTATGACGTTGTTTGAGTAAATGAGCGATGTGTAGGTTCACTGACTTACCGCTGTAGTTGTTTCCACTATATATGTATACTTACAATTACGTTTAGTTTAATTTGATTTGATTTGATTAGCTTTATTTGTTATTGGCTTAGCACATTTAGAATCTAGACTATAGATGCATGTCGCTGCTGCTTAGCACCACATTAGCAGACTTCAGTCAGAATTAAAAAAAGCTCACAAGACCCCAATAATAAATAAATATTGAGAATCACAAAACTACAATCATAGTAGGCTAGGAAACGTTTGCAAAAAACAACCAATAATATTAGGTATCTTTAATAGAGGTATATAACTTTGAAATGGAATAAAACAAAGATGAATATTTTAAATTGACATGAAATTTACTTTACTTCTGGCATTACTATTTAAATATGACTTCTGGCATATGACCACCACGACTGGCTCTCTGGCTCTGGTCTAATCTGGAGGTAAAATTTTCGATGACCTTTT
Source organism: Nowickia ferox (assembly GCA_936439885.1). NCBI lineage: Eukaryota > Metazoa > Arthropoda > Insecta > Diptera > Tachinidae > Nowickia > Nowickia ferox. The sequence goes on along the minus strand of OW387023.1, from coordinate 44,705,974 downwards.
CCAACATTTGTGACCGTATAAAGGAAATAACGCGGCGAATGTTGTCTTCGAAGTGGTCAATTGTTTCGGGCTTATCGGCGTAGACTAGCGACTTCACATATCCCTACAGAAAATAGTCTAGCGGCGCCAAATCGCACACTATTCACGTGTCCGAAACGTGAAACTATGCGGTTACCAAACGTTTCCTTCAATAAATCAATTGTGGCTCAAGCTGTGTGACATGTTTCGCCGTCTTGTTGAAAACACAGCTCCTGCAAAATATGGTTGTCCAATGGATGAACGAAAAAGTAAGTAATCATGGCTCTATAGCCTGATTATAGACTTATTTGGGTGTTCCTCTACGCTACGCTCTATAGCAGCAGTGACTTCTTCTGTACGCACTGTACGACGTCTCTGTGGATGCGTATTGTCATTTAGAGTAAATGTGGTGCGAAAACGTTCCATAGTTATTCGAATTAACTGCTCTAATGGACGATTATATTTACTGTAAAATGCGCGATACGTATTTCGAACAAAACCATGATTTTCAAAATAAATTTGCACAACTTGGAAACGTTGTTCAGGCGTCAGCCTAATCATGTTGAGATGTCAAACCAAAGTAAACATACATATATCACTTGGTAGCTGACAAAATGGCCGCCAGTTGAAAAAGTGTTGCCAACTTAAAGTTTCGCACCTCTATAAAAACACCGTTTATTATTCAACATGTGTTGCATATTTTGTTTCTCTACTAACTTTTTACCTCAAGGCAACCTTTGGTTGCAAATTCTATATTTACTTATTTATGAGCTCAGTTATCATTGTGTATTGTCACCGACTTAGAATGGCATTATATGCAAGTAACAATATAAAAATGTTTTGTTTAGCTGCGTCTAAATTATTTTTAACTTTTTAGAGCTTATTGTTCAAGGCGGTATCGCGTCACTTTCAGATCTCAAGGTGTGTGCAAACTTATATAAAAATCCGTCAAGTAGCAGTACGTGAAATATAATATGAAGTTTTAGTGTTTGGAAAGTTTCGCGAGAATCGGATCAATAGAAATACATACGATTTAATACTAATCTTCTATTAGCGTAGCTCGCTATAAAATATTGAGTCTTTTTCAGAGCTGAAGGTGTGTGCCATGTTTCATAAAAATAGGTTAAGTAAAAGCACTTGATACATAATATTCAGCTTTAGTGAGGGTAGCTCTGCAAAAATCGGTTAAGTAGAACAAATTGAAATTTAGTATTACATTTTAATGGGCGTGTATCCTCCCATTTTTTCAACTTTGAAATTGTGTCATTACAAGGACTCAAATTGTGTGCTAAGTTTCGCAGTAATCGAATCAGTAGCTGGTCAAAAAATCAAACCAAAGAAATCAATGGGCGTGTTCCCTCCCAATTTTTTGATAACTGTAGAAAATTGAAACTTACCCTCTCAGATAAAAAAAAAATTAGAATCGGTCAGAAAGGTTTGGGTTATGAAGTAACAAAGATTAAAAAACAAATAAGAGTGCTATATTCGGTTGTGCCGAATCTCTTATACCCTCCACCGACGTACAAAAGTCTGGAGTATTTACATACATATCGCACACTAAATCATAAACAGTCACAACTCAAAAAATTCCAGATGTTCAGAAGTGTCAAAAAAAACATTTTTAACAGACATAAGAGTGTGTTGCAAAAGAAACTTTTTTTTTTAAAACCATTTCAATACTTTTGAGTTGTGATTGGTTATGATTTAGCGTGCGATATGTATACACTTGTTTTGTGAAAGAAAAATGGTTAATGTACATATTTATTAAATGTATTGCGATTAAATAATTAGATTCATATTTTGTATAGTACGTATCCTTTCCCTTCTTCTTAAAAAATCAAAATTTTAGCAACAAAAACTGATGCATGTAAAATCTGTCTACATATGAATATCTAAAGAGTGCAGTAAGTACAAGGCATGTAAAAAGCTACATGCGCATGTGGATCTGACATAATTTTAACTTCATAATATATAGACATTCACCTGTTTACATATGTGCTATCTCTGGTTAGATGTGCCACGTTTACGTTTGTGGAAAAAAATACTATAGAAATTTTACGTCTTATAGCCACTACTACTTGTTTAAAAAAATGCAACAAACATGCTGAAAATTCTCGTGACGTCATAGCCTCATACGCATGTGGCTTTTTACATGTCGTGTAGTATAGCCTTAAGGTTTTTACCAAAAACAACACAAAATATTGCAGGGGTGGAAAAATGAATACGATTGTAAGTTTATTGATAACATAAGATGTTCAAACACTGTGTTACTAGTTGACACCTGCATTTCCGGTATTTAACAAAACTTAATATTAAAGAACTTTAATATCTCAATTCAAACATCCTATTACTAATATTGCACCTTCACTCCTATCGCTATATTAGGTTAACATTTTATTCCCACAGGATTGTTAGATTTTGTGGAGCATAAAATATTAGTTTCATTGACATGAAATGGTGCATCTCCGTTAATTTATAACTGTAATTTGTAACTATAAAAATTTTTAGCATTATATTTAATGTTATTTCCATTTACTAAAAATTAACAAAACTTAGTTATGAGTTTTCAACGTATGATCATCGATATGAACCATATGACCAATATGATACTGCTTTAATTTTTTTAATTGCAATAAAAGGATAATAAGCAACATATCACAATGCTTCGCAAAACTAATAATTATAGATCTTTCTAAAATGTAAAATATGTTTCTTTAATAAAGAAAAAATATTTCTAACTAGTTACTTTTATAAGCCATAAAAAGTTAAAATTTTCCATCCCTGCATTCATCTTTCCTTTTGATTTTGATAATTTTCAATACCAATGTATTTCTTTCTAATATACATATAAAGATTTTTCACTAATAAAAAATAATTTAGTTAGTTATTTGTATATACTAAAAATCTTTTAAATTTTCCATCCCTGGAATCGTATTCTTGAGTTTCTTATTCCAAATATGAATCTGTTTCTTTCTAAAGTATAAAATATGTTTAACTAATAAAAAACAAAAAAAAAATTTTCTTCTTTCTTAAATATAAAATAGGTTAATCAATAAACAAAAATAGTGAAATTTATTTGCTGGTGGTTAAGCGATGTCTATATGCATTTTATTGTTGCTTAAATAAATCGTCAGTAGACTTCAACCACACATTTTGAACAGTCACAAACCTTTTATTTTATGCAAAGACTTTCAAAGCCTATTTGAGAATTCACAAATAATAATATTTTTCAAAATCATAAAATAAATCACAAAAGACAAATAAGCGTAGTAGGCTTAGAAACTTTACAAAACCCATAAAATAATCCTTATTCGATATCAATATATTTTAATTTATTAAGATAGTTACTCTTACATATATAACAAAATTTTCCAGCTCTGGAGCCGTTCTATGGATTTTAATAATTTTCAATCATAAGTCACATAAGTCCACGACCGAAGTCTATAGGTTTTTTGGGAGCTTTGGAAAACCGAATTCACGTACAGACAGACAGACAACGTTTATTCCACTTCTCTATATAAACTTTTTATTTACATATCAATATTGTGGAAATTACACCGAAATGATAAATCTTCACCATTTTTGGTGAATGGTATAAAAATACAAGTCAAATTGATAACCTCCTGCTTTTTCGAAATCGGTCAAAAGGAGACACATTTTTTATTCAAACTTGCCGTCCTTTCTATATATTGTTAAACGTTGTATTTCTATTTCTCAATGGTCTTGGAGAATGGAATTAAGTTATAGTTAATAGAACTTTTGCTAGATTATCTTATTTTCAATATAAACCTGCCCCACACGCATGATTTGTACGTACGTCTTGTTACAGGTTAATGGGGCTGTGCGCGCACAAATCAAAAACATTTTAAGTTTTTAAATACAACTTGTGATTTGTGCGATTTGTTCGTCCCTGTCCATAAAGTGAAACATTTGCTGCAAAACATTTGAGTTTGACGATGAAGGGGGAAAGAGGAATGGAAAAAAGTACTTTGTTTCATGTACATGCAGTTCTTGTTGAGTATGTCTATCTTTTTTCATTCTCATGAGAAATATATGAGAAAATGTATTAAGCTGCAAAACAAAGACTTCACAGTGTGCACACGAATGCAGTTTAAAAGGGAAATCAAAAATGGTTCGCAGCAAATGTTTCACCGTATGGACGGGGACTTAGTGGGCTACATTTTAATTTTCGTTTGTTTTAGTTTACTACCATACGTCAAAATAAATGTGTAATCAGACAGTTTTACAAGTAAAAAATTAAAAGCGTCATTATGTCATCCGATTCTTATTCATGTTTAGATGTTGGCATTTAAGTGTAATGTGATTTTTTCAACGCGTGAGGAGAAATTCTACTCGCACAAGTCGCAAGTAGCAATCATACGTGTCTATGCAGCTTAACCGAATCGAAAGAAATACCATACGTTATACCTTATGTAACTTTTAACAATCATTTGCTTTTTCTGGTTTCACTTAACAAAACAACACTTAACACCTTAAATTTTAGCAATTGTTTCTTTTCCACTCACCTTTAAAATGTACCAATACGAAAAAATAATTACAGCAAGAGGAGTTAAATACGCCCATATGGAATACACAATAATATATGATCGATTGAACCAATCCTTAGCGAAGTAATCTGTACCGCATGCGGTCATATTACCCTCGGGCACATACCGATTCCAGCCGAAAATCGGTAGAATGCCCCACACTAGACAAGTGCACCACACGACTAGCAAACGCATAACGGCCGCTGTTATTGTTAACGGTTTTCGCGATATACCCTTGACAATAACACAATAACGATCGTAGGCAATCAAAGTCATGGACCAAATCGATACGCAACCGAAAAGAGATCCAAATAAACCGTACAAATCGCACCAGAATGGTCCCATAATCCAAGTACCATAGAAACCATTGAGCACAACGGGCGGGAACATAGTGAACATCATCATGAAATCGGAAAATGCCAAATTCACTACAAACATATTCGAAGGAGTGCGCAACGATTTCGCAGATGTAAAAATATAAATCACAACAAAATTGCCGCTTAACGACATTATGCCCAGGATGGTGATAATGAAACTGATGACGCCAAACCATATAGGCTCCATGGGAGGCCATTGATACCAATAGGGATCTACCAGATGCATTATATCGGCGGGCACACTTTCGGCCAAACTAACATTTCGACCGTCACGCTGATATTCAAACACGGGGTTATTGACGGGCATCATTTTTAACGCTCACAATTGATACGACCGTACTGGAAACGTTTGCTTAGAGAACGATTGTAAAATAATTTTTTAAGTAACTATTAAATCTATAAGTTACGTTCTGGAATTTATGCTATATCCATAATTTGCTTTTATTATTTTATTAACTTCTGCACTTCGGATTCGGTTTCGATAAATTTTTTTACCGTTTTCCCGCTGTTCTTCAAAGAACAGTCACTCGTCTTGCTAACTGCCGCGTAACTGTCATGTTTGATTTGCAAGAATTATTCCCTTTATATACCACAATTCGAAAGTGTCTTTAAGTTGATGTCTAACTTGCTACTAATTATTTAAATCCAATTAAGATGGCAGTTAAAATTTAATGCTTTTCCAATTGTTTTTCTATTGCCTTTCGGGATTTAACTTAAGTAAATAAAGTAGGGGATTATTATGAGTGTAAGGTTAAGAAAACGCAAATCTACTCGTCCGTATTAGATGCACTGAAACAAAAGTTCAGCGAAAAACGTTACAAATAAATTTTTCTCTCACAAGTATGTATTTAAATGGATTTTTTCCAGTTTGTCACTAGATAGATATATATTAAAAAAGGAAAATAAATAGTCTCGTATAAACGTGTGTGGTGAAATAATTTGTGTTGTTATAAGTATATAAAAATAAAAATTTGTTGGATTAACCAGATATTTACAATTGAATTATATTATTGTTCTGCACCTTCCTTGTTGACTTTTTCCATATTGTGGCTACGATTTCCCATAGCCTTGACATAAGTAAAGCAATCAGCAATATTGTTCCGCATTCTGCCGGCGTTATTGCTATATTGCCAACATATTTATTGGCAGTCTAGACGGGAGGTATGTTACAAGTATGGCAATATGTATAATTTTGTAGTAAAGCATAATGTGGCATATTTTTAGGCGTTTTAAATTTTTTATGCATATTTTAATTCTGTCTTGTATTTTTTGTTTTTACGAAGAATTTGATAAAGTACATACAAAAATTGTATCGCAATACTAAAGTAACCAATTCCGTACATTTTGTTCTGTTGATTTTATTTTGTAATGACTTGAGAAATTCATATGATAAATAAATAAAAACTAATGAATTATGATCCAGCTTTGAATAAATAAATGAAAAATAGTATTCTTTATTGAAAATTTTTTTTTTTAATATTTTTGTTTTACTTTAACATGATATTAAAAGTGATTTCATTCCGAAATTTTTTTTCGTTTTTCGTTTTCCAAAGCACCGAAATACGGATTGAGTTCCGTTTCCAAATGGAATTGAGCTCTGTGACATGGCTGATTATCTGTTTTTAAGTTATACTGAATATCCTTCAAAGCACAAATAATTTGGAAGAAATAGAACATTATTCTATGTTGCTTCTTCTTTTTTAAATTGGTAAGACAAACTAACAAAATGAAATGAGTAAAAAAATGCTGCTACGTTATTTCGTAAGTCGATATTAATAGATACAAGGAAGTAAAAGTTCGCAAATAATAAAATGCAGCCATATCCAGCAAAAAGTAAAAACGGCTGAAAGATAATTGCAAAAATATTTAGATTAGCGCGTTTTTTAGTTTGGGGCCAAAAACATTTTTTCGCGTTTTGGGTGGCTGAAAACGGGCTGAATCTAGCCCGAAAAGCGCTAAGTTGGCATCACTGTCTGCAATTGTGCTTTAAAAGCACTGTAATTGTTATTTTTATAAACAAAAAATATCTGTTTTTGACACATTTCTGTTTGTTTCTACCGACAAGAGTGTTTTTTAACGTTGTAATTCTGTTGTAGTTCAGGTGGTACCTGTTAAATTGTACTCAGTTCTGACAATTAATAAAAATAGGCCCAAATTTAACCATTACTAGGTTCGTTGAAGTGCTTTTCCATTAAAATCCAATAACTGAGTAAATACTGAGAAGAAATTAATCTCAATACAAATTTTTGCATATAAAAGTATAATTTACAAATTATTCATACTATATGAAAAAAAAATATATAAAAAATTTTCAATACACATTGTCGGGTGGTTATTGGTTTGCCGCAGTAATAATGTATTCTTAATATACTTTGCGGCAAACCAGTAACCACTCGACGATATATCCAAAAAATTATATGTGCATATAAACGAAATTTCACTAAAATAATTAATTTAATTTATTAACGTTTAAATACAATCTGGTATGTTCTATATTCTACGTGAAATTAAATCGTTCGGAACTGCCAAAGCATTGTTATTATAAGTACACATTTCGAACAACATTTATATGTCAATTCCCGCATGTAAAGGGTGTTTTTCATTGAGGTATAGAACTTTGAAATGGTATAAAACAAAGATGAAGTTTTTAAATTGACATGAAATTTACCTTATTCGAAAGATAATCTTCTGGTATATGACCGCCACGGCTGGCTCGAACGTAGTCTACTCTGAAGGTCCAATTTTCAATGATATTTCCAATATTTGTGGCCGTATATTAGCAATAACGTGAAGAATATTGTCTTCCAACGACTTCACATATACCCACAAAAAAATTTCAGCGGCGTGAAATCGCACGATTTTACAGGCCAATTCACCAAAAGTTTCCTTTAATAAATCAATTGTGGCACGAGCTGTGTGACATGTTACGCCGTGTTGTTGAAACCACAGCTCATGCACATCATGGTTGTTCAATTGATGAACGAAAAGGTGGATTGACACATATTCGCATGGCGAATTGACTGATCTACGGCAGCAGTGACTTCTTCTGTACGCACTGTACGACGTCTCTGTGGATGCGTAATATCATTTAGAGTAAACGTGGTGCGAAAACGTTCCATAGTTAATCGAATTAATTGCTCTGATGGACGCTTATGTTGATTGCAAAATGGTGTTTTTTATTCATGTTGAAATGCCAAACCAAACTAAACATGAATCACTTGACAGGTGACAAAATGGCCGCAAGTAAAAAAAAGTGTTGTCAACTTAAAGTTGTATACCTATATAAAACCACCCTTTATTTCTATCATCAAACTTAGTCGGGCTTAAGTTCAGTAATTTCAATTCTTATTGAATGAAATATTTTTATTAATTAATGTGAGTTTCTAAAAAAGAGAATAAAAATTAAATTAGACTTTATTAGCCGGGGGAAATACAGATATTTTTCTGTGCAGCAACGCACTTCATCAGCACCCAAGTCTATCTACTGGGGTAGAGATTGTTATTAACATCAGCTATTTAACGCAAATTTTCAATGAAATGGAATATGAGATATATTGTGTATGCAATTATTGATTTACTTTGGTAAACACATTTGTAAGTATCACTAAATAAATAAATGTTATTTAATTTATAAACTAAACAATTTTTCCCTTTTTTTACATTTTCAAACATAAATACACAGGCCTGTCACATAAACCAAATTCGATCGAAATAATTTTAATTCCGCAATTACGTTCTTCAGAAAGCGAAAAACGAAGAGTTTGCTCGAAATCAAACCAATTTATATTTAATGCTCTGCATTGTAATTTTCTGTATGTAAAAGTACAAAAATTTGTGTGAAATAACTTTATTTCAACAAAGAAAAAAGTTGTTCAACCATTTAGTTAAATTTGTTTGTACATATTTTAAAATTTTTTCTTCTACATATTTAAGAAATTTTTTTCCAAGCCTTAAGGAAAAAAGCGTCATCATAAAAACTGAAATATTCTATTCCATCAAATAAAGTTAAATAAAACTTAAACACATACACTATGTTTGGATATGAAAGTGGATCTCAAGCATCCCTCAATCATCTTCACCGCAATTTTCCGGCAAAGTCTTTTCGTTTCTGGGCATTCAAAACTATAGTTATTGCAATCACAGACATTTCATATATTAATTTTTAAATTTGGTTCACTTCAATAAAACAGATTCTTCCTTTGGCATTTTGTTGCTCTTCTAATAATCATGTGTTTTTTGTTTTGTGTTGCCCAATATTGCCACATTTAAATTGAAAACAATCAAATTGACGCCTTTTCAGAATGAATCAAATCAATCGAAATCTGGAGAAGGTAAAATAAAATCGATCGAAATGAATTTTCGTAATGAAAAAAAATTTCGATCGATTTCTGTGACAGGCCTGATTGTTTCGTTTTACTGGATTTTACTTTGAAACATTTGTCCAGTAAGAATTTGCATTTACTCAGTCAATGAACTGTAATTTTTCTCTCTCACTTCGAAATCTCTCATTTACTGGATTATGTGTACGCGAACCAGTGATAGGAAATGTGGCACAATCGTGCCATTTTTGGCACTATTGGATGTTCGCTGGCACTGTGGCACTCTCGCTCCTGTTCACTTTTTGTCCATTCGATCAATAACAGGTAAATAAGTTTTTTGTGTGTAAACAACTAATTTTGGAACGTGTTTTTTGTGATGTTCATGGAGTTTTCTAGCTATACACAATAATGTATCATTTAAGGAACATAGTAACTAAACGAACATCAAGTGTTAATATTTCAATTATATTAAAAGTAAATTGGCACTATTCAAGTGATTTTGGCACTATTTAGAAACAGATTCGGCACCAAATCAAGAATTCCAATTCCCATCACTGACGCGAACACAATCCAGCAAAATCCAATAATAAATAATAATACAAATTTTTTAAATCTTTTGAGTTCTCGAACGCAGCTAATGTTGAAAAAAAGTCAATCCCCCTTAATGGGAATGGCGTCGTCCACGTCACATCAAGACGACAGTATACAATATTTACTCTATTCTCTATCGGCAACAATTGGCTCTTATTGACAATCTCTTACTAATCTCGAAGGCTTTGTAAATTAATGGAGAATGTTAATAGCAGTCAATTGTTGTCGACAAAGAGTAGACAAGTGACAATTTTTACTGTAGTCTTGATGTGATGTCGACGACGCCATTCACCATTAGAGGGAATATTTTGCTAAACAATCCACAAATGAAAGATCGGATCGATAATATTTACTTAATCTTAAAATTTGTTTTCAGTTTCTTAATTCAACATTATTTTACAGCATTTTCTTTATTTTGATAAGTAAATATTTCTTTCAATGCATTAATTCTTCTTAAGTTGTGAGTAAGTATATACATACCTACTATGTACATACAATATACATACTGTGTACATACAATATACACACTGTGTACATACAATATACATACTATGTAGTATTACTTAAGTTGATTTTATTTTGTTGTTTTTTTTCGATCAAAGTCAAGGTCAAGTAAAAATTCTTTTTGAAATGTTGTTTGTACAATGTGTATTTTCTTACATTCAAGTAAGCATATGGACAGGCATCAACTGCCGCAACAATTGGATTATATGTATATTCCGTATGACTGTAGGTGCTGGCATACGCCGGTCAATTGCTTTTCCCCAATTTGATTTTTTTTAAAATTTTTTAAATGTTGCTTAATTTGTGGCATTTAGTATGTAAATTTGGTAAATCCTAGAACTATCTGCTGGCATATGTACATTTTAATTTTTTTTTTTTTAGTTTTTAAATCTGTGTGGAAAATATTGAAAAAAAACTTATTTGGGTTCACGTGAACAAGTGATTATTTTGTACTGAAATAAACATAATTCAAGATATACATACAATACTTTGGAAAAGATTAATTAAATAATTTTTTTGTAAGTTTTAATGACTCTACTTAATTTTAAAGCTTTAAAGATTTTTCTATATGTTATATAAACTTACCTTTGTATGGCGTGTCAACAAGTTCGTGACTTTTCCATTTTACCTCCTCTTTAATGATACAGCAAAACTGCTCCTCTCAAAATTTGAATAAGCTGCATACATACGTCATTTAGTTTGTGTTTGACAGCTATTAAGAGGTGTATTTCTTTACTTTACATTGGGATCCCGCGGGTTCCCAAATTGCACGAAAAGCGTTCCCGTACTCGAAAATGGTTAAATGAGAAAAGCTTTATGAAAATATATTTAAAAATTAGTGGCGAACAAATTTTTATAAGCTTTTACATGAAATTAACCCCCTGTTTCTACAACCCAGACGGTCGACTTGAGTATAAAATTTATATGGAAAGCACTCATTATTTTGAGTGACTTTCATGCAAATTTTCTAGACGAGTCGTCTGCTTGACTTGTGGAAACTGCACATAAGACAAAAAAACCTTCTATATATGCTGAATCATGTAAGTAAATATGTACGTGTGTATATACTTAAGTACCCTGCAGAAAATGCGAATAGTGAAAATGTAGTGATTTACTAGTGACATTGTCAGTAGTACTACTGACCAGGTGTACCCCAGCCAATGTAATCGCCTATTGACATTTAAAATTACCTTGTCATTGAAAATCCACCACTAGACTGTAGCACTACTGACTAAGTAGTTTTTTTGGGACCACATGGAGACATTGGCACCAAAGATTCACTAGTAAATTTTAGGGGCTCTAGTCTACAATATCGATATTTCCTCGCTCGATGTCCGTAGTAAAAGTATACTGATTCACTATAGACACTGTCACCACCTAGTTATATATTATATACATAATGCTATTATATGTATTAGTATTTTTACCAATATATTTATTACTACTCCTATTAATACACAATCATAATGTTATTCATTAATTATTACTATTGTTATGATTCCAATTGTTTTACACTTTAATGAACATTATAACCATATAGAAAATCAAATATTCATAAAACAAAAACTTCATTTTAAAAAACTTTAAAAAATTTTCATTATTATATAAATATATTTGATATTAAAAAGATCATTTTTATTTGTTTAAAATTATACATACATATATAAAAAAAATAAAGATTCATATATTTGGAAAAAAGAAGTTCTTATAATTAATTAACTGGTGCAGTCGGTATTCTCGAACCAAATAAAATAATAAACGAGAAAAAGAAAACTTTAAATCGGTTTCTTAAAAAAAAAACCAATAACTTTATTTTAAATCAAAAAGATGTTTTCTGTGACCTTGTGAATGTATGCAGATAAAAGACTTACTTAATCAGAGTAAAATTATATTTATTTTCGAAACTGAGAAAGAAAAACTGGAACATAACTAAGCAAAGAGAGATCATTACATTAAAAATACGTAACAGCATTCAAAGAAAAAAAACAAAAAAAAATTGAAAACAAACAACAATTTCAAGAATCGCAACTACAATAAAAAGGTAAACATGGAATTAAATGCATTTCAATTACTGGAAAGTGTACCAAATTTTGATGGGAAAACCGAAGAACTCCAAATGTTTATTTTACACATCGAGGAAATTCGAAAATACGTTGATGCTAAACTACTACCATTGTTCGATTTGAGAGTAAGAAATAAAATTATATTACACGCTAACATAACAATAATTAATAACAATAACCCTATAAATTGGAACGAAATAAAAATAATTTTAAGAATTAATTTTAATGTAGCTGAAAGCATAGAAAGTATTGTTAATAGAATAAAAACCGCAGAGATAAGAACTAACATTAATGATTTGTATGAATACATGTTAAAACTTCTTGCAAAACTAAATTTGAAATCAAGTGTTGATATAGATGTTCAATGGTTCAATAGTAAGAATAACGAGACAATGGTTTTAAAAAATTTCATTAGTAAATTACCCAGTGAACCAAAACTAGTACTTAATTCTAGAAATCCACACACTTTATTGAAGGCAAAAGAAATTTTAATTGAAACTGAATATTTTTATCAAAAATGTCATCAACTACAATCTTATTCATCCAAAAATTTTAATGGTAATATACAAAAAAAATTTTTTTCAAATTACAACAATGGAAATAATTTGCCATATTTCCAATCTTTTACTAATTCAAATAGATATAATAATAATTCACAAACACAAAATAACCATAAATAATTTACTGATAAAAGAAATAACTACAATCATTATTTTAATAATTATAATTCAAAAAATTTTCAAAATAATCAAAAGCGTTTAACTGATGTAGATTAGTATGGACAATACAAATCAAGAGACTTTTCTTACCCACAAAACGTTTCTTCGAATACTACATTAAATGCACAAAACCAATCTAGACATTTTATAAACAAAAACTTTACGAGTAATTCCCAACAAGATAATTTTAATAATCCAACACCAATGGAAGTAGATAAAATTGAAACTTCGAATTTTCAGTTAGTGGCCGAAGAGCTCTTCCCTTCATAATTGTTAGAACAAAATCTACTCCAATAAAACTATTAATTGATACAGGATCGAGGACAACTTTAATCAAAAGGGGTTTATTCCATAATTCTTTTAGAAGTGAACTTGAACATCCCATTACATTAAATACAATCTGCTCAAAGACTATTACTGTTTCAAAAGTTACAATACCACTTTTTAAAGAATTTAATCGTCAAAATTCTAAAATAGAAATGTTAGAAACAGAAATATATAGTGAATTTGATGGGATTATAGGTTGCAACTTATTGAAACTATTAGGAGTTAAGATTAATTTCAAAAATAATATATTAACAACAAATGATGCGAAAATGCCCATTATATTTGAAAATTCTTCTGAAGAAACTTTAAAACATGATTCCATGCTAGACTCCATAATTGAAATAAACTTTAGTGAACCAAAAATAGATTTTTTAATGCAAAAATTAACAAATGAAAATTTGAACGAAGAAGAAATTAATCTTCTCATTAAAATAATTAAAGATTTCAAAAATATTTTTTACATTGATGGAGATAATCTATCTGCAGCTTGCAAGTATAGACACAAAATTCCAAGTACAAACGACATACCTGTTTATTCAAAACCATATCGCTAGATAGAAGTACATAAATTAGAAGTAAATAAACAAAAAGAAATGTTGGAGTCAGGAATAATAACCAAATCTAATAGTCCGTATAATGCTCCAGTATGGGTTGTTCCTAAAAAAATTGATAATTCTGGTAACAAAAATGGAGGGTAGTTATTGATTATAGGAAATTAAATAATGTTACGATTGAAGACAAATTTCTAATACCTAATATGGAAGATTTATTTTAAAAATTAGGAAATTCACAATATTTTAGTACAACTGATTTAGCAAAAGAATTTCATAAAATTTTAATTTCACCAGAAGATAGACATAAGACTGCATTTTCAACACCGACCGGACATTATGAATTTAATAGAATGCCATTTGGTTTAAAAAATTCTCCGGCATCATTTCAACGTATGATGAATGAGATACTTCAGGGTTATATAAACAATAAATGTGTAGTATATTTAGATGACATTCTAATATTTTCGACATCCCTTGAAGAACATGTTTTATCTCTAAGACAAATTTTGAAAAGATTATCTGAATATAATCTTAAAGTTCAAATAGATAAATGCAATTTTTTCAGACATGAAGCTGAGTATCTTGGACATATTATAACACCTCACGGAATACAACCAAATCCAGGAAAAATAAATATCATTAAAAAAATTTCACTTCCAAAAACTATAAAAGAAATTAGATAATTTTTAGGATTAACTGGATTTTATAGAAAATTCATTAGAGACTATAGTCAAATAGCCTTGTCGATGATATTAAAACTTAAAAAAGGTTCAACGATCAATATTAAAAATCAAGAATATATTGATTCTTTTAACAAATTAAAAACGGTCTTATGTAACCCACCAGTTTTAGCTTTTCCCCAATTCGATAAATTATTTGTATTAACAACAGACGCCAGCAATGAGGCCTTAGGTGCAGTTTTATCCCAAAATGGTCACCCAATAGCCTTTTCATCACGAACATTAAACAAGCATGAGTTGAATTATAGTGCTATTGAAAAAGAATTACTAGCAATAGTTTGGTCAGTAAAATATTTTAAACCATACTTATTCGGGAGAAAATTCAAAATACAAACGGACCATAGACCACTAGTATGGCTGAACTCAATTAAAGAACCGAACATGAAATTACAGAGATGGAAGATACAACTAAATGAATATGATTTCGAAATAGAATATATTAAAGGAAAGACTAACAAAGTAGCAGATTATCTGAGTCGTCTTAATGTTAATGTATTAACAAAAGAAAAGGAAAATATTCAATCGAATTTATCCACAATTCACATAACAAAAAAAAATGTAAATGACCACATATCAATATCTAAAACGCCTATAAACATTTATAAGAATCAAATTATAATAATTCAAGGAAATGATTACAAATACAAGAAGCAAATTTTATATAAAAACAAAATTAGACATACTATAACAATAAATGAATATTTTGAAGAACAGATTTTAAAATTTTTAAAACAAATTTTCCCTTTAAGAGGAACTGTAGCAATTTTTTGCGAAAATTTTGACATTTAAAAAAATTTTCTAAGAACTTTAGTACAATATTTTTCAAACTCTCAAAATGTTAAATTTTTGAGTTGTTCAACATTTCTAAAGGATATTTTTAGTAAAGAAATACTTTTGGAACAAATAGAAAAATATCATACTGATAAGAACCATAGAGGTATTCATGAAACTTTCATAGAATTAAAAAAAATAATTTATTACCCAAACTTGAAAACAGAAATTCATAAATTTATAAACAATTGCATAATTTGAAATATGTGTAAATACGACAGACAACCAATAAAGGCCAAATTATGTTTAACAGAAACTCCGATTAAATCAAATGAAATAATTCATATTGATATCTAGGGGAGTTATATATTATATACATAATGCTATTATATGTATTAATATTTTTACCAATATATTTATTACTACTCCTATTAATACACAATCATAATGTTATTTATTAATTATTACTATTATTATGATTCCAATTGTTTTACACTTTAATGAACATTATAACCATATAGAAAATCAAATATTCATAAAACAAAAACTTCATTTTAAAAAATTTCAAAAATTTTCATTATTATATAAATATATTTGACATTAAAAAGATCATTTTTATTTGTTTAAAAATATACATACATATACATATATAAAAAAATAAAGATTCATATATTTGGAAAAAAGAAGTTCTTATAATTAATTAACTACCTGCAGGAAATTTTTTGTCAATTCTATTAAATACATATGTATATTAAAATTAAAAATTTTATGTTTCGCTGAGTTAGTAAAGTCAAACACTTATGTATGGATCTTAAAATGTGACAAATCTTTACCTGATGGCACAAAATTTTCCACAGGGTCAACATTTCCATAATTGGCACCTTTCACTTAAAACTCTTCAATTTTCACATTATACAATATTGATTATTTTATTTGTGTTTTTATTTTTTTGTGTGTATTATGTTTTTAATTATTTTTAAATACATTTATATACAATATTAACCATATAATTCTATTTCTTAAGATAATTTTTAAAAACACTTAATTTTGCTTGACGTCACGTTTATTTTCAACAAACCAATAAAACATTAAGAAGAAGCATAGTTGTGTGTATCTGACAAAAAGTTTTCTACGCATTAAAACCATTATTAATAGACGCTCTGTTGACAATGTCACCAAAATAGTCGGCAAAAGTGTTGACTTGGGGACACTTAACCCCATGTTTTCTGCAGGGTAAGTACGTGTGTATATACTTAAGTATTTATGGGTTTAGTGTATGTGTATACGTACATGCATTGACGTTTCCTTTAGTATTAAAATGTTGGTTTTTCGCGTTCCCGTACTTTGTGCATTTTTTGAATATTATTGAGAGAAATTATAGCTTGCTGTCATTTTACCGAACTTTACCCAAGTAGTAAAGAAACACACCTAATGGCACAGTGGAAAAAAGTGAATTTAGTATGTTCATTACACATTAATACTTGCGAAAAAAAACAGCACTCAAACAAAGGGTAATACCCTGTTTCTACAAGTCAGGCAGGCGACTCGTCTACAAAATTTGTATGAAAATTACTCAAAGAAATGAGCGCTTTTCATATAAATTTTGCACTCAATTTCAATAGTAAAAAAGTAGTTTACTGATTTTCGCTGTGGCCATACAAGCATGGAAGATGCCGAACCTTCTGGATGCACAGTTGAGGTCTTACACCCTAAGATGGGTGCCACGTTTGCTCGCAATCGACCATAAAGGAAATCGAGTGACAAATTTATCTGAGAGATCAAGCAGCAGTCAGTGGGCTAATCAGTAGAGATGTGCAAATGTCGTGATTTTATCGTGTCACGCATGAATCATGCGTGAATCACGCGTGATCATGATCAAATTTATAATTAATCACGCGTGAGTGCGTGACTGTGACTTAAAAAAAATTACTCGTGCGTGATCGTGCATGAGTTTTTTTTTTAAGAATCACGCTCCCACGAGATAGCACTCGTGCGTGGGTATATAACTGTATTGAAAATTTTAAATTTTTTTATAATAAATACTACAATCTATGTCTGAGCTGCCCAAAGTAGCACCAGAGTGCTGAACATCAATCGGCTTCTTATACAAATGAATACACATACGCGAATACATTACTCTCGTGTTTCTCTCGGTGGCCAGCTCTGATCTATGTACATACATACGTACGTGGTACTTCGCAAAAAAAAAATTTTGATACCCATATTGCCCTATTTAAAACGAAGGGTTACCAAACTATTGCATTTTTGTCAAAACGCGAACTAGCACGAATTTCAAAAAAAGCCGAGACCCGTATTTAATTAAATCGACTAGAGATTAAAATATGTTAATTTGGCATTTTTGTTACACACAACCCCGAACAAAAAATTCAAAACCCGTTCTTTTTTACAGAATATCCTTACAAGTAGGACATGGATGATCGTCCTTGGACCAATTGTATATACAGTTGGACGCGCCTTAAAAAAACCTTTCTTATGATACCCATATTTTATATGTTGGTAAGAAAACAGATTCTCAAATTGACAAAACATGCAAAAATATACCCTTTTTCAAAATGGTCCAGCTCACGAGAGGCCAAAGCTAGAGCCGAAATATTTTAGATGTCATCATAAAAAATACCAATGTTCATTTTGAGGGTGATACACCTTGCTCGAATTTCGCTTCCATACAACTTCGCTCTAATGTACATACATATAGGTAGAATGAGTCTGCAAATATAATGCATACATCCCTACGTATGTATGTACATATGTATGTGTAAAAACCTATTTTTCAACCAACAAACATAAAAAATTAATTATATATTTTTCGTAAGCGTGCGTGATCGTTATAAGTTGTACACCCCTCTTGCGTGATTAAGAATATTTTATACGTGAGCGTGCGTGATCGTTAAAACTTTCAAAATCATTGTGCGTTAAAGTGCGTGAGTAAAATATTTTTCTGCGGGAGCGTGCGAGTCGTAAGTAAAAAACCGCTCACGTGCACATCTCTACTAATCAGCATGAATCGGCGCCAAAAAAGCTGAGGAGAGTTTTTCAGTCAATAAAGTCATGTCAACCGTTTTTGGGATGCATGCACCAAAATACACGTTAACTAATAGGGTAAAAAAATCAATGTTCTCAAACCGGAAGCAATTTCTCTGAGGGAAGAGGATTGGTTCCAACTGCAAATCTGTGTCCCGTTTCTGTAACTTGTGAGAAGTTCTCGAATCTCAAAAAAACTAAATAATTATACTGGTTCTCCTATTTTACATCGGTTTACTCACATAAAAACTTATATAAACTTACAAAAAATATCAACAAATATAATTTTTTCTTACTCAAACTATGTGTCACAGGATGATAAAAGTTTTTCGGTTCGAAAAATTTTCACATTCCTAATAGAAACAACCCACTGGTGAAAGTGTGAAGACTTCGTTGAAAACTTAAATGATTTTTATCCAAAATCCCGTGTTTCATTCAAAAAGTTACGTACTTATCAGAAAACGGAAAAAAATCACATATTTCCATATTTAATCACACAAAGTTGTTATTCACTTTTAATCATGCAAAACAAACCAACATTAAGTAAAATCAGCATCGTAATGGTTAACGCTTCATTTAAGTAAATGTGAGTCGAGTGATCGAACATGTTTTACTCTCATCATTCAATACACATTAAACTTTTTTCCATATTTAATAGACTTGTATCGAACTCTTTCAGTAGCTCCTTTTTGACACAAACCTATGATCGAACACATTTAAATTTCTGCCTTGGTTTTACACATGTACCCCAAATATTGGCAAACTATTTTTTAAATTTCTTCTCAAGTGTTCTCAAACCCCAAAAATTAGGGTTTTATGGAGAGCTTATTCCATAAAATGAATGGCACTCAAATATTAGTTTGTAATAATTTAAAAAAAAAATAAATTTATTTATATTTTTTGCTATCCGTTTCCCTATTGCTATGGTTTTCCCTATTGATGACTGAACAGTATTTGAAACACCAAGATGAGAATTGGCATTAGCCTCTCGCTTTCGCTTTCACTAGTTTCTATAAGTGAAGTCGTCGTGTATTTCAAAGACCTTGAAGATAACTCCGTTTGGTCATCTTCAAATAAGTCTAAAATGTACGTGAAACTAAAAAAAATTATATCTTGTATCAATAAAACTTGCCGTGGTGAAAAATATTTAATTTTCTAAAAGAGAAAATTTTTCAAACACTGCACCTAGCGAGAGGGCTTTAAACATACACATTGTTGGAGTGTTTTGGGAGATCAAATGATTCAAAATGATGTCCATTACGAAAGATACGTAACTTTTCTTTTCTTAATTTTTGTCCCTTCTACAACATTACATTTTCAATAGATAATATTTGCCTATTTAAAAAATATTCCTTAAAAATACCTTAAAATTAGAGGGGCACACAGTCTGGTTCCTAGACGCATTTCACTATTGTTTTCTAAATATTGTTTCTTGTTCGGTTGTATAAAAAATTAAAATAATATCTTTATGAAAATAAATATATGTATGCAAGTTTCCATTAACACATCTCTCAAAACTTAAACATTGTAGCCTCAAATTGATTAACAAAAATTTTAAAACTTAATAATTTGATATTGTCATGTATGTACATGTATGGAAGAATATATATTTTGAAAGGACACTTTTTTTGTCCATGAGAATTGCAAGAAGTTTGATATGGAAAGAAGTTCTTATGTACAAGGTGTTCCAAAAGAAGTCATCGGATGTTGTTTAGCTCTCATTTTTTAAATGTAAAACTTCGATTCTGTTTTTTGATTATGTTTATTTGAACCTTTAGAATTTTATTGGTCAAGTCAAGAAGATGATATCGGTGAAATGGACGCCGTCACAATTGATTGCTATACGGGCTCGTTGTATGGCATTTTTCATCACTTCGGCGAGAACTTCGGGCGGCAGATTCTCGCACTCGTATCGAATGTTGTCCTTGAGGACTTCCAGAGTCTCAGGCTTTTTCACGTAAACACGGCACTTCAAAAAACCCCACAAAAAAGTCTGGAACGGTTAAATCGGGCGATCTTGCGGGCCAGTGTAAATCGCCAAAACGAGAGATGAGGCGATCCGCAGTGCGTGCCGTTGATCCGTCCTGTTGGAACCACATGTCCTCCAGTCCTAATTTTTTCAATTGCGGCAGAAAAAACTCGGTTAACATGGCCCTATAGCGCGCACCATCCACTGTTGTCGTTTGACCAGTGACGTCATCGAAAAAAATGGCCCGATGACTCCTCCAGCGTGAACCATGCAGTCACTTTGAGCGGGTGTAATGGCGATAGTTTGCTTGTTCACGTACCCGCTGAGGTGGAAATGAGCCTCATCGCTCATTATGATTTTGGTCGAAAAATCATCCACTTCGTCCTCGAGATTGAGGATGGCTTGGGCGTAGGTTACAAGCATTTGGTGATCGACAGGCAGCAGCTGATGCACGGACTGGACTTTGTATGGGAACATGCGCAGGTCTTTGACCAAATTCGCCTTAGGGATGACCGGCTGATGGCTAATTGCGAGGTACGGCATCTGGTCGATGTTTCTGGCGACAGCTCGACATCTTAGGCAACAGCGGTGATATTCTCGGCAGAACGGGCGCTCCGGGGCCGGCCACTCTTGGCAGCATCCCACACTTTTCAAGGTTGGTGGCGAAACGGAGCAGTGTTTGCGCAGTCGGTGCCGGACGACCGGAGAATCGGCGACGGAATTCGTGCTGCGCCAATACCACAGACAATTGTTCCGCGTTCTTGGGGAGTGTATCGCTCCATGGCTTGTTCACTTGTATTGTACATGTGTCTATTTCACAAATGTCAAAACAGATGTGAGATTGGCCGCCATTTGCAAAAAAAAGAGCATCTTCCAATAGGGTAATTTCTTTTGGCCCACCTTGCACATACATATTTTAAGAATACTTAGAAATGTAAATGGATGAAGATGAGGAATTGAGAACCATGTAATCAGTTTGACTACAATTTATTTAATTTATTATGAAAGTTGTTTAACATTTCAAATGTTATTTAACAACCATTAAATTTTTGGATAATCTTCATAAACTTTAATGTACTCGGACAGGAGTATGAAGTTCTTTTCCATAAAAATTTTTTAAATATAATTTTGCAGAATAAACCCAGCAAAAATTTTTCAAGGTTTTGTAATGGGTAGTACTCTTTTAATGGCTTACAAAGTAATGAGTGGTACTTATTTATCTAATTATTTTATGCGTATAATAATGACTGTCCTGTAATGAAGAAAATAACAAACTATTTATATCATTACGTGAAAGTACTTATTGTAGTACACTCCAGTTAATAATGAAATATATCTAGAGAAAACTTTATTTAAAAATTTTATTATTTTCGCATATTCTTCAATATACATATTCACATATTTTTTTTTCTTTGTCAATTATTATTTTTAACAATCCCAAAAAATAGTAGAAATTTAATAATTTTGTTACAAAGTTCTATTTATTTTTATTTTGAAAATAATAGCCAATTAACTTTTGAATAATTTTAGCCAAAAATAAATTTAAAAATTTTGCATATTTGTAAGCAACAAATAACCCATTAAATTTTAAATACTTTTAGGCAATCAGTAATCTATCAACGTTTGGATATTTGTAGGCAAAAAGTATAGGGTACCGCATACTTTTTGAACTTCTCAAACAAAAATAATGGGTTATTCAGTCAAATTGTAAGTACTTACAACTGGGGAGGAAATAGACCCCCAATTAAATTTCTATAAATTTCACACACAATAGATATTCGTATTCGCGAATATCGATTTAAGTATTCGTATTCGCGGATATCGTTTTAAATATTCGAATTCGAATTCGAGAATATCAAAAATTGACATTCGGCACATGTATGTATGTACATATGTATACATACATAATATATGTAGGTAATACGTATGATCAATTAAATAAATAAATGAGAAAAACGTAACATTTTCAAAGACCCGTAACATTTTCAAAGACCCGCTCCCACCCACCCTAACAAATCGTAACAAAACTCGAACCCCCCCTCCCTCCTAGCGCGTTAGGTAATATATGGATGGCCCCTTATTCAGTAAAATATTTCTTATTAAAAATACATTGAAATTGATTACACAACCCCACGATGGTTTTTCCCTTAAGAAATTAATAAGCAATTCGGATAGGTATTAAGTACTAAGCTTTGGAAAAAATTAAGGGTCTTATTTTGTAAAACGCAACTCTTAGCGTTGACAAATTTTGTATGTATTTTGTTTTTGTAATTTAAATTTTTTCCATACAAAATTTGTCAACGCTTGGCGTTGAGTTTTACACAATTAGTCCCAAAAGAAAAAAAATCCATCACGTCAGATTTTTTTATGTGCCTACCTAATATTTTCACGAGGTATACCATTATAATCTACCATAACTCGAAGGCAGCATGTCCGACGTCGACCACTATCACACTATCGGCTAACTAACAAAATTTGCTTCAAATCATCTTGATATGGTAAGCTTTAAAAATCAATGATATCGTAGTTATTCTTAAAAAAAAAAATTAAAAAATTTCACAATTTTCTTATTCTAAAGGCTCACCAACAATTCAAAACTGTAAAATATTGAACTTTGACAATTGCTTTTGAAGGCAAATGTGTTAAGAATAAAATAATCTAATACCAGGTCTAGTGATTGTTCTTAGAATTTTATTGTGCTCTCAATCGAGGCTTGCTAGTTTGGATAACTTCATCTCTTCCATTTTTTTGAGTAAGTCTCAACATCATCTTGTACCTCTTAATTGATTCAGCAAAGAGGGAATGCCCGTGAATGACGTTTCAATAAAGCTCCTAACCCTTTCATCCCTGAGTTTTTCTACGAAATCTGCTAGGTTTTTTTTTAAATTTTGTAGGACAATTTATTTATAAGGCAAAAATATAAGACTTTGGGTACACATGAGAAGTCGAAGATACTTGTCCTTATCCTGGGATGTATAACCCCAAAATGTTTCTAAGGTGGGACATGATGTTTCAATAAAGCTGAAATGAGCAAAAATGGCTTTGACCAATTAAAATTTTCTTTTAAAAACAAAGAATTATTGGAAATTCAAAACTTATAAGCAAAGGAATATAAATAGAAAATAATGACACTTTACAAATTCAAGGTATAAATACCCAGTAATATATTTGTATGTAATTTCTCGACCTTATATTTAATATCGATTAATGTGGTTTTATATATGTATATTCAGGCTTTCAAGGTCATTCAATTTCTTCAAAATGTAAATAAAAGACGTTTTTTTATTTAATTTTTAATATATTTCCAACATCTTCAGGGATAAATATTTTTATTGAAATCTGGTAACATTGGTAATATATAAAAAAAGAGCGACTTATTAAACATTGACTTATAGTATGTTCACACGGTACCTGCTTCGCTCTCTATTCATGCTTCACACGCCAATCACGAACGAATAAACTTGCTTCGCCATACAAAATTATGAGAGCGAATCAGTCGATTCAATATGAATCTACTTGCGAAGCACGTAAAATTGGTATCTTCTCTAACTTTTATCGCAGCTTATCGCCAGTTTAACTGAATTAGCTACCAAAATAAAATAGGTGTATGTGCATGTGTGGGTTTGTGAACAAATAAAAACAAACCAAAAAAACAAAGATGTGAGTTTAAAATAAATGAATTTAATTTAGTTATGAATAGTATAAAAAGGAAAAATAAGAAGAAAATATAGGGATGCCTTCAAAAACAAGATTTTGAATGAGTCGAATATATGTAAGTATGTGTGCTTATATGCAATAAGTATATTTGTATGCACACATGTATATTTTTATTTTTAATTTATTTATTTTCAATACAGAGAAAGCCCACATGGCCAGTTATATATGTATTGAATGAGTAAAAATTAGAAACTTAAGTTAACTACGATTTTAAATTTACTATATTTCATAAGTTTTTGTAATAATTTCAATTACATCGATTTTGCTTATAAGTAGAATATGAGTAGGAAAATAATTTAAGTTCATTTGGCAAGAAGAAAATAGAAAATCTATATATAAATAGGCAAGTGAAAAAAGTTAAGAACCATTTTAACTGACTTAAACTCAACGTATTCGCTTGATTTTGTTTTGTTTGATAGATTGTCAATAGGAGCAGTGCAGAATGTATTTTTTCTTCTATATTTTTGCGTCTAAGATAGTTAAAAACAGTTAAGAATATTAGCCAATCATAAAGCCATGATCTCTCTTAATTAGCTAAAAAATTACAACAAAAAACTTAAAATTAACTAAATTAAATTTGGCTTGGCAACTCCGTAAACACTCAGAAGGAAAAACTTATTTTATTTGTTCATTGTATTCTTATTTCCATCTTTGTATGTACTTAAACGATTATTGCTGAAACTAATAAAATTTGGATATTTAAATAACGAGTGAGTTTTATTAGAGTTAAATACATTATGGTACTGTATTATTTTTCTTTAGATGCTTAAAAATAATACATTTTTTCAATTATTAATAACTTTGATTAAAGTTAAATTCACCTGCAGCACAAAGTAAGTTTTTTATTTTTGGTTTATTTTGTGTGTGTTTTTGTTCATTGTTTTCATTACATTTTATTAGAAATAAAGAAAAATATGACATTTTACCTGAGCGGTTTTGAATTATTGCAATAATGGTTGAATTTCAACCACCGGGCGAACACTAGTAGTAATAATAATAATAATAATATGTATTTATATGTAAATATAATACAGGGTGGGCCAAAAGTTGCCTTGGGGTTTAAAAGTTTAATAACTTTTTCGTTTATTAATTTTTTTTTATTTTTTTCTGATTATATATATAATATATAAAATGGAAAATTTTTTACACTAAGTATGAAAAATAATGTCTCTTAAATTACGACTGTTTTCAGCTTCGCACTGATGGGCTCGTTTTAGAGCATTTTCCATAATATCTTCCAAAATTTCTGCAACAATGTTTGCCTTGAGTTCAAGGATTGTCTCTGGCTTGTTCACATACACTCGCTACTTCAAATAACCCCAAAGAAAATAGTCGGGTGCTGTCAAAACTGGCGATCGCGCTGGGCCAAATTATTTCCGAATTTCTGGAAATTATTCGCTCTCCAAATTTTTGACTTAAAAGTGCCATTGTGTCTCGTGCAGTGCGGGCAGTGGCTCTGTCCTGCTGAAACCACATACCAGGTATGTTTTCAAGAGCAAGACGTAAAAAATTTTCTATCATAAACCGATACCGCTCTCCATTTACGGTTACAGCACTTCCATCTTCATTCTCGAAGAAGTAAGGCCCAATGATATTTTCAGATGTGATCCCACACCATATTGTACACCTAATGGGGTGCAATTGGCGTTTATGAATGGCTCTTGGATTTTCAGAACCCCAGAACCTACAGTTCTGCTTATTAACAAAGCCATTCAAATGAAAATGAGCTTCATCACTCATAATCATAATCGCCCATCAGTGCGAAGCTGAAAACGGTGGTCATTTAAGAGACATTATTTTTCATACTTAGTGTAAAAAAATTTTCCATTTTGTATATTATATAATCTGAGAAAAAAAATTTAAAAACATTAATAAACGAAAAAGTTATTAAACTTTTAAACCCCATGGTAACTTTTGGCCCACCCTGTATTAGGTTTAGTTTATTAAGCTTGCTGAAGTTTAGTAACAACTGTTAACTTGTTTCTTTTCTTTATCAAATTTACTTATTATTGTTAAATAGATTGTAAGCGAATACATTAAAAAAAAAAAAAAAAATTTGACAAGACACTCCATATTAGTGTTGAGCAAAACTGTGATTTTTTAATCATGTTGGTCCTTTTGAACGTGATTTCTAAATCGCTGTTCTTTTAAACTGTAATTGTGATCACAATTTAGCAGTATTTTGTTTGTAGCAGTTCTGTTATTTTGACAAAATCTAATAAGAAGAGCAGTTGTGAAATTAAACAGTGACTGTGATCACGGTTTTACACATTTCAGCTCTTCTGCTTTAAAAGTATGTATTAGTATTGGTATTTTGATAAATGCTAATAAGAAGAGCGACAAGAAAAAACAATTAGCATCAACCCCAACCAAATATTGATAATTGTCGTATGAGAGTCAGAGAGACAGTATAATTTCAAATACAAAAATGTGAGAGCTATACATAGTTGCCAGAATGGACGATTTGACACGATTAGACAATTTTTTCTCGACAAATGGTGAACGTATACAAATAAATTCATGTGGTAGCTTTATTTACTGTAAAGTAAGCATGCAAGAGTATTCACAGTTTGTATGAAAGAACTACATTTGCAAAACCTGTTACTTGATAAATTCAGTCACAGTTGTGATTAGTGATTTTTCAAAAGCTGTGAAAAAGTAACAGGTTTCGAAAAATAGGTCATCACTACTCCATATATGGTATATGGTGTAAAAAAAGAGTGATCAACGAGAGAGGTACGTCCTAAAGGAACAGATATTTGAATGTTACGTGTAGAATTCATGAATAGAAATAAATTAACCAATTGTACTAGGCTATTTGATTTAATAAATTTGTAAAAATGAAGTAGAACTCGTAAGCTTATATAATCCTTAAGGATACATTTCAGAAACAACTGAATTTTATTTACAGGATAAAGATTTAAATTTAAATTTTATTTGTACACTTTTATATAACTGCCTAAATTAAATCATTACTTATAGACGATATATCAAAACACTTGAATAAAATTTTCGTGGAAATGTTTTAGGATTTTGGTCTATATCGATTCCCTCAATTTGTTACTGGTGATAAATTGCAACTCGGATCGAAATAAAATACATTCTGCGTGTAATTAGCATACAAATTGAAAGAATTTTCCTTTGTTTCAAATTGCAGAGTTCAGAATACTCTTAATTATATACATGCATATGTATTTATGTGTATGTATATGCGTATAAATATGTAAAAACTATTTATGTATGGATGTGCATATACAAATATATATATATACAATGTGGACCTTGAAATGAAATTTTTGCGATATTTTGGTAGATGAGGGCTCTATTCCGTGCCTTTTTGAAAAAAAATGACAATGCCGAAAAAAAAAATTAAAAAAAAAAAAATTAGGGGTTGCGCACGAGCCGAGAAAAAGGTCCACTTTGCCAAAATTAGGGGGGAAATTGCCATAGGTCATCAGGGGTCACCCGTAGGGGGGAAGAATGTATGGCCGACCCCCATTAACTTTTTACCGCCAACATTTTCCCCCAAGACACCCACCCCCTAGCTCCTCCCCTTAGGGGGGTCACCATACAAAAATGGAGGTTGCTCAGTATTTTCGAAAAACACCATAGGTCATCAGGGGTCACCCCTAGGGGGGCAAAATATATGACCGACCCCCATTAACTTTTCATCCCCAACATCTTTTCCGAACAAACTTACCCTCTATCTCTACTCCTTGAGGGACTCCCCATACAAAAATAAAAGAAGCTGTAATTGAGTAGTACTACTAAGCACTTTTAATATAATATAGTCAAATTAACATATTTTTGTTCGCTGATGGGTATTTCTTGCGGTAAGAATCGATAACATGTAGTAAATACTGTTTCTCTTCTTCGCCTTGACACAGTATTCTATTATAATCTTGTATCATTTTTACTCCTCTTTCGGCAGTGTCGTTCACAACGCGCAAGTTATTTACAATTCTACGACCTTCTTGATAGTCTGCGCGAGATTTCCAGGTTGCTGGATTTGCTAGAATGAAATCTTGCGATATTCCAAATCGTACAAATAAATTTTTGGTATTATGAGAGACGAAGTTGCTCAAGTCTTTAGCCAAGAATTCCTCATTCACATCTTTGAATTTCACCTCGATTTTTTTAACGCTGGTGCTTTTGATTACGACGCGAGGAGCTGGGGGAACCGGGTCGTCTTCTTCATCTTCTTCACCTTCTTCGTCTTCTTCATCTTCTTCACCTTCGTCATTCTCATTTTCTAGCAATGCTTGGGCCATTTTGGCCTTCAACTCATTTGAAATCTTGTCATCGAAAAAGGCAAGGGCTATGTGCTCATCGGCGAGATACCATAGGTGACCGATAAATTTCTTTATCATTACCCGAGATAAATCCTGGTCAACGGACTTGTACTCGACGATGTCCTTCAAAAACTTCCAATCTTGATTCGGCGCCTCAGCTGCTCGAGAAGAACCAAACCATGCCTTGACGTAAAGTCGCACCACAAAAATACAAACGTGTCGAATACCATTCAATTCACATACAGATAAGTGAAAAGTTCTCCGAAACAAAAACATCTTGAGGCTGTAAATGGCTTTTGCCATCCATCGAGCATGGGAAACGGGTCCTGGAGCTCGGAAATGGTAATTCTCAAGTTTTTCACCCAGAAACAAAAGAATTAATTGTAGCATTTCTTTGTAGTCATCGCGAGGGTGTTTCTCCTTCAATTGATCTAAGCAAAACTCCTTTATGCCGACTTGCATTGCCACAAAAATTTTTCTGACGACTTGATCGTCTATCAAGCCAGAATGGAATGGTTTAAGCGTTACAGCGTCCCATTCCTGTTTGAAACGGTCAAAGCAAGGAACGCCTGGTGCACTGGTCTTTCCCATTTTTGTCTCAAAAACTTCCCTTAGCACCAGTTCGTATACGTGGTGTCTGCAAGGTAAATATAAGATTTCTCTCTCCAACAGCCGCTCAAGAGTAACTGCGGCTCCGGAGAATGGGCCACTGTTCGTTGATGTCGTGTCGAAAGAAAGTCCTTGTATTCGATGTGTCATATGCCAAGATGCCAACAGTTGATAAACGGCATGTGCTATTCTGCGGCCTTTTCTTTTCCCATCTTCTACTTTGGGAACTCCAAGAAGTTGTTCTTTTTCTCCGTACGAGACAATTACCGGTAGACGGTCCACCTTCTTTGTACCCACAAAATCCAAAAGCATTTTGCCATCCCAATGGACTACGAAGGATTTAGCTGCGACAAGCTGGAGATAAATGAAACGCGTTGAAGAATAAGAATTCTGAATGAGAGCAAATAAATCTATGCGATCTTAATTCTGGATTGTCTTTCACATAACCCAGCATGTTCTCTCGATTTGAACGCCGACATCTCCGAAGCGACGTACGGTTTATTGTGTATTGTTGAGGATCGCGTCCAAATGCTTCTGCCGCCGCTATCATAATGCCGACCGCGTCTCGGTCAGTCACTTTGCACTTGTCCAAAGCTGATAGGACTCGTTCAGTAAAACATTGTTTGTAACCTCTTATGTCACCAACATTTGATGGGCCAGCTTCTGCCGGGAAGTTTTCGTCCTGTCTCCCATTATCATCGCTTGAATCACTGCTTGAAAATTTAGCCACTGCAATTGAAAGAATTTCATTTGAATATAAACATTGGACGAACACACAAAGCGCGAAATAACTTACCGCCTTTAGCGAACTGATCTCTACTAGATTCCGTTGCGCGCTCAGCTTTTCTTTTCCTCGTTCGAGTATCAGTAGCGTCCACACCTCCCATAGTTCCTGGCCGGCCATCTTCTCTTTGCTTTAGCAGAAACTCAATGTCTTCGGTATTTGTCATTTTCTCAAGGGCGTTGGCGTGTGCGATGTCGAAAAGATTATCCAAGCTATCAGAAAACTTATTCTCTTTTTCTCTAGTGGACTCAGTCTTTCTGTGAGATGACTTTCTTAAAGCATCCCACTCATCGTGCAGCGCAGCTATTTTTCTTGTAACATCTCCTCTGGCTTTCGTCGGAATAGCTGCTTGGCGCCAAAAAATCATCACTGCGTCCGCGACTATAACCGCACTATTTTTCTTCGACATGTTTCGTTTGCGAATGTTGAAGAAATGCATTCTTAGCACTTGCTTCTTCGACGGTAATTTGTTCCCCGTAATATTCATGCTTGGATAACCAATCAAAAAAATATCGTCGCGCGATCTAAGTTGTGTTGTCATCTTAACTTTGGTGGAATATTGGTGGAATTTCTGTAAAAAAATCAAAAAAATCTCGATATTGTGCAACTGTAAATACATAGATTTTCAGTATTTTTGTATGGGGAGTCCCTCAAGGAGTAGAGATAGAGGGTAAGTTTGTTCGGAAAAGATGTTGGGGATGAAAAGTTAATGGGGGTCGGTCATATATTTTGCCCCCCTAGGGGTGACCCCTGATGACCTATGGTGTTTTTCGAAAATACTGAGCAACCTCCATTTTTGTATGGTGACCCCCCTAAGGGGAGGAGCTAGGGGGTGGGTGTCTTGGAGGAAAATGTTGGCGGTAAAAAGTTAATGGGGGTCGGCCATACATTCTTCCCCACTACGGGTGACCCCTGATGACCTATGGCAATTTCCCCCCTAATTTTGGCAAAGTGGACCTTTTTCTCGGCTCGTGCGCAACCCCTAATTTTTTTTTTTTAATTTTTTTTTCGGCATTGTCATTTTTTTTCAAAAAGGCACGGAATAGAGCCCTCATCTACCAAAATATCGACACAAGGTCCACCCTAATATACATATTTATATTATGGAAAAAGTCGCTTCATCTCTTTGTTCTGGCCATAAAACTGTTTTAATAAGTTAATTAGATTTTTTAGGCGTTTCATATGAATTAGTTTTTACATGAACATGGTTCAGTATGTTACATTCTGAACATAAGTCTTTTCTTTTTAGACCGTATTTTACATGAATTAAGCAATTCGATGTATTAAAAAATCATTATTGTATTTCTAACTTACTTTTAAAATAATTATTAGCGCTTGTAATGTTAATAGTCCTAGAGCAAATATTGACAATTTTAGAAATGGATTATCATTTGTAGTTGAATTTCTATAATTATAAACTTCAATCCAAAATTGCTCAGTTTTGAGTTAATTTTTCCATTTATGTAGGCTTAAATTTCTGATAATTCGTTCTGTTTCTTCAACTTCACCATCCCAGCAAAAGTTACCACTTCCCAGAAGAATTTTTGTAAGCCAGCTAGAATCAATGCATTCAGCTTCCAAAAAGCCATTAATTTTTTGCCTTACTAAATCGTTTCACAGAAGTAATAATGTATAGTTTTTGTGTACTCAGATGCAAAAGTTAGTGGTTTACATTTTTTTTTTACTTTTTTCCACTTTGTTAGCGAGCCCGTCTTACGCTAGTGCTTTTCAGAATTTTTCGAAGCTTTCGTTATCAAGAAAGCACGACATTGCTTCCCTCAGTTGTTAGTGCTTAAAAAACAGAATTCTGTTGCTGGGATTATTGTAATTAAGTTATTTTTAGAAATATGTTCTTTTTCTCACTGTGGAAGAGAAAGTTTTTTTTCCTCCGAATTTCACCCATCTGAATCAACATTCTGAAAACGAAACTTTGCTTGTCTAAAAGGAGTGCAATCAGATAGTTTTTGAAAAGTGGAAAACTCTTATTTGGTGTTTTTATAAATTTAGTAGATTTGTAAAACACACTAAATGCACTAAAATCAAAGGTAAAAAAGCACAGTTTAGTGCCTTTAAAAAAAACCCCAAGTTAAAAAATTCCGCACTGTTATTAATTAAAAAGCATTAAATCTATTGCGAAAAGCACTATATCTAGGATGAAAAGCACTTAATTGGCACTCCACACGAAGCACGAATGAACAGTGTGAACAGGAAGATTCATAAACATGATTCAGAGAGCGAAGCAGGTGATTCAACTCGTCGTCTGAACATACTATAAAACATTAGTTAGTTTATTCAACAAACCTGTTTGCAAGATTCCAGCAAGGCTTCGAAGGTTTATGCTTCGTTTGCAATCGTATAAGCTCCTTGTGCAGTACAAGCTGGGAAAGTATTTGCAAATCGCTGATACTCTTTCAAGAACACCTTTGCCAGAAACAGCATTAACCGACATGGATAAAGAACTTTCAATTCATTGCAATTTTATAGCTTCTCATTTGGAGATACCTTTTTCAAATATAGATGATGTTAGGCAGTACACAAAAAACAATGAAGTTTTTGCAAAAATTGCTATGTACGAGTACGTAGAAAATGGCTGGCCAAATAATAAGAAAAATGTGGAACCCGACATAATGCCTTATTATAAAGTTAAAGATGAAATTTCTATTTCAGACGACATTTTGTTAAAAAACCATCAATTATTAATACCAAAGAATTTACAGAGAACAATTTTACTAAAACTTCACGAGGGGTATTTTGGGGATACAAAGGTGCAAAAAGTCTTGGCTCGTCAATTCATTTATTGGCCGAATATATATAGTGACATTGAAAATTTATTTTCTAATTACGAAATTTGTATGCGACACCAATGCTCAAACACAAAAGCACAAATGCTCCATGATGATATTATTGATTTGCCATGGTATTTATTTGAGTGATTTATTTGAGTTTAACAAAAAGATGTGTGCTTGTTGTAGATTATTATTCAAAATATGTTTATTGAAATTGAAACGCTTAGTTCGGGGTATAATAGTTCTCAAGTTGTAGTTAAATTAAAATCAATTTTTTCAAGACATGAAATTCCATACGTGCTGGTGACAGATAATTGACACCCATTTAACTCGAAAGAATTCAAGCAATTTTGTGAAAATTGGATGATTGACCATAAAACGTCAAGTCCGTATTTGCCAAAGTCGAATGGTCTGGCCGAACGTTGCATTCAAACGATTAAATCAATATTATTAAAATCTCATGAATGTCAATCAGACCCTTATATAGGATTATTCCATTACCGAACAACTCCCAAAGGCAATTTACCCAGTCCGTCCGAATTACTTATGTCACGATCCTTAAGAACTAAAATTCCGTCCATAGTAAAAAATTTAGATCCAAAAATTGTTAATTCTAAAGATTATAAGAGAAAATTAAATTCAAATACTCGTATCTTCAAAAAATTAAAAAATCTGTAAATTATTACAATAAAACTGCGGAAAGATTAAAAACAATCTATGAGGGTGAACAAGATGTTTAAGAAAAATCCTACGAGCTGCTGGTTTTCAGGAGGAATAGTGGAATCATGTAAGTAGCCAAGATCCTTTATACTAAAAGAAATAATAGAAATAATCAAGATCACATACGGAAAACTCCTGAAAATAATATATTTGAAAACAAAGATACAGAAGTAAATAGAACTACAACACCAAGCTGAAGTGCCATTGGAATGTGAAAATAGTGATAAAAAAGAATATGTAACTAGAAATGGGCGAACTGTAAAACAACCAAAATGAAACTTGATTTATAAATATCAACGATGAAGAGTTTGTAAATACGTAAATGTTATTTTTCAATTTAGGTTATATTTAACATTTTTATAATGTACAGGGTGTTTTTTAGAGGTATAGAACTTCGAATTGAAATAAAACACAAGAAAATCGTTTTAATGTCCATCAATTTGGCTTTATTGGAAGGATAATTTTATGCCATTAACGTTTAAATATGATTTCGGGCATTTGGCCGCCGCGGCTGGCTCGAATAAAGCCAATTCTACAGGTCCAATTTTCAACCACTTTTTCGAGCATATGGGGCCGTATGTTGGCAATAACGCCACGAATGTTGGCTTCCAAGTCCCGTAACGTTTCTGGTTTGTTGGCGTAGACGAGCGACTTCACATATCCCCAAAGAAAATAATCCAATGGTGTCAAATCACACGATCTTGGTGGCCAATTGACAGGTCCATTCCGCGAAATTATGCGCTCATCGAATGTTTCCTTCAATAAATCGATTGTGACGTACGCTGTGTGGCATGTAGCGCCGTCTTGTTGGAACCACAACTCATCCACATTCATGCCATCCAATTCGGGAACAAAATAGTCGGTTATTGCTGTGCACGGTGGCGAATCGATTCATTCGGGTCCTCTTCAACACTTTGCTCTACAGCGGCAATTGTTTCTTAGGTGCGCACTGTTCGACGTCTCTGCGGATGCGTATTATCACATAGAGTAAACGTAGTGCGAAAACGATCCATGGTTAACCGAATTAATTGCTCTGATGGACGATTATGTCGACCATAAAATGGACGGAGCTTGCGGTAAACTTCGCGAACTGAACCATTATTTTCGAAATAAATTTGCACGATTTGCAAGCGTTGTTCTTTTGTCAACCTGTTCATGATGAAATGGCAAACCAAACTAAATATTAATCACAAAATGGCCGCCAGTTAAAAAAGTGATGCCAACTTAAAGTTCTATACCTCAATAAAAAACACCCAATATTAGCTAATTATTAACTTATATTTTTATTTAAGTATATTTGAATGAATTTGTATTTGATAATTTGAATTGTTTCTTAAAAAAGGAAATGTTGCAATATATGGAAGCAAGAGTCCCATAGTGTTATAGACTTTAATGCCCATTTTTTCAGTTGGTAATCAAATTGTAATTATTTTTAAGTTCTAAATAAATACGAAATTGTGTTTTTGAGTGCATAGTTAAATAGTAATTAAATGCCCAAACTTGTGTAATTAAGTATTATTTAAGTTTTATGGGCGCACCATATGTTTTTATGCGTGTATGTGTTTATTTAAAACATACACATGAACATCATGTGGTCGTATTGAAAACATCATGTGGTCGTACTAGAAATAATTTCCTTTAATTTTCATAAATATGCATAAAGGAAATAACATTATAAATAACAACATAAATAACATATACAATTCGTAGTTTTATATCATGGAATAAATAAATAGAAAAATGCATTCTGATGTTCTTTTGGTTTCATAAAATGTGTTTTTATCCAATTTTAATTTTCTGCATTTTGATAACCGAACTTTCTTATTTATGTTAAACAGCTGTTGTTCGAAAAGCCTTCCATAATAATGGGAAATTTTGCAGTGCTACCGTACTTTCAACGTAATTTAATAAGAACTTTAATTAACCACTGATAAAATGAAATGGTATTTAATTACAACTTAATTTTAAATAAAAATTAGCTAATTACGTACTTAATTCTTAAGTTAAAAACTAGGGGTAAGTATACTAGTTGGTAATTAATGTAAAGCCTACAGTACACGGCATGTAAAAAGTCACATGCGTATGTGGCGATGACGTCACGGTAATTTTCAGCATGTTGGTTGCATTTTTTACAATTAGTCCCCGTTCACAAACTTCAACTTTTGTTGACCAACTCGCAATTCAGCTGTAAGAAAAAAACATATTTGTATTTCCTTCTAGCTGAATTACGAGTTAAGCAACAAAAGTTAAAGTGTGTGAACCGGGACTTACTAGTAGCGGCTACTGGCACATGTCTCCGAATCGAACACATTTTCTTAGGAAGCACATCTGTAAGCATGTGAATATCTACATGGACATAGGTTACTAGTACACGGCATGTATCAAATGTAGCTTCGTGATGATGTCAAAATTACGTCAGAACCACATGCACATGTGGTTTTTTACATGCCGTGTGCTGTAGGCTTAAGATTATCATGCAATATTGCATTTCAGCTTTCCTCAAATAAAGGACCGATTGATGGTGATCGTCATATTGAACTTAACACAACAATTATACTTATTTACTCGTATATATATAAGCATTACAAGGTGAAAAGGGAATTTGTATTCTAACGATTTATATATTAGCCCTGGTATCTAAATACTGTCGACTGCTTTTTCGAAATATACAAAACAAGCTCCTGTACAAAGGTATTTATTCCACTTCCAGTTAATGTTTGAAGTTAGATAATGAATTGCATGAATAAAGGCTCAGTTAGCCGACTGTAATGTAATGTAACTGCAACAGTAGGAAACAGCTGATCGATATTGTTATGTGAAAAGTAATGAAAATGCTTACAGAGATGTAATGTAACGTAACCTACTTTTCATACAAAAATATCGATCAGCTGTTTCCTACATTACATTTACATTGCATTACAGTCGGCTAACTGAGCCTTAAGATCTGGAATGCTTATAATTGAAGCCAAATTGTCTATCATTAAACAACTGGTTTTTTCTACAAAGTTTTATTATGTTGTTGTTAACGCAAATTTCAAAAACTTTGCTTATATTTGGTAGCAAACTTATAGCACGCAGGTTGTTGAGATTACTGGTCTCTTTTTTGTCCTTTTCTTTCTTCCATAAAATGCTAAGTACATTATGCGAGTAATGTAATTGCTGTTGATTAAAATTGCAAAATTTTAAACACACACTACACACATGCACTAAATAACAAATTAATAAATTTTATTTTATTTTGAGTTTCAGTTTTTGTTGCAATAAAACGCAACATGCGCACGATTTGTCTCGTAAATGTCAGAGAACTAAAAAAGATTTGACCAAACTTGCATTTAACATTAACTTGCATAAGCTGTACGCACAAATTTTTGTAAATTTTGACAGAAACTTTTAACTTGCATTTTGGCTTATCTTTATGCAAATTTGGAAATAACGGCTAAAATGTAATGTAATGGTTAAAAAGTAAATGGGGAAAAACGCAAAAGGTGTACAAGTGTATGTACTTATGTACTCGTATATGCAAATAAATTGCGTGGCTTTAAGTATGATTTGAAAAATAACGATTAAATCTTAATAAATTATGCCTTAAATTTAGTTTGTGTTAAAAAAAAATAAATAACTGAACATATTTATCTTTGATGTAACAGTTCGAAGACACAAACAGTAGATATTTGTAAGGTAAAATAGCTTTTATTTATTTTTATTTTAAACATTTAAACGAGAATACACATAAAACTTAACATATTTTAGGTATTAATATTAGGCAAAGAATAATTGCAATTGCAGTGTAATAGAAATTCAATGCTTGAATTTTTAAAAGCTTAGAAAGCAGTATATCTAACTTAGAAGAACTATAGCTTTCAATTACAAATTAATATAGGATAGACCACCAGATATCAAAAATACTTGTGCAGATATTTTAAGACTAAAACGAATCCACGCATCTGCAGAGGATGTAATTCCCCCAGAACTCCTTCAGACAAACTCACCACATCTCACCACTAACACCCTTTATTTATAAGACTTGGATAAATGAGGAATTCGCAAATGTCTAAATGTAAAAATGCTTAAAAATTACTTAAGTATTTGTGACAACTGGAGGTAACGCGCTTTTTATATCTTAGCGCGTTTAAAAAAAACCGCGCTGAATTAGCGCGTTTTGAATAAAGTCGATAACATCATTTCAGATCATTACTTTTTTTATTTTTTTTTTGTATAAATTTAACAATTTTCTGGTATCTGAAAATTTTGCTTATTTTTATGGTTAAGCATAGAATATCGTTCCCGCTTTTGGAACTCAAAACTTTTTGAATTTAGCTAACAAACTTCGTATTTTTATAGTAAGACTCTTAATACTATATTGAGAATCACAATATACAAACATAATAAGGTTGCAAGCCTCAAACAAAAATCTTTACAAAACAAGCATCTTTATTCGATTGTGTATCTATTTTATTTTCGACCACCTTTTTACAATTAGCTGCTATATTGGGCAACAATAAAAGTATTAAAAAGTAAAAAGAAAAATAAAACATTTATTTTCATACTAATAAAGGTCTGTTAGCTAAATTCAAAAATTTTTTTGGATGAATCCTACTGTTGACTTCCAAAAGCTGGAACGAAATGCATATACTCGTAATAAATAAAGGCTTCATGTATTTTCTGGTACCCAAAACTCTGATAAAATTTTTAAATTGGTTATTGATTCAGCTGTCGCAAAAAAATTCCATTGACTGTGGTTAGAATTACAATCACATTTTAATACTGTAAAATGGCAAATATTTTGAAATTTCACAACTAAAAATATGTACTCGTTCTCGTGATCAAAAAATTTATATATAACTTATCTACTCTAGCTGAAGTACAAAAAGCATTTGAATCGCAAAACTATTCGACAATTTATACGAGTATATGTTTTTACAAAATTTGAAAAATTAAATTTAAATAAAAACCAAGGATTTCGATTATTTAGAAGGCGATTCTGATTCTGTGTTAAATGATTTTAGTTATTTAGGATATAATTTCGAAGAAACAATATCTTAAAATCTGAAAAAGAGTTGCTAAAAAAATCAATTGTATTTACTAATATACATACATCGACTTTTATTTAAATTTAATTTGGCGCGTAAGGAAATAGCGCGTTTTGGCTATAAATAGTTGACAAGTCTGTAACATGGCGCGTAATAGCGCGTTTTGAGAAGGGGAATAGCGCGTTTGGATTATAAATAGTTGGCATCGCTGACTGGAGGAGAATAACTCTCATCAATACATGACAAATTATTGCAATAATAATAAACTTCCGGCGGAAAGGAGTTGAAACCATACCATAGGTTTAGCAGGCGGGCTTCGCACGTACCTCGAGGTTGCGCATCACAACAGAGCAATAAGTCGAATGGTATGCACACAAAGTACTTAGTTAAATAAGTACCACTCATTACGGTCATTAAAAGAGTAATGCTCGTTACAAAATATCGAAAATAGAGGTATTGTATGGAATCTCAATAAACACCTAGAAGATCTAGAGTCGAATCAGTGAACCGCAGGCCATACCACAATTGTGGACAACAACACTGTTGCCAATGCAGATATTTTATGATTTTTTTTGTCAACACTGCTAAATAGTTCCAACAAAGTGAGTCCCGAATAACGGTATTTATACAAAATTGGTTATGTGTGGCTGTGTGAGAATTGCGTTAGTTTTTTTTTCATTATAATTTTTGACTTGAAAATTAAAATTTTAGTGCAATGCCACCTAAATACAACCAAAAATTTAGACGCGAATGGCTAAACTAGGAGCAATTAAGGTCTTGGATCGTGGTGGATGAAAAACACGTCAAAAAGGATTTTGCAAATGTTGCAGATTCTTACTTTCAGCAAAACTATATGACCTTCTAAGTCACGCTGAAACTAAAAAGCAAATATCACCCCCTTCGATTAAAGGGTCATGTTGGAGAAAATTTAATTTTGTGCCAAATGAAACTATTGTTGACAACGTTAAAATGCAAGAAGCTGCATTAGCTTTCTTCATATGTCAACATACCTCAAATAATTCCAGTGACTTGTGTAAAAAGAATTTTGATGAAGCTGACATAATTCGTATTCATAGAACCAAATGTACTGCAATAATTAAAATCGTTTTAGCGCCTCATTTTGTAATTAAGCTCAGAAAAGATATTTCCGCATCTAAGTACAGTATATTAGTGGATGAATCTACAGATGTTGGTGC
The DNA here is from genome assembly GCA_936439885.1 of Nowickia ferox. Taxonomy (NCBI): domain Eukaryota; kingdom Metazoa; phylum Arthropoda; class Insecta; order Diptera; family Tachinidae; genus Nowickia; species Nowickia ferox. Next base: position 44,666,299 of record OW387023.1, on the reverse strand, counting down.
TATAAAATGATTAGGTTAGTATATTTTATATGAATACATATGCATCTAATAGTTTCATCACATTCACATACATTTTTAGGTATTGTAATAATTTACTTCAGTACTGAAAAGCAGAAAGTCTTATCAACATTTCTAAGTTTAGCCGAAGTGTTAAATAAATATAATTTGGAACCGAAAAATCTATTGGTTATCGACACTGACAATGCCAACGTTATGGTCGGTAAGAAAAAGAGCGGTAAGAATGTAATACCATGACGATGCCGCTGATATCTTCAAGTTCCCCATGAATATCGATGCCTGTGGCGCTGAGGCATCGCGCAATGGCACATAATGTGTCCTAATGTTTCTGGCTCCCACATATCCTGGTATAGCCTTCGAAAATCCTGGGAACCAATTTCCCATCTGCTGATCCTTACCCTAATCAAGAATACTTTAAGGACCCGTAGAGCTCTATTGTTCAACTCATAACGCTCGCCTACAATCTTTTTTACTGTCTCATTTAGCATTGAACTCAATCATTCTTATTAGTCAGCAGTCACATTTTCCTCAACATTGCAATGGCCTGCAACCTGTGCAAAATTCCCTTGAGTGTCCCCTTACAGTCCCCTTCAAAGTTTTTAACATGTATGTATGCAATGCGCAATATACATCCCAGGTTATAAAAGTAGTTTACTGAAGCTTTTAAATAATGGCACTATTCATGTTCCTTGAACAGATGATATGACGTATATACAAACTATGAGAACACAGAGAAGAATTAAATAAATGTCCCGCAAATAATAACTAGGAAATTGGGTAAAGTGTAGGATTATATTTTAAACCTGACGGTTAATGTTAGCGAACGATAAGATACGGCATCTGGAAAGCATTCATTCTTTCACTACACGTCCATTTATTGATGAGTATTATTTCAAAGTATTTCAAATATAAAACATATGAAAGAAACTACAAAAATACATATGTACATATGTGCATACTAAAGGGTCCGCCATCTAACGTTTTTTTTTTCAACTAGTGCTTATTTGGTGAATGGTAACACTTAGCTCATGTCTGATTTGACAGATAATTAGTTTTATCCTTCCGCTGAACGAATATGGTTGTGTATACGCTTGAACAACGCTGGGAAATATTGCCTGCGATCGACTTACAGAAGATGCCGATTTTGCCAAAAAAATCATCTTTTCAGATGAAGCTCATTTTGATCTTGGCTGGTATGTAAACAAGCAAAATTGTCGCATTTGGGGCACAGAAAACCCGCACGCATACATTGAAAAGCCGACGCACCCAAACCGAGTCACTGTTTGGTGCTTATTTTGGTCCAGAGGCATAATTAGGCCATTTTTTTTTCGAAAATGAGCAAGGAGTAGCCGTTACAGTCAATGGCGATCGTTATCGGGCCATGTTGAACGAATTTTTGTTCACACAAATTTAAGAGGAGGATATTGGCAACATTTGGTTTCAACAGGACGGCGCTACGTGCCACTCAGCCGAAGCTACACTCGATGTTTTGCGCCCTGTTTTTGAAGATCGCATTATCAGCCGCAGAGCTGATGTCGTTTGGCCACCTCATAGCTGCGATTTGACACCGTTGGACTATTATTTGTGGGGTGTCGTCAAAGATAAGTGTTACGCCGACAAGCCAGAGACAATTGACGCTTTAAAGGACAATATTCGTGAAGCCATTGGTGAAATACAGCTGCACACAATCGATAATGTGCTTCAAAATTGGACCGATCGTGTAGGATACTGCATGGCCAGCCGAGGCAGCCATTTGAAAGAAATTATTTTTCATTATTAACCGGAAGGATTGTACTTTCAAATAAAAAAAGAAATTCGAGAAAATATTCAGTAGTTTTTTTTTATAGCTGGCCACCGAGAGAAATACGAGAGTAATGTATTCGCGTATGTGTATTCATTTGTATAATAAGCCGATTGATGTTCGGCACTCTGGTGCTACTTTGGGCAGCTCAGACATAGATTGTAGTATTTATTAAAAGAAAATTTAAAATAAAATATACCCTTGACTTTAGTCAAGTTTGTGTTTAACAGCCATTGACAGCAGACTACTACGTGATTTGAGATGAGTGATATAAATTAATTTGGATGACTTTCATTGCTTGCACGCGTTTTTGTAAGCGACGGGATTTCCTTTCAATTCACCAGTTTTAACTTTGTGATGTCCCCGTGAATTTCGGAAAAAGCTAATTTTCTAAATTAAATGAAAAGTTGGCGAAATTGTTTTATTAATGTAAGCATTCATTTTAAATAAAAGTTAATACAAAAGAAAAAATTTGCTTTGCTTGCTTCTCATTATTCTTGAATAATTTCCAGTAGGATTCTTATCGGTAAGTACAAGCGAGTTACATTACTATACTCAGCTGCGCCTGAGCCACAGTCTGTCTAAAAATTTCTTTAATTTTTCATTTTATTTCTCATAAAATTTATAATAAATTTAAGTATTGTCAACTTAAAATTATTACAGCTTCTATGAGCTTGAAATTTCCATTACAAAAATTAATGGACATTTTACTGCTTGTTTATCGGCGTCGAAGGAATTCTTTCTTTCTTACAGTTACATTTGAAACAAAAACAAAATTTTAGAATTTGGGCATTAGTGTTTAAAAAGACGATGAAAAATTTATAATTTTTGAAAGAGACCTTAAACAATTTCATCGTGCAAATTAAGTCATACAATCATTCAAACTAACTTTTGAAAATTTTTGATATTAAAGTAAAAAAGGATTATAATACAAATTTCTGAATGAATGAAAATAAATTTGACTGTCACTTACGCCATTTTATAAATATGTGTGTCACAAAAGTCTATACATTTATGAAATAACGTGTACTTTTAATTTCCCGTTTTCCCGGGAAAATCTCAAAAATTTCCCGGGAATATTAGGCAGACATTTCCCGGGATTTCCCTAAAGGAACTCCCGTTTCCCAAACCCTATTAATGATTGATGATTAAAAATATCTTTTATTTTTTTTGCGCCTTCACATCAGGGATGCGATATCAGAATTTAACATTTTACTATTTTTCGAGAAAAATTGTACTTATTTCAGTACGATTGTACCAAATTAATTGTTATTATTTTTTTCAAAACGTTTTTGACTCAACTAAAAATAAACAAATGAATTTTACTTGACAAAAAGGCACTTTGAAGTTTATTTATTATAATATTATTATAATAATAACTGTGCTAGCCCAAAAATGTAACAAGCCGGGCACCAGTTGGGTAAACCTAATTTGAGTACGCTGAATCCAGTGTTTAAAAACAATTCGTCTATGTTCCGGCTTCCCCATCGTTTTCACATGTTTTCTTGTGAGTTCGTATGTTAAAACACTTGCCACATCCGAATTTAGGAGTTAAAAATTTGGAAATGGACGATTTTAATTTTTTTTATTTTCTTGTTTCGTTGAGTTGATTCCTCAAAAGTGAAAATCAAAAAATTTTAAAGTTTGAAATCGTCCATTTTCAAATTTTTTTCTTCTAAATTCGGATGGTAGAACACATACTATTAATTTGTATTTTCTAAATATCAACTTAAACAGATGTAGCATGTGTTTTAATATCCGAACTCACTAGAAAACATTTGAAAATTATGTGGAAGCCAGAACATAGTCGATTAAGATTGAAAATTTGGTTAAAAGTACCTAAAATCGCAATTTTATGGGCCATAGTTTAGAATTATCAAAATGCCAAAATTGGTGATACGCTCTGTAAAGTTTTATCGTTAGCGAAAATTTACCTAAAAACATATTTAAATATTTTGAAAGAACCTTCCCCTGAAAAAATTAAGTTTTGTCGCTTACGATTAAATCGAAAATAAGGCTCGATATCGTCATATCAAATCAAAAAGGTAAATGAAGTTCGAACAATAATAATTAAAAAACTAACTAAAATTAATAGCTATGGGCTTGTAGCAAAAATTAAATAAAAATATACTTAATAGTAACAAACCAAAATAGTTTGTCTTAAGTGGAAAAAATAAAAGAATTAACTAACATGTGCATAATTAGTAAAGAACAAACAACAATGGCAAGACTAATGGTAAATTGAGAGATGGTAAAAATGAGCCTTCATTACAAAAAGCTTTCAGCAAATTGTAATACGATGAATCAAAACAATTCACATATTCCATTTGCACTGTAAACTTCAGTATATAACGCAGAAATCTACATCAACTGACACCACACAGTGGACCAAACACAGAGAACGCTGATGATGAAGGTGTAGTGACCTTCATCCGGTTGTCCCGTTCTCCTAAGTGTTTGTCAGAATACTTACAATTAACTTTGGTGTTATTTGTTCATTAATAATTATCACATGTAATTTGGCTTACAAAGCGATACGAACTTTAGCCTAATCAATTCATAAATATAGAAAAAAGGTGTAAGTTTTTGCGAGTTTACTTTTCCCTATACTTTTGAATTTCGTTAATAAATTCCATATTGATTTCCTTAATTAGGAGTACATTTAATACAATAAAAAATCAGTTTTAACTTTTTTTCTAAGATACGACTTTTTTTGATTTGATATGACGATATGTATGTATATTAAGGTGATAACTTTTTTTGGGCGTCATTTTTTAGTTTAATTTGGTAAAAAAAAAAATTCACACACCAAAAACGATTTCTAAAATGCGTTTAATTATTATTTTTAAATAACTTTTTTTTAAATATGGTAAATGTAAGAAAAATTCGACCTTATTAAACAATCCAAATGCTTACAACTGTTCAACGGTAGAACAGTTTGTCATAGCTCTAACTTTACTTACTTCCTTTTTATAACTTTATCAGAAGCAAATATTTTTTTCTTGAATAAATGAATTATATTAAAGTTTTTGAATTAAAAGATCGACTTTAATATTTGATTTGCAACCCATAGGCAACACGTAAACTTCCACGTAAATTTTAATTGGATCAAGAAAATTCCAACAGTAAAGATATGTGTGTAATATGTACATATCGCACACTAAATCATAGAGTCACAACTCAAACAATTTCAGATGCTGAGTAGTGACAAACAACTGTTAATACCGTACAAACGAAGCAAGTATGTAACATAAAAATAAGTATAACGGTGTTTTATATTCTTCAAGAAGACTGTAATGTAAAAGAAATTGTTGCGGCCGTTAAGAAATTTCTTCAATTAACTGGTTTATAAAAAAACAAAACGACTTTGATTATTTTGAGTTGTGACTGTTTATGATTTAGTGTGCGATATGTTTATACAAGCATGTGTACAAATAGTAACAGTAAACTGTTATGACTAAATATTAAAGGGAATAAACTTCCAAGTTATTCTATGTACATATTTCTGTATTCTGAATCAAAGAATGCACTTAGCAACCATGGCCAACGCATTAAATCTTCCCATTATATAGGGTGTTTTTTTTAGAGGTATAGAACTTCGAATTGAAATAAAACACAAGAAAATCGTTTTAATGTCCATCAATTTGGCTTTATTGGAAGGATAATTTTATGCCATTAACGTTTAAATATGATTTCGGGCATGTGGCCGCCGCGGCTGGCTCGAATAAAGCCAATTCTACAGGTCCAATTTTCAACCACTTTTTCGAGCATATGGGGCCGTATGTTGGCAATAACGCCACGAATGTTGGCTTCCAAGTCCCCTAACGTTTCTGGTTTGTTGGCGTAGACGAGCGACTTCACATATCCCCAAAGAAAATAATCCATTGGTGACAAATCACACGATCTTGGTGGCCAATTGACCGGTTAACCGAATTAATTGCTCTGATGGACAATTATGTCGACCATAAAATGGACGGAGCTTGCGGTAAACTTCGCGAACTGAACCATTATTTTCGAAATAAATTTGCACGATTTGCAAGCGTTGTTCTTTTGTCAACCTGTTCATGATTAAATGGCAAACCAAACTAAATATTAATCACTTGAAAGCTGACAAAATGGCCGCCAGTTAAAAAAGTTATGCCAACTTAAAGTTCTATACCTCAATAAAAAACACCCTATAGCTCCTTCTTTTACGGCCTGGCCCACTATGTCGACAAGAAAGTTTCTTTCGCTTACTTACATTGAAAACAAAAACAAATTCTCTTATTTTGTTATTGTTTTCAATATAAGTAAGCGAAAGAAACTTTCTTGTCGACATCGTGGGCCAGGCCGTTAATATTCTGCAACGTTATATCAACATCATACCTATCTTTGCAGTTTTTAACAACATCATTCGATTTAGTTAAGTTTTTACTCCAAATTTTCTTATTTCTTTAAACACATATTTTGCTTTTCTTATGAGTCATTTGGATCATACCGAATTTATTTTAATTTTTAGCTACAAATTATGTGCGAAAATGACAAAAAAAAAACTGTTTTTGCACATAAATATTATAGAATTTCAGTAAAAAATACTATTTTATTATAAACTTCATCGCGTTTGGTGCAGTTCTTAATATATTTCCATGCTCTACAGTATATACTATTTTACTTTGGGAGGTATGATATTTGCAAAAAAAAAAAAAATTAAAAAAGTTACCACCCTATTGTAGTACATGCTTCCAGTTGAACTTAATATTTTCCTTGATTGTCGCTTAAGGTAGAGGTCCATAGCTAGCTTTTTGCGCGTTACGCTTGCTATGCATCTGTCAAAAAAGTAGAATCAATGTAATAGTATGTGACAAGTTACATTGCAAAAAGCGCAGAACGCGTAGGCGCGTTCAAAGCAAAAAGTAGGTCTACTTTCTACTTTTGTACGCGTTACAAGCACCATGAAAGAAAGTCAGCTGTTCTTGAATGCTCAAGATGTTAAATAATACTTTATTTCTTACGTTATCGATAAATATTACTTTGCCGTGGATAATTTTTTTTCTTTTTTTTCAATAAAAAAAATTTCTTAGTAAAAAAAACTTATAAAATATGTGAATATTTTCATTAAAGTGATGTATTTTAATTAACTTCTCACCACACTTTTCTCAGTAACAAATTTTGCATATTAGTGTCTTCTCCGCTAAATCTGTATTAAATAGCTGCTTAGAAAAGTTATTGCTTAAGCCAATAATGTGCATACATTTATATGTAATTTTCAATTTACTTACATTAAAGTCAACAACAGCCGACAATCTGCTGGAATAGCCCTGGCCGAGTTCTTCTCAAGACTATCTTTTAAAATGCTGAATAAATAGTCAAAGACATCTGCAGACATTCTTGTCGCGGTTCGAAATTGCTCAGGGTCAGAAGTTTTAATTTTTTAAATGTGGTTTCAAAAAACCCACTTAAATTCCGTTCTAAATACAACGGCCGTACACAAAACCTTTTCTTTTTTGAAATTGTTCATAGGCATTTTTTTAAGTATTTATAAACAAACGCACACAGCTGATCAAAATAAAAATAAAATGGCGCATGAAAAGCAGTGCATGTAACTCAACGCGAACAAAGTATAGAACGAAACAAGAGGATGAAACGCCTGTAAAGCATAACGCGCAAAAAGCGAGCTATGGACCTCCACCTTTAAGATATTGGGGGTGCCAATATTGTAGAACATGTTTATTTTAAACTTTTTTGTAAAACTTTTTTATTGTTTATTGAATTTTATTAGCCGTGACATGTGCACTATTTAAACGCTTCCATAAACATTCTTGTCTTTCAGTTCTATGCTTTTTAAATTTTTTTTCATTTTAAATTTTATGTTTTTTCTTCTTTTTCTATGAGTAAGTGGATTCTATTAAAGTAATTAATTCAATTTTTTTTTGCAAATTTTTTATAACAATTTTATTTATGTGGCTGAGATATAGACAGCACTCGAAGCAGCTGTCGATTTAGTGGGTTTGGAGTAGAAATAATAATAAAAAAAATTTAAATAAAAAAGGCAATTGTACAATTTGTTTCTGTTTCTGTTTCTATTCAGTATGAATATATGACTAATTTCGTATACAACACATTCATTCATGCACGAATCTAAAAATATTTGGACATTTTTTTTCTTCAACTCTGCAATTAAACATTTGATTTTTTATAACTTATAATTCTTTTCAATTCGTCATTTCAATAAATTACACAATTTATGGCTCATAAATTGTAAGTTATTGAGATATTTGCTTGCATGAGTATGACTAGTTATTTAATAAGTGCTCTATGTGTAATTACCACGATTCAAAATTTGGATAACGAATTTAGTTTTGATTTTTTGAAATCTTTATAAGTTGTTTTATTTTTGTTTTTGTTTACATTTATTCTAAAAATGACAGCTAACCATGTATACATATGTATGCTAAACACTTGCTACGAAGCTATTCAGCATTTTCTATCTTGCAAAAACATACTCTTTATCATGATTAATCATTCATTATTAGTTCAAGTTGTTTATATTTGTGACATATAAATGTACACCTTTGTTACTAAACTTCCTCAAATCACCACTAATGTATGAACATACCTTTCTGCATTCGCATTTTTTGCAGATTTTTGACCCGTCCTGATTTCTGGGTATGTGCAATTTTATATGTAAAAATACACTTTTCCATGTTATAAACATCCATTCAAGTAAATTCCCTTAGTATTCGTGTCAATGCTCTAGTCTGGTGTTTCTTAGACTTTACTTTTAGCCAGTTATCCATAAAACTTGTATGTACATATATTTCTGCACAACCTCTGAAATAACAGAGTATCGCATGTAGATACATGTATGTACATACATACAGGGTGTTTTTTTTAGAGGTATAGAACTTCGAATTGAAATAAAACACAAGAAAATCGTTTTAATGTCCATCAATTTGGCTTTATTGGAAGGATAATTTTATGCCATTAACGTTTAAATATGATTTTGGGCATGTGGCCGCCGCGGCTGGCTCGAATAAAGCCAATTCTACAGGTCCAATTTTCAACCACTTTTTCGAGCATATGGGGCCGTTTGTTGGCAATAACGCCACGAATGTTGGCTTCCAAGTCCCCTAACGTTTCTGGTTTGTTGGCGTAGACGAGCGACTTCAGCGGATGCGTATTATCACATAGAGTAAACGTAGTGCGAAAACGATCCATGGTTAACCGAATTAATTGCTCTGATGGACGATTATGTCGACCATAAAATGGACGGAGCTTGCGGTAAACTTCGCGAACTGAACCATTATTTTCGAAATAAATTTGCACGATTTGCAAGCGTTGTTCTTTTGTCAACCTGTTCATGATGAAATGGCAAACCAAACTAAATATTAATCACTTGACAGCTGACAAAATGGCCGCCAGTTAAAAAAGTGATGCCAACTTAAAGTTCTATACCTCAATAAAAAACATCCAATACATATATCGAGCATTTCCTGCAATACAGTAATAACCTAAAAATCAATCGTAATTACTGAGCTAATAATACATAGTTAATCAACAAATTGTTTAAATATTTTGTACAGAAGTGTAAGTAAATTTAAAACAATAAACTCGTTTTCTGCAAAACAAGTTTTTTTGAGTTGTGACTTTATTGCAGCAAAGACTCTCAAAAAATAACTTACGGCCTGTCCCACGATGTCACTCGAAATCGTTCGATCGGCAACTTGTAGTGCAAATAACAATAACATTAGAAAATTTGTTGTTGTTTTCGATATAAGTATTCGATCGAACGATTTCTAGCGACATCGTGGGACAGGCCGTTATTATAGATCGATTGAAAAATAGGCAACACCTTCCGAAACAATGCTTATTACATATTTATATGCACAATATGGGAATGTTTTTCTTCGAAATAATATCGTTCAAGTATAGGCCCTCATGCTGGCTGCACTCAGTAAGTCGAGTAGTAAAATTCACTGCTGCCATTTCATGTATTGTTTATTGAAGTTTATTGATATAACTCTCTTTACAATTGGCAAATGCTATTTTGCCTATGTCGTCTAAGGAACAAGTCCGCTAAGGTTAAATCAGGACTGCGTGGACAATTAATAGTGCTTCTTCAGGAGATCGATTTTTAAAGAAAGTCCAAACTCTTGTTGTCATCTTGGGTCTATAATCTAGGCCTCAATTGATATCTACCTCCTTGTTCTTTCCTGAAGATTTTAAGAATCGTCAGGAACAGATTGATCAAAAAGGTTTGTTTTTACTGCCAATCTTAATTATGTTGGTTGCCTCGTGATATATCTCTTTACATTACTGAAGTGGTGTAAACCTCTAATATTGCCAAACCTTCTACGGGAAATACCATTTTTGTAAAACTCTTACATGCACTCGCTCCCCCAGAATTCAAAAACTGTAGAAAGATTTTTTCGGTTGAACATATGTAGGCAGGGGGGTTAATGTATGACGATGATGATGATCGCAAAATAAATCATGAATGGTGTAAGCCTACGATGTTTGTTGTATCACGCTCTCTTGGAAGAATACGCATTGCGTATTTAATATCGTAGTAACTCACGAAGTGGCTATGGTAGCAGACAAAATCAGTGGTAGAATGAAATTGGATGACTATTGTTCAACCAATCTCAGTAAAAAGTTATCTTCCAATGAAGTCAATAAGATCTTGAAGTAGTGATCCGGAAGTAGTGCAAATCTGAAACATTTCTAATGATTTTAGCATAGAGTTTTCAATGGAAGAAGTTCTCTATTTTGATGCCTATTCAGTGAATCCGAAGGCATTTTCATGTTGGAAAGTAAATTTGATTTTTTGTATGTACTTTTCAATAAGTCCAAGGAAACTAATTTATCATTACTTCTAAAGAGTTAGAAAAAAACTCTGCACCACCCTTGGAAAGGCCAAATATAGCTGGAAAACCATTGTATTATAGAGCTTTAAAACGTGGTTGACTTTTTTTCTGAAAATTTCAAAGAATCGATCCCATTTGCTATTGTTGATAATCACTTTCTGAAAAGTCCAAAAGGCAGTATAGAAAAAGTAGTTCCCCAATATTTACTTCCAATTTTTTTTTACTGGGATGTCAGTAGTTGGTCGGTCGCGGTCAACCACACAGCTGCCGAGGTGCTGTTTTTTTAATACAACTGAGGGGATAGTCTGAGATGATTAGAGACTACGAAAATATGTGCCTAGAGAAGAATGAACTACTGAGCGGTTTGCCTCTGTGAGGCGTAGTACGATTCGCTGTCAGTTGGCCACAAATTGATTTAATCCTAATGATGAACATCTTGTTTCTACAAACAAATTTGCTTGTTTCTCCAGAATACATTTTATTTTGTAGCGATAGCGCAAAGAAATATAACCCACATTAGGTCTATACGCCACAGAGTTAATAGATTTGGATACACTGCTGTCACCAATTAGATTACTCGCCTTCTATTGTACACATTTGACCACCTTCAAGATAGATTTTAAAGCAAATAAGAGTTATATACCTTTTTTATTTGGATATGTGTAGGATTTCTAAATTTTATAAACATAAGAAGAAGTGAAGTACCCATTAGGTTAGGTTAGATTAAGTTGAAAGTAAGTGTAATCCCCGTATGGGATCTTATTGCCCTATTCGGGATGTTTTTCGTTCTATCAGATGATGCAGGATACCACCTAATGTATCTATCTGCCCAGGAAATCTTGTTCGAACAAATGGTCACGTCAAACTACCAGTCTTTTCTATGTATTCTATTAGGTGTCTCCAATCAGAGTCCCTGTTATATTCCACGTCCGGTATGTTTTGTATTCTACGCTGACTTAATGCCAGACAATGGCACAGATAGTATTCCTCTTCGCAGGTTCTGGTTGTGATATTCTCTATCAGTCCAACGCTAGAAATATCTGTTGCACCATTTTTAGACTTGAAAAATGTATTCAGTACAATGAATATCACACTAAAATTTTTATGCCAAGAGCATCAAGAGCTTCTTTTTCCATAATTTTTAAGTTATTTTCCCATTCCGAAGATTCTATTGGTAGGTATCATCCTATATTGTGTGGTGACTTATGGGATGTTCCATTGTATGGCTTAAAAACACATTTTCTAAACGCCTTCAATTTTATTGATATCAATATAAAGTTGAAATATGGGAATTAATAACGGAATATGATATCGGGTAAGTGTCCACGTCTAGCTCGTCGACAGATGACCGCTCTTTTCACAAAATTTTGAACCACATTCTGCATCAAAACTTCGCTTATCTCACAAATGCAGCGCCGAATTTCTTCAGTCAGAGCGTCGGTTGTTTTTGGTTTATTCACGTAAACCCGGTCTTTCAAATTAAAATTCACAGATTTCTTAATTAGAATTCTTTGTTAAAGAGGTTAACGTTAGATGGTTAAAATTTCCCAACTTTTCACTAAAGAAATGTAAAAGGATGACAGCTTGACATTTCATTTGACAGCCAATTCACTTCCTAACCTCAAATTTGCCCACCCTTTATATTGGGTGTTTTTTATTGAGGTATAGAACTTTAAGTTGGCATCACTTTTTTAACTGGCGGCCATTTTGTCAGCTGTCAAGTGATTAATATTTAGTTTGGTTTGCCATTTCATCATGAACAGGTTGACAAAAGAACAACGCTTGCAAATCGTGCAAATTTATTTCGAAAATAATGGTTCAGTTCGCGAAGTTTACCGCAAGCTCCGTCCATTTTATGGTCGACATAATCGTCCATCAGAGCAATTAATTCGGTTAACCATGGATCGTTTTCGCACTACGTTTACTCTATGTGATAATACGCATCCGCAGAGACGTCGAACAGTGCGCACCGAAGAAACAATTGCCGCTGTAGAGCAAAGTGTTGAAGAGGACCCGAATGAATCGATTCGCCACCGTGCACAGCAATTGTAGCTTTGTCCATCAACTTTATGGAAGATTTTGCGCAAAGATCTTGGCTTGCGACTTTACAAGATCGAGCTTGTGCAAGAATTAAAGCCGCGAGACCATGCAATGCGTCGTGATTTTGGTGTATGGGCCGAAAATGAGATTGATCTCGATGCTGATTTTCATCGCAAAATTTTGTTCAGTGATGAGGCTCATTTTTGGTTGAATGACTACGTCAACAAGCAAAATTGCCGCATTTGGAGTGAAGAGAATCCACATGAGACCCTTGAGACGCCATTACATCCACAAAAACTGACTGTTTGGTGTGCTCTATGGGCTGGTGGAGTCATTGGGCCATACTTCTTCCGAAATAATGCTGGAGAGTCAGTTACCGTTAATGGAGACCGGTATAGAGCCATGATAACCGACTATTTTGTTCCCGAATTGGATGGCATGAATGTGGATGAGTTGTGGTTCCAACAAGACGGCGCTACATGCCACACAGCGCACGTCACAATCGATTTATTGAAGGAAACATTCGATGAGCGCATAATTTCGCGGAATGGACCTGCCAATTGGCCACCAAGATCGTGTGATTTGACACCATTGGATTATTTTCTTTGGGGATATGTGAAGTCGCTCGTCTACGCCAACAAACCAGAAACGTTAGGGGACTTGGAAGCCAACATTCGTGGCGTTATTGCCAACATACGGCCCCATACGCTCGAAAAAGTGGTTGAAAATTGGACCTGTAGAATTGGCTTTATTCGAGCCAGCCGCGGCGGCCACATGCCCGAAATCATATTTAAACGTTAATGGCATAAAATTATCCTTCCAATAAAGCCAAATTGATGGACATTAAAACGATTTTCTTGTGTTTTATTTCAATTCGAAGTTCTATACCTCTAAAAAAACACCCTGTATGTACATATGTTCAATTATTGTAACTCGGCATAGATTTTATATAATGTGTGTTTTTATTTTGGTTTTCATAAGTTTTATTTTAATCGAAAGATAATACCTGACCATCGTTCGAGGAAGACTAATTGCTAATTCTGATACCTTATTACTTTTTGACGCAGCGGAGGCCGTACGTAAATGATAACGTGGCGAATGTGACATTTTAAGGCGTCAAACATCTGTAGATTATCAGCGTACACTAAAGACTTTATAAAACAGCACAAAAAATAGTTCAGCAATGTCTTATCGCATGATTTGAAGTTAGATTAGATAGCGTGCCCATTACGCAAAATTATTTGTTCAGCTAACTTTTTTTTTTTTTTTAAATAAATTTATTGTGCTATGTGCTGTGTGGATTGTTCTTACTGTAGCTGAAGGATATTCCAATAATTCGAAGAACACATCTCCAATACCGAACGTACTCATTTGGTTCTTCATTCTTCAGGTTTCTTCGATTCTGTACTGTATGACGCTCTGAGGATACTACTTGTCCTGGTTGATCGAATCAATGGGCCTCATAGTCGTTGGCGTATTTTAACTGTGAATACTAGATTTCCTTCCTAGATTAAAGAGCGAATGTTGCGCTTTTCTTTGATCTATTACAAGAACTTCGAAGTCAAAGTCGAAATACTCCAATCATCATAAGAGAGACTTAATCTGACGAATGATTACGCCGACCGTAAACTTCACAAAGAGCTAGTCCAATTTCTCGAGCCGAACTTGTTTTTTGTCGCAAAGATCTCTGAACAGTTTTAAAGCTTTGATTAGGCCTAATGCCAACCTAATAAAGTTCTATTACTTTAAAAAACAAAAATTAGTTTTAATATATTTCATGCTGCGAAAAGTTAGTTTGATTGATTTGATTTAAAGAAAATTTTATTTTCATTTGATTTTTTTAACGCTGATAACAGAACGGTCAATAACTTCAGTTAAAACTTTTTGTGGTATATAATTTTCGAAAAAATGGTAAAAGTTTAAGATCACATTTTTTAATTTTCCAAGAATTTTTTTTTAATTCAGTCTCATCTAAAATTACGATTTCGCTTGATTATATATGTAAATTTTTAATTCTTGCTTAAGTGTGGGGTTTCTATGGCTCATTAACATTATATTCATATTTTTTCAATGCTTTTTGTCAATTAATATAATTTTTTACTCAATGAATTAAAGTATTTATTAAAGTTTCAATATGAACATTAATGGTATTTCTATTCAATATTTTCCCACCATTTGATTTCTTTTTGTTCTTCATATCCGCAAATTTCCAGAAATGTAATTCAAAGCATTAATTAAAAATATTTAAACATTATTTTACAATAAATAAAAGCAATTCGGTTCGAAAGTTTATGAAAACTTTTGGCACTCTACATGCAGAAGTCTAAATAAATAGCACTTGCTTAGAAACCGAAAGATTTGGCTTGAGCTCACATCTCGAACGTAGTATACAAAACATGAAAATATGTATGTAAAAAAAAACATGACACAGGAGTCGACTTATTGTGTTTGAAAAATAATGCACTTGTTTTGTGAATCGCTCATAAATTTTGCTGACGATTTTTTAATGTGTCAATAAACCAGTATTCGTATCATCACAAAACCATTATTTTTCAAGTGCAATTGGAATCCATTAGTTAAATAAATAAATACAAAAAATACAAAACAAAACCAAATCGTTGTTAATCGTCCAAAGGCGTGAATGTGGCATTTAATAGAAATCAACAGCAACAATTAAAAAATATTAAAAAAATACACATAATTAACTGGCTGCAGACAACAACGTACTACATGCACTGCATTCAGATGTGACAACAAATTCTACGACCACAATATCTGAGCTTTTGCAATACAATAACAACAGCAGCCATAAAAGCAATTGCAGAAACATGTGTTAGGATTTATAACATGAAAAAAGTCGGAAAAATAATAATCAAAATGGGTAAAACTATATTCTATTTATAGGACACACACACACACACACACACACAAAGAATATCAAATACGCCCTGCTGTTCGCGAGTAGTGTCAGTCTGCCCAAAAGGGAAAACTGCTGCACATTAAGATCCGCTATAAACTCTTGCTAATGAGATGCTAACTATTTGCTAGGTTAGGAAAATTATGTTATTTTTTAAGCAAATGTATATATCAAAGTCAAAAATCACTGATGATATAAAAAAAATTTGCATTTAAAAATAAAATTTGTAAACAATAAATTAAAACTTTAGCATATTCAATACTTTGATCTAGCTAATTCCATATTGGTTTTAACTAGACATGCAATCTGCAGCTATATATTTCATCAGTTGTTGGACTCTCTGAGGACCTGTGTACGAATATTTAAGTTTAGTCATACCTAACCTGACCAGACATCCCGCTTTAGGCGTGATTATACCGATTTTCACAGGTCGATCCCGCCTCGAATTTCTATCCCGCTTTTTGGAGTTTTGAAATTTTCAATCTCTAATTTGATTTTTATTAAAATGTAAGAGTAAAAATTCTCATCATCAACATAAATAGTCATGAAGAATTTTAAACTGCTCACAGCATTTGTTTTCAAGATATTTTTTTAAGAAAACATTTTCTTTATTTAGAGAAGCCATGCGTGCTCACTTGTCCAAAACAGATTATTTTCTATCATCGTTAGAATCGCCGAGATTTCAGGTTTGTATTTGTAGCAGATACCAAATATTAAATAATTAGTATTTAATTTACTTAGGAGGTGACACACTTTTTGCCGCATTATTGACTCCTTTTGGTTAACACTATTGACGTTACTACTTCGAAAAAATTAAAAAATTTTTAGTGTTTTGGGTTCCAAGATATTTTGAAATAAATGTTGAGATGGCGCCATGCCAACTTTAGGCATTAAAACTTTTAATAGTCTGTAGCTTCTTCTGGACCATCAGTGTACACTTGTATTATTTTCGAAGACAAACAAAAATTTTTACTTTATGCGAGGCACCACGCGTAATTTTTCAATTCTGAAATTGTTTCAAGAGGCAATGAACAGATTTATCCCTACAAAATTTCAACATGCTCCCGATATTAGTTTTCCAGATATCTCAAAGAAATTATTTTCTCTTTATGGCGGGTGCCACACCCACATGTCCAATTCGAACTTTTTTCTAAGACAACGCACATATAAAAATCTTTACTTACACAAAATTTCAAGTTTCTTGCTTCATTAGATAAATGCAAAGATATTCCAAAAAAAATAAAATAAAAAAAATTATATGGAAGGTAGTGTTGAGCAAAACTGTGATTTTTTAATAATGTTGCTCCTTGTGAACGTGATTTCTAAATCGCTGTTCTTTTAAACTGTGATTTTGATCACAATTTAGCAGTATTTTGTTTGTAGCAGTTCTGTTATTTTGACAAAATCTAATAAGAAGAGCAGTTGTGAAATTAAACAGTGACTGTGATCACGGTTTAACACATTTCAGCTCTTCTGCTTTAAAAGTATGTATTAGTATTGGTATTGTGATAAATGCTAATAAGAAGAGCGACAAGAACAAACAATTAGCATCAATCCCAACAAAATATTGATAATTGTCGTATGACAGTCAGAGAGACAGTAAAATTGCAAATACAAAATTGTGAGAGCTATACATAGTTGCCAGAAAAGACGATTTGACACGATTAGACGATTTTTTCTCGACAAACGGTGAACGTATACAAATATTTACTGTAAAGTAAGCATGCAAGAGCATTCACAGTTTGTATGAAAGAACTACATTTGCAAAACCTGTTACTTGATAAATTCAGTCACAATTGTGATTAGTGTTTTTTCAATCGCTGTGAAAAAGTAACAGGTTTCGAAAAATAGCTGATCACTAATGGAAGGTGCCAAACTAGGGAGTATTTCTTACAAAATCTCAGGTGTTTTATCGTATTAGTTTTTGAGATATTTTAAAATAAATATTTTCTATGCATATATAGGAGGTGCCACGCTCACTTGCCCACTACTAAATAAATACTATTTCTTTAAACTATTACGAATATTAAAAATATTAGGCAAATTGGTCCAGCCCTTCTCCGATTTTAGATAAATTAAAAAAGGTGGGCGTAGTAAATTTTTCTTTGTGCAAAAACCTAAGCTGAGTTATGACAAACATTAAGAAAAAGCGAAATCGCCGTTCTTTAGTTTATATATATATATATATATATAAATATATAAATATTTTTGTTAATTTAAATGCGTTTCTTTCCAGTTGAAAACTGTGTTTCCTAAATACATATGAAACTGTGTATACGAATATTACACATCCCGCTTTCCAAAATATATTTATTTTAAAATCCCGCTTTTTGGCGATATTTTCTTAAAAATCCCGCTTTTTGATAGACCATGTCCCGCTTTTTCCAAAAACCATCTGGTCACGTTAGTCATACCTTAATGCCCAGTACACACTATGGCATTTTGTGACATCGCAAGCAAAAACAGAAGTGTGTACTTGTAGCAACGTTTCTCATTTCCGATATTTTTCGTTGCGTGGCTATACATCACAAGCTGTTTAAGCATCTTATGTAGACAGTTGTGAGAACAAGTTGGCAGCACTGCAGACACACGCTAACATTTTGTTACATTGCGTACATACCGAAATAATTTTACATTTATGCGGGTATAAGAATTTAAAAAGTATGGAAAACGAAAAAGGAATTGGAAAAGCTCGGAAGCGTGTGAGAAAAATTCGAGCGTCCTGGACACATGACATGACGACACAGATAATTCAGCTTGTGGTGCTGCGTGAGGCTGTATGGAATCATTTAAGGATGAACATTTGCGGAATTTATAGGGATAGAAACGCAAAGGAAATTTCATGGGCAGAAATTTCGGTGGAATTAGGGCTTCATGCGCACGAAATTTTTAAACCAACTTGAATACTGCTACCGTAAAATGTAATGCAGAGTGCAATAGAATCCTTTGGTGGCGCACATATTGAGCCGCTGCCATTTTCCACCACTTTCTTTGCCGTTTTTTAAATTGTCTTAATAATTTTCTTATTGAATTTGAATTGAATAATTTTGTGATTATACATTTGTATAAATATTAATTAACAAACAATACGAAAAACCAAGTATCACAATTGCTAAAACAAATGACACTAAATTCAATTAAATCAAACATTTTTCTGGATGTAAGCAATATTGCCGTATTGCCATTATTTAGGGATGGGACACTTTCTTTTCACAATGTCACAACCAAATTGTGTGTTATCGAATAACTTGATGGGAATGGCATTGCAAACATTTGAAAAGGAAATGCCAGATTTAAAAACCACATCACTCATTTTTCTGATGTGCATTAGTGTCCGTTGTATCAGTTGTTGTGCGAAAAGTTCTAGCAGCGATGCCAACTATTTATAACCCAAACGCGCTATTCCCCTTCGCAAAAGGCGCAAGAACGCGCTAAGTTACAGCATGGTCAACTATTTGTAGCCAAATCGTGCTATTTTTCTACGTGTTAAATTCATTTTTAATAAAAGTCTATGTATGTAGATGTGTATTAGTAAATACAATTGATTTTTTTAGTAGCTCTTTTCAGAATTTATAATGTTGTTTCTACGAACTTATATCCTAAATCAATAAAATCATTTAATACAGTATCAGAATTGCCTTCCAAATAGTCGAAATCCTTAGTTTTTATTTTTAACCCCAGACTAAAAAGAGGGGTGTTGTAAGTTTGTAATGTGTGTACGTGGCCACGTACAGACCAAACGGCTGGACGGATTTTGATTTAGTTTTTTCTGTTTGAAAGGTGGCTTGATCGAGAGGGTTCTTAGCTATGCTTTTTGTACTTCAGCTAGAATTGATGCTTAATAAGTTATATAATTTTTTTTTTGGTCACGATAGGAGTACATATTTTTAGTTGTGAAATTTCAAATTATTTGTCATTTACAGTATTAAAATGAGTTTTTTAATTCTAACCTTAGTCAAGGGTATTTTATTTGCGACAGATGAATCATTATTAACCAATTTAAAAAATTTTATAAGTTTTGAATACTAGAACATTGTTAAATTTATGCAAAAAAGTAAAAAAATATTGAACTGAATGATGATGACTTTTTAGTAAACGCGCTAAGACGAAAAAAAGCGTGTTTGACATAGTTAAAACGCGCTAAATCTAGCGCGAAATGCGCTAAATTGGCATCGCTGAGTTCTAGAGATGCAGGCATAAGGCACTGGTCACTAAACTACATTAACTTCAGCAGATGCTAATCCTAATGTCACATCAGAGCGCCCTCCTTCGTCGGTATTGCGTAGAAGAATAATCGGAGAAGTAAAATAACCAATAAAATGTATACTAAACACAATTTCAAAATTTAATACACCTCATTGACACCAGAGGCGCTGCAACACTGCATTATTAAAACGTGCGAAAAAGCAGAGTTGTAACAAAAGAATGAAGCGTTCCTCTATCTCTTCCTTCAACACCTGTCTTCACTATCACTTCACTATCACCCTCTCTCACTACTCTTCTCTTCAAATCATGGGTAGCATAAAGGGCTCATTGTATTGGACCCAAGTGAGCTGGACTCTAAATTTCACCCTTCCTTGCCAGCAGCCTCCTAAGCTAACCCTAACCCTTTTCTAGAGTGTAGGATCTCTGGTGAATGCATTTTTCTCAGATAAAGAAAAATATATATATATATATATTTAGTTCTTTTCTTAAGAGAAAATTAAAATTATAGTTGACAAAACTTTGAATTTATTATTGTTAACTAAGTTAATGTTTGACCTATTCTAACGTTTTTATTTTGAGAACATACATTTTCATATTTTTTTTGCGTCAGCTAGTGGTTCCAATACTTTTTATTATTGAATTTTAGCTCCGAAGAATGTATCTTATTATTCACACAAAAAACTAATATGAATAATTTTTTAATATCAATTAATATATTCGTAATATCAATTAAAACATTAATTAATTTTCACCTATAAACAATTTGATAATATTAATTAAGTTTTTCCACTCAAATTAATTAATACAATTAAAAATTTCATTGAATCAATTAAATTCTTAATTGAATCAATTAAATTGAAAACATTAATTGGTGAATAGTTTTTTCTGTATTAAATAAAAATATTGCATAATATTTATAAAGTATTTCCTTTCAAATACGAGTAGACGTTATTTAAAAAATGCGTTATTTATTTATTTGTCTATGGAAAAGTAATTCTTACAGACATTTTAAATTAACAAATACATCTGTTCACAAAATAATACATATTACATAATATTGAACAAAAATACAAGTTACAATAAGTTACGAGTTTAAAGATATTAACAGATTATCTTTTATAGCAGTAGGGCATTTATAATAATCAATGAATTTATAAAATTTGTTGAAATCGTTACACATCCTTCTCATTCGATCAGCATTAGCATAGTTACATAGCTCTAACAAATATAACCGATAAAGGAATTAAATAATGTGAAGGGCGCTGTGGAACATTAAAATTTAGATTGTTGATTAAAAATCCAGAGCATACGTGCTTAACCAACAACAAACAACTTTTTTTAATTCGTAGTCATTAAGACATGAGTTCAAGAAAAATTAACAATTACAATAGTAATATATTTTTCATAACAAGCTGCTTCTTGCATTTGACTAAACACTGCTAGACATCTGCTAGCAATTTGCTAAACATTTGCTTTAGTTTCTTTTTACATTTCAAATGAAAATATGCACAGTGTAGCTCGGTTATAAATAACATCGGCTATAAAGAATTACCGCATATTCCAATTTAAGAAGTTCTTTCTCTTTAACTAAATACCATTTCGAACCGTCTGAACACTGTAAAGAATTAACTTGTTCTTTACAAAACGAAGTAATATCTATTTTGTATAAGATGTATAACATATAACTTTTGAATTAAATCGGCAAAGCTGCAATGTAGCCATATTGAAAGAACAGTTGTTTTAAAGTCATACATTGTCAGCGTTAGCAGATAAGTTACGAAATATTGACGATACTTTGGGAATTTATACGAAATCTCAGTCGTTCGCAAATCGCTCTGCTATTGTGGTATTATGAGTGCAGTAAAAAAGACATCGCCAAGACAAACCAAGATTAGTAATTGCCAATTTGGAACACTAATGCCAGCTTTTGCATAGAGTTGCATCCACCTCTGGCTGTGGAAGCAGCGTTACCCAAGATAGCAAATTTTGACTAATAACAGCTGCAGTTGACAACTTCTAGATTGCTATCAGTTAGTATTATCATGACCACATTGACCGTGGTGTACGGTACTCATATCGTTTTCTCGTTGAGGAAAGTGTATTTCATGGTGAAATACTAAGCGAAAGAAATGATCAGAGAACATCAGCATTTTTGTTGAAATCACATGTTAGTTTCTTAATTCTAGTTGTTCAATGCAAGAATGTGCCACACAACCGCATCTTCTATGCATGCTTTTAATGCCGATTTAGTTGCATTGCCGTTCGATACCGGTAGCAACAATATATTTAAAAACTATTTTCGGGAAGCGGAATATATATAGAACACTCTCAAAATCGCAAAGAAAATGCAACCAGGCTTCTTGGATGAAGATATTATGACTAATTCGCAGGCCAATGGATGATCGGCAGATATGATAGTAAGGTTATTTTTCTCAACAATATATATATTTTGTCTCAGCTTCCAGGAGTGGAACCGAGAAGGTACAGTTTTCTAATTGATCTACGATTGTCCAGTCTTGCAAGATTCGCGTCACAAATTTTTAGGTAAACATGTACTAGACGACTTCTCGGAAGTATGCATGACCGAAACCTTAATGCAAAAGAGTTGATGTGGTAGCTTTTATCACTACATTTGACAATAGAACCAGACTTTCACTCGTAAGAATGGCATCGTGCTTTTCAAAATGGAATCTCATGATTTTATTTCCAACGTAAAGTAAGGAACTAACCTGACGAAACAAGTTTGGTTACTGCTTCTTAAGAGTTTTATAGATGCCAACTATTGTAACAGCTTACCTCCCACCACCTCATCCTCGAAAAGGAAATTCTTGATTCTGATCAAGTAAATTACTTTATCCTAAAGTCCTTTTCCCGTTTGACTTTTTAGTATGTAAAGGGTCCGCCATCGAACTTTTTTTCTTCAACTAGTGCTTATTTCGTAAATGGTACCACTTAGCTCATGTCTGATTTGACAGATAATTAGTTTTATCCTTCCGTGAACGAATATGGTTGTGTATACGCTTGAACATCGCTTGGCTAAGTGGGCCTGCGATCGACTTACAGAAGATGCGGATTTTGCCAAAAAAAATCATCTTTTCAGATGAAGCTCATTTTGATCTTGGCGGGTATGTAAACAAGCAAAATTGTCGCATTTGGGGCACAGAAACCCCGCACGCATACATTGAAAAGCCGACGCACCCAAAACGAGTCACTGTTTGGTGCGGATTTTGGCCCAGAGGCATAATTCGGCCAATGAGCAAGGAGTGGCCGTTACAGTCAATGGCAATCGTTATCGGGCCATGTTGAACGAATTTTTGTTCACAAAAATTGAAGAGGAGGATATTGGCAACATTTGGTTTCAACAGGACGGCGCTACGTGCCACACAGCCGAAGCTACACTCGATGTTTTGCGCCCTGTTTTCAAAAAATAAGTTATCTGGCGGACCCTTTACAATGACTATTTGCTTTCATTATTCCTTATTAGCCTGTCCGAATGAAAATCGCCCATTGATTATGTCGACCATTAAAATTTCCAACTGCTCACTATTTATAATATCACGCAAATGAAATTCTTGTGAAACGTTATTACATTTTAAGACTACAACAAAAAATTATTAAAAATTAATAAACACCAAAAGAACTAACGGGTATGGTCAAATTTAATTCTGCAACTCGATGAAAAATGGGCTCAAGTAACAGTAAATTTTTTATGTCTATACAATTTTATTAAGTGGCATGTAAGATTTTTTGTGTTGACTTTTAGCAGTTCCTTCTTGTTGCTGGCCAAACAAATTTAATTGTTGTCTAGAAAAACATTAAATTCCAATGAACATTCAAAGTGTTGCACAAACAAATGCACCTACACGCGCACAACCAAAAACATCTGCACAGTGATTTTTCTTTAACATAAATAGTATATATACATACATATGTATGTTTGCATTTACATACATACATATGTATGTACCTCCGTATGTAATATATAGCAATTGCAACATAAAGCAACAGTAACGCTGCAGCCACACGTTCAATAAATCGCTTTCAATTTCATCACACATACTGTGTGTCAAAATTCCTTGAAATTGATAGTTGTGACACAAATTGATAGTCAATTTAATTTTTTAAATACCACCGACGAAGATACAACTAAAATTTGTAGCTTCAATCAAGGTGTGCTCTGACTACTCGTAGCTGCTCTAATTGAAAATTAAATTGCCATATAAAAGGATAGGTGAAGTTGAAAGCAATCTAGTTTTCAATTTAAAAAGTTTGAGTGTGTTAGTAAATAACGTGTGAGTGTATTTCAAATTGAATGGAATTGAAAGGCAAAAATTTAATTTGTGGCCCCCAAGTAAGGTCGAGTTTACATCTGTGTGCCATGTGCCCAAAAAAGGACAAACACTAATCACTAATGAAAAACTGTTTGATTCAGGCAAGTATTTATTGATTTAAATAGTTTTCAATCATGTTGAATTCTACAAAATTGTCTATTAGTTATGTATGAAACTGATTAACTTAATAAATACGTGTCTGAATCAAAGAGTTTTTCATTAGTAATTAGTGGTTATGCTATTTTGTACACACATGTAAACTCGGCCTAACGTAAGGTTCTTCGAACTAACCATTTATCAATAAATTTTTATTAGTATAATAGGCTTTAATGCACTCGCCAATAATTTCGATAGTTGTTTTTGGAATGTTGTAATTTTTTATTACATACTTAATGTTGCAGTCATTGATCTTGCATGCAAGTGCAAAGAAACCAATTTTAAAATTTGTTAATATTCTTTAGTACATTTTACTAGATTGCATTCACATAATGCTATATATGAGAGGACGAATTGACTGAGTAAATGAAAATTCTTACTCGACATATTTTTGCCAATAAAATCCAGTAAATCAAAACAACATTGGCACATTATGCCAAGTAGTGCACCACTTTTCGAAACTTTGTTTTTCAGCATTTGTTAAAATTGCTGGTGACCTCATTTTTCCCGGACCTTCCAGGAAGCGAGCATAGATCATGTCTGGTGGAACGAGGGACATCATATTTTGCACTATCACCTAGTATGAGTATCCCTTCTGCTCTTATTATGCTTAGGGACATTATTATGACTTCACGATTAGTTTCGCACAGTTAATCCTAAGTTTAGCAAAACTACACTATAAAGTGACCTTTTAAATTTTCCCATTATTCCAACTGTCCGATAAAATAAATAATACTATTTTTGTTTGGTGGAAAGATTTCAGGAGATATTGACCCGTATTGCGTATGTCGAGTCGAATTTTCATCTACGACTGTTTTCTCCTAGATTAAAGAAAACTTTAACACATTTCTTTTATTCTAGAACAAAATTCTCGTAGACGAATGTTCGACTACATAGACATAAGAAATACAGGTGATTGTGGATATTAATTTTTAAAAATACTAAGTGGCAACTTGCTTTTGTTTATTTGCCAAAGTATAAACATAATGAAACCATTTTTGTCAATTCCATTTTTTTTTATTATCACATGATTGTATTATATTGTTTTTGTTTTGTGTCATATTTTGCTAAAATAAAATTTTACTATAATATATAAAGTAGAAAGTGTGGCAACGTATGAAAATGTGGCAACTTCAAATGACTAAACCCCACAATAAAAATTACAGGTATGATGAACTTGTCTTTAAGTCCCGTTTCACACACTAACTTTTGTTGATCAACTCGTAATTCAGCTGTAAGAAAAAAAAGATATTTGTATTTCCTTCTCCGTCTTTCTTACAGCTGAATTACGAGTTGATCAACAAAACTTATTGCTCACTTTTGGTTAAAGTGAAGATGTAATAATGAAAAAGTGTTTCTCCATCCAATAAGACCCTACCTTTAACTACCGAAAAATTAAATATATAAAGACTTTATGTCAAATAAATATACTTCGGTATTTCATATATGAAAATAAATGTTTTATTTTTCTTTTTGATTTTTTTAATGGTAAAATGGTGGTGGAAAATAGATGCACAATCTAATAAAGATGCTTGTTTTGTAAAGATTTTTGTTTGAAGCTTTCAAACTTATTATGTTTGTATACTGTGATTCTCAATATAGTATTAAGAGTCTTACTATAAACATACGAAGTTTGTTAACTAAATTAAAAAATTTTTTGGGTTGAAGTCTACTGATGAGTTCCAAAAGCGGTAACGAAATGCATATAGACAATTGCTTAACCATAAAAACAAGCCAAATCTTCAAATTAAATAAATAAAGACTTTATGTCAAATAATAATAATTTTTATTATTTGAATTGTTTTTTATTTATTATAAAAAGTCAATTAAAAATGTAAAAGTAAATAAAATATTTAAAATTAAAGATGTGATTAAAAAAACCGAATAACCTAGGCGGTAATCCTCTTCACACATTTTCACGTCCAACGCATCTTGCTTTTTACAAATATCTAAAATTTTGAGAGAAATATAAAATTAAATTATGTAAATTTATTTTATGCACTATTGTTTTTACTTATCTTTTTTAGCACTTACAAACTTAATTTCCACAGACAGAATGAATTGTATTTCTTTTAAATAAAACTCGATGTTTAAAAAGTTTTGGCATATGTACATTAGATGTTCCATTCTAACATACATATATGCTAGAGTAGAGCAACTATAATTAATAAATAAATCCATTATCATTTCCGATCAAATGACAAAGTCAATTGACTGTCAATATTGATTTCAATGTAAAATTATTGCAAATGTGTTAGTGAAGAAATTTTGTTTGTGTTAGTTTTAGTCATTCATTTCTTGTAGGGCGGCTTTGAGGTTTAAAGCACAGAGGAGACCAGAGTTGTAGAAAGTGACTTAAGAAAAAAGCTAAAATTATCTGATTTGATCACTGTTAAAAAGGGACAAATATAGTGTGTTTGCTATTGAATATTTTTAGTACAATAATAAAAACAAACAGCAGAAATGTATACTTAGTGAAATGAACAATTGAAAATTTTTACAAAATTAAATGAAAGATTTTGCAGTGTTGAACTAAATAAAACAATGTGTAAAACATTATTAGTAATATAAAAGTGATTACAATTAGTTTCCAAATGCTTACAAACTCAATTTTAAACATTTTCCTTCAAAAATATTAATTTTTAACTTCAACTTGCAAAAAGCAAACAACGAATGAGACCACAAAGCATAAATTAAAAATACACTTGAGCACATGAACATTTGCACAAAATTAAATGGAGGAATTTGTGGTATTGAATTAAAAAAAACACAATGCGAAAAGGATTATTAGTATTACTAAAGTGACTAAAATTAGTTTTCAAATGATTAGAGACTTTGTTTTAAGCATTTTCGTTCGCAAATATTATTTTTTACCATTTATTTACAAAAACTAGGCTGCGAATGATACCACAAGGAATAAAACGTAATTACTTTAAAATAATACCACGCGAAAGAAAAAGTAAAGAGGATTTGATGACTGTGTGAGAAGTCTAAAAACACCACAAAATCACAATTATCTTCCGTCTTACTTTGTGCTCGGGACACCTCTGGTCTCCTCTGTTGTTTAAAGTACGTTGAGTAGTTTGACAGCTATTATTTTTTTATGTTTTGATTCAGGTTTTTGTATTTTGCGACAGCAAAAATTAAACTAAAATAAAACAAATCAAAAAATAAAATAAATAAAAAAAATCTTAATGGTCGAAACAAATCCGCAGTTGTGATTCTTTAAAACCATCATCAAAATCATTATTTATTGTCTATGCTAGAAGGTCGTGTATACGCTTTATGATTCTTGCTGAATTGGAGAACAAACCTACTGATGTTGCTCAAGTACTTCCGCCAACAAAGTACCCACTGTTTCAACCTTCTTCAGCGTTGCGTTCATGTGAATTTAAAAAAGGCCACCTATAACATATGAAGGATTATATGTATATGACTCGTCCTTAAAACTAGCGGACATTTGATCGTAATGCCATGTTAATTGTGGCCGCACATTGCATAGGAATTTGTTTATGGAATGTACAAGTAGAAATGGTGTAAAAATCCAAACGTCTTCATTTAATTGCAAGTGATTTGTGTATGGTCTTCATACTAATAATTATTATTTTAACTAGTGAATAAATAGTTCTTATTCTGAAGTAGTTCAAGTTTAAATAATCAGTTTGAATTGAGAACGTCGTTTGTTCACGATGCTCAGGCGGCGAATGGGAGGGATCGCTGGCTGAATAGCTGCATTTGGTTCATTGAGAGTGCGTGTATTTACACTCGTATTTATTTTTTTATTGAAAAAGACATTTATCTGGAAAAGTCATAAACATTTGCTAGATTATTTTCAATTTTATTTAAATTGCCTTGAATACTTTCATTCATTTTTATTACAACGTTCTTGTTTTTTCTTGCATTTTTATTATTTTTCCCTCATTATGGTTTGTGCAGTTGTGGTTATTTCTATTGCATTTAATTGCAAATTTTTATACGTTCTTGTTATTTGCAGCAAATGAGAAAATATTGTTTTTATGCCTGTCCAATGAGTTATTCCATGTGGCATAACTTAAAGTTCATTAGTTTTACTTTATATCAATTAGATCTTTAACTGCAGCCTAGATGCGGAGAAATTATTACTTTTACTTGAGCATGACTTCATTATCAATAGAAAAATGCACCATGTGGCTTTTCAGTAACATAAAATAGGATGATATGTACTATACTCGTATGTATATGCATACATATTTATTCTTAGTTTCCTTTGCTTTAGGAATTTTGAAAAAAATGTTCTACGTTTTGGAAGGTGTTGTTAAAACCTTTAAATTAAGGGCATTTACGAGTATATGGGTGTATTGTCAGATTCTGAGGTTTGATATTACATCTTTTAGACTATGGGGCACTTACATGGATTATGCATAACGTGACCAGATGGTTTTTGGAAAAAGCGGGACATGATCTATCAAAAAGCGGGATTTTTAAGAAACTACCGTCAAAAAGCGGGATTTTAAAATATATATATTTTGGAAAGCGGGATGTGTAATATTCATATACTCGTACACAGTTTCATATGTACTTATGAAACACAGTTTTCAACTGAAAAGAAACGCATTTAAATTAACAGTAATATTTATCTATCTATATATAGAAAAACTAAAGAACGGCGATTTCGCTTTTTCTTAATGTTTGTCACAACTCAGCTTAGGTTTTTGCGCAAAGAAAAATTTACTACGCCCACCTTTTTTAATTTATCTAAAATCGGAGAAGGGCTGGACCAATTTGCCTAATATTTTTAATATTCGTAATAGTTTAAAGAAATAGTATTTATTTAGTAGTGGGCAAGTGAGCGTGGCACCTCCTATATATGCATAGAAAATAATTATTTTTAAATATCTCAAAAACTAATACGATAAAACACCTGAGATTTTGTAAGAAACTGGGGAGTATCCTAGTTTGGCACCTTCCATATAATTTTTTTTATTTTATTTTTTTTGGAATATCTTTGCGTCTATCTAATGAAGCAATAAACGTGAAATTTTGTGTAAGTAAAGATTTTTATAATGTGAGTTGTCTTACAAAACAGTTCGAATTGGACATGTGGGTGTGGCACCCCCCATAAAGAGAAAATAATTATTTTGAGATATCTGGAAAACTAATATCGGGAGCACGTTGAAATTTTGTACTGAAAAATCTGTTCATTGCCTCTTGAAACAATTTAAGAATTGAAAAATTACGCGTGGTGCCTCACATAAAGTGCAAATTTTTGTTTTTTTTTCAAAATAATACAAGTGTAGCGATCTTGCTACTTTTCTTACACTGATGGTCTAGAAGTAGCTACAGGCTAATAAAAGTTTTAATACCTAACGTTGACGGCGCCTTCTCAACATTTATTTCACAATATCTTGGAACCAAAAAAAAACACTAAAAAATTTTTAATTTTTTCGAAGCAGTAACGCCAATAGTATTATAAAAAGGAGTTAATAATGCAGTAAATATTGTGTCACCTCCTAAGTTAATTAAATATTCATTTTTTAATATGTTGGTATCTGCTACAAACCACAAACTTGAAATTCCGCCTATTCTAACGATGATAGAAAATAATCGATTTTGGGCAATTGAGCAAATATGGCTTCTCTAAATAAAGGAAATATTTTCTTTAAAAAATATCTTGGAAACTAATGCAGTGAGAAGTTTAAAACTCTTCATGACTATTTATTTATGTTGATAATGAGAATTGTTACGTTTACATTGCAATAAAAATCCAATTAGAGATTGAAAATTTCAAAACTCATAAAAGCGGGATAAAGCGGGTTAGAAATTCGCGGTGGGATCGACCTGTGAAAATCGGGATAATCCCGCCTAAAGCGGGATGTCTTGTCAAGTTAATTATGCAGTATTAACGACTTTTTGGACTCTTTTTTAGTATGAAATTCAATCTTTGACTAACAAGCTCACCCCTTCATTTTAATTATAAGACTATGTCTTGTTGCGCAGGATTTCAAAACCAAATACATACATACATAAATAAATAAATCTTCATTGAACCAATTCACAAAGTGTTCTGTTGCGTCATATTTGTTGTAAGTCACAAACGTTTATGGCTGTCATAAAATCTTGCTTATATTTTTCATATAAAAATATTATATGACAATAAAACTTTGTTACCTAAGTATGTTTTTTCAGTCTGCTATTTATTTTAAATATTATTTTCTTTTACGTTCAAGAGTTATGCTAAAAACACAATTGGGAACAACGATAAACTTCGCATAGTTCGACAAACTTGCCTTCAAGAATTCGTTGCGTAAATTCGTCTTCTGCAACACAAAAAAGTTATGCAAATATTCACTGCGCCAAAAATCCAAAAAAAAAAAATAAAAAAAATTCCCGAAAAAATGCAAAATTTTAAGCAAACCATAAATTTTTTCTTAAAAATTTCTAAAACTCTAAGAAATGCCAATAATTCGGTAAAAATGGCGAAAATTCGCAAAAACTGCACAAACAAATTCGGAAACAATCCTTAAAATTCATCAGAAATCGCCAAAACTGTTAAAAATTAAAAAAAAAACTCGCTTTTATCGCGAATATTGCAAAAATTCGAGAATTCGCCAAATCGACAAACCACATCAACACAATGGATATTTTTTAATATTTTCTAATTAAAAATAAAAAATTCAATCAGTTAGCCGTTTTTCAACGACGTAAGAAATATATGTAAATAAACCTACATGTTTATTTTCTGTCATTGGTGGTTGCTTGGGCAACTCATCAGTAGACTTCAAACTTATCCAAGAAATCCAACCAATATCTGTCTGCTCAAAGTTAGAAATTGCCCATCTTTTCGTACTTTGCTTTGACGGAGACGTACTGAATGTGACAGAGCTCATAACTTTCAACTTAGCTGTCAGTTGTTAAAGCCGAAGTTTAGCGTATGACGGATTCTATGTGCGTGGTCCTTAAATCATTTAGTTTTCCAAGTACCGTCAATATTTCCAGGTTAAAATATTAAAAGTAAATCCATATCAAAGTAATGGCGCACGACGATCTCAACATTTTTCTTAGTAGATCATTATCGAAATTTTTATTATTCTGGCAAATACTGACTGACTTTTCTATAGTCCTGAGGGCGTTTTTGTACGTCGGATTAAATTAGGATTGTGTTCTGGGATTAATCGGATGTCGTTCTGACTGTATGAAACTTTTTATTCCCAACAAAAATGCCGAGAGAAGTTGTTGAGCTCAGCGCAACAAGACTTTTCGTAGATATATTTTAGTCGTTTCTTTGCTGCAGATAAAATGCTGGGAACGAAGAAGTACAGTGATCTGAATTGAATAAACTCACTTCATACTTGTCAGGGTTTGAGGTGAGCAAAGTGTCGAAAGTATTGTGTTGGTGCCCATCAACACACGACATATTCGTTGGTCCATTTACAAGTTGCGCTAGATGGTTTTGCTCCGCGAACAACTCAACATATTGGCGTTGTTTGACTCGAATAGCAAAGCCAAAATGACTTGAGAACATTGAAATTACCAGAAATTAAACTACCATATTGTGGTAGTTTTAACAGTGAATAAATCAACATTGTTTAGTAAATAAATTATATTAAATTGAAGTTGTGTTTTCCAAAAGATATAAACGTAAATATATTTTCAGAAGAATTATACGTTTGTTAAAATAATTGTTTACGTTAAAAACTTTTACTTCTATTAAAAGCTGCATAAAAACCATTGCAAGTGCAATGATTGGATTGTTAAAAAAAACGTAAAATTTTAAAGACGTAAAATTTTAAATTCATTCGTAAATACAACTCTAATTAATATAAACAATTTTTTGCAGCATTCACTTTCTGTAATTTATTGCTTTGTTATTAATTTCTTGTGACTTTTTCACGTTTACTTTACAGGAAAAATTATTTATGCAAAATAATTTTCTAATACAATGTTTGTATGAGTATGTATGTACGTACGTATTCAATATTAATGATGTCTTTTCAATGTGGCACAGGGTGCAATATAGTGTAGTATGTTACGAGCACAAATACGAGTACGATTGATGATATCGTAATCAACTGCCTGTTGTTTACACAAGTGACGTGTGCATAAAATTAAAATGTCACACCGATTGACAGGTATTGTAAACAAATTGGCACGATCACAGACAGTAAACAAATAGACACCAATTCCTAATTATAGAAGAGCTGTACAACGAAAAATAAAACAAAACCGATATGTAATAAAACAAAATTTAGTACTTGACAAACGTGACTTTTTTCTTCTTCTTATACTGTCAGACTGCTACTGCTTATACACAATGTCATTTTTATAGTAATATAATATTTTCTTTATTGATAGCAAAAAGTGAAGGGGAAGAAACAAGTTGTTACTAGCAGAGTATGGCTGAGTTTACATCTGGCATTTCTTGTGTGACATGTGCCCAAAAAAACGTAACCACTAATTACTAATGAAAAACTGTTTGATTCAGAAATGTATTTATTAATTTAAACTGTTTCCAATCCTGTTGGATTCTATAAAATTGTCTATTAGTTATGTATGAAACTGTTTAACTTAATAAATACGTGTCTGAGTCAAACAGTTTTTCATTATTAATTAGTGGTTACGCTTTTTTTACGCATGTGTGGCATATGGCACACAGATATACGCCCGGCCTAAGTCAATACGCAGAGCACCGCCGCTCTTTTGGCTCTTTTACGTAAAGAGCAGACAGAATGTGTTATTGCTCTTGCTCTTAGTCATTATGTTAGCGCTGCTCATTAAAAGAGCAGAGCAAGAAAAGGAGTACCATGATTGGCTCTTTTTTTGCTCCGCTCATTTTGTTTACGCAATGCGTAAAAGAGCCAAAAAGGCTCATTGCTCATTTACTGGGGTACAAAATATATATTTTCTTTCCAAAAGATTCTGTTGTGTTGTAACGATTATTATGATATTTTTCTCTTATAAACTTTTCAAGACAACCTCGTAATGGCTGTTGTCGACAGGGGAGATATGGATGGTGCCATCCCAGGAGATCAGCCTCCAGTGACAGATAATTCCAAGACAGAGTGTTAACACGCTGTGGAGGAAGAATCTGAAGAGAAGGGGAGGAAGGCCAGCCTATGAGAATCTTCGGAAAAAGATGGCTACATTACATCTGACTCTGAAATTCTCGGAAATGCCTCAGGTCTGTTCAACGCTGATTACGGCAAAGACAGTGACATTCTTCTTGAGACTGACGATGAGTCCGATAAAACTGTCGTGGAGATGGATGTCGTAGCGGATGTGGAACCTGCTGCAGAGAAATCTCCATCACTCTAAAGTAGCCTCAGCTGCTCTTCAGCTTCGCATAGTCCTAATCCAAGACCCCTGGAGTTTTGGTGGCAGAGTTTGTGGATTGAGGACCAAAGATTTTAAGATGCTAGCCGTCAAGAATGAAGGTAATACTAGAACCTGCATCTTGGCAAGAAACTACCTTAATATATTTCTATTATCTTATTTTAGCAGCAGAGACATAACG
The DNA here is from genome assembly GCA_936439885.1 of Nowickia ferox. Classification (NCBI taxonomy): domain Eukaryota; kingdom Metazoa; phylum Arthropoda; class Insecta; order Diptera; family Tachinidae; genus Nowickia; species Nowickia ferox. The sequence continues at coordinate 44,632,494 of OW387023.1, read as the reverse complement.
GCGGTTAGCGTATAAGTGGGAGGCACATGCTACTGGCTGGCGTCGGTATACTGAGCTCATGACGGCCAAGGCCCTTTACCGTTGGTAATGGTGAGGGACTTTATAGCTGCGGCAGTAAACGCTGGATATCATGTCATATTGTGCTGTGATGCCAACGCACATCATACTATTTGGGGAAGTACGGACACTAATGAAAGAGGTGAGGAACTTTTAGAATTTGTAGTTAGTACTAACCTCAATATTTGTAATAGAGGTCAAGAACCTACGTTTATAACAAGGAACATATAGGAAGTCCTGGATGTTACCTACTCTTCTGATTCGGTAACCGATAGGATCATGAAGTGGCGCGTACTTTAGGAACACTCCTTTTCTGATCATAGGTTTATTGAGTTTAGCATTAGGGAGCGGGCACCAGAGGTAGAAATCTCCCGAAATATTAGGCAGACTAATTTGTTCTGTATAGGTCTATCTTTTCTAGACAATTAGGATTGATTGGGACTCGCTACTTCTAGAATCTTCGGACTTAGATTGTGAGGTTGATAACATCACTACAATCTCTAAAAAGGCTAGGGAATCGTCCTGCCCTCTAAATAGGCCAAAGGGGAAGCAGAAACCGCCTTGTTGGAATAAACAGTTACAAATATGTAGGTGTACATGCATAAAACTCTTCCATAAGGCTAAGTCATCCAGAAATGAAGTGGAATGGATAGCTTATAAGGGTAAACTAAAGGAATATTAAAAAGCAAATAAGATTTGCTAAAAATACAACATGGAAGAGGTTTCCTGAAAATATTGAAAATGTTTCAGATGCCTCTCGCATGTGAAAAATTCTCTCCGCTACTCCATATCTATATCCAGCGAGAAGTCGTTAAGAGCCATGCTGGACACTCACTTTCCGAGTAACTCAATGTCTGAGATTCAGACGTCTGATCTTTACCCAATACCTACAGAAAATATATCTGACATTGTCAATATGCAGACCTTAAACTGGGCTCTGAGAACCTTCAAGCCTTATAAGTCTCCAGGACCCGACGGTATCATACCGGCCGAAATATAGAAAGTATCGAATCTCATAGCCCCCAGGCTACTGAGAATATACACCAGTTGTCTAAGACTGAGTCATATTACTAATAAGTGGAGAGAAGCAAGAGTGGTTTTCATTCCGATGGCTGGTAAAAGCTCTCACATCACACCGAAGGACTTCAGACCAATAAGTCTATCATCCTTTCTTCTGAAAACATTAGAAAGGATGGTTGATCATTATATCCGCAAAACCATCAATGGTAAACTATTTTCCTCGCATCAGTATGCATACCAAAGGGGAAAGTCAACCGAATCGGCTCTACACGGGCTGGTTGGCACGATAGAGAACCCATTCTCTGTGGGTGAATATACCTTTGTGGCCTTCGTAGATATTGGGGGGGCCTTTAATAACATTTCTCTAGATGCGATAATTGACGCATTGTCAAATTTGGGGGTTAATGTAGGATTATGTAAGTGGATTCAGAATCTAACTCACCGCAGAATAACTTCGGCTCTAAGAGCTTCTAGACAAACCCGCTTTGTAAATAGGGGTACACCACAGGGAGGAGTTCTTTCGCCACTGTTGTGGAATCTAGCTCTAAATACCGTGCTGCTATCCCTAGAATCGCGGGGGTGCAAAATCGTGGCTTATGCTGATGATGTGGCAATAGCTGTAAAAGGAAAATTCATCACTTCTCTAAGGGATATCCTACAGGATGGTCTTTCACAAAACGGAACTAGTCCTCTTCTCCAGGAAGTATAAGATACCTGTTTTCCAACCTATCTTAATAATACGCAGATAAAAGTGCCCAACACTGAGTTCCAAAACTAATATTCTAGAAAGAGAGAAAAAAGCACCATTTCACTCTATCTATGCAAAAAATCCATGGGGAAAAATTGGGGTCTTACCCCAAAAATCGTTCATCTATACTGCAATAGTACGTCCAATTCTCATGTATAGGGTTATCGCGTGGTGGCCGTCCCTGGAGAAAACGACGTACCTACATATCTTACACAAGGTGCAAAGACTTGCATCCTTGTATATAACCAGAGCTCTTCGCGCTACTCCTACGGATGCACTGAGGATGATCCTTCACCTACTACCATTGGATCTTATAGGGAAGGATATGGCAATGATCTCAGCAATCCATCTTCGTTGTACCTCTCCGTGAACCGGAAATAGAACCGGTCACTCTAGAATCCTCGATGATCAAGCTTGGGGATGGAGGATTGACCAAACCTCCCCTGCTCTACTACACGAACGTCTTTATAAAACCTTTATACCATCCACAGAATTGTGGATGAATGGAAATCCAGGTAGAAGAAAAAGTGTTTACTTTTATAATTCTAACTGATAATGAGTGCATACCGGACCATCAATTTGGTTTTAGAAGTCAGCATAGCACCATTGAACAAACTCATAGATTGGTTCAATTTATACGAAAAACTTTTGAAGAAAAAAAGTATTGCTCTGCGCTGTTTATTGACGTTTCTCAGGCATTTGATAAAGTGTGGCATGAAGGCCTAATTTTAAAATTAAAGACTTACTTACCGATAAACATTCTAAATCTTTTGGAAAGTTACATTATTGCAAGGAAATTCACTGTTGTAGAAGGAGACTTTATGAGTATGCCTGAAACAATCTCATCCGGTGTGCCACAGGGGAGTATACTGGGGCCAGTTTTGTATTTGATTTATACTTGTGATATGCCTTTGAGCAGTAATATTCACACATCTACATTTGCCGATGATACAGCCTGCCTTAGTATGCACGAAAACCCTCATGAGGCTTCCTGATATCTTCAGCAACATATTACTCAGCTAGAACTATGGTTAAATAGGTGGAGAATAAAGGTAAACGAACAGAAGTGTGCTCAGGTAACATTTACCCTACGAAAAGAAACTTGTTCCCCCATTACAATCAATAATCAAATTGTTCCTCAAAATTTACAAGTGAAATACTTTGGTATACACCTTGATCGAAGGCTTACATGGAAACACCACATTGACTCTAAGCTAACGCAAATGAAACTTAAACTAACTCAGATACATTGGCTGATTGGTAGAAATTCAACCCTCAGTCTAGATTGTAAACTTTTGATATACAAGTCGCTTTTAAAACCTATATGGTGCTACGGAATTCAGCTATGGGGTACTGCTTCAGCTTCAAATATAGAAAAAATTCAACGAAGGCAAAACAAAATTTTACGGATAATAACATCGGCTCCATGGTACATAAGAAATTCAAATTTACATCGTGATTTGAATATGCCACAAGTAACTGAAGAAATTGCAAAATACGCAGGCAAATATCTTACAAAACTCGAGTCTCATCCTAATCCGCTTGCTCGTAATATCTTGAATTTTACTGGTCACATCCGCTTAAAAAAGAGGGACACAAGGGCTCTAATACTCAACACTCCAGAAGAAACTGCTTGAAAATACTTTTGTTTTTGCTTATCACTACTTATGTATTATTAATAACTATCACTAAGTTATTTAACTATCACTAAGTTTATGTTAAGATTTGAATAATTATTGTTAGTTCATATTTGAAGATACAATAAATAAATATATGTACTAAAAAAAAAAAAAAAACTTTTATACGGACGGCTCCAATACACAAGAAGGTATGGGTTATGGAGTCTTTTCAGGGGCTTTAGCTCTTCGTATTGCAAAGCGACTTCCGGATCACTGCAATGTTTTTCAGGCAGAGATCCTTGCTATAAGAGAAATTGCGGATTGGTTGAAAGTGAATGTTACTTCAACGACTTTGATTAACATATCCTCCGATAATGGAGCAGCTATTATGGCCCTCGAATCCCCGCTTCTAAGAACAACAACTGCCCTCGACTGCCGATCATCTCTAAATGAGATGGCAGAGCAGTTTGGTATTAGGATCATCTGGATCGCGGCACGTAGAGACTTTCAAGGGAACTCTTGAGCTGATGAGCTTTCTAAAATTGGGACAACCCTACAAGTTCCACCAGATTTGGAATGTGTGGGATTACCCCTGCTCTCTTGCAAACTGAGACTTATTCACAGGATAGAGAATGAAACAAATAGAAGGTTGGTCACAAGAAATGATTGCGTGATCACAACGCAGTTATAGACTCATCTAAATAGGAAAAATACGGCTTCTTTAATTTTGAAGAATAGGAAACAGATCTCGATTCTAGTGTCCATGCAAACTGGACACTGCCTCATAGGTAGGCATGCACAAAGGTTAAAGGCTGAACACAATGATTTTTGCCGTAGCTGTCAGGATATCGATGAAGAGGAAAGTTTTTTTTTTTTTTTTTTTTTTTTTTTTTAATACATATAACTTATTCATTGCATCTTCAAAAAAATGAACTAACAATAAGTAATCAAATCTTAAGTCTAGATATAATTAATGTGTCCGACCAATGCCGAAAACAATTTTAGTGATAGTAGTTATTAATACAATAATTATGTACTAGCAAAAAAAATTATTCTCAAAAAGTTTCATCTGAGGTATTGCGTATTAGAGCCTTGGTGTCCCTCTTTTTTAAGCGGATGTGTCCAGTAAAGTTCAAGATGTTACGAGCAAGGGGATTAGGATGGGACTCGAGTTTAGTTAAATATTTGCCTGCGTATTTTGAAATTTCTTCAGTCACTAGTGGCATATTTAAATCACGATGTAAATTTGAATTTTTAATGTACCATGGAGCCGATGTTATTAAACGTAAAATTTTGTTTTGTCTTCGTTGGATTTTCTCAACATTTGAAGCTGAAGCAGTGCCCCATAACTGAATTCCGTAGCACCATATTGGTTTCAAAAGCGACTTGTATATCAAAAGTTTGCAGTCTAGGCTGAGTGTTGAATTTCTGCCAATCAACCAATGTATTTGAGATAACTTAAGTTTCATTTGAGTTAGCTTTGAGTCAATATGATGTTTCCACGTAAGCCTTCGATCAAGGTGAATACCAAGGTATTTCACGTGAGAATGTTGAGGAATATTCTCATTGTTTATTCGAATGGGGGAACAAGTATCTCTTCTTAGGGAAAACGTTATATGGACACACTTTTGTTCATTTACTTTAATTCTCCATAAGTTCAACCATATTTCCAACTGGGTAATATGTTCCTGGAGATTGCGGGATGCCTCAGATGGGTTTTCGTGCATACTCATACAGGCTGTATCATCGGCAAACGTAGAGGTATGGATATTAATACTCACAGGCATATCACAAGTATATATTAAATACAAGACTGGCCCCAGAATACTACCCTGTGGGACACCGGAAGATATAGATTCGGGCACACTCATGAAGTCTCCTTCCACAACAGTGAACTTCCTATAAACAATATAACTTTCCAAAAGTTTTTGAATGTTTATTGGCAGGTATGTCTTCAATTTTAAAGCTAGGCCTTCGTGCCATACTTTGTCAAACGCTTGAGAAACATCAATGAAGAGGGCAGAACAATATTTCTTTTCTTCAAATGTCTTCCTTATAACTTGCACCAACCTATGCGTTTGCTCAATTGTGCTATGCTGACTTCTAAAACCAAATTTATGATCCGGGATACACCCATTATCAGCTAAAATTTTGGAAAATTTAGTCATGAGCAGCTTTTCGAAAAGCTTTGAGATTGTTGATAGTAAGCTTATAGGCCTATATGACGCAGCCTTGGTAAGATCTTTACCCGGCTTTGGAATCATTTTGATCTTCGCCAGTTTCCAGTTATGTGGAAAATACTGCAATCGCAAAATGGCATTAAAAATAAATAGCAGGATTCTTATTGCGATTAGAGGCAAATTCATCAGCATCTTGTTACTAATTCCATCAATACCTGGACCTTTCTTCGGGTTGAGTTCAGCAATTATTTTTAGTAATTCTCACAGCTTAAACCTTATGGGACGAGGTGGTAGAGAAACTACACTCGGCAAATCAACAACGCCCGTACATGAATAGAGAGTGAATACAGCTTTTAAATGCTCAGCAAATAAGTTACCTTTCTCGCTATCGCTTCTTGCCCATCCTCCGGTCGAAGTGCGCAGTGGTGATTTAAGCTCAACGGGTCTTTTAAGATTTCTAGCAGCGCGCCATAAAGAGTAATTAGATGCTGATGTGACATCGAGACCTTCTAGAAATTTTTCTAGTAATGCTGTTTTTTCCCACGATAGCAACTCTTTGAGTCGTTTAGTACATTCTTTAAGTCTGAGTTTATTTAGGGGTGATCTGTGTTGTTGCCATTCTCTTCTAGCTCTCCTTTTTTCACATACAAGACGTTCAATATCCGCAGAATAAATTCTATTAAAGCCAGTCTGCGGATGGGAAGTAGTGGCATGTTCAGCAGCCTCTTTAATATTTTCGTTAAGATTGGCAACGTTAAATTTAATATCATCGGATGTACTTAGCTTAATGTTTTCCGTACAATGACTACTGAGATATTTTTTGAACCCCAGCCAATTAACACGACTTATCATCTTCACATATGAGTTCGGCAAATCACTCCTTAGTGGGTTAAAAATTGTAACTATTGTGGGAGAGTGATCGGAGGAGAGATCTAGAGAGGCCTCCACGTGAGTTAGGTCCCTAGGGATATTTTTCATGACACCAAAATCTATTACATCCGGAATTTTTTGTACGTCAGTAGGCCAATAAGTGGGCTCCCCACACGAAATGACATCCAAGTCCATTTTTGAAATTGTATTAAACAACGCTCGACCTCTAGGTGTAACAAGACGCGAGCCCCAGTACGTATGTTTTGCATTGTAGTCGCCAGCTGCCAGGAAACAAGATCCAAGCGATTTGTACAACTTCTCATACTGCTCTTCTGTAACTGCAAATCTGGGAGGTGAGTAAATTGATGATATCACGAGGAAAGTGTAGAACATTTCTTTGTCACTGTCCTGGACTTGCAAAAAAGAGAATGGCCACAATGGGAGTTCTTGAGTTAGGGGAACTTTCTGACGTTGCTAGTGTTGAACTGCAGCGTATTAGTAGCTTTATATTGATCTCTGGTTGGTTCGACGGTGGTGACTCCGCATAAGCAGAGTCTCCGTGGTATCACAATTGACCAAAACGGTCTAAGTGAGTACGGGCTTCTGACTGCCACCCCTACCTTACCTAATCTAACCTTCAAGAAACGCACCTAAAATGTAAATGGATGCAATTTTGTAAAAACCTTAATAATTTTTAGTTTGAATTGATTTAGTAGTAATGTAATATTTTTTTATTAAGGTTTTTTAATTATCTGAAGAATCGACTGATTTCGAGTTCTTCAATTGGCCTTTTTATTTGAGTTCTCTTCTAAAATATGAAACAATTCAAACTTGTAATATTATTATTTAAAAAAAAAACAGAAAAAACAAAAATAGATAATTATATACATATGTGCATACAAAATTAAATAATTTTGTTCAATAAAACGATACCGGTACATACATAAGTATGTTAAAGAGAAGGATAAGTGTGTTACCTGTAGATACTAATATGGATACTTATAAAAGTATTGAAATTAAAATAATTTTAAATTTTTATGACGAATTTTTTTTTATTTTTTTTGTTGCTCTTCTGATAAAAGAGTGGAATTGTGGTAGTTAAACCGAGGATCAATGTACAGTCCTGTAATCACAGAATCATTGCTTATAAGCATTTTTTTGCGTCTTCACATTGATGCTAGTAAGTTTCTAGCGAATTGATTTTTTTCACAAAGATCTCTTAGCTAAATTTTGCAATACAACCAGCCCCTGTAAAAGTCACCAAGAATGTACTGCTCTGTCCGCAATAGAAAAGAGCACTTCGATAAGGGACTAAATGCAGTGACGAATTCCTCAATTAAATTCCAATTTGTATATTCATTGCTGTCTTTAGAAGTTGAATGTAGAATGAACAACGATTACATCATTCCAAACGTCGAATTCCATCGTTTAGCATTGTCAAGAACTGGTATTTTTAAATCATTTTCGGACAAGTCTTCTAAGTGTCTTCAATACCTTTCTGCATTCAATTATTTTATTTTCGGTTTTAAAGATATCATTGGCGGCCAGCTGAATTGTGTGAGCAGCACAATTAACCACTGAAAATAGAGATGCAATGGCTTTATGAATCTGTTCATCACATTGATATGTAATTTCGTTTTGTTGTTCAAATATATTATAATATAAAATATTAACAGTATAATCTCGAAAAAGGTAACCAAAATGTCCCAAGGGTAATTAACTTTTCCGTGGTATTTTCTAACTAAATTTATTTAAATCAATTTTAGATTAATTTTAACGTCTGTACAAATTATCGCCTAAGTTACTATCGCCCGAAACAGCTAAATGAAGGAACGCACAAAACTGTTCGGTAATTAGTCAATGTGAAAAAATACCCAAAAAAAAAAATTAAGCAAAACCCAAAACTGTAAAATGAATAATCGCCTGAAGTTTTTGGGTGTTTGTTCATTACGTACAATCACCCGAATTTGGAATGAATAATCGCCCAAATATTTTTTGGGGTTTTTAACATTTTGCGAAAATTTGGCAATTATTCATTATGAAAAAATACCCAAATATCTAAAAATGTTGAGTCGCCCAAAGTCGGTGGACAATCACCAAATTTTTTTTTTAAAAATTTTTGGGCGATGCAACATTTTTGTTTTTCAGGCGATAGTAACTTGGGCGATAATTCGTACAGCCATTTTTAACGTACGCGGTTAGGAAAGAAAGGAATGAGAACATAATTGAATTGTTTGAGATTAAACGTCTCCACGATATAGTACGATATGCGATTAAGTATAACTTTTCTTTTTGAGTGAAATTCATTTATGTTTTTTTTGTTTGGTTTTTAACCTCAACACCAAAAAAGGGTTGTTATAAGTTTGTAGTATGTGTCTGTGTATCTGTATGTCTGTACGAGTCCACGTACAGACAATCGGCTGGACCAATTTTGATTTAATTTTGTTCTGTTTGAAAGATGACATGATCGAGAGTGTTCGTAGATAATCGGTTCAGCCGTTTAGAAGATATTACAAAATCTATACCGATTTAAATTTGTTTTTTTTTCGTTTCGTGTAGCCGACACTTGAGGAAAACCGTTCCAGCCGTTTGGAAGTTATCATACATTTTCTCGTCAAGGGTCTTTAAAATTTTTGTTATTATTTAGTTCTAAAAGTTATGTGTTTCTGCTATATTTTTCTGGTGGCAGACGAGTGAAAATCCAAAGAAAAGTAGGACGAGGTTAAGGACGATTACAAAAAGTTACATAAATCTTTTGTTTGCAAGAAACTCTTTGGTTTTTTTCAAATACTGCCACAAAGTCGTAGTTCAAACTTGATTATATAGTGAAACTGTTTTAAAATATAATTTAATGAATGATTTAAGTGATCTTTACGTTCATTTATTTAAACCACACAGTTAAATTAAAGATCATGAAATGTACATTGTAGATAGTGTGCTTGATTTGAAATACACTCGGTTTATATATAATTAAAAATTGCACTTGTGCCATAAAATCTATTTTAATTCAGTCGCATAGTTTTTTTATATTTTACATTTTCAAGTTAGATTTTAGCTAATTCTTTTTAAACCTGATTTAACAAACTACAATTCATACAATTCGTATACAATTAAATTTAAATATTATGTTACGACAATTTTGTTAAAAAAAAATGGAAATAATTCTGCAGTTGCAAACTCCAAAGTTGGAACCAACAAATTTATCACACAACCTTAATATTTTTGGCAGAAAAGTCTCTCTTATATGGAAAATGGGATTTTTTCACTATTTTCCCTTTGATTTTCTTATCTTTCGCCGGGTGCGGATAATATTTTTGGAAATATTTAAGGCATTAAATTTTAAATTTATCACAAAATAGGTCTAATTAAAAACGAACTGGGGGTGTATCTCTATTCTGATGTGAAAGCGACTAGATGCAATTTGGTACCCTCTATTACTTTCGCAAACTCTTTCGCAATTATTTTTGAAAAAGTTTCAACACTGACATTTTTTTAATACATATATTTATTTATTGTATCTTCAAAAATGAACTAATAATAAGTATTAAAATCTTAAATCTAAATATAATTATTAGGCCCGACCAGGGGAACAAGTATCTTTTCGTGGGGTAAATGTTACCTGAACACACTTTTGTTCGTTTACTTTTATTCTCCATAAGTTTAACCATAGTTCCAGCTGGGTAATATGTTTCTGAAGATATCGGGATGCCTCGTGTGGATTTTTGTGGAAAGGAAGGCAGGCTGCATCATCGGCAAATGTAGAAGTGTGGATATTACTGCTCACAGGCATATCACAAGCACAAATCAAATACAAATACCAGTATACTCTCCTGTGGCACACCGGATGAGATTGATTCGGGCACACTCATGAAGTCTCCATCCACAACAGTGAACTTTCGGGCAAGAATGTAATTTTCCAAAAGTTTTAGAATGTTTATTGGTAGATATACATACCTTCAATTTTAAAAGTAGCCCTTCATGCAATACTTTATCAAATGCCTTAGAAACATCAATAAAGAGGGCAGGGTAATACTTCTTTTCTTCAAATTTACTTCTTATAATTTAGAACAAATCTATGCGTTTGTTCAATGTTGCTATGCTGACTTCTAAAACCAAATTGATGGTCCGGTATGCACCCATTATCTGTTCGAGTTGGGGAAAATTTTTTTCATGAGCAACTTTTCGAAGAGTTTTGACATTGCCGACAGTAAACTTATTGGCCTATATGACTCAGTTTTGGTAAGATCTTTGCTCGGCTTTGGAACCATTTTCAACTCGGCAAGCTTCCAGTGGTGTGGATAATACTCCAGTCGTAAAATGGCATTAAAAATGAATAACGGGATCCTAATTGCAATACGAGGCAACTTCATCAGCATCTGGTTACTAATTCCATCAATACCTTTAGCTTTCTTCGTTCAGCAATTAGTTTTTGTACATCACGCATCTTAAACCTTAAATGTCGATTGGGCAGAGCAACTACACTCGGAAAATCAAGAGCACAAGTACATGTGTTTGGGGTAAAAACGGATTTTAAATGCTCAGCAAATATTTTACCCTTTTCAGTATCACTTCTTGCCCAACCTCCGTTAGAAGTGCGCAGAGGTGGTTTAAGCTCCACGGGTCTTTTAAGCTTGCTCGCAGCGCGCCACAAGTAGTAATTAGATTTTGATGTAACATCGATACCTTCCAGATAGTTAGTTAGATAGTGTTTGGAGTCGTTTAGTGTATTGCTCTAAGTGTGATTTTATGTTTAGGTGATCTATGTTGTTGCCGTTCCCTACTAGCTCTTCTTTTTTCACATACTATGTAGACGTTCAATATCCGTAGAATAAATTCTATTAAACACAGTATGTGGATGGGAGGCGGTGGAATGTTCAGCAGCCTGTTTAATATTTTCCTTAAGTTTGGCAATGTTGGATTCAATATCACCGGATGTTCTTAGCTGACACTGACATTGCAAAAGAAAATATAGCAAAGATTGGCAGGAATGAAATGTCAAAATATGTAAAAAACTTCATTTAAAAAAATTAAAGGTTTGAAAAAGTGAAGTGTAAAAGTTTTTAATTGAAAATCAAATAAAGTGATGGATTCTGCAGCGTCTCTGTCTTCAATTGAGTTAAAAGTTATAATTTACGATTATATATGTATAGTACATATGTATGTTAACATATTTATTGCTATTCTAGACGGGGCGTAATGTTCCAGCTATTTGTTGTATATTTTGATTTTGATATACATAGTTTTTATTAATCAATTTTACCAAAAAATTTCAAGATATATAAGTATGTATGTAGAAGTTTTAAAAATTTTTGAGATAGAATAACCAACCATTTTTAAATAAACTTCTACTGTACGAGTATACTCTATGGGGTTAATAAATACATCAGTGTCCGAAAACTTACAAGTGGAATGAAAAACTTTTTGTACATGCCTGCCGGTATAAACAGACGACCGAGACTTCCACATGTAATGTAAATATGTAAATATTTTGTCTATGAGATGTTGTTAGATCTCAGATAAGCACGTATATATAATTTGATATTAATATTAATTAGAAACACTATAATTAAACTTTTTAATAATATTGCAAAGATCTCAAATAAAAAAAAATGTTTTTTTTTGTTATTTGTTTAATGCTGACAACTTAAAACTCAAGTAACGTGTGAATTTACTTTGAATGAATAATAAAATTCTGTTATGAAAATAAACAATTAATTTATTTTCTATTGTTTTTTGCAATAAAGTCAATCAATTTAATTATTGTATTAGTTAAATGGAAATACATATTATTTCTGAAAGATTTGAAAGAATATAAAGTTACCAAATTCTGTCTGCCACTAAAGAGAAATGAAAATTGCTTGAGTGATTAACAAAAATTTGTTTGTACTTGCATACTAGAGATGGGCGCGTGTCGAAGTTTTCCAAAACGACACTACCCAGAAAAAAAATTCTGATTTGGAAGGACCACCAACTGAGGGAAGCAATGTATTGCTTATTTCATAACAAAAGCTCCGAAAATTTTTTCTGAAAAGCACTAACGTAAGGAGGGCTCTCACAAAAATTATATATTATTACTTCCGTTAAGCACTTTAGTAAGGAAAAAAATGCATGCATCAATTTTTTTCCCATGGGAAACTAAATTATATAGACTAAAAATTCTAAAGGATACGAATGCTGGTAAAAAAGAAACCGGTACTTTTTCAATATGTATACTGTGTTAAAAGGGGGTGAAAGCTGAATTTTGGTACCTTTTTTGCACTCGACATATCTTTTAATTTATTGAATGTAGCAGAAATATTTTTGGTGCGTTCTTTTCTTATGGACAAAATATCGAATGGGTTTTGACACTTTCTGAAAATTTGCATCTATGAGGGGTAAAATTTTACCCGTTTTAATGATAAGGTAGGTATGACATACATGCAAATATAATTTGTTATTGATTCCAACCCCTCAGTAGAAGCTGAGTTAAGAAAATTTATGTTTTTTATATGGGCCCAAAAAAGGTTCTAAAAAGGGTAAGTGCTGCAAAAGATCTTAAAAATTTAAAATTCTGAAAAATTCATTTAATTGAAGTATTTTAAATCTGAGTTAATTATAATTAAGTCATATAGTGTGTTCTTGATCACTGACATTAAAGGCTTACTTTGAATATAAATTTGGTACTTTTCAAAAAAGGTACTTTTAAATATAGGGTGGCGCATAAGTAACGTTAAGGGATGTCTAGGCGGTCTTTGCAAAGAATTTTACATATGTTACATCTTTTCCCATATAAGATGCAATTGGTTCACGAGTTAAAACCAAATGATGCACAAGAACGCATTCAATATAGTCGCGTTAACGTTACCTATGCGCCACCCTATATAATATTCTTTTTGAAAGGGAAATGCTTTTTTAATGTAATTTATGAAGATATGATTTTTGAAAATGTGGAATATGAAAACTATTGATTTTTGAGAGATGTACCTTTTGAGAGTAGTGTTTTATAAAAAGAGTACTCTTCCAATGTAAGGAAAGTTGGATGTATACTTAAAAAAGTGGTTTCAAAAAGAAATTTTTTCAAAAACTACTTTTTTTGGAAAATAACTTATTTAGGAAAAGTACTTATAAGCAAAATACTATTTGAAAAAATACTTTCCAGATAAGATTCTTTTTTGAAGGGTAGTTTTTTTTAATATTCTTTTTGAAAGGGAAATGGTGCTTTTTTTGAAAATGTAATTTTTAAAGATATAAATTTTGAAAATATGGAATGTGAAAACTTTTGGTTTTTGAGAGGAGTACCTTTATTAAAAAATTTCCTTTTTAGAAAAAGGTAATTTTTGGTAAAAGTACTTTTTTGAAAAAGGTATCTTTTGGAAAAAGTACTTTGTTGAAAAAGTGTGAGGACCCCTACACTATCAACAAAATTACTTGTCTTTCATGTTTGACGATACAAAATGTTTAATTTTTTCTTTACTAAAATTTCATGCATATGAGTATATAAACATTTCATTTCATGTTTTTTTTAGCAAACTTTAATATCCCAGCAAAAATTAGTGCTTCCCAGAAGCGTATTTGTAAGGAATATTATGTTATTTGCTGTTACGCATGAAAAAGGAATTTTTTTGTTAGAGATGAGCCAGCTAGAAGCAATACATTCAGATTCCAAAAAGCTTTACTAAAGTGCTTCACAGAAGTGATACTCAGATGCATGAGTTACTGGTTTGCAAAATTGTTTGTGATAGTTTTCTACTTTTTGAGAGAGTCCGCTTTACGTTAGTGCTTTTCAGAAGCATTTACAAAGCTTTTGTTATCAAGTAAGCAATGAATTGCTTCCTTAACTTGTTAGTGCTTCCAAATCTTTTTTTTTTTTGGTGGGATATGTACTCGTACATATTTTTTGTATATACTTTTGTATGTACAGTGCCTCACATCAAAAGTCTGAGTTATTAAAAAATTTAACAGGTTTGAAAAAGTATGCAATATATGTATGTATATTTTACTCCTACAATTGTTTCGAGTTTCATCGTGTCATTACGCACGAAATCAGATTTTCCGGCACGAACACTGCATGTTGAGTCGTTCGTGCTCATGTCACGCAAAAAAGACGACACACGCCCATCTCTATTACATAAATATGTGTGCACGCATGTATGTTGTATTTCATATTCAAAAAAGTATTTTTATAGCAACACCCAAAGTGTATGCAACATTTCACGAGAATCGGTTGACCAGAAGTGTATTTTAAACAAAAAATAAATATTTATTAAACAGTAAATCGGCAAACTTTTACAGATATTGGTTGATCGCAAGTGTGCATATAAAATGCAATAATATTTTTGATTGGGCATGGCACTGCCCACATTTACATATAAACATAAAATCTTGTTGTCTTGTTCTAAGCCTAATGTGTGGACAAAATTTAAAACATTATTATTTTTATCTGAGCAACAATTTCATTATATTGAGGCGTTAAAGTGTGCGAAAAGTTTTATAAACCTAGTTTGATCGTAAGTAAATTTCTTCAAAGTGCTATTAAATTTAAATGAGAGTGTAGCTTTTCACTTTTCTTAATCCTATCTACAAATATTCACTGTATCTAAAGCAACTGAAGCTTGAGTCTGATGATGCTTTTTTTATCAAAGACAAGTAATCTGATGTGGTTATTTTTTAATCAACAAGACGATTAAAGAATATGTAATTATTATACAAAGAGTAGCAAAACGAAATACCGTTATAATGCATTGGACTCAATACTATTCTCGCACTCTGTTTACTTTGAATATTTTCTATTTAAGCTTGGCATTTATAATATAAATAAATATATAAATATAAATATAAATATAAATATAAATATAAATATAAATATAAATATAAATATAAATATAAATATAAATATAAATATAAATATAAATATAAATATATGTGACCTGATTCACGAAAAGGGACCTCTGCGCCGAAACTTGCGGTTTGCGGCATTTGAAAGAGCGTTTTTTTTTCCTATAAGAATCACTCAAAAAGTAATAAAAAATTTTTTCGGCGCAGAGGTCCCTTTTCGTGGAGCAGGTCACATACATATATAATTTTATATAAACACACAGTTATGCATTACTTCAACCTAGAGAAGGGCGCGTGTCGTCGTGTCTTTTTCGTAAAACGATCTCGCACAACTCAAGAGGAAGTGTTCGTGACCGAAAATCTGATTTCGTGTGTGTTCGGGTCGTATCGTGTTGGGCAAAATTGGCACGATAACCAAACTATTTTAGGTGTTAAATATGTATGCATGAATTTTCAGTAATGGAAAAATTTAATATTTTGTATCGTCAAACATGCAAAACCAGCAAATTTGTTGATAGTGTAGCTTAAAGTTCTGAAATTAAACAAAAATATGTATCTATTTGAATATAAAAATATGCTTTTTGGCTATTTAATTTGATTTCGTGCGTGTTTTGCAGTATTGTGTTGAGAAAATTGGACACGACATCATGTTGTGTTGGACACGTGCCCATCTCTACTTCAAACACTAATGCCTGGTGAGGAAGAAGTAGTGTAGTATCGCAAACAGCTTGTTGTTCTCTTTCGCTATCGTTTGTTTAAGAAAATTATAATTTTAACCTGTTGGATAAATAAAAAAGGAAAACTACCAAATTCCACAATGGAATTTGTAAGAATGGAAATTGGCAATCTTTAGTTTGGCTGGTTTTTGCTGTTTGTGTCAAAGCTGCAGCCTCACGTGTCAAAATACCTGTTAAGCACGGGTGGAAAAAGTGGCACCAGATTGCTGAACATCAATCGGCTGCTGCTTATACAAATGAATACACATACGCGAATACATTTCTCTCGGTGGCCAGCATTGCTGTAATGTGACAGTTGTGCAGTGATGCCAGAATTCTTCCACCAATAATGGCTAAATGTGGACAAAAAAATGGCTAAAAACTAGCTAAAAATGCCTAATCGAAATCGAATGCAAAAATCATGAGTATCAAACAAAAATAAGAAGATACAGACAACAAATCGGGAAAATTTTTTAAAGCAAATAAAAGCAGAAATAATAAATTAAAGCAATAAATCAAATAATTTTTCTTCAGGTACTCAAGAAGCAAGCAAAAAACTGTATTCAAAAATTAAGAACGATATATGTACAAATGTATGTATGTATCATCCAGCAAAAAACTTTTAGCAAAGTAGAAAATTATTACAGAAAATTTGGAAACCAATAACTTTTGCATCTGAGTATTACTTCTATGAAGCACTTTAGTAAGGCAAAAATTTCAAGGCCTTTTGGAAGCTGAATGTATTGCTTCTAACTGGCTCATCTCGAACAAAAAACATGCCTTATTCATGAGCAACAGTATTGTCTCTTACAAAAACGCTTCTGGGAAGCGGGAAGCAGTAATTTTTGCTGGGTAGCTCCATTGTTGTTGCTGTCATAGATGTCGTGTTTGTGTCAATAAATTTTAAGAAACTCTCAGAAATTTCAGAGTCGTAGCAACAACTCCGTGATATTTTCAATCGAAACCTATTTTGCCCACTTTTTATTTTTTAACTTTTATTTCAACTTTAATTTCTATTTTATTTTCACTTGGATAAAACAAACATGACACATGACACAACGACATTACCACGATTATAAGAAAAAAGTTGCAAATGTTATTATTACCAATTTAACCATCTCTTTCATATTATAGTAAATGATTACACACTTTCCTAAACGCAATTTTTGTATATTCTGTTGTTGATAATAATGCAAAAACAATAACATTTTACTCTGTTGTAGTTCCTTTGTTGCGAGTTAAAATTTGTTATAAAAAATCGCAAAAAATTTCATGTATGGAAAAATTGCTAAGTATAGCTAAAAATAAAATAAAAGTGGCTAACAAAATGGCTAATAGCTAAATTACTTTTCACATAACAATATCGATCAGCTGTTTCCTACTGTTGCAGTTGCATTACATTACAGTCGGCTAACTGAGCCTTAACTCTTGCGATTTTGGTGATAAATGTCTTGCTAGGGACGTTTTTTACGTTTTATTACAATAGAACCATAAATCACTGTTATGTGGGGCAGTTAGAGGGTAAACATGTTCCAAAAAAATATCTGCCTATACCTTTAACTACTGAGGTGAATTATTTGAACAACCTTCTGACGTTGTGGTAAATTTTGGCACTTTTAATGTTCGAAAATATTTTAAGATATTTTTTAAATATAAGAGACAACAGTTTTAATTCAGAAACAAGAGTGCAATAAACGACTTCAAGAGTTGCTGGTATCGGAAAAAACTGCATCTCTTAAAAACTATCTGGAAGGTTTTGATGTCACACCAACATCTAATTACTCTTTGTGGCGCGCTGCGAGAAAGCTTAAAACACCCGTTGAGCTTAAACCACCTCTACGCATATCTACCGGAGGTTGGGCAAGAAGCGATACTGGAAAAGGTAAAATATTTGCTGAGCAATTAAAATCCGAATTTACCCCAAACACATGTACTGGTGCTGCTGATTTACCGATTGTAGTTGCTCTACCTCCTCGACGCTTAAAGTTTAAGATGCGTGATGAAGAAAACTCCAGGTATTGATGGAATTAGTAACAAGATGCTGATGAATTTGCCTCGTATTGCAATTAGAATCCTGCTATATTACGACTAGAGTATTATTCACACCACTGGAAGTTTACCAAGGTCAAAATGATTCCAAAGCCAGGCAAATATCTTACCAAGGCTTAGTCATACAGGCCAATATCTACTTTTTTTACTATCAACAATTTCAAAACTTTTCGAGAAACTGGTTATGACAAAAAAAATTTGGTAGTGGGTGCATCCCGGACCATCAATTTGGTCTTAGACGTCAGCATAGTACCATTGAACAAACGCATAGATTGGTTCAATTTATAAGAAGAACATTTGAAGAAAAGAAGTATTGTTCTAAAGCTATTCGAAAGTTACATTATTGCCCGGAAGTTCACTGTTGTGGAAGGAGACTTCTTGAGTGTGCCCGAAACTATATCATACGGTGTGCCACAGGTGAGCATAGTGGGGCCAGTTTTGTATTTGATTTATACTTGTGATATGCCTTTGAGCAGTAATATTCACACATCTACATTTGCCGATGATACAGCCTGCCTTAGTATGCAAGAATATCCTCATGAGGCATCCCGATATCTTCAGGAACATATTATCCATCTGGAATTATGGTTAAGCTTATGGAGAATAAAAGTAAGCGATCATAAGTGTGTTCAGGCAACATTTACCCTACGTAGCGATACTTTTTCGCCCATTCGAATGACCAATGAAGTTGTGCCTCAACATTCACATGTGAAATACCTTGACATACACCTTTATCGACGGCTTACATGGAAACACCACATTGACTCTAATCTGACACAAATGAAGGTAAAATTAACTCAGGTACATTGACTGATTGGTAGAAACTCAACACTCATGGCCACATTTTGTAAAATAATACGAATTTTCGTTTCTGGTTGGAGTATAAACGAAAATATTTTGAATTTTGTAAAACGATACGTTGTTTTCGCTTCATGTCAAAATATTAAATTGTTGAAAAGTAACACTACGACCACACGGGCAATTTGTTGTGTCTTAACACAAGCAATAACGTCGGCAGAATGATAACGTCAAATTGCTTGTGTTCAACAATGTATCTAGGGGTGGCGAACACGTACATTCAAATATATTTGTTTTTTATGCATATACATACCTAAATTATCCTCTATTAGATCTTCTCTTAGTTTTAAACTTAAATTCTATAAATGTTATTTATTTAAAACATTTATTTTTCGTTTATAATAAGAGATTATTTATTGCTCAGCAAATGTATTTTAAAATTTTTTGCTTAATATATATTTAAAAACATATTCATACGCTCGAATTGACAATTGCCAAGGCAATAATTGCCAAGATTATTGCTCGTGTGGACGGCTAGTAATGAAAAGTTGTAAAAGCTAATTTTCACTTGAAAAAATAATAAATTTTTTTTCGTCATAAAAAAATTAATATAAAAATGTTTTCAAACTCAAGTTTTATTATGTAATGGAATATCCACACCTATGTAAACAAGAAATTAGGATTCAGCGGCGTTTGTTAAGGGTTCATAATAACTACGGAAAGGATTTTCATGTAAATATGTACATGTTTTCTGTCGTTGGTCGTAAATAAAAAAAATGTAAATAAAATATTTTTGCGAATCAATAAATTTGCGACAAAATGGCATCGATTTGTTTGCATATTTTAAAAGAAATACATATTTTTCATATTTCATTATAAATGTATATTTTTAATATATTTGTTAATTTTTTCATGCTACAAAACAAATTTTGGTGTTTTTTGATTAGTTGCAAAGTGTTTTTGCTATTCTTGCGATTGTGTAGAACAAAAAAGATCAAAACGAATACAATTTCAACAATATCAATACAATTTTTCAATTCATTTGAAAAAATCAATATAAAAAAAATACAAAAGCATGGGATAAAAGCCCTTTTAAACCCAAACATTTTTGTATAATTTTTTTTGGGCCCTCTTTACCGGTTCCGTATTAATTTCATGTGGAAAGAAAGTGTTAAAAGCTCCTTTTCGTGCTGCAGCCTTTGAAGAAAAATATTCAGGGATACGAATTCCCCCACAGCCTATAGTAACTAGATGGGCAGCGTGGTTGAATCTTGTCGAATACTATATTTATATTAACAAAGTTAAAGAAATTTTAAATTAAAAAACCTTAAGCACTGAATTGATATTTGTGCACCTAGAAAATGACTTTCGTGTTGACACTATAACTCAATTAGATGGTTTTGATTCCTTAACAGCTCAAGTTGAATTAATTGAAGATGCGGTAAAAAAATTTGTGCTCTATAAGACAGAATAAGTGAAGAAATTAAAAATAAATTATATAAATTTATACAAAATAATGGACTTAAAAAATGTAACAAATTGCATCAATATTTTATAGTTGAAACTAGAGATGTGCACGTGAGCGGTTTTGGACTCACGACACGCACGCTCAAGCAGAAAAATATTTTACTCACGCACGAATGATTTTGAAAATTTTCACGATCACGCACGCTCACGTATAAAATACTCTTAATCAGCACGAGGGGTGTACAACTTATCACGATAACGCACGCTTACGAAAAATATATAATTAACTTTTTTATGTTTGTTGGTTGAAAAATAGGTTCTTACACATCCATATGTACATACATACGTATGTATGCATGTAAAGGCCATGATTCACTATCCTACACAATCGCGCGATCTACGAAAAAATACAACCCTGAATTGTTTTTGTCTTTTGAAAATGTTCATAGACTCCATCATACCAGGGCTGTATTTTCTCAAAAATCGCACGACCGTGTAGGCTAGTGTA
The DNA here is from genome assembly GCA_936439885.1 of Nowickia ferox. Lineage (NCBI taxonomy): Eukaryota > Metazoa > Arthropoda > Insecta > Diptera > Tachinidae > Nowickia > Nowickia ferox. The sequence goes on along the minus strand of OW387023.1, from coordinate 44,611,648 downwards.
TCACGGCCTTAAGTATGTACTCGAAAATAAAACTAAAGCAAAGTTTTTTATACATACGTGAAGCAATAATTATTGCATCATACTTTTTATTTAAAAAATTTAATTTTTTCTTTTAAATAGACATACATACGTACATAGATACATATTTATAAATTAAAATTTTTATATGAAATTGGTTTGACATTTAATGAAAACTTTGATGTTAGTAAAATTTTTGGGATAAAAAAATAAAATTTAAAAATTAAAAATTTATTGCCAATATGAATTTTGAACCAATTTTAATTTTAACAATTGTTTTTGCATTTTTTTTTTTTTTTTGTAAATTACTTGGAAAGAATATTGCTACTTTCAAAATGAAAATTAATTTTAATAGTGGTCTTTTTTTTATTTCCCAACTATTTTCTTAAGAAAAAAATGTCTTCTCATAAAAAAATAATCAAATTCAAAAGTTTTGCATGTAGATACATACATACATATGTAACCTATATGTATGTATATACATACCCAGGCAGAAATTGCCAACCGTACAAAAATTTTAGCACTGGGAAAGTACTTTTACTCAATAAACCAGAACGGTTTGCCAACGTTACGGTTTGCAATCTGAAAAATTATTTGCCAGTGCTTTTAAAAAAAAAATTATTTTTTTATTTTTTTATATTTTTATATTAATGTACATTAAGTTCTTTATGTAAAAGGGTGATAGCAACTGTCTCATTTTGGCATTTGGTAAAAATACACGTCCCATCTTCCATGTTTAGCTCTATTTCAACGTTTTTCTGGTCTAAATCTTCAACGATACATAATCGTAGGTCCCTGGATGACATTGGATACGTAAAAAATTAAGAGTATCGTTAAATATATTGCCTTTTGAGTAAATATCACATTTGTTTACAGAAAGTTTTGCTAATAAAAATTTTTGATATAACCATGATATTTCCATTACTTACTCAACAGATATTATTGGGGGGAACGGTTGTAATTTTATAGCCATAAATGTTGACAAAAGAAAATAGTGTTTTCGAGTTAACTGTGTCTATAATTTTTCGTAGTGATTGTTTTCTTTTTTTAACAAAAGGAAATACCTACTAATAGTATATTATTGGAGAAACTGTTAGTATGGAAAATGTGCAATTTCCTTTGAATTCGCTATTGGATTTGTAGTTGATTTAACAATTGACTTTAAATGCCCCACACTATTTTCAAAGTGTTACATCATCTGGTATATGGATTACATTATGTATATTCATAGTTTGGGAATTAGGGCCGTAATATCGGGGCATAAGTTCATCAAATGATTTTAACAATTTTTCAACGTATTTTGAATTTAATATGCCTAACTTGGTTTACGACAAAATACGAAGTAAATAAAATAAATTTTTTTTGTACATTTCAACATCTAATAACTTTTTTAAAGTAATTGCAACAGCATATAACAAGAAGAAACGGAATTGTGTAGCTTTCCTCAAACTGAAAAGGTATATTGTTAGATACCATTAGTAAGTTCTGTTGAAGTGCTGATACATTTTCTTGTGAAATATAAGAGAATGAATTGATTTTACAGTTAGCTTTGGAAGTAATTGTTTACTAATTCCGAGATAAAGCATGTGCATTTCATCAATAACGACGTGTTTTATGGGATCGAAATTAATAATGTCCAGTAGTGGGCTAACTTTTTTTGATAAATGATGTTGTGGATTTGATTTATTTTTGTTTCCTTAAATTCTTATTGACTGTCTCCCCTTAACGATACATACACCTTTCGCAGGAAAAAATCCAGTGAGACCTCTGTAGCATTTAACAAAACCTGGGGCTAGCTTATCGCAACAAAAAGCAAAATTTTAAAGTTTTTCGTTCAGTTGTATACCTATGTAAGAATAATAAAAAAATATATACATATCAGGTTTAACATTTGAAAGTTTTTCTTTATACCTGTGCTAATGAAATTATTGGCTTCTAAAACGAATTCTGCTTAAAACTGCCTAGCTGAAAAAAGCTTAACATTTTTAGATAACATATTCATTTTTGAGTTTGAAGTATTGGGAATATATTACACTTAACAAAAAAATTATGTTGGCAAAGCACTTAAATTGTGGTTTTCATAGTGTTTAGACAACGACGTAAAAAATAGTTGGGCAACCCCATCATGAGGTTATCATTTGTGTGTTGGCACAACACTCCAAAAGTAGAATTTGTGATGTTTTGCCAACGTTTGAACCACCTTAAGAAACGCTTTGCCAAAGTTAACACCATTGTATTTTTCTGCGTGGGTACATATGTATGTAAATAGATTAGAGCTGGCTGCCGAGAGAAACACGAGAGCAATGTATTCGCGTATATGTATTCATTTGTATAAGAAGCCGATTGAAATTCGGCACTCTGGTGCTACTTTGGGCAGCTCAGATATAGATTGTATAGGGTGTTTTTTATTGAGGTATAGAACTTTAAGTTGGCATCACTTTTTTAACTGGCGGCCATTTTGTCAGCTGTCAAGTGATTAATATTTAGTTTGGTTTGCCATTTCATCATGAACAGGTTGACAAAAGAACAACGCTTGCAAATCGTGCAAATTTATTTCGAAAATAATGGTTCAGTTCGCGAAGTTTACCGCAAGCTCCGTCCATTTTATGGTCGACATAATCGTCCATCAGAGCAATTAATTCGGTTAACCAAGATCGTGTGATTTGACACCATTGGATTATTTTCTTTGGGGATATGTGAAGTCGCTCGTCTACGCCAACAAACCAGAAACGTTAGGGGACTTGGAAGCCAACATTCGTGGCGTTATTGTCAACATACGGCCCCATATGCTCGAAAAAGTGGTTGAAAATTGGACCTGTAGAATTGGCTTTATTCGAGCCAGCCGCGGCGGCCACATGCCCGAAATCATATTTAAACGTTAATGGCATAAAATTATCCTTCCAATAAAGCCAAATTGATGGACATTAAAACGATTTTCTTGTGTTTTATTTCAATTCGAAGTTCTATACCTCTAAAAAAAACACCCTATAGTATTTATTATAAGAAAATTTAAAATTTTCAATACAATTATATACCCATGCAGGAGTGTTATCTCGTGAGAGCGTGAGTAATTTTTTTAAGTCACGGTCACGCACTCACGCGTGATTCACCCGTGACACGATAAAATCACGACATTTGCACATCTCTAGTTCAAACAGCTAAAATTTAGAAACTGAATATTCCACAAACGAACTAGAAGCATTTAAATATGCACCAATAACTTTGGTGACGTGGAATTTTAATTTTTACAATAAAAATATTTTTTGCAGAAAAAATAGTCAAAAATTTACCTTTGACAATTCACAAAAACACTTATTCTTCTTAACTTTATTTTGTATTCCATATGATTTGACAAAATGTTTGTTATAAGAAAGCAATGAAGCTGATTTTTTTAAGTTTTTAATGTTATTAAATGTTGAAAAAAGAGTTAATAAATGCAATTTGAAATTTATTTGCTGGAGGTCAAGCATTGTCTATATATTTCATTGGTGCTTAGCCAAATCATCAGTAGACTTTAACCACATTTTGAACAGTCACAAACCTCTTATCTTATGCACAGACTTTCAAAAACTATTTGAGAATTCACAAATAATAATCACAAATAATAATATTTCTGAAAATCACAAGCGAAACACAAGCAATAGGCATAGAAACTATAACAAAATCCCAGCAAATAATTTATATTCGATATGAATCTATTTTATTTTTCTACACCTTTATATTTTTAATGTATATTTTATGCACATAAAACGCGATTTTAAATGCATGAAAAGCCTTTCCCTATTAATAACTTATTGGAACTTCCTGAAACTTAGGCCGAGTTTACATCTGTGTGCTATGTGCCACACATGCGTGAAAAAAAGCGAAACCACTGATTACTAATGAAAAACTGTTTGATTCAGACATGTATTTATTGATTTAAACTGTTTCCAATCATGTTGGATTCTATAATTGCACCTTCAGGCAACATTTAAAATATGTTGTATTTATAGTCCTTCATCCATAGCCTTTTCTTTTCGAATGCACTATTTATGCATTTTATCATACTTGTAACCAACTTTTGGATAATTTCGCCTGGAATTTTCTGCCGCTCCAGCTGCACACGTTGCCACAACTCGATTCAGATAAAAGTCTCTAATAATATGTACGTAGCGTACGTTGCAAAGTTTTATCAAAGAAAACAAAAAATAGTTAGATCTTCACAAAAATATAAATGTAAAAAATTTATATAAATGTGTATATACACATATATAAATTTGTATATATATATATATAAATTTTTACATTTATTTTTTTGTGAAGATCTAACTATTTTTTGTTTTCTTTGACAAAACTTTGCAAATTTAAGATTTTTAGTTTTTTATATTTCTATTAATGATCACTTGTTCAGTTTAAAAGGGCAGAGTTAAATAATTTACGTTCAATTTTATTGAGCACGACCCTCCTACCTAAGCCTACTTGTGAATTAAATTTGAGCTCTCTAGGTGGAGCTAAAGTGCTTCATGAATTTGATGGCTGTGCAGTGGTAAGTGTGTCAGTAAGTATGTCTTAAAAAATGAACTTTTTGCATCTCTTCTCCTTAAGTTTTTTTCATTTTACAAAGACGGGGAACCAAGTAGTTATGAGGGTGTTAAAACGGATGCATACGTTTTTATATGACATTTAAGTCGTTTGAAAACGTTTGCTACTGTTTTATAAAATACAATTGTTTTACGTAAGATACAAGTTTTATTTTCAAATGTTTTACAAAATACAAAATTCAAAATAAACCAAAAAGTTCTGTTTAAAACGTTTCGTTCTGTCTTACAAAATTAGGCCATCAGTCTAGATTGTAAACTTTTAATATACGAGTCGCTGTTGAAACCAATATGGTGCTACGGAATTCAACTTTGGGGCACTGCTTCAGCTTCCAATGTAGAGAGAATCCAACGAAAGCAAAACAAAACTTTAAGGCTGATAACAGCGGCCCATGGTACATCAAAAATTCAAATTTACATCGTGATCTAAATATACCACTTGTGACTGCTGAAATTGCAAAATACGCAGGCAAACATATAAGGGCCAATTTCACAATGTTGACAATGTTCGACTTGTCGCACACTTACATTTGAAACAACAAAATATGAAAATTTGTTTTTGTTTTGAATGTAAGTGTGCGACAAGTCGTAAGTGAATTTAATTTCCGAAATTTTTCGATATTTAATTTATGATAAGAGAAGGTTGTGTGATTCAATTTTAGTTAAAAATTTTTTTATTTATACAATTCAATATCAAAAAATTCATCTTGCGAGTATTATTTAATTTTCTTATTCAATATTATTATTATAATTATTATAATTATTATAATTTTTTTTTGTTAAAAGTATTAAATCATTTTCATTTGGCAGAACTGTTGTTTCCAACTTTTCAATACTAAAAACGTGCTTTTTATGATCGAATGCAATAAAAGAAAAAAAGTTAAATTAAACAAATTGATCTCTTTTTTTCTATTTGTTGATTCTGACGAAACACTTTCAGCTGAAATTTCAGTTTATTTTTAAAATCAAGTATTTATTACTTGAATGCTACACTGCGATAGAGCAAACGTCTGTGAATTTGTACTGAACATGTTGCAAGGCGGTTTGTGCCAGAAAGCACTTTTGTTTCGATATTTTTTCTTCTGCAAATCAAAAAAATAAACAAATCGCACAGAAAAACAAAAAAGCATTCAACACAATAAAAAATTGATTTAGAAATAATGAAACGTTTAAGAATCTATGAAATTTGTGTAGTCATTCATTCATACAATTGTTGTACATCTTTTAGAAAAAAAATACATAAAAAATGCAAATAAATTGGCGATTATGTTCGTTTGCATGCAAAGGCAGCAAACTTTGTGGCGTCTACAAATTGTTTTTTTATCATTGTTTGTTTATTTAATTTTTGGTTTTATTTCGTTTGTTGCAGCGCTTTGTCAGACATGCAACAGATTTGAAATATTAATTTAAAAATTTTTTATGCAAACAAATTAAGAGGCGCCTGTGATATCGAAATCTTTAGCAAAAGACAAAACACTTTCAAAACAAAATGTCATATCCAATGGCACTTATTGAAGAGATTTTTTTTGTTTACCAACAATATCCGTAAATTGATATTTATCTGATATTGGTTAAATGCACAGAGCTACAAATACTTTAATCGGGTCTTTTCTGCAAACCGAATACAAATAGCTCGATTTGGTAACATTCGAAACTAAGTTAGAATGAAAAATTTGCACGTCAAAGTCAGATCTTAATAAAAGAAATAGTATTTTAAATAAAGAAAAGTGAGCATTTTAATTTATTAAACTGTATGCAAAATTATTATGTACTATTATGCAATTATATTAACATATATAATTAAATATAAAAAAAGTTATCCTTAAATAAAATAAATAAATAAATAAATTAGTAATAAAAGACCTAAAATTTTAAACACTAAGAGCCAATTTCACCAACTCTGTTTAAATATCAATTCATATTTAAATTTCGATTCTAATTAATTTTTTTATGGACAAATTACTCTTAAAGATGAATTGATATTTAAATAAGTTGGTGAGATTGGCTCTAATTATTTTTTAATATTTCTTAATCATTTTTTGGAACTAGAATCGGCCGGTACACCGCTGTGTATATAAATACGAGAGTGGTCCCAAGACTAGCCGATCCAATAACAAAGACACAGCAAATTTAGGAAAAAGAATATACATAATGTACTAGTATTTCATTTATTTTAATCAACGATTTTTAAGTGGTCGCTGCAAAGCTTACTAAAATTTAGTTTTCAACCTTCAACCTTTAGTGTCGATATGACACTATGAAACTTTTTTTATTCCTTCTTTATCTTCTGATTTTTTGTCAAATTCATCACGAACTGCATACACATAAGACGAATTACCCTTTTCCGTTCTTATCTTCCTTTGAAACTCCTGGGCCAAAAGCTTTGGAACTCATGCAGAAAGGATCATATCTGTTTGAGATTTAGCGTTGCCGCTGTAGTATTTTTACGTTTTAGGTGTTGTCACGCTGGTGCTCGCAGGACCTCTATAGTTTTTGACATGTTTTAGGCAAGCAAATATATCTTGCATATCTAAAGATATCGTCCCAACTATCCAATATGCAAATTTGTGCTTTTCAGAGAGAATTGTGCATTTAAAATGGGCGTGTTCCTAAAAGTGGCAGGCTTAAAATATTCCTTATTGAGTTATCTATCGTCCATGAGAATTTCAGCAATTTTGAAACGAGGCATATTTTATAAATTAGGGTACCAAGGTAACGAATCTAAAAAACAAATTTTGCATATTGGATAGTATGACGTGGTAGGGACGGGACGATATGCATATTTATATATACATATTTGTATGTACACCCAGAGAAAAAACAGCTTAAAATCAATAAAAACCATATTGAATTAATAAGAAACATTAACGAAAGTCTAGTCATGTTGAAATTTCTTATTTCAATATGGAAAAATATTCATTTTTTATTTATTAATTTTATTTATTTTTAAGTGTTTTAATACTATTTTCTATTATATTGAAAATGATTGAATTAATGTGACGCATTCCTATTTTTAAGTTGCAGCTTTTACCTGAGTGTATTTATATATTTTAAGTAGATAACAACATACTTAATAAAATAAATAAAAATTAAGCACTAAAAAGTTAACAATAATTTAGATTCACTCATATAAAACAATTTTATATGCGCTACCCTTAGTGCTATTAGAAGTCGGAGCCAATCAGGTTAGATTTACAGATTGATGTGCTTGTCAAGTTTCGAAAGAATCGGCCAATTAGAAACACACGAAGTATAACCTAGACTTTTAATTTCCAAGGCCCCGCCCACTTGTGTTTAACAAGTACATTCCCTAACTGATCGCCAATTTTCTTGAGGATCGGAGCAGTGTAAGTGATTTAGTAATAAACTTTAATGGGCATGTCCAACTTTTTAAATGTCAGCTTGTGTCAATTTGAGGGGTCAAGGTGTGTGCCAAGCATTGCCCGAATCAGGTAAGCAGGGGCACGTGATATATAATATTGAATTTTTGTGGGCGTAGGGCTTTTGATTAGATCTGTAGAAAAGCAGTTCTTTTTTAAACTCTTAACCAGGAATTGTAAGACACCTTCTGATTCAATTACAGACCAACCTAAATTACTACGCAAAGCGCAACGTAATTTAGCACTTAGCTTTTAATCTGGAATGAGTAACCTAAATTAAAGCGTTAACGTTGCGCCAGAAAGAGTAATGTTCACTCACTTTGACTAATTAAGAACTCTAAATAGAAATAAGATATAAAAATTAAAACAATAAATTGACGTGAAAGTAGCTAAAGTTACATTACTTAACAAAAACAACAGTACTTTTGCAGCCAACTTCACTTCCTTACGCGCTGTCAAAATTGGATTTTCCAATCGCAAAGCATTGACGCCGCGTTATTTCGGTTGGTCTCATAGACAACGCTTTGCGTCGTAATTTAGGTTGGTCTGTTAAGGAGGCATTATGTTTTCAAAGCGGAAAAACAAAAGATGCGTTTAGCGAACATATACAAACATTGGCAGTCGTAAAGCAGCTCTGGGCGAGTCAACATCAAGCGTCATTGGCAATTATCTCTTAAGTGCAACCAGTACCCATGTTCTGTAACTCCCGCGTCAAAAAAGTTTTCGCTTGAAATGTGTGAAATGAAACAAAATGCAATAAATTGAAACAAACAGCTGCTTTTCTCACTAAACTGTGTCTGTAACTTTTTTAGGCGAGTAACAGCTGTCACGTAAAGAAATTATTCGCCAATTTACAGAAAAAGTGTGTCTATAAAATTTTTGCGAGAAAAGTTCCCGCTTTGAACTGTCAAATTCACTCACAAATAAAAACTCGGTGAGAAATTAATTCAAAAATAAAAAATATATTAAAAAGCCAAGTGCGATGGATAATAACACGGAAAATGTGAGTATTTTGTTTTTTTAAAGTGATTTCTTTCATTATTAACAATTTTTCTTTTATAATTTTGGAAAACTATGCGAATTTCTAAGCAACAAAAAGAAAAATTGGTAGACTATGTACATAGTATATGTCTTCGCAAGAAGACAATTTGATGGCATTAACTCTTTATATGCACCATTTCAACAATTTTGTTTTAACAATCACTTAATTACACCACAAAGCTATTTTTATTTTTTGTATTATTGGAAAATATTTAGTAAACAATAAACATATTCTAAACAACAAACATTAAAGTCGCACTATACATTATTTTGTACAGCCGTCTGTTATATTTTCGCCGCCGTCGTTGAAAATTTTTCAATTTTAGTACATTTTGGTCGCCGTCCACGACATTTGTGATAAGCGTTCACAACGTCTGCGATGTCACGTCGGCTTCGACTATTACATTTTGACATTTATAACGTAACGACGTAATCACTTTTGATGGTTTTCGACATGACTTACAGACACACTTTTTTCTCACTTTTCGAGAAACGATGGAATATTTTGTTCCACATCTTTTCGACGAAAGAAGTTCTCGCCAAAGTTACAGAACATGGGCACAGGCCACTGTTGTTTATTGTCCTTCGAGAGTTTTGCGTCTCGCTCGCACTGGTTGACTGATCTGACACGGATAACCGTATATTCTTGCGGTTCTTCTGGGGAATTTCTTTAACAACCACGTTGCTACTTCCTATGTGAAGGCATAGGTCGTGCATAGTCAGTTACAAAAACTTTTTTAAAATACTGTTAATACCATCTTGGGCATATGGTCTAGTTACCCCGCCCATATTTGTGCAATAATACTTTGCAAATTTACTTTGTAAAGTATTTATGAAATAAATAAATAAATAAATATACAAACATGCTTACACGAGTATTTATAATTAGGAGTAATTTGATTAATTAACATCATATTGTTAACAAACTAAAAAGTTATGAAATGTAAAATACTTTTTATACAAAGAGATTAAGGAAATTGTTCGAATGTTCGAATATTCTACAAAAATGATTCGAATAATTGTTTATTCTAAATTGAAAATTTTGTTCAGTGGAACAAAAATGAAAAAAAAAGTTGTTCGAATATTCGAATAATTTTTGTTCGAATGACAACACTAGTTATAGTAGAGACGAAACCGAAAATTTTATTTCGTTTTGAAAACGAGAAATTTACTCGGATTTGGTTTGCTGAAAGGATTAAGAATGATCAAGGTTGGTTATTTAACGTGGCTAAGTAGTCGCTACTTCGATGTATCGATGTATCCGGTAGAATCGTTGGATGAGTGCAGCATCCTCAGGTGCATTTTGAGAGGCTGTTCTAGATACTTTTTTAAATTCACCTTCTACATGCATGAAGATAGCTGGAGTAAATGTATACGACTCTTCATAAAAAAACATGATGTTTACATGTTGTTTTTCAAAACTTTGCCGTTCTTCGAACTAAAATGTAACCCTCCCTAAAATATTTTTTTTTTATTTATTGGTACATACTCTACAAAGTAAAAAAATGAACGGAATGACTAGATCATATGTCCATGATGTTATTAACAGTATTCTTAAAAATGTTTTTGTGACTGACTATACCCAACCTATGCCTTCACATAGGAAGTAGCAACGTGGTTGCTAACGAAATTCCACAAAACAACCGTAAAACTATACGGTTATCTGTGGCAAATCAGTCAACCAGTGCGAGTGAGAAGAAGAATTACGATGACACGAGAGCTGTTCTTCAGCCCTAAACTGCTTTACGACTGCCTAACCCAAAATATATTTTACAAATCTTTTCTTGTCATTGTTAGTCGTTAAGGTAGGATCACACGATTGCCGAAATGCACCAATTGTTGGTACATTTTATATGTCAATCGTGTGATTTCACAATTTATTGCCTCATACGACAATCGAGAACAATATTCTGCTGATTCTCTGCAATCAAATGCAACTCTGGTGCGGCAATCGTGTGAACGGTTATTAGGCAACCATGCCCCAATAAAAATTTTAAATATGCACCAATATTTATTGTCTTCTCGAGCGGCAATCAAAGTAGCCAATACGCGACAATTTCTTAAATTAATTTATATTTGCTTGCGCGCCAAATGTTTTCGTAAGTACATACCGTAAACTTAAACTTACGTTATATGTAATTATAACTAATTTGAAACGTCAACATGGAACTGTGTGCCAATCTTTAACCCTTATATTTAGTTTTTATTCGTTTAAAATAACGAAAATTGCCTCTGCTTTGTATATTTAATGAGGACAAAATATACAAAGCAGAGGCAATTTTATTAATTAATTAATTTATTTATTAATTTTAACGAAAAAACTATTTTCACGTACATAAAAACAAACAAAATTTATCTTTGCGTTTAAAACAAAACAAACTAAAAACGATCACAATAGCTGTTTGTTTGTGTTGCCGCAAGTTAGAACAATCGTATGACTGGGCTGCTGCAATTATTGCCACAAATTCATTATTCGCCAATCTGCGGCAATAAAAATTTTGTAAAATGGGGCAATCATGTGACTGCAGCGTATTTGATTGGAACAATTTTATTACTGTGCACCAATTCAGCACAATAAAAATTGGATTAGATTGGTGTATTTGCGGCAATCGTGTGATCCTACTTTTACACAGTTAATGCTCAATTTAATTAATCTCTGTATGCATTAAGCTTTGTTATGTTTGATTATTTACATGCCAGTTCAAATATTTTGGCTGCTGTGATTTGTTTTCTTCTTCTTTTTCTGCAACAAAATTTGTCTGTTCGAAAAGATGTTGGTGCTGACTGATGCACCAGCAGCAAGTTGCCTGGCTGATTGCCTATTTAGTTGGTTGTTAAATGTCTAAAAAAATCCAAAAAAATAAATAAATTTATTTATGTACATGAACTCTATTACTGTCACTAAGTGTAAATACATCTGTGCTTGGTGCAGCCGTCTTCCACTTGTTAGGCCATGACAAAATGAGTTGTAATTTATTTTTGTTACGGCAACTTTATGTAAACTTAAAATACTCTTTGGCCGCATAACATAATTTGCAGTATTGCAGCTCTGTGTGTGTCCCACTTGAAGAATAAAAAAAAAGATTTGAACTCTGGTTCACAACTAAAAATGCCAAGAAAATATTCACACCAGCAACTGCTGTGAGTTCGGTGGTAAAGTGGCTTTTTCCAAATCAAATATCCCAATGCAATACACAGAACAAAGTTTCTTAGGTTAATCTAACCAATTGCTGCTGTCCAGTTTATCGTTAATGTGAATTGCTGTTAGAATTTCAGTAAATATAAATTTGTTGGTTAATTTAAATAAACTGAATTCGTTTTTAAATAACTAATACGAAATAGTTACTGAATTGATAGCGGCAAAAAAATGTATTTTTTTGAGAAAGAAATTAAATTAATATGCAGTATCATAAATGTATATATATACGAGTATATATACATAAACTGCTACTAGTATTTATAATTAAAATCAAACAGCGCTAATTCGTACCCCGTTTATTCAAAAACCTCAACTATTTGCAAAAATCCCATACGTTTTGGTCCGCAAGTTAATTCACATTTTTTTTAATCCAAAGTTCAATGAGATACCTCTAAGTCATATTTGCTCATAAATAGTTCATGTAACTATATTTTCTCTCTTTAATTTGACCGTAGTTCAACGTAAATAAAATATCTTAGCGAATCAAAAAAATTTGCGAAAAAAAGATTACATCGATTTGTTAATGCATATTTTTTACAAATGTATATTTTTAATAACTTTTTTAGTTTTTTTTCATGCTATGATTTGGTGTTTTGTGACTATTTGCAAACGATTTAAAGTTTTTACGACTTTTTAAGAACAAAAAAGAGAAAAACGAAAACAATTTCGACAGGGATGGAAAATCTACGATCAAAAATACCAACAGAGTTGAAAATTAAAAAAAAAACAAAAGCATGTGAAATAGCCTTTCAACCCAAACATTTTTCTGAAATTTTTTTCAGCACTCTCTTTTGCTTCCGTATTAATTTTATGTTTTTAAAAGCCCCTTTGCGTGTTGCAGCCTTTAAACAAATATATGCAGGATAGGGCTACCCCCACAGTCTATAGTAACTTAAGCACTGGGATGATATTTGTGCACACAGAGTATGGCTTTCTTGTTAACATCATCGCCCAATTAGAGGGTTTTGATTCTTTAACAGCTCCAGTTGAGTTAACTGAAGATGCGGTAAAAAAATTGAGCTGTGGGAAAATTAAAAATAAATTAGATAAAGTTATAAAAAAATATGAAAAAAAACAAATTGCATCAATATATTAAAGTTCTAACAACGAAAACTGAGAAAATGAATATTCCACAAACCCAATAACAGCATTTAAATGTGCACCAATAAGTTCTGCTGACGTGAAAGCTCATTTTTATTATATAAAGGTTTTTTTCAGGAAAAATCGTCAAAGATTTACCTTTAACAATTTACAAAAACACTATAAAAGTTTGACTTAACTTTATTTGTTTGTTTATCATTATTTGCTCTTAAATGTTGAAAAAATTTAATAAATGCATATTTTATTAGTTTGAAGTACACATGCTAACACCGATGCCTTCAAGAATTTAGGTGGCAACTAGAAGTCAAACAGTCACTGAAACTCGTTGAGTTTTATTCCCAGAAAACAGATGAACCAAATTACTTTGGTCAACGGTGGATGAACCAACTTATATAATTGCTCAACGGCAAAGAAACTCCACGAAAGGATATCGTACACCCCTCAGAAGGCAGCGAGAAACCACTGAAGTATATATCTCTAGAACAATCGCATGCAAGAACGAAGAAATAAATGGCCCTCAATCTACGGTAACTCTAGGGTACTAAGAATCCCCGTAGGTAAAAATACATTACATACTAGGACTATATCGTCGCTGATTTAACTAACTGACCTAACTAACATTTTAACAATTTAACAGGAGAGCAGCTTTTATGGTTGTTTTATACATTCATTCTTATGGCTGCGTCTGAAATCTTTTTACTTATTTTTTAGTTACACAACAGTAATGTTTACAGTCATGAAAATTGTAGACAAGGTGTATTATGACTTATAAAGTCTAGTAAAGGACTTAACTAATTTTTTTTAAAAAAATGTCAATTACGTCAGTTAGTTAAAACAGCAACGATATTATATGTGCTGCTAATTAAACGCTTCCTACGAAGAGTTTAGTTTAAAACTGGCATGAGCTTGCACTTATAAAAGCAGGTGAGGCTATGGGGCAGCAAACTCCTTAAAAGCTCATATTCGCCATGAAAAAATAAAAAATGAAATTTTTTAAAGCATAGTGAACCGATTTAAAAAATCAAAAAAAAATTAATAAAAATGGGGTTGAATCACCGGTTCAAGACGAACTGGTTAGATTTAGGGGAAACATGCACGATTTTTACATTAGCATGTCATTGGAGATCATTTGTCATTGGAGAATTTAAATAAACTGATCTTCATTAAAAAGAATGAATCGAACCAATGCTTTTTTTCATATTCTAAAAACATTTATAATAATTCGGTGGTGAACCGCTACATGTTTCCTGAATTAAAAGTTTTTGAATGTTCATTTTCATCACTTCAATAATGGCGAATTTATTTTAATTTAGGAAAGTCTTAAAGATGAACTCACTTCATGTAATAATGAAAAAGGCTTGAAAATAGCAAATTCTGAACTGATTTATATGTATATATTTTTATTAAAGATAAGTAACACTCAGGCAATGACTGCCTACTACTATTACTAGGTGTTACCTTCTTTAGGAAAGGGATAGTGATAGAGAAGGCAGGTGGTGAGGGAAGATATAGAGGAAAGCTTCATTCTTTTACAAGTCAGCTTTTTTGCACCGTTTTAATAATGCACTGTTGCAGCACCTCTGGTGTTAAATGACGCGTATTACATTATTTTGAAGCTGTGTTTATTTAGTAGCCATTTTATTGGTTATTTTACTTCGCCGATGGTTCTGCTACACAATACCGACGAAGGAGGGCGCTTTTATATTACATTAGGATTAGTATCTGTTGAAGTCGGTATAGTTCAGTGACCAGTGACTATGCCTTCATCACATGAACTTTGCTACAACTACTGATACAAAGCGACAATAGTGCACATCAGAAAAATGCGTGGTGTTGTTATTTAATGACTGTTGGATACTGGGCTCGAGCTCAAGACCTTCGTTTTTTTAGTCAACGTGCTAACTACTTACTACAGCCAACGCCACCCTCAATACTGCGTAAAAGCTTAAACATAATTTATTTTCAGTTAAATTAAAAATTTTTATATGCTTGAATATTGGCAACTAAATGCATAGAGACGTAAGTGTTCCCCGATATCCAAGTGGGTATTCCGCTAAGCTATCAGTGCGGGGATCGTGGGTTCGATTCCCATCAAAGACTCTAGTCTGTTTCATCTCAATGGGTGAAGGTCTTTGTCACTATGCTCGTCAAAATAAATTACTATATAATTTTTAATTGTTTTTGTAACATTTAATAAAAAAAGTTATAAAAATGCTTTGTTCAACTGAAGATGGTGGCGTTGGCTGAAGTAGTTAGCACGTTGACTACAAAACCTAAGGTCCTAGGTTCGAGCCCGGTCTCCAACAGTCATTAAAAATAATAACAACACGCATTTTTCTGATGTGCATTAGTGTCCTTTGTATCAGTTGTTGTGGGAAAAGTTTTATTGAAGCAGACACAATGCACTGGTCACTAAAAACTACACCGACTTCATCAGATAGTAATCCTAACATAACATCAGAGCGCTGCAACACTGCATTATCAAAAAGTGTGCAAAAAGCAGAGTTGTAAGAGAATGAAGCTTTCCTCCATCTCTTCCTTCACCACCTGTCTTCCGTATCACTATCCCTTCCCTATCACCCTCTCTGACTTTCTTCTCTTCATTGTATTGGACCCAAGTGAGCTGGACTCTAAATTTCACCCTTCCTTACCAGCCGCCTGCTAACCTAACCTAACCTAACCTTTGTTCAACTGAAACTGAATTCTTTTTACTTTTAAGCAGGAAAAAATTACAACAGTAGAAAAGTGCTACGTGCACGCAATGATTTTTATTTTTTTGATTTTTATTAAAAACCTCAACTTTATCCATTGTTTTTTTAATTTTATTTATTCCTCAGAAAATAATAGTTGTTTCTTGATTTTTATTTATTCCTCCTTTTATTTATTTCTCACAAAATTAGAGATTTATATGGTTTGATACTGAAACATTATGTTTATCCTCAATGCTTAATCTTCGTTAAATAAAGAACGAATATATCAATTGCAGTCTACTACTTCTATATCAGAAGTTGCCCTGAATGTAGCTTTATATTCTGTAACTAAGTATTGCCAAAACGGTCAGCCTTACACATTATAGAATTTCTGTTAAGTCCACAAAAAAGTAGGCATTGAGCCCTTGTCCAGACTAAGGTGTAATTCTTCCAAAGAAGATGTGGAGAAATTCTAGTGTATCTACAGATACACATCCTCTTATTTTCTGCCGCTATGGCATCATATACATAAACCTTAAACTGATTTATTTTTAAAAACACATTGGCGCATAGTCATAGTCAAAATAAAGAGTACTTTAGGAGTTTACAGCCAATATTTTGTTTTTTGCTTTGAATTTTTAAAGATGCTTAGGTCGATGAGTTTGCGTCATTGATTTAAAATTCTGATAACTTCTATCCCTGTAATGATGTACATATAATAACAAAAAATAGATCAACTTCTGGTTTGTTTATTTTACCTTTAATTTAAATTCAGTAAGCGATTCGTTATCGTCGATACTCTTTCTGAGTACCGGGATACTTCCCCAAATTTTTTCATGCATTTTTTTTTTAATTCTCCATTAAAGTTCCTTCATTTATAACTGAAATTGCTATTTTTACGACAATTATTCAATATAAAGATGTTATAAAAAATTTCAAGAAGTTTAAGTCATGAAATTTTTCCAACCCCTTTTGATTATCTACACACACTTCTTACCAACAAAACAAAATTTAATGCAACTAATTTCATAAAATATTTCATCGTGAAACATTAGTCCTAAATTAAAAATTTTGCATTGTTGGAAACACAGTATTGTCGTTGGTATTTCAAATGATTCGGCATCACTTATTTTGATTGCCAAACATGTTTTTAAAAATTTATTTATTTATAAAAATATTGTCCTTTTTTTTGCCAAATGTCCTCGTTTTTTGTGGTTGTCGTCCTCTTTTTTTCAAAATGGAAATGGCAGCCCTACACACACCCTAATGCTATGTTTCCACTACGAGTTGAATCACATGCTTCGCTTTTAAAATCATGTTTATGAATCATGCCGTTTACACGGTGTCTTCCGGCTTCCTCTTGGCATTTTTTTATGTTTATTCACACATACATACATACGTATCATTCCAGTTGGCTATGTTTTTAAAACATCTTCAACAGGGGTACAAGACAATAGAAAATCGTGGAAGACACATTGACGACATCTCAAACAAATCGTTGAGAATCACACCAGCGACAATGTCCACCACCATATCGTGGTCACAAAATCACAAAATGAGTGCGAGTTATTGAGAGACAATGTCACTCAAGAGAACAAAATATAATTATACTTTTACCATACAAATTCCATTTTTTTTTTTTGCTTACTTGTGTTTTCCGTTTTATTTAAATTATTGACTGAATTAGCTGGGATTCGAACTGAGGCTGCATTTTTTACAAGTTTTCGTGTTTACCACCTTGCTACAGCACCACCAAAAATTTTGTCAACAAGAGGCCAACACATTAATGTGTTTGATTGAAGACAAAATACACGACTTGTCGCTCAGTCAAAGTGTTTAATTAAGAACAAAATTCAAGACATTGTCACTCAGGTTGTCGTGAACGACGATTTCCTTTAAATTGTCGACTAGAAAACTTAATAACAGAGGACAAGTCGTACAAGAATAGTAAATGACAATGTCGTGCAAGCCAATTGGCCAACTGGGATACGCACGTATATACATACCCACCAAACCAAATGTTCCGATTTCGTAAAGAATTCGTAACGACTAGTCGACAAAATCTTCCGATTTCGGAACCGAAATGTTGCCGAAATCGTTACGATTTTTGTATGAAATGCTTGACACGACTTCGCAACGATATGTAGTTACGAAATCGATAAGATATGTCGGTACGAATTCGTAACGACATGTAGGTAGTATTTATTTTTCTATATACAGCAGAGTACCGCTTCACCGTTATGTTGCTGCTTTTGTCGGAATAACTTGCACATACCTACTTACATTTTTTAATATTTATTACATTTTTTATTAAAAAAATTGTTCAGAGAAACTAACGAAATGTCTTAACGAATTCCTTACGAAAAGTCTGAGTTCAGACAAAATACCGAAATGTCTTAACGAATTCGGTACGATAAGTCTGACTGCAGAAAAAGTAGCAATATTTGGTTTGGTACGTGCGTTTGGTTTGTTTTTATTTGTTCACACACACATGTATACCTGTTTTGTTTTGATAGCTACCCCGTCGGAAATTCCGTTAACTTTAAGCTACATAACTATTTTGCAACTAGTACTGACTGACACTTGGATTACTTTTCAATGTAATGAACTGACTATTTTAGTCAATTATCTCACTCTGCATTACTTTCGAATATTTATCATCTCACGTTGTGTACTTAACGCGCGAACTACCCAGCCAAGGTACCATCTAAAATAATAACAGCAAAATGTCAATATGAAACTGAAATTAGTTTCAAAGTAGCTGAGAATAAATTTGTTGGCTCTCACCAAATTCGATTACGTACTCAACTTAAGAATTATTTTTGGATTTGATCTGGATGACATTGCAGTTAGCTTTTAGTCAGTCTAAGAAAAGTTAACTATAATTTCATTATTTCTGTAGTCAACCACACATTCTCCGACAGGGTAGTTCAGATAAACTGGCGATAAACTGCGATAAAAGTTGGAGAATATATCAATTTTATGTGATTCGCTCTCATAATTTTGTATGGCGAACAGTGTTACCATTTGTTAAGTTTCCCAATTTTTTTAATTTTTTTTGAGATGCCGAAAAGTTTTTTGAAAATAAAAAGATTTTTATAAATATGTACATAATTTAACTTTTGCAGTATATTGGATGAAAATATTAAGCGATGTTTGTATGCAATAAAACGATCTTATATTTTCTCACTGCCTTATTACTGCAACAGCGTCTAATTGTGTTTACTCCCTCTTATGTACGACTATGCGGTTTAAATGGCTTTAAATTTTAATAAAACAATGTACAAATAGGAAATATATTTATTAATGTAAGTGATATTTTTTTAAAAATCTCTAAATCTAAATATGAATTTTATTTTGTTTTTTTTTATTATATGTTATGTTTTTGATTTTAATCGTTTATATATTTTTGAATAAAATGAATTCCAAATACATTTTTATATTTTCTTTTAAAATTTTGGTTCTTTTGTAGAAAAAAAGTTTTTTTTTGAAAAAAAGGTTTTTTTCAGATATAAGTTAAAAAAAAATAGATATGGTAACGCTGATGGTGAAGCAAGTTGCTTCGCTCATGATTGGGATGTGAAGCATGAATAGAAAGCGAAACGCGTGTAGTGGAAACATACCATAAGCTAAAAAAGGCATAATCTTGCATTAAAAAAAATGGGCGGAAGCACGCCTATTCAATTTTAATATTATATTACATGTGCTTGCACTTAACCAATTGTTACGAAACTTGGCACACGCCTTGAACTCTTAAATAGATACAATCTTGTTTAAAAAAAAGTGGGTGTAGCCACGCCCCATAAAATTTAACTTTATATTTCACGTACTTCTTCTTATTTTCTTTTATGAGATCCTTGCATTGAAGTCGGTTTTTTTGCAGAATTATATTTACTCATTTTTCATTGGTAAATTAGAAATGTATGAGAAAATGCATACATTAGGCAAAGTTTATATATGTACAGCCTTTAAAAAAAAAAAGAAAAACTCTTGCAACAAAAAACCATTCTTGTACGATTTTATAAATCGTGGCGCTATTTAATAAATTAAATAATCAAAAGGATAATTCAGTTATTAATTTTATAGAAAATTACGGAATACTCTATATATTTTTATGGAACGGCGAAATATTTGATTGAAAACTACTGTTTGTATAAAATCGGATTATTTTTTCTTTTATAATTAAATGTAATAAATTTTGTGTACGATTATGAGTTTTGTGCTTTTTTAGATAATCGACCTTTTCTCTTAACATAATGAATGAAATGTCTTTTAGTTCGTTTTTAATTATTTTGTTCGAACAAATGATTCATTAAATACAACCTCGCTGTACAAAATCTTACAAAAAAGTAATTTTAGTAATTTATTTTATTCAGAGGAGCACACCTAAGGCTGCGTTGGTCACCATTCTTCAGCTAGTTCCTATAGAGGAAGTAGTATAAGCTACATATATGAGGGTAGTGCGGTCTTTACAGAATTATAAAAAATGGGGGAAGACACAGGTGCTGGTGTCTGTATCTTGGGAACGAACATTCGTAGTTCTGATCCTCAGTGCCACGGAACCATTGGCTAAGAATATAGCTGATGGTGAGAAGGTAACCTTCTACGTCGATAGGCAGGCGGCTCTAAAACCTTTGAAGGGACAAAATGTCAAATCGAAACTTGTTAGTGACTGTAAGAGAGGCCCCAATTTGCTTATGGACAAATATAGTGTCAAACTATGTTTGGTTACTGGCCACAGCAGTATTGAGAGAAATTAAATTGCCGATGAGAAAGAGTCGGCGTTAGATGAGGGAATGTGTGGCATATCGGTAAAACTCCCGATTGGTCATTACTACAGCGGACTCAGTAATTGGAGAGCAGGACCAACAGTTCATGGCAAAGTAGGGAGGATTGAAGAATCTCGAGGGCTATGTTTTCTAAACTTGACTCAGGAAGATATAAACTGCTATTGGATATGAATAGGAAGGCGATGCAAGTCATGAAAGGAGCGTTGATGGTCACTGCTTGGTAACTTACTTAAATAGCTGAGCGGATGTTTCCATGGTATGTCAGGGGCTTCATCATGAGCATTCAGTGGCTAAGTGACGGATAATAGGGGCAATTCTGGGTACACATGGAGGGTAAATATTACTTTTAATGGGCAATAGAAGGAAATCACAATGGACCCAACTCGGTCTCCGAGTGGAGGTGCGTTATAGCACCACCATTTCTAGCCTAACCTAATCTAATTTAATTTGTTCGCCTGCAGTGCGCTTTTTTTAATTAAGGGCTTATGAATATGAAGTTTGTATGCTGTATGTGGAACATTTACACATACATGTTTGCAAATGAATGAATATATCGTGTCATAACCGCCTAAAAAGCTTCAACGACACAATTTTCAAAATTAATTTTTTACCAAAATCGCTATTTGCTATCGTAAATAATTGATTTTCGTAAAAAAACGAGGTCCAAAAAATGTTTCGATTAAGCTTTTTTGGCGGTTACGGCTCGGGTTATTATCATATATGTCCATATATTCAAATTTTTCAGCCACTAACCATATATGGCATATCATATATCGTCGGCTTAGAGTGTAAACCTGCTAATCCTCTTTTTGTAATATTTGACATTTTAATGTCTTTTGAAAGCGAAAGAGACGCCGCATCGAATGCCTAAAATATTTGTTTTAATTTTAAACTCTACATGTCGAAAAAACTTAATGAATTAGACTAATTTCTTAAGCTATGTATAGAAAATGTTAACAGTATTTTGCCTATCCTGTAAAATTTGGTTGAAGTGAGTTAACAGGTTTACACTCTAAGCCGACGATATGCTTCATTTATATTTTTTTAGCTGGGTGTTTATTTAAATCAAACAAATATACTTGAATTGTGTTTGGCACAACCTTTGGTTTCAAAAATAATATTTTTATCTTCTAGCTTTAAGATTTTTCGTTTCTTTTTTTTCTCTTTTCTTACATCTTTTTACTTGTACTCGTATGTATGTATATGTTTCCAGTTTGTGGTTGCTTTAGATTTCCAGTAATTAAAAATTACTTTTAATATTAAACAGAGATGCCTTTTTTGCATTTGTTTCTCTGCTTAAAATAAAATTTAATGTTTTTAATTATGAAAAAAGAAGAAACAAAACGAGAATAAAAAATATTAGAAGAGTTCTGTGTTCTATTAGCAGACTGTTTGGTTTTTTATTTATTTTGGTACCCATAAAAATTAAAAATAAAATAAAAAAAATTGTTTTATTTGTTCCAAGGAGATTTAATTCTTATATATTTTTTTTTGTTTCCTCAAAGTTCAATTGTTTGATGTTGCTGATGATATAATCCACGCGTATCGAAAGTTATTCAAACCCACTAAAACTTTTGTACATAACGCGTGTATGATTACACACAGATGGTTTTTTAGATGGCTGTACGATGATACATTAATTGTTTATGGTACATAAAAATAAAAAAATATACATAAGTACAAAGCGCATCTCTAATATGACCAGTGGGGTCAGGGTGACTTGTGTTTTGGTACTAAATGCAAAATTTCGGTAATTTCTGTACAAACATAACGACATAATCTCATTCTAATCACAAACAAATACCAACATGTGTAATTTATACCAAAAAAAAAAAAAAAACACACACACAGTTTTTGCTGTTGTACAACCTTAGATGATTAACTGATCTTTCTTGAATAAGTACTTAATCGGTTTTAAGGATTGAATTTCCTTCCAGAGAGCTGGTGTAAATTTGTTTTGGTCCAGCAACACCTGCATTTTTCAGATTTGTTTAAGATTTATGGGTGCTGATCGGTGAAGTTTGGAGCTGACTGCCCAGGCTCAGTAATATCAACATTATAAATGTTTTTTTGATATGCATTAGTGTCAGCGCTCTTCGCCGATATTTATAGCAATTAATCGTTGGCAAAGCCTAATAGCTAACAAAATAAGTAATGCGCCTACTTAACAACGGAG
Source organism: Nowickia ferox (assembly GCA_936439885.1). Lineage (NCBI taxonomy): Eukaryota > Metazoa > Arthropoda > Insecta > Diptera > Tachinidae > Nowickia > Nowickia ferox. Next base: position 44,588,676 of record OW387023.1, on the reverse strand, counting down.
GCGCTGCAAAGAAGTTGTAAAAATTCACAAAACGCACAATAGCAGAGTTGTTAAACCAATTAAGCTTAAAGGCATTGTCAGATATAACTTCGTTGATTTGGGTGACGTTTCTAACGTTGAAAGAAAAGCGTTAAGTAAAAAAACTTTGACAACACTCACTGTTTGCTTCACTGTTTTGTATTATGAATAAAACACAGCACAATTCGCTTACTCTGATGTCACTACTCGTTTTTTATTTAAATTTACTAAAAGTCTAATAAAATTTTAGAAAATTACACCAACTGATTGTCAAAGCACACAAAAAGATTAGACTTGCTTCAGTTTTCGCTTTAAAAGTACTCGATGTGACATGTTCCGTATAAGCATGTACATATTACCTTAGATGTCAAAGCGAATCTGCAACGCAATGCCAAGCAAAATTTTTATCTGACATTGCCTTAAGAACTTAATATTTCACTATTTGTTCTCTCTTCCCTATAGCTTTCCTTAAAAAGATAAAGGCCGGGGCACAATGAACCCGTCATACATTAAACTTCGCACTTTTCAACTGACAGTTAAGTTTAAATACATTGTGGTTTCTTATGAGGTCTGTTACATTCAGTACGTGTTCGTCAACGCAAAGTACAAAAATTGGTCAACTTTTAACAATTTGCGTACGTTGTGTAGTTTGACAGATAGATATTGGTTGGTTTTGTTTTGTGTGTCCTAACTTAGGTTTAGGTAAAATAAAACAAAAGAAATAAGCGAAATACATAAAAAAGTTGAATTTAATGAATGGAACTTAGAACCAACATATTGAAGCTGTTCAAATGCTTCCGCATATAAAGTACTCATTGTGCCAAACTTCTCCGTACTTTCGTTAATGTCAGTTGAGAAAGGCAAAGTTTAACGTATGTCGGACTCATTGTGCCCCGGCCTTAACACACACATGCTTGTTTCTTTGGCGATTTTTAAAGCTTTTAACGATTTTTTTTCGGTTTTGGCGATTTTTTAGTACTGACGCTTTTTTACTTTTCACTTTGCTGTCGTCAAAAGAATCATTCTCGTATAAACATGTGTATTCTATCCTTGACATTTTGTAGTCAGTAGCATGTGTTTTAAACACATCATGATATAATATAATAATAAAAAAATATGAATAAAAGATGAAATACATAGAATCGTATGATGAGTTTTGCGACTAAGTGTACATTTACTACATACTGAATATTATATTAATTGAATCTTGAATTGAGCAAATATGTGTTAATTTAGTACAAAAATTAGTTCTTAAAGCGGAAAGATACATGAAATTATATTAAAATAAATATACAAGGATGTAGAAATATAAAATGAGTTCACCTGAGTATAAATTCGTTGCTGGGTTTTATATCAGTTTCAAAGTCTACTTCGCTTTTTTTTCTTTTGTGATTTACAAAAATATTATTATTTGTGAATTCTAAAATAGTTTATGAAAGACTGTGCGTAAAATAAGTGGTTTGTAACTGCTCAAAATGTGTGGTTGAAGTCTACTGATGATTTGGTTGAAGTTGAAGTAAATAACTTTGAATTATAATATAAATAATAATTAAAAATAAATTTAAAAAATGTCAGGCATCAACCCACTCATGACTTCGATCTCTGAGTATAAAATATTTTCGCCAAATTAAACACTTCGCCTTTTTTGCAAGAACTGACAAATATTTATAAGCACCGCTGGATTTTGATTTTAACTTGATACTTATGCCAACTAATTTATGGAAGAGTTTTTCTCAAAAATTTTGAAACTTTGCTTAGAATTTTTACTTCTAAGGATGTGTGTGTATCTTTTCCATGCTGGCTTAAATTATTCTCGTGTTTTTGATATTTGTTAATCCGAGAATATTCTCATGAAAGAGACTCAAAAAATGTTGTGTTTGGCATTGGCTTGAAATATTCGCATACATTTTAGTGAATGCAAAATCGAATTCAAATAGCAAAAGTAAGTGAATAATTAGTGAATGCGCTTGCGAACATTCGTTACATCCCCTATTTTTATTATTTTGAAAGCTTACATTGGCGGTATTCGGTGTCTTATGCAAATGGTCTTGTGTAAGTACAAATGTAAAATATCATAGCTTTCCTTTAAAGTCAAATAACAATATACACACGCAATCCAAACGAAAGCTACGATATTTTGCATTTACACTTACGCAAGACCATTTGCATCAGACACCGAATACCGCCATTACCTTTTAACTTTCTAACAATTTTGATATCAGACGATACAGATTTATTACCATTATTTTTGCCTTGTGTGCCACTGTTCAACTATAATAATAATAATAATAATAATAATAGTAATAATAACCAACATTTATATTCATTTACACAAAGTAAAATTTCTTTAACTCTCTTACTAATCCTCTAACTAACTCTCTAACGCTAGTTACTTCATCTAAAATAATGCCCTTTAACAAATTAAACATGTTTTAAATTAGAACATAACAAATTATTTTGTTAACAATTTTTAAGACATAAACACACCCACGTGAAGTAAATACAGATTTTTTCTTGTCTATTTAAAACTTAATTAATTTAAAGGAAATGACAAGCCACCGTATCGAAAGAAAATTATTCAAATACACTTCAGCTGCAATGACAGTAGAACGAATTACATTTAATACGCTTTAATTAACATTGCAAATATTTACCTCAAGTTTTTTGCTTCGTTTTTCTTTTGTGCAAATTAATGAATTTTAAATTTTTAATATTATCGCTGTTGGGCGTGGTATTCTTGAGTATTTAACATAATTGTACACAAATTGTGTTTAGATGATAAATTTTTTTATTGTTTTCTTAAAAAAATTGGCTGGCTTTATAAGAACATGAGTAACCCCCTATTTGTGTAAGACGTTGACGTTAGAAATCTTGGCGTTTTTGGAATAGATTATTACAGAAACGTCAAGATTTCCACTGCCAATGTCTTACACAAACTGGCTGTAAGACCACAGTGAAAAAAACTACACATTTTCTTTATGAAATGTGTTTAATTGGTAAAAGTTTTCGTATGTTTTTTTTGTCGCAGAACTGCAATAGAATGAGAAGTTAGTTAGTAATAATGATATGAAGCATTGTATGAAAAAAACTAAACATTTCAAAAACGTTGCCTACAGAAAAAGAAGCAAACAAATACTTTTCCAACGATAAAGAAAGCAATCAAAACCATTGGCTTTTCACTCATCTTTAAAATCTGTACAACTTTTCTTTAATCTATTATAGAAACGTCAAGATTTTCATCGTCAACGTCTTACACAAACACGCTGTAAAGCTGTCACATAATTTTTTTTAAGTGACTGACTTATGCCCTAACTCTGTTCGACGATTGTCTCGTCTTGTCTGTGGACGGAAAAAAGTAGAAGTTTTGATTCTCTATAATATAATAATTATTAGTTATTGTATGTGCTAGAATTTTTGTGAATATGCTTAACGTGTTTGTTCCAAGCCATTATATCCAACACATATTATTTCATATATTTTTCAAACTATGGCACTTGGCATTGAGAGTAACAGTCTGTGCAGATTCTGTGAGTACGATGATTAAACCCCAAAGCATATTCTGAAGGACTGTGAAGCGTTATGCCACAGAAGATATATCGAATTGGGCAAGCACCTATTGGAGGATTGGGAACTGCCAACACTAGACCCACTGGCAATCCTGAGATTCATCAGGAGAGTGGGTCTGGATGAGGTGCTCTAGCACCTGGCAAGGGATACAATAGATCTACTTTGGTCGCAGTATCCTGTGTTTCCCGTTTGGTTTAATAATTCATTCATTCATTCAATCATAGGGTATTGATATTGTAATCAAAACTAAACAAAAGACCCTTATTTAGTTCCACTCACAAACAAAATTTTATTCTCATGGCTTTCTTTTCCATTTTTTATATTCAAATACATATGTAGATACTAGCAATGTGCCGAATGCCAAATTTCGATGTTCGCGAATACGAATACGAATATTTGAAAGGATATTTGCGAATACGAATATTTTATGTGAAATTTATATACATAAATTGGGGTTCTATTTACACCTGCAATATAAAATGTGAATAAAATGTTATGAAAAAGAACTTCATACTTCTGTTGGCAGACTTTAAATTTAATAAAAACTACCCAACATTTTAATGACCGTCATTAAATAGCATTTGGAATTGATACAAAGCTCAAATTTCTATAAACAATTTAATGGATTCGTACAAATTAATATTTTTAGCCATTTATTTAAATTTCGTTTATGCATTTATTTGTTAATTTTTTTTTGGAAAAAAAATGGCCGAATATTCGGCAATGCGAATACGAATACCCAATATTCGTACATCACTAATAGATACATACATATTTTTGTTTAATTTCAGAATAAATTTGCTGGTTTTGCATGTTTGACGGTATAAAATATTTTAATTTTTCCGTTACTGAAAATTCAGGCATACATATTTAACACCTTAAATAGTTTGGTTATCGTGTCAATTTTGCCCAATATGATACGATCCGACCACGCACGAAATCAAATTTTCTATCACAAACACTTCGTGTTGAGTCGTGCGTGTTAGTGTTGCAAAAAACACGACACGCGCCCATCTCTAGTATGGCCTTAATGTTTTAACACATAAATAAATTTGATGATGCAGTTTTTCAGCTGAACAGATAATGCAGAAGTATACTGCTTAATTAAAGTATATTTTTAATAACTTTTAAATACACCCACCCTCTTAATCACAAATTCAATTATATGAACAGTACTTAAGTCTATGACCGCATAAGAAAAAATCCAAGAAACAAAATTTAATATTTATTAAAACAGTTTTTTAATTGATTAATTAAATAACGCTTATTATATGTCATTAAGTTCAAGCTAGAATCTATTTAATTTTCATTTTTGTTTTAGGAAATTTATTGCCTTTTAATGGCACCCCTCAGTGGTATTTCAAGGCGTCATTATTTTAAAAAATCATATTAATTTTAAATATATAATTATACCACATGAATTAGGAAGCAAAAAAAATGGGGATCTAAGTCATTCATAAAACTACATAAATTAAAAAATATTTAATTAATTTATACGTATGTACATTAGACCGACCTAGCGCGATTAGACCTGGGTAGCAATGAAAATATGCGATTTAATGCCAAATTGATGTAGCAAATTTTCAGACTGATCGGATGGTGCCAACCCGTGCCATAATGAGGTCAAAGATCAAAATTTTTAAAAACCACTGAAATATTTTTTTTGCATTTTATAAATTTTTTTAATTAAAAAATACCATAAATTATAACATCGTTTATAACTTGTAAATTAGTTATTAGTTGTATTAACGCTGTAGTACACAATAGCACCAGAATCAAATTTATATTATAATTTTTAATTGATCTCTAAGTTGCAAAAATTAATGATGTTTCTGCTATTACAGTAAGACAAAAATATTTATAGAAATTGAAAAGATGCTAACAATATTTATACCAACAACTATTATTGAAAAAACTGTAAAATTATTTTTAGTAAATTTTAATTTTTATTGTTCGAACTTCATTTGTTTGGTTTTATGATTTTATCAGGCTAAAGTTCGTATCGCTTTGTAAATAAAAAATTACATGTGATAATTATTAATGAACAAATTACAACAAAGTTAGTTGAAAATGTTCTAACAAACACGTAGTAGAATGGAACAACCGGCTGTTTTCCACTGTGTTTGGTGTCAGTAGATGTAGATTTCTGCTTTATATACGCAACTTTTATTGCAAATGGAATATGTGAATTGTTTTGATTCATCGTATTACTATTTGCTAAAAGCTTTTTTGTAATGAAAGCTCATTCAGGATCTTGTTCTGAATTGCAGAAGTTTGCGTGAACAACGCCAAAAATATCGTCGGAGTCATGGCAAAGAACTTATTGAATATTTCAAGGAAAGTATTTTTATTTTAGCAATTTATAAGTTTTTCTTTGAGTTATAAGTTATAAGTTTTTTGATCCCTGAAACATCTGTTTTGCATTGGGACGGAAACCTAATCTCTCGGAATTGTTGGAAAAGATAAAGTTGATCGCTTGGCGATTGTGCTCACGTCGGAGAACGTTGAAAAATTGATAGTTATCCCCATTATTGAAGACGGAACTGGTGCTGCAGTCGCTCAATCAGTCTACGAATATTTGCTAAGAATATATATGCTGAAGTCATTAGAAATGATATGTTTTGATACAACTGCTGCAAGTACTGGCCTTCATAGTGGTGCTCGAACGCAAACTGGAACGCAGCTTATTGTGGTTACCATGTCGCCACTATATTGCAGAAATTCTCTTAAAAGCTGTATTTGAGATTAATTTCGGAAAATCAAGTGGCTCAGAGGTAGCGATTCGTTAACGTTTTTCGCGGGAATGGAGCACACTTAATTCAAAAGGATACAGCACTTGTATGCAGGATGAACAAGTTTTGAGTGTCATATCTGTCGAAGAACGCGAAACAAGCAAGCACTTTTGTCTTGAATATTTAGCTAAAGTCCACATTCGGCATGATTATAGAGAACTTCTACATTTATTTTTTATTTGGCACACTTTAAAATTTCTGCTAGTCAGTTGAATGGAATTCTTAATATGTGCATTTTCTTAATAAGTGTCTATATTCCATACTGGTTCAGAACCGGAAATGCACGGGATTATTGGCTATTTTGATGAAAAAAATATATACAGTGTTATTGGGAAAAATTCGGAACCATCTGTGGTATTTATCAGAGGAAGCAGTTGCACTTGGTTGATGGTTTTCGCGTTGCAAATAGAGTCCGATAAAGACAATCATGTCGGTGATGATGTTGATATTTTCCCTTTTAAAAAAGTGTGTGCAAGCGTTGATGAATTACAATTGTTCACATAAGCTCTTTTGTCACTACCAAAACAAATTTTTTCTTCTCGTTTGGAAATTTCTATGGATTTCTTACGCTTTGATCCGTCAGATTGTCCTAAGAGCGAAGCATTTTGTAAAGGGAAACAAATCGCCAAATGCATTACTGTTGTGAATGAAGCCGCCGAAAGAAAAGTCAAGCTAATAACTGACTTTAACAGATGCGTATCACACAACGAAGCTGATAAACAATATTTGTTACACATTGTAGAGGACTACCGTAAGGAATTTCCAGGCTATACAAAATCTTCATTGATTTAATATAAAAATAATAAGCGTATTAAATAAAAAATTAAAGAAAAAACATTATATTTATAATATTTCTTATTAAAAAAATTTATGGAATGCAAAAAGGGAGCATTTTGGTGGGTTTTCAAAACTTTGACCTTTGCCCTCATTATGGCACGGGTTGCCACCATTTGATCAGCCTGACAATTTGCTACATCAATTTTGGCATCAAATCGCATATTTTCATCGCTACCCACATCAAAAATTAAAAAAAAAAATTTAACGCCAGGTCTAGTGTACATACATACATATTTATAGGGTTTGCTGTTCGGGTTTGACCGAAATCGAAATCGGGGGTTTTTAGACCAAATATTCGAAACCGAAAACTTACAACAAAACGGTAGATTTTCGATGTTTTACTTAAAATTTATTTAAAAAAATTTTTTTTTTTTTATCAATCATATATAATGATTTGAGAACGGTATATAATATTGGCGCTTAAAATAGGCAAAGCTGAAGAGCAAATTGTTCAAATCTCTTTACAACGTGGACAAAAACACTGCGCTAGTTCAAAAAAGTAACAAGCCGGGGACCCGGTGAGTAAACCTAATAGATCTTGTTCAAAAACTAATTAAGATTAAAAACTTGGTTAAAAGTACCTAAAAATCGTCCCGCTTTGCTAACACTTATTAATTTTTATATCGATTTAAAGATGAACATGCGTGCTAAAGAAATATTGAAAAAAAAAATTTTAAAAATAAATCAAAATATTGCCCAAATTAAAAAAAAATCTTCCAATTTTTTATAACGTTTCCTTAGGACGCATAGCTTTTCAATCGATATACATTGACATAAAGGTTAATAAGTATTAGAAAACTGAGAAAATTGCGTTTCGATCTCAAATTAGGGCTATGCACCGGTTCCCCGGCTTGTTACAAAAAGTTTCCAATTCGAGCACAGTGAAATTAATGGACGCATTTATAAAAAATGATTCATTAGAAATGGGTTCGCCGTTAAAAGTATAACACAATCTCAATTTATAAGATAATCAATTGTAGTTAAATGTTTTTGAAGGCAGAAGTCAAATTATAGCACAACGTCTACATTAAAAATGATCAAAAATACAGTTTAACAATAGATGAGTGAATTAGTGCTACTTCTATTTCAAACGGCAAATGTTATAGTTTGGAATTTTTAGAACATGCTGTGGGATGAACCAAACGTAATGTTACGGTGGGTACCCAAATTATTTAGTTCCATTTCATTGGGTTTGGATATTGTGGCTTGTACTGACAATGAAACAGCAGTGAATATCAAAATTGGATTAGAAAACTGAACAAAACTGTAGTTATGTTTGGTTCACAAAATCAATCTTGAAGTGATGGATGAAAATAGTATTCATAAGCCAGAGAAAAAGCTTTCGAATTTCTATGTTAGAAGCGTACAAATTCAAACAGTTTTGCTTTTGAATCGAATTACAGTATTATAAAACCGAACACGGTCGGTTTAAGTAAATTTCAAACCGAAATCGCGGTTTTTTCATTTTATCGGCTTTTAGCAACTCTACATCCCAGCAGAAATTATTGCTTACCAGAAGCGTTTTTGTAAGGGAGACAATGTTACAGAATCACTTACTGGTGCGCATGAATAAGGCATTTTTTTCTTCTTCGCGATGAGCCAGCTAGAAGCAATGCATTTAGCTTCCCAAATGCACGATTTTTTTTTTTGCCTTACAAAAATGCTTCACAGAAGTAATAATATGTAATTTTTGTGGGAGCCCGCCTTACGTTAGTGGTTTTCAGAACCATTTTTCGAAGATTTTGTTATCAAATAAGCAATACATTGCTTCCCTCAGTTGTTAGTGCTTCTAAATCAGAATTTTTTTGCTGGGATATTTATATATAATTTAAAAATTTTTAGTTTCAACCCAATGAAATTTTTTTTGTAAAGTTTAATCCAAATTAACTACATATTTTATTGCTACTAATTCTTAAATTTATTAATAAATTATATTAAAAATTGGGAACTGATGTTTTGAGGACGGTGCATTAAATACATTAAACACAACTAAAATGCTGTTAACTACAATCGTCGCCAAGTATTCAGCTACTTAATTATATTGACAACGATAGCAACTGTATTGAAGAATAAATACATACACCCCTTTTAGATACGCAAAGTTTACTTTGCAGAATCTTAATTCAGCTTTCTGTCTTTCTCCCAGCTGAATTAAGGCTTTGCAAAGTAAACTTTGCGTGTTTAAATGGGGTGATATTTCAGAGGCGCCACTTGTACATATTTCACATTTATAAAAAAGATATTTATTTAAAATGCACTTGCATATATCGAGCCTTGTTCTCGATTTAATCGCACGCCACATGTTATCGAAAATAGACCTTTTTATTGAAATTAAAATTTTATGGGATTACCCATTATCCATGGCTGCCGATTTATAGTAAAAACCAGCACACTTGGGTCCTTTGAGGTCCCGTTGTGCTACCTGGGCGGATTGAGCTGGACTGCCCATCCTCATTCATCCTATTCACTATTTATACTTTGCTGAAACCAACCCGAAAGGCGTATGAATGAATTCACACCGCCGATGTCACATTCCGACAGACTCTCCAAACCTTGCAGTATCGGAGCCCCCATGTAGAGTGACCGCACCTCCGCAAGTGCTGGGAAATGACAGAGAAAATGCTCAACAGTTTCCTCTTCTTCCTGGTCCTGACAGCTTCTGCAGAAGTCATTATAAGGTAGATTTAATCTACCAGCATGTATACCTATATAGCAGTGTCCTGTTAGGACTGCAACCAAAGTACGGAGTTGTCCTTTTGGAATCCTCACCAATATTGCGGACCTCCTCATATCATAACAGGGCCATGTCATTATAGAGGCAGAGCATGTGACCTCATTTAACCATCTAGCCTGTGCAACTCTGAAAAGGTTCTGCTGTATTTGCATTTTGCAGCAATTCATCGGAACACCCACCAACCGATCAGTGTCCTCATCCTGCATTTGAGCTCCAGCCTTAGCCAGATCATCCGCAATATCATTTCCAACATTATTCGCATGTCCTGGAAGCCATTGTTGCTTCAGATCGGCATGCATTCCCAGTTTGTTAAGAGACATCCGGCAATCATGTACCAGATTCGATGTCGTAAAGACACCCGCAATATTTTTAATGGCAGCTTTGCTATCCGTGAAGATATGGATATCCCAGTTGTATATCCTGTAATACCTCAACCAGTTAGCCGCTCTACTTATCGCTGAGATTTCAGCCTGTAGTATACTACACCTACTGTCCACCTTAAAGCTTATCCTCTTTTGAAAGCGAGGAATAAAGATTCCTCCACCCACGCCTCTGTGTGACTTCGATCCGTCTTTGTACACCTCGAGCACATCTTCCTCTGTTCCTATAGACGAGTTAGATACGCCCGATGTGTTAGATTTGAATCTACTGTCAGGCAGAGGTATGGGTGAACGGTAATCTATATTGGCCGGAAGATCATTCAATTGATCTCCTACTATAGAGTGACCACAAGTCAACTTTTTCCACGCATTTGCCGACTGTAGTCTAGCTGCAGAGTTCATAGCATTTTGCTTTACCATGAGATCCACTGGCAGCCAGTGCATCATCACGAAGAGCGCCTTGGAGGGAGTGGTTCGTGGTGCACCCGTAATAGACAGGGCTGCATATCGTAGAATCCTTTCAATGGTTCCACGATGGCTGGCCTTCTGCAAGGCGGGCCACCATACTAACGCTCCATATGTTAATATTGGCTTAATCACTGTATTGAAGAGCCATTTGGAATTGCAAGTGCTGATACCCCATGTTGTCCCTATTGCCTTCTTACATGTATATAAAGCAATGGCAGCCTTATTTGCCCTTTCCTGGACATTTCGTTGCCATGAGAGTTTGGAGTCCAGATAGACACCAAGATATTTGGCACAATCAGACAGCTTAAGTTCCATTCCATTTAACCTTGGAATTGGGAATTGTGGAATCTTGTATCTTCTCGAGAAAAGTACAAGATCCGTTTTCAGCGGATTTACATTCAGGCCACTATTGATACTCCATCTACTAATAGTACCTAGTGCCTCCTGTAGTCTCTGAGATAAGGTATGTAAATGTTTACCCGATACCAATACTGCGATGTCATCTGCGTATGCTACCCACTTGAACATCTTGACATCCAGTTCCCTGAGAAGGGAGTTTAGAGCGAGGTTCCACAGAAGTGGAGATAGCACTCCTCCTTGTGGGGTACCTCTATTAGCTATTCTTTTAATCGAAGCTTGCCCTTGGTTGGATAAGATAGTCCTATAAGTAAGAATTCTCCATACCAGGTTAATTATTGACTGATGTATGTTCAGTCTCGCCAGAGCCATTATAATGGTTTCTGGTTTCACATTATTAAAGGCGCCTTCTATGTCAAGAAAGGCTACCAGTGTGTATTCCTTTTGATCCAGATATTTTTCTATTGAACCAACAAGAGTGTGTAACGCAGTCTCAACTGATTTACCCTTAGTATATGCATGTTGAGATGCTGATATAAGGTCAGGTTCGATTGTCATTCTGAGATGAAGATCAACCAGCCTTTCCAATATTTTTAAGAGGAAAGATGAAAGACTAATGGGTCTAAAATCTTTCGCTGTGGTGTGCGATGCTTTGCCTCTTTTTGGAATGAAAACGACAGTACACATCCTCCATGGCTTTGGAATATATGCCCACTTTATACATGCCATATATATCCTGGTTAGCCAAGGTATCAGTAAGTCCACATTCCGCTGTAAATATATAGTATAGAATTATCAAATAATCGATATAGGATGTAAAATTTTATAATAAGCGACAATTTACGTACAAAAACACATTTGAATATTTAAAAAAAAAACTTCTCCTGAAAAATTTAATTTTTGTCGCTTACTATTAAAACGAAAATATAAAAACGAATTAAATTATTTCATTAAATAAATTTTGAAATGATCTTGCTGAAAAAATATACAATAATTTGAATCTGTTATTTACTGCAAATTTTTTATAATATATAGATTTGCTCATTGTCACTAATACGAGTAAAAGTAGAAATTAATCAAAGCGATAACAGTGGTCGTGTAGTCGTGTGGCTGTGATGTTGACAAAATGATCTTCTTCATATAGACATGTGTATTCTATTTTGATAGATTGCAGGCGCTATACTACTGTCCTTTTATGAATACTAATTACAAGGCTTTCACTCGTTGCAGTAAGGTAAGCAAAGTCTACTTTTAACCCACCTACTACGTTTATACGCACACTATTTGCAAATAAATTGGCTCACTGTTTACACGGCATATCATAATTAAAAAAATTGGTAGCACATCTATAGAAAAGTTACTTATGTTTAATGTCTTTGTTTTCTTCATTCAATGTTTTTTGTTGCAATATTTATGCATTTATTGTTTTTTATTGGCAACCCCAAGCATTTTAAATGCAAATAGTGCTTCAATAGTGAATAGATTTCTGAGTTAGTAAGTCACAATAAAACAATTATGTGGCAACAATTTACAGTTTTATTTGCAAATAAGTCGTGCGTATAAACGTAGTAACAGACTTCAAACTTGATAACATACCAGACTACCAATTGGTCGGGGAACGCAATTGGTCAGTTAGCTGAAATCTATTTGCACTTACAAAAATTAATAAACTCAGTCATGAGTATGTTATTTCTTTAAATTGTTTTAGAAAGACAACTTTCTTCACATTCACCACTATTTTATTCTTATTTAGTTGTTTATAAATTAAAAAAAACGTCGTATAAAGTATGTATTTGAATAAAATTAAGAAGGTTAAAAAATTTAAATTTCAACCTAAAATTTTATTTCGAAAAGTTTTCAAACACTAAACCTCCTGCAGAAACTTTGAAAATCGCATACAATCGTGTACAAATAATTTAAAAGCATTTAGCTTAATCTAAAAATTATCAGCTGAATGTGAAAATTAAAAAAAAAGTTTGCTGAACAGATTACAACGACGCAAGTAATTGTAAATCAATTTAATGAAGAGTAATAAGCAATGTCCTTTAATTTTAAATAAATTATTGTTATTATTTAACATAAAATTTAAGCTAAATGAATAAATTATAAGCTGAATTAGAAATGTTAACGGATACCAAGACCGTAATAACTCTAAAAAGTATTATTACATAAGCATGTGTGCTGAAAAGTAAAATGAAACTATTAGCCTGAATTGAAAAATTATTAGCTGAATATGATATACTGCAATTATAACTTGAGTTATTAGAATATAAACAATTGAAACCTGAGCATCAATATATTTTCAATGGATTTTTAACATAAGACCCTCGCTGAATCATGCGTGCCGAAAAATAACTTTAATATTATTCAACTAAATTTATAAATCATTATAACGTATTTCGACGATAAAAAGAATTTTTATGTGGCTTAAATAAAATTTGTTCATTTTGATTTTATTTATTCATTCTATTATGTATAGTATGCCTAACCTAGAGGCCAAAGTCGGTCGGTAGCATTGTTGCCATTTTGGCATTTTCACTGCCAGATCTGGCATTTTCATTAGTTAAAAAGCATTCAACTTTCAAAAAATTCTGCTAAATGCTTTCTGGCAGAATTTGTTGAAAATAAATAATTTTAATTTGTTAAAAAAATATTCTTCTGTATAGAGGATTTTTTTCATAAATGTACATGTATTGCAGGCTAAAAGTGCCCTGATTATCTGCACTAGCAACAGTGAAATGCGCATAGGATCGAGCTAACCCCTCAATGTTCAATTTCAATGTATTTATAATTAAAAAAATATTTTACTGAATAAGTAAAATAATATATCTATGATTTGATCAGGTTAAAGTTCGTATCGCTTTGTAAGCCAAATTACATGTGATAATTATTAATGAACAAATAACACCAAAGTTAGTTGTAAATATTCTGACAAACACTTAGTAGAACGGAACAACTGGCTGTTTTCGAAGGCCACTAAACCTTCATCATCAGCGTTTTTGTGTGTTTGGTCCACTGTGTGTGGTGTCAGTTGAAGTAGATTTCTGCTTTATATACTCAGCCATTATTGCAAATGGAATATGTGAATTGTTTTTGATTCATCGTATTACAATTTGCTGAAAGCTTTTTTGTAATGAAAGCTCATTTTTACCATCACTAAATTTACAACAGTGTTGCCATTGTCGTTTGTTCTTTACTAACTATGCACATGACAAACTTTTTTGGTTTGATACTTAAGTATATTTTTATTTAGTTTTTTGCCACAGGCCCTTGGCTATTAATTTTAATTCTTTTAAAAACACCAATTATTAACTATTTTATATTTGTATGTGCTCTAAAAATACCTGCAAATACTAATAAGTTATATAATAACTTATAAGTATTATATAATACATGAAATTCAAAGCCATTTCAATAATTTTTTGTACATTTAAATCTGGCATTTTACTTTTCTTCTGTAGAACATTTTAGTAGAAATTTTTGAAATTTTTCCTGCAACACTGGTCGGTAGAAATTCGTTAGCTAAAATTACCGTCATTCGAATAAATCAGCTTCTTTAATGTGTACAAAATCGGAAAGTTACATAATGAAAAAAAAAAAAATTCAAAAAGAATGAAAGCAAAAAAAAAATTGCTTCAAATAAAGCAGGTTTTTACTATGAGAGAGCAAAAGTAGAGCTGACAAACCTGCTGAGATATCGCTGCTGATTTTTTGCTTACAAAAGCGCTTTTTTGAATATAATAAAATATGCAAAGATTGCAGTTATCTCAAGCGCTCTTTAAAGTATTAATAAAATAAGCGTATTTACTTATTTAAAAATCGCATTTCAAGATTACATTAGCAAAATTTCTGGCTTTAAAACCTGCATTATTGTGGCGCTGTTAAATCACCTTTTTTCTATAGCTTGCTTAATATACTCGTATATTCAGTGCTTCGAAAATGCTCATATTTTAAAGCGAGTTATGATGCGCTTTATTACCTTATTGCTTCCAAAAAGATGAAAATTTTTTACTGGGGGGTTTCTGTTTGCATTTTCAAAAGTAAAATTTTACTTTACCTGAAGTTTGACATTTAAAAAAAAAAAATTCATGCAGTTGTCATCACTTTTTCAAAAGTTATTTAAAATGAGTTTTTTAAATCACCGTCCCGCTCAATATGCTTAAAAACGACCTTATTTTTGCACTTGCCCCATGATATTTTTGTTCTAAGAAATTTTATGTCAACAAAATAAAAATGTTATAATAATAATAAGATGTATCAGCGGAAATCAGTATATACTGCAACATTCCCACAATCTTTTTAATTTTTTTTTCTACCTGCTTAATGCTTTGATAAGAAATTTAATCAAGATAAAAGTGAAGAAAAAAATTATCTTCATTTCGTTACTCTTTTCGCACACACATTGTATGAACATTTAAAGAGGCAAGATCATCACAAGCTGGCGCTTCAAATGCTGCTTATCGCAAGTTTTATTTATCAGTTTAGTTAAGTTTCTCTTTTTCTGCTCGTCTTCATATACATACATACATAAATATGATAAAAAGGTACGTAAACTAAAAATAGTCATCGTTATTTAAATATTTATTGTGACGTCTACTTATTATGACAAAATAGAAAAAAAAACATGAAAATGCACACAATTAAAGATAATAAAATTAAACAAATTTATCGGATTCCCTTAAGAAATATATTATCAGGTATATTTTTTCAT
This sequence comes from Nowickia ferox, assembly GCA_936439885.1. Classification (NCBI taxonomy): domain Eukaryota; kingdom Metazoa; phylum Arthropoda; class Insecta; order Diptera; family Tachinidae; genus Nowickia; species Nowickia ferox. The sequence goes on along the minus strand of OW387023.1, from coordinate 44,572,812 downwards.
TGGCAATATTGTCTGCAATGTTCGATTTCTTAAAATTACATTAAATCAGCGATTTTAAGTTGTTTTAATTTAGTATACGAGTATACTTGTCCGTTTTCATGAATACCGACCTATGTTATATAATATATTTCTCATTTCGGGCTTATGATATCAAATTGTTATATTTTAAATGCTTTTTAGATAGATCTAAGAAATGTTTGAAAAATATGGACGTATGTACATAATTAACTATTTTCTAAATTTCTAAATTTCTTCTAAATTTTTTGAAATAAGCTTCAAAAAAAGTATTTTTGGCTCTACTGAAAAAAATTTGATTTTTGGACATGTGCTGTTATAAATGAATACCACAGATATTTTGACAATTAAACACATTTTGCGCTCTTTGGTCAAAATGCAAATTATTTGTGGGTTATCTACTTTATTCAAGCACTTTAGGACATTTCAATTTGCAGCGCAGCGAGCAGGCCTAAAGTGTTGATGTTTTGTTAACTTAGAAATGCGAGATTCGCAATAAATGTTTTATGTTTTACACGTGATTTGTGCCTTTAATAACTTGGATATATGGAGGAAAAATGTCTGTGATTTGTTCGCATTTAGTCATTGAACGAAATTCGAAAATTTCAAATTTAGCGGTAAGTTTTGCTTTACATCTTTACAATTTGAAAAAAGTGCAGCTAAAGCATATTTTTTACTCACCTGAGCCTATACTGATTAGGTAAAAATGTTCATAGATGATGAATTGGGAGCATTACTCCATGAAGATTGTTGCCAAACTCAACAATAACTTGCAAAATCACTAGGAATTACTCCAAGCAGCAATTTCATAATGTATGAAAGCAGCAGAATTCACACAAAAGCAAGTCAACTGGGTACTACACGGCTTGACGACGCGAGACGTTTAAACCGGTTTTTCCGAAACTCTCCTTGAAAGCCATAAACAGAAGTAATTTTTGCAATGAAAAATGCAGCTATTACGACAATATTTATGAAGCCAAGTTGGTTTTATGTGATTGCATTTGTTTTTGAATTAAACCACTTGTAAATAAACTCGCCTGGGCGAAATTTATGTTCAAACATTAAGCCAAGGCAAACTCATATAAGGTATACTCGGCTCAATTCGCTTCGAGAAATTTATAGTTTTGATGTGAAAAAAAAATGTCCTGACAAATGTGTGTTGACATTTAACGTACATATCGTCGTGTGGTTACTGGTTTGCCGCACAGATATTGAGAATACATTATGGATGCAGCAAACCAGTAATCACCCGACGATATGTATCTTTACAAAAACATAAATGTGAAAAAAAGCCAAGTTCTTTTCCCAAATTTCGGCCATGAAAAGTGCTGAGATAAATATTTTGACCAAGTTCTTGTTTGGCACAATAACTATCACTGAAATATGTTATGCATTATATAAATTTGTAATCGTAAAGTAGTGTACACACTATCGAACATGAGTGACAGTTTTGCATTGATCGATAGTGTGGATACGAATATCGTCAGTCAACAGACAACCACAGATTTTTTTGTGGTTGAGTGACAGTCAGCGGCCATATTGGTTTTTGACTGATAGTGTGTACCAAAACGCGTCAGTTAAGAGAAAGTTTTGTAGCATAAACAGCACAAGTTGGACACGGAAAATTATTTTTTTAATGAATTCATGTATTTTTATGAAATGCAATGCTGTGTGTGAGATAAGAAAACATAAAAATAATTCTTAATAAAAAAATTTTGTTAGCAATAATGCGTATCCAGTTTGTGTTTTTTCCATATATGTGTGTCCAATTTTTTCCTTGAATGAAGGTTTGAGTGTCGAACATGATCGATAGATAGTCTGAACAGCCAACACTATCATTCAAAACTGATGAATTTTTGAGTGTCACTCATGTTCTATAGTGTGTAGCCCACTTAAGGGTGTCATATAATTTCTACATAATCAGCTAACTTGACAAAATTTTTTATATAGGATAAAGAAATGAGCAAATATACATTATTCTTTCCTTTTTTAGAAAGGTAAAAATATTGCCAAGTTAGCAGATTATCTAGAAATTATATGACACCCTTACGATTACACATTTATATAGTGCATAGCACATTTCAGTGATTGGTATTGTGCCAAACAAGAACTTGATCAAAATTTTTTATCTCACTACTTTTCAAGGCCGAGATTTTGGAAATGAACTTGCCGTTTTTTCACATTTATGTTTTTGTGAGGATCTAACTTCTTTTTAATTCCCGACCAAACAAATTGGTGTTATAAGTTTATAATGTGTGCCTGTGTATCTGTGTATATGTGTGTCTATCCGTGTCCACGTACAGACCAAACGGCTGGACGGATTTTGATTTAGTTCTTTCTGTTTGAAAGGTGAGTTGAGAGAGTGCTTAGCTAAGAAAATCGGTTCAGCCGTTTAGAAGATATCACATCTTTTTTTTTACACTTAAAATTTCTAGTCTGCTATATTTCTATTATATAAAATAATGGGTTAGAGTGTGATGGGTGCACTATTGTGTCATTACAAGCACCCAATAATGTACGAAAAAATTTAAAATATAGCGTAAATTTTAGTAGGAGTGACCCCGCCTATTTGTCTAAATCCTGCTTAGACAAAGTACTTTTGAAAACGCAAAATTAAAGGCTAGCATAAGTGCAATGTGCATGCAAAGTTTCAATAGAGTAGCTTGTGTTTTAATTTTTTCTAGTTGGTAACTTACCTTGGCCTAATTGTTTGCAAAATTTCAGTTCTCTGCCGTATAATATTACGTTCACTTTTGATGAACGTGGCCCTACCTCTCTAATATAAAAATCAGTGCTTTCGGATTTTTCCAGTTCGTAACTCACCCCTTAACTTAATTTCTTAATTTCGAGTTTAAGGTGCGTGTCCATGCCCCCCGTTTGAAACTTCCAAGAATTTATATTTTTCTTGGTGATCTCTGATTTCGATTTATTTGTGTATTGAATTTAAGCTCTCTTGTGCAAATTCTGGCTTTAAAAGTTATGGCTGTTATTCCCCCCCCCCCACTCCTTTCTCCATCACTTTTTTAAGCTCAAGATTTTTTGTGAGCAGCGCTTACATCGTCCACTATTTGAGATCATAGTTTGAAGCCTTACATACGTGCATACAAGTTTCAATAAAATGCCTTCAGTTAAAATCTGTAATCTGTGGCCCCGCCAGTCCAGGTCAAAACGTTTTAGTTTTTAGATTTTTCTAGTTGGTTTCTCACCTTGACCTACTTGCGTATCAAATTTCAGCTATTTAGCGCAAATTTAATTTTTATGGGCCTGGCGCACTACCGTGTGCCTCCATATTCAAATTATAAGCGGCAAAAATCGTCAGCTGAGCAGTTGAGTGAACCTAATATAAATTAGCCTTGAATTACCCTCAGGCATATGCCAGGAACACAACTGGGACGGACGACGAATTTTTCGTTGCAACTTTCGTCATCAGAATTAAAACATATTTATGCATATGAAAACAAACAACACACTGCCGTCGAAGGAAATTCGTCGTGCGTGACGAACTCTGCAATAGATTTACAACAAGACGAACAAATAAATTTCTCTCTCTTTGTACAAACAGTAACCAACTTCATCAATTATAAGAGGCGTTATTTTTTGTCGTTGTTGTGCTTCACACGTAGCGAATTCTTATCGACGAATTCGTCGCTGTGGAAGAAATTCGTCGGTCATTCCACTTGAAATCCTAGCAGTTTTAAGATTGTAAATAATTTACTTGTTATAAGTATACTTTGTATAGTATGTTCATATGAGAAAAATCCTGTCTCAGTATGATAAACAAATAGTAGCTTTTCCTAGGCGAATTCATACTAAGTGGTCGCAAGGGATCTGGTGAATATTTTCAGAAATTTTTAGTAAATTGTTTGGAGTATACCTTATATGAATTTGCCTTGATCTTGTCAAATACTTATTCAAGAGATAACAGCGCGTATATCGAGAAGTTATTTAATACAATATTCATATAAACAAGTTGTATTGATGTAACGTATACTCACTTTAATTCGCTTGAAAAATTCTTACTTTTGATGTCAAAAACATTTATGTGTAAGGTAAAGAAACCTCAATTCGCTTTGAAAATTCATGCTTGGGATTTCAAAAAAAAATTTAATGAAATATGTTCCAATTACAAGCGGCGAATTATATCCTAGACTGTTGACACCACCCAATTCAAATTCATAACACATCTAATCTACTTTTTTTTTGCCTAATTCACGCCGTATTCATATAAGTGTTGGCTCGTATGTCAAAAGTGGTTTATATAGGGTGTTTTTTATTGAGGTATAGAACTTTAAGTTGGCATCACTTTTTTAACTGGTGGCCATTTTGTCAGCTGTCAAGTGATTAATATTTAGTTTGGTTTGCCATTTCATCATGAACAGGTTGACAAAAGAACAACGCTTGCAAATCGTGCAAATTTATTTCGAAAATAATGGTTCAGTTCGCGAAGTTTACCGCAAGCTCCGTCCATTTTATGGTCGACATAATCGTCCATCAGAGCAATTAATTCGGTTAACCATGGATTGGCCACCAAGATCGTGTGATTTGACACCATTGGATTATTTTCTTTGGGGATATGTGAAGTCGCTCGTGTACGCCAACAAACCAGAAACGTTAGGGGACTTGGAAGTCAACATTCGTGGCGTTATTGCCAACATACGGCCCCATATGCTCGAAAAAGTGGTTGAAAATTGGACCTGTAGAATTGGCTTTATTCGAGCCAGCCGCGGCGGCCACATGCCCGAAATCATATTTAAACGTTAATGGCATAAAATTATCCTTCCAATAAAGCCAAATTGATGGACATTAAAACGATTTCTTGTGTTTTATTTCAATTCGAAGTTCTATACCTCTAAAAAAACACCCTGTATTAGGGATGTAACGATACGCAATTTCGCCGATCCGATACCGATACTCAAAAATAAATATCGCCGATACCGATTCCGATACCGATACGCATATTTAAATAGAGCTCAAGTAAAAATTAACAAAACTCAAGAAAAATAATTCTTCTATTATACAAAATAACAGTGTTTATTAATGAGCCATTCAAATCATCAAAATTTTCAGTACATTTCAGTTTCTAAAATTCAAATTTTCAAACTACAAAACGTCTGCAATATTTATGATTTTACAAAATAAACGTTGGCATTCAGTTTAGATTGGCTCAAGATTTAAAATTGATATTAATAAGACTTAAAAAAAAATAATTGAATTTCAATTCATGTTAACAAAAAATTAATTATTGTTTTTCACAAAATAACAGTGTAAGATTGAATGAGCCAATTCAAACTGAATGAGTCAATGAGTCAATTCAAACTGAATGTCATACTGTTTATTTTCTAAAATCATCAATATTGTCAATACATTTCAGTTTCAGTTGTTCAAAAAACTCTAAAGAAAAATATAAGAAGTATCGGCGTATCGACAGTAAAATATCGCCGATATCGATATATCGGAAAACCAGCAGTATCGCCGATATATCGGTATCGGTATCGATATCGGTTGCATCCCTAGTTTATATACAGAGACCTGTTTCGGGCGATTTTTTCGGCAATGGCGATTCTTGAGAAAATCGTCGGCGGAAGCTGAGAACAAATAACATTAAAATCAATTTTAAGATTAATTAAAAAAATAAATAAAAATAAATAATAATTATAGTTTATATTGTACATGGAGAATCGGCAGCTGTTTTTCAAGCGACATAAGCCAAACTTTTTTCGGAGGCGGCGTAACTGACTAAAATTATCGAAGGCTCGGCTCAACCGGCTGTGCGCCATCATGGCGTAGGTCTCTCCTTTAATCCCGGTTCACACACTTCAACTGTTGTTGATCAACTCGTAATTCAGCTGTAAGAAAAAAAAAATAGTTGTATTTCCTTCTCCGTCTTTCTTACAGCTGAATTACGTGTTGAGCAACAAAAGTTGAAGTGTGTGAACCGGGACTTAGTATCTTCAATCAACAACAAAATGCCATATTGTTTTTATTGTTTGTACTTTGTTGTAATATTAACTTTACCTGGCATGAGTTTGCCTTGACACCACCTATTAATATTAATTTCGTAGGTAGTGAAAAATGTCAACTAGTTGTGTAAAAATTTCCAGTAATCCGGCTCTCAAAATATTAACCTATGCCATAATAAAAATAACAAGAATTACACTATGCAAAAAAATTGAGACTTTTGGAAAAACACACGGTCCTGGCACTATAGGCTCGATAGTACTACTAAAGGGTGGTAAAACCCTATACCCAGTTTGGCGATTTTGGTGACCCATTTTTTTATGGGCCTCCAAAGATTTCGAAAATCAGTGCACCCTCAAAAAATTTTGTCATCAGTTTTTGGCCAGCAGCTAATTCATACTTAGTGATAGCGCTTAGCTATATACAGCAATAATGTAGCTAAGAGTCTACAAAACAAATCTTAGTAGCATCTTACGCCAAAAAAATTATTTCTTCGTGCATTATTTTTGTGCAAAAATTAAAGAAAAACATTTTTTTTACTTTTTTCAGAATAACTTCCAGGGACTCCTAATTTTTTGCTAACAATATTTGGCAAAGTTGTGCCTACGGTGGACAACTTTTGTGAACATACCAATATAATCTGAACGTGTCTAGGCATTCTAAATACCTCATTAAGCCCACTTTGTAGCTTAAAAATTTTCGTTTTTTACAAGTTATTGTTGCATTTCTTTTGTTTAAAATTTTAGTATTTAATATTTTCAGGTTTTGTTGTTGCTTTACGAAATATTCTTAGTGCAAAATTATTAGTTCTTGTAAGTTATGCGGAAAAAAGTGAAAAAAAATTTCAATAATTTTTGCACAAAAAAAGAGCACGAAGAAATATTTTTTTTGCATAAAACGTTGCAAGATTTGTTCGGTAGACTTTTAGCTACATTATTGCTATATATGTATAGCTAAGCGCTATCACTAAGTATGAATTAGCTGTTGGCCAAAAACTGATGACACCATATTTTGATGGTACACTGATTTTCGAAATATTTGGAGGCCCATAAAAAAATTGGTCACCAAAATCGCCAAACTGGGTATAGGATTTTACTACCCTTTGGTAGTACTATCGAACTTCTACTGACAGGACCGTGTGCATTTTTCACTGTTGCTCAGTGTTATTGCTAGCATGAAAATGTTAAGAACAGAAAACAAATAAATAAAATAAAAAAAAAGCCCGAGTTAAATGTAAATACATACTCTTATGTACTATACAATGTAATAATAATACACTGTACGAGTACATACATACGGGTATATGGCTAAAAAATAAGAGTGCTGATATATTCTCAGAGTTTATCCGAGAGTTTAGATTAGTTACTCTTACTATCATAGAGAAAAGAGAAGTTAGTCAATAAAATAATAAAAAATAAAATTTTGTTGTTGGAAATGAGTTTAAAACCAAGCTCAAGTTTTATTTCTTTTCAAATGACAGAGAAGGGAGTATTGCCAATTTTCTAGTTAGTAAAATTAATGACAACAGGAAATGCCAAATTTCAAATATTCTTGATTTCGTTAGCATTTTGCAAAAAAGCAAAGCAAAATTTTTGGAGTATTGTACAAGCTACAAAAATAATTTTTAAATAAATTTGAAATGAAATCTTAGAAACTTAAAAGAAATTGGAAGAGATACATATGTATTTGAATTTGTCTATCCAACTTAGTTGTACATAAGTACATACTATGTATGTTCTGGAAAATGACATTCGAAAAATTTAAACCATTATCCTTAAGATATATGTACATGACTAGTTGCACGCTAGCTGGCCAGAATTTAGGATTGCAAAAATCCCTCAAAACACAAGTCTATCCTTGTAGAATAATGCTGTCAAAATGAAAAATTTTTAACACCTAAAATGAATTTGATTACCTGAAAAATATGACTGGATTTAATGTAGTTAATGTCCGTCTTATGCAATCAATACCAAAGGGTCTTCCAATAAGAGGTTTTATTCTTATATGTAAAAGAAAACTAATAGTTTTAAGTGGAACTCATAGAATATTCGTTTAATTGCAAGGACAAGGGTGTACCATTAATAATGGAAGACAATTTCAGGCAAACGATCGCGATGGCTACGGTTGCAGGACCATATTCTTTTCGTGCAATTTTCCACCACCAATCCGTACGTTTGCGAATTTACATATCGCTCATTTACTCAAACAACGTTAATGATGCAGAATTGATCCCCATATCGTTCTTCTATTGAATTTCATAGAAATATCTTGTTTACTCAACTCTGGAAAGCAAAATAAAATTTTCTTTTTCCATTAAGTTGTGTGTAAATTGAAAACTTTAAACTTGTTTTCTGTTATGAAATTGTTTGATTAAATGAGCGATATGACCTCTTCTATAATTCCATCTTTGAGGTATGTACTGAATCGATTGTGCTCCATTCGCAGAGATGTTAAATGATATGATTTTGGTGGCCGATTGTGATCGCCTCCTGGATAAACTTTTCCGCAAAAGATCGATTATATCGTTACTTGTTCCCCACAACAATAATTTTTGATTTTGGTCATAAAGAATCATCATTCATAGCTCGTTAGCGCAAGCCATTCACCGTAACAGTTGCTCCAGCCTGAATTTCGAAATAGTAAAGTCCATAGACCTCGCCAGACCAAAAATTGCACAAAACAGTCACACGTTAAGGACTGAGAGGATCTTCAACAATGATTCTTTCGACAATTCTGTTTACTAATGTAGAATCCGTTGAACTTTCCGATCAGTTTGGCACATTTCCGTGACCCAATCAGCAAAGACACGACCTTGTTTAAAAGAACCTTAAGAGCTAAGTCTGTATGGCAGATTGTAGTGATAACCTAAATAATTCTAGTCTGTTATATTTCCATTCATGATAAATTCGTCAGTTGGAAGGGCCAGAGTTACATAAAATAATGGGATACAGCTTGACAAGTTTAAGTGGGTTACCCTGAAAATGTACTACTATGTCATTAAATTAATTCAGTAAAGTGCCACTGTGACTTACACACGAAGGGCTTCGGTACGGACACAACATACAATGCTAAATAATATCAAATGGATGATTGTTAAGCAAAGATTAAAACTCAACACTATAAAATTTATTAGAAAGATGAGACATCCCCTTGCTTGACTATCTGTGTGATCAAATCAAATATGTGGGTGCGAGCCAGCCATACAGTCTTAGACATGTAGACGATTTTCAAATACAGAGGGTTACGTCAGCACTAATACAGAAATCATTATTTTATAAAGGACTTCAGCTATTTAATTATTTGCCTGGGGATACAATAGATCTACTTTCGTCGCAGTGTCCTGTGCGTCCCGCTAGACTTAATTCATTCATAATTATTTGCCAAACAATATGAAAAATTAAAGAAACTATTATGTTTTTATAAAAATGTGTGTAAATTTTGTGAGATTTAATCAACACTCATTTAATTTTAATTCATAGGAAAATAATTAAATGTATGTGTCTATGTATTTAAACATATAAAGTATATTTTTTTTGTGACTTTTATAGTTTTGGCGTTTTTTTTATCATTTTAGCAATCTTTTCGGTGCTTGGCGATTTTTATCATTTTCTGGCGATTTTTTTAGTCTTAGCGTTTTTTTAATTTTGGTGATTGTTTCCGTTTTATGCGATTTGTTTTAGTTTTAGAGTTTTTCTTAGCTTGGGGCTTTTTTCGTTTTTGGCGATTTTGTTGTTGTTTTTGGCGATTTATTTTAGTCTTGGATTTTTTTTAGTTCGGCGCCTTTTCTCGTTTTGTAAAATTTTTTTGTTTTGGGATTTTTTAATTTTAGAGTTTTTGAAAATTTTAAGAGTTTGCCATTTACGGTTTCCAAGATACAGCAAGTTGTCAAAATTCATAGTCAAAATTACATTAAATGATAGAATATCCTTTAATTTTGATTTCTTAGATTTTAGTTTTACTTGTTGTAGTCTCTATAAAAATATAACAACTTTGCAAATTTCAAGTGTCTTTATATAATTGTATGTATGTATATTATATGGGATTTTAAAATTTTTCGTTGCTCGTAACTATTGCGGTTCTCGAGAAAACAGACCGTGACGCACAGACGGACAGCGTAGCGAAAACAATAGGGTTCCTTTTTTTACTTTGGTATACGGAGCCCTAAAAAGCTCGTGTCTATGAAGTTTGGTAAGAATCGTCTGGGTAGTAATAGGTAAAAATAACGTAAATTTCAGTGGTCGTGCCCTGCCTATTTTTCTAAGCAGATTAATATAGATTAAAGTCTGATTATTCTAAGAACATAAAAAAGAAATTTTTGAAAACGCAAAATTATAGCCTTGTAAGTACAATGAGCATGCTATAAACTATAGTTGCAATAATGCAATGTGTATGCAAAGTTTCTAAACTTGGGTCGAACTCGTTCACTAGCTAATTTTTGCCACAAACCTATGATCAAAGCCATGTAATTTAAATGGGTTTGATCATTGGTTTGTGGCAAAAATGAAATAGTGAACGAGTTCGACCCAAGTCTAAAAGTTTCGACTGAGTTCAACGCTTAAATTAGCTTTTTAATTTTGAGCTTTATGAGCACCGCCCACCCAGGGTCCAATTTTAGGTCTACTTGTGTACCGAATGTAAGCTTTCTAGGAAATCCTTCATAATTGTGATGAGCGTGTCAGTGCACCTCCATATCTCAAGAAGCTTTTATTATAAAATTTTCATATGAGATTACATCGATGAGGTCTTCTCATGTTTTAAGCTTCGTCATTTTACGATTTTGTACCCTACAAATTATGAGAAGGATAAAAACAGGTCGAATGGCTTCGTATAAAAGACACTCTATAAGCAGAGGCCTAATCTTGGCCTGGCGCACTGCCGTGTACCTAGATTTTTATTCGCTTGGAAATTGACAAGCCACAGATAATTCTGCTTTATCTTGATGTTTTGATATGAACAACTGAACAAATCCCAATCTCGTTTATAATAAAAATATCGTCGAATGAAATACAACTTGCCGCTTCAGCAATAAGAAGCTTGTATGAACATACGAGTATGCTTATTTTGTTGTAAAAATTGCTACTTCTTCTTAGAACAATCGAAATTTTGTCATTGTCAGAATGAATAAGCAAACATGACATAATGTTTTAGAAAGTAACGTTTGGGTTATCGATGATGAAATATGTTCCACGTTTCAGATGCAGGTCCCACCGAACTCGAATTGAAACCAAATGCAGAAGTTTTTAGATCATGACATATTATTGTAATTTTGTTAATATTAAATAAATAAATAATAAATATTTTATTCTTTTAGTGGCCATCACCAGCGCTTCACATCTAGCGTATGAACCAGGCTTTTGACCTTATACCACTAGCAGTTTTCGGGGAAGATTTGGCTCTAACCAACTGCTTACCAAAATGGTCGAGAAGTATTTGTTAGTAAAACAAATCAACGCAAAACTGGTTTTGTGGGTTTTCAAACAAATTTTTATGATAAGTATAAAAAGTTGCTGTGTGGCAACGATGAAGATGATCTTGACTTATTTCGAGTACACACTATGGCATTTTTTGACTTCGCAATAGTGTATACTGCTGGCAACGTTTGTCATTTCCAATAGTTTTCGTTCTGTGGCATTGCTTTCCATATAAAAAACATAATGGGAACGGCGCTGCACACAGTTTGAAAATGATCACCACAAAATGACAACACAAGAAATGCCAGATGTGTACTTGGCATTAGGGTAATTCTTTTGATTGTCTGGCTCTTTGAATTAATGCCATGCAAGAATTAGTGATTGTGAGTGAGTACGTGATTTTCGCAAAATTGCTAGATTTAACATTCGTTTAAACAAAAATAAATAAATAATACTGCGGCTTCTGTCAATCACTTCGTAAGTACATTTTTGTAAATTTTTAGTTTTTAAATTAAATTCAGAATTTCGCACGCTTTTCTTTTTTTTTAATAAACATTTGCTCGTTTACTGATTATTTTAAGCAAACCAAATACATATGTCATTCTAACTTTGAGCGCAGCTTAAAAACAGTCTACACAGTCTACTGAGAAATCATATTCATTAAATGAAAAAGTAAAGGACATCAAATTTTAAAACACATTGGAAATTTCGATCTTAATTTCGAGTTTTCAAATGTTACGTATTAATTGAGAGAAGTCTAACATTCACAGAAAATTAATTCTTCTTACAAAAATTTAATTTTTATATATGTGATTTTTATCGAAGGCTCGAATTTAGTTTCGAAAATACAATCATCCCTATTATGATCATTTTTTCCATCGAAATTTTTCCACTTTTCACTAAATTGCAATCGTGAATAATGTTTCCCTTTTTTGATCCCCCTCATCATATGGAAATTTCGAATTTTCGAATACAACTGAAAAATTTACTTCGAAATCTAAAATTTATAGCAAATTAATTCTCCATATATAAGTTCGAAGTTTATTTCGAAAATTCAACAAATAATTGCAGTATTATATGAATTTCGTCGACTGTTATAACACGTGGAGGCAGCTTCAAACATAAGGTATTTTAGCTTCTTCGCAACAAGTGATTTCAAGACATAAACGGTTCTTCATGGGAACCACAGCAATAAGCAAATGAATATTATTCAAAGTTATGCTTAGAAATAGAGAGCGAGAGTCAGAAATTCAAAAGTAAATTAAAAATGGACTGATCTACAGTGGAGCAAATTGCTTGTTTAGACAAAAACTGAAAAATGTGTGTGTATGCGGTATCTGTGTGGGTATTTTTTGCATTTTGTCTACAAAAAAGTACTCGTAAAAATAAATAAAAACAAAATCTGGCTGTCATTTGATGTAGAGTGTGTAGTTGTTTTGTTGTTACGCGTTTTGCCGGTTGAGATTCAATGTATGTGTTTTGTTTTCGTTGCTAGTAGTCTTGTTAGTTAAGCTGTTTTTTTTTAAATATAGCATTTTTTTATATGCTTTGTGCTTTTGGTATAGTCAGCGTTGTAAAATTAAGGGCATGAAGTAGCAGTGAGCGGTGAGAATTTTTTAACGAATTTTTTTTCAATACATTATTTGTTTCTGCATATGTATGTCGTATGTCCATATTTACACTATGCAAGTCTTATTGCTAAGCTGATTAGTTTGATGGAGAGAGAGACGAGGAGAACAGTAAAGTTTCTTTTGCCCTCGTCTCTCTTTCCTAACAAACTAATCAGCTTAGCAATAAGACTTGCATAGTGTAAATATGGACTATATAATGTTATGTACAGACTGCTACTATGTTCACACTTATGATCTTAAAAGTGTTTAAGGCAAGTGTTTTATAAACTAAACACAACCGTTCACATTACATTTGAGATTTTTAAGGTTCGCGTTTTGTCGGTAAATTATTGTAAATGTTTTTCCAATAAGCACTTGACAACTTTTTTTTAATGTAATTGGAAATTTTTCTTTGAAACTTTATTTAAAAAAAATTGTAACCCAACCAATTACAACAGAAATTATTTTTTTAAATTGAATGATTTATTAGAGAAAGTTATAAATTTAATGAAAATGATAACTGAAATTGCGTTTCAAATAGAGCTTTACAAAAAAAAAACATACATATTTCCAAAAAATTTATATTTGAAAAGTTTCGTTTAAATGTACACAGAATTTATCTTTCTTTAAAAAAAAAAATAAACCGACTTTATGCACTAAAAAGTTAAAAATAACAAAAGCATTACATATACATATGCGTTAACTATTTAACTATTTGCAGTCGGTGCCATAATAAAAATTTTTAACCAGATTTCATAAGCACGCAGAAAATATAATTAAGCATTAGTAAACATCAGAATATTGCCCTTTAAAAACTAAAAAATATATGACGTTTTAATTAATAGAAATGAGTCAATTATTATTTTAATTAAGTATTGAAATTTATTTGCTGATGGGTAAGCATTGTCTATATATTTCATTGGTGCTTAGCCAAATCATCAGTACACATAAATGTAACTTTTTTTCCAGTTAAGAAAATGATTGACTGCATTAAATAATTCTAACAAAAAAAACCGACTTCAATGCACATATCTGATATAACATTTTCGAAAAAAATATGGCGCTAAACTGGAAGTAGGAAAATCTGTTGGTTAAGAAGAAGTACGCGAAATATAAAATTAAGTTTTAATGGGAAAGTCTGCTCCCATTTTTTTAAATGCAAGATTGTGTGTTTTTCAGTCCTCAGGGTATGTATTAAGTTTTATAAAAATCGGTTAAGTAGAACAACATAAAATAAAATATTAAATTTTAATGGGAGTGACTCCGCCCATTTTTTAAATGAAAGATCGTGTCTGTTTTAGAGCCCAAGGTGTTAAGTAATAACATAATAAGCTTGAAATATAATAATACATTTTTTTATTAAATTTGAAAATTTCATTCAAATGAGATTTGAAAATGATGAATATGATTTAGTAAGTTCAAAAAGAAAGGTCCATATTTATAGTCAAAACAAAGTTTATTAGGAGGATTCATATTATTTCTTAAATGCGACCGGAAAATTAGTTTTTTTTTAAACGAAAAATTAGTTAAAAGCACTACTAGACTGTAAGCCTTGCTGTTATTCCTATAAAAGTAAAAATATTTCAAAGTATCCATAAGAACGCATGTATAAAATAATTAGAAAGCTGCTCTAGTGTAAAATTTTAAAAATTATATTTAGGTCAGTTAGTTAAAACAGTGACGATATATGACACAAATTCCATATAGAAAATGACAGGGATTTCTTTTGTAATTTCATAAGGGTTTTAGGTTTTTCTCTTGCAATCATTTAGTAAAATTTTGTTACTGATTCCAAAACTAGAATTAAGAAAACCATATATCTCACAAAGTAATATTAATATTTAAATATATTAAAGCTCCACTGCACATTTACACATCACCAGTACTGTAACGCTATTGTATCTTTTTTGTTTTTAAGAGTAGTGTTTGTTGCTGAGCAACATAAAATACACTAAAGCAGCAACAACAGCAGCAGTAAAATGAAATAAAATTAAAAAAAAATAAAATGATTCTACTACTACACCAAATTTTAAAAGCCGCCAAGTAGAAAAAATGAAATAAAATAATAAAGACGAAAAGACAGACATCAGACCAGACCCATAGACCAGTATTGGACGCGTGTGTACGAGGCAACGAACGACAGCGCGCTAAAAATACATAATAAATAATATAAGAAAATTTTTTTTTAATTTTATACAAAAAATTATAAGAAATATAAAGTTTTTTTTAACGAATAAATAAAGTCCGCTCAAATTTTTGTTACTAAATAAATTTAATACGAATCTGTATAGTTTTCAAGAAAAAATTTCAAAAAGTTTTGTGTAATAGAAATAATGAAAATCTTAATAAAAATCTAAATAAAACACATAAAGAATATTAAATCATAAAAAAAATTAAAATTTGTTTGAAAAATAATTATAATAATTTTATTTGCCTTTTAAATATATTAAAGGTAAAATATAAAAAAGTCTTAAAGTGAAAAAATATAAATAAGATTCAAGCAAATGCCTTGTGAGTTTTTTTTTAATGTATTGTAATAATTTTGTGATCAATTTAAACAAATTGTGCTCGTGTTAAAAAACTACTGTCGTTAAAATTATTTCTTTAAATCTCTTATAAAATTTGGAGAACCTCATCTGTTTTTAAGAACCTTGAAAATTAAATAAAAACTTCGGACAAATAATGTGAAAACTATTTAAATTGAATCTGTTTGTTCTTTTAACAAAATTAACTTACAACTATTTTATAAGGGAACCGGTTTAGCTTTTGGATCAAATACATGGAACTAGCGCTGTCACAGGTTGTTGAAGCTTCCATAATAAGAAGTTGTAAATTATATTTTAAAGTTTTCAATGTTGATCTTTTAATATCTATAAATAAACCTTAAAACTTCACAAACAATAACTAAAATAAAAAAATAGCCTTGCATACAAAACTAAAACTAAATATTTTCTCTAAATTTTAATTTGAAAAAATCAACAAAATAGAAAAACTAAATCTGTGCTGCAGTCAGTGTATTTAGTGTTCTACGGCCTTATGTACATATAAGAAAAAATTGGCATGAAATTAGCATAAGTGATGAAATTGAATTAGGTGTTAACGAGTTCCTCCATACAATTGGATATTAAAAAACACTACTAAGTCCTAGCGTGATTTTTAATGTAAGATTTTATGGCAAAACTGTTTAAGATCATGTTCAATTTTGACACTTATGTCAACTTCATGCAAAGTTTTTCTTATACATGAGGCCCCTAGTGCTCTGTGGATATAGAGTGGCAAACAATTTACTAATTTCGAAACCTTGTAGTAAATGATGAACTAAATTATTGTAGAAATATTACCATAGTGATCCTTTTGTTAGTTCGAAATTTCAAACTTATTTCAAAATTTCCGTACAGCAATAATCTTAAAGCATACATATCACTAATTTCATGGTGAGTTTTAATACAAATTTGTACTTTTTGTTTTATGCGAGTTGGGTTTTATTTTTTTGAAATGTATCAAAAATTCAAATTGAAAATCCACTTGATACAAAAATGTAAATACATACTTCGGTATGTCAATGTTAACATTTTCATTTCTAAAAGATTTTCGAAGTTTCGAACTTAGTTTCGAATTTTCGAAAATTCTTATATCATATACATATTTGAAGGGCTGAGTCTCAAGTGTACTAGTGAATTTCCTACGGAATTGAAAATAATTATTTCTTTTCTTTGAGTTATAATATTTGAAATATGTTTACATACTAAGATTTTTAGATTGAAGTGCGATCAAAACAAACGTGTAAATGGGGTTTTTATAAAAATTTCTTGAAACTATGTAAAAATAGTTAAAAACTAATTTGTCACATATTTGCGAAATTTCGAATTTAGTTTCGAAATTTTAAATATTTACGAAACATCAATTTCAAGGCAAACATTTTATTTCACATTGTTTTTTGCCCTAAATGTTGGAAGTTAATTTCGAAATTGTTTAAAAAGCACTTGTTTCAACAATTATCGTAATATTGAATTTATTTCGCACATAATTATTATCAGAACTTTTAATAAAAGAAATTTATCTCTATTTTGCGAGTAAAAAGAAGTGTAAACTAACTACAAAAGTTTTAATAATCTCCAATAAATTTGATAATAAACATAGTAAAATTTTAAGTTTTAAGGCTTTTTGAAATCTTGAATTGGGTTTGAAGTTTCCAACTTAAACGAAAATTTTTTAATTTCGACAAATTTTCAAGTTTAAAGTGAGAAACCAGTAAAATGATCGCTTTGCTTAACAACAACGTACAAGTTTGTTTGATTGTATGATTAACAAAAACTATATCACAAAATATGGAGGCAAATTAAAGGCTCAGTTAGCCGACTGTAATGTGATGTAACTGCAACGGTAGGAAATAGCTGATCGATATTATTTTGTGAAAAGTAATGAAAATGGTTATAGAGATGTAATGTAACGTAACCTACTTTTCATATAAAAATATCGATCAGCTGTTTTCTACATTACAGTTACATTGCGTTACAGTCGGCTAACTGAGCCTTAAGTCATTGCATATCGGGCAAACTTATAAAGTAATTTTCAATAGGTATGGAAGCAGCAGTTCAATAGGTATGGAAGCATGCCGTGATATAAAACGTTATAAAGTTTTTAATTTTGTGAAAATTTGATATCAGGTATCTTATGGCACAAGCTAGCAACAGAATTCATTGCTTGTAATTTTGAAATTACACAACTGCTTCAAAATCTTAAAAAAATTTAATGTCAATACCTCTGCTATTGCAGCTAATTTAAGAAAATCAAGAAAAAAATATGCCTTTTTCTTTTCTAGAAATAAGGACAACCGTTTTTCGTGCTCAAAGTCAAGCAAATAAGTTTTAAATTCATTTGGAAATGAAAATTTATTAAGAGTTAGTACCATGATACAATTACACAAGGTACTTGCACAAGCCCAGCCTGTTTATGTATACAACGCAGAAAGTTGTCAAACTTTGTTTACAAGCTGCAAAAATGTTAGTGTATGTGTGTGAATAAAATGATTACAGTGTTGCCAATGAATTTGCATGTGGCAGTGTCTCCAATTACACATTGAAGAAAATTACACTACACATCCTTTGTGTAGGTTAAAATTAAAACAAAATTAAACAAAAATAGAAGTCAAAGTAGAATTACACACAGATTATACATAAATCTAATTATAGGCCTACACATGTGAGTAGAAATTACACACTCTGTATATTACACACATCTTGGCAACACTGGATGACTATAATCATTCATGAATGCCGCGTCTGCAATTGTACTTTAGTTACCCTGTAATTGTTATTTTTAACAACAAAAGACATCTGCTTTTGACTAAATTTTGTTTGTTTCTACCAACAAAAAGCGTGTGTTTCTTGGTGTTGCAATTTTGTTGCAGTCGTGCAAGTACCTTGTATAATTGTATCATGGTTAGTACTACAGAATAAATGGTTATAGGATTTCTTAAATTCTACCTTAATTTTTTCTAAGTAAAGAAATAAATACATTTCCGCTTACTTAGGGAAAAAACATACAAAAACACGATCATGGTTCTGTTCTTCCGTGTCAGAAGTCGTTATTTTGCTTTTTTTTTCTTTATAAGCACAATAATGTATACGTAAGGAAATTTTTTCTCTAACATTTTGTTGTAATACCCGCCAAAACTATTGAAACCAGCAGTTTTTAATTTTTTTTGAGCCTAAAATAAACAACAAGTAGTAAAAAAATTAGTTGTTGAATTTAAATACGAGTATGATGTCAATGTCTTTACAAAAGAAAAAAATCGTTGCTTATCTCTCTCGTTTAGTGTTTAGTTAGAGATACAATTCATCTCAATGAATAAGTTATTTGTATGACTACAACGAATTTAAGATGCTTTTTCTGAACCATTTATTTCTGTAACAATTTCATATCAAATTATTTTAATAAAAAATGTCACATAACATAATTTTTTTGTGGGTATTGTCGAAATTTCGAACTTATATTCGAAAAAAACTGGAAAGCTAATATCACAGCCTAAGACTTAAGCGGCCCATCCATTATACAATATTATTGCATAGGTTTTTGTGAATATTATTGCCGTTAAATGGCACAATATTTTCAAAGAAAATATTGCCTAATTTTCCTGACAGTGTAAAAATAAATAACATTGAACAATGTTGTCAAAACATTACAACAATTATTTGCATTGTGCAATAAAAATCAAAAGTCTTTAGATATTTGCCAATATATTGTGCCACCTTCGAATATGACATACACATTGGCATATTATTGTACAATACGAAAAATTGCACATTTATATATTGCAAGTGTATGGGCCGTTTTAAATATACTATTTTTTATGTAAACATTAATTTGCTGTTTTAATGTGATCGGTAACTCGAATTTGGTTTCGACAGTTCAACAAAACTAAGTTTATTGGCTTATAAATTGCAAATTAGATAACGAATCTCGATGTGCGGAAATTCGAAGTACTTTTTGTTACAACTAAATATTCTGACAAACACGTAGTAGAACGAAACAACCGGCTGTTTTCGAATGCCACTACACCTTCATCATCAGCGTTCTTTGTGTTTGGTCCACTGTGTGTGGTGTCAGTTGATGTAGATTTCTGCTTTATATACACAACTTTTATTGCAAATGGAATATGTGAATTGTTTTGATTCATCGTATTACAATTTGCTGAAAGCTTTTTTGTAATGAAAGTGACAAGTTATTTTCGGCAGTTGCACAGCAAAAGAAATGAAAAACCAAAAATAGTTTTGTTTTAGCAATCAATATTTTTGGTGTATGATTAAAGATTTGTATGCTAATTCAACAAGCTTCTATAAAAAGTATTTTTATTTGCATAATATTTTAATCATTGCCAGTCTTTGTTTAGTTACAAAAAAATATAAAATATTTTGCTTAATGTTGAATCATTAAAAAAAATCTTTTTTCATTGAAAAAAAAAACATAAGTACTTGACTTCAACATAATTTGTTAAAATAAAATATAGAAATTATAACCAATAAATTAACAAACAAAAAAGAGATATAATTAAAAAAAAAACCACACAAAATCCATTATCAAATCGATGCCCTCATCAAATGGCAACGACGACGAGCTCAGAATAAATAATTTTACAATTAAAGTTTCAAACAACGCAACCAAGAGTCACAAATAAACAACTTTTTACACGAACAAAAGTTATAATAATTTTTAGTTTAAGATTCACCCTTCCGTTAAAGTTTTACGAAAACGTGTCTTGAAACAAAAAATAAAAACACAAACAAACAACATAGAAGATATAAAAAAAAAACAAATATTTTATTAAAAAAAAATTCATTAAGAAATGGTGCGAGAGGCAGAGATTTTATTAAGTGCCCCTCCTTTGGGGCGCACCCATAAAAGAGCAGCTTCTTCAACTTCCACCATGGATACAATAGAAATGTCACCTTCTTGCTGCTGCCAGTGTCATTGTCAAGACCAACAACAGCAGCAGCTGCTATTGCAACCATCCACTAGTGCCACGGCCACTCTACGTTCAAATACGTCGGCCACACTGTCGGCGTATTCATACAACACGTCAAGTTCCCAGCGTAATTGTAGCCACCACTCCTGTGATCATCATGCAGATTTTATGTGCAGTCAAACAGATTCCACTGCCCATTTTCTACCCGCTACCCCCAACAGCATCAACAATTACCCATCCTCTCCCTCGTATGTATCGGATGATGAGGACAGTGTGCTGCGCTACTCCTTCAAAGGCATACCGCCCGAAATGTATTCTGCCAAAAAGGAATTTGTCTACCGGCGACCCCTGGTTGAGAAACAGGTAAGGAAATTTAAATTTTGCCTTTAAGTTTTATTTTGTCACGTTGTTTATTAAATGAAGGGCTTAAACTTCAATATACCTACATACATAAATAATAAATAAAAAGTCGTGGAATAATTTTACAAAAAAAGCAAACAGGAAAAAAGGCTAAACTGGAATCTGCATATTTATTGATTTTAAAACATAATTTGATTGGACTTGTATTCAATTTCGTTTTAAATTTTACTGATGAATGCACATCCTTTAGATTATTTTAAATGAAGTGCCATCTAAAAGAGACTAAATGCAAATTAAAAAAAAAAGAAAAAAATACATACATATGTACGAGTATGTATACTATGTTCATCTGAAACGAGGAATGAAGCTACCAAAGCAAATTGTGTTTTGAATATACATACATAGTCATACATATGTATGTATAAGATTTTGTAGAGCACCCGACTCTAAGCTTATACACTGCCAGAAAAACTCATTAATCTTATGACGAAAGTCTTCACATAAAATTGTCATATATTAAATGTCATCGATGCCATGGTAGCAATGAAATGAATTTGATGACATATTTTATTGTTAAAATATGTTTAAAAAAAAATTATGTAAATGATGGTCATCCACCTGCTACTAAATAGTTTTTATAATAAGGAATCAGTTTTCATCGCACCAATAGAGTCAGTCATTGCATTGCACTACTGTTCAATTCACCCCTTTTTCTGTGCGACATTAATAACGCCTACCAAATCGTTGTATTCAAACCAAATTCTGAAAGAATTTCATAAGTGAGAATAACTTTATTAAAAAAATTTATTATCCCATTAACGGCCAAAAATTAACCCATTATTAACAATAATACATGCATACTATATATGCGTTAATTAATTTGAAATTTAACAAAATATTAGCTAATTATTTAAATGTAGTTCATTTAGTAAATGTAAATGAAAAAAATCCTCTTCGTTTTCGTTAAACTGTTGTTTTTGTACAGAGACTATAGCTGACCAGGCAAATATTGTTTTGCCACATACATAAATTTTTTCTAAGGAATTTTTAGGGTAGAAAATAATAACAAACTCATTTTAAGTGTGTGAGGATGTGGTATATGAGTCATAAAGGCAGGGAGTGCTGTGAACTATGGCGGAATATAAAATAACAAAACACCAAAAATTTATTATTTTAAATTTATTGTAATTTATACTTATATTAATTGTTTTCAAATTAACTCGTGCCAAATTTGAAGACTCTTGCTATTATAGCTTTTAAGATATGTATAAGATTATTATTAACTACTTTGTATGAGAGTGCCCCTTCCCCCAATCCTATTCTGCCAATATTGTAAATTAATTGAAATTTATTTGCTGGTGGTTAAGCATTATCTATATATTTCATTGGTGCTTAGCCAAATGGTCAGTACACTTCAACCACATATTTTGAACAGTCACAAACCTCTTATCTTATGCACAAACTTCCAAAAACTATTTGAGAATTCACAAATAATAATATTTTTGAAAATCACAAAAGCAAAATAAGCGTAGTAGGCTTAGAAACTTTAACAAAACCCAGCCAATAATTTTTATTCGATATGAATCTATTTTATTTTTCTACACCCTTATACAATTAGAAATCCATCGGATAACAATAAAAGTATTTATAGGCAAAATTAAAAATAAAATCTTAATTAAACATTCAAGAAATTTATTATTCGACATATGTGACCTGCTCCACGAAAAGGGACCTCTGCGCCGAAAATTTGTTTTTTTACTTTTTGAGTGATTCTTATAGAAAAAAAACGCTCTTTCAAATGCCACAAACCGCAAGTTTCTATGTCTTTTAGTTTTTTACAAATCACCTGTAAAGATGAACATAATTATATAATATTTGAAATTTAAAAAAAGTTCAATATCAAAGGTACAAAATTACAAAAATATCAAAATTTTACTCTTTTTTACTCCTAACACGCTTTTCTGGTGGTTCTTATGTATTTTGCTGCTTTTCACCTTTTCACCTTTAAACGCGTTTTTCTCAATAACTTCTTTTCGGCGAAGAGGTCCCTTTTCGTGGAGCAGGTCACATATGTCGAATAATAAATTTCTTGAATGTTTAATTAAGATTTTATTTTTCATTTTGCCTTATAAATACTTTTATTGTTATCCGATGGATTTCTAATTGTATAAAGGTGTAGAAAAATAAAATAGATTCATATCAAATATAAATTGTATGCTGGGTTTTGTTAAAGTTTCTAAGCATACGCTTATGTTTCATTTGCGATTTTCAAAAATATTATTATTTGAGAATTTGCCACAGAAGTACAGTCAACCAATTCGTATGTGAATTATGCTAGGAACACAACTGGGACGAACGACGAATTTCGCCCACGTCGATGGATTCGTTGATAAGCGTTCGCT
This sequence comes from Nowickia ferox, assembly GCA_936439885.1. NCBI lineage: Eukaryota > Metazoa > Arthropoda > Insecta > Diptera > Tachinidae > Nowickia > Nowickia ferox. The sequence goes on along the minus strand of OW387023.1, from coordinate 44,549,591 downwards.
GCGTAAATTCGTCGTGTGAAGCACAATAACGACGAATTTACTTAGCGAATTCTATTCTCATAATTGATAAAGTTGGTTATTGTGTGTTGAAAGAGAGAGAGAAAATTGTTTTTTGTCGTTCGTCGGCGTACAAAATAGAAATAAATCTATCTCAGACTTCGTCACGCACGACGAATTTCGTCCTACGGCGGTGTTGTGTTCATTTCCATATGCACAAATGTGTTTTATGCTGTTATGAATAAAGTTCGCACCGAAAAATTCGTCGTTCGTCTCAGTTGTGTTCCTAGCATTTTCGTATGGCATTTATTTGGAAAGCAACAGCTTGGGTGGAAATTTTATGAATGGATTTAGATTGACGTACTAATTGTGTAAAATTGAGACCAATTATTGCTTTGTAGTTGAAGGATAGTGATCGGAAATGTATGTTGCCTTGAAATAGTTATTTTACAATTGCAATTTTTGAAGTAAAGTGACATATAAAGTAAAGTGATATATATGTATATTTAAATATATTAACATATATGTACATACGAGGTCTGATCAAAAAATAACCGTTATTTTAAAATTTCGTGAGTTACGTATGTTCGATTTTTGATGTTGGCAATATCAGCCATTTTCGATTGTCAGTTTGTTTTTGACAGATAAAAAGGTTAGTCGTGTTTTTGAGTGCTCTTCGATTTTTTTCTAAATTTTTAGCAAAAACAACGTCGCATGGACATCGCTCAGGAGCTGTTGAACATCGTCAACGACGATCCAGAATGAAACGTGGAAACATCATCTTTGGATTGAAAAAATTGCTCGGAAATGCTCTTGTATATACAACCTGCTTAAGACATGAGCCATGCAAACAGGACTTGGAAAGGAGGTCTGTATGGCCGATTTTGATGAAACTCGCAACGCGTTTAATTTTCTTCATATGTACCAAATTTGAGGACTTCTGCTTGAATAAGAAAAAATTAAATTTGGACTGCATAAGAAAGTGGTGGACTGCGGGCCTGGTATATTTTGATGAAAATTCATTTTATCTTAATTTAGTCAATATAATGCTCGGTGCCAACTTTCAATCATCTATTATTTTTGCAAAAAAAATGTATGAAGCATTCCATTCCACTGTTGCAGTCCAGAGCGAATTCGTTTCGAAAGAGGTTTTTTCTCTGGCACTTTCCATGTGGCAAAATTTAAATCGAAAATACAAAAACATTATTTCCTCTATGATGGTCCCTATAATCTGTTTTCTTAGTTCTAGCATAATTTTGTGTATGAGTAGGGACAGTAACAGTTGTAGTGATCCTAAAAAAAGATGTAAAGCGGGCTTTTGCTTCATGTAAAAAAGGCATGAAGACCACCCATGTGTAAAGAGGTGTGCTCATGACCATCCGTCATAGTGAGTATTTTCTTCTAGCTTATGCCGAGTACACATTTGACACACATGTGCCCAAAAAAGCGTAACCACTAATTACTAATCAAAAACTGTTTGATTCAGACATGTATTTATCGATTTAAACAGTTTCGACCCATGTTGGATTCTATAAAATTGTCTATTAGTTATGTATGAAACTGATTAACTGAATCAAACAGTTTTTCATTAATAATTAGTGGTTACACTTTTTTGGGCACATGTGTACTAGATGGGTACTCGACATTAGTCATGTGAACGTGCATGGGCTCACATTTACTTTGTCCCATATGCAAAACTCAGAGATATCATTCGACACGAATTTGATTAATTCTTTAAGTTTTCAAGATAACAATATATTCGAGTATAATGCAATGCTAAAATATTTCTTTCATTTACGCTTTCTTATCGGCAAAAGAGAGAGGATGCTAAAGTCAATCTATTTACTACAAAAATAATCTAGCAAAAATTATTTTTAAGTATTTCAAGAAGATAGTTGTCAAAATTTATATTTTTAAGAATTAGGTTAAAGTTTCTATATTTATGATTTGATCAGGCTAAAGTTCGTATCGCTTTGTAAGCCAAATTACATGTGATAATTATTAATGAACAAATAACACCAAAGTTAGTTGTAAATATTCTGACAAACACATAGTTGAACAACTAGCTGTTTTCGAAGGCCACTAAACCTTCATCATCAGCGTTCTTTTGTGTTTGGTCCACTGTGTGTGGTGTCAGTTGATGTAGATTTCTGCTTTATATACTCAGCCATTATTGCAAATGGAATATGTGAATTGTTTTGATTCATCGTATTACAATTTGCTGAAAGCTTTTTTGTAATGAAAGCTCATTTTTACCATCTCTAAATTTACAACAGTCTTGCCATTGTCGTTTGTTCTTTACTAACTATGCACATTTTAGTTAATTTGCTTATTTTTTGTTAACAAATGAAGTTCGAACAACAATACTCCGAAAAATGAGGAGGTCTATATTTTTTTATTTGATTCGGAGTGTTCCTTATAAAATGTATCTAATTATTTTGGTAAATTAACCCAAATAGGATTATAAAAGGGATTCTAATAACTATAATTCCGCAAATTTTAAAGAACGATTTTTTTAATCCCACTTTTCTTATATTGGAAGAAGCTATCGAGGGAAAGTGGGGCTACATATTTTGAATTTCAATTCCATTGAAAATCAAAAATAAGTCCATATTTACATTATGCAAGTCTTATTGCTAAGCTGATTAGTTTGAAGGAGAGAGAGACGAGGGGAACAGTAACGTTTCTTTTCAGCTTAGCAATAAGACTTGCATAGTGTAAACTAGGACTAAGTTAACTTTCAGAAGCTTACATGCATATATGTATGTATATCTTAGGATAACTTCTTAACGGTTTATGATATCCTCATAATTTTTTATTTTGATTTATGAGAAATGCTATATTTTTGAAATATATTAAAGTCGAATGTCATTATCAAGGAAGCGGGTGCAAATATAAGTACGAGTAATTTCTTGCGTAGAACCCTTGCATGGGATTCACTTCAATGTTTCAACAGTAAATACAATCACCCGTATTGCGTATGTCGAGTCAAATTTTCGAATATTATTTAATTTAAGTTGTTAGTGTTTGTGTTTATCTTGCTTATTGATTGACCCAACTTGCTGATAACCTATTGTTGTGTATTAGCCTTAGTCACCTATGCTTCCTATAATGCTTGTTGGTTATGAAACACGTCATACTCCCTGTATTTATTGTCATGAGCCGCTTCTCTCATCGGGTCATTAGGTTTGCATCCAAAGTATTCATTGAGTTTAAAGAGCACTAGCTATTAAAGCTGCCCAGCCAAAGCAATATTGTCAATTGTTGCGGCTAATCGGAAGCCTCGCCGTATCAACCGGTCCTTGACACAATACACTGAAAGGAAAATCATTCATTCAGAAAATGAAACGGTTTCATTAAATGTTCTGCATTATATTAATGAAACTTTTCATTAATACAAAGAGCAATTACATTGTATACATGAAATCTTTCATCTCTCCTATTTGATGTGTTTTTCATAGTTCATTGTATTAATGAAAATAGTTACATTATTGAAAGGAATTTTTTTTAAACGAGTTTGGGTCAATTATAAGTAAGTTCTACAAATTTTGTCTACTTAGTATGTCAAAAATAGTTTGTCAAAAATAAATAAATCAGCAGTTATTTTGTTGAAAAATATTTTCTATTTCCAATTTTTCCAATCTCTTTATTTTAAAGCAAATAATTTTATTTATACAATGTAATATTCTTCATTGTATAGCACACATTTCTCTCTCTCTCCCCTTTTTTATCCATTCACGTCCCTTTCACCACTACACAAACACAAGAAGGTTGCACCAAACATCTAATAAAGATGACTGTTTTGTTAAGATTTTTTTTGTTTGATTCTTTTACTCTTATGTGTCTGTATTGTGATTCTCAATAACATATTAAGCGTTTTACTATAAACATGTAAGTTTTTCAGCTTACTTCCAACGTTTTGTTGGGTTGAAGTCTACTGATGAGCAGCGATGCCAACTATTTATAACCCAAACGCGCATTCCCCTTCGCAAAACGCGCTAGAACGCGCTAAGTTAGAGCATTGTCAACTATTTGTAGCCAAAACGCGCTATTTTCCTACGCGCTAAATTAATTTTTAATAAAAGTCTATGTATGTACATGGGTATTAGTAAATACAATTGATTTTTTAGTAGCCCTTTTCAGACTTTATAATATTGTTTCTACGAAATTATATCCTAAATCAATAAAATCATTTAATACAGAATCAGAATTGCCTTCCAAATAATCGAAATCCTTAGTTTTTATTTTTAACCCCCGACCAAAAAGAGGGGTGTTCTAAGTTTGTAGTGTGTGTACGTGGCCACGTACAGACCAAACGGCTGGATGGATTTTGATTTAGTTTTTTCTGTTTAAAAGGCGGCTTGATCGAGAGGGCTCTTAGCTATGCTTTTTGTACTTCAGCTAGAATAGATAATTAATAAGTTATATAAATTTTTTTTTGGTCACGAGTAGGAGTATATATTTTTAGTTGTGAAATTTCAATATATTTGTCATTTACAGTATTAAAATGAGTTTTTAGAATTAAAAACAATAGTCAAGGGAATTTTATTTGCGACAGATGAATCATTATTACCCCATTTAAAAAATTTTATGAGTTTTGAATACTAGAAAATTGTAAAATTTATGCAAAAAAGAGTAAAGAAATATTGAACTGAATGATGATGACTTTATTCAAAACGCGCTAATTTAGCGCTTTTTTTAATAAACGCGCTAAGACGAAAAAAAGCGCGTTTGGCATAGTTAAAACGCGCTAAATCTAGCGCGAAACGCGCTAAATTGGCATCGCTGCTGATGAGTTCGTTAAATTTTAACTGTTTTACTTTAATAAATACATATCTACATACATATATTAAGTACATATAAGTATGTATGTATACATTAATTAAAATAAAAAAAGGGATATGATTTCAAGGGATATGATTTCATGTTTTTAATAGAAAATGTTCATTATTTACTGCTTCTTTATTAATGAAAAAATTTCATTTATGGAATGTAGAAACTTCGTTAAGTCAGTGAAACAATAACATTTAATTCATGAAACAGTTTCATTGAACTAATGAAATAGTTTCATTCTATTTATGACATGGCCGCCAAAATTAACTTCATAAATACAATAAATCATTCTACATAGATCCAATGAAGGGCTTCATAAGCTGACTTTTAATGAAAAATTTCATTGATTCAATGAAGAATTTCATTGTCTGAATGAAGAGTTTCCTTTCAGTGTAGCTTGTTGACAAGTAATAGTACAAGCGCATTTGTGTACACAGTTGAGGACCCAAGAAACGTTGGCCGGGTCCTGTGTCAGACACAATGAAGCCACCAGCGGCATTATTCGAGAATACTTGGCCAAGTTGTTGCATGTCCATACCGCTTATGTGACGCACATATTGTGAGGGAAGAATTTATGCACGTATTCTTTCTCACTACTCAACATGCACGACTTTATATATTTGTATGTAATTTCTCGACCTTGTTTTTAATATCAATTAATGTGGTATTATAGATATTGTATCTATTCAGGCTTTTAAGGTCATTCAATTTCTTCAAATGTAAATAAAAGATGTTTTTATTTCATTTTTAATGTATCCGACGTTTCGTTGGGGTTTTCCAACATCTTCAGGGATAATTATTTTATTGAAATCTGGTAACATTGGTAATATATAAAAAGAGCGACTTTAATATATGTGCAGATGTATGCAATTACAATTAATGATAATAGAGTAGGTATAAACATTGACTTACATATTTTATCTTTTATTCCAATTTACTTTCAAGTTATTGAGATGTATTTTACAGGGACATAAAATGTACAACATAAAACACATAGCGTAACAAATAATTGCAAATATAAATAAAATAAAATATCACAGTCTTTTCTTAACTTCTAATATCACAGTTGGAATTACACTAACGTCTTTAGCTATTGCTTTATTTGCTGCATCTTCTTAAATATGCAAAACCTTGCCATTTAGATTAATATTATCAATATTAACTTTCCAGTTCAATATATTTCCAAATGCCGGGAAAGTATCATAAATGGCTTTGTGTTCAGTGCCCTTATCCAAATTCGTTATGCAAACTAGCAATTCCAGAGCGACGCATTGGCAGATATCATTGATAACACGTAATACAAATAGGTTTATTACCGATTACATCAAAATTTATTGTATTTAAAGCGCATTAAGCGTAAAAAATGTATTTAAATTAAATTTATTTTGTGGCAATGAAAACTCATTCACTTGTTTATACAAATATATAAACTTTTTCACTTTATTTAGGCTTCAATTTACAGTCAGTAGTTGAGGAACACGACTGGCCTTTGATTAAACAATTTCAAACACAAAAATCACAGCCATATTGCACAATTATTTAAATTTTATTGTAAATGCCTGTAAAACAATTCACTTTTAGAAAATTTTACTTTGTAGTTTTTGACAATCATATGTTCACAAATGCTATGTATAGCCATTGCTTTTTATACATGCAAAAAGCTTATTTTTTTTCTCCCTTCTGCCAAATATGCAACAGCTGATACGGCGATTTTGCTTAACTCGCAAGTGAGGATTCTGGTTCATATTCTGTGTCATTGACGACTAAATGAAATAGAATAAGAATGTGCGTGATTTTAGCTAGCACAATTGTGGTATGAAACTGACATCAATGCTTTATACCATTCTATGATCACCAATGCTTTTCGCGACGTTCAATATGTTTTATGTTACAAAACTTTTAAGGAAAGGAAAGATTATGGAGCATAACCATAGTCAAAACAAAGTATAGTTTAAGAATTTAAAACCAGTATTTTGTATGGTAATACTGGTTTTAAATACTTAAAAGTACACTTTGTTTTGACTATGGTTATGCGCCTATGTATTTAAAAGACATTTTATTTTTTTTTTGGAGCAGGTTCACTAAACTACATTTTCTATAGAGACCAATAACTCGGGAAATATGGTTCGTAGCCAATTTTCTTATTAAATTTTTTATTCTTATTTTTCAAGTTTCTATTGGATAAGCTACATATGTACATATTTAAAAATTTATTTTTGAAGATTCTTAGCAGTTTGCTATGAAAATTTTAGAGACCCATAACTAGGAAAATAAGGTCGCTACCAACTTTTTATATATATATTTTTCTCATTTTTTAGTTTTCTATCACATAGGCTCCTTTTAATTTCTTTTGAACTGCTTTACTAAACTGCATTTGTTCCAAATATTTATTTTTTTCTATGTACTTCAGAGACGAATGATACAACTTTTCTCACACACACAACTAGCTATAGGTTTATTTTTGACATCATACCAGTGAAAGTAAGATTTGTAACAAAATTGTTAAGAGAAGATTTCTGTTCGAATATAGAAATTGCATACTGCACAGAAACAACAGTTACATATTTGTTTTATCTGCTTTTTCATTTCAGTAAAAAAATTTGTTGAATCAGACAAATTATTACAAAATTTTGCGTTTGAATTTACAAATTTCTTTGTAGGAGCTGAATTGAACAAATTTATATTTGATTCAGAGAATTTCGTGTTTGAATTATAAAATTAATTTTGTTCTTCAAAAATGTATGTGCATATAAACATCAAGTTGTGCGTTTTTTTTTGTGTACAAAATGTAGTACTGCGTTGATGCATATCTTGATAAGTGCATTTGAATTTTGTATGGCAAATAAATATCTAAGTCGAAAAAATCTGCTCTTATTTAATATTTTAATAATGCAATTTTGTACCTACTGCTATAAGGAAGCACTTTTCGCTACTAGGCTGACTGTTGGTCCCCTTAAAACCATAAAGAGATGCTTCTTCATCTGAAAACACTTCTTAAAGTGGCGAGAACAAATTGTGTGGGTCCTATCCCACCTGTTAAGATTTTCTGAAAATTTTTCGATTATAAACTAAAATGACATGTCAAGTTACATATGTAAGTATGCTACTTACAAATTGTCTTATCATCTTCTCATTTTCTTGATGAAAATTATTTTTTTGAGATTTATGCATTCCTCGTTTATTAATTTAATTTAATTAAAAATTACTTCACAGTCGTAAAGCAGCTCTGGGCGACTCAACATCAAGCGTCGTTGGCAATTATCTCTTAAGTGCAACCAGGCCACTGTTGTTTATTGGCCTTCGAGAGTTTTGCGTCTCGCTCGCACTGGTTGACTGATCTGCCACGGATAACCGTATATTCTTGCGGTTCTTTTGTGGAATTTCTTTAACAACCACGTTGCTGCTTCCTAAGTGAAGACATAGGTCGTATACAGTCAGTCACTAAAACTTTTTTGAAATATTGTTAATACCATCTTGGACATATGGTCTAGTTACTCCGCCCATATTTGTGCAACAATACTTTGCAAATTTACTTTGTGAAGTATTCATTAAATACATAAATAAATAATAAAAATTACTTTTATTTTTTTTTGGCTTACCTCACATTTTGAGTTTTAAATTTTTATATAAATTCAGTCATCAATTTAATACACTTTTGGTCTAATTCATAAAAAATAATTTAGGTTTATTACAGGTTTATTTGACAAATTTCCCATAGAAATATGTCAAATAAGCGCTATGAAACGATAAGTTGTGTTTTAGGGGGTGCGTCCGCCCCTCAAAGGTGGCCTTCAAGCCCATTTTTCAATGTAATTTGTTTGCATATGACTATCTGCTTAAAAAAACATTTTACAAAAATGTGATATATGGCAATATTTTATCTCTTCTAGTCAAGAACATTAGTCTCAAAGAAAGTGTTTTGCTTAAATTAATACATTTTGTAAAATAATGAAGAAAATAACCAACAAAATACCAAAAATTATATTTACCAAAGTTATATTTATATGGAAATTTTTTATATTAAGCATGTACAATAAGAGCTTATCTGCCTTATTCATAAAAAATACTTCAGGTTTATTAAGCGCTTATTTGACATATTTCTATAGGAAATTTGTCAAATAAACCTGCTTGAGGGCCAACTTTCAGGGGCGAACACACCCTCTAAAACACAACTTATCGCTATGTAATTTTTTTGTATTTTTTTTTAAATAAAACTGAAACGATTTGGGGGGAAAATATAAGAAATCCAAAAAAAATTCTCCATACAACTAATGGCCACTCTAATGCACATACATACTCGTATGGATGTATGTATGTGTGTAAATATTTTTTTACTATTCGTTGTATTTGTAAAACTTGTGCATTATTGACAAAGTTTTAAAGATTTTATAGCATGGCGTTTTTTCTATATAATATACATATGTATGTACATACATACATATGTACATATGCACATAAATACCTACATATACATATATTCGCTTATTAAGTCCTAATAAGCAATTTCTTTTCATAATATACATACATATGTATGTAAGTATGGTATATGTACATATGTATCTACATATGTATGTATGCATATTTTTAAAATTTTATCACTATTTTTTACCCCTACAATTACGTGCACTCGTTCAAAATACTGCGGATAATCAAATATTCCAACAAAAGTTATTAAACAACGAAAAGCTAATAAAATGTATCAAAAATCAAAAAAAAATATGCCAACATTTGCAAAAATTTTTAAACGAAATCGAAATTAAGCCAGAAAAAGTCATGAGAAAATGAAAAACAACAAAAAGAAATGATACCACTAAATTAAGACAGTAATAAAAACAAATTCAAACACGTACTCGAAGCCAACAACAATGGCCTTTAAGGCAGAAGAAGAAACAAAAAGAAAACAACAACATTGTTTAAGGCTAGAGCAATTAATAACAAATGCAACAACGATGAAAGCCAGTGATGCCAACTTAGCTATTCTCGCACTAGTATTTGTAAGTTTTAATTACTTCTCCACTTCCAAATAGTGGCTTTATATAAAAAAATTAAAGAATGCCCGTAACGTGAATCGCGTATTAGGAGAGTTATAACCAGGGAAACCGCAAATATGCAATTGCATGTTTTTTCTTGTGTGATGTGTTAATGCGGAGATAAGATACCCCAGCTAGACAAGAGCTGTTTAATAGGAGATGGTGTTTAATATACAACTCCTAAATGAATCTTCTACTGATTGTTTGCTGAGTGATATTGTAGAATTTCTGTTTAACTCTCTCTTATAAATCTTGCAATGTTTAATCGACGATACATTTATCTAAAATATGTTTCTTCCTTTTTATTTTCATATTTACTATTATAGATTGTTATTTTTTCTTCAATTCTTTGCTGGTGCTTTCATTTGGTTTTGAATAAGAATCTCGTTGGTTGTTTCAAGTGTGTTTTTATTTTTTATAATAATTAAAGATATATTAATATTAATTTAATGTGTTTGATATTTTACATCAAATATTTATTATATTATTAGAGGTACGTAAAAAGCTTTTAAAATAATCTAATTCTTTTAATTAATTGAATTTTTCATAGATCTTTGTCATTCAAAGTTCTTGCAGCACCTTTTTGTGAACGCCAAATATAGAAGCGATAGACGATTAAAAAAGCAAAATTCAACATAGTAATCATAAATTTTCTGTGTATATAGACTTAATACATATGAATGTACATAAAATATTATTTAAGCAATTAGTGAAAAAAGTGTTTTATTAATAAAAACTAAAAAGTTTTATTTTTTTTTCATATTTAACTTTAAAAATAAAAATCATACTATGTATTGTACGATTCCCCAAATCATTATCGAATGACTCTTTTACAACTCTCTCAATGGCTCATATAAGATTAACGTTGAAGAGCCTCATACGATTCTCAATGTTCTTCAAAAAGAGTTGTAAGATAATCTCTAGATAAATATCAAATGATTGCATTTAGGACTAATAAAATCGCCTTCTATGGTTCTTCTACACGAATCGTCTTCGGTAACAGTTTCTCCCGTGCGAAGCATCTTCCACGACTAAAATATGAGAGCGTATGCCTGCATACGATTCACAATAGACTCTTCTGCGATCGAAAAGGCTACCTGGGACTTATCCGTTTCAGAACTTGTTATGAATTTTGGCATTGATTTTGTAATGAATATTTTTTAACATTTTTGTTTTCGATTTTGTGAGCATATTTGACGCTTTTAGGGCATATTTTGACACTTTATAGATTTTTTTTTATTTTAATATCAAAATTTTTACTTTTAAATCTAAATCTCATTTCCAATGTTCAATGCATGTAGTGCATAGTATAGACATTTGACTCATTTGTTGTTGGACGTTAATTTCAATAAAAATTTGGGTTTTGCTATTTGTGACGGACGTTGCCCCGATTACATGAGTAGAAGTTGCAAGAAAATTATCAATGTATAAAATTTTATTTGGATGTGAGAGGCAACGATTTTTATTTGAAAATCTAATCAAAATACAGTTCCAAAGTTTTAATTCTGATGTAGGGATGTATTTTTAAAGTTAAATTTTATTTGTTAATTAAGTTTTGTATTTTTTTTATTTATTTTATTTTTGTCTTATTTTATATGCAAATGTTATTGAAGTGTTGGATTAAAAATATAATTTTTTCCAAATAAATCATTTTATATTATTTTTTTTTTGAGTTTCTAAGGCATATTTAAAAGTTTTTAAACACACTTTTTTGAAAGCATATTTGTGGTTTCCCTGGTTATAACAAGTGGGACCTTGTCATGAAACATACTCCCAGCTCATCAATATTGCACTGCGCTTGCTACATTTAGGTCCATTATTACAACTTGCCGATAGTTAAAGGCAAGATTTTGTCAGACGGATAAATGGCTTAATATTATAAAACTTTCATTTATTATTTTTTGATCCATTAAATATTATTATTATTAATAATAATAACAAAGAAAAATTGAAGCTGTAAAAATGCAAAGCTTTTTATCGGGCAGACAAAATCCTGCCTTTAACTATCGGCAAGTTGTAAAAATGGCACTTAGGGCCGTTTTCACAATCTTCCGTTAGTTAAAGGTACGACTTTGTCAGTCCATTAAATAGCTTTCAATTATTACAACTTCCATTTTTTATTGTTATTATTATCAATAATAACATTTAATGGATAACAAAATAATAAATGAAGGTTTTATAATTCAAAGCCATTTCATCGGGCAGACAAAATCCTACCTTTAACTAAAGGAAGGTTGTGAAAATGGCCCTTAAAGTGTTAACATACATATGTATGTACATAGTATGTACATATGGTCAGTTCTGAGTGAAGAAAAACGACCAAGAAAGTTTACATAAAGTTTTTGTCAAAATATACCCAATAGAATGTTTCTTGTTTCCTACACATGTTTTGAAGAAAAATGTAAATAAATTCTTGTGAACTTTCATGAATGAAGTTAAAAGTTAACGTTACTTTATTAAAAGTGAAAAATATTGTTTTGTGCCGCGTACATATGTACACCACTTTTCTTTATTTATTTTTACAAAGTAGATTTTTGTGTTGCGTACGTACTTATGTACTCGTATACTTATTGCTGTGTATTAAGAAACTTGTTGTTGAGATGAAAATTAATGCTTCAAATACACAAGTCGATCGGTTTAATTCCGATCTCAAAATTAAGATTTTGTTATTTTTCCAGTGCAAGTGATTTTTGATTTCAGTGCATTTAAATTTTTTTTTGCGATTTCTAATTACTTTAAGGCTTCTTTTCTATCTCGCGAATTTTTGCAATGTTCGCGATTGCAATGAAAGTTTTTTCAAGTGTTCTACCTATTAAACGCTTTCGCGAAAAATAATAGACTTCGCAATTATTCCGCTGTTTTCAAGTTTTTGCAAAATTTCGCCATTTTCGCGTTTTTTTACCCTTAGAGATTTGCCGATTTTTAATAAAAATCACGACTAATTTAAATTTCAATAATACTTGAAAATACTGAACTTGAGCCTCATTAAAAAGTTACTCCTGATTAAAAATCATTCTAACTAGTTCAAATAAATTTAAAAATGTCTCTATTAAATTTGGTTAATTTTTCGCAAAAATCTCTTTCAACTCAATTCAATTTCTTTATTTGCATATAACATATGTGGTTATGAAATTACAACAGTTTTCTTAAAGAGTTTAGGAAGATTTATCCTTTTCTACTTAAATATTAAATAACAATTATTTTATATTCAGGTGGATGTAAATTATATCAAACGGAAGGAGAAAATTTTCAAAAAACCTTTATGAACATTTTTTTAGGGGGTTTTAGACAAAATTCTTAATACTAAGGATAAATAAATGATGATCTCATTGATGTACAAAAATCTGTTATTTTTGCGAAATATATAACTTTCCAAAGATTTTGGGTTTCTTTCTTTATTTATTTTTTGAGGAATTAAAATTAAACATTTTTGCAAGCTTTCGAGAATTTTCATAGTATTCAGCGCTTTCTCCCAAGTAAATGACATATCTTAGGCCGAGTTTACATCTGTGTGCCATGTGCCCAAAAAAGCGTAACCACTTATTACTAATGAAAAACTGTTTGATTCAGACACATATTTATTGATTTAAGGAGTTTCCAATCATGTTGAATTCTATAAAATTGTCTATTAGTTATGCATAACGTGACCAGATGGTTTTTTAAAAAAGCGGGACATGATCGATCAAAAAGCGGAATTTTGAAGAAAATACCTCCAAAAAGCGGGATTTAAAAATAGATATTTTTTAAAAAGCGGGATGTGTAATATGCACATACAGAAATTTTCGTACGTAATTTTGAGTTTTCAACTCAAAAGAAATGCTTTTAAATAAACACAAATATTTATAAAATAAAATTTGTAATCGCATCAATTAAGAGCGGCTGCAGCGATTTCTCTTTTTTTTAAGTGGCACCTCCCATACAAATATTTTGTATTTTGGAATATCTTTGCATCTAAATGACCAAACAACTGTATGCAGTCTGTAACTTCGGGAACAATCCAAATCCCATAATAAAATCTACGACAGTTCTTCAACTTCTCTCTAAATGTTGTTATAATTTCCTTTGGGCTTATTTTTCTTTGTAGTTTTGTTTAAAAATTTTTATGGAAGATGTGTTCACAAGGCAATTCTGTTTAATCTTTTGTGTATGTAACGATTTTTATAATGTGTGTTGTCGTATAAAAAAGTCAAATTGGACATATAAATGTGACACCTCCCATAAAGAAAAAATATTTACTGTGAAATATCGGGAAAACTAATATAAGGAGACCTTGAAATTATGTGGGGATAACTCTGTTGATATAAATTTAAGAATTAAACAAGTAGGCGTGGTGCGTCTCATATAAAGAGTCCGCCATCTAACGTTTTTTTTCAACTAGTGCTTATTTCGTGAATGGTAACACTTAGCTCATGTCTGATTTGACAGATAATTAGTTTTATCCAACGCTGAGAAATATTGCGACATTACTTTTTTTATTTTGCCAAAAAAATCATCTTTTCAGATGAAGCTCATTTTGATCTTGGTGGGTATGTAAACAAGAAAAATTTTCGCATTTGGGGCACAGAAAACCCGCACGCAAACATTGAAATCCGACGCACCCAAAACGAGTCACTGTTTGGTGCGAATTTTGATCCAGAGGCATAATTGGGCAATTTTTTTTTCGAAAATGAGCAAGGAGTGGCCGTTACAGTCAATGGCGATCGTTATCGGGCCATTTTGAACGAATTTTTGTTCACAAAAATTGAAGAGGAGGATATTGGCAACATTTGGTTTCAACAGGACGGCGCTACGTGCCACACAGCCGAAGCTACACTCGATGTTTTGCGCCCTGTTTTTGAAGATCGCATTATCAGCCGCAGAGCTGATGTCGTTTGGCCACCTCGGAGCTGCGATTTGACACCGTTGGACTATTATTGGTGGGGTGCCGTCAAAGATAAGTGTTACGCCGACAAGACGGAGACATTTGACGCTTTAAAGGACAATATTCGTGAAACCATTGGTGAAATACAGCTGCACACAATCGATAATGTGCTTAAAAATTGGACCTATCGTGTAGGCTACTGCATGAACAGCCGAGGCAGCCATTTGAATGAAATTATTTTTCATTATTAACCGGAAGGATTGTACTTTCAAATAAAAAAAGAAATTTGAGAAAATATTCAGTAGTTTTTTTTATAGCATTTTCAAAAAAAAAAAAGTTATCTGGCGGACCCTTTAGTGCATCATATTTTTTATTCAAAAATAATACCAGCGTACCGATCTTGCTGACTTGCTCACAGTGTGTTACTGATGATGATGATGATATTTTAATGCAGTGAGAATTTTGAAACTTTTCATGACTATTTATATTAATAATAAGAATTGTATGCTACAAAATAGTGAAGATTGAACCGCAAGATTTTTCTTTTCATCTCAAAATGAAAATGGAATGAATTTTTGCCAATTACATATTAATGAAAATTGAATAAGAGATAGAAAATTTCAAAAGTCTAAAAATCGGGATAAAGCGGGAAATAAATTCGAGGCGGGATCGACCTATGAAAAGCGGGATGTCTGGTCAGGTTAGTTATGCATGAAACTGTTTAACTTAATAAATACGTGTCTGAATCAAACAGTTTTTCATTAGTAATTAGTGGATACGGTTTTTTGGGCACATGCTACACATATATAAGCTCGGGCTTACAGTTTCAGCCATTGTTGCCATTTTAGCATTTTCTTTGCTACATTTAGCATGTTCCTTCGTATTGAAGTTCAAAAAAAAAAAACTGCTAAAAACCTGTGCAATTTTAAAATCTAGCATTTCATTTTTCATTTTGTAGAACATTGTAGCAGATATTTTGGACCAATTTAGAATTCTCCTATCATAACTTTCTGGAAACACTTATTTTAGCGAATGTAATCGAATTCGAGTTCGAATAATGTTTATCCGAGTGACGACACTTTTTATTTATTTTTTATTTTTTTAAGAGAAGTAACACTCAGGCAATGAATGCCTACTACTATTACTAGGTGTTACTTTCTTTAGGAAAGGGATAGTGATAGAGAAGACAGGTGGTGAAGGAAGAGATAGAGGAAAGCTTCATTCTTTTCCAAATCTGCTTTTTGCACGTTTTTAATAATGCACTGTTACAGCGCCTCTGGTGTTGAATGAGGCGTATTAATTGATATTACTAGATTACAAATCTCTCGAAATATTATATGATTGTTTTGTAAAATTTTTAATAATAGACAAAATAATTGCAATTTTAGAATCTTTTTTAAAATTTTGCAAAAAACTTTAGTTTTATATAACTAAAAATCTGTACGTGCTGGATCTTTTCCAATTTCAGATCTTTAATAAGAACCCTTAAGATATTTCACATCACGTAGAGCGGACTCGGTTTACTTTTTTCCCGTCAATTTGTTGAGTAATGTTATTATTTATGTATCTCCTCTTTATTATTCATTGAGTAATTATAATGCATATCAATTCGTATTCGTATTTACTTAACCGCTTAACCGATGCCATCGACTTTATTCAAGTAACTTTATATAGAAAATTTATAAATTTACAAATTTATATCAAAATTGATTTTGGCGAAACGGAAGAAATGTATCGATAACAAAAATTTCCTATAGAAAAAAATTTTTCAAAGGAATTTGTTTATAAAAACTATTTTTTATCAATAACTTTGCATGCCAAAGCGCCAAAAAAGCTTAAGAAAATTAAGTTCGAAAATTATGTGGCTTAAGCTTTTTTTTGCGGTTATGGCACGATATCATGCCGAATTTTATACAATCCAAGTGCACAAAACTGTTCTGTTCCTGCCCTGACCAGTTTGTCTGATTTTCGTTTCTTACCACTCCGAAGTGTCGAGGAACCCAGCAGAGTGTGACCTTATTCATGTTGTTTAGCTGATTTAGCTCAATGCGGCATTCCCAAGTCAACTTAGAGCTAAACTCATATACGAGTACGTGCTTTGATGGCAGCCTTCCGATGCAAAAATGGTAAAATCTTTTCCAAGGACTCGTAGCAGCTAGTCCTTATCAAAGTGATACAATTTATGCATCACATCAAAGGGTTGCGCAAGTAGGAGAACTTGTCTTGCCAGGGAGGATTACTTCTATTGGCTAATTAGACAGTCCCTGCATATGCTTTTTCCCGCTATGCTGATTATTTCTTGGAGGCAGTTTCTGTCACAATCATCATTGTTGTTAGTTAAATGAGGGCTTCCATAGCCGCCGTAGTACACGTCCTCATGGCCCATGTTATGCAGAGGCCTCCGTAATTTCTCTGACTAATATCTGATCGTAGTCAACTTGACTGTATACGACTAAGCAACTGCACCATAAGATACGCTAGGTCTCAAGATTTTGGGTGTGCAACCCAATATTTTACCTGGAACAGTTCTACAAACCATTAGTGCTCTTGTTGCCTTATCGACAGTCGCCTCTAAATGCTGTCTCCATAACAGCAGCAGGACCTTTATCGATACTTCTAGCTCTTTACAGAAAGTTCTTCGTTAACAAAAAACAAGTACAACCAATTTATCTTAAAAAAATTACACCAGAAACAGTAACGATAATTATTTTTTCGTACAAAATTAAAAAAAAATATTTTTGTACAACATTTATCGATAACAAATTTTACTAAAAAATACTTATTGATAAAAGAATTTACTTTAGAAAAATTTTCGATTACAAAAATTTTTTAAATCAAATTTCTGGATTTTAAATATTTTCTAAAGAAAGTAAAAAAAATTATCGATCGCAAAATTTTCTTTAAAAATGTATCAATAACCGAAAATTTTTTAATAAATGTTTCACAACAAATACCAAAACATTTTAATAAAAAAATTTTTTTTTTTTGGATGTTGATAGCAAAAGATTTCTGATTTGCATACATTTGAAAAATATTTGCATATTGAAAAGTTAAGAAATTTTTATGATATTTATTGTTTATGCTTTGCTTAAAATTAACACAGTGCTTTTCAAGACAGTTCCCGGAGGCACTTAATAAGAAAGCAGATGTTCACTGATGGCATTCGATATTGAATGAAATTTAAAAAAAATCCGTGTCATTGCCCCCTATTCTCATATTAATTATATTTTCTGCTTCAATAAGTACAGAATTTCGTTTCTAAACGTTTAAAATTTGTATGCAAAATAACGAAAACTCGTTTCAAAAAATATTTTTTCCATACAAATTTCAAAACGAAAAAATCGTTTGTATTGAAAAAATCTAGCCTTAAGTTCGAATTGGATATAAATATGTATGTACTCGTATGTATGTATTTTTTTAAAATAAAATTCAAAAATACATACAATAAAATAATTAAAAAGTAATAAATTTTTTTATTAATACTAGTGATTAAACTAATGTGCATTAATTGTTTATTTGCCTTTACCATTTTGATAGGAAACCTGTTCGCCTGCTTGCAAACCAAATGGTCATAAACTTGAAGCAATAAAAAAATAATCAAAAATCATTTTATATTGTTAACAAATGAAAAAAAGCTGAAGTAATTAAAACATAAAAAGACTTCAAAATATATGAAATTATTCAATCTTTCATAAAGTTGATTGAAAGAATTGAAAGAATAAAGTAACAAAAGCCGAAAAATTTTATTAACATAAATTTTTGGAATAAAATAAGAAAAACGTCTTAAAAAAGTTTGAAAGACATCAAAAACTTTTGGTACCATTAACTTGAAAAATACTATCTGCCTTTAGGGTTTTACGTTTATGTAATTAGCCAATTAAGACTATAAAGATGGTTTCCTTGCTAAATCACTTAAGTTCAAGCATTATTGAAGTAAAAGTTTCTCTTGGCTTAATTTTGTGAAAGTTTAGAGAAGACATCCTTAAAATATCAAACACGGAAAAACTCTTTCAATAGCTCTCCATTTTGAGAATGAACTTGATAATTAGTAACAGAGACGAGTGAGGTGCATTTCACAATGCTTGCCTTAGAGTCTGCTTTTAAAGGGGCCTAGACACGATCAAAGTGCTTGATGCCAAACTCGTGTACGTCTTCCTAATGGTAGTGTGTTTCAAAAAAAAAAAAAACGTTTGTGGGTTTGTGAGAAACTGTTTTTAAAAAACCACAAATTTTCCACAAGTGATTTGTAACAACCCCTCAACTTAAAATCTTGTTTAAAATGCGCTCCGGCTTGATGAATAAACACAAGAAACTCATAAAAATCTGATATCAAGCATGACAAAATATATTTTGCTTTCATCATTTTAGTTTCATAAAAGGGCACAAAAAACATAAATTCCAAAAAAAAAATGTGCCGCCCAGTTGTCCTGGAATTCGTCCTTTAGTAAAAATCAAAATTTGAAAATTTAGAAAAAAATTAAAAATTTTTATGAAAAAACGCAAATCATACAAACTCATTTTCACAAATACTGCTTTAGTGCTTTCAATGTGATAGTGTGCAGACCGCTAAAAAATTTAAGCACTTCCTAGTTGCTTGGACACCTTTTAGAAGATTTCAGAAGTATGTATTATGATAATCAAAAGTAATCTTTCATAGCTTTCGCAATTCTTCACATTAATGTAAAGCATTGCAATATTCATTAACACGCTGTTTCAACGTTCCATTCGTTAAGTAAATAAAGATTAAAATTGAATTGAAGAGAAACATAAAAAATATATACATATATATTAAATTAATTATAAATTAAAAGTAAAAGTAATAAAAAAATTTATAATAAACTCAACATATAAATTGTTGAGAAAGGCCAGGATTTTTTTCAGAACGAATACTGATTCACTTGCTCAGGTCATTACAATACAGAAATATATGATGTTGAAGTTAATTAAATGTCTGATTTTATTAACAACCGCCATTAAGGCTCCGGCTTTAAATTGACAAAGAAATGTTAACGTTCTTTTTTGCATTAATGAAGTGAACTGGTTTAAATTCTTAAGTATTTTATTTTTAATTAAATAAATATATAAAAATCATACAAAATCCGTTTAAGACCACCATCAAATAAATGTAAATTTAAAACAACGAGTTTTTTTACTTCAATTATTAAAAAAAATAAATTTAAATCTCTCCTCCCCTCTCCTTAAAGTCTAATCATTTAAGTGCACTTCAAAAACGAATTTAACTGAATATAAAGCTTTCTTAACCCTAATTATATTTAAGTTTTTTTTCTTTGTATGTTTTGTTTTGTTAGTTTAAAATTTTAAAAATTTGATGCAAAATTTTTTTATCGACTGTGCGCCAGCTTTTGAAGCGTAACCACTATATATTAAACTGAGCCCCTTATTCATAAAATTGAAAATGAGTTTGAAATGTATTCTATTAAACATTGTCTTAAAATGGATTTAAAATACATTTAATTTTTTATGAATATTATTACAATAATTCGGCAAATCCTTAATTACCATACTTATCGATAATTTGTTCAAAATCTAAAACTATCGCAATATGCCATGTTGCCGATAAAATATGTTACGCATACATACGAGTATATTATGATCTTTGTTTTATTTTTCTTAAAGAAAATAAATATTATCGATAATTATTTCTTTATTAGCAAATGACTTACGTATCGATAATTATCTATTTTTTCTTTGACACCTAAAACTATTTTGAAGAATTTTGATCGAAGCTTTTCCACAAAATGTATATCGATTCATAAAATATAAGAAAGGCGTAACTCGAAAAAACTGAATAAAAACTAAAGCATTTACATGTAAGTAAAAATAATTTTTAAATGGCCATATATGCTTTATTTTAAACTGTTTCGTACTTATTTCATCACGGAGATGGTAATTATACGTTGGCTACCAGAAAACGTTAAAAATACAATTTTTAAAAAAGTCGAGTTGCGCCAGTTTTATATTAAGTCATTGATATACAAATTAAACTTTGCGATTTATTTTGCAATGTAATTAAAAGTATATGATATCGATCGGTTATTGATTTCGTGTATATGCAGTCGCACTCTGAGCTATCGATAACTATCGATAATGTCGTTAAATATTTAAATTAATGAAAAACTTAATTGTTGTTGACGAGATTTTTATTATATAAATTGTATAGCAATTTTATTTAATTATGGAAAAGCCGCCTCTGTGATAATTTATGCCAATGTTATCGACACATATGTGTAATCGATAGAATATAATAGGGGAAAGATTTGGTCCAAAGACCGGCAATGTGACACCTAATGGATGTTTTGTACAAAGATCTGTAAATTATATCAACCTCTGTATGACTCTCTTTATGAAAGTCAGCACATTGGTTGAAGAAGCCCGCCTAATATCATCTGTACACAGAAACTCAGAATGAAAAATACGCCTTCTAATGTTACATAAGACGATACATTCGCATAAAATTTGTGCCGTTGTCTCGTCATCTTCTAAGCATAAGCGATACAAGGATGAACGAATTTACTTTTACTCTTTATGCCCAATCGTTCCATATGATTATTTTGTATTTTTTTTTTAATTTTAATAAAAACTTTCCCAAAAAATAAATCGATGATTGCTGTTATATGAATGCAGTCGACTTTTAGCTTTCGATAACTATAAATATTTTTTTAAATTAAAATTATTGAAACATTTAATGTAGATTTGATGTAGAAATTTTAATTAATAATTTTTATGGAAAACCTGTCTTCGAGATCACTTTTGCAACGTTAACGAAAGAAATTTGTTATCAATAATGATTTTATGATTTTGATTTTGTATAATGCTGCGAAAATTTCCTCAATAAAGTAATGTATAATTAAAGTTTAAGTCAACGATAATTATCGATAAATTCCTTTAAAATTAAAATTGTAGTAAAGTTTAAGTGTTATTGATTAATTAATATGTTTATTTACCTATAGAAAATATATTCAAGGGAAAGTAGTCTTTGCTACGATATATATTTCATGACCGCCTTCTACATAAAAAATTTATGTGAAAGTGTCCTTAAGAAAATATACATGATAAGCAATTCCTCTTTTACAATGATATCGACAAATTATATTACAATTAAATTGATCACATAGCTATTATAGAATGATATTATTTTTATAATAAAGTTTATAAGCTTGGCAACAAAAAATTTGCGAAAAAACTATTATTATGCGTAAGTACTTCTTTCTGCTATCGATAATTATGTAAGAAATAATATATGATGAATCTTTTATCCTAAATTTATAAAAATAAATTTTTTTTAAGAAAAAGTAATCCTTGCAAAAAACTTGGCAATGCTATCGAAAATAATATGTTATCAAAAAATATTTTACGAAAACTCTCACGAGGCATCTCGATATCTTCAGGAACATATTACCTAGCTGGAACTATGGTTAAACTTATGGAGAATTAAAGTAAACGAACAGAAGTGTGCTCAGGTAATATTTACCCTGCGAAAAGATACTTGTTCCCCCATTACAATCAATAATCAAATTGTTCCTCAACACGCACAAATAAAATAATAAAAAAATACCTTGGTATACACCTTGAACGACGGCTTACATGGAAACACCACATTGAATCTAAAATTAACTCAGTTACATTGGCTTATTGGTAGAAATTCCACCCTAAGTCTAGATTGTAAACTTTTGATATACAAGTCACTTTTGAAACCTACACAGAGAATACAGTGCCTAATAAATACCTCATAAAATAGAACAAAATTCATAAGATATCTCTATGGTTTTTTTTCAATAAGGAAATCTTTGTAATTTAATAAGGAAAATCTTTTTGAAAAAATCAAGAAGAAATCTTGTAGTTGTTATTAGGTTATCTTATTGATTTTTTCAAAAAGGTTTTCTTCTTGTTTTTATTAGGCGAGCTAATAAAAAAAAAGTTTTATATATTTATTCTCTGTACTTATGTATTTTCATTTAAATTCTACACCATATATTTATGTATGTATGTAGTATATGTAGATGTTATTTATTTATACATACATACATACGTACTATATTATTAATTAAGTCACCATACAGACATGCGAGTATTGTTACTTGAGAGGAGTCAAGTATTGAACCAGTAGTATTCTGACTGATAGACAACCACTCTAACCAATATGCTAACAAGCAGCCTGAATCCGCATTGAAATTATTGTACAAACATGCTTATACAAAACTAAATAGATCATGAAAAAATTGTCTTTATGTTTATTTATGGATATGAAATTACAAGAAACCTAATAAAATCAAGAAGATTTCCTTATTAAAAAAATTAATAAGATGCTTTACACATAATCATATAGGAACCTAATGAAAACAATAAGAATACCTTTTTGAAAAAATCAATAAGGCAACCTAATGAAAGCAATAAGAAATACCTACCTATAGTTTACAATTTATAAGAAAACCTAATAGAATTAAGAAGTTTTTCTCTATGTTTTTTTGTTTTTTTGGTGCCAAAAATTACGGAAATTTAAAAAAAAAGTGTAAATAACAAGATTACGTATTGATTTTATGTGGTTTTCTTATTGATAAAATTAATAAGATTTACCACATAAAAATAATAAGAAATCTCTATGGAAAAATCTTCGTTTCTCTCTGCTGGGATACCCATTAGCCTAAAAACGGTTCATAGAGAAAATCTTCTTGATTCTATTAGGCAGTTTTTTCTCTGTGTATATGGTGCTACGGAATTCAGCTCTGGGGCACTGCTTCAGCTTCAAACGTAGAGAGAATCCAACGAAGGCAAAACTAAATTTTACGGTTAATAACATCGGCTCCATCGTACATAAGAAACTCAAATTTACATCGTGATTTAAATATGCTACAAGTGACTGAAGAAGTTGCAAAATGCGCAGGCAAATATTTAACAAAACTCGAGTCAAACCCTAATCCGCTTGCTCGTAATATCTTGAACTTCAGTGGATACATCCGCTTAAAAAGAAAGATAATTGGGCTCTAATACTTAACACTCCAGATGAAACTCCTTGAAATTTGTTTTTTTGTTTTGCACGACTCTTATGTATTATTAATTATTATCACTAGCTTATGTCCGACACTGGTCGGACCTAATACTTATTGTTAGTTCATTTTTGAAGATACAATAAATAAATATATGTATTTAAAAAAAAATATTTTACAATATTTTGTTTCCTTAAATTGGCGCAAAATGTTGTAAGAAAGTTATTAAGTCATCGCTCCCACGCACACTGGTCAAAATAACTGATCTAGCGGCGCTTAAGTCAAAAACTAAATGTTTAAAAACGATAAATGTTTTGCATTGTATCGATTACCGATACTTTTCTGCGCAACCCTGCGTTTTTACTTTTATTTTGCTTTCAATATTCGCTCAGCTGTTAGCTGTCAAACACAACATTTGCTGCAGCACGTGCATTAATTAACCAATTAGGGGCCAACTAATTGGTTAATTAATTTTTTAGGCACAGTGAATGTTTAAGCCTATTATTTCCAACATACCTGTTCCTATATATACATATGTCGTTTTATTAACAATATAGAGCACTGAAATAGATACAAATTGTTGTTTAGCCCAAAAGAATGTGAAACATTAAATTTATTAACTTTATAATGTTTTCCTGAATGAAAAAAAAATATCGTAAATATGAAAAAAATTGCAACTTTCACAAAAAAAAATTAATATATTTAAAAAAATTTTTTGTTTGTTTAACATTGTAGCTTTATCTATTTTCAATTAAAAAAAAATATTACACAAACAAAAAAAAATTTCCCTAAGCGCTATTAATTAAATGCCGCTAAATGAGCCTTTTCGACCACTGTGCCACGCGGCAAATTTTCTAGTGTTATCGAAAAATTATGTTCTCGATAAATATAACATTATTGGTTGCTAATAATGCCTGAAAATAATTCTAAAGAAAATAAATTTGACTGACAAGTCATTTTGTTATATAGACAGAGGCCTTATTTACTGATAATTATGCATAATTTCTTTAAAATTTTCAGTTATCGAGAAATCTAATTACACTCTTTTGACGGCTTCTCCACACCGAATTTTTCTGTAGAATGAAATTTAAGTAAAAGTCTACTTTCGAAATTAACATATCGAGCCAAAACCGTCAAAAAAATTTTAACCGACCCATTTTTTTAAACCTCGTTTTGTTTTTGACGAAAATCTATTATTTACGATCGCAAATAATCGATTTTGGTGAAAAAATAAAGTTCGTAAATTATGTCGCTTAAGATTTTTTGGCGGTTATGGCACCATACGTAGGTAAAAAGAAAAACAACCAATATCTTCGATAGGTACTCGTATTATTTTCAGAATAAATTTAATTTAATTAATTAATGCATTAACTTAAAACTATCTCTAATATAAAAGTGTGTACTTAGTCTTAAATTTATCTTTGGAATTTGCTTTCATTAAAAAAGAATTATAAAGTAAATAATTGTATGAGGTATTTGAAATGCGACAACAAATTAAAAAAACATTTTTTTCAATTGTCTGGCAAAATTTTTAATGATATGTTTTCTCTTCAAATATCGGGAAGCAACTATCGAATGAATTGTAAATATTTGCAAAGTTTATCTGACTGTTAGTCAGTCTGTGCGGTCATCTGGCCTTTTAATGGTCTGCAAAGTACTGTAAATATGTGAAAATAAAATAAATAAAAAATTAATTTAAATACACAGTCGAACAAAAGACAAATAAAACAAACTGCAAACAGAGTAAAAAGCACGAGTGAGAAAAAAGGGAAATTACTTGCGTTCATTGACATGAAATTGAAAAAAAAATAAGCTAAAGCAATGCTAAGAGCAAAAAATAAAAAACTTAAAAAATCCAATAATATTGTACGTATTTATTTATTTTAATTTAAAACTACACTGTAATGGTTTAAGTTTTTGACATGAAACACATGGGATTGTATGAAATAATTGATTGCCCAGAAAAGTTCCAGAGACCACAAAACAGCCTCTAAATGTAATCTTTCTTTTTTCTCAAAAGGGAGATACATGTGTACATACTTACATGAAGTTTTTCGAATTTTTTTTGTCTTAATTTTCAAAGTAATTGAACCAAAGTTTCGTTGCTAGGTTGATTGTTTAAAAGATCTGTCAGTATAGACATCTATCAATTCAATGTTACATAATCGATCAAGTTTTAATGTTATCGAACAATTTTATGTTTGAAAAGGTTATATAGAAATTTTAATCTAAAATTTTAAATCATTGATGGGTTTATAAATTTTTCTATAGAATTTATTATCTTTAAATTTAAATAAAACATATTGTGCGTGAAATATCAGCAAAATTTTTATTTTTCTGAAAGGCCCATCGAGGTATGAGGTACGAAATATTAAATGTCTGCTGTGACTTCGCTGCGTGGCGTTCATCCGAAGTATCTAACTCACATCACCTCCACGTAAGATTACCAGATCCTAAATTCGCACGTGCAGAATGTGTCATAAGGCATAAATTGAACGACACCTACATAGTTCCAATTCTGGCCAAAATAAGTTGGTAATAATTGACCTACGGAACGTTGCTTGATCAAAATCCAGTTAAAACCTGGTTTAATTTATATAAAGTAAAACTAAGATCGTTGACTTAAAAGAACGGATTTTGTCTAGGAGTTTTCTATTTCACAAAGCTTTTAAGGCTCTCTTAATCGCTATTATATTTAAAGTATTAAATTTTTACAACGAGTTTGACATGCATATGTACATTAATTTAATTTTTGACAAATCAGAGTATTTAATGCAGAAACCTATCAAATTGTTCCTTATGGCAAACAAATTATTCTGTAAAAACCTCCAAAAATCCACGAAAACTCTCATAACTGTCCCCGACCCGTTCCCAGAAGTTTAAAACGTAGGACCGACCTCCACTAATTCTTTCTCTCTAACAATTTTTCAGATTATATTAACCCGCTATCAATTTCGTTAAAGGTATTCCTATACAAAAATAATTTTAGAAAAATTTCCCCAGTGTCATAGCAAGGCCCAGGTTACCCTTAGAGGAACCAAATGTATGACCGATGCAATTTTTCTAAACCTTGATGTCAGTTTCATAGCACAATTTTGCTAGCTAAAATCACACACATTCTTATTCTCTTGAGACAGCGACGAAAACACATGCGTTGCGGATGTATTAAATTCCTTGTAGGCACAGTGAAAGAAAAAAAGTGGTATGCGAAAAGTATTCTATGATCACCAATGCTTTTCGCGACATTCAATGTGTTTTATGTTACAAAACTTTTAAGGAAAACAGTTAATATGTATTGAAAACACATTTGGATTTTTTTTTTGGAGCAGCTTCACTAAACTGCATTTAATATCAAAACTTAAAAGACCAATAACTTCGGAAATATGGGTCGCAGCCAATTTTTTTGTTTAATTTTTTTTCCTCTTTTTCAAGTTTCTATCAGATAAGCTGTTTAAAAATGTCTTTTTGGATATTCTTCACAGTTTCCTATGAAAAGTTCAGAGCCCCATAGCTCGGAAAATATGGATCGCCGTCAACTTTTTTATTTAATTTTCAATCGCTATTTTTTAATTTTCTATCACAAAGCCTCCTTTTAATTTTTTTTGAGCTGCTTTACTGAACTGCATTTGTTCTAAATATTTATTTTTTCTATGTACTACAGAGGCGAATGAGACAACTTTTTTCACACATACAACTATAGTTTTATATTTGACATCACTGCTCTAAACATACCAACCCCCTAGCAACCCCCGTAGGAGAGCTGCTATACAAAAATAATAATTTTGTTAATTTTCCCCACCATTCCAACTTCCCGAAGGGTGACTCTATACGTTAAAGTGTCAGATCGACCCACTAGTTTTTTCTCTTTAGCAGAGAAACAATGAATGTATATGGGTCATACATTTGATTCTTCTAGGGCCTTGCTATGACACTGGGGAAATTATTTTTATTTGATAATAATGTATTCTTTTTATCCTCAGTTCTTAAAAGAAAAGTGTTGAAATCTTAAAAACGTTCATCAAAAGATCTTTTCGCAGCTAAACAGTAGACACAAAACTAATTTTTCTTCTGTTGTATTAAAAAAACTTTTTAATAAAAACAAACTGTCTTAAAATACAATGAAAAGCAAGATAATTCTTTTGAAAGATTTATGGGATACGAAATATGTTTGGCTTTCTAAAATAAAACGAATTGTGTTCGAACATCAAATTTGTTCCAAAATATATTCTTTGACAAAGAAGCTTTTTGTTTAAAACGAATCTTCATAAATTAGTTGCTAATTTTTATAACAAACTATTTACATAAATATAAATATATAAAGTGGAATGATGAAACAACGTAAAACAGTACGAGTATTTACATTTTTTTTATCAAAGCTCTCTTAATATTTTCCTTTCAATTTTATCAACTAAAGCGCTTTTGTACATATAACATAATTCTGCCAAAACAACCGACTTCAATGCAAATATCTGATAGAACATTTTCGAAAAAAAATTTATAGGACCAAACTAGAAGTAAACACTTTCGAACAAAAAAAATATTTTTTGAAAATCTGTTGGTTATTAAGAAAAAATATGTGAAATATAAAATAAAATTTAAATCGGCGTGCCTCTGTCTGGAAGATTGTGCCTATTTTTCCCCAGCAAAAATTACTGCTTACCAGAAGCGTTTTTGTAAGGGAAACAGTGTTACAGAGTCACTTGCTATTGCGCATGAATAAGAATTTTTTTTGTTCAAAATGAGCCAACTAGAATCAATACATTTAGCTTTTTCTTTGCCTTACTAAAGTGGTTGACAGAAGCAATAATATATAATTTTTGTGAGAGCCCGCCTTACGTTTTTTCGCATTTTTCGAAACTTTTGTTATCAAATAAGCAATTCATTGCTTCCACATCAGAATTTTTATTTTGGTGGGTTAGAGCTCAAGTTGGTTAATTAGAACCACGTGACTAAGACTTTAGAAAATTTCTTATATTTTTGTATTCTAATTAAATAATACAAATTTTAAACAAATTGTTCAAAAACATTTATTTTTACTGAAATAAAGTTTTTTCAAACAGATTTTGTACCTTCACATACAAAATATGACATTACAGAGCATTAAATTTAAAGTGGTTTCATTTCGAGCAAATAAAATTCATTTAAAAATAAATAAATAAATGAAATAAAATTCGATTAAATTTGCTTTATGTGACAGGCCTGAACGTTTTTTTTTTGTAAATTATTACAAACCAATATTTTGATGCTATTTATTTAAATTACGTTTAAAATTAATGCATTTGTTCATTTTATTTGTTTGGAAGAAAAATATTCGTATTCGAATATGGATTTGGAAATTTAAATACAAATATTCGCGCATCACGACTAAGTTCATACAAAATTTTA
This sequence comes from Nowickia ferox, assembly GCA_936439885.1. Lineage (NCBI taxonomy): Eukaryota > Metazoa > Arthropoda > Insecta > Diptera > Tachinidae > Nowickia > Nowickia ferox. The sequence goes on along the minus strand of OW387023.1, from coordinate 44,520,480 downwards.
AAATTTTAGCAATTATTTTTCTGACAAAACAACCAATATCTTCTTGAGATTTGTACAGGGATTATTTTTCTTGTGTTTTGTCCGAACACAATTTCGATGTTTATAATGTTTTGTTTATTTTTATTTTTCTCTGGAATTTGATCCTCAAGACAATGTTTCCTAAAAATGAATTGAAATATTGTCATAATCATCATAAAAACATGAACAATTTTGATACTATGCCCGCAGCTTTAACAAGAACTTTTTTTGGATCTCCTGAAAAATTCGATTCTAAGCCATACATGAAAACCACAGATATACTAATGCGTCATTCCTGCATAGAGTCTCCAAATCCTGAACTTGTATCCCAGCATTTGCTGTATTTCTGAATCTCAAGAAAAAAAACATAATATGTATTAATATAAATAATGAAATTTTTCTCGAGATTTCATGAAATTGGTTGCGCCAATCTTTTTTATTTGATAACTTGCAGCGCTAGAAAATATGGTGAAATAATAAAAATAGCGGAGCGTTAATCCCTGGAGAAGTATCCCTCATTTACTTCTCCACTTCTTATATTGACAAACAAAAAAGTTCCTTGCAATTAATTTCATGATCAATATGCATGTCTCTGCAGCAGCAATATTTTTTTCATTTAACATTTTTTTCATTTGTACATATACTTATGTACATTAGAGCGACTCAAGTTGTATGGAAGCGAAATTCGTGCAAGGTGTACCCCCCTCAAAATGAACATTGGTATTTTTGAAGATGACATCTAAAATATTTCGGCTCTGGCTTTGACCTCTCGTGAGCTGGACCATTTTGAAAAAGGGTATATTTTTGCATGTTTTGTCAAGTTGAGAATCTGTTTCCTTACGAACATATACAATATAGGTATCATAAGAAAGGTTATTTTAAGGCGCGTTTAACTGTATATACAATTTGTCTAAGGACGATCATACATGTCCTTTTTTAAGGATATTCTGTAAAAAAAACCGGTTTTTGAATTTTTTGTTCGAGGTTGTTTGTAATAAAAATGCCAAATTAACATATTTCAATCTTTAGTCGATTTAATTAAATACGGGTCTCAGCTTTTTTTGAAATTCGTGCTAGTTCGCGTTTTGACAAAAATGCAATGGGGTGGTAAGCCTTCGTTTTAAATAGGGCAATATGGGTATCAAATTTTTTCTTTTGCCAAGTACATTATCCTTGTATGTATATAATTTAGATTTTGTTTTTGAGGACAGTTTTGTAAATATTAACAATAAAATTTAATAATTTTTTTTAATTTGCGAAAAAAATATGCCGCCAAAAAGTCGTGGATAATTTCTTTTTTTTTCTCTTTTTTAGTCCTATTTTCATCCATACATGATCAAAAAACTAAATCCCCTATCATATTAGAGTTACCACAAGATTGCATTTATATATATTCCACAGCACCGTGTAAAATGCATCTAATTTGCAAAAATATAAATTATATACATACAAAGATGATGTACTTGGCAAAAGAAAAAATTTGATACCCATATTGCCCTAATTGTGTATACAGTTGCAGGCGCCTTAAAAAAAACCTTTCTTATGATACCTATATTGTATATGTTGGTAAGGAAGCAGATTCTCAAATTAACAAAACACTCAAAAATATACCTTTTTTCAAAATGGTCCAGCTCACGAGAGGTCAAAGCTGGAGCCGAAATATTTTAGATGTCGTCTTAAAAAGTCCAAGGTTCATTTTTAGGAAGGTACATCGCGCACTTTTTTGGTAAATCACTCTAATGTACATACTTATGTACACCGAACTCTTTTTTTACACGGTGGATACGTTCCTAAGGAAATCGTACAAAAATAATAATAAATGATACGTTCCATATCTTTAAAAAATCGTGCAAGTTGAAAAAAATCCAAACATTTACTGAGCAAAACATGTAAAAAAGTCAATATCAAAAAGTTTTATTAAAAAATTATTATATTAAATATCAAAAACAATTCTTTTCACAAGAAAAATAAAATAAAGTTTATTCCAAGCTTGAAAGATTAAAATTAAAAGTTAATTTTACAGTTACTCGTCGATTTCGCATAACAGGGTTCGAAGTGAAAAAATTAAAAAAAAAATAAATATCGTACAAGTTTAAAAAATTCATGCAAAAAAAATTGAACCGTGTTATTTCAAAATCGTGTTTAAAAGAAGATCGCATAAAAAAAGAGTTGAGCGTATATGTACTTATGTATGTAATAAATTGATAAATGCATTCTTGTTATAATTAGGATTTAAGGGGTACTTTGTACAAAAAAAGTAATAAAACGTCGGATTTTAAATATTCCCTGGAATTTTTCCCTTCCCTCTAAGCAGACAAGAAAAAAATTATAAGGGAGATTGAATTTTCAAAAGCAACTGCTTTACTTCCAGCTGGGAACTGTTGTTCAGAATCAAGCGGAATTTTAGTTTCTATTGTGTTTTCAAAATATTATTTTATTCATTTTATTCTTACTGACGCTATTTATTGTGGTAGAGCTGCTGCAAAATAAACTAAGACATACTAATTTTGTTTGTCAAAAAATTAATAAGGCATAATTGAGTGAAGTGTGTAAAAAATACTGCCGCATATCTCCTTTTAGTATTGATTTGCATAAATTAAGCATTAATTAACACACTTAGAGCTCAAGGTGAGCCCATGATTATATTTTAGTACAAAAAAAAGCTTTAAGTATAAAAATCATCTAAGAAAAGAGTATAAGGTTAATTTAGTTTGTAGATAATTAACATATTATTTATATATCTATGTTTATTTTTATATACACACATGCATATACTATATTGTATAAACAGAAATATATGTATAGTGGCAAAACAATAAAACTTAAAATATGTATATAATACAAAAAACTAATTTCATATTTAAGTATCGAGAACTGTTGGATAAAAGATTTAAGCATCATTTTGGCATTTATTATCTAGTTTTTAAAAATAAAAACTTAAACATTTTTAATTAAGAATCCTTAATATTATCCAAATAATTTTGGATTTCCTCTTCTGCTTGAGTACATAGTTTTAAAAATGCGAAAGAAGTAGCTTGAAAGTAATCTTAATGCCAAATCAGAAAATATACAGAAGTGTAAGAAGTGACAGGTAAAAAAGCTCGAATGAGGGTTTTTTTAAAGTCCTGTAAAAAAGATGTATCTCTTTTTTAGTGTAATTGTTATTGTTGTGTATTACTACTTAAGCCGCGTTCAGACTATTATACTTTGTATTTATACTTGTCAAAAATTCAAATAATACGTGCAAGTGTGATAGTCTGAACGCAAAATGTCATCAAAGTGGCAAATAATACGATAAAAACTTTGACATCCCATAAGACTTTTTCGTTTTTAGAAAATTTTCTAAACGATAAAGGTAGAGGTCCATAGCTAGCTTTTTGCGCGTTACGCTTTCTATGCATCTGTCAAAAAAGTAGTATCAATGTAATAGTATGTGACAAGTTACATTGCAAAAAGCGCAGAACGCGTAGGCGCGTTCAAAGCAAAAAGTAGGTCTACTTTCTACTTTTGTACGCGTTACAAGCACCATGAAAGAAAGTCAGCTGTTCTTGAATGCTCAAGATGTTAAATAATACTTTATTTCTTACGTTATCGATAAATATTACTTTGCCGTGGATAATTTTTTTTCTTTTTTTTCAATAAAAAAAATTTCTTAGTAAAAAAAACTTATAAAATATGTGAATATTTTCATTAAAGTGATGTATTTTAATTAACTTCTGACCACACTTTTCTCAGTAACAAATTTTGCATATTAGTGTCTTCTCCGCTAAATCTGTATTAAATAGCTGCTTAGAAAAGTTATTGCTTAAGCCAATAATGTGCATACATTTATATGTAATTTTCAATTTACTTACATTAAAGTCAACAACAGCCGACAATCTGCTGGAATAGCCCTGGCCGAGTTCTTCTCAAGACTATCTTTTAAAATGCTGAATAAATAGTCAAAGACATCTGCAGACATTCTTGTCGCGGTTCGAAATTGCTCAGGATCAGAAGTTTTAATTTTTTAAATGTGGTTTCAAAAAACCCACTTAAATTCCGTTCTAAATACAACGGCCGTACACAAAACCTTTTCTTTTTTGAAATTGTTCATAGAGATTTTTTTATTTATAAACAAACGCACACAGCTGATCAAAATAAAAATAAAATGGCGCATGAAAAGCAGTGCATGTAACTCAACGCGAACAAAGTATAGAACGAAACAAGAGGATGAAACGCCTGTAAAGCATAACGCGCAAAAAGCGAGCTATGGACCTGTACCTTAATACTTTTCATTAGATCAGGGTTGCATTTTCACACAAACCAAATTTGCAAGTCGGCTGTTTCGCCGCCGATAGCGTGTCGTAATTGATGTAATGTTTTGTCATATGTATATCGGCTCAAAATTTTGAATAAGTGAATCGTATGGAAGTATATTTTGCTGACGTAATTTTTTAACGTTTTTGTAATATCTTTTCTTAAATTTTTTCTGTTATTTACATATAATATTTTTAACTGCTGAATTTTTTCAAGTGCCGGCACGTTCCCGCCTACATGAAACCGCTTTGCCGCCGCTAGTCAATGAATAGCACAGACATTTTTATTTTGAACAGCTGTTTTGTTTTCTGCTTGTATTACACATTTTATTTGAAGTGTGATGGTCTGAACCATGACACAATTATACAAGGTACTTGCACAAGCCCAGCCTGTTTATGTATACAATGCAGAAAGTTGTCAAACTTTGTTTACAAGCTGCAAAAATGTTAGTGTATGTGTGTGAATAAAATGATTACAGTGTTGCCAATGAATTTGCATGTGGCTGTGTCTCCAATTACACATTGAAGAAAATTACACTACACATCCTTTGTGTAGGTTAAAATTAAAACAAAATTAAACAAAAATAGAAGTCAAAGTAGAATTACACACAGATTATACATAAATCTAATTATAGGCCTACACATGTGAGTAGAAATTACACACTCTGTATATTACACACATCTTGGCAACACTGAATGACTATAATCATTCATGAATGCCGCGTCTGCAATTGTACTTTAGTTACCCTGTAATGGTTATTTTTAACAACAAAAGACATCTGTGTTTGACTAAATTCTGTTTGTTTCTACCAACAAAATGCGTGTGTTTCTTGGTGTTGCAATTTTGTTGTAGTCGTGCAAGTACCTTGTATAATTGTATCATGGTCTGAACACAAATTTGTGATTTTACGTTAGATTTTTTGACATTTGCAACGAATGTATTTAAATTTCTGTATCGTAAAATGTGATGAAAGTATTAATACTTGTATAGGGTGTTTTTTATTGAGGTATAGAACTTTAAGTTGGCATCACTTTTTTAACTGGCGGCCATTTTGTCAGCTGTCAAATGATTAATATTTAGTTTTGTTTGCCATTTCATCATGAACAGGTTGACAAAAGAACAACGCTTGCAAATCGTGCAAATTTATTTCGAAAATAATGGTTCAGTTCGCGAAGTTTACCGCAAGCTCCGTCCATTTTATGGTCGACGTAATCGTCCATCAGAGCAATTAATTCGGTTAACCATGGATAACCTGTCAATTGGCCACCAAGATCGTGTGATTTGACACCATTGGATTATTTTCTTTGGGGATATGTGAAGTCGCTCGTCTACGCCAACAAACCAGAAACGTTAGGGGACTTGGAAGCCAACATTCGTGGCGTTATTGCCAACATACGGCCCCATATGCTCGAAAAAGTGGTTGAAAATTGGACCTGTAGAATTGGCTTTATTCGAGCCAGCCGCGGCGGCCACATGCCCGAAATCATATTTAAACGTTAATGGCATAAAATTATCCTTCCAATAAAGCCAAATTGATGGACATTAAAACGATTTTCTTGAGTTTTATTTCAATTCGAAGTTCTATACCTCTAAAAAACACCCTATATAATAGTCTGAACGGGACTTTACCAATTAACTAGTGTTGTTAATTATTCGTGTTTTATATTTGTTCGAATGAAATTTCATGATTTTTTTCTTGTTCGAACGGACGACTAATTTTGGACTTGTGTTCGAATATTCGAACGAACAGGGAATAAAAAAATTTATTCGAATAATTTTAAAAAACCTTGCAAAAACCGACACGCATGTGTATGAGTTTAATTTTTTTTATTAAAAACCAAAAAGTAATTCATTATACCAGAAAAACAAATAGTTTTAATAACAAACTTAGAAATATTATTAAAAACCGAAAGGAAGTTAGTTAAAAAAGTTAAGTTTATTATACACATTTACAAAAATTTTTAATATATCATTGATTTCTTTTCAAATATTCATTTAAAAACAGCAGATAATCCCACTTTTTAGCTTGTAGGTGGTAGAAATATATCTTTCGAAATTGTTGGTGTTAGTGATACCGTTAGAAAGGATTAAAAAAAAGCATATATTTTCTTTGATATTTCCAAATAATGTAAATCAACCTCAAAATTTGTTGACGATTTTTATATTAGTCCAATTTCTTACTTTATAGATACATTTTTTTCGATCAGTTACTTCAGAAATTTTATCTTATACTTCATCGTACTTGAGATTATTTGCGAAATTTTTATTACAAAAAATCGTGAATTCAAAGTATTTGCGTACCATTTTTTCGCTTTTTGGGGCATATTTTAAAAAGTTATTATTGAAAACCTTAGTAATAATATTTGTTTATTTATTTATGTATAATACATTTTGATTAGATCTGTAGAAAAGCAGTTATTTTTTTAAACTTTTTACCAGGAATTATATGACACCTTCTGATTTCATTAAAGAGAAAACACTTTCCAGAATAGGGAATAGTGAAACTTTATAGTAAAACAAAAACAAATTTTTGTTTGCCATTGATTTCTAAAATGAAATAAATGTGAGAATTTCAATGCATTTCTCTCTCCTTTAAAAACTGTTAATTTTGTATGAGAAACAAAAACAAATTTTATACATTCACACAGTTTTGTTTTTCTTTTCCATGTAACTTTCAACAAGTCGACGCGAATTTTAAAAAAGACACCATTATCTTTTGAAAGCACGAAAACAACAGATGCGTTTAGCGAACATATGCAATCAAACTTTTTATAATTTGGAGTAATTTAGAGTACATAATTTGATTACTTAACATTCTATTGTTAACAAATTAAAAAGTTATGAAATTTAATATACTTTTTATACAAAGTAATTCAGGAAATTGTTCGAATATTCGATAAAAAATATTCGAAAAATTTTTTATTCTAAATTGAAAATTTTTGTTCATTCGAACAAAAATGAAAAAAAAGTTGTTCGAATATTCGAATAATTTTTGTTCGAATGACAACACTACAATTAACAAAGCTAATAAAAAACGTTCTAACTTTATTGCACTAGAAAGAAGAATCAAAATAAAAACGTCGACAAAATTTCGGGGAAAACAAGACAAATAGAAAAATGCACTTATCTTCAGTCTCGTGTCACCTCTGTATACTTTGCGGCCAAATTGTACATGTGCCGAGTACACACTATGGCATTTTGCAACATCGCAATAGTGTGTAGTAGTGGCAACGTTGCTGCTTTCAGTTTGACATCTTTAAATATATTTTGTCAAATAGAATAATGTTTAAAGCAATTTATTGAAGCCATTATTCTATTTTTCTTTGTTTTTACTAAAAAGAAATGAAATTGCTTTAGATGAAGAAAAAATCTACTGATCTATTTTCGATCTCAGACCTCCTCCTTGTTGGAAACAAGCTTTATGGAATTTAAAATCTAAAAGTTGAAAAATAAAGTTCCTGTTTTAATACCCAATTCGAAGTAACATACGAGTATTTAAGGTAGAGGTCCATAGCTCGCTTTTTGCGCGTTACGCTTTCTATGCATCTGTCAAAAAAGTAGAATCAATGTAATAGTATGTGACAAGTTACATTGCAAAAAGCGCAGAACGCGTAGGCGCGTTCAAAGCAAAAAGGTGGTCTACTTTCTACTTTTGTACGCGTTACAAGAACCATGAAAGAAAGTCAGCTGTTCTTGAATGCTAAAGATGTTAAATAATACTTTATTTCTTACGTTATCGATAAATATTATTTTGCCGTGGATAATTTTTTTCTTTTTTTTTCAATAAAACAAATTTCTTAGTAAAAAAACTTGTTTAATAAAATATGTGAATATTTTCATTAATGCGATGTATTTTAATTAACTTTTCACCACACTTTTCTCAGTAACAAATTTTGCATATTAGTTATCGATTACTTTTACGTACTGAGTGTCATCTCCGCTAAGTCTGTATTAAATAGCTGCTTAGAAAAGTTATTGCTTAAGCCAATAATGTGCATACATTTATATGTAATTTTCAATTTACTTACATTAAAGTCAACAACAGCCGACAATCTGCTGGAATAGCCCTGGCCGAGTTCTTCTCAAGACTTTCTTTTAAAATGCTGAATAAATAGTCAAAGACATTGCTCAGGGTCAGGTTCTAAATACAACGGCCGTACCCAAAACCTTTTCTTTTTTTTGAAATTGTTCATAGGCATTTTTTGCACATAAAATTAAATATACAAACTCGACTAACTCCACAAATTCTTTTAAAAACTCGATTTCACTCTCCATTTTTTCTTTATAAGTATTTATAAACAAACGCACACAGCTGATCAAAACAAAAATAAAATGGCGCATGACCAAAGTATAAAATGAAACAAGAGGATGAAACGCGTGTAAAGCACAACGCGCAAAAAGCGAGCTATGGACCTCTACCTTTATGCCATTATTAAAACATATTTAGAGTATTCAAATGGCACTCATACATTAAAAATATGACTGCTGTGCGCAACCCCTCATAATTTACAATTATAAATATTGTATCTATTTGTATTTTGGTTTTTAGCGATTACCAAATTATTTAGGACTTTTGCACACCCAGATTTCTTTTCTAAACACTCAAGTGAAATCTATTGAATGATCGATCATATGATGGCCTAGCCTTATCTGTTAATATCAAAATGAATTCAAACAAAGTAATGAATGGGATTAATGTTTTACACCAGAATTCCATTCATAAAATTATAGATTCGTAGCAGAAATAAATCTTTTCTTTGTTATTCTATACAATTTAACGATTTTGTATCAATTTGTTGATAACACTGTACAACACAGAAACAATAACAAGATTATAAAGACTTATTCTGATAAGCGAGGCCAAAACAAAATTTGCGTGTATTAACGTTTTTCAAGTTCACATTTGGATCCCGTTTAAAAGTGAGTTAAAGTTCTCTCGCCTCATTTTTCAGATTCTTGTGGTGAATCGTTATCGGATGCAATATAACCCTAAAAGTTGATACGTGTTTATATCTTTTATGTAAAATTTTGAATGCATGTATTTATATGGAATATTTTAATCCTGTAACTCCTATATGTTCAGATATTTTATTAAATTTTTGTAAAAAGGGGTCGATTATATTAAAGGTGAAAAATTTCTGCAAAAATACTTACCATAAAATTCTACCATTAAGGCCGAATCGCATAGAATCCTTCATACGTTATACATCGCCTATTTCAACTGATATTTGAGCAGCTCCAGTAGGTTTGTTCTCAATTTCATAAATTAAAGTTCAACTTTTTTATTAATTTTATTTATTTTTTTTATCTAATTTTAATCTTACTCCCAGGAAAACTTAAAACTAGCTGTCAAACTATTCAACCTACGCTAAAAGTTAAAGGTTTTCATTTTTGTTATTTGCGTTGACGGAGACGTACTGAAAGTGGCAGAGCTCATAAGTAACCCTTTATTTCAATTTAGCTGTCAGTTGAAAAAGGCGCAGTTTAATGTATGACGGATTCTATGTGACTCGGCCTTAAAGCTCAAATTCACAGAGGATACTAGCGTTGAAGAAAGTGACTTATGAAAAATATAGAATCACCTGTGATACAAATTCTGCGAGAAAGGGCCAACTGTGGTATATTTGTTATTAAGTTGTTAACAAAATAATCAAACCAAACAATAGAAAATATATATTTTGCGAAATGAATAAGTGAACACATTTAAAACATTAAATGACAGAAATTTTCGTGTTGAACTAAAAAACATAATGTGAAAAAGATGATTGGTGCAGTAGTTTCCGCTTAATTGCTCCTTGCTTAATTGATTTACCCGGTTAATTGCTCCAAAAAACATTGAATGAAAATGTTCCATATAAAATACGTGGAAAATACCCGTTTAATTGCTTTGCCCTTTTAATTGACTCTTAAATAAAATCCCTTTTCCGAAATTCCAAACAAAAGTGCCGGTTACTTGATATTTGAAAATTTTCGCAAATGGTTGTTGGTAAAACTAAATAAAAAGATCTGCCAACTCTTAAAATCATATATTATCATTGGATTTTTGATCTCAATGCTCAATTAAACGGGTTTTCTTTTAATTGCGTTAATGGATCTGTTGTGAACCACAGTAATTTCAACCTGTTATTTTATAACAATTATTTATCACAGTTAGCCTTATTTTTTCTGTTTTATTATTTTTTTAATTTTAAAATATTTTTAATTATTCTTTAACTTGTAAACGATAAAACATTGTAAAAAATAAATAAAAACTATTTGTTACTAAAATATATATAAACACTCTTCACTGGTGACCCCAAAATATAAAACATGAAAAGCACTACTGATTTAAACAACGAAGAGATTACATACCTCTTAAAAAATGGAATCTTCCTCTGAGTGGTCGTAAAGCTGATACAATTTTGACAATCGAAACAAATTTAAAGGATACTCTGCTAAATGTAGATCCGAAAAATTATGATCTTTCATCCGAGTTGCAAGGTATAGAATGCGCATCGGTTTCTAATGCAGAAATAGCTGGAATTATTGAAAACATTTACCTTTTTATGGCTTCAATGGAATCTAAATTTAACCAGTTTGTGGAAGCAAGTGTTTCTTCTGCAGAAAGGTGGTATTGTGGTGAGCCACACAATTTTCAACCTGCTATTTTATAATAATTATTTATCACAGTTAGCCTTATTTTTTCTGTTTTATTATGTTTTTAATTTTAAAATATTTTTAATTATTCTTTAACTTGTAAACGATAAAACATTGTAAAAAATAAATAAAAGATCAGATCAATTAACAGAGTATCGGGTAAATGATTTTTCCATTTAATTCCACCAAAAGCCGCGCATTTTTAGAAAATCAATTAAGCGGAAATTACTGTATTGAAAAAGTGATTAAAATTTTAATGATTCCTACTTTAGTTAACTTAAAAAAGCTTCAAAGCCGATAAACAATATACATATATTTTCTCTGAAAAAAGCATGATTTTGTTGCACAGTGTAAAAAATAAGAAATTAATTTTAGTTTAAAAATTTTAAACAAACCGAATAAAAGTACAAAACACGTTACGCCTATTTGTATAAATTTTCACATCAAAGGTCATAAGGCCGCACATTTTGCTTTTGAGGTATTTTTGGCGTTTTTTGTTGTATTTTGTTTTTTTTTTTGTTTAAGTCATCGTGTATCTTTCGGGCTCAATACTGTTCACTATTGATTGTTGCATTTAACATGGCCTATTAATTTGAAAAGGCGGTCCTTAATATTAATTTCTTTGACACCTAATCAATGATTTTTTTTGCTGTTGTTTGTTTTTGGTTTATTGCTTTTTCAGCATCTGACAGGTTCGTTAAAGTATCGTTTGGTTGGGTACTTGTGTATATCTGGAGGATTTTGTGTTAAAAAAATTTACTTGAGTTTTCTTTATTCCGTACTCTATAATTTAGTTATTAAGAAAAAAATTCACTAGGAAATTTGATACTTTTTGTGTGAGATTTAGCAGAAAAAAGTAACAACTTGTCAAAGTTGTGTATTGAATTTATTAAGGCACCATGGTAAAAATGTTAAAATACTTAATGGAATTTCTTGAGAACACTAAAGAAATCCGAAACATTTTAAATATTTTTGTGTATTGTTGCAAATGTGTGGGAGTTGAAATATGTATGTTCCTTTTTGTGAGTTTCTGATCACTTTAGCTTAAATTTTTTGATGTTACTTGGATAAAAGAGTTCTTAAGAATTGAAGTCTTGTGGGGCTGCAGTGTATACGTATTTCTTCAGAAACTCGCCGAAAATATAATTAAAATGAATTGTGCTGTTAGCTGTAACCTACGATTTGAAAACAGTTCTGTTAGTTTGCTTATATGTACATATGAATATATGTATTTAGCATGTACAGCTTTATAATTACCAAAATGACCATATATTTTAGAAAAATAACACAAAGTAGTGATTAAAATTGGTTACAATGAGTCTTTGTTATTTTCAAACATTTAATTGTAGATTTTTTGTTTTATGATTTTTCAAAAGCTTGTTGGAAATTAAAAAAAAAGTTGTCAAATAATTAGGGCCGATTTTAAAGAGTTATTTGTACATATATGAAATATATAAATATATGTATATGTGTGTTGATTGAAAACATCATTTTCTAATTTTCCTAAATATATAATACATGTACACATAGTTGCATGTCATGTATAATAAGGCTCTTAATAAGACTTTATAAGAGTTAAAGTGAACTTTAAGTGCAAGTTCTTCATACAAAAATTGCCCTTAAAGTCCCTGTTAGCTTTTAATTCGAGCAAAGAGAATACATTCGATATATTTTAAATCGTATATAATAGATTAATTTCAGATATGATATTTCAAGCTCTAAAACAGAGATAAGCAAAAGGCCGACCGTGGGCACTTCGTTTTGCTCTTTTTTACACGTACATTCGCACGAGCATGCATTTTACTCTCTTTTATATTATATATGCTCTATATGTCAAAAATAAAACTATATTTGTATGTGTGAGAAAAGTTGTCTCATTCTTCTTTCAAGTACACAGAAAAATTTTTTTCGAACAAATGCAGTTTAGTGAAGCAGCTCCAAAAAATACAAATAAAAAGCAGCAGCCTATATGATAGAAAATTAAAAAATAAGGAAAATAATTGAATGAAAAAGTTGGCGGTGACCCACATTTTCCGAGTTATAGGGCTCTGAACTTTTCATAGGAAACTGTGAAGAATCTCCAAAAAAAATTAAATAGTTTATCTGATAGAAAAATGAAAAAAAAAATATTAATACAAAAAAATGGCTGCGACCCATATTTCCCGATTTATTGGTCTTTAAAGTTTGGAAAGAAAATGCATTTTATTGAAGCAGCTCCAAAAAAATTTTAATTTCTATTTAATACATATTCATTTCTTTCCCTAAAAGCTTTGTAACATAAAACACATTAAATGTCGAGAAAAAAATTGGTGGTCAAAAAATATTTTTCGCATACTACTTGTTTTCTTTCAGTGCGTCGTTGTCTCAGTGATGATTAAATGAAAGGAAATAAGAATGTGTGTGATTTTAGGTAGCACAATTGAGCCCTTAATTATGAAAGTGGTCTAAGTCATGTATTTTTCTTGTCGAGATATTTGCTAGATTGCATTTGAAAAAATTAAAAAATATTTTTATATTATACAACATTTTAATTTAGAGTTGTTATAGTCTCGATTAATATAAATTTACTTAATATTTATTAACTATCTATTGCAGTTTTTTTTTAAGATTTATTTAATATTTGGAAGCAAAAATGCATATGACTTAGACCACTTTCATAGAAAATTTATGATTACTGTATTGAATTTTGCTTTTTTAATCGTCTATCGCTTCTATATTTGGCGTTCACAAAATGATGCTGCAAGAACTTTGAATGGCAATGATCGATCTATGAAAAATTCAATTAATTAAAGGAATTAGATTATTAAAAGTTTTTTACATACGTCCAATAATTTCATAAATATTTGGGAAGGCTTAAAAAGCTACAGTAGGTTACGTATAACTTAACATACTTGTATGTATGCAGTTATTTTGCATTAGATTTTTTAAAGGGACTACTTGTGCATTTGAAATTAATGCAGTTTTTCAGAAATGATCGTATAATACAATTTAAACATACATATATTTTTTTTTCATATATTTATTTATTGTATCTTCAAAAATGAACTAACAATAAGTAATCAAATCTTAAATCTAAACATAATTATTAGGCCCGACCAGTGTCGGACATAAACTTAGTGATAGTTATAAATAATACATAAGTAGTGATAATCAAAAAGGAAAAAAAACGTATTTTCAAGAAGTCCCATCTGGAGTGTTGAGAATAAGAGCCCTTGTGTCCCTCTTTTTTAAGCGGATATGTCCAGTAAAGTTCAAGATGTTACGAGCGAGCGGATTAGGATGTGACTCGAGTTTTGTTAAATATTTGCCTGCGTATTTTGCAATTTCTTCAGTCACTAGTGGCATATTTAAATCGCGATTTATATTTGAATTTTTGATGTACCATGGAGCCGATGTTATCAAACGTAAAATTTTGTTTTGCCTTCGTTGGATTTTCTCAACACTATGGGGCACTGCTTCAGCTTCAAGTATTGAGAAAACATACATATCGCACTTGATCAACAAGAGGGTATTAACTCAAACTTTTTAAAATATCACTTTTTTCAAGAAATCAGCTAACAACATCAATATCTATCTACTGTAAAAATTTCAACGTATTCCGTTTTCTCTTTCATCTCGAAAACCACTTTTGAGACCATATTCATGATAATGTAGTGATTACCTTTATTTCAACAAAAAGGTATTATTTCGAGTTAATACAATAGTTGAAATAGGTATGAATCGTATATTTTCATAAAAAAGGTATTATTTTGATAATAAGTGTTTTTTGTGGGAATTGTTACAATTTAAGTTTAAAATTTGTTAACGCACTAGTAATCCCAAATTATTATTTTACTTATTAAGTAAAATATTTTGATTTGAGCCTTTATTTATGTTAAAAATAATCAAACTGTTTTATTTATATTTGGTTGTATTTTGAGTTGAAATAAAAATAATACCAAAAAAAATCGATAAATTTCAAAAAAATGGTGTTAACTCAAAAAATAGATTTTTTTGCAATGATTGGTAAAATTTAAAACAAAAACAATGTATATATATATTTTCAAATGGAATTTGCTTCCTATGGTATATTTGAATTTTTAAATTCTGTTAAAATGTGGCCACAAACAGTTTTTTGGCTCTACTGAAAATTCAAAAATTTTGAGTTAATACCCTCTTATTGATCAAGTGCGATATGTATGGATAAATCTATTTCATTTTTCGATATCAATATCAATTTGGAGTTTCTGCACTCATGGAGTTCATTAAGATTTAAGTTAGTTGTTCGTGATTTCTTTAAATATTAAATCATTGTTTAATGGATGCCGAGTGGATATTTCTCGTTTTCCGAAACGATAAACTTTGATGTGTTCAACACTGGGCATTCATTAAACTATGATTAACAGCGTTATTAACAAAAATTATTAAGGCTTTCTAAAGGCTTAATAAGCAAATTTTTTATGGAAATATGTTTTATAAACCCCTTATAAAATGAAGGTATTCTTCTAAAAATCTACTGACAGCACTGACTGATTTAATTTTTGAAATTAAAAAAATAAAACCACAAAGCACACAGAGGTGACATGAGACGGAAGATAATTGCTTATTATTGACGTCTCGCTCACACCGAGTCTGTGTCTTCTTTAATGTTTCTTTCGAGTGGAATTAATTTAACGTTTTTCATTTTATGCTTTGTGTCCCCATTCGCTGTGAGATTTTTGTAAATAAATGGTAATAATTAATATTTGTGACCGAAAATGCTTAAAACGAAGTCTCTAATCATTTGAAAACTAATTTTAATCACTTTTTCAATACTAATAATCATGTTCACATTCTGTTTTTTAATTCAACACAACAAATTCTTTGATTTAATTTTGTGCAAATGTTCACTTGATCATTTCACAAATTACACATTTTCTCTTGTTTGTTTTGATGATATCGTTAACAACTTAATAACAGATATACTGAAGTTGTCCCTTTCTTGCCGAACATGAGTCAGAGCTGATTTTAGCTTTTTTCATCACTCACTTTCTTCACCTCTGTGTACTTTGTGATAAAACGTCAGACAAAATGTTTGTCCGGACAAATTAGTTCTTTTGTTTTAAGCGGTTTTGGCTAATAATATATTTATGTACATATTTTTAGAATAGATATTTTGACATTTATACACAATAAATGCGACTTTAGTATAAATATGTCCACTTGGAAATTTATTTACGCAAACTTGTTAAGTTTGCACAGCAATTTTGCCTCATAATCTTAAGCTGAGCATTTTGTAAATAACTACTTCTTGGTTTAATGGCTTTGTTTAGGCATTTTTAGACACACACACTTTTTTATTTTTATAGAAATATATAAATATGTTTTTAAATTAAAAATTGCTTGAAATGTAATATTTTATTTTAATTAACTTAATTTGTTTGACATTCATTCAAATTGACTTAACTCTGCGCAAAAGTTGCAAAGGGGCTTCATGAAACAAGTCTCGCACATTTGCCAATTGCACAAATGGCAATTTTAAGAGTTCTCATGAATCTTTTCTTTAAATTGTTTTTATTGAACTGTTTGATAAATAAATATAGAATTTTGAATTATAACCACCAAAATAGAGCTTAACCGACACAATTTTTGGACTTTGTTTTTTTGACGAAAATCATTTGTAGGCAAAAAATATCGATATATCGAAATATCGATGTTTAAAATATATATATATCGATACTTTTGCACGCAAACACAGCTCTATTAGCCACAGATATTTAATGTATCTCGCTCTAAATTTCTTATAAAATTAAAACTTAATTCTTTATTTTAATTTATATAAATATTTTTATTAATCTTAGCCAATATCTTAACAAATTTATGCTCGTAGTCATAAATTGCTACACTTACGCCTTTGCATATCTGTTTGTATTATGGCAAATGTTTTTATTAACAAAATTATTAAACTGAAACAAACATAAATTGTATTTGGCTTAAACTGCACAATACAATTTATGATCTTAACAAAACGAAATAAAATGCACTAAAAATATGTATGTATGTATAAAAGATTGAAATAAAAAATGCAAATTATAATTATTTATGTCAGAAAATAAATGTTTCTCATTTATTATTTAAGTCAAATGTTGGTTATAAAAATGAAATAGTAAACAACTTTAACTAGAACAGCTTTGCAGTATGAATGTTTTATCAAATGGTAACTAATAAAACGGGTTAATTACAGTCGACACTAATAACTCTCTGGCATGAAACATTAAAACGCTTAAATTTTTTAATTGAATTCAAAATCCATGTACGAGTATTTTTTTGAATTGAAATATCTTAACAAGCTTGATTTTCAATTTAAAAATACCAAGTTCCTTGCATGAAATTTAAGCTTTTGAATATAGCGAAATCGTTATACGAGTACATATTCATTCAAATGCTTAGAAGAGAAAGTAAGTTTTCAGTTAAATTTGGTCCAAATAACAGGCCTCTTTGTGTTAGCTGAGAGTAGTTAATGGATAATGCAAGTACAGATTGCGAAGTGACAAAAGTAATTTTTTGGTAATGTGTATTTCGTTAGTTTTAATACCATCTTTGCAGCACCTATAGTGTCGACTAGGCAGGTGCACAATTTTAAACTATTTATCCATATTATTAGTTATTTTATCAGTTACTCTTACTTCGGCAAACATTTGCCTACTCATTCAATGTTGTAGTTAATTAGGAAACGTCTCCTCGTTGAAATAATTCAAATGGCCATCAACTCAAACAAGAAAAGTGTTGACAAATCTAATATATTTTTGGCAACTTTTGTATTTCCAACAGTTGTTAGCAATTAAATAATGAATTAAAGACTGAAATACAATACAATTAAGAAGAACAAAAATAAAAAATTTAATACACATTTAATAAAAATTTTACAAAATAAAATCGCACACCCAAAACCCATGACAAAATCGTTATGTATAATATGTAGACGCCAATTTGCTAAATTTCTAGTCTCATCGAACAAAAATAGACTTGTTGCTCTTAAATAATTATTTTTAATGTTTAAAGCGCTCTTCGATTTAATTGTATTTAATTACTAGGGCGATAAGCAAACTAAAGTAAATAAATAAAATGAAAAATGCAAAGCAATTAAATTTTGCTAAAATTTTATTTTCATATTAAATTATTTTATATTCTCGCTTGTGTATTTGTAATCTCAAGCAAATGTACTGACATTTAACACATTTTGATACCGGCATACTTGTGTTTGTAATGCTGTTCTATTTTTTGTTTAGAAAATCGCCCTTAACCATTTCAGGGGTTTGTTTTATATTTTTTTTATTGAATACAATTAAAATGATTTGTTCCATCAATAAAGATCTTTTGCTTTGATAAGAAGATAGAAGTACATAAAATTTTTAAAACTCTTAATGAGTAGAAGCAATTAATATTTTTACCAAAAGTATTTCTGTGTGTTTGATACGAACCATGGACGCCCTAATTTGAGTGAAAATTTTAATTTAGATGCGTATATATATATATTTTTGTTGGAAAAATCCATTTTTTGAGTTTATTACTTTTATGGCAGTTCAATTGTGTAGTAAAATATTAATTGTTTTTTATTATTGATCATTGAGGTTTATGTACTCGTATAGCATCTAAGCTGGGCAGATCAATAGGGGACCTTTAACGAAAAATTTCTAAATACAACTAGGGATTTTAAATCACACTTTCTATTGGTTGGTTAAAACTTATGTAAAGGAAAAATATTTGTTCTGAGAATTTTCCTAAATATTTGAAAACAAAGGAATCATTCTTTCTTTATACCACCTAAAAGTATGCATTATACATATTTTTCATGTTTCTTTAAATAAATGAATCAGAACGGTGGTGAGCGATTGTACATATGTATGTGAATTAGAGATGAGCAAGACTGTGATTTTTTTTAATAATGTTGCGCCTTGCGATTGTGATTTCTAAATCGCTGTTCTTTTAAACTGTCATTGTGGTCACAGTTTGGCAGTATTTGGTTTGCAGTTCTGTTATTTTGAGAAAAACTAATAAGAAGAGTAGCAGTGAATTTAAACAGTGGATGTGATTTCACACTTCTGCTTTAAAAGTGTGTGTTAGTATTAGTGTTTTGAAATACAGGGTGGGCCAAAAGTTACCATGGGGCTTAAAAGTTTAATAACTTTTTCGTTTATCAATTTTTTAAAATTTTTTTTCTCAGATTATATAATATACAAAATGGAAAATTTTTTTACACTAAGTATGAAAAATAATGTCTCTTAAATGACCACCGTTTTCAGCTTCGCACTGATGGGCGATTATGATTATGAGTGATGAAGCTCATTTTCATTTGAATGGCTTTGTTAATAAGCAGAACTGTAGGTTCTGGGGTTCTGAAAATCCAAGAGCCATTCATAAACGCCAATTGCACCCCATTAGGTGTACAATATGGTGTGGGATCACATCTGAAAATATCATTGGGCCTTACTTCTTCGAGAATGAAGATGGAAGTGCTGTAACCGTAAATGGAGAGCGGTATCGGTTTATGATAGAAATTTTTTTACGTATTGCTCTTGAAAACATACCTGGCATTTGGTTTCAGCAGGACGGAGCCACTGCCCGCACTGCCCGAGACACAATGGCACTTTTAAGTCAAATTTTTGGAGAGCGAATAATTTCCAGAAATTCGGAAATAATTTGGCCCAGCGCGATCGCCAGTTTTGACAGCACCCGACTATTTTCTTTGGGGTTATTTGAAGTAGCGAGTGTATGTGAACAACCAGAGACAATCCTTGAACTCAAGGCAAACATTGTTGCAGAAATTTTGGAAGATATTATGGAAAATGCTCTAAAACGAGCCCATCAGTGCGAAGCTGAAAACAGTGGTAATTTAAGAGACATTATTTTTCATACTTAGTGTAAAAAATTTTCCATTTTATATATTATATAATCTGAGAAAAAAATAAAAAAAAATTAATAAACGAAAAAGTTATTAAACTTTTAAACCCCAAGGTAACTTTTGGCCCACCCTGTATTAATAAGAAGAACGACAATAACAAACAATTAGCAATCAACCCCATCCAAATATTGAGAATTGTCATATAAGAGGAAGAGAGACAATAAAATTGGAAATACAAAAATGTGAGACCTGTACATAGTTGCCAGAAAAGACGATTTGACACGACTTTTTTCGACGAATTTTTTCGACAAAAGCTGAAGGTATAAAAAAATAATGTGATAGCTTTATTTACTGTGAAGTAGGCATACAAGAACCACCACATTTTGTATGAAAGAACTATATTTGCACAACCAGTTACTTTATAAACTCAGTCACAGTTGTGATTAGTGATTCTTGGCTACCTCTAATGTGAATGCATTGGAGAACTCTGAATGCATTGAGGTTATGAGCTACCCACCATACACAAAGCCAAGGGTTTGATATATAATGATGCATTATTTATTAACATAAGTGGAATGTATAATATTTTTCTTTTTTGGTATTCAGTGAAAGAATTCATTGAAAATACAACATTTTCTAAGTAAACAGTGAATTGAATTTTTTTTTTTGAAACTTTGCTTTGTTATGATCCACTAATACCCAGCAATAATTTTTGCTTGCTGTAATTATTTTTGCAAGGGAAACAATAAAATTACTTGCAATTGCGCTTTTATAATGCATGATGTTTGTTCGCTATGAGCCACCTAAAAGCAATAGCACGTGTAAGTGGGCTATTTACATTAGAGTGGCCGTTTTTTTTTTTATATTCTCAAGTTGTATTGGCACTTCCCATACAGAAGCAACGTTTATTTCATATATTAGTTTGATAAAAAAGGAATCAATAATGGAACTAAAAGTGTGTCACCTCCTAAGTAAATTAAATATTAATTTTTCAATATCTTGGTAATTTTAAATTCCTTCTGGTTCTGCCGATGATAGAAAAATATTTGGATTTTATGACTTACATTTTAATAAAAATAGAATAAGATATTGAAAAGTTCAATACTCTAAAAGGTGGGATAACGGGGAATTGCAATGCGAAGCGGGATCGGCTTACGGAAAGCCCGCCTAAAGGGGGATGTCTGGTCAGGTTAGATATAAGAGACACAAAGCTAAATATGTATGTAACACAAAAATAGAGTAAGCATGTAAGTACTTATATATCCACATTCTACAAACATACATATGTACATACATAATATGTGCATATGCTAGCGAATTTTCAAAAGAAGGCACAAATGCAAGAGACAATTATGGTATTTTATATCGAACTAATTTTCGAAAAACTTTAGTTATGATGGTACCTAAATTTTGATCAATATCGAGTGCTGTAATTGCCATTCATATTTATTTTTGCTGGATTGTTAAAAAACCTGTTAACACTTATATAGCTTTTTGCATGTTTACTTTTTTTCTGCTTGTACATATGTTGAAAAATATTCTTAGATTGACAAAAAAATATGTAATTTTCTGGATCGTATGTAAACTTTTGTAAGACTGTGTATGTTCAGAAAAACACCGTTGAAATTTAATCGAAGCACTCGTAGTGCTGCAGTGTGTTAATTCTTTTCATACTTTGTATGAAGCATAGAAGAAAATATGGAAATAGTTTAGTGAAAAGGAACTTCAACTAATATTTAAAATAGAGGTGCTACGAAAAGAAGAATGATCCCCAACTTTTTTTATTAAAATCTTTTCTAAAAACAAAACTGAAAAAATACTGAACTGGAGTCTGAATGAAAAATTTTTCCTTGTATAGAAAACAGTACAAAGTTCGAAGTGGTAAAAACCAAAAATAGAGGAAATGCATTTTAATCAACAAAAATTAAAACACATGTCAAAAATGTCGAATTGAAAATAAGTCGATGTAGAAAATTGTCTACCAAAAATAAATCGATATCGAAAATGTTCGATAGAAATTAAATCGATATCGTAAATGTTTAATAGATACTTTATCTTTTTATAAAAAAAAGTATTTTATAGAAATATCTGTGTAATTGTAATTAAATTCTGTACAAACTTGTTACAGTCCAAGAACGTTAAAATATTCTATTAGAATAGTATGTGAAATTTTAATGTACTCGTACATATGTGTACCATCTCACCAATCTGTTTCATCAGCGACGGCTTAAGCGATTCATATAAAAATATTTTTTAAATCGGTCCACAAATCGCGAAATACTGAGTAGAGGTTCATAAAACTCAATTTGTCACTTCTTGTATTTTTTTTCATTATGTTTGATAGTTGTTGGTAAATGTCAAACCAAAGAGCTTCCCAATAGTGAATCTTGAAAGCCACAATTTCCTTATTGCTTTTGTAATCGAGGGCCTTCTGTGCCGAAACACTAAAGCTTTTTTAAAATTCTCTTTGTATTGAAAATTTTATTTGAAAAGTAAAGATTTATGTTTGGTAGATACTCGTATATAGAAGATACTATTTATTTTGCTATTTTCCGTACAAGGTTTCGGTCGTTGCTAGGGTGATCGATTATTCGACATTTTCAGGAAACTGGGTTTCGAATAGTTTGAATATTTGAAATTATGAAAAACCCGGTTTCGGTTTTTAAAATTTAGGAAAAATCTGTAAATCGGTTTTATAGTGGGACCAGTGTTGCCAGAAGTAGGGGAAAATCCCTACATGTAGGTATTTTTGATACTAAAATAGAAGCTTAGGGAAAATCGGACAGATTTTTTATATTCTCCAAAATGTAGGGATTTTTTCGTCATGTCGCATTATTTATGAAATAAATGCAAACATAACGTTTTTTTAGTAATATTTTCTTTTTCAAAACTGTTTAAACATTTTCTTTTCGTTAAAATCGCTTAAAAATATATTTCCAGAGTTGTTTGTGGTTTAAAAAGTTCCTAGAAATTGTATTGCAATGAAATTTGACATCCCAAACTTCCCAAAAAAGCAGCTGTTAACTTGGCACCACCTGGTACATGAATTCACCTTATTCACATATTAATTTTAAAATAACCTGTTTTGTAACTGAATTGAATTTATCCTTTAAAATTTTATTTCAAAAGAAGTATCATATTAATTTTTAAAAAACTTTATGTTGTTTTAATTAAATTTAATTACTTATTTTTTTACCAAAGCTTTAATAAATATAAATATATTTTTTTATAACTAATGGTTTTCTTCTATTTCAATGACAAAAATGCGTAGGAATTTTTGTATGGGATATTTTTTCAACGTGTAGGGGAAAATCGGATTTTTTTTAGCATGTGTAGGTATGTTTTCGAGAAATATACTGGCAACACTGAGTGGGACAATTATTGTACAAAAGTTTTCATTTTAAATTGCTTTATTAAAAAAAGTTGAATACTATAAAATAATATAAAAATTAAAGGTAAAACATAAAAAATAAAGTACATATCGCACAGTAAATCATAAACAGTCACAACTCAAAATTATCAAAATGGTTTTGTTTTTCTCTAAACCACTTACTGAACAAATGTCTAATGACCGAAAAAATTTCTTTTGCAACACAGTCTTCTTGAACAATATAAGATATCGTTGTGCTCGTTTTTATGTTACATACTTGCGTCATTTGTACAGTATCAACAGTTTTTTTGCTACTTCTGAAGATCTGAAGACTTTTTATTGACATCCATTGTACTTAATTTGTTCGTCTAAGTTTTAATACATATCGTTGGGTGGTTACTGGTTTGCCGCATCAATAATGCATTCTTAATATCTGCGCGGCAAACAAGTAACCACCCGACGATATAGTGAACACTAATTTTATTGCAAAATCTACAAATCGAGAAACATTCGACTTAATCGGTTTTTTAATTATAAAAAAACTGGACTATTCGACATTCGAAAAATCAAAATTTTGAAAAAAACCGACAACCGTATTGTGAAAAATATGGGTTTTAAAACCTGTTGAAAACCCGAGTCGATCACTCTAGTCCTTACTTAATTTTTCATTGCGGAATTATTTCCTAGGGCCTTGTCTAGTAAGTTTTCAGCTTTTACTTTTGTACAATCTGTGAAACACCAGCATAAAACGTTCCTTTCGACTGAGTAGAATCTAATGATAGACTCTTAGTACGAGTAGAGTCTGCCCAGTAGAAAGGAATATGTTGTATGTGCTTTAAACATTATTGTAATTTTGTTAAATTTTTCATTAAATGCATAATTTTTATATTGTTGCGTAAAGGCTGCCATATGATTTTGCAATTTTATTATTATTTTCTTTCATTTAGAATTAGTTCAGAAGTAAACGAAAACAAAGTTCTTAACTTTTTATTGCATTTTGCTTTCGAATTGTTTATGTTCTTTTAACACATTGAGTGCCAAGCGGTTTTGACGAAAACCTTCCTAAAAGGCCAAACATTTTTTTTGTTAAATGAGTGTATTAGTGATAAAAAACGATTTCTGTGATATCCCTAGTCCCTTCTGCCCCCTTGCTTTTTATTTTATATAGGCTAGGCTTTTTTGTATCGTACATATCTGCACATTTCATAAATTTTTCACTTTATAAAGCCTCAAAAATCATCCTGGACCCATGAATGCTTTTGCAAAAATGTTCAGTAAAGGATTATTAATTTAAAGCTCACAAAAAATTTCACTCAAGCTCTAAGTGAAAACAATCACTGTCGTACGGAAACATACGACATGGCACCCCACGACGGGATAGGTGTCGTACGGGAACCTACGACGTGGCACGCAATGTGTTAATATACATATAAATTCTTTTATTTTTTATAACATTTTACTACTGAAAGACAACGCGATCATTGACCTTGATGTGAAATTTTATGGCCCAGATATTAGAAACATATGGGTCTTTTTTATTTTTACTATTTTATTTTAAGTATTGCATATGATTTAAAGACATGCTTGTTTGTACTAAAATGTTTCAATTAAAAAACGAAAGAAGAGAAAAAAAGTTAATATTTATTTTATAGCAAATGCTTTGGCTGGTGATCAATCACTTTGTTGCGACGTCACTATTAAAATGAAAACATCAGTAAACAATTACGATGGTGTGGCGCAGATGGTCTGAAATCGGATGTAGAAGTACAATAAAGTAGCACAATTTATTATAAATAATATAAAGAAAGTGTTAATGAATGGAAGCAGCGTGGAAAGTTTTGAACAAAGAAGACAGTGCGTGACTTTATTAAATATGGGGGTGCAATAAGTGGGACGATAGAAAGTGAATTTATATGTAAAAAGCTTATAATTGGCGAAATTAAAAAAAAAATCTTCAACTGTTTCAAATGCATATGGTAGGTTGCAGCAAAATTATAACAAACAGACGACAGCAGCGAAAGAGAGAGAGGTAGCGGGAAAAAAAGACAGTGAGCCTATCTTCTATAGGGAATCAAATATTTTGAGGTTCAAAGTCAAAAGCAATTCTTGTGGCAAGCAGAACGGACCCAGCAAAAATATTCATCTACCTGAAAGCAGGTTGGTAAGGGAGAGAGAGACCAAATTACCTACCTTCTGCGCGACGCAAAGAAGGGTATTGTTTTTATCAGCCTATGTATGTATGTCTGTATGTACCCAGCGGGAACAAGAAGGAGTAGGATGCCTTTCAGAAGGCCTCCATACTATTTTGGCTGTACAACGCCTGCTCCCACCATTTCATATTCATATCTTTTTACACGCGTTGTCATTGCGGGGGGCTGGGGGGTCTTCTCTTCTTGCTTCTTTTGCCAGATATTCTGGAAGGCCTTCAGCTTAATGGATTTTGCTTTTGCTTTTATAAAAATACAAAACAAACATGTTATGCCCTTCTCTTCTCCCTTTTCATAGCAGGGAGTGTGTAGTGTGTATCTTATCTTTTATGCGAAAGAGTTAAGGACTTTCATGAGACATTCTATAGCAGTTGGATAAGAATAGTAATTGAATCAAAAAAATTCCTAAGCAAGTCTTTAATAAGATAATTATTTGATATAAATATGTTAATTTATCTCATTACAAAAAAGCTTTCAGCAAATTGTAATACGATGAATTAAAACAATTCACATATTCCATTTGCAATAAAAGTTGCGTATATAAAGCAGAAATCTAAATCAACTGACACCACAAACAGTGGACCAAACACAAAAGAACGCTGATGAAGGAAGGCCACCTTCGAAAATAGCCGGTTGTTCCGTTCTACTACGTGTTTGTTTGGTGTTATTTGTTCATTAATAATTATCAGATATAATTTGGCTTACAAAGCGATACGAACTTTAGCCTGATAAAATCATAAAATATAGAAACAAATGAAGTTCGAACAATAATAATAAAAATTAACTAAAATAGTCACTATGAATGATACAATTAATTGTTGGAGTTGTTAAATAATTTGTGACTTTTTGAAATGTATAAAACGCCTTTTAATAATTGCAAGGTACTGTTTTTCTAAATCATTCATCTAAATGATTACAAAAGAGATCACAACCCATCATAGTGTTAGTACCATTCAATTACGATGCACCAAATACAGCTTAGTATCAGTTAAATAAATTAAAAATGCAATAGCTATTGTATACGTACATTTGCATATACGAGTATTTTAATAAACATTCATTAAAAAGTAATTCAGATGCAAATCAAGTATTGACACGATGAATATATTTCCTAAAATAAACTTAATTAATTTTCTGCGAAAAATATTTCATATCGCTTAAACGTTATCAATATATTTTCCATAGAAAATTTTCAATATCGATTTTTTTCTATAGAAAATTTCCATGATTATATTTATTTTTTTTAGAAAATTTTTTATATCGATTTGATTTCTATAGTAAATTTTAGATATCGATTTCTTTTCTGTAGGAAATTTTTTATATCAATTTATTTTCTATTGGGAATTTTCGATAACAATTAATTTTCTATAGGAATTTTTTGATATCGATTTAATTTTTAGAAGATGTTTGATATCGATTTATTTTCTATAGAAAATTTTTGGTGCCGATTTATTTTCTATAGAAAATTTTTGATATCGATTTATTTCGTTGGAAAATTTTTGATATCGATTTGTTTTCTATAGAAAATTTTAAATATCGATTTATTTTCTTTAGAAAATTTTCCATATCGATTTGTTTTCTATGAAAAATTTTAGATTATATATTATTATTTTTAATTTATGTTCAATTGAACGAATTTGGAAAATTTTCGATTTCAATTAATTTTTTATAGAAAGTTTTCTATAGAAATTTGGTTTTCTATTGGATTTTTCTTTTTAGTTGCGTGCCACTTTCAAATCATCTATCAGACGATATTTTATCAGCCTAAATTCAACTTTTGAATCTCTTGACAATCAATTTAAACGATTTTAATACACGCAAATTTATTAAATAACCATAAATACTTTTTAGTTGTTGTTCTAATTTTTGTTAAATAAACAAAAACAACAAACTGGATAGACAGACAGAGTGTCTAAACAAATCACCAGCAATTGTCACAACATTAAGTAATAAGTGAGTGAATGAATGTTTGACTGTTTGCCGGTCTAGTGGTTTGATTTGATATGATACAAAAAGTATTCACACGATAAGTAACGTGTGGCGGAAGAGTGCGTATGTATATATGTATGTATTTAGATATTCGAGGGTGCTAGGGAAAATCTAAAAATGGGACTTTCAGTTAAATAAAATAAAAACACTACCTCTGCTAATTTATACAAGTAGTTTTCAGTGAAGTAGCTTACTTATGAACTTTTTGCACAACCCTCCCATAGTTTACTTGTAAATTGAATAAAATCAATTCAAACCAAATCAGATAAAATAAAAATATATTTTGACATTTTTTCAATTAACAGCTCGGCTGTGAAGAAAGAAAATATAATAAAAATGTTTGCATGTTATATGTCGATCATTTGTTAACCGTATTCCCATCCAGCTCTTCTTCGCACTTTTATAAATAAATCGATTTGTGCTGAATGTAAAATCGATTGATTTTTTTTTTCTTAGAATAAAATTCGATTCTTTTGAATTTGCTTAATGAATGTATTTTAGTCTGTGATTTATTACTTGTGCTTGGGAAATATGAACTGAATTGAGATTTATGATTTTCAATGCAAATTTTGTGAAAGAAATGTGTTATTAATTTATGTAAATTTAGCAATTTTTATACTTGTGTTGAATATTTATGACGTCTACTAATAAAATAAAGATGTTAATTTTTGCTGCTCATTCAATTCAAGTTTATGTAGCAATAAAGTTCTTATGAACTTTTGTTGTCCTGAGATGCGAAGAAGTGCTTTGATCATATATTAAACTCAATCAACACCAACACTTTCATAAGGCCGAGAGGAAGTCATTGAATTTTTGAAGAGGAAAGCAGGAAAACTTATTTAGATTGGGATTACCAGAATGAGCGAACAATTATGAAGAAAAGTATAGAGAAAACCAAGGCACAATTATTTGTCTTAATAATTATAATTAGGTGAAGATAATGAAGTGTGCTAGTTTTGCGACCACTAGACCTCAATATAGCAAAATATTGGTTTTCAGTGGCCACATTCATGTGAGATGGAAAAATATTTTCGGTCTCAATTAAATATGAAAATGATATGCAAACAACCGACCATTCATATTAGAAACCGTAGCGCTCTTTAAGTGGTAAGAAAGATAATTCTCAAGCAGAAAGAACTGACTGAATAATGAAGGCAAAGTTGTCAGTCAAATAGCTGTTTTCATGTTTATTCATTGCAATTACTATCATTTATTAAACAAAAATTATTGTTTGTTTAATTCAAGTGGAGCCACAGAATGTTGTTGCAAGTGTAAACATTTCATTTGCACATGTTTGTCTGAAAGCTGAATGAACTTTGCTTAATATCAACTAAAAGTGTATTGTAAAGAAACGGCAACTCAAATTTAAATCAACAAAACTCTTTTTTGTAGTTTATTGATTATTGATTTTGAATTATTTCGACCCCTTTTACTGTTGACTTTAAATTCTTTTTTTTAATTTATTACTGCTAACTTAATATTAAAAAAGTTATTTACTTATATTATTTCCTTAAACGCATCTGAGCGCCAGTTTTTGAACATGTCTTATCGATCGATGAGTTGCATCACTTCATTTATTTTTCCTGTTTATATTGAAATTAAATCATCATAATGGCTGTCAGATTTTGTCCATGAAAGTGGCATGCAACAGTAAGTAAACAAATATTTAGATCTTTATCTAGCACACTTATATATTTTGTTTATAATGAACTAGGGGAGAATAAATATTTTATTGCAGAAAATCTTTGCGAAATGCAATTTTATCAAATCCATATTTTTTGTGCGCCTACTTTTGTCATGCACTGTTGCAATTATTTACGAAAGACTTATTGATTTTATTTTCTTTTGAATTGTTGTTTTCTTATTTTAACCGAAGCATGCCTTTTTTCTTTTTGTAATTTAATGCGTTTATTGACGGAACAACATTGACATTGGATGGGAAATAAAAAAATGTAAAGCACAAAGCTGTTCACTAACAACTTTAGTTTACTTCCTATCTTTTGTTCTGTAAATATATTTCATATTATTCTCTTTTTGCTTAGCACGACTCTTATATATTATTAATTACTATCACTTAGTTTATGTCCGACACTAGTCGGGCCTAATAATTATACATATTTAGATTTAAGATTTGAATACTTATTGTTAGTTCATTTTTGAAGATACATTAAATAAATACGAGTATATGCATTCAAAAAATATTATTCTCTAAGATGTAAGTAAGTTATAAGCAATGCTTCTAAAATATGTAATAAATAATAAATTTTATTTTAAAAATAGTTTGTACAATATTTACTTTTCCATGTATGTTTTTTTAGACTTCAAAAAGCAAAATATCTTTAAAAAACATATTTGTTTGCAAAAGTAGCTTTTAGCAAAGCATATTCTTTATAAAGCTCTACAGAACGTACCTTATCTTTTGAAAAAGAATTATCTTACGAAAAAAAAATGTAATTTTAAAAGATTTAGGTTAGGTTAAGTTACGTTGAACGGAGGGGCAATCTATATTGACCCAACCCATCGCGGATTACACTCATGCTCTTGTGGCATATCGTGCTCTTAAAAGAAGTATCTTTTTAATAAAATTCATATAAAAGTGCATCTTTAAAGAGTACCTGTATAATGCATATAAAAAATGTGCCATATTAAAATTTAACTTAAAAATAACCTCTAAGGCCCTTTAAGAAAGGAAGTTAAAGATTTTTTTTAAAAAGTATTTTTTTTAACACATATCGAAATGAACTTGAACACTTCCTCACGGAAAAAAATATTGATATAATGTTGGTCTCAGAGACTCATTTGACTTCGAGAAGTCTTTTTAAAATTTCAGGCTACACCTTATATGATTCAAAGGACCCAAGGGGAAGAGCATGCGGTGGATCAGCAATTCTAATAAGGTCAAGACTCAAGCATTATATTATTGACAACATTTTTGAAGAACATCTACAAGCAACGAATATTTGTATTGAAAATTTTTGCACTAATTTTGTAATATCATCAATTTACTCCCCTCCCAGATTCGCAATTACTGAAGATCAATACGAGGATTTCTACAAATCTCTTGGCCCTTGTTTCGTAGCAGCTGGGGACTATAATACCAAACAGACGTTCTGGGGTTCGCGTCTTATCACACCCAGAGGTCGAGCGTTATTCAACACAATTTCAAAAATGGGCTTGGACTTCATTTCGATTGGGGAGCCCACTTACTGGCCTACTGACATACAAAAAATTCCGGATGTTATAGATTTTGGCGTCATGAAAAATATCTCTAGGGATTTAATTCAAGTTGAAGCTTCTCTAGATATCTCGTCCGACCACTCTCCCACGATCGTTTCAATTTGTAGCCCGTTAAGAAGTGACTTACCTCATCCATATGTGAAGATGATAAATCGTGTTAATTGGCTGGTATTCAAAAAATATCTTAGTAGTCATTGCACAGAAAATATTACGCTAAGAACACCCGATGATATTGAACCTAACATTACCAACCTTAATGAAAATATTAAACAGGCTGCTGAACATGCCACTACCTCCCATCCGCAGACTGGGTTTAATAGAATTTATTCTACTGATATTGAACGTCTCGTGTGTGAAAAACGAAGAGATAGAAGGGAATGGCAACAGCACAGATCACCTCAACATAAAACTAGGTTTAAAGAGTGCACTAAACGACTCCAAGAGTTGCTTGCATTTGAAAAAACTGCATCTCTTAAAAATTATCTGAAAGGTCTTGATGTCACACCAGCATCTAATTACTCTTTGTGGCGCGCTGCTAGAAAGCTTAAAACACCCGTCGAGTTTAAACCACCTCTGCGCACATCTACCGGAGATTGGGCAAGAAGCGACTCTGAAAAAGGTAAATTATTTGCTGAGCATTTAAAATCCGTATTTACCCCAAACTCATGTTCTGGTGCTGTTGATTTACCGATTGTAGTTGCTCTACCTCCTCGACACTTAAAGTTTAAGATGCGTGATGTACAGAAACTAATTGCTGAACTCAACCCGAATAAAACTCCAGGTATTGATGGAATTAGTAACAAGATGCTGATGAATTTGCCGCGTATTGCAATTAGAATCCTGTTATTCATTTTTAATGCCATTTTACGTCTGGAGTATTATATCTTACCAAGTCAACAATGTCAAAGCTCTTTGAAAAGTTACTCATGATAAAATTGTCCCCAATTCTAACTGATAATGAGTTCATACCGGACCATCAATTTGGTTTTAGAAGACAGCATAGCACCATTGAACAAACTCATAGATTGGTTCCATTTATACGAAAAACTTTTGAAGAAAAGAAGTAATGCTCTGCGCTGTTTATTGACGTTTCTCAGGCATTTGATAAAGTGTGGCATGAAGGCCTAATTTTAAAATTAAAGACTTACTTACCAATAAGCATTCTAAATCTTTTGGAAATTGCCCGGAAGGAGACTTTATGAAACAATCTCATCCGGTGTGCCACAGGGGAGTATACTGGGGCCAGTTTTGTATTTGATTTATACTTGTGATATGCCTTTGAGCAGTAATATTCACACATCTACATTTGCCGATGATACAGCCTGCCTTAGTATGCACGAAAACCCTCACGAGACTTCCCGATATCTACAAGAACATATTACACAGCTGGAACTATGGTTAAACTTATGGAGAATTAAGGTAAACGAACAAAAGTGTGTTCAGGTAACATTTACTCTGCGAAAAGATACCTGTTCACCCATTCGAATCAATAATCAAGTTGTTCCTCAATATTCACATGTAAAATACCTTGGTATACACCTTGACCGACGGATAACATGGAAACACCATATTGACTCTAAGCTAACACAAATGAAAATAAAATTAACTCACTTACATTGGATGATTGGTAGAAATTCAACCCTGAGTCTAGATTGCAAACTTTTGATATACAAGTCGCTTTTGAAACCTATATGGTGCTACGGAATTCTACTTTGGGGCACTGCTTCAGCTTCAAATGTAGAAAAAATTCAACGAAGGCAAAACAAAATTTTACGGACAATAACATCGGCTCCATGGTACATAAGAAATTCAAATTTACATCGTGATTTGAATATGCCACAAGTAACTGAAGAAATTGCAAAATACGCAGGCAAATATCTTACAAAGCTCGAGTCTCATCCTAATCCGCTTGCTCGTAATATCTTGAATTTTACTGGGCACATCCGCTTAAAAAAGAGGGACACAAGAGCTCTAATGCTCAACACTCCAGAAGAAACTGCTTGAAAAGTACTTTTGTTTTTGCTTATCACAACTTATGTATTATTAATGGCTATCACTAAGTTTATGTCCGACACTGGTCGGGCCTAATTAATTATATTTAGATTTAAGATTTGAATAATTATTGTTAGTTCATATTTGAAGATACAATAAATAAATATATGTAACAAAAAAAAAAATATCGTAATATTTTTAAAAAGATACCTTAGAAAAAAATTCTTTAAAAATTTTAAAATTTTAGAAAAAGGTACTCGTGAAAAAGTTTTTTAAGAAAATTGGACGTTTTTTCAAAATGCATCTTTGAAAAAAGTACCCTTTAAAAATTGTCTATCAAATATATTATTTTTTTATAAAGTTATCTTTCAATACCTTTAAAAAGTGCTTTTTTAGAAAAGAAACATCTTTTACTTTTTATGAAAGAACCATAAAGAACCATTAAGCAAATTTTAAAAACGTGCCTTTAATAAAAGTGATACAAAAGTACATCTTAGAAAGTACCTTTTAAATAAAGAACCTTTAAAAAAATAATTTTTTAAAAAGAATTCATATTGAAATAAGTAAATATTAAAAATAGTCCCTTGTAAAAAGTGCCTTTTCAAAAAGTTCCTTTAAAGAAAATACTTTCTAAAAAAGGACGATTCTAAGAAAATTATATTTAAAATGAGGTATATTTTGAAAAAGTACTTAAAAAATTAACTTTTCAAAAAAGTACTTTGCACAAAAACATAACTTTTACGAACACTGAAAGAAAACCTTAAATTTTATTTAACAAAAAATTTTATTTAAATTTGAAATAAAAGAGTTTCCTAACACAGAAAAAAGTATTCACCAATTAATGTTTTCAATTAATAATTTAATTGATTCAATTAAATTTTTAATTGTATTAATTAATTTGAGTGGAAAAACTTAATTGATACTATCAAATTGTTTATAGGTGAAAATTTAATTAATTTTTTAATTAATATTACAAATATTTTAATTAATATTACAAACTCATTCATATTACTTTTTTGTGTGAAATGAACTATTCGCCAAGGCAAATTTTCAATTTGTTTAATTTTTTAAACATATGTAGATTTAAATTAAATTCTTTTTAAATTATAAATTCCTATAGACTATTATTATAAACTGCTCATAGTGTTTCAAAGCGATTTGCAGTTCCTGCTCAAGGACAAAATCATTTGTTATCAAATGCATAATATGCTTTTTTATGATTTCAAAAACCCTTAAAACTATTAAAAATTTAAGCTCATTAGAGAATTTTGTTAAAAAGACCCAACTGCTTCAATGGCAACGTTATTAATTAAAATAAATATTGCTCTTTATTGTAATTATAATTTTTTTTGTTAATATTTTTTTCACTTATCACTTAGCCATGTAATATTTTGAATAGAGCAAATATGTGAAATAACGAAAAAAATTACAAATCATTTTATTTAACACAGTTCACTATCGTCAATTACCACTCGTCTTTTTTAAATTTTTATATAAGTTGAACTTTTCCTAGATCTCATAGAAAATTAAAAGACTGTCCATTTATGTCATATTTTTTTCAATTGAAGCTTTCGAAACCCTCATTGCTTACGAATCGAAATGAATTTTGTTTAAACGAAATTTTCTGATGATGTCGATAGATAAGAATCGAATCGAGTTTTTATATCAGTATTGTAAAAGTACGAATGATTTATTCAAACAACGTCATAACTCAAAAAATAGAATTTTTAATTTTTAATCCTCACATCTTTTATTCATATTGTACAAAAAATTTCATACTAATATGTTGTTTACTCAACTCTTCGGAGAAAAATGAAATGTTTTTTCCATTGAGTTTAGTGTAAATTGAAAACTTTAAACTGGTTTCTGGAAAAATAGTTCTTTCGAGTTATGACGTTGTTTTAGTGAATGAGCGATTTGTATGTATGCATTTTTGTGCAAAAAACAAGCGATTATAAATGTTATTTTTATATAATTAATAAAACTTTGTATTAAATTTAAGTAAACTTATTATTTTCGATTTAATTGTAAGCGAACAAAATTTATGTTTTTAGCAGAAGGCATTTTTATAGTACTCAAATGTGTTTTATAGGGCATTTACATTGTCTCTAAATCTAGTACATACGATAATTCGATTTCCCATACAAAACGAAGTCTACTTTGTCAGTAGATTTGTACAAAATCTACTCAAAATCAAATATTTTTATTTTTCTTTTACTACCCTATACAACATACGAGTAATTTCTATAAAAGCTGACTGACTGAACTAGCTATGCTCTAGAAAATGTCCTATTGAAATTGTTTTGAATGAGCTAAGTTGGCACTTTTTGGGTTACAGACAAATTTTAGACAAATGATTTTGGTTTGGATAAAAAATGTTTATAAATGTAAAAAAAACACTTGGTGCAAACGGTATAGATTTTCATATATTCCATACGTAAATTGTCGCTTACGATAAAATTTTCCAGCTTGTATTTTAAAAGTTATCAACAATTTTGTTATTTTGATAATTCCAAACTATGGTTAGACCCATAAAATTTTAATTTCAACGAAAACTTTAATTCATTACTACATTTCGTTTTCAAATAAATCCAGAATAGTAATCGATATGTACTCGTACATTAGACTCGTCCTTTTTTTTCCGAAAAGTCACAATTTTGACTAGTATTAACATGTGTCGCATTGAGGTCAAAGTTCGGGATAAAAAGCAAAAAAAGGTCATATAACTGCCTCTGACTCATTCCCAGAAGGGTAAAATGTAAGACCAATCGATACCAACTGAAGCAATTATGTGTTGTTTTACTTGGGTAAGAGATTTATTTTCATAAGGGCCACCACCGCACTGTGGACCATTTTACGAGATGGCGGCCAAAAGTAATTTTTTTATAGTCACTGATTGAAAAATGTTAAAGTCCATTCGCAAGTAGACACTAGTAAACCTCGGGAGCCAAAATCTTAAAACTTTATTTCAACTATATCACAGGGTGACTCAAAACGGACATTTTCAGTATTTTGCTAAAATGAGAAATTTCTTAGTACGCTTTTGATTTTCAAACATCTATAACTTTTTGGTTTTATAAGATATTCAATCGAAATAAATTTTGTATAATTACCTTATTTGTAAGCTTTCAGTACAAGAAAAGTAAAGTGTTTATAATTTTTAGACATTAATTTTTTTTTGTTCTTTTAAAAAGGTCCAAATATATCTAAACTCTTCCACTTAACAGAGCATAACTTCCACAGGTCAAAAGGGAACAAAAAAAAAAGATTAGCACTCTTTTGTAGCCGAGACTCTCCGCCTATACCCCATTGTACCCCCGCGACGATCCGACCTTGACCACCAGAACAATTTTTCTGACACAATGTCAAAATTTTTGCAAAATTTTAGTCAAATAGTTATAAAAATGTTGTTTCTGTAATGCTATTTTTTGAAGTATTATAGTTTTTTTTATCCAACCGCTATTATGAAAGATGGTTTTTAGATGGATATGCGTATTTCTAAATCATGTACAGTTGGTCACAAAAATATCTTGCCTACTTAAAATAAAGTAAATTTATATAATTAAGGTCACAAATATACTTTGCTTTTTTAATTGATTTATCATGTTTATAAAGGCATGTAACAAGCACTCGTCAGGTAAAACTACAAAATTAAAAAGGATACCGCAATTAGGGATTTTTGTTTGTTTTTTTATGATTATTAAATTAAAATTAAAATGGAAATTCCGGAAAAAATGTATGCAAAATATTATTGTGACTAGCTTCATGGGTGCAACGAAAAATACTCTTGGAGATATATGCCATCCACACTTCACAAAATTGTGTACCATGTGGAACAAATAATTCAACACAATATGCAATATCCAGATGCTGTACTAATGAAGACTTGATTACTATTTTATTATGCACATCATATATGTCCAATATTCGACAAAAATGGAAAACTAGCTCTATTGAATTAGACCCAGAAGCTAAACTACCTCTAGAAGATGAAAGTCAAAGCTATTTAGAAAAAACGTTTACTAAAATTTTTTAAATAATAGTAATTTTAATTTTTAAGTTTACAACTTTTACTAAAATTTTGCGTATAATATTTATAATGTTTTTTTTTGCATTTAAATAGAAATCTACGCCTGCTTCATTAAAACCTCTTTATCTAAGGAAAATTTATAACAATGTTTGCATTTTGGATGTTCGCTTCTTGATAAGCTAATTTTTAACTCAAACTTCTTCAAAAACCAACCTTTGACCCTTCGTTCTAAAAATTTCACGGGGGCCAAAGTTTGACACTTTCTGAAAGAATTTAAGTTTTTAATAAGTATAAGTTGTAAATATTACACAAAATATAAGACTTTGTGGAAAACAAATATTTTAAACAAGTTTTAATACCTCGCTTTTGTACCAAAAATCAGCTAAAACTTAAAATGCATTTTAAATCTATCATAACTACTTATCTAACCGGTCGATTTTAAACTTTATCTTAAACTTAAAGCCTATGGTCTCAACTAGTGAACAAAAAAAAACCGCAATACAAAATTCCAATCCAGTCAAAAGTTATATATTTTTGATCGCCATCTCGCGAAATGGTCCACTGTGCACCGGTTCGTTTTATTGATAATTTATTAAAGGACAGCTTTTTTCCTTTATGTAAGAAATTATTACAGACAGTACTACATAATAGAAAAAAAAATTTATTATTAATTTTCGAATCTTATGCTTTTGTTGTAGTTAGGTGCTCCCAAAGTTTTTTAATTTTTGATATTCCCTGACAACTGCAAATTGTTTGTTGCCAAATCATTTTGATTTGACATATTTAAAGTCAGAGAGAATATTTCCCACATGTGTTAAGCATTATTTCGAATACCTTTTTGCTTGCGAGTAAAAACACTAGTAGTTGCATTTAAATTATTGCTCGGTATCGAACATTATCATGAGAAACTTCGATATATGTTATTCGATTGCAAAAGAGAGTTTCCAAAGTGAAAACACTCGCACGTTCGAGTAATAACTCGCTCGTAAACGAATGCGAGAATTAGCCCCTGTTCCCCTGGCTACTTTAAAAAATATTCCCTCTATCATGAATACTTTTTTCATGGGAATGAAAAAAGCTAAATTCCGCTGATTTGATCACTGTTAAAAAGGGAAAAATATAGTGTGTTTGTTATTGAGTAGTTTTAGTACAACAATCAAAACAAACAACATAAAATTTATACCTAGTGAAATTAACGATTGTTTATTTTTACCAAATTAAATGAAAGATTTTGTAGTGTTGAAGAAAAAAACACAATATCTAAAAGATTATAAAAGTGATTAAAATTAGTTTCCAAATGATTAAAAAATACAATTATTATTATTCAATTCAAAATTAGAAAATCAATTTTAAAAATTTTCCTGCAAAAATATTAAGTTTTAACTTTAAGTTACAAAAAGCAGACAACGGATGAGACCACAAAGTATAAAATTAAAACATGGACATTTGTACAAAATTAAATGGAGGAATTTGTTGTGGTGAATTAAAGAACACAAGGCAAAAAAGATTATTCCGTTCACAAATATTAATTTTGAACATTTATTTAAAAAAATCACGCAGCGAATGAGACCACAAGGTATAATATAAAATTACGTTTAAATATACCACGCGAAAGAAAAAGCAAAGAGGATTTGATGACAGTGTGAGCGAGACCTCCGAAAACGCAATTATCTTCCGTCTCGTGACATCTCTGGTGTACTTTGTGATTTTAATTAGAGCTGTGCCAAATCGTTCATTTAAGTGACCGCTCATTTTCATTCATTTTGTAAAAAAGAACGAGTTCGTTCATTTCGTTCATCCGCTCTTTTCAAGAAAAAGAACGAAATGCAAAAACAAACAGTTTATTCGGTCAATAAAAAGAGACAAATGCAATGTTTTTGTTATTTTTTGGCAAAATGATCAAAACAAACAAAATAACACAAAGGAAAAATCAGCAAGTAAATTTGTTTTGCAATATTAAAATATTTTTTTGTGTGACATAAAATAAGGAATTTGGAAAATATTAATAGCATTAAGAAGTGTCCAAGATGTGTTTCTATTTTGCCACAATTAAGTCTCTGCTGGTAAATAAATCTATGGCCAATGAATAAAAGTCAAAAAGCGGGAGCAAAAATAACTTAATTACGTATGTGAGAAGTTAAAGCAGTTTAAAAAATTCATACTGGTAACACTGTTACTAAAAATAGATAAAAAGGCAAATGAAAACGAGAAAATGACAAAAAAATCCCACATGAACGATGAAAAAGCAAAACAAAACAAAAAAAAGAGCCAAGTGCGCTCGTTCATCGGTCGTTCATTTCGTTCAATTTATTTTTATGTGTCAGTACCAAAACAGCTCAGTAAAATGACCGGCTCACTTCGTTCATTTGAGTGATTCGTTAAATTTTACTCGTTCGTTCATGAACGACACAGCCCTAATTTTAATAGTCATTATTCACTTCGATTTGAAGCGGAGATCTGTCAAAAACAAAATGTAATTAATGTCAGTATTATATTTTTTTAACGAGCTCGCTACCGCCTGCAAGGAAAAGCAATGTTATTTTTCCAATTATTAAACTTTGCTGTTCTATGAGGTTTTTCGCTGAAGGAGGACATCAAAAAGGCGTGGGCAGAGGCTACGAGGTGGTAATTACTCCACTAACGTTTAGCAAAGTACTTTTAATCTCTGGATGCTATAAAAGAGCAAATGTGCACAGCATGGATATTTTAACCATCGTAAAAACAGACGAGCATCCTTGCTCAGCAGTTTTACTATTTTCTTTGGTGTGACCTCCAGCTCTGAACAGATTCTCACGTATGTCTCTTTTCGGGAATAAAAGACGAAAAGTTTGTCCACGTGAAACTTTGGTATTTTGTTTAAAAAAAACCAAAGTTTCATGTGAAAAAACTGAGCTTGATATTTCAATTTGTCCTAAAGTTCTTATTTAATATTTCAAAATGATAAGCAAATGTTGTTTTTGAACTTGTAATTCTTAAAAAGTTTGGATACAAAAACTACCCAGCAAAAAAAATTCGGAACTAGTTCCAAAGGTTTACCACTTTCATTGCATAGTGAATTTAATATTCTAAGGCTTTTGTATATATATATACAAAAATGTTCGAGACAACCTTTTAAGCGCGTACCATTCAGTTATTTGGATGATTTCCGTCCTATGACAACTATATGTTAAATTCATTGTTCATCAATGCAGTAACTAATGATTTGTACTGTAATTTGTTGCTGGGTAATAACATCAAGAATTTATTATGTACTTATTTATTGAATTAAAATATAATTTGCAAAGTGATTTGCCAAATATTGCTGTGAATGTACTCGTATATGATATACGATATGTAGGTGAGCACCCATATGAAGATTCAAAATGTAAAAGGAATTTTAATAAAACTTCTGTTTACTTGAATTTATTTTGTCGTGTCGTTCTTTCGTCATTTTGTTCAACTTCTTTGAATTTCAAATTATCGAGAGTCAACTGTTCGTCTGTTCACCTTCGAAAATTCACTCAAGTATTTTAAACGACAAAACTCGTTTTCTGCACGTGTTTATCCTGTTTCCTTCTCTTTCATGATTCTGTTTAAGAAAACATCATTAAGTTATTAATCAATTATCTTTTTAGTCTCTTGAAAAGTTTGTTCATGACCCAAATTTCATCCCAAAATACATGCAGACTGAGAAAAGGCCTTAAATGATAAATTTTTGAAAGATAAAAAAACAAAATTTTGAGAATAACAATAAGTTAATATTGAAAACTGTATTGTATTATCAACATATTGAGTTACAATTAAAAAAATTAAAATAAAATATAAGAAAAAAATAAGAAATGATGACAAAAAGTTGGTCAGCACATGAAAATCTTCAAGTAAATCCAGTGCTTTATTCATCTATTTTCATAGCAAATCGTTATCACATCAAAAAATAACCGTTATTTTAAATTTTGTCAAAAACTATATATTTATTCATCAATAATCCCCCTCAGATATAATACACTTATGCCAGCGTTTTTTCCAATCCTCGAAACACTTCTGAAACGTGCGTTTTGGTATCGCCAACAGCTCCTGTGTCGATTTTTCTTTTATCTCCTCAATCGTAGCAAAACGCTTTCCTTTCATCGGTGTCTTCAGTTTTGGGAAGAGGAAAAAGTCAGCGGGGCCCAAGTCCGGTGAATACGGTGGTTGAGGCATGATAACGGTTTTGTTTTTGGCCAAAAACTCACGCACAAGCATCGATGTGTGAGCTGGTGCGTTATCATAGTGCAAAATCCATGATTGTTTTTTCCACAATTCTGTGCGTTTCTGACGAATTGCTTCGCGCAAACGGCGCATAACTTCAAGGTAGTATTCCTTATTGACCGTACGATCTTGTGGCAAGTATTCATGATGCACCACGCCATTGCAGTTGAAGAAAACAGTGAGCAAAACCTTTACATTTGACCGAACTTGACGTGCTTTTTTCGGTCTTGGTTCTTCTGGACGCTTCCATTGGGATGATTGGGCTTTGGTTTCAATGTCATAGCCATACACCCATGATTCGTCACCAGTTATGACCTTTTTGAGGAAATCTGGATCGTCGTTGACGATGTTCAACAGCTCCTGAGCGATGTCCATGCGACGTTGTTTTTACTCAAAATTTAGCAATTTTAGAACAATCTTCGCTTAAGCACGTTTCATGCCTAAAGCATCCGTAAAAATTGCTTGGCATGAGCCACGATATGCCAACATCATCAGCAACCTCTCTGACAGAGATTCGATGATTATCCAAAATCATTTTCTTTACTGCTTCAATGTTTTCATCGGTTGTTGACGTACTCGGGCGACCAGGACGAGCATCGTCATTGACATCTTCTCGGCCTTCCTCAAACCGGTTATACCACAATTGAACTTGTGTTCTGTTCATAGTAGACTCGCCAAACGCCACAGTCAACATTTCAAATGTCCTTGCGCATTTAATTTCATTTTTTACACAAAACTTAATACAGTTTCTTTGATCCATTTTTTCGAATAGTAAAAAATCGAAGAGCACACCAAAACACGACTAACCTTTTTATCTGTCAAAAACAAACTGACAATCCAAAATGACTGATATTGTCAACATATATAACAGACATGTGTACCAACATAACAGAAAAAAAAATGCGAAAATCGAACATACGTAACTCACGAAATTTGAAAATAACGGTTATTTTTTTTATCAGACCTCGTATAAATATTGTCTTTAAAAAATACAGAAAGCTTTCAAAATTACTGATAATTTTGCAGCCACTCTCGTTCATTGCTAACTATGTAACATAACAGATAAATTCTGAAAACAAATTTTTTCCTCTGTGCATTTTAATGTTTGTCTTGCTTTTTTGTTTATTAATAAAATGTTTTGTTTTTTCTATTATAATTTCAAATATCGGTCAGTGTAACAAAAACGTTTGCAAACCGTTTGTCTTAAAATAAAAAAAACTATTGACAAGTTGAATAACAAAACCAGCAGCAAACAAACACGAATAAATATTTATTTGAGCGAAGATGTTTTAATAAAATTGTTTATTAAACACAACAAAACTCAATAATGGATACAAGGAAATTAGACGAAGAGAAACAGGCGCAAGTGTATTTTTCAATGAATAATTAAAACTATTAAACTTCTAAAATATTAAATATGTATGCATGTATTTATTTGAAATGTATTGATTAAACGCCATTGGGCACACTTTAATAAAGGATTGCAGAATTTTGCATTCGTATTCAAATTCAAGGACCTTGACATAGATTGAAATATATTATTATTATTGCAATATGAGACTTTAAGTATTTTTAATTGGAAGAGGTGCTTCCTTTAAAACGAATTTTTCAAGCAACTTGTTGCACTTAAAATTTATTTTAAATACATTGTTTCCTCTAAGCAGAAAGTACTATTTTCAAAAGTAATATTTTTAAATTAATTGTCCTTTCTTTAAAAGGTACTTCTTTAAATTAGTAATTTTTGTAAAGGGTGTTTTATTGAAAGGTATTTTTTAGAAGATAATTTCAAAAGAGCTTACACAACACAACGCTTATAGAAAAAATAAATTATTGAGAATTACAAAACTACAAACATAGTAGGCCCAGACACTTTTTCTATAAGAATTCCAGCCTCGTAATTGTGGTTGAAGTCTACTGTTGAGACGTTTAAGCAGCAATGAAATACATGAAGACGCGCTTAACCAACAACAACAAAAAGGTGGCGTTGGCTGAAGTAGTTAGCACGTTTACCACAAAATCCAAGGTCCTGGGTTCCAGCCCGGTTCTGACAGTCATTAAATAACAGCACCATGCATTTTTTTGATGTGCATTAGTGTCCCTTTGTATCAGTTGTTGTAGGAAACTTCAAGAGATAAAGGCGTAGACACTGGTCCCTGAACTACACC
Source organism: Nowickia ferox (assembly GCA_936439885.1). Lineage (NCBI taxonomy): Eukaryota > Metazoa > Arthropoda > Insecta > Diptera > Tachinidae > Nowickia > Nowickia ferox. The sequence goes on along the minus strand of OW387023.1, from coordinate 44,477,453 downwards.
GGCTTCAGCGGATACTAATCCGAATGTAATATCAGAGCACCCTCCTTAGGCAGCATTATGTAGCAGAGTGAACAGCGAAGTAAAATAATCAATTAAATGGCTACTAAACAGCTTTGAAAATTTAATATGCCTCATTGACACCAGAGGCGCTGCAACACTGCATTGTTAAAAAAACGTGCAAAAGGCAGAGTTATAAAAGAATGAAGCTTTCCTCTCATGTCACCTCTAGTATCCTCTGTGCTTTCTAGTACAAAAATCAAAAATTTTTGATTTGCATGGGCGCGGTGCAGCTTTAATAAGTACGATTAGTATTGTGTTGCAAATATTATAATCTGAACAGCTGATTTGCAAAACGCATTTTTACTCCAATTCATTTGCAAAATTTGCTTTATATAAGGTACATTTTTGAAAAAAAAGACATTTTTACGATTCTCTTCACCAACGGTTCCTAAAAAACTGTTCTAAAAAATAATACAAGTTTTTATTTTCATTCTATATTCTTTTTATATTTTATTTAATTTTTGAGCACTGACGAAAAAAAGGGTGTTATAAGTTTGTGGTGCGTATCTGTGTGTCTGTACGAGTCTGCGTATAGACTAAACGGCTGGAACAATTTTGATCGAGAGTGTTCTTAGCAATGTAGCAATGTTTGAAGAAAATCGGTCTAGCCGTTTCGAATATATCACACCTTTATTGTATATATCGGAGGTTTTTAAAATTTAACATTTTTGCTATTCAATTTCTATACGAGTATGTACATTAGACCTCCCAAAACATTTATGGGATGCCGAAAGTATTTATTTTATTCGCTCCACCGGTAGTTTCTGATATACTGGTCAAAAAATTACATGTGCCGTAATAGCGTGCAAACCAACCATGTGCATTGCACTTTTCACCCAAAAAAAAATATAAACACTTTTGTCCCCATAACTTCCAAATGCGGCGTTTTTCGGAAAAATTTTCTTCAACAATTTTTGTGCAGAATAAAAAGTGCAGTATTTTTCCTGTACATAATTTTGCCGTAACTATGGCCAATCATGCTCCTTTAATGAGATGAAACTAAGTTTTTGGGAAGACTTTTTTCAACGGCTCTAGCTAAAAATTGGATCGCGATAATTATGATCCGTTTTCAATATTTTATAAAGTAAGATCTGTAGATTATTTAGCCCCATTACATTTGGTCCAAATATGTACAATTTAATAATATAAGGATCAAAACATCACATTGGAATTTATCTTACAGCTCGTGATGTATCTGAACAAAACTCTACATGGCCATGTGATCGAGTGGGTAGTGTGCATGCCCGTCATGCAGGAGGTTGTCGGTTCGAATCTTAAAAAAATTTCTGATTAAAAATAAAATGTCATTGCATTTGTAACAATAAAAAAATTTGTGAGTGTTCATTCTTACATTTAAATGCTGTAATGACATTTATATATAATTTATATTATTCTACATCGAATAGGTCCCTATGCGATAGTTCAGTTACCAGTCACAAGGTGCATACAAAGTATCAATTAACCCCATCTTAGGCCATCCCCATGTAAAAGTGACTGGTCGGCTTCATAGGAAGTGTTAGAACTCGAACTGGTCCGTATCACTTCAGGACCGGTCACGTGACTAGTCGTGTGTCAGTTCCATTTCCTGCAGAGCTATTATAAGTCATGCTAGATAAATACGAAATTAAGTAACGTCTAAGCCCATTGCATTGTAAAAGCATATCACATTCAAATTTAAATTTGTATACAAAGTGTAATTACCAAGTTTGATGACTAATGTATAATATTATGTATGTACGTATTATATTGCAATCAGATTTTAAGCTATCCTTTCATATTGGCTGCCATTTGGCGACATATACATATATTTAAATCAGCTGTGAATTTTTTAACACCTTAAATAATTGGCGACTTCCTGTTAGTGACTTTCGATCTTGCATTAAAACATCACATTATGGCGCTGCTGCCTCTGTAATGTTCTTACAACTTATTTTAGCATCTGTTCATAATTTTTGAAATGTAATTTTTATTGATTGAACAATTTGTAAAGTGTGTAGGTGAGCATTGAAAAGTTAAAAAAAAATTAATGAATGAAACAGAATGAGTGAACGGAAAAATCGAAGTGGAATTGATTGAAGATTTTGTGTGTTGTGTTGCCATAAAAAAGCTACATTTAAGTACGTGTTTGCAGTAGTTGAGATGAATCGAGTCGAGTGCATGTTTTTTTCTGTCAAGATTTGCAATTAATTGCGAAACTAGTTTTTCTTGAAATTAAGAAATTGTATGTATAGTTTTGCGAGGGTTGTGTAGGGAGTAGACGTCTGCATTAAATCATTTGTTTTTCAATTCAAAGCAAATTATAACAATAAAAATACACACAATATTGCTTGAGTACAATTCAAATGAAATGAAATTAAACCAAAAGTAATTTGAGGGGAATTGGCTCATGTCTGGCTTGAAGAGAATCGATCACGATTGCGATGATTGGGCCCCTTATTTGAAAGCACTAACAATTGAGGGAAGCAATGAATTGCTTACTTGATAATAAAAGCTTCTGCAAAGCGCTAACGTAATGCGGGCTCTCCAACAGTGTAGAAAATTATCACAGAACATTTTGCAAACTAGTAACTTTTGCATCTGAGTATCACTTCCTTTAGCACTTTAGTAAGGCAAAATATTCATGGCTTTTTGGAAGCCATCGAAGTGATTCTGTAATATTGTCTTGTAATTTTGGATGGGTATAAGAGTGTAAGACCATGGGTATTTACCTGCATAACGTTCGCTGAAATGCATAATCACGCAACTACACTTTTTTAAATTAAATAGGAGGGAGAAAAAAACTTAAAAAATTAATTCATGAGACTGAACTAAACCTTCGGTATTTTAATTTTGTTCAATTCAACTGATTGTTATGGCAAATGTGTTTCGATGTAATAGCCAATAATTAATTGAAAATGCGATATTACATTTTTTGCTGGTTACTTAATTGTCCACTTCAGCTGACGATATGTGTGTCTATTTAAATATAAAAATAAATTAAATTGAAAAAAATTAAATTATACAAATTCTACATAAAGGAGATTGCAACAAATTCGATATAAATAAATCATTTTATTATTACGAACAAAACCCCGTTAAAAAAGTTTTTGAAAGTTTTACTACTAAACGTTTTTTAAAGGCATAAAGTTTCGAAAAACACCCTTTGAAACACTTGTTTAATTTAATATACGACCCCTATAAAGGACGTAAACTCATTTTAAGGTTCTCAGTAGTGCCTAAAAATTGCATTTTTTAAGATATGTATGTATGTACAGTAGAATCCCGATAACTCGTAGTCGCAAGGGACCGACCGTTTATTACGACTTATTGAGATTTTCGAGTTAGTGAGATTTCGACTTATCGGGAGTAAAATTTAAAAAATACGTCTTAGAGGGATTTTTTTTTTTTTTTTATTGACGTTTTATGAGAATTTATAAGAAAATAAATAAATGAAAAGAGTTACAATGTCAATACATATGTATTAATGTAAAAAATCTGTAATTTGTGTTTGATGTGATTTTTGTACACTTAAACGATCAATTATATTGTCCAGTTTAAAAATAACTTCAAAGGATGCATCATCAGTTTCTGTTTGCATAAGAAAATCACGAATTTTTTGAACGCTAGATTTGGCACATTTAACAGAAACACGTGGAATTTCCACATCGTTTTCATCGTTGTCGTCCTGTTCATCAACTTCTAAGCCCAAAATATCATCATCCGTCAAAATTCCTTCTGTAGCCAAGCCATCGTCAAAATGAACGTACTCATAGAACGTTATGGTGGATTCTTCATTTTGTGGAATTTCATCCCATTGCGGTACGTGAACTATCTCACTGCTGACTACCATTTCGTTTGAATCGGTAAAACCGCAAGCTCTAAAACAGTTTTTTATAGTGGATTTTGAAACATTCTGCCAAGCTTTAAAAGCATAATTTATGGCAGAATATAAATTGATGTTATGATTTTTTTCTTCTTGTATATTTTGTATCATTTGTGAAACTATTTCTTTTCGGTATAATGTTTTAAAGTTTTGGATAATGCCTTTATCCAGTGGATGTATTTTGGAAGAGGTATTTGCCGGCAAAAATTCAACATGAACATGACTTAAATCTTCATCAATTTTGTGTGCAGGACAATTATCAACAAACAATAAAATTTTACGATGTTGTTTTTCCATTTGACTGTTCAACATTTTAAGCCATTCATTGAATAAGATTGCAGTCATCCATGCTTTCTTGTTAGCACGGTAAGTGACGGGTAATGTTTTCACATTTTTAAAACATCTAGGTTTTACTGATTTACCAATTATTAGTGGCTTTGGTTTCTCTGTGCCATCCATATTGGCAGCAAGCATTATTGTAATGCGGTCCTTACTGCTTTTACCACCATGGCACTTTTCACCCTTTAAGCTCATAGTGCGATCAGGAAGACACTTGAAAAACAAGCCCGTTTCGTCCGCATTGAAGATATTTTTTGGGTCAAAGCCCTCTGTGAGTTGACTTAGCTTAGCACGCCATTCTGAACACGCATCATCATCCACAGAGGCACTTTCCCCGCAAATTTTCCGAAAACTTATGTTATGTCGCTTTTTGAACCGATCAAACCAGCCATCACTCGCTTTAAATTCTGGAAAACCTAATTTTACAGCAAATGCTTTAGCCTTTTCCCTCATAAGTGCTCCGCCGACTGGTATGTTAGAATGACGACACTGCTCAAACCATTTTAAGCTATTTTATATCTAGCTGCAACTTCAACTTTTTTTCTCCACTCGATACTGCATTAATAATTTCTTGTTTTGTTTTTACGCACAATGTGTTGCAACTCCGCTTTGACATTTTTACTTAATGAACTGAAAATTCGCTACAAATTCAAGTTGAATAGAGCAAAACACTATGGTAAACACAAAATACATAACGGTAAATAATATGATCATTTTACGGCGACATAATTTTTTTGTTTTTTTTTACAATTACGAGTTAGAAGAAGTTTTAGTGAGAAATTACGACTTATAAGACGTTTTGCCAAATTGACTTTGCAAAAAAATTATGACTTATTGAGGGGACCGAAATGCATGCATTTTATACGAGTTACCGCGATTTTTTCAAGGGACCGACCAATTATTACAAGTTAGTGAGATTTACGAGTTATCGGGATTGCGAGTTATCGGGATTCTACTGTATGTATGCAATTTTATATCACAAAGAATTATAATTGTATTTTTTGCGAACGTGTAGAGAAAATTATGTAGGTTTTTTCAGTGGGTAGACATGAACACTGGATATCGTTTTCTTGCAAAAAGTTTAGTTGGCCTCCTTTAGAAAAGCAAGTGCGATATCGAAATATAAATATGTATATATCGTAATTAAAGACTAAAAATAACACTAGACATTCCTGGATTAAGCCACTTTCAAGCCAAAATCATTTAATGCTCTTTCCTGTTTATGTTACACCACACATTTGTTTTATTTGTCATCGATTGTTAATTTGTAAATCAATCTTGTTGTTGTAGGTTTATTTTAAAAATTGCAAATCAAATCAAATTACGATTTGAAAACTATGGTGTGATTTGAAAGTTGTTTGAAATGCATTTAGTCGAAGGATTAAGTTTTTATACTCGTATAACATTAATAAAAAATAAAGAAAAGATTTAGAAGAGTATTTTATCGCGCAATGTTTTTGTAACAAAAATTAATCAATTCAGAGAGCGGCAACGAAAAGTGTTATTAATATCTCACATTAAATGGAAACTAAATGTATTATTACATGTTGTAAAATAGACCTGATTCCGTTCTTACCCGGATGTTTGTATAAAATTTATAAGAATTTATTTTATTTTCAAAGTCCTCTTTGTTATTAATTTTATTTCTATATCAATTAAATAATTAACCGATTTTGAACCTTCAACGATTTTTGTAAATACAACTACGAAATTCTTAAGTTAAAGGAAAAAACAGAAAAATATTGTTGATTAAATATATCAACAAATAGTTTTGTTTTCAAAGTTATTTCATCAACTAAAGTTATTCTTATATTAACAATGTCAATTGTTGAATTTCCGGACAAATTTTGATTATCATAATTGTTATATTAACAATATTTTTTATACATAATCAAAACCCTAGAAACGATTTTTTCCCTGTCTGCGAATAAAACTAAATGTCTTTGGACGGAGTCGAACCGGCAGCCTCTGGACTAATAGACTAACGTACAGGGTGTCCGCCGGGAAGGTATACTACTTTGTTTTGCCGCCATTTTGGTAAACATTTATCTTGACAGTTCATATTTGGCAGTCGTGAAGTAGACCCGTGGTAAATTTATCATGGAAACGTGTTGTAATCGTTAAAACATTTTATTAAAATCGTTTACTGTGACGATGAGAAAGTTATGTGAAATTTTTGGGAGAAACAACGTGCCAACAAAACGCACTATTTATCGTGTAGTGAATGATTTCGAAAAAGAGGGTCTGTAGGTGATAGGCCCAAGCATAGACCACAACGTACTGCAAGATCAGCTGAAAACATTACTGCTGCTCAAGAAAGTGTTCACAACAATCCATCAACCTCAATTCGACACTGTGCTCAGGAGCTTGGTCTTCAAAAAACAACTTTGGCTACAATTTTGCACTTTGTTTCCATATAAGATTCAGTTGACACAATAGCTTCTCCACAAGACCATACGCCGCCGTATATATGCCAATTTAATCAAAAATTATAAACAAACAAAGTAGTATACTTTCCCGTCGGACACCCTGTACTTACCTCTCGGCTAAAGAGCAACTCGTTATTAAATATGCAAACAACAAAAATATGATTTCTTATGGTTCTTCTACATTTGCACATTCCGTTATGATATAATTTAACAAATAATTTTGTTTGGCAATTTAATTGAATAAAAAAATTTAAATTTGTTATATCAACAAATATTAACAATTTCTTTTGTTGGTTGCATTTTGATGATATTTTTTTCTGTATAGTGCTTACATGATATGACAAAGTGTGTGTCATGACCATTAAATTTTAAAATACAGACGAACTTCTCTACGAGTATTTTTTCTATATTATAAATCCTTTAAAACTCAGTTTTCTCGGCACTTCTCTTTCTCTATAATGAATTTATTTACTTAGTATCTTTCTTTGTTGTGTGAAACGAGAAGTGTTGTTTCATATGAAAATAATCGAAGAGGCCGCAGTATAAAATTTTGACTGCAGGATTTTCCCTTTACAATAGATACAAAGGGTCTGTTCGAGAACCAAGCATGGCAAAGTTTACTACAATTATGAATAATGTATTTCATCTACGTGCTGTTCTAAAAATTAACGAACTTTTTAAACAACCCTCGCTGCAATCAAAACATGCAATTGACAGTGCTTTTATGGTAAAACCAGCAAAAAGTAAACAAACTGCCAACATACCATTTGGTGCTGCCAGCATCACGCTGCCAGCCAACAGCATCAATTCAATATCTTGGCAGTTTGACCCAATTTTTTATGTCCAATAAAAGACAAAAAGTTCAATAAATAATAAGAGGGCAGGCAAATACGAGTACATATAAAAGGTTTTCGAGTTTTTCTCTTAGTCTCTTTAAACAAAAAAGTAAGATTTAATTGATTTGAATATAGAATTGTTTAAACTTTGTTCTTTTTTTAGTTTTACCGCATTTGCATTGTACTTCATTGAAACCTTTTTGAATTTAGAAATCAGTGGCAATTTAATTGTCATTAATTGGCAGCTTAAGATAAAAACTAAACCAACAAACAACCAACCCATAAAACAGTCGTTTTTTTATACAAAATATAAATAAACATCAAATGGTAAGAAGTAGTACGGTAATACCCCCTTAATTGATTTTTCAAATATAAATTTGTTTTTAGTTTATTAAACGGATAAATCAAGTATCCGATTTTGGTCGATTGATTCACTAAAACAAGTGGAAGCTTTTTCTTAAGCGTGTAAATCAATTAACCGGGTACTACTGTATCAAATAATATATCTAGCCGTTTCTCGTTTGTAAGTGGTACGTACGAATTTGTAAGATACGACTTTCAACTATAATTTTAGATTTAAATTTTGTTTTTATTTTCAATTAAGTTCAAAATGAATTTAAATTTAACGTGCCTATTTGTCATACAATCTTATTTTTAAGATTTTGTAATACCTTGGATGTTATTGGGTTTTGTGTAACAGAACCTTCAGTATGGAATTTTTATGCCAGGTATGATGATTATCAATAATTAATTTGAATTCCATTTGTGCATACTTTTTACACCCTTCACCAAGAACGACAAGATTATATCGTTAGCTGAAATCCAAAATCACGCAAATACACATAATTATAGGGGAGAGAAAAAACTAAGCAAAATGATTCAAGTCACTGAAGTAAAGTTGCTTTCTTTGTTTTCATTTTTAATTCAGCTGATTGTTATGATAAGGATTTTAAGATTTGTAGAAACATTTAATTAGATGTAATACTTAAAATTTGATTAAAAATGCGATTTTGAATTTTTTGGTATTTACGTGGTTTTGCATTTCAACTAACGATACGAGGTTTGTTCAAAACGTATCGCGAATTTTGAATTTTCACGGGTTACGTATATTCTAATTTAAATTTTTTTGTGGCGTTATGTTGGTACTCATGTAACTCACTTATGCCGAAAATTTCGGCCGTTTTGAATGTTCAGTTAATTGTTGACAGCTGCTTTGCTTGCACGTGTTTTGGCTCGTCTGCGATTTTTACCTATTAAAAAAAATGGAACAAAGAACCTGTATCAAATTTTGTGTGAAAAACGAAATTAAGGGCGCGGTTGCATTCCGAATTGGACTGAAGCAACGCTTATCAGTGGTAAAAAATGTTTTCAGAAGGCCGAGAAGATGTCAACGACCAAGAGCGTGCCGGACGCACGAGCACAGACGAAAAAATTGATGAAGTGAATAAAATGGTATTGGCCAATCGTCGAAACACCATTAGAGAAGTTGCTGAGGACCTAGACATATCGATTGGCTCGTGCCATTCGATTTTTAGCAATGATTTGATCATGAGACGGGTCGCCGCGAAATTCGTTCTGTAGAACGATGTTTATTTAAAAAATAGAGGTTAACAGAGGATTTCCCCATTTAACTGTAAAAGAAATAAATTTCTGAAAATCGACTTGAACGCTTAAAAGTGCTCTCCAACAAAACAGTAAAATATCACTTAAGCACTTTTTCCTTATTTCTACAGAAATATCTTTATTTTGGTGTCTCTGAATATAGTTGAGGAAAGCCTAACCAAGGCAGCCTTTTCAGTGTTTTATGTTCAAATTCTTGTCTATTTTTTTCTGTGTATGATCAATTAAATAAATAAATGAGAAAAACATACGTATTTTTGTACGAAATTAGATATTTTCTGTTACGTAACATTTTCAAAGACCCCAGGAACAGTGTTACCATTTTAATTAAGAGGCGGGAAATTCAAAAAGACACCGAGTTGATGACGCACCTTTGTATTTAAACTTCCAGGATGATGAAAGTGCAAAATTTATAGACATTGTTCAAAAACACCAACTTATTTAGAGGTTTATAAGTGCATATTTTAATCCTTAACTCAAGATTTCGGCGATATTTAGAAAAATTCAAAAACGGATTGTTGCTTTCTATACTCGACAATACTTAAGATATATACAGACGATTGTAAAATCTTACAATATTGTCAGATCTGGCAATGTGCTGACAATGTACTGGCAATAAAAAATTGCCAGCAAAAGGTAGATTGTCAGTTCACACGGTTGTATCAAATTTGTCAGAAAATCTTACAATTTATTGCCAGACGGTTGTATGACAATAAATTCATCTGAAAAAATCAAACAATCAGTCAGTTCACACGGTTGTCATATGCAACAATTGTCAGATCGCTTTTGGTTGTGTTAAATGTAGAAAATGAAAAAATAAATTATTATGAACCATAAATTAGCAATTGCAATGATTTTGTCGGCATATATTTTTTTATTTATATTTTCTTTAAAATAAAGCGTATGCAGTGCTGCCCATAGAAAGAATTCTCTTACAATGACACCATTGTCAGATGCATAAACTTCGCACATCTGACAATATTAAAATGTCTGACAAATATCTGGCAATAATTTTACAATGTGTTCACACGATTGTAAGATGTCTGACAATTTGTTGTCAGCTGCTAGTGTTGCAACGATGTCAGACAAAACTCGCCAGTTCACTCGGTTGTAAGAAATTTTTACCAAATTTTACTAACAATATTGCAAGATCTGACAACCGTCTGTACATACATAGCTTTACCAGAAAAATAGTAACACATGCCTTTTATCTTCTTTTATTTTTGTTGCACATTGTTATCTTTCAAAGCGTATTTTTATTTTAGTGTTAAAGGATTTTTTTCTAAAAAGCATTTTGTAAGTTTACTAAGGGTACTTATTTAAAATATATTTTTTTAAAGGTACCTCTTCGAAGATACTGTTCCGTTCACAGAAAAAAGTATTCACCAATTAATGTTTTCAATTAATAATTTAATTGATTCAATTAAATTTTTAATTGTATTAATTAATTTTAGTGGAAAAACTTAATTGATATTATCAAATTGTTTATAGGTGAAAATTTAATTAATTTTTTAATTAATATTACAAATATTTTATTTAATATTACAAACTCATTCATATTACTCTTTTGTGTGTTCTGTTTTGCTATTATAAAATAATTTAATTTTCTTAGTTGAAATTTTTAAGTATTTTTATACTTATTATTATTTATTTATTTTCTTAATTATGTATCTTTTATAAACATGTATATATGTATATTTTTTCTTTTCAGGTATGTGGTGATAAAAACTTAAACAAATTCCCTTATGGGTAAGTTATTTTACTAGGATCTTTCCTGCTTAAGAAGTTAGAAGTGATTGCAGGATAAAAGTCTATGATTTATTCAAATAAAAAATGATTTCCATCAATTAAAAAAAAAATAAATAAATAAAATGAATTTGGATTTATGATAGTGTTACCATTTTTATACAAAATAATGCGGTCAGAAAAATATGAATAAATGTTAATGAATCGAATTTGTGTGAAAATTTAAGGGATCAATTAGTCAGCATTTAATAAGTGGACTTTAAAAACTCTAAAAACGATGCCAATATATAGATCACAGTGATTAACTGCTAAGTCCTCTTGCACACACGTCAGGTATAGCTGATCAGTTTTTGATCAATTTTCTTTTGAACCTGCATTCGTGTTCATACACACCGTCTAGTTTGCTTCATCAATTTGCGTTGTCGTAGAGTATTACGAATGACAAAACAGTACGAAAAACAAACTTGACTGGTACGGTCAAGTCTGTACTCCCCTCCATTCTCTTTTCCTCTCTCTCCTTAAAATTCAAGACTGGAATAGTCAAACCTGACTTGTGTGAAAGAAGACTAAAGGCTCAGTCAGCCGACTGTAACGCAATGTAACTGTAATGTAGGAAACAGCTGATCGATATTTTTATATGAAAAGTAGGTTACGTTACATTACATCTCTATAACCATTTTCATTATTTTTCACATAACAAAATCGATCAGCTGTTTCCTACCGTTGCAGTTACATTACATTACAGTCGGCTAACTGAGCCTTAACTATTAAAAAAGTAGTTTACGTTTGAAAAAGCAATTCAGTTTCGTCATAGGTTAATTTTTGTTTCTTTGTGTAAATAAACTCTAAAGGCTCAGTCACCCGAATGTAACGCAATGTAACTGTTATGTAGGAAACAGCTGATCGATATTTTTATATGAAAAAGAGGTTACGTTACATTAAATCTTTATAACCATTTTCATTACGTAAATTATTTTTGCGTATGCTAGTCATTTAGTTGACTATTCTAACTCATCTAAAATTGTTAATGGTTTTGTATTTCCATCTTAAGAATTTCATATTTTTTAATTTTTTTCCAGCAAACACTACCAGTGTGCTTCGCAAAGTAAATGGTGGTATTTATTATTCACATCATTTTGTCATTAATTAAAATTGTGTTGGTTTTCTAATGAACACATGCTCCATAATCCCTTTCAAATAAGAAAAAAAATTTAAGCCCAGTTTTCGAAATTAAACAAATAAATAAATAAATTTATATTTTTTTAGTTCCTAATTGCTGAAAAACTCACCCATATTGGTGTTACTTGACGCAAATGACTGCTATGTGACCCGCAGCCTTTTGTGGATGAGTGACAGAAATACTATAGAAAACAAAGCACAAGTGTTAAATTCATCATCAGAGGGATTAAAATATTTTAATTTATTAACACAAAATTATAATATCTTTTTTTATGGTATGCATACATATATGAGAAAAAAGGATGTTGATATAACAACAATTGTTTATTTTGGTGCGTTTAAATTCTAAAAGTCTCTTTGTGAAGGGTAATTTTTCTGTTGTTATTAGAGATGGGCCGTGTTTATTCACATGAATCACGCAAGCATGTGTGATGTTTTTTTTTTAAATCAAGAACGTTTTGATCAAAATATTTTTCTAAGAAACTCACTTCAACCTCAATTTTATCTAACCATAACGCCCGTTTGTCATCTAACTCGTGAGAAGTTTTCGCATCAGGAAAAATTAAATAAATATATTCGTTGTCATATTCAACACAGGGTTATTCATATGAAAACTTAAATAAACTTAAAAAATATCAACAAATAGAGTTTATTTGTTTCTCATTCTGGGTTTCACAAATTGATAACAATTCCTTCGAGGCATTGGGTTAACATACATTAAATTATTGATGAGAAACTTTTGAGCTTATGGAAGAGAGAGACGAGCAAATAACCTAAAAATTTGCTCAAGGAATATTAGCGTGTCAAATTTCTTACATCTTATGAAAGCAAATATTGGCAAGAGCTAAAAAAAGTAAAAATCCTGCATGTACAATCTTCATAAAATTCCAAATATAATTCTCTATTTTCTGATGTTTTGAATGACACAATTTATTCATAAATGTGGGAGCTTATTAAAAGCTTTTTTGAAAATGTGATCCAAGTGGTCTTTAAATTTATTATCTACTCCACATGTTTCGCTACAGTAATCATATTGACGGTGTTATTGTCATTAATTCTCTGTAGATTTTTAATATCCGCTATCGAGAAAACAAAATGGCTTGAAAAATTCAATGTAAGATCCGTAACTAAAGTATGGTGACTTATCCAACATCGAAAATCTTATTATAAATTATTTCTTAAATTTTCTTATCTTGTTAGAGAACGTTATTAAATAAATAAGGAAGAGTCTAGTCTTAGGACACCCAGTGAGATCCATGTTGCTGATAAAAAAATAACCGCGATTTTCAAATTTCGTGAGTTACGTATGTTCGATTTTCGCATTTTATTTTCTGCTATGTTGTCCGATTGTCAGTTTGTTTTTGACAGATAAAAAGGTTAGTCGTGTTTTGGTGTGCTCTTCGATTTTGTACTATGCGAAAAAATGGATCAAAGAAACTGTATTAAGTTTTGTGTAAAAAATGAAATTAAATGCGCAAGGACATTTGAAATGTTGACTGTGGCGTTTGGCGAGTCTACTATGAGCAGAACACAAGTTCAATTGTGATATAACCGGTTGAAGGAAGGCTGAGAAGATGTCGATGACGATACTCGTACTGGTCGTCAAGTTCGGTCAAATGTGAGGGTTTTGCTCAATTCTTCGACTGCAATGGCGTGGTGCATCATGAATTCTTGCCACAAGGACGTACGGTCAATAAGCAATACTACCTTGAAGTTATGCGCCGTTTGCGCGAAACAATTCGTCAGAAACGCACAGAATTGTGAAAAAACAATCATGGATTTTGCACCATGATAACGCACCAGCTGAAACATCGATGCTTGTGCGTGAGTTTTTGGCCAAAAACAAAACCGTTATCATGCCTCAACCACCGTATTCACCGGACTTGGGCCCCGCTGACTTTTTCTTCTCCCAAAACTGAAGACACCGATGAAAGGAAAGCGTTTTGCTACGATTGAGGAGATAAAAGAAAAATCGACACAGGAGCTGTTAGCGATACCAAAAAGCACGTTTCAGAAGTGTTTCGAGGATTGGAAAAAACGCCGGCATAAGTGTATTATATCTGAGGGGGATTAATTTCAAGGGGACAAGATGGTTATTGATGAATAAATAAATAATTCTTGAAAAAATTTAATATAACGGATATTTTTTAATCAGACCTCGTATAAAACAAATTTCATGTGTTCAATAACAATGCAATAAAATTATTTGTTTTTTTAAAACATTTTATTTATATTTATAAACCAAAATAAATTCGCCGCAAATATTTGCATGTGTGGACATTTCACAAATGTAAACGCAGACTTAGCACCGCTGTTGTCATCTGGCATCTCCTTCTTTACGAACAAAAAAAAAGTTTTCGTGTTCTTGAAAACTACTAAAAAATATAAATAAAGAAATCAAAACAAAAATAAATTTATAACTGATTATTTATATCGATTATTTTTGTTACAAAAATCACGTCCTAGCTCCTGTGTCTTGCTAAACTACAGATGCTGGTCAAGTTAGCCGCATTTGATACACTTTTTAAGTGTATAAAAATCAGTGAATATCTAAAATCGATTTGACGAAAATTTTTTATGTTAGTGAGACAATTTAAAATTTTTTAAATTTTTAGTTGAACTATAGTGAATTTTAATCAGAAATAATTTCTTAGTCAGGCTTAAGTTCAGTAATTTCAATTCTTGTTGAATGAAATATTTTTATTAATTAATGTGAGTTTTCTAAAGAAGAGAAGAAAAATGAAATTAGACTTTATTAGCTGAGGGAAATACCGATATTTTTCTGTGCAGCCACGCACTTCATCAGCACCCAAGTTTATCTACTGGGGTAGAGAATGTTATTAACATCAGCTATTTAACGCAAATTTTCAATGAAATGGAATATGAGAAATGTTTTGTATACAATTATTGATTTACCTTTGGTAAACACATTTGTAAGTATCACTATTCATTTTCTGTTTATTATTTATGATTAAAATTTTTTATGTTGTTGAAAAAAACCAAATGTTTTTTTTCAAAACTTTTCTTTAAAGATATGTCTTGAAAGAATCGGCCATGTCACAGAGTTCAATTCCGTTCGGAAACGAAATTCAATCCACCCCGAGATGTCAAGACCTAGCCAAAGCATACCAGAGCCGCCAATATGTAGTCTGGACACACCTGACAAATATCACTATTTAAGTTTTATTCTTTAGACACCAGCTGCTACAGAAATGAGGTGGATTGAGGTGGCAGCAATCGGTGTGTGGTTTTGAGGTCAAAAAGTGATTAGATTAGTAGTTTAAAATTTGTTCAAAACAGTTTTATGAAAATTTTATTTTTTGAAAATACCATAGATTTACTATCTTAGGATATCTAAATAATCTTATACTTGGGCCCTTTTTAAGTCATTAGATGTTCACGCGAGTCGAGTCTGAACTGTTCGAAGTCCAGCGATCACCTTTGACTGCAACGTTTTGGTTGGGATAGTTTTTGAGGCAACAACAATTAGTTGAACACGACATCATAATGCTCTTCGATCTCAATGTGGCAATTTTGTTTGTTGACGTCAGTGTTGTCAGATATGGCGATATCTCGCCAAACGTGGCGACGAAAATTTATTTTTGGCGATGAAAATTTTCAAATGGCGATTGGCGATTTACTTGACGATATTTGAACTCCTTGGCGATATTTTTGGCGATATTTTACGATTTCAATAAAATAGAATAATGTTATGAAATTTTTTTGTAAAGAATTTTTTCTACAACATAAAATATTTCATGCATGAAGTTCTAAATGTTGTGACTCTTTATCTCAAACAAAATTTTCTGAAATTCAAGAAGTTTAAAAAATATGGCCCACAAAATCTCATTTGATATTTATAAAACACAGTGAGGAAAACTTTCTTTTATTAATTAGAACCAACATTTTGATAATGATAAGCACCAAAAAGCCTGCACGAGTTCTCGCCTATGCCAGCCATACACTACACAAGTTCAGTGCTCAAGTCTGGCACTGAGTAAAATAAGCTTGTGACACATTATACAAGTAAACTGTGCAGTTTTTATTTTAATGCTCTATAATGCAGGCGATTCTTTGTATAATAATTCTATAAATTCTGTCCAGAATATTTTTTCGGCGCTCATTTCTAGTTTTGAACTCTTAAAAAATCACGACACAACTGAGCGTTTGCAACATATACTACACAAGTTCACTGTACAGTTTTACAAACTTGAGGATATATCAAAATCATTTTGATATTTACTCAGGTCACTACGTAAATAGCACAACAACCACCATACACTACACAAACGCACTGTACAGTGCCAGACGTGTGCAGTGAACTTGTGTAGTGTATGGCTGGCACTAGAGTGTATGAATACAACGATTCTGCTGGTACTTACCACTTCAAGGACATGATATGTGTACAAATACACATTTAAGTAAATGTTACTTCAGTTTTATCAAGAAATTTATATAATAATTTTTATCTTGGTGTTCAAGTTCAGTTTATCCTATTGGGATTGATCTTTTGGAATAAGTTATTTTTAATTATTTTTTGTACTCCACTATTTATATGTTAATGTAAACACTTTTCTTAATTTTTCTTATATAGTATAATTTTTATGTTTTACGATAGACATTACCTGCTGAGTTTAAAATTTATCAATATTTGTAATATAATTACAAAATGAAAAAATATTTTTGTAGCTATAATTTAATGTTTTATTATATTGGCGATATTCGACAAGTCATTTGGCGACAAGGGTCAAAATAAATCTGACAACACTGGTTGACGTATACTCGCATATTTAACTAAACTAGACTTGTATCGACCTCTTTCAGTTGCTCGTTTTTGACACAAACCAACGATCAAATCAATGTAATTTAAATGGGTTTGATCAAAGGTTTGTGTCAAAAACGAGCTACTGAAAGAGGTCGATACAAGTCTAAACTAAACACTAGCTTTGTCATTGAAAAATATTTTGTTGCAAAATTATTGATCGAAAGTACTCCTGTTTTCAGCACATTTACCAAATGTACGATGTTCCCGATGATATCAGTCTATTGATGATGAAACGGCTTATTAAACGAGATATAAAACACTTATCACTTATCGCTTATCACGAACATGTCAAACAGTATTGCCAACTTAAGCTCGTATATGTCGTACAACTCTCTATTTATAGTAGAGGTTAGAGATCCAGTGATCTTTGCTTAAAAGCTTAGAGTTATTTTACTTTGAAAAAAAATTCGATTTGTTTTCAAGTTGCTGACGTGCTAATAAAACGACGAAATGCTTTTTGCTTAAAAACTGTGTTTTGGTTCTTTAAAAACGCCCAAAACTAGCGAGAAAATTGCTCAGTTTGGATAACTGCTGCAGTCACAAAAGTCATCAATGATTTGTAAACTTCTTTGATCCAGGAACAGGCATGAAAACATCGTTCATCTCTAATTTACAGCAAATAAGACTAATGATCTCGAACATAAAAATACAAACTAATAACATATTATGTAATAAATTGTTAATTTCAACTAAGTGTCTACTTTAGTGTACTTTATTACAAATGTATGAAATCTTAAATTATACCGTACATAATGTGCCGGCCCATTGTGCTTGAAAATAATACGTATTAATAATTAAATAATTGCCAGAATTTGCTTCAAGCTTTTTCCCACACCAATAAAGCACACATAAACATAAACATATCGATGGCTTATAGCTATCTTATTGATTCAACATACAACTTACAACATGTTCGTTGTTGGTTCAATGTAACTGCCGGAAACGATCAAAATTCATTTGCATAGATGGGTTTTTAAATTAATTTACTTGGGAAGAAACGAAATGAAATAAATAAATTAAAATTGCTTTAAAAAACCCACCACGAATATGTTGCTGCTGTCAATAATATTAATATTTTTTTTCAAAAGTCAGAAATCATCATGAAAATAAAATAATAAATTCAAAAAATGCTTCAACTGCTAAAATCAATTATTTATGCTTTATTTAACATTTTTTCTATATACGATTGTTAACATAATATTATTTGTAGTCGACAACAGACCCATAAT
Source organism: Nowickia ferox (assembly GCA_936439885.1). Classification (NCBI taxonomy): domain Eukaryota; kingdom Metazoa; phylum Arthropoda; class Insecta; order Diptera; family Tachinidae; genus Nowickia; species Nowickia ferox. Next base: position 44,459,328 of record OW387023.1, on the reverse strand, counting down.
GAGACGTCTACAAGTTATTGTAACTTGTTGTTGTTTCAACTCAGGCCCTTAAATAGATCCTAGAAAATGTTTATGTTTGTTTGCAAGTTCTGACGTTTTGTATATCTTTACAATATGTTTGTTTTTTGTGGCGGGCAGCTGCTTATAATATTTCACCAAGCGTAAATATTTAATAATTAAAAATTGTACTTCCTTTTCCAAGCCATAAATTAAAGCAAAACGAATAGTAAATAGTCTACAAAAATAGACGTAAGCAATTTTTTGTATTAAAAAATATTTAAGATATTTTATTGTTCCCAAGAGAACGAAAATGTAATCAGTCGATTACAGGACGAAAGTTTAAAGTTTCTCTTCCAAAATACCACATTAAAACTAAAAGCTTTTGAAAAGATCTGTTAAAAAAGTTTTATTATACAAAAATCTCAAACTGACCTTAAGGTCACTGGATTTGTATTTCAGTGTATATTTTGCACTTTTTAAAAATACTTGAATTTAAAATTTTTTCATACCAACTGCGCCTTTTCTTAGAGACTATTTTTTTTTTGTTTCATAAGGTTGGTTTGTATTTTAATTCATTAAAATATTTTTATGATAATTTAAATGATTTGTAGATTAATTTCATTTCTTGGAAATTAACACTCCTAAAAAGGCACATATATTTTGCAACAAGAACTTTTAAATAACAAAGGAAATTTTCTAGAGGTTTGGGAAAGAAAGATACAGAAAAGACCTGCATCTTTTAATATTAAAATTGTATAAAATTATCTAGAGCTCAGCACAATTAAAGGATTTTGGCAGTAGAAAATAATTTATTATTAAAACATTTGAGTGAAGTAACCAGGTATACCAGCTGCAGCAGAATTGTTTGATTCTCCCCTTAACTCCATATATATTAAATTTGTAAAACATTAACTATTCGGAGCTTTAATTTATTATTTATCTTATCTTCTACCCCTTTTATATCCAACTTAACATAACTTATACCAACCTATCGGGTTATACATATCAAAGTGGTGAACACTAACTCCATTTCTGGTCTAGGATAACTTAACTATCCACCTCTATTTGAAAATAACTTGTGTTGCATTTTTAAAGAAATTAAGTTTTTATCTTCCGGTGCAGCCCATCAAGAAAGGAAGAAACTTGTATTGAACAGCTTGGGACCAAAAATATTTAGCTTCCGAATGAATGTAGCATCCTCTTGGAAGAAATATCTTCCGTGAAATAAGATGGATCCGGTAACAGATATTTGATCGTGAGCGTCCTAGTAAGGGGGGAACTATGCGCAACAATGTGAACATTGACTCTCTATGCGGCTCTTACCCTCTGAAATGTATTATTGCTCAATTAGCCTAACTCCCTAATAGAACATCATTACTTCTTTTCAGTATACTCAAGACACTGCGACTACTAAAGTTATCACAAACACAATTTCGCGACCCCATATATACGACCTCGATAACGACCTAGTTCTAGTTTTCAATATGAAGAGGAAAAATTATAGTAGCATACCTTATATGACTCTACTTCGTTCTGAAGACTAGCAGTTTATGTCTTGTGCGCGATATGTACTCCAAATGCTTCTGGTAACTTCCAGCTACGGGAGTAAAAACTGCACTCCTCTATCAGGAACAGGGTTAGGTTCTTTTCGGATAGCACTTTTATATTTCTCTTGTTTTAAGTATTGCACTATGATTTCTCTCTCTCTATCTCTCGAAACTTTTTTGGAACTCACAGCTGACTGCGGTTGCCTTCATACACCTTCTGGAACGCCTTCTCTTTTTTGCATAATGTTATGCTAATCTAACCTTACCTAGACTAAGATAAGTCCACATAACATATCTTACAGAATATAAAGTAACCTGACCTAAGCTAGCCAAACCCAATCTAATTCAAAGTAAGCTAACCGAAATATTCCCATTTCAACAAACACTAATCTAACACTTTCTAATCTACCCTTAAATAAATTAATCTAGTATAAAATAACCTTACCCAAAGTAACCAAACCTAATCTAAACCAAAATAATCTAACCTTACCCAACTTAATATAATAAAGTTTAGACCAATTTTACTGAACCCAACTTAACGTAGTAAAAGAAGCTTAGCATATCGTGATCTAACATTGTCAAACGTGACCCTATTGTACTTTGCATAACATAACTTAACTTAACCTTTTCTGAACTAACTTTACCCAAGCTAGCCTTAACTAATCAGTTTCAACTTAATCCAATCTAGCCTTACTTTACCAAAAATAACTTAACCTTGACCAACTTAAATTAACTGAGCCTAAGCAAACTGAACTTAACCCAAATTAATCTAACCTCTTTTACGTAACCCCACCTAACCTAATCTTAACCAGACTAGCTTAACTCATCTCAACAGCACCTCACTTTACATAACCTAACATAATCTAAATTATGCTTACTAAACCTAACATTACATAACTTATCCTTACCTAACCAAATAGAACTCATCAATCAAGCCTTAGCTAGCCTAACCTAACTTACCCAACCTAACCTAAGTTTACATAAATTAACCTTGTGTAATGTGCATTATCCTTAACCAACTTAATCTAACATAATTTATCGTTACCCAATCTAACCTTACCCAATTTAATGTAAATCATCCTTACCTTATTCTACCCAACCTAGTCTAGGTTAGCATATGCTAACACAAGCCTAACCAAAAGGAGTCAACGTATTCTAGACTAGCTTAATACTTATATTTTAATCTAACCTTACCCAATCCAACTTAATTTAATCTCATATTACCTAGCATATATTTGCCTTAATTTAACCCAACCTAACTTAATCCATTTTAACCTAATCCAACTTAATATAATATAACTTAGTGTAAATTAACCTAACTTATCTTAATACAAAACAACTTGACCTATTCTACCCAACCTGACCTAACTTAACCCCATCTAATATAACCAAACCTAACTTATTCTCCCCTAATCTTACCTTACCTAACCTAACCTATATAGATCAGGTTCTATCAGACCTAAACTAACTTTACTTTGCCTAATCTAGTCTATCTTTACCTAATCTTACCAAGCCTAACGCAATTTAACTTAGCCTCAACTGAACTTGACCTAAACTAGACCAGAACAAACCATTAGTTTTATAACTTTAAAGTATAATCAGCTTTAATGCCAGTATTGCACGACCTAGAATGTTTCTTATCTGCTACCTTGCAGGAGTACGTGTTCAGACATCTGTGCAATTGCTGTACTTGGACCTACACTGTGATGTACAACTGGCAAATTCTCTAGACTTAATAATAGGTTTTAAGTAGTTCTCAAAGCACAACTGCCAGGATCTCATAAAGGAATATATAATTCATATAGTAATGGTAATTTTGGTAATCTCAATGAGCAAAAAAACGCGTGTGGCTCATATTCTATTTTTATAACAAGAACAACAATATGCTGGGATTTCATAACATTTACATAGTAAAAACCAATGAAAGCTGTGTACATACGCAGTCTTCCCTTACATTAGCACAAATAATGCTAATTGAAATAAAAATAAATCGTCTGGCCATTTGTCCCATAAATAACCCGATAAGACATACCGACAGACCTAAATACGTCAACCTTCATGATTTCTTGGCATACAAACAACTTCTGCATGGTCTATTTTCAGTTCTTTGTTTAGCGACAACGAAATCATTTTAAAAAAATATGCATATATAAATGGCCTAAATTTTTACTCAAATAATAAATATATAATTTATTTTATGTTTACTTGATGATTGTTTTATTTTTAAATTAAGGAAAAAATTCGCGTAACAAAATTTAAACCATTTTTTGTGTTTTCTCTTATTTTCTTAAGCAAACAGCAAAAGCATGATCACAAACATTTGTTTGTAAAAATATATAATCGTATATAAATGAATAATTAAATATATTGCAGACAATCTGCGAATTACAGCAATAAGTTCTCGATTATAGTTTTTTTTTAATTTCCTAATGGGTCAAGGACTTGTCTAATTATGATTTATTGTAATTTTATATTTGCAATATTAATTTTATTTTGTTTTTCATTAAATTCAACCATTTGTTATAAATTCTGTATATTCATATGCCAAAATATATAAATTTAGCCGGCTGTTTTCTAGAGGTGGCAGAAATATACCAAGTCATACGTTACTTATTTCAACTCATTTGTACTTTGTTGCAAAATGGTTTCCATTAGGCCATTTTCAAAATTTTTCTCATGGGCCTATCCTTTCACAAAACTATCTTTTTTGATTGGAAAGCATAAAAAATTGATTCTTATAATGTTGTTTTTTTTTAAGTTAAAATAATTTTCACTATTTATTTTCAAGATTAAACATGTGTCAATATTCACCTCTATCGTGAACATATTTTCCCTGCAAATATTTCACCTCCTTGCCAAATTGCAATCGTAAATAGTTTTTCTTTCGAAGTTCGCTTCCTTTTTTGGTTGACGTTATCATGAGCCATATTTTTCGCCGTGATTTTTTAATTTTGCATTGGTTTAGTTCATTTTTTTCCAAACGAACTGAATTAATAATTGCGTAATTTCAATATATTCTTTCAGCTAAGTCTTTAAATATTTATTTTTAGGACAAGATCGGCAATTAAAATTAACGATTTTTATGAATAATTCCCTGCAACATTGTTGGTTCACATACAGTGAATTAATAAAGAACCTTTTTTTCCACTGCACCTAGAATATTTGTGAACACAATTTTATACTTAAAAATATTTTATTTGAAACCCAAAATATGTGTATTTCTTATTATTTAACTGAATTTAGTTTGATTTTCAAATAATTTTTAAGTTTTACAAACCTTCTTTCAGTTTTTTACATTCACTGCCAATTGACAGCCGGAACAAACGTTCGCAGAAAATTCGGGATAGTAAATTACCGTTCATGGAGAATGAAAATTTCATAATATGGGTGATTATCTCAAAAACTGTTACGTCAGGTCAGTTCTAGTAGTCGCTAATAAACTGTCTGAATACTTATACAGATTTGAATTTAAACCAAATGAGAGTTCTATTATTATATATTGAGTGCAAAAGACAACAACAAGATATAATTTACTTGCGCATTAGTTAGTAAAATATTTTTTAAATAAATTAAATTAGACATGCTAACTTTTATTCTTTATAATTCAGATAAGAAGAAACTAGTAACAATGTTCGTCAATAGTTCATTTTAATGTTTCGGGCGACGCATAAAGCGCATGTAGCGTTATATTTTTCCAATATGTAAATGGAAACTCTGTTATTTTATTTAGTTAAATAACCGAAAGTAGCCACATAAATACATACACACATATCGTTGCCTTAATATACAAAGGCCGTAACTCATTATATATTTGAAATCTAGATTGTTGCATTTTTTGGTACAATATTTGTTATTTTACCGAAATACACAAAAAACTCGATTTCGATGAGTTTGGACCTTTCTATATTAAGGTAACGATATGTATATACATAATCAATTTGTATTTTACAAATAGCAATTTCTTTTCTGGCAAATATGTTGCATATATCGTCGGTTGGTTATTGGTTTGCTGCAAACATAATGTATTTTGAATATACTGTGCCGCAAACCAATAATCAACCGACGATATGTTAAATATTCTACATTTCTGTATTCGTTGGGTACAAAAAATACAACTGTGGGAACAATTTTCAATTTCTTTTCTGAATATGTTGCATGAAAAACATGTAAATATGTTACATATTTTACCCCCACTTTATTTTAGGTGTATAATACTGCCCTTCTTTCTAACTGTGGTAACGAAGGTTTTATTTTGCATGTCATGTTTATAGTTTCGAGAGATGGTTTCTTAAACACAAAATATAAAAATTATTATTATAAAAATGAAAATAAATAAATATTTATTTAAATAGTGTGACTGTTTTGATTTTTTTTTTTTAGACATAATTAGTGATGTCAATTGTGTTAAAAAAGCATAATAGTGTGCGAAAAACCTCTCAAATAGCCTTAAAAATTACCAATGAAGTACACTAATGATAAAATGTAACCGTTGTAAATAAAAGCAGCTAATTTTGTTCGATTGTAGAAGATAATATGTAGCACTTTGAGTGGTTCTAGGTAGCATTTAAAAATCTTACATATATTTAGTGTAACATATTTTTCTTTCAGAAAAGAAATCTCCCTAAAATAATTTAGAAATAGTTGAGAGCCAATATTATAAATTTTTTCGTGTCCGAACAATATCACCCGTTGTATAGTGGAGCTGCTTATCAATGAATATTTCTGTAACCGGACATTATTATTAAATATTTTTTCATATTCATCTCTAAAAGTCCTCCAAAAGCAATTAATGAACACCCTTGAGTTGCAATTTTCATAATTATTGTTACAGATCTATCACTCACTCAATTGTAATTAAAAATTTTTTTTGAGAACAATTTATTTTACAATTTTCTATTGTTTCCTTTCCCTTTTTATTACGAAAAACTTCCTAAGCAATTCAGCTGATGTTGTAAATGGCATTACATTTTAAATAACAATAACAATTTCTAAATCTTGTAAAGACTTCACTTGTAATAATTATTACAGATCTGTGGCAACCCGCCAACTTTACATAAAAATGCATCACTGTATTAAATACCAATTTTCGCAAATTATATACATATGTTCCTTTTTATTTAACTTTGGCAAAAAGCTACTTCCTGTCTCTCTCTCTCTCTTTTGCAAATCGCCAACACGTGAACACGCCTTCATTATTTTTACTTTATATTAAATAAACTAATATTAAATTTTAATAATACCAACAACATAATTAGTTTTAATTAAAACCACTAACCCAAAGATCCATCAAAATTTCCCTGTAACATATTATGATCATTGATCATCGTCATTTTGTATATGACCAATAAAAGCAATAACAAATAATTAAACGAACATAATTATACAGCTGTTCCACTTTTGTTTTTATTTTTGTGTGGTGAGTGAAGAAAACCAGATAAAATAAGAGTAGTCCCCAGCGGGAAAAGTTAATGTATAAGAAACCATTACCTGCTGGCATTTATAATTTTTTTATTCCAGAATTCATTACTGTTAACACATATTCATGTCCTAGAGAAGTAGTAAATTATTCTAATGCATCCGAAGCAATAATTATATCATTGATTTTTTAATGCAATGAGTTAGCATTATACTACTTATGCATTCGTAATTAATTACACATATGTATGTATGTGATCGGGAAAGTTAAAAGAGACCTATGGGCCGAAAAAATTGAGTTTTACTTATTTGCTGATTCTTATAGCATACAACACGCTCTTTGTAATACAACAAACAGCAGCTTTCTAACTATGTACATTAGTTTTGTCATTAATTAGCTTCATAATACTCTTTTGACAAAAAAAGTAAAAAAGAATCCGATGTGACAAACTTTTCTCCAATTGATCTAACTTGCCCGAAACTTATCACTCAATGGTTGTCACTGATTACGAATCTGGTATTAGATGATACAATATAGCGGATAAGTGTTTTAAAATCGTTCCTCTAAGGGCTTTTGCAAACCAGTTGTTTTAAAAATTTATTGGGATATCTTTTGAAAATTTTAAATGAATAATTATAATAGATATATGTTTATCCGATGTTTTTAATGAAACCACCAGCAAATTTATAACTTTATTATTTATTTTAATATTAAAAAAAACGCAATAACTTAAAAAATAAAACTAAACTTAAGCTAGTTCTGCTTCTTACATATTATTTTCTTTGATTTAACTTTTGATTCTGAACTAGTGTTTCTTTTTTTCATTTGTACATCTACCAATTTCTGATCTTTATTTTATTTTAACCTAAATTTGTTTTGGTTGTGATGCTTCATCGTAGGGTTTTCTCATGTCAGAAACTAAGTCTCGAATATTCCGCCGTTTTGAATTTTCAAAATTTAATACCAGATTCGTAATCAGCGACCCCGAAACCCTCCGGGGAACGAGTTTCAAGCCATAAAAGTTTTCAGGCACATCAAACTCAACTTGTTAGGTCCCTTTTAAATTTCCGTGCCACATATAAGTAATTAATTATTTATGCATTAATTAATAGAATCATTATTTGTTATTTTGTACTTTGCTATTAATCTTCTCCAATGCATAATTTTTAAATAAAATTTTGCAAAATTTCTTTACTTCAATTGAACTTCACTGGTACTCGTTCCAACATACAACGCGTCTTCGAATAAAAATATCAAAGTTTGTAGATTTAATAAAGGCAGCGAGAAGAAAATGATTTCTTTTTTTAATATAAAAAAACCAGAACACTTATCACAAGCAAAAATAAATATATTCCTTCTTATGCAGATATGGTAATGCACGTGGTAATCAATGTGTAATTTTTGTGTCTGAGCAAATCATCAAGATTCCACAGGAATGCATTCTTTTATTTTGGAAAATAATTCATTGTTTTTCTGAATGACCACTTTTCCCGTTGGGTCACCCTTTTTAAAAATTATAATAATAATGCCACACTCATACACACATATGCAAGTGCAGAATTGATGTGTTTATGTTTGTTGCTGTTGTTTTTTATGTTGAAAACAAAACTAAATGTAATGATGCTTTACTGTTGGGGGTGTTCAGGGTTTCCAGATTTCTTTCGACTGACATCTCCAATTTTTAAATTTTTATCCCGAAAATTCCCCAAAAGGCAATTTGTACTAATTTTAAAATTTCTGGAGATGGATCAAAAGTGTCACAACAAATTCCATTATTTTTAATTTTTATATTAATTCGTAACATAAATTTTAGCAATTCGTACTGAATTTTGATTCTAATTAAATTTTTTATTGACTCCATTGCCAAAAAAAAACGAGTTCAATGCAAGCTTTGCTCGTTGATGCACAAAGTAAATTTAATATACATATACTATACTCTACCAGTTCTTTAAACGGTCGTGAGCCAGCGGCATCTTGATATGAACAAGCTTCTGCCCAAAACAAGTTTAAGTTGTTTGTTATTTGTATATAAAAGTGTAAGCATCAAATACGGTAAAGAACTAACTACCAAATAATTTGTAAGTTATATATATAGTACATACTTACGTGTAAACAATAAAATCAGCTGATGAGCAATCTCCCCAATGGTAGTACCTGTTTGTCTTATAAGAAACCTTATTAAAATCTTGCTAACAACAAATGTTAAAGACGAGTTCCTTGTTACCATTTATCATTTTATATTATTTATGAATTAAAAAAGAGCAATTGGAATATGTATTGATATTAAAATATTCCGAGAAATAAACAAAATATTAAGTAAAATATAAATCCCCAAAAAATCTCATAAAATCTCCAAATTCCTCAATCCCCAAACAAAAATTCTTATTATCATTTCGAAAAAACAAATCCCCGATTTGGGGATAAATCCCCTAATCTGTCAACACTGGGGGTGTTTAACCGATGCCAATATCAACAGCAACAGCAACAAAACCCTTCATCAACATAAATATATTAATATAATGATTGCCAGGGATCAAAATAAAAAAGAACAAATCATCACCACATTGACAGCAACAACAAATACGAATACATATTATGAACTTCCGAGTATCATAACAGAGAAGTAGAACAAGAGCTGTTTTTATATGCTCTGGTGTTAAAGAACAATAACAATATTATGGAGAAGTGTAAGCAAAACACAAAGAAGCAACAGTAGACAAAATAATGTTGCTTATTGTTGAAAGCATTTTGTGTGTGTTTTTTGAATTTTATTTTTTGAATTTCATATTTTCAGTTCTAACCAGAAAATTTCTATAAAGGAGCAACATTTACTTCAACACCGGCCAAAAAGCAACATCGCGGGGAAAACCTTATATACTGTGAAATAAATTTTAATATCTTTTCTCGATAAAAACGTTTATGACAAAAAATAGATTTTTATTTTAATTTAGTGCACATATCTACAGATTGAAAAAAGATTAAAATTTAAAAGTAAAAAAAAAAATTTCGTTTCATACAAAGCAGTTAAACTATAAAAGGATATACGAAAAAAAAACAAAACCAAGTTTTAGATTATACACAAATATGTGCCTATGTACATACAAAAATATTAAAAATATCTCGGATATAGTCTAAAAACTGCATAATATAAAATATATGTATAAATTTAGGTACCTCTCAAACCCGCCAATCAGTCCTTCTCATACAGAGAAACCCATAGCCGCAGTCTGCTTAAAATTTTAATATTCTGTGAATTTTAATTGAAGAAAAAGAAAAAAGAAAATAAAATGTCTTCGTGTAGGTTGCTGTTGCTTGTAACTAGAGATGGGCGCGTGTTGAATTTTTCCAACACGAAATGACATGAACACGAATATCCAGATGTCCAACACGTACGAAACACGCACGCGAAATTTTTTCAAAACACGAAACTGCACAACACGCACGAAATCAAATTGAATAGCAAAAAAAGGATTATTTTATATTCAAATAGATACATATTTTTGTTTAATTTCAGAACTTTAAGCTTAAGAGACCCCTACACTATCAAAAAATTTTATAGTTTTACGTATTTGACGATACAAAATATTACATTTTGTCTTTACTGTAAATTCACACATACATATTTTAACACCAAAAATCGTTTCGTGTTTATCGTGTCCATTTTGCTCAACACGATACGACCCGAACATGCATGAAATCAGATTTTCTGTCACGAACACTTCGTGTTGAGTCGTGCGTGCTCGTGTCACGAAAAAAAAACACGACACGCGCCCATCTCTACTTGTAACTATTAAACCACTTTTTTGTTGTTGTTCTGAACTGTCTCCCCTTCCTCAACATCATCAACAACGTCATCATCTTCGTCAGCAACAACCATGTCTGTCAAGCAGTCACTTTTAGTTGTTTTCATACTGTTTCCTTGGGATGATCTTCGTCATTATGATGGAGATCAGCAGCATCTTTATTATGGGTTGTGTGTAAGAAAAAGTCTCCTCTTTATAACTGGATATTTAGTGATTTTTCCTTATTTGTTTCTGCGAAAAAAAACAATGTCTTTTGATCTTTCATTAAATGTATGTAAATAAATATGTATGTGTGCAATAAGAAAAGCAATGAAACTACGAGACTTGAAACAAAAAAACTGTGTAAAAATTCTGGTCTTTGTTGACTTTGTTTTCCATCAATTACAGTGAAAAAAATAAAATAAATAAAGAACCAGCAACAAGGATGTTTAAAAAGGGAATAGAGTTCACACTTCATTAGTACCCATGTCCACTTAATTAGGTTATGAACATCATCTATTAAATATGAAATGAAATTAAAATTAAAAATTAATTTTAATGAAATTGAATACGAGAAGTGGTTTTTATTGTATTCAAAACATACTGTTTAAATAATTAATTTTTCAAAAAGTTAGGTGATTTTGTATAATAAAAACTCTTTCTCAAAAAAAGTTATCCATGAGGTGAATTTTTAAAAATTGCTTCAAGCGGTAGTTTTTGGCAAAAAAGTATTGTAGTTTTTAAAAGGTTTTTTATTAATTTTTTTTATAAAAATGCTTTCCTATATGTTAATTAAGAAATTGCTTTTTCAAGAGATACTTGCCCAAAAAGTACTACTTCTAAAAAAATACCTTTCAAACATGTTTTTCCAAAAGTTTTTCTTTTTAATTAGAATCTTATGCTTGCTCGTTTGGATGAGTTCTTTGAGCAAAAACAAAACGATAAATAATTGCCTAATACGTTATTGACTAGTGGCCTTATTCTTATTTGATAAATATAACTTAAAATTATGTCAAATAAGCCCATAGTCCATATTTACACTATTCAAGTCTTATTGCTAAGCTGATTAATTTCTTTGGAAAGAGAGACGAGGGGAAAAGAAACGTTACTGTGCCCTCGTCTCTCTCTCCCTCAAACTAATCAGCTTAAGCAATAAGACTTGCATAGTGTAAATATGGACATAATAAATCTAATTTTTTTTAATGAGGCAGTAAATGTAAAATAAATAAATTTCTGTATTTTTATATGAAAGTTTTGTTTTTAATTTTTGTTTAAAAGTATACTTTTTTAGACAAAGTAATTTTTTTTAAATGTGTTTTTTCAAAAAGTACTTTTTCCTAAGATGATTTTTAAGAGATTATTTGTTTAAAATGTACTCTCCTAAAAATTTAAATTTCAAAAAAAGTTTATTGGAAAGATAATTTTTCGAAAAATACCTCTGTAAAAAGTATCTAATAAGTATTTTTCCAAAAGGTACTTTTTGTTTTTTCAAACATGCATTCTATTGTTTTTTAACATATACCTATGTACATATTTAAAAAAAACTGTTTTTTCAAGAGGTACTTTTTCAAAAAATTCTTTTTCAAAAAATATTTTTTTCAGAAATAGTTTTGAAAAGTACTTGATCGACGACACCGTGCCTTGTAAGGCTATACGAAAACATTACAGCAATCTACCAGCAATATCCGTATTTCTTTACGAACAACAATATGTGGATGTGTGTGTACGTATATGTGTGTGTGTGTGTGTGTGCAAAAGTTTGTTTATATGTAGATGTGCAAAAGCAAAACTTAAACGATCTCGTACTAAAAATCTTTTCTTTGTTAAAACACTCTGAACAACTGTCGTAGTTGCGTTTTACAATCTTTCATACCTTGAATACAGCATTAAGAAATTTAAAAAATACAAATACTTTTTACACAAAGAATGACACCAGACCAGATCAGACGTCGGTTACCGTCGCATTCGTTTAAAAAAAGACACACAATAAACAAACTCAGAAATTTATGAACAAAAAAAGTGAACAAAAAATACGATCGGTGTAAATGACGCTTGTTGGAGTGAGTGAGTGACTGACTGAGGCACAATTCATAAGTGCAGTAAGGCCGTGCAACTTGATTTTGTTACAAGAGAAACAAAAACAGACACTCACACAATAACAAAGATTGTAGCAACAAGTACGTTAAACAAGCAACAACAAAACAAAATTGTCCAAATCATAAACACTTCTGCTGCTGCAAGCAAACATTCTCGCCATTTCCACTCATCTTCTTAACCAAACAACCAACAACCAGTCAGCTGAACGGAAAACGAACAACATATTGTCTCTTGTTGCTGCTGGCTAATCATCACAAGAAGACATTCAGTACGAATTTAGCAAGTGATTGTTCGGTGTGTGTCTTGTTTCAAAAATCATTCATTCTTCATTCCTACAAGTCAGATCAAAATTTAAGCGCCACATACCACATTATTATTATTATTATAATTTTTTTTAATAAACATAATTTGAAATTGACCTAAACAAAAAAAAACATAAAACAAAAATAATGTATTGGAATATTTTAAGTTTTACAAAAGGACATTGAACTTTAAATTTCAAATGATTTCTACTAAAAAAAAACTATTTTTTGCAGATGACTTATTGTCAGTGTTTATTTTTTCCCATTGTGTTTGCAATAGTGTTGATTAAAGTGTTGCTGCTCAGTGGAAGGTGGAAATTTATATGATTGATAAGTTTTTTTCAACAGCAATAAATATAAAATCCAATAAAATTTCATACAAAGAAAATAAGCAAAATAATTAATAGAAAATAATCAATAATGTAACAAAAAAAATTTATCAAAGTTGAAATTGTTTAACGAAAATAATATTATTTTAACTGTTTTGAGTTGGTTACAAATTTAAAAAATGACCAAAATCAAGTTTAATAAATTTAAAGATGCTGCCGTCAAGCATAAATTTGCTACAGACGAAAAATCTACAAATCTTATGGATTTAATAAAGGTAAATATGGTTTAGAAAAAAGTTAAGCATGTTCTTAAAAAAATTGCCATTTTTATATTATATAGAATACAAATTGGTATAACACAGGCTTTTTTGTTAGAAAATATTTTATTTGTAAAAAAAAAATTCATATGCATTTTTATTAACATAAATCTTCATAGGCGTTACTAGTTAAATTAAAATACTTATAAAAAAAAATACATTTGTTCTTAAAAACTAAATTTTCAACACAGCTCATTTAAAATATATATTAAGGGCCTGTCGAACGATGTCGATGCCAAAAAAATTTCTTTTAAACAAAATAAAGGGCCTGTCTTACGATGTCGACATATTTAAGTTTGTCGAAAAACAAAATTTTAAACAAAAAAAAAAATTTTAAATTTGTTTTTGTTCTGAATGTAAATGTGCGACAAGTCGAACGATGTCAACATCGTGGGACAGGTCCAAGTAGTGTATTTCCACCGGCATGATTTAGACAAACCATGATGATTTGAGTAAATCATGTTAATTTATAAATGATTAACAAGACATTTTGCATGTGGCCAAATCACCTCAAAGTAGTTGATTTCTTTCAAATTATATCGAAAACACTATTTTTCGAACTGGATTTATTAGTGCAACCCTACTTTACATTTAAAATTAAAATTCCATCCCTGGCACATCCATCAATAGTGATTGACAATTTCCAAAAAATATTTACTGCCATATCCATAAAAATTTGTCAAATAAACGTCTAATAAACCTAAACTATTTTTTATGAACACGGTCAACTACATGTTGATAAAATTCACATTACAGCTGCTGCGTCCACCTTATAAAATATGTGCATAAACTGAATACGAAATTCGAACATTAACTCACTCACAAGGTCGGTGGAAACACTTCGAAGTGATTTACTTAGGCATACTTGATTTAAGGTGGGTGGATATATACTATAAGTATTTTCATGAAATTAATTTTTAAGGAACAAAGTACAGAGTAGGTTCTCCCAAACCTTAGTTTTTCAATGTGCAATTTTTACACTTCACTTTCCAAACATTTTATATATATAGAATAAACCTGAAATTTCCTTCCTTGTCCGTTTTTGAGTTTTGTCTTTAGTTTTTTTTTGTCATTTGGCAATATTTTCTGCATTGGCGAACATCTTCTATCTTGTCAAATCTCATTCATTTTATTAATATTTTCTTAGTTTTAGCGCTTTTAACCGTTTGGCTACTTTTTCCGCTGAAACAAGTTTTCGTTCTTTTCATGTTAACTGTTTTTTTTCTTGTTTGAGTTCTATCGTTTCAGCGTTTTATTCCGTTTTAATAATTTTTTTTAGGTGTGATCACTTTTTCGGCATATAGTTATATTTTTGGCTTAAGAAATTTCCACGGATATGGGCAATTATTTATTTTTTTTTTGCTTCAACGGTGCATAAGTTTTGAAAATTTTTCAGTTTTGTAGAACTTTTCCGTTTAACTACTTTTTGTTCTTAACGACTTTTTCATTGCAACTACTTTTTAATCTTATAAAACCTGGTTATATCATTAAAACCATAAACAGCTGATTTTGCGTTCACACTGCAAGTTTCTTAAATAAATTCAGGTTGTCTAATATTTTTTTTTAAATATAAAAATAAAATAAGTCCCCTGCCGAAATACGTGTATTTGTTGAAGTATTTTTTCTGCTTTTTATTTGACAAACTGTAAAAGAGATTGATGGAATGGAAATTATTTTTATATTTTTATATTTTGTGAATGAACATTTTAAAATTATGGAACTACTTATACAAAGTGAAGAAATGCTTGAAAATCTAGATATTATATATAAAAAATGCACAAATACTTTTGAGGGGTGTTTGGAAAATTTAAAATACATATTGTTGTTATTTTCGACAATAACTACCAGAAACATAGTGACACTTTCCAGGTATTCCGATTTCAGTAATAGTTGTCACTCAGTGTTATCAGTTGTAATATGAACTAACTGCCTGTTCATATATATCGAAAAAAACCCCTGCGGAAGAAGCCTAGTCGCTCGAACTCTAATAAATTTTCATTCCACTATGTTTTCAGCTTTCTTTCGCTTATGATTACCCACGCTGAAAAATACAATCGGGTTAATGTTTGCAAGGCGTTTCCTAAGGTGTTTCAAACTTTGGCAAATCATCACAAGTTCTACTTTTGGAGTGTTGTACCAACACACAAATGATAACCTCATGATGGGTTTGCCCAACAATTTTTTACGTCGTTGGCTAAACACTATGAAAACCACAATTTAAGTGATTGCCCAACATAATTTTTTTGTCTTGGTGATACATTCCCAATACTTCAAATAATTACTTCAAAAGCTAATTGTAAGGAACTCATTCTCTTATAATTCACAAGCAAATGTATCAGCACTTCAACAAAACCTACTAATGGTATCTAAAAATTTACCTTTTGAGTTTCAAAGATAATCATACGATTTAATGAATTTAGCACACACAATTCCGTTTCTTCTTGTTATATGCTGGTGCAAATACCTTAAAAAAAGTTGTTAGATGTTGAAATGTACTAACATTTTCTAACTTTATTTACTTTCTTGTCGTATTTTGTCTTCAACCAAGTTAGCCACATTAAAATCAAACTACGTTCAAGAATTATTAAAATCAAATGTTGAGCTTATGCCACGATATTACTGCCCTAATTCGTGAATATACATAATCTAATCCATATACCAGATGATGTAATTAACATAGCAGCTCCTTTATCACAATTTTCAGTTTGGGGTATTTAAAGTCAACTGTTAAATCAACTACAAATCCATTAGTATTTCCTCTTGTTAAAAATACCAAATATTCACTGGAAAAAATTTTATACACAGTGAAATTAAAAACACTATTTTCTTTTGTCAACATTTATTGCTATAAAATTACAACCGTTCCTCCTGATAATATCTGTTTACTAAGTAATGGAAATGTGTGTTTTAGTAACAAACTTTCTGTATACAAATGTGATAATATTTAATATATTATATTAAAAGGCAATATTTATTTATTTATTTATTTAAATACTTTACAAAGTAAATTTGCAAAGTATTGTTGCACAAATATGGGCGGGCCATATATTTAACGAAACTCTTGATTTTTTACGTATCCACTGTCATCCAGGGTCGTAGGATTATATCTGTGGTTATGGATGCCAAATTACATTATTTTATATGTTGTTTCACATGTACCAAAAATTTCGCTAATAATATGGACCAATTCCCAATTTTGTTGCTAAAAACAACGTAACTTCTTAATTCATTAAAAAAATGTTTAGCTCTAATGCACTAAATCGACCTACAATTGCGTGATGGAAATTTATTGAAGTTGAAAAAAACACATAGCCACATGCGTGTTACTTTTGAACACATTTCCGAAATATTTTTTTGTTATTGTTCAGTTAATAAAAACTTAAACCAATTTTGAGAGCTTGCATTAGTTCAATGTAAAGAACTGTTATCGACATAAGCTTTTTTTCTGCACACACTTTCAGTGTCCTTTTCAAATTGTTTTTTTAATTATTCTCTAGGATCTTACCTTTAGGGAATTTTTGCCTCAAATTTTCACACAAACTTCTTACTCCACGGCTTCTTCACATATGCACATACGACTATGTTTACATGACTGTTCAAAAAAGGTTTGATAGAAATCACAAAGAGTCCGTAGTATTAAAAATACAGTATTTCGGCTCTCCTGAAAAATATGATTTTTAGACATACGCACTTATTCAAGAAAACACAGATATGTCGTAAAAGATTTAGACCAGAATAAAATTTAAATAGGGCTAAGCATGGTATCACTTTTACATAAAGAACTTATGTACATTAATATAAAAATAAATAAAAACGAAAAGAAATAATATATAAAAATTTATTAAAAAGCATTGGCAAATAATTTTTCAGATTGCAAACCGTAACGTTGGCAAAACGTTTGGGTTTCTTGAGTAAAAGTGCTTTCTCAGTGCAAAAATTTTTGTACGATTGGCAATTTCTGCCTGGGTACGTATGTCACTAGTGCCAATTAGTAAATTTCAGGTATTTTTAGTGATTTTTGTGAACTTACTAACATTTATATGAAAATAAATACAATCGTATTAAATAATGAAAAAAAAAATTAACAAAATAGTCGAACAGCAATCGCGTGCTTTGCAACTACATTCGTTATGTTAGAAATGTGCGAGTACTTTGTATAATGAATATAAAACAATAATCAAAACAAAAGTGTTCAATAATATTTTGATGAATATTTTATGACTTTTCTCTACAAATAAAAAATAAATTGATCAAATGTGAATAAAAAATAATAAAGCGATAAAATAATATGTTTACAAACTTTATTTGATTGTTTGCAAATAAATTTTACTAATCGAAAGGAAAAAAGTAAGTGCTTCATTTTGACAACTCATTCGAATTAGTGGTATCAAAATTTGTATAAAAACACTTATATACGTCATGTTGCAACTTGTCGTTCGAAACAAAGTTCGTACAGAAGTAAGACGGAGAAATGAAAATCTGTTTAGAATGCGCATGAAGACATTCTTTCGACTTAGTGGAAGAGGCAGTAAATGGTTAATATAAAATTCGTTTCAGGCATTGTTTTGTTCGCAACTGTATGATTGTAATGGCATATTAACGAGAGCAGATGAGTTGCAATCCCATGATTTTCTTTGTGCACTTTGTCGTTTGGGAAGCATTTGTTTTGGTTTATTTTATGAACAAAGCGGTTAAAAAATCATTGATCTTGCTGAAACACGTTTGAGGATTGTTTTGTCTATTTTCATAAATAGTTTTTACCCCGTAAAAGTCCAAATATTGTATGTTGTGGTTTGAATTTTTTTTTTGTCATGTTATGATCTCTTTGTCAAGGTTGTGGCTGTGTATATGGTTTTGACTACTATTTTTTTCGATCTTTCACAGGAATTCCAAGGGCAAAAAGAGATTAAGAAAAATAAACTAAGGCAAAAGTTGCCGATTTAGCATATAATGCCTAATTTTTTTAAAATTCAAAACAAATAATTTTCAAAAGGGGCGATAAATGATTAAATGCCATTTTCATTTCAAAGATTATTTAATTTAAAAGTTGCCCGCGGCTATGCCGTAGGTTACCTGTACGGATGCTTCAATGTTGCAATACTTTTTTCAGCATGTTGGCTGATATCTCATCATTGGCAACTATAATATTGTCATGCAGTTCTAGAATTGCAGCTGACTTGTCCCTGTTAATGAGAGGGTTCATCCTCAAGTGCTGTTTCTGTAAAAAAAATTTATATTTAGTCTAGTGGTGTCACTCCAAAACATGAGATTAATTACTCTCTAAGCACATATATCAATAGATTCATGGTATAGTGCGCCGTGCGGCAGTTAACAATTTCTTCTTGAAACTATATTTCAATTAAGTAAATTCTTCCATTTTGGGCAAAAAGAAAGTCGGTAACCTTCATCGAGTTGACGTATCGCGATCAGCAGCAATATTTTCCTTCATACGCACCTTTCGCACAGGGGTTGGTGAATTAATGTTCAATAAGGTGAAACTGGCGCGAAATTTAGTAATAATAGCTTGAAAAGCCTTTTCGCTGGGTCGATTATGACGACCATGCATTATACGTAATTTACGAAATACATTTCTCATACAGCACAAATTTTGATAGTAGAATTAAATTTACTTGCAAGCTTTATTCGTTTGTTAGTCTACTCCTGGTGAAGTGGCAAGCCTTAGTGAGCCTTTTTGGCATTTAAATTTTTAATTTGACCCCCAAACATGTGTCATTAAATATTCTGATAGATCATCAGCACTTGGGTAGCGGTATGCAAGAAAAAATATCTTGCCTGAAGTGCAGCCGTGGACGTTTTATTGAAAGTCAACCTTTTGTATGACTATATTTATGTTTTTTATATGAACTGTAACCTCTCTCGCTCACAAAGATGCAATAACGTAACCTAAAGGGATTCCCATATATTTACATATAAAAAATTTTTATTAAAATCACATATGTAATTTAAGGAATGCGCACTTCATAACGTTTCATCTGCAGCTGCGAAACTACAAAAATACATCTACGAAAAGGCTCGTTGGACTAAGCGCCACGACCTTTTTTTGGCATTTTTATTAGAAGGTGTGTATCCTCGACAATGATGCCAATGATATGGGCAAAATAGTCCAAAGTATAATTTTGATGGGAATGAAAGTTTTCATACCATCAAAACAAATTCCGATTAAGCCCAGAGAAAAACTGTGTTCTAATTAGACATGCAAAAATGTAGTCAGATCTAGAGGGGAGGCATTCAGTATTTGGGGAAACAGTCAAAATACCGATACTGATTTACTACGCAATAGGGCGAGATCTTCGTGTGCCAAGGTACTGAGGCGTTAAAAAGCTTTTTATGAGCAACGTCTCCGTGCTAAAGTTTTTATTTGTCCCATAAAAAGAAGACGGTAATAACTCTGAAAATTATCACCCAATCGCAATATGTTCTGCACTTTCTAAAGTGATGCAAGGTATGGTGAATTTCCATCTTGTAAGGTATCTGAAGTCCAACAGCTTACTGAACGACCGGCATTACGGCTTTTGTAGAGGTCGCTTTACGGGAGACTTACTTTAACTCCTCTCTGAGAAATGGTGTAAATCATTCCAGGTGGTGGCTCTAGTTATCTCCAAGGCGTTTGATAGAGTATGGAATGGCGAACTTTTGTTCTCTCGATTTTTATCGTTGACATCTCATTAAACGAGTTCAAAATAAATTCAGGGGTACTCCAAGGTTTCGTTCTTTTACCAACTCTGTACCTTTAATCCTATCTATTATTTCGCAGATGACAGTAGCATCTGCCATTTTTTCTCATTCAGCAATATACCAAACCTGCCGGAGGTTGAGGCTATGCGACAAATTATGAATGACACTTTGAATAAACTACGATTTATTAACAATTTCTGAATGAGGTCATGCCACTAGGGTTGATTTTAACGCTCGTGAGACCCATTGTTTTATATAGACACATGACTGAAAATTCTGCTACCTCTGTAACTATGGGGGATATAAATATTAAGAAATCGGAAGCTCTTGATGTTCTTGGCATGAAAATTCAATCCGATATTCGATGGATTGAATACATTTTTCAAATCTCAAAAGAAGTATTCAAGTGTTTAGCATTTTTGAAACTGTGCAAGCGATACTTCACCCCATCTGATCTCCTTACTATTTATACCACTTAATCCAACCGAAAATTAAGTACAACTCTCATGTATGAGCCGGCACTTCAAAGTCTATTTTTATGCTGCTTGACCGCGTACAGCAGAAGGCGAAGAATCTCATGGGTGACAGTAAGGTATCCAACTCTATTGATTCATTGGAGCATCGATGCAATGTGGGGTGCATTTCCTTGTTGTATAGTTACTACAATGGAATGTGTTCTAATGAAATAAGGGAATTTGTTCCTGAAACCCGCACATTTTTACGCACTACACATGCTTCAGCCAGAGCACATCCGTTTTTGGTCGATTGGCCAATAAATCGCACTACGCATTGCAGAGAGAATTTTTTTTTAGCCATACTGCACGTATGTGGAATAAACTACAATGTGGGAAATTTTAAATCGAATATCCACAGACACTACTCCCTCTATCTTCCTCTCCATAACCTATTTTCCTAGTTCTAGCACAATGCATTGCATGAGAAGAGGTTATTCTCTGAGTGCTGGTCTTATTATAAATAAAAGGATATAAAAAAGTAGCAAAATTCAGTTTTTCCCCTTCAAATATTTGCAGAAATTTAACTTTCCCAATGGACTAAGTTTCTGAACAAATCTTTTTTTATGCAAAAACCTGCACAATTTGTAGGCGATGTTCGGCTATATTGATACCATTCCCCAGTTTATCTTTTAGAAACGAGTACGTATAAGTAATTCATTATACTTCACTTGTGTTACTCATATGCAAAATGGTGAATAAATTTGACGATACCAGTACTAACATATTTAACATTTGTTTAAAACAATACATATGGGCATGTTATACATCATTTTATAGGTCATCAAGTGCATTTTAAAAGCTTAATACAATTTTTGCCATATGTAGAAAATTAAAATTAATTTTGGTACTATTAACATTTTTTTTATTACGGTGATCTCTCCTTTAATTTTAATTTTGAAAAATTCATAAAAAAATAGTCTTCCCAGGTCCTGATACGAATTTTTCATATAAAAAAATCAAATATCTTACTCTATTGTGACTTTTTTCGAATGGCCTAATTCAATAAAACGTATTATTTTACATGTACTTGCGCAAAGATTAAAAAAATCGTTGGGCCATTTTTTCCTTCGTCAAAAATTTTGAACTTTTATACTTTTAAATATAAACCAATACACATTTTCTTTAAAAGTATTTTTTAAGCCTATTCTTTTTAAATATAAAAGAAAAAAAATTATATCTCCCAAAAATATTTAAGAAATTTCTAAAAAAATTAATACTATATTTTTTTTTACTAAAAAACGTAATATTTTGTACAAATTTTTAAATCTCGACTTCAGACACTTGTCAAAACTAAACAAAAAAAAAAAAATAATTTTATAATGTTTTCTAATTTTTATTTGGCAACTTCAATAAAATTTCTAAATGTGTACTTCTATTCAATTATTTGCTGAAGTACTATATAGGTTAGGTTAGGTTATATGGCAACTCCAATCGGAGACCCAATGGGATCCATTGTGATTCCCTTCTATTTCCCATTAAAAAGTAATATTTATGTACTCAGCAAAAAACCCTGGTTAAGCCTGATACTGTGTTCAACATTTCACGTGAAATGCTGTCAAAATACATACATATAAAAAAAATTGGCACGAATTGTTCATGGAAATATGTTGCAGAAATAGTACTCTGTTTATCTTGGGAAAAACGTATGAAATGTATCTTCAACATTTTAAGTTTTCATGCGAAAAAAGATAGGTAGCACTTATTTCGTGTGGAATTTACAACAAACACATGGGGCGTTTTTAAAAACATAAGAAATCGTAGCATAGTTTCAGGTCTAGTTAATATTATTTACATGTCAAATTTTTCGTATGGAATAATCAATGTTGCTTAACATTTTTCACAAATTTCAACAGAGTACCATGCTTTATGCGGAATTGAGAAGTGTCATAGTCATTTATACCAACAAAGTGCTTGTGGATTTTGTCATCGTATAATTTGACGTAGAAGCGGGGGTACCTTTTTGATCTCCCTTGCTTGTGATTATATATTTCAGTACTTGTTCGAAGGGAAATTCAATTTAGAATTTTACACTTAAAATGCAACTCACATTTTGTTGGAATTCTTGTTTTTTTCCAAGAACATTTACTCTCTCAATTCAAAATAGAAATGAATAAAATATTCTTAGTAAATCAAAAAATTTCCCGTTTAATAACTTTCTCATCAACATGTAACTATTTAGCTAGATATTATTCATATTTCTGTTTTGTTTGGAATATTGCCATAACGCGCATTTTAATTGAATAGTTAAAGCATTTGTTTTTTTTTTTTGCTTTTTGCTTAAAATTCTGATACTATTTTAATAAGTTTATGTGAGCCTAAATTTGACTCAATTGCTGGTATTAATTTCTAAAACTATACTGGGGGTGACATAAGCTTTGTACATTATCATACAAGTATTTTAACACATGTTGGAATTGTTTACTGGGTCACGCCCTTGTCAGCAAAATGATTGCCTAAATAAAGCAATAAAATTATGATTAAGAATAATTTACAAAATACAATTATGAACAACATATCTACGATGAATAGCATTTGTTAAAACATTTCAGTCCAAAACAGTATCTGCCATGTGGAAATTATAAACAAACATGCTGGAAACAATATGTCCTTGGTATTAAGTTTAGAGTGATCTTCCGAATGGTTAAAGGCAAATAAAGCTTCTTTTGTGGATTAAATCTTATTACACCAGGCTACAAAATAATAAAAAAAAACATTCCTTTTAACTTATGCGCATTTATTTAACGCTCTGCCCAATTGTGCGGTGCAGAAATGCCTTGTTGCTTGTCCTCATACTTGTTGTTTAATATTCATATTTATTTGATTAATTTTTTTTCTATCATATTTATAGTATTTGAGTGTGTACATGTGTTTTGGATATTAAAATTTAATTCCTTTTCAGTTTCTATCATCAGCAGCTGTTGGTTTTAGCAAGTGTTTATGCTTTTCTTATTTAAATAATTTATTGAGTCATACTGTGTTAATTGCTGCACGCTGCTTTTTCATTGTCATTAAATGTTTGTGATTTATTTAGCAAGTGGTTTTGCTGTTTGACGGCTGCTGTGTGCGGGTGATAAGTGAAGTTTAAAGGAAATTAAAATTTTCAAGAACAATAAGAAATCTGTCAACATACAAATTTATTTGTTTAATATATTTTTCAAGCATTCGCTCAAATAATAATGTATATT
The DNA here is from genome assembly GCA_936439885.1 of Nowickia ferox. Taxonomy (NCBI): domain Eukaryota; kingdom Metazoa; phylum Arthropoda; class Insecta; order Diptera; family Tachinidae; genus Nowickia; species Nowickia ferox. The sequence goes on along the minus strand of OW387023.1, from coordinate 44,435,142 downwards.
GATCTGGATAGAGAATTCATTCATATATATGTATATTTTTTTTATTTATTTTTTTATATATATTTTCTCAATTCTCAACCTTCTTTGTCGGAGTCGTAGGTCGTGTAAACGTTATTGATAATTTGTATATAAACATTTGCATATAAACAATGTTGTTATTGAAATTACCAACAATTCATATATGACCTACGATTCCTAGTGCAGGTTGAAAATTGAGTAGACAAACCTATCGGCCATGTCACAGAGTTCAATTCCGTTCAGAAACGGAATTCAATCCATCCCATTTTTGTAGGAGATGGTGCCTAAAAAAGGAACTAAGTACAGAAATTTGTCCAGACTGTTGCGGCGCTGCTATGCTGGGGTATGTTCCGACTAGGGCTTGATATATTGAGGTGGATTGAATTCCGTATGATCATACACATTTAATGGGTTTGATGATTGGTTTGTGCAGGGCTGTCTGATATGGCAATTTATCGCCAAACGTGGCGACTTTTCAACTTGCTTGGCGTCTAAATGTTTGGTTTGGCGACATGGCGGTTTTTCTGGCAATAAATAAATTTTTAGTGTTTTTTGTGGGAATTGTTACAATTTAAGTTAAAAATTTTTTTAACGAACTAGTAATACCAAATTATTATTTTACTTATTAAGTAAAATATTTTTTTTTTATTAAAAATACATTGAAATTGATTATTGATGGGTTTAGCTGGATCCTATGCGCATTTCACTGTTGCTAATGCAAATCATCAGGGAACCTTTAAAAAAAAAATTTAACATAAATAAATTTGTTGGCGATTTTTAGGGTATTTTTAGCAAAATTGAAATTAAAAATTAAAAATTTTTATAATTCAGGAAATTTAGTTTAGGAGTACTCAAACAAAAATAAATCCTACCAAAACTCGTCTGCAAGAAATTAAAACAGCTTGATTTGATGATTTTTCTTAATCTTGGATTTTGAATTTAAAAAAAAAAATAATTTTTGGTGACTTTATTTCTATACGATTATTTTATGAAAATTTTTATTAAAAAAAGTGTTATATAAAATTAAATTTATTATAAAATATTTATTAATAAAAACTACATAAAATTGATTTTGGCGACTTTTTGCGATTTTTAAAATCAATTTGGCGAAATAGGTCAGACAAAATCTGACACCCCTGGGCTTGTGTCAAACACGAGCTACTGAATGAGTTCGTTAGAAGTCTAAATGTAATCGCTCAATTCTAGACTTGTATCGAACTCATTCAGTAATTCAGTAGCTCAGCCGTGTAATTTAAATGGGTATGTTCACAGGTTTGTGTCAAAAACGACCTACTGAAAGAGTTCGGTAAAAGTCTAATTACATTGTTTTAAGTTAAGTTTTAGCCTAAATAAGTGAGGATTGGTTTCTAGACTTGTGTTAATGTCCTTCTTTCTCTATTGTAAAATATTTTTCCTTTTAAATTCGGATATAAATAAATAAGAATAGTAAGTTTTAAATTTCCAATTTACATATTCGGTTAATATATAAAAGTATAAGTATTTTCTTTGCTCAAGAGCTGCGTGCACAAGTCTTTTATATGAAATTCTTACACAAATTAATATGTGATATAACGTTTTCTTTCTACATTATTAACTCTAAAAACGAAGTTTTTGAAAATTGCAAAATTATTAAGTTTTGCTATACTCGAAAAGTCGATCTAAGTTTCAAAATAAAAAAAATGCAACATATACTCGTATGTCAAAACAACAAAATTGCACATATGTATATACATATAATTTTTATTCCATAGAAGTCAAAATATATGCCGTTAGATCATATTGGGAAATTTCGAACTAGAGTATAAAATATCTATTTTTAGGACTTAATACGACCAAGTATTATATTTTGTACATTAAATTTATAAAATCATTAATGTTTGATTTGTTAAAATTTCGAATTCGAATTGGTTAAAATTTCAAAATCTCGTCAGATCTAAATTCAAAATGTTTGCCGTTATTGAAAACTTCGAAAATATGTTTGAAATGTCGAACTAGAGTAAAAATTTCTAATGACTTATTAGATCAAATATTATATTTTTCATATGACTATTGCAAAATCGTTAATTTTTGCTTTGTTCGAAAATTCGACTTTAGTTTCGAAGTTCCACAAAATAGTAAAGTTTTTATTTAAACACCATGGAACATAAAACGATGTAAGGTCTTTAATGCGAAATCGTAAAGAAAGCCGCAGTAATATAGTTAAGCTACAGTGGGCTCCCAATATACACGGTGGGTGTGGAAGACTACTCTAAAGCTGGGCGATTACGCCAGACGGTTAATGAATAGCTAATAAAATTGAGAATTGAGTCCAGCCTTGTAATTCTTTAGCCTTCTAGTTTCAACAGAATATTCTTGCAGTGAATTAGTTGGTTCTGGTTACAATTATTTGCACAAATAAATACCGATTTTCGTTGTATTCTGATCATAAATGTAGTTGAAATTCAATTTCGCAAAAAAAAAGACTTGAGTACACTATTAAAAAAAAAAAAAATTATGAGCTTTTGGTGCATGCTGGGAACAATCGCATATTAAATTTAAAAATTAAAAATATGAAATAATTTCTTAGTCTGGCTTAGTTCAGTATTTCAATTCTGATTGAATGAAATATTTTTTATTAATTAATGTGAGTTTCTAAAGAAAATAAGAAAAATTAAGTTACGTGTATATGATACGTGCTTACTTTTTCGTATCACTGTACTTCAAATTCTCTCACCAATCCAGCTGCAAAACATTTTTGGGCTTCCCTGCCATATACCCTTATTTTTCGGATCCAAACCATACGAGTATATGGGATATCATATATGCTCCATACATTTTTTTTTTAGCTGGGTAGTTAAAAATTTTCGCTTTATTCTGCTCATAATTGTGCTTTGAATTCAATGTGTAAGAACAATGATACATGGGTGATGCAAGAAATGAAATTTATTCGCTCATTCGACTTTAGAATGTCAGAAATTTTCGCTGCAATTGATTTTCTTCGGACTTGCAGCTTTTTCTATACTATTTTTGTGCACACTCGTTATATGGAAACAGAGCACTATGTCAAGTGCATTTTTTTTTGTTTACAAAAATTTTTAATCATCCGTTAAGCAGCTCTGGGTTAAAGACCAGCTCTCGCGTCTGCTCTTCGTAGTTATTTCTGAAGTGCGGTCAGGCTTATTTGTGTTGTTGGGCCTTCAAGAATAGTCTTGCGGTTCTTTTGTGGAATTTCGTTGTCAGCCACGTTGCTACTTCCCATGTGAAGGCATAAGTCATGTATTGTCAGATACAAAAACATTTTTAAGAATACCGTTAATAACATCATGCGATATGGTCTAGTTACTCCGCCCATTTTAGTGCAACCATATTCCGCAAATTTACTATGTGGAATATGAATCCATAAATAAATAAAATGGTTAATGATTTTATTTTATTTAATAGTTTATTTAGTACCTAAGTTTCTTTGTTTTGTTTTCTAAAAATTCGAAAAATATGGTTCAAAATTTTTAAATTTATTAGCAAATAAACAGGCAAATATTTTTTGGACAACTCATTTCATAAAAGAATGATTTAAAAATCATTATTTATTTATGAATTTATTTTTATATAAATTTGCATATTGAAATTATATGTACACATATTTTAAATAACTTTGAATTTTTTTAAGGAGACTTAAAACGCTTCTGTGTCTTAAAAAAAATTATATAAATATTTATAAAGAAATAAAAAAAAAATAAATACCGAAATGATAAATTGAATTTTATGGCATTTTTGTCACTTTAAAAGATTAAATTCATGTAACTTATGGGCAGTTATTTTCTTTTCTATTCAAATATTATTTTATATTTTAACTATTAAATTTCAGACTCAAATGAAATATTGCATAATAAATTAAGTTATTTAATCAAATGAAAAGAAACAAATCCTCGCAAAATTTTAGAAAAATTACTTTTTTCCAATTTAAATATCAATAAATTGTTATGTATGTATGTATGTATGTATGCATTAAACCATCAATTTCTTTTCACATAAAAAAATTCAAAAATATTTGCTTAAACCATTAACAACACCCAGCAGCAAATACATTCCTTTTTAACTGCTAAAAAATGCAGTTTTCTGATAAATTTATGGAAATTTCAAACATTTCAAACTGCAAATACACGCACGCCCCATTGGGGCAGCATTTATTGTTTATAAATTTTTTTGCTTCATCTGCTGAATTATTTAAACATTAAAAAAAAATTAAAAAAATATCGAAAAATCTAAACTAATTATATACAAAATTCGCACACACGTTTGAAATCGTGAGCAGCAACAAAATTAAAAAAAAGATGAGGAGAAAAATTAACTAAAAATATTTGAATCAAACAGCAGAACGCACGTTCTAAACAAACTTAGAAAAATTAAAAATCTATTTCGGTACGCGTTAGCATTCTTCATGAAAATTAAATCTTGGAGCGAAATTAAATGAACACAGTGGTTAGTCAGCCAGCCGGCCTCCATGGCAGACAATATTTTTCAGTGTTCAACAAATACACTCGTGCAGGAGAGGGAGCGGTTCAACTTTGAATAGTCGCCGATGAGCAGTTTTCTTGAATTTAAATTTTATAGTTCTCATGTTTTAAAAAACTAGCGGCTTGATTTTGTAAAACGATAGAATATTTTCGTTTGAAAACAAAAATAAAATTTTGTGTTACGATATCGAGCCATAACCGCCAAAAAAGCTTAAGCGACATATTTTTTGAACTTCGTTTTTTAACGAAAGTCGATTACCTACGATCGTGAACAATAGATTTTCGCCAAAAAATTAACTTCAAAAATAATGTTGCTTAAGCTTTTTTAACGGTTATGGTACGATATATTGTTGTCTTAAATAAAAATTGTGGGCTGAGAAATAAATATGTTTCATCTTAAAGAATCAGACAGTTATGGAAAACAAGTTTTCGTATTTTATTTTCATTTTCAGTATAAATTACAGAAGGGACGTTTTCGTAGTTCAGACTTTAAAATTAGAAAAACATTTTATTGTGATTAAAAATTAATAATAATAGTTAAAAATTACAAAGAAAAAGATGTTCATTAATTGACACCTTTAACTGAAAACAAAAATTATACAAATAATCAGCTAAGAATTTAATTGAGTCAATCAAAGTTTTGTTTAAAATTTTAGTTGATTAAAGTGTTATGTACAAATTTGTTTAAGTAAATTAAACTTTTGTTTAAAAAGTTAATTAATAAACAAGTTTAATTGACATAATTAGTGGTCTGGCCCACGGAATCGTCAGAAAACGTTCGATCGAGAAATTGGATTAGAAAATAATATAAAAAAAAATAAGAAACTATGTTTTTATTTTCAATAGAAGGAATCGATCGAACATTTTCTGATACCAACGTGGCAAAGGCTCTAAATTTTTAATTGATTTTGGTTTTTTTCATATTTCAATTAGAGGTGTTGATTGGAAAAATATTTTTTTTTCCTGTTTATTTAGACCGATATACATATGTATGTACCAAGTACTCCAAGGCTTGAGAAAACAATCGCTGTTTTTTATTTTTAAATATTTAAAGCATCGTCACCCAACAAACCACACAAGGATAAAACATACTCATGGTTAATAGACATTTAATGACAAAAATTGTTGATAGGAAAAGTAGCCAAAATAAAAAACTAGACAAATTGTCTTTCAATAAATTTATTTATATCTTTAAGTTTTAATGTCGCAATTTCAAAAATCAAGTCAATGCAGTAGTCACCCTCACAAATTACCCAAAAAAAAAATTTAACAACAGGTTATTTTTTAGACAAATTTGATACTATTTCCTTATTTTTCATAAATTTGTCACGATCATACAATACTCGGGAAAAGTGTAGACAATTCTTGAAGTTTTTTTTACATTCGTAAGTTTTAAGTTTTAAAAACGTAAGGGAAAATATAAATCAAAAAATTTTCCTTGAAATAACACATTTTTATAAAAATATAAAACTCATGCTTTTGTTACTCACGAAAAAAAATTATCTTAAAGCGTTACTTGCTTACTCGCATGCAATGTCCGAGAAAATAATTACATTATTTTCCACTCACGCACGTGAAAATAGTTCATAAGTAATTATCCTTAAAATATTATTTATATCCTAAATGTTTCGGTTTTTTTTTAATGCAAACGCAAACTAACACTTACGCTCTAATTAGGCTAATTTTTTGCTTGTTGTTTTGTTTTTGATTAAGCAACGTCTGTCTGTATGCACTTTGGTTCGCTCATGGAACTCATCAGTAGACTTCAACATAGAAGAGCTAAAAAACTTAATATGTTTATAGTAAAACTCTTAGTATGTTACTGAGAATCACAATAAACAAACACAATAAGTTTAAAAACATCAAACAACAATCTTTACAAAACAAACATATTTATTAGATTTTGCATCTATTTTATTTGAATAAGTATTTTGCATCAGTAGTTTAAGTTTAACAAAGACTTTAAGCTGTCAGAAACAAACACTAATTTCGCCAACGATACAGAAATTGGAGAGTACTTTCGAGGTTAAGGGCTGAATAAATTTTGAACTTGACCCGCTGAGTAGCATAAAATTAAAGAAGAAACATGTGTCTGAAAATTTTATTATCGAACATTTTTGGAAATCTACTAAACCTAATCGATTTACTACGAGTATCTTACGCTATCGAAGTGAACTGGAATGCGGTAAAATTTTGATCCGATCCATTGAGATCGGACGAGACGTTTAGATAAACATACACACAAACTCACATCTAAGACATCATCGCGAAAATAGTCAGAATCGTCTGCATGACTTTAAAAACACGAAATACTATGAAAACTCGACTTTCAAAAATTAGTGTAAAATCAGTAACTTCCCAAAGCGAGAAGTTGAAAAAATATGTGACGTATATAGAAGCAAAGAAGTGTAACTAACAATTTTTGCCTATAATAAAGATACACTTTAGTGAGAATTGATATCTTAACAAGTAATCTTTCAAGCCACACAAAATTGAAAACATATAAAATTGCATTTAGTTTGTTCCTAGGTCCGGGGAAGAAAATGTTACTTTGTCACCTTCTTTTAACATTAATTAGAGAAGAGATTCTCATTGTTGTAGGAAATGCCAAATCAGATCATGATTTCACCCACCGCAAACTTTTAAGGCTCTGGGTCGCTTTTACATAGTTGCACCGTTTTTAAAATGAGCGTGATCTTGTATGGTTGTTTGTCATTTGCAGCACATCAAGGACTCGCTACTATCCTGTATCAATATATAATTCTTAAACATTTCGAGAATATCACAAATTTGGATGCATCTTTCCGTTTGTTCATCTGACTTTCTGCTGAAACAAAATCCCATCAAGTAAAAGGGATTGTACTATTACTTCTCACTATTTAAACAAATTGGTTTAAATAGTGAGATCTGTTCGATATCCTGCACTCATAATGAGTGGTTGCTATTTTATATTGAAAATTTCTTCTACAATAAATTTAATTGTTATTTGTTTGCTCGAATATCAATCAAAAGCTTTTTTTTATATAGAAAAACCTCACACACACTTACACGCGTTGAAAAAATTGAGTGAAAATTAAAATTTTTCCTAACAAGCCGGTGTCTTTAACACCTTTCGCCACCTCTATTAGCCGGTTGTTTAGAATATCTTAATAAAAAAGAAATAAAGTGAAAATGTACAAAGTAAACACGAAAGAAGGGGTGGATAGGGGGCGCAGTAGATACTGGCAAAATTATATGAAAAGCAGGGAGACTAAATTTCAAATTAAATTAAAAAAAAATACAAACAATGCTGCTCATCAATCTAAACAAACCGGGAGATTATTTTTGCTCCCCCTTAAGCAGAAATGAATTGAGTCAATTGAAAACAAATTCAGGCAAAGAATTTCGCAAACTTTTTGTCGATCAGTCTTATTTCGATAATCGCTCTGGCTCGGCGGCAGCGACATTAACGGTTTTAGTTCGAATAGTAAAAATTTTGAAACAAAATTCAATTTAATTTTTATTAAATTATAAATATAAAAATTTAAGTACAAGCATTTTAAAAATTTTATTTCTTGTTCGTTCTAAGACTTTTGCCGTTTATTTTCCTCGTTTTGTTGTTGTTGTCGCTAAAAGCGGAAGTGTGTCAACTGAATATTTGTTACATGTATAAATTGAAATACATAATTAAAAAATTTAAATGAATTATTAAACGAATTATTATGTTTGGCTGGCAAAAATATAACAAAACAATAAAATATTTAAGCTGCACAAAAAATAAAATTAAACAAAAATAAAATTGCATAATAAATGAACGTTTATTAAAAATATTTGCATTTAAATTCTTTAAATAAAGAAGAGGTATTACTTACATATTTAGAAGAAAAAAAAAAATATATATATATATAATAAAAGTTTTATTACAAATAAAATTTTCATTAATATAAACCTTATTTTTTTAACTCAAGAGTTTGAAAAAGCTTTGGACGTGCTTTAAAAGTGCTGTGGTATTCTTAATTTGAAATAGACAGCGCTGTACTTTGTTTTAATCCAATTGGATTTTTTTAAGTGCAGTTAGCGATTTGAAATACTAACGAAATACAATTGAAAGGTGGGTTGTTTAATTTAATTTTTTATTTAACTTTTTATTAAGTGTAAATATTTGGTATTTTTAAAAGAGCGAGGAAATTTGCTTTTTCTCTTTAAACTTTTTTGTTAATTGTTTGGCTGACAAATGAAATCACTCAGCACTTTTATTTTAAATATTTTGTAAAGCAAAAGAAACCAAAAATAAAATAATGATTTAAAAAATAATAATAAGAAATAGGGTGAATATTTTAATACTGTTTAAAAAAAATATTACCTTATATACAAAATTTTTTATAAACACAGCAAAAAAAAAATATGTATGGTTCATATATTTTTAATATATGAATGTATATCAATATACATGAATATGTATGAATTCATGTATGGAAATGTATGGGATTATACATGGCAAAAGTATTATACATATATGAATTGATATATGGACTAATATATGAAATGTATTATAATATATGAGCTCATAATGGAAGCTCTTGATATTTGGGTCTATACGTAGAAATAAGATGTAATATATTGAGCCATATAAAAATGTAGGCATACATGATATCTCATATAAGATTGTATTTGCTATCAAAAAAGCTTGCATTTTATTAACTCCATCTTTTTCTCTCTTTTTTGTCACTGGTGAATTGGAAATCTATTAAAAAATACATACGGTATACAAAGTTTATATGCGTAGAGTCTCAACGTTTAAAAAATAAAAGCCCTAGTAACAAAAAAAACCATTATTGTACGATTTTATACATTGTGGCCCTATTTAATAAATCAAATAATCAAAAGGATAATTCAGTCATTAATTTGATAGAAAATAAGGAAATACTCCTGATATTTTTAAGAAGCAAAGTTCATATTACTGCAAAAAATTATATTGAAAACTGTGTGTGAGTATGAAAGCGGACTATTTTCTCTTTTATATACAAATGCACTAGTTTTTAATCTCGTTTCTTAGATAAAATTTTCTGTACAAATATGAGTTTTGTGTTTTTTAAATAATCGATTCAGCTTTTCTCTTAAAATGATGAATAAAATGTATTTTAGTTCGTTTTTAATTGTATGTCCAAATTTTAATAACTTAAATTATTGCACATTAGTGCGCTTTTTTGAATCAAGGGAGTATGAATGTGAACTTTGCATACTGTATAGGAAATATATACACATGCATGTATGAAAATGTATCAATATGTATTATCATATATGTCCATATACCCTCATTTTTCGGATCCGAAACACATACATTTCTTTTTTTTAGCTGGGAAGTAACTTTGTTTCAAATAAATTTTGCAAAATTTTTATTCTTTATTAACGTGGTACCCATTAAAAAAAATAATGGTAATCGGTTGAATTGTCAGGCCAACCCATGCGGCAAGTAAAAATTTGTTTTTGACGATAGTATTAAAATTTGGCAGCCGAAATTAACAGCTGTTATGCCTAGTACACATGTGGTACACACGTGTCTGAAGCAAACAGCTTTTCTTTAGTAATTAGTGGTTACGCTTTTTTGGACACATGTGTGCCAGATGTGTACTCGGCATTAGTTATAATAACATTTTTGCAACTGGCAATGAAGCTAACGTTTAGTTGCCAGGGCACAGGACAAAAAAATAGCTTTTTACAACAAGACGTCGTGCAACTTATAATTAGTTTTTGACCGTGCATTTGCATGCTCTTGGGACATAAAAAATTATTTTTAATAGATTTACACTTTGCAGCTAACATAAAATGGTTACACATATTGTCAAAAATATATTCTTCGTTCAATTTAAAATATGTTGTAAAACATTCGTTTCTGACAATAAAGGTGTACAATTAGACAAATTATAATTTTTTTATATATTTCTTTTAATCTTTCTTATTATTTAATAATTATTTTATAACAATTGAGGTCTTTTATATTAAATAATAATATGAAAAAGACATTAAGCCTTATAAAAATACACTAAGAGAAAAAACATTCATTCTGCTAATGACGTTGCATCATTAATAATTCTTCATATTGTGAATGAAATTTTTCATCAGTTTATTGAAACTTTTCATAATATCCACGAAATTTCATAATATATATGAAATTCAAAAAATTATACTTCATTAATACAATGAATTGAAGGTTTTCTTTTCAGTGTAGTTATTAAACAAATACAAAAATTACAACTTACTTTATTTACAACTATTATTTTATTGTTATTTGTTAATTAATAATTATTGCATGTAATTTGGCTTACAAAGCGATTTGAACTTTAGCCTGATCAAATCATAAATATAAAAACAAATGAATTTCGAACAATAATAATTAAAATTAACTAAAACTTAATTAATTGAACTAGTTCTTCTCTCGTAAGGCGAAAATATGCTTCAAACCGAAATTGTTAGTTAAAAATTATACTTACTTTTCATCATGCCCACATAGTTTGCCACATTAAACAATATAATTAATAATAACAATAAAACAATATAATAATAATATAATTAAACTTTAATGTAAAAAATGGCATTTCTATATATTTTTCGAATTTCGACTTCGAAATTATCAAATGTTTTCATAGATTCTTAATCTACAAAAAATTTTTTGTCCTTTGAGTCTTACTTTGGTTCAGGATAACTGAGCTTTATCGCAAAGAAACTATAAATGTTTTTTTTTTATTTTTAATTATTTCAGCTTCGAACCTATAAATTTTATATTCGCAAACAACTTTTTCAAATGATATACCACACAGGAATTAAATATACTAACGAGCACAAGTGTACATTCATCAGGTAGTTCCTAAGATATAAGAAAAAGAATTAAAATTGATGATGTTTAAAAAATTAACTAAAAGTACCCAACACCTTTGTAAATATTGTAAGCAATTTACCTGTTTAAGATTTACGCAACAAAAACAAATTGAATTAAGATTTACACTAAAAACTCCTTTGAAAAAATATGCATATAAAAAAACCTACACTACTCAACACCGAAGCGGACTTCTTGTCATGTCCATATAATTTTTCACACTAAACAGTATAAAACTACATGATTTGCATTTTCGGACTTTATGTTTTTAATGTAAATATCTATTATATATATCGTTAAAAATAATTAAATAGTTTTACTTTTTTGCCACCAATATGTTTATTAGAATATCCAGCTCTTTTGTGGTATGCGAAGTGCAAATATTCCGTTCAAATATAAAACTTGTTGAGACAAAATTCAAACGCAATTGAAAAGAACATTTCTAATAGACGGTTTGTGTAAGACGTTTGCTATGGAAATCTTAACGTTTTCATAATAGATTCAAGGAAACGTGTACAAGTTTTCTTTAATCTGTTACAAAAACGCCAAGATTTCCTGACTATGGCATCTTACAAACATATTTTTTTTAATAACAACATTTGTTATGTATTTCTCATTTCGAGTTTATGATATCAAATTGTTATATTTTAAATACTTTTCAGAAAGTTCTAAGAAATTTTTGAACAACATGGACGCATGTACATTATTTTTTTCTAAAACAACAACACAACTTCTACCTGTCTTTAAATAACCTTCAAAAATAACTTTATTTGGCTCTACTGAAAAAATTTGATGTTTGGACATACGCTGTTATTTATGAATACCACAGATATTTGCCTTAAAATTCTATATACTATTAGTTTTTGAATTTACCTAAGCTCGCAACTTAACTCTAACAACAGTCAGAACTTAAAAAGCTTATTGAGGTTAATTTCCTACAATAAATAAATATTATAACAAATATTCTTTGATTTTTACCAGAAACTTAATACATTTTTTTTGCGTCTAGAAACTTCCTCAAGAACAATAAGTTTGCTTTGATTAAATTTTGACGATATAACGAAAAAAACCAAAATTTTTTTTATCCAATTCGTCGAGTACTAGTTCCGGTGAGAAACTATGTCACTTATTACTTTACTCAAATAATAATATAGAATTTATGTGAAAAGAATTCATTGGAAGCAGCATTTTGATACCAGTATACACTATTGTGTTAATAAAACTAATTGAGATTCATAACATTTAGTTGAACAAGACATAAAGAAATTGTTAATAATTTATTGCTGTTGTTTAAGTTGTTGTTAGTGTTCACAACTGAAATGAATTAAAATTAAAATTCAATTGCAATATAATTTTTTTTTACTTGTATATTTATGCAAGCAAAAATGTATTTTATTGCTTTCAATTCCATCACCAATTTGGTTTAAAATCATATTATTTTCGTTTGACAAGGTGTGTAAAATTTTATGGGAAATGAGGCGCCTGCTAATTAATCTATTCAAAAATATTTTAGCAATTTAAATAAAATAAAATAAAAGTAAAAAATTCTTCTATTTGAAAATGTATAAGAGTGATTTATTAAGATACTCTCACAACTTCCCTTCATTTAAATATTTTTCAATTTAGAATATTTGTTGCGACATTTATTTTTTCTATAATAAATCAATAATTCATTGAGTCTTCCTTTAAGTTTAATGACCACTCGACACCATCCAAGCAACACTATCTGTTTTGTGTCATTGCATGACCACATTTAATTCTTGTCTTATTCTCCTTTTTGTTGTTATTGGCTTCAGTTTCTTTAAAATTTCATTATTGAGTTCTTTCGTGTTCGAGCGCTTCTGGCTTTAACTTGAAACTGAAATTAATCAATTTTATTTTTGTCTGTCAATGTTGTGTCGTCCTTTCGTTATTTATTCGATTTTGACATTTTTCAATATGAATTGTGTCAATTATCAACAAAATTAATTATCTACTGAAAAGGGAAAAAGACACAGTTTGCAAAAAGGCAGAAAGCATTAAATAAATTAACGCATAAAAAATTCATTTGTCAAACCTCATTTAAGAGGCCATTAAATATTTTATGTTAAAATCTAAGAACATTTTATTTAAATTTACGGCCTGGCCCACGATGTCGACAAGAAAGTTTCTTTCGCTTACTTATATTAAAAACAAAAACAAAACAAGAGAATTTGTTTTTGTTTTCAATGTAACTAAGCGAAAGAAACTTTCTTGTCGACACCGTGGGCCAGGCCGTTAATCTCAAAAAATAACAAATTAAGCAACAACAACAACATTAAATTAAATCCCAATAAAAAAGGTGATTAACATTAAGCAATTGTTGCAGTCAGCGTTGCCAAGTGTGCAGAATTATGCGTTATTCCAAGTTTTCTGAACTATTGAGCAGTTCTTCAAAAAATCAGTTTTTTAAGATCAACATTTATTTTTTATTTTTTTTTTAATTTTTAGTAAATTTTTAAATTCCAATACGTATTTTAAACTACCAGGCTATAATTTTTTACCTGCTAATAGACGTTCATATTAGTAATAAGCACATAAGCACGCTCATTCATCCTCTAATCAGTTGAAACACCTCATAAAATTGCAATTAATATGGAAAAAACGAAAACCAGGAGTCAAAAATTATGAAAGCCAAAAATACTAAGGCATATTCATATAAGACAGGCTCGCCTAATTTGGTTTGAAAAATCCGTAATTTTGACTTAAAAAATTTACTGAAAAATGTCAACACACATTTCCTGAGCGACATTTAAACTGTAAACGGTAAAAATAGTCACGTGGGCTGTTGAGACCACCTGACACAGGTTCGCAATGTCTGAATTTCTATCCGTTTCTTTGTTGAAGAGTTTATATGACACACACACAAAATTTATTAGTATTGATATTTTCTTTTTTATATCCTTCACCAAAAACGCAACATCCAAAATACTCATCTGCGACCCCATTAAGTATTTAATATTACATTCTGGATCCTTATGAGTAGAGAAGTCCAATAAGCGCTGCAGGTCTGTCTGCATTCGAAATGGTTTTTTGGAAGACCCCAGAAAAGCTAAAGACTGTAAGACTCGGCCTTAGACCGACGTATCAAAATTGGTCCTAATTGGTATCTGAAAATAAGCAAATTCAAAGTTGGAAAATTTAAACTTCTCTTAGTAAAAAAGAGTAACTAACTTAAACTAATTTTTTGTATTCTTCAGTAGTTAAACTTATTTTATATTTTAAAGAGGAATAGTTTGGTATTGAAAGTTAGAAAAATCGATGGAAAACCTTTTTTGGTATATAAAAGTAAATTACTAAATCAATTTTTTTTCTTGATTAATTAAACATATGTTATAGTTGAGAAAGATTTTATCTTTATATTCTTAAAATTTTAATACAAAAATCTAGTTTAACCATAGTCATGTTTTAGACTTAGGAGTTTTTCTTGAAGCAAGGAAAGAAGAGAGAAAAGAAGAAAGAAGAAGGTTAAATACTTGCTTGTACCGAAAAGTTACTTCAATTCCTTTTTGTTATTTCATTCGCTGCATTAATAGAATAGGAAATTTGAACTAGAAACCCTCTGTGTGTAAACAAATGAGCAGTTTTAAAAGAGAATTTGAGAGAACTGTTTAAAGAAAATTGCCAAGTCTAATGGCTTCGTTAGTCAAATCGTATCGTACTACTGCGTATCAGATGACAAATCTATAGAAAATAAATTATTACGTATCCACCGTCAACTTCTGGCTTAAAAAATGATATACATACAATCATAGGCATTTATTGTTCGGAAAAACGTTTGCCAATAAGAAATTGGTTGTCTTAATTTTTCCAAGAGAGGGGTTTTCCCAAAAGATACTTTCATAAAATGTTTCTGAAAAGGTACTTCGTTCAACTTTTATTTCTTTTAATAGGTACTTTTTAAAAAAGTATTATTTTTAAAAGGTACTTATTTTAGAAGATAATATTTTCAAAAGCAATTATTTTCAAAGATATTTTTTAGGAGGTGCCTTTTTTCAAAGACACCTTTTTTTAAGGTTAATTGCGTTTGAAACTGTCTTCCTTAAAAGGTCTTTTTGAAAAACATGGCTTTTAAAAGTAAGGTTAGGTTACGGATTTCAGACTGCCAATTCCACGAGAAACCGTCTCATATCGTTTCCGTTGGGTCCCATCGAGCTAGCTGAGTGAAACAGATGGGCAAGAGACAAATGTTCCTTTATCATCCCCTTTGCTCGGTATTAAACCAACCTGAATTTTTTATGAGCGCATTTGTGTTCCTTATATCGCACTTCGATATTTTTACGGGATCCTGCAGAAATAAGTGATTGTCTATTTCGCCCTTCTCTTCGACGCGACGCGATTCGAAACCAACTACGATGTGAAAGCTAAATGCAACGAGATGCCAATTTGGTACTCTCTATTACTTTCGCAAAAGTGACGACATAACTTTGCAAATGAAAATATGGCAAAGAATGAAAGTAATGAAATGTCAAAGTATGGAAAAAAACGTCTTAAAAAAATTAAAGTTAAGAAAAAATGAAGAGTAAAATTTTTTAATTGAAAGCAAAGTAGTAATAGATTCTGTACCGTTATGGTTTGACGAGGATAACGACTGTGTAGAGCGAGTCTTAAGAGATAGGTCCGATATACTATCTTCAAATGAAATGACCGCAGGTAAGAAAAAAATATATAGCGGAATATGTTCTAAAATACATATTGTTTTCTATATGTTCTAAACGCTATTCAACACGAGCTAAACGTTTCAGGTAGATTCACAGGAATTCAAACTATTATAAAAGTAGCCGCTGCATTAAAATAAATTGGTCAAGGCGGATACCAACATCAAATTGGGCAGGACCAAACTTTAGGACTATCGCAGCAGTCAAACAAGCACTGATACTTCAACCGAGAATTGAATCACCGAATGAGTTTTTTGGTTTGGTTTGTTACATTTTAATGTAATGTAATTTGTTTGCTTTTTTCTTAAAACAACAATTTAAATATCAAATAAAAATATTTTTTATTCTCACATGTGCTCACATCACCGTTATCATTTGATATTTACCTATCGCAAGATATTTGCAGATATATAACAGATGCGAAAAGCAAATGCTCAAACGAAATAGAGCATACCAATCGCTCGATTTCGTAAAATTTTTCTTTTGCATCGCAATAGAGAGTAACCCCCAGGAGTCATTTTACTAGAGATTTAATTTCTTAGCATGTGCTTATATGAAAATAGATCTCTCAGTACCGCCACTAATAAACAAACTAAGTTATCCCTCGGGATTCCTTATAACATTTCGGACTATCTGGGATTGTATTGCAGCCAAGTTAACTTTGAAGTAGAGGTGTAACCTCGTTACACCATCTAGTTTGCTTAGTTGTGAGGAGCTTCTGCTTTATTTGGGATTTGAATTCCCGGCACTCCCATTAACTCAAGGTTAGAGTATCTCGCCATCCATCATTCATAAACCAAAAAAGTTGCTGTGTTTACACCTGATAGGGATTTGATGGTGGCTTTCCTATCGATACATATTCCTCATTGCAGATATTATAGTATCTTAGTCAATTAACCATCCTTTTGCGGCCCCTTCAGCACTTATTACACTAAACTGATTGTCTACGTCAGGCTTTCTGGTCTTCTCTGGCATGTCCACCACAACGCTTCAGGATAGTGAACCTAGTTACTTATTGAAAAAAAAACATATTTTCAAAGGTAATATTTTGTTATTATTTTTTAAACGCTACTTATTTTTAAAAGTAATTTTCTTAAAAGTCAAATTTTGATTTTTCAAGAAGTACTTATTAAAAAGTAGATCTTTGTAATAGTCCCTTGTTTTGCAAAGTACTTAACAAAATATATTTAAAAATACTGGACTTTACACATTTTTATTTAAAATGTGTTTTATTTCTGCTAAAGAAGAAAAACAATTTCTTAAAAAACATTTATGAACTGTCTTTGAAAATATTTTAAAAATTATTTTTTTCAATTAGTGCAACATTTACTGTTTCGCGTTTGTGTCAAACGCTAAGAAATCATTTATATGCAAATTTTTCTATGTTAATGTAAAATTTTTTGTGCAAATAAAATATTAATCAAATGTCTGCAGTCAGATCTTTTTTGTATATATCGTTGATTATTAATAATTTATTAATAAGGAATAGCAATAAACAAAATTTAATTGTTCATGTTATTTTTTCTCTTGTTGATTTTGCATGTTCACAAACAAATGAACGAACATTTAGCCGAGTGTGACTGTAACTCAGAGAACATTTTAAAGATTTGCAAGAAACAAACAACAAGAAAAAATCAGTTCCGGCATAAAGTTGGTTTGAAATTATTAAATAATAAATTAAAAATTTTATTTATAACTTAGTGTCGTATTTTATATGGTTTATTCCTTGTTTTTTTATTAGTCGGTTTATATGCGAAATGCACAATAGCCGGCCGACATTTCTAAAATTAAATTCTTGAACAATGATATATTTATTCTTATATTATCTACCTCTACCGGACTTAGTTTCACTTCTTGGTTTCATACATTTTTATATACAAAAGAGTCAATAGAATTAAACACCTTTCAATTTTTAAAAAAGATAAATTGTTTTCTGCAGAATACATTTCCTTTTTAAGATATTTCTCTTAATTTTGATGCTGAATATAATAGAATGAATGAATTGTTGTCCTATTAAGAATAATATATTGCTTATGAAACTTGAAAGCCCCACAAATTTTTTTAAATATTTTGCGCAAAAAAATTGGCAAAAAACAAAGAAATCTATTGTGTTGTTGGGATTAAAAGAAATAAATTTAAAAGATTTTTTCTTATAAAGAAATTCAAATATTCCATAAATTTCTTTTATTAATGTGTTAATTTTTTTTCTTTCATTTCAGGTAAGGATTATATATTGATTGGTTCTGGAAACGTAAGTTAGCAAATATATATCAAAAGTAAACTTAAGTGAAGCCTACTTTTACTAAGCGCTACTATATATTTGTAAAATATGCTTTTTATGATTGGTTCCTTTTGAAAATGATGTTAATAACAAAAGTACCTTCTATTAGAAGTAGTTTTTACAAAAGGTACTTTAGATAAAAGTACTTTTTATAAAATGTACTTTAGATGAAAATTACATTTTCCTAAAACTATTTTTGTAAAGATCACTTATTATTAAAAGTACTTTTTATAAAAGGTACTTTTTAAAAAGTAATTTTTACAACAAGTGCTCTTTATATTTTTTTATATGTATATGTTTATAGCTTTGCTATTTATTGCGCGATACAGGAGTTAGAACGTTATTCTAGTAACAAAAATAATCGACACTATTACAGTTATAAATTTTGTTTTGTTTTGATTTCTTTGTACTTAAAAGCAGAGTACGAAAGTAAACGAAACAAAATATTTAATTTTGTTTTGTTTCGTTCTCTAAAAAAAAATAACAAAACCAAAACAATGATAACGATTGCTCAGAGAACACAGCAGATCTGCTGTAAGCCAGCTAACAGCCGCCATCGGCCACAAACAATACATTAATTTAATCGTATGCCGCTAGAAAAGAATATAACGGCAAATAAATGGAAATAATATAATTTTATTGCATTGTTATTTCACTCATGAATTTTTTTATGTAACTAAGCAGCAAAGCTATAACCGGGTGTCCTAAGACACCTCTTATTTTTGATTAGACGTACTTTTTATAAGAGGTATGTCTTTTAAGGTCACTTTTTATGAAATGTACTTTTTATCCCAAAAATAAAAAAAAGGTAAAAGGTAATTTTTACAAAAGACACTTTTTACAAAAATTGTTTTAACTACTTATATATATATACTTGCGATAATTACTTTTATAAAAAGAAAATTTTTATAAACGCTACTTATTATGAAATGTACTTTTTACAAAATGTACTTTTTATTGAAAGTACTTCTTATGAAATGGATTTTCATAAAAGGTACTTTACATAAAACGCACTTTTAATAAAATGTATGTACTTGGTATGAAACGTTCTTTAAATAAAATTTACTTTGAAAATGTACCTTTTATCAAAGAAATTTTTATTAGTGGCACTGTTTAAAAAATTACATTTTGCAAAGCTACTTTATGTGAAAGGTACTTAGTATTAGAAGCACTTTTCATAAATGATACTCTTAACAAAAGTAGCTTTTTGCGAAATGTACTCGTATAAAAGTCAGTTTTTATAAAAAGTAGTTATTATGAAAGCTTCTTGTCATTGAAGGTACTTTTTATAAAAGGTGATTGTTATAAAATTAAGTTTTTGTAAAAGCTCCATTTTATGAAAGGTATTTTTTATAAAAGGTACTTTAAAAAACACTTTTTAAAATAGTTACTTTTATTGCAAGATACTATACATAACTTTTACATGACTTTTTTTTATAAAAAGTACTTTTTGTAAAAGGTATTTTGTATGAAAGTTATAAAGTGTGCGTAACAATATGCCATTTTTGCTAGAGGTACTTTTCTTAAAAGATTGTTGTCTTATTTTGTAAAATTACAAAGTAATAATTTATAAAATCAAGTTTAAATGAATTTTCTCTTTTAATTTTTACTTGACCTGTATTTGTATACTACTTCTCAAAAAAATTTTATGTTTATGAATAAATAAAAACCAAAAAATAAAAGTCAACAATGTTTTTTTGTTCCATAAATCTTATTGAAATGAAAGAAATATTTCATTAAGGCCTATAAAATACATTAAACACTAATAAATTTAGACCCACAGTGCATGTAAAGATTTCCTCTTCGCACACAATTGTTTGCCAAATTTTTAAATTATATTTTTATTTTCGGTAATTTTTATTTCAAAACAAACAAACGAATCTTTTTTAATAATTTTAGAGAATGTGTTTGGTCGGGTTTAGTTTGCCATTTTTGTTTGTGGTACGAATATTTTGGGAAAGTTATGGAAAATTTATTTAAAAATTCATTTATTTTTAACTGAAGAGTGTGAATATTTTTTTTTTTGGTTTGTTTATTTTTGTTTTAACTTTATTATACGATACACATAAATATATTTAATAATACTATTTGAGCAATTTTGATGGGTTTATTTAAATGTAGAAATCCGGGGGTCATACCTAAAATTGTATGATCTGGTTATGTATTATTAAAAGCAAGTCTAGATAGTCCTATATGCAAAATATTTTATACTAAATATCTTAATTTTATTTTTTTTCATTCGAAGTAAAGTTTAATTGCAATTCAATTATATTTTTCTATTCATTGCTAATTTCTAAAAATTATTAAGCACTCTCTTTTTTTCTAGAGCAAATAGCTTTATCTCAGCCCTCGTATATTTTTAAGGTACATAAACATAAGTTGCAAAATATTTTATATAAAGATTTCGTTTATTTTATATCTGCATTTGTTTAACAGTTAAAATATTTTGTTTTGGCAAATTATTTGAGAATTGATTTAATTGTTTATTTAAATAATTTTTATTGTTTTCAATATTAATTGAATTTCAAACATACTTAGCTTAGCGTAAAAAAAGAGGCCATGAGGCATAAACGGTACCTCAAAATTACAATCGCGCCCTGTAGAGACTGACTTGAGTATCGGTTTTTTAATTGCTTTAACAATAAAGTCTTGTGTATTTGTTATGTGTTGGCTGCTGAGCAGTTACTTGTTTTATCATTATTACAAAAAAAAATGCTTATAAAAAACTAAAATTTTGCCTGGACAGTATTCGGATTAAATCAAAACGTATGTATATACAAAAATTAAAGTTTTTTACTTTTGTCTGAAAAAATGTTTTATATCTGGGAAAAGTGTTTGCAGAGATTTTATTAATAAACAGAGAAAACAGATTCATTGAGACAACTGAATTTTTTGTCAATCGAATTTTTCCCGTCACTGCAACATCACAAAGCAAAAGTTGTAAATCTTTTAATGGTGTTGTTATTTAACCATCATTCAATTGCAACAACCGATTAATAGTCTTTTTTTTAAATAAATTTGGATAGAAATTTTTTTTTATATGCAAATAGGAATATTTGGTACTAACATCCAATTCAAAGTATTTTATTTGGTTAAGTTCATCATATCCGTTATTTTGTCATGACAGAAGTATTCGCTCGGTTGATCTAATCAATTTAAGAATTGTTATAATCATATCATTATTACAATTTAGCTTTTGCGTTAATGAACATGGATTGCTTTTTCGATCCATAAAAAATTTATAGCGTAAGTGGAAATATAATTGATTCAACTAATATTTTATCGGTCCAACCATTTTTCAACCAATCTTTTTCCTGGGTGTATTAAAGTTTTCTTTTGATTCAAAGATTTAATTTTCGATACTAGCAGATGAATATTTTTTCTGCAGTCTGCATTTAAGAACCTTTTAAAACTATTTATATGTTTTGTTTTTAACAATTGAAGAGAAACTACCCTGCGGAGAATTTGGTGATAAATGATTCAAACGTACTCGTCCTATAACTTGAGAAAATGGGAGTGTTACTAAAAGTAGGGTATGGTTTTCTCAATCTTCAGTCAATTTAAATAGGACTCGGTGTAGTATTGCAGTAAACTATACTGAACAAGTTCGATGTGGCTGGACTATCAAATAGTAAAAACATATATTATGAATTGATTTAGAGTTAGAATTGAACTTTCATTACAAGAAAAGCTTTAATTTTTAGTACATAAATTTTAAATTTGGACCAAACACAAGAACGCTGTTGATGACGGTGTGTCGGCCTTCGAAAACAGCTAGTTGTTCTGTTCTACTAGTGTTTGTGAGAATATTTACAATTTGTTCTTTAAAACTTATCACATGTTATTTGGCTTATACTCGTAAAAATGAATTTAAGCCTAGTTTAATCATAAATATTAAAAAACACGAATGTTCTTGAAAATTAAACGCTTTGTTGTTATCTAAGTTAATTTTAAATTTCCGTTTGAATTTATTTTTTTTTTCCTTCTTGGATTTAGGCGAATGTTTAAATTTTGAGCAAGCCATATTACTTGTGAAAGTTTTCGGTCAGCAAAATACATAAAAGCATTTGAAGTATCTGACAAACTCGAGAACACTATAAATAGAACGGAGCAAAATGCTGTTTTTGAAAGCCACTTTCATGTGTTTGGTCTACTGTGAGTGATTTTAGTTAATAAAAAACTCAGCCTTTTATACATTTTTCAGTTCAAATGGAATACGTGAATTATTTTGATTCATCGTACACAAATTTGTTGAACGATTTTCTGTAACGAAATCTTTAATCTGGCATCACTAATTGACAACAGTCTTGCCATTGTTGTTTTTTATTTATTAACCATGCTTATGCCTGTTCATTTGTTAATTTTAGCTTTTAGTTAAGAAAAACTATTATTGTTTTTAATTTCTTTTTAAAACATCTTTATTAGTTAGATATATAAACGTTAATTGCACCTGTTTGGTTTCGTTTGGCAGACACCATATTTAATGAATTATAGACCACAAGCAGAATGGAATGCATTTTCTTGCACTGCAAATTCTCTCAATACTTTTTTAGTTTATAAAATACTTAATAATCTTTCACACACACACGCACACACATTCAAAAGGGCACAACCAATTAGTCAAAAAGTCAAAAACTATTTGGCAGCAAATTCAAAAAATTCTTAACATCCATAAGTTGAAGCGAAACATTTTCTTCCTTTTCTTTTCAATAATACCACATACGAAATATACCTCCACTACAACTATTTTATTCTTCTCCTTCATCTTTCACACACGAGAACAATTGTGCCGGCATAACATGCCAGTTTGTGGGTGAGGGGGGCAAAGAGAGTGGGTTTGTGGTTGGCATTATTTTTCAACCAGGTACAACCCCGCAGCAGCAGCACAAAACCAATACACAATTTAAAAAACAGCAAATGTTAAATGAATACAAAAAACACTAATACACAAATGAATTAGTCCCGTGTGATCTAAAGAGCGGCATAAAAATTAGACTCGTGTGTGAAAGACCCTTCTTTTAATTTAATAGACTAAAATAAATTACTTTGAATCATCAAAGAATCATTTTTCAAACTGAAACATTTATTTCAGACAAGATGAGAGGGCACTATGAAAAAATAGACACAAATTAATAAATTTTTATTAGTCAGCATCCCAATTAAAATAACTTTGCCTGAGTAAGATTAAATAAAAAAAAAATAAAATAAAACTATAAACAAAATTTATTTGAAAATTTGTTTTCGAGAAGAAAATAATACAGCAGGTGATATAAAAATGTGTTGTTGCCATATGAAGTTCTTTGTTAAATATTTATTCAGTTAATTAAAATGAAATTCAGCAGCAGAGCAGTGAATTGTATGGACACTTAATGAAAAAAAATATGTAAAACTATAAACGAAATTTGTTATTAAATTAAGTGAGAAGAAATGTGTGCTAAAACAATACGATGTTGGATTGTCATTTAAAATAGAATAACAGAGATAATATTGGAGAAAAATATAGCAAAAAAAAATTTAAACAAAATTTAATTTTCTTGAATTTTATTACAAGTTTCTGTCATGAAAAGTTTTCAGTTTGATAGTGATAAAAAAATTAAAACACAACTTAAAATAAAAACGATTTCGACCCCCAACTCTTATTAATGGGATCTCTTTTCATTCCCATGTTTTCCTTTTAAATGTCAAGTTGAAATCAATTTGTTGCTTAAACTCGTACACAGCAACTAACTCTTTCTTCATCGATCATTTTATTTATGACAATTTCAAAATTTTACACATGTCCGCTCGCTTTGTGGATGCTGGCAAATTTCATGGTTAAAAGAATCTACAAAACTGAAATTCATCTTAATTTATTTATCCTTAGTCATTTACAAACTCTTACAATCATGCGTAATTTATTTTATTTAAACTTTCGCAAGCCTACGGAATTCTCGAAAATCTCTTTAAATATTTTCTTTGGTATTTTTTTATGTTAAAATTAAAAAAAAACTATTAAAAATCTTGTCATGATTATGATGCTGAAAGTTTTGACATCATACATATTTATTTGCTTTCTGGCATCCAGATTGTAGAAAGAAGAGAAAGAAAGAGGGAGAGTCAGTTTTATGCATGTTGGCAGTGGCTTAAGTGGCGCCTCATCAATCATTGTTGTAACAAAATAAAAGTTGATATTATTTTAATTGTTTTAGAAATGTTGAAATATAAACAAAATGTTTGCGTTTAATACAGTGGGACTTAGAAGTTCAAATTCACTTTTTGAGCAAAATGTAGTGTTTGTGGTTAGAAATGAAAAATTGTGAAAAAAAGGTTACGAAAACGCTTAAAACATTCCGTAACTCATTGAAGTTTTTTTTTTTATTTAAACTACTTTCTTTATACCGGCATCATGATAAGTTTATCCTATTTAATGTCTGCTGAGCAAGTATTAAAAGCAGATGTTTCCTACAAAACTGAAAATTAAAGCAATCAGAAAAAAATATAAAAAATTGGTTCAAGAGCTCTTGACTTGACATAAAGAAATGTGCCCCAAGTATTTCATGTGTCCCTGAAACATCTGCGAAATAAATTCATAACCAAAAAATTTTTTGTAAGAGCCATGCAAGGAAAATTTAATGGAGATATTTTTGGGAACACAAATGAAAATGCGATGAAAATTTATAATATTTGATTTTTTTTGGCTGTATGAATAACTATGTTGTACACTTTACAATATTTTTCTTTCATTGTTTGTTAACATCAGCGATTTCACATGAATTTTGAATGAAATGTAATATGACAAATGATTATACCCAACAAAAATTACAGTTTTTGTAAGTGAGAAAATGTTAGAAAATCATTTGCTGTTGCGCATGAGTAAGGAATTTTTAGGGTTCCGTATACCAAAGGTGAAAAGAAACCCTATAGTTTTCGCTACGCTGTCCGTCTAGCTTTCTGTCTGCCCGTCACAGGCTATTTTCTTGAGAACCGTAAGAGCTACGGACCTGAAATTTGGACAGTGTATGTAGAACTTTGGCCGCTACAACAACATGAGACTTAAAAATTAAAGGGTGTTTCAAAACGAGCAAAGAAAAGTGTTAAAATCCCATGCAATATACATACAATTATATGTAAATATATACATACCCCCCTATTCATAAAATTTAAAACGAATTTGAAATGTATTTTATTTAAAATTTTTCATGCAACATTTTTCTTAACTGGATTTCAAATTCGTTTTATTTTTTATGAATATGGGGGATAGAGTCTTGAAATTTGTAAAGTTGGTGTATTTTTATACAGACTACAAAAATTAACACTAAAAATTTAAAAAAATTTTTATTTAAATGGTGTTCTATCAGTTAATGTAATTTTGCCTATGTAGTTTTGACAACTTGATATATCTTGGAAACCGTAAGAGGCAAACTCTTGAAACGGTAAACGGTAAATCGCCAGAACGAAAAAAAGCGCCAAATTTAAAAAAATTCGAAAACTAAAATAAATCGCGAAAACCGGAAAAATTGCCAAAAAAAATCGCCAAAATGGGGAAAAACGCAGAAAAACGAAAAAAGTCGCCAAAACGAGAAAACTAAAAAACGCCATATTAAAAAAACTTTCAAAACCAAAAAATCCCAAAAAAGAAACAAATGCCAAAACTATGTATTATATAGGCTAAAGTTCTTATAGTTCGTATATCTCGTGTCCGTAAAGAAGCCTTCGTGCGTTACTCAGATTCGCACTTTACTGAATTTATTTTTGTTCGAGATGAGGCAGCTAGAAGCAAGCAATACATTTAGCTTCCAAGAAGCCATGAATTTTTTGCCTTACTTCACAGAAGTAATAATGTTTTGCATTTTTTTTAAATTTTTTTCCTACTTTCTTAGAGAGACCCCCTTACGTTAGTGCTTTTCAGAAGCATTTTTCGAAGCTTTGTTATAAAGTAAAGAATATATTACTTTCCTCAGTTGCTAGTGCTTCCATATCACATGTTTTTTTGCTAGGTATTGTGTATACAATTATTGATTTACCTTTGGCAAATGTATTTTTAAGTATAACTATTCGTTTTTTTGTTTTTCCATTTCCGATAGAAATGGGTGCTGATGAAAGGCTTTGCGGCACAGAAAAATGCTAGTATTTCCCCTCAGCTAAAACGCCACTTTAATATTTCTTATTTTCTTTAGAAAATCCTATTAATTAATAAATATATTTCATTCTTTGACGAAAATCAAGAGTTGATTAAACAAGATATTTGTATGAAATTTTTAAACTATATGAAGAACGATATACACACAAAAAAGTAATATGAATGAGTTTGTAATATTAATTAAAATATTTCTAATATTAATTAAAAAACTAATTAAATTTTCACCTATAAACAATTTGATAATATCAATTAAGTTTTTCCCCTCAAATTAATTAATACAATTAAAAATTTAATTGAATCAATTAAATTATTAATTGAAAACATTAGTTGGTGAGTACTTTTTTCTGTGTAAGGATTAATTCTGTACTACTAACTCAAAAATTGAATTTCTGGAGTTATGACGTTCTTTGAGCAAATGAGCGATATGACTTTTCTATGCTTGAGTGCATATTTATTTGTTGGGTTTTCCATATGTTTGAGTGTGTTTTTACAACTGTTTATTTACAAACAATGCACTTTGAATCATCTGTTTTTGCTTTGTTGTTGTTGGTTATAAGGAAGAAAAAAAAAATAATAAAACAAATAGACAAATAAAACCTCAAATAAGCGTTTATTAAGTGACATTTTTTATGTTTTAATTGAAACATAAATTGTATTAATTTGTTTTTAATTTTTTGTCTGGTATGAAATGTCAGTAAAAAAAAAACACAGACAACTTTTTGCAAATAAGCAACAATTTTACTTAAATTTTTTCAACAACTTTAAGCCACATTGTTTAAACCACGTCAACAAAGTGATTTTTACATGCAAACAAAGACAAAATAAAAAAAAATTATACAAATTCACTACCGGAGAAAAGTAAATAAATTCAAGCTTTGCTTGCACAGAAAAAAAGTATTCACCAATTAATGTTTTCAATTAAAACTTTAATTGATTCAATTAAATTTTTAAATGAATTAATTAATATGAGTGGAAAAACTTAATTGATATTATCAAATTGCTTATAGGTGAAAATTTAATTAATTTTTAAATTGATATTACAAAATTATTCATATTACTTTTTTATGCGTGTCCTTTCATAATCCTTAGAATTTTATGTAAAAATTACTTTTGCGACGAGATTTATACAATCAAGTTATTAAATTTTTTGTAAGTTTTTCTTTAGACAAACCTGAAACATTACCATGGAAAAGAGCAACTGTTCTTACTTAAGTTTAAACTACAGAAGTGCCTGTTAGGTTTTAATTGTCTTCTTAAATAAAATGAAAGTATTTAGGATAAATGCTTTAATATATTATATTTTGTTTAAAGTGTAAAATTTATTAACTGCATCTATAAGGAACTTCTCTTGTAACTAAAGTATTTTTCGATCTCCAGATGTTCGTTATATCCGAAACTCACTGTTTTAAACTATTTCAACTCTATTTTTTTATAATTTTTGCTAAATTTCAAGAAATTGTTCATATAGCACACTAAATCATAAACAGTAACAACTCGCAAACTCTCAGAAGTATTTTATATTGTTCAAGAAGACTGTAGTGCAAAAGAAACTTTTTCGCTAGTTACATACACATTTGTTCACTGAAGTGGTTTATGAAAAACAACAAAACTATTTTGATAGTTTTGAATTGTGGCTGTTTATGAGTCAGTGTGTGGAGTATATTCGATTTTGTTGAAAGTCAGCGAAGTTCAGGGAGCAATATGGCCGATTCGTGACACAAAATTCAAGTTAAGCAAAATCACTTAAGCTTAACTAATATCTTCATTAAGTCGTACTGCATGTTTTAATGCAGTTTAGTTTTTCAGCTGAGGTATGCATCAGGACTGCTTCCTTTGTAAATAAAAACACGGCCTGGTGTTTTATTATTTAATTTAACACAGTAATCTTTATTTACGAAACTAAACTAACTTAAATACTTAAATATATATATATTTTAAACTACAATTATATCGAACTCGAAGGTTTTCCCACTCGGTTTCTGTTGTTTTCGGGATGATAATATGAGCCACCTCCTTGCTGCAGGTTGATAACGGCCGTGTTTTCATAAATGGACCCTATGAGTTAACTATGATTATGAATGCACGAATAATGCGGAGGATCGTACACTCGGCGAAATACAGTATTAATAACTACAATACATTATGCATATAACAACTTCGGAACAAGAAACATTCGTACGATATCGTGTCTTGCTCGATGACTGAGTATAAAACTTGAAGTCTTATACAGTTTCACTTATTAACTTGATGAGACTTCTAACGCACATTTGTCAACATGTATTAACCACAACTGCAAACAAAAACAATTAATGTTGTACCCTACATTAATTGCGTTGGTATGTACCTCAGAGTCATGGTGTGCGTAACACAATATATGACATATGGAATTTTGTGACGGCACGTTACAACGTAAATTGAGAACTTTAAACTAATTTTTTGTGAAACTATGTGTTTTGGATTACTATCATTCTACAGTAAAGCAGCGATGTATCATCACCTCAATATTTTACTAGCGTGAAGATAAATTTTAAAATTTATAGCCTTAAACTACTTTCATCCGGCCTGTATTTTACATCTTACTTTTCAGCTATACGACTCACATGAAATTTGGTATTTACAGACAACTTATAATTTTTGCTTTCAAACGTTTGGTATAACTTCTTAATTTATTTTTTTGCTACCACATCTGCTATTGTTATAACAAAACAGCTGATGGGAGATGATTTGTCATATCAAACTAGAACGCGCTCTAATTAAAAGTTTGTCATCAGACATTGCCGCCTGAATTTACAATGCAAAGTTTTAATGCTTTCACAGGACAAGTATTTACCCTGCAGAAAATTTGGTGACAATTGATCCAAACGTAATTGTCCTAAGACTTAAGAAAAAGCGAGTGTTACCAAAAGTACGGAGTAGTGCACGGTGATACAAAGACATATCGTGGAAATTGTTACATATTCGCCAATCACATTGGGACTCGGTCTAGTATTATAGTAAATGGCACTGAACATGTTCGATGTGGTTGAATACAGGACCTATCAAATAGTGTAAATATAATGTTAATTGTTCCCTCCAATGTGACTCTGGAACCAGTCCCGTAACTGTACCTAGATATTAACTGAGCTTAAGTGGTATTTATACTTTTGAAATAGTGTGCAAGCCTGTCATGCAGCAGGTTGTCGGCACGAATTTCAAAAAAAATATAATGTTAATTGTGACTCTGGAACCACTCCCGTAACTGCACCTAGATATTAACC
This sequence comes from Nowickia ferox, assembly GCA_936439885.1. Classification (NCBI taxonomy): domain Eukaryota; kingdom Metazoa; phylum Arthropoda; class Insecta; order Diptera; family Tachinidae; genus Nowickia; species Nowickia ferox. The sequence goes on along the minus strand of OW387023.1, from coordinate 44,405,445 downwards.
TGAGATTAAGTGGTATTTATACTTTTGAAATAGTGTGCAAGCCTGTCATGCAGCAGGTTGTCGGCTCGAATTTCAAAAAAAATTCTGATTAAAAATAAAATGTCATTGCATTTGTAACAATAAAAAATTTATAAGTATTGGAATGACATTTATATATAATTTATATTATTCTTCACCGAATAGGTAACTATGAGATAGTTCTGTGACAAGTCACAAGGTGCATACAAAGTATCAATTATTTCCATCCTAGGCCATCCCCATGTAAAAGCGACTGCAACTGAAGCCATAATAAGTGTTAAAACTCAAACTGCTCCGTATCACTTGTGGACCGATAAAGCGACTAGTCTTGTGTCAGTTTCATTTCCTGCAGTTTATTTTGCAGCTTTAGACCCAAACCACAATGTTTAGTAGAGCTCTGTTAACATATTAACTTACTTATGTTAAATTTAAAATATAAATTTTTTCGTATAAAAGTGTACTGAATACAATACTTGTTTCTAACAAAATAGACTAGAAAAATAAGCATTAGATAAAGCATTAGAAAGGAAGATTTTTTCAAAAATTTAATGTTTGACAGAGGTCTATTTGTTTGTTAACAGAGCTCTGTTATATGGCCAGGGTTATATACGAGTATTTTAAAATTTGTCTTAGAGACCATCCATATATTTAAGGCCTTATTGATAAAAATATACATTTTATTTGTTAAAAGCTTATAAAACAGATTTTCATATAAAATTTGTTTATTGGGCTTTCAAAATGTAAAAATATTTTTATGAATAAGCTTTTCGTATATACGATTTATAATTTAATTTCTTCTTTATTTTCAAATAATATTCACTGGGTTATTATTTGTCATTCCACACATACATATACATACATACATACTTTTCCTAGAGATTTTCTATTTAGGCAAAAAATATGGTTGTTTTAATTAAAATAAATTTTATTATAGAAATACGTCTATCTGGACAATGCAGTGTTTTTCTGTCATAATTGTTATTTTTAAATAAAATGTCATTTAATATAATGAAATAATTTCTTAAAAAAGTATGTTTTATGTTCTTAAACTCATTTATTTGGTTTACAAATTCAAAACAAAAGCGAAGAATCAAAAATATATGAAATTTTAAATGAAACATGTGGTGACCTAATTTTGTAATAAATGAAGATTGTAAGCAAAGTACAGAATATAGAAAATAAATCACTTTAGAGGAAAGATTTTTTTAAACTGAAATGTATCAAGAAAAAAGTCGTTGACATTAGTTTTGCAACAGCTTCAAATAAATTGCATATGCAGATTTATATATGTATACGTGTCTATGGATATTGGTAGGTATAAGCACCGCAGCAGAAGCTGCTGCTGCAGATGAAGATGTGTATGAAGTTACGTTTTAAAAGTTATAACTCTACAGTCTACACAGAAAAAAATTTTCCTTCAATAAACACGATTAATTGAGAAAAAACCTTAAATCAATTAAAATTTTTATTGCGTCAATCAAACTTTTAATTAAATTATATTTTTAAATAAAAGTTTAATTGACTCAATTATATTTTTAATTGATTTTTGCTTATTTTTTAATTAAACGTGTTTATTGCAGGAAGCATTCCCGACACAAAAATGCTGCTTTGGCAAATCTCTTTCAGCATAATAACAAAGACTTATAACAAAGTCAGTTATTTTATTAAAATTAAAACGATTTAGAAATAATTTAGAATTCCATATCAACTCAATGAAAACATAAAAGAATATTTTTTTTCGGAGGTGGTAGTACAAGCTCTTTATATAAAGATTTTACACAAGATAATGTACGAAATGCTGAATTATTCTGCATTATTAACTCAAAAAACACATTCTTGAGTCATGACACTATTGAAGTAAATGAGCGATTTGAGCCCATCATTTTCAAACTTATTATAAAGGGTGTTTTTTTAGAGTGTCACAACTTTGAGTTGGCACGACTGCTTTATTTGAGTACCCATTTAGTTGCTTTTTGTTTAATTTGCTTTGATATTTCATTTCGACTTACACCAGAGCAACGCGTGCAAATTGTTCGGCGAATGGGCTGTAGCACAAATTGATATTGACTTTGAATTTCCATTCAACATTTTCTTTTCCGATGAATCCCATTTCTCGTTGAATGAGTACGTAACCAATTATTTGGAGTGAGGAGAATCCACAAGATTTTGTCAAAATACCACTGCATCCACAGAAAATTACTGTTTGGTGTGCTTTATGGACTGGAGGAGTCATTGGCCTATATGTCTTCAAAAACGATGATCGTCAGAGTGTTAGTGTTGTCTACGTCGATAAACCACAAACAATTAAGCACCTGGAAATCAACATTCGAAGAGTTATCGACGAAATACGGCTGCAAGTTCTGCGAAAAGTTGTTGAAAATTAGTGTTCCAGATTGCGCTTTCTACGCGCCAGCCGTGGCGGCAACATGGCAGAAATCAAGTTTAAACATTATTTTCATAAATTTTTTTTTTCAATAAAGCCCGTTTCATTTATATTAGAAATATATTTTCTTGTTTTATTATGATTTAAACTTGTGTCAGTCTATAAAAAACACAAAATAAAAATTGAAAATTTCTAAAAAAATTGTCCTGCCTCACTTTCAAAATAAACGATTTATGGGAATCTTTTATTTGGCGGATTTGTTCAATGATTTTTTTATAGTTTTTATCAACCTTTTTTGGCCATTATTATTATTGTAAATACAGCTATTAATTATTTTCCTAATAGCACTTTTAACTGCAATTTCATTAATAAAATATTCTTGTTTTCACATTTCAACTGCGCTTTAATTAAAATTTTTGCCAACATTTTATCACGATTTTAATTTTGCGCAATTACCATTTCTTCCGCTTTCACATTAATCTTAATTAAACATCAGATGTAAATTATATTAAATTATATCATTTATAACAAGTTAGCATAAGCATTTGTTAACACTCAATGCCATAATTCATTGTTAAACAAAGAAAACTAATAATCAAAGTAGCAACTAGTTACAAAAGCATATCGTTCGCTGAAATGCAAAACTATAAGGCAAAAGTTTAATAATGTTTAATATATTCTAAACTATTTTCTTTTTCGGCAATAGTATCAACATATTTAATGAAATATATCAGACGTAAAAGGTATGCTTTGAAAAAATAAACACACCAAGTTTTTATTAACGTAATTTTAAGAAATACACAAATTTCTTAAAAGCACTACTTAGTGCTTTTTCTTACTTTGACACTAACGCTCAAAGCTTGGCGTTTTGAGTCCTTTAAAAGCTCTAAAAATAGTGCCAAAATTTAAAACAACAAAACACGTCACAAATGTTTCCAGCGAAAACTCTTGTAAATTTTTTATTAAATAGTTTTGCACATAAGCAAAATTAAAATAAATAAGATGGTGATTTTTTAAGTTCGAGCTCGCTCGGTTAACTTGTTAAAAATAACACAGTAAATTTAATTGAAATTTATTTGCTGGTGGTTAGACATTGTCTATATATTTCATTGGCGCTTAGCCAAATTATCAGTAGATTTCAACCACATTTTGAACAGTCACACACCTCTTATCTTATGAACAGACTTTCTAAAACTATTTGAAAATTCACAAATAATTCACAAAAATATAAATAAAAAATTGAGAAATTAGATATTCTGTATTATGGATTGCTTTCGATTTCCTCAACATCTATGATAAGTCAAAGGATTTTCCCAAGGCAAGTCTTATCAAAACTAATTCGCTTAAATCCTAAACATTTAAACCAAATTATTTTTCTGAAAGATTGTGTTAGAAGATCTCTTCAAACTATTGAAGTACTAATAATAATAAAATGTTTATGAATTTTTTGCTTGATTTTTTTTAAGAATTCTTAGGTGTGTTTTTTTTTGTTTTACTAATCAACTCAAATTAATAAATAATCTATGCACTTTTATTTGCTCAAATTTCTTGATTTATGAAAAAACTTTATTAATCGGTTAACCGGTTAATACCGAAATTAACAAAAACTAGATTGATTAATCTAACGATTAACCGATTAAAGCAAAACCCCGATTAAATGAATACCCTAGTTTGCACGCTGTCAATGCAATTTTTACACACATGTGACTTTTTATGGCCAGTCTATCAGAAACTGCGAATGAAATAAATACTTTCGGCAATTTGGTTGGTCTAATGTGAAAAATTGCAATAGACCAAATACAGTTAGGCCTCGATTATCCGTAATGGTCGGGACTGTGAGCATTCTGGATAATCGATTTTTAATGGGGTAACAGCTTTTATTGTTTTTTTTCATATTTTTTATTAATATTTTTGTCCTTATGTACTTATATAAATCTGTATATAACGCACATAATAAGAGAAAAACTCAGTTATGCTTGATTTTATGCTTGTGTTTAATCAAAAAATGTATAAATACATATGTGCCATAAGGGAAACAATATTTTGGCTGAAAACGGTTGAGTGCTTGCAATAACGGTTGATCGATGCAAAAAAAAAAAATTGAACCGATGCACAAAAAGAAAACAGTTACAATATTTCTTTCCCGGATAATCGACGTTGCCAGTTAATCGAATCGCGTAAAATCGGGGCCTTACTGTAATAAATAAACTATTTTTCTTTTACAAAACAAAAAACAAATACGTATGTATGTAATGTTTGTATTTATGCATTTACTTCATACGATGTCGGTGAAGGGTACACAATATTCAGCTAATCCGAATATATCACTCTTACTTGCTTTATTTTCAAAAGGCAATACATATTAGCTTAAGTAACAAGTTGCTATTACAAAAACTGTAAACAAAAAATAGTGTGTACTTAAGCTTAAATTGGTTTTTATAACATTAAAACGGCTATAAAATTTTGACAGATAATGCTAATGATAACAAGTTAATGATTTTTATATTAAAACGAATTTAGAAAATCATGATAGTTAAGCTTCTTTAGCGGTAATGGCTCGATGTGTACATTTATTCCTTAAGCCGAGCTTACATCTGTGTGCCGTGTGCCCAAAAAAGCGCAACCACTAATTACTAATGAAAAACTGTTTGATTCAGACAAGTAGCAAAATCAGCTGTTTATGGGTTTAACTTTAGGTGTGAAAAACCAATACGTGCTAATACATTCTGTATTATAATGAGTAAATCAATCAGCAAACGTTTGCGAAACGGTTTTTCTTCAAACAATTCAATTTTGTCTCTTTATATTCTTTTCTAGCTGTTTATATTAAAAGTTTAAAATGAAGTTCAAATTGTGCTAATGATTAAAAATAAAAAAGTTGATCATTGTGTTTTCTTTGGTATACTCACTGCAAAGTGTTAAACAGAACAAAAGCAAACGTTTTTTTCTGTTTATTTTCGTATTATGCAGGTTAGGAAGGGTGGTGCTATATACACACCTTCACTCGGAGACCCATTTTCGTTCCTTGCGATATTATACAACTCATTATTAGAATATTTGTTTTCAAAAAAAAAAATTTTTTTAACGTACGATACGAGTATAAATACATAGTTACAGCAATGGACTTATTATTTATTCTTTCATGCAATCACTACAAACTTTAAAAATAGAGAAACGAATTGTAACGTAGTTTAAAATTCACTATTTTACAGTATAATTGACAGGTAAATGATTGTGATAAAAAAATAACACACTTTTAAAAATAACATGCAATAAATTATGGCATGAATATATGCTTTATTTCAAATTGAATTTAGTAAGAAAAAATTTATTATTACATTTAATGTAATCATTTAATTCATGGCTTCCACTGAAAATTAACTGGTACAATTTAATTGAGAAGCATGTGTTTTTATTTCATACGGCAGTTCGTTTTTGAAATGAAAGCTTAAAATAAGTGGAATTTTTAATATTTTAATATATTCTTTTATTATTGAATTAAGTAGGAACGATCCTCAGACACAAATAGAGCCTGTCTACTTATGATGCTATAGAAAAATTCAATCCTTGTCCAAAGCAACTAAGTGCTGACGACCGATCCCTGCAGATAATAAAAAAAATGTATCCATTTAAAAAAAATACTTATAAATTAAACTAGGTCCAAAACATCGTAACCTTCGTAGAATCACTATAAGACCCATTATCATAGTTTTACTTTAACCTAAAGTGAGCGATAAGTTGAAGGCATGTTTATCTTAACTGTTAAGTCCTAGTTTACACTATGCAAGTCTTATTGCTAAGTTGTTACTGTGCCCCTCGTCTCTCTCTCTCCATCAAACTAACCAGCTTAGTGTAAATATGGACTAAGCTATGTAAATTCAACTTGTAATAATTATAAACTTTATATGCGTCGCATTGAATCCTACCTTTAACTAAAGCCATGTTTTAACAATGTCCCAGAGTAGTATTTCGATTTCTACAATTCCATTGAACCTTGAGTATAGCTGTTATAGTCGCCATTTTATTTTCGAAACAATATCATTTTCAAAGTTACGGTATTACCCTACTACTGCATTATCATTTCCACTTACAATTGCCGTCTTTGTTACTAGTTTTTAAGAAATACTCGAAAGGATTCTGTATCTAAATTATAAGAGTTGTAAGATTTCTTATTGTGATATATCATAATAGTGTGTAAAGGGGGAACTTCAGCGCCACTTTAAATAATAGTCAGACGTAAACTTTTACAACGCCGCTTTGCTGTTCGGTTTTAAGTGTAATGTAATGTAACTGCAACAGTAGGAAACAGCTGATCGATATTGTTATGTGAAAAGTAATGAAAATGGTTATAGAGATGTAATGTAACGTAACATATTTTTCATATAAAAATATCGATCAGCTGTTTCCTACATTACAGTTACATTGCATTACAGTCGGCTAACTGAGCCTTTAACAGAAACCGAAACAGCGGTTTTTAAGCCAAATATTCGAAACCTAAAACCGACATGAAACTGTCAATTACGGATTTTTATCTGTTTGTTATTTTAACATTCTACTTTAATTTTTTCAATCATTAATAATGATTTGAGACCGGTACATAATATTGGCACTTAAAAAGGCAAAGCTTATGAGAAAATTGTTCAAAGCTCTTTACAGTGTGGCCAAAAATTAAAGGATGGATAACTCAGTCAGAGTTATGAAAAATCTAATGATGAAGGGACTAATTATAGAGGTCGGCAAAATATTAAATGTTATTGTCTGGGTCTGACTGAATTTTTTAGAACATGTAACTTCAAAAAAATTAAGACTGTACGGCAAAAATTAATTGAATTCAAAATTTTATTGGATTCGTATATTGTGGCTTGTACTGCCAATGGAGCAGCAGTGAATATTAAATTTAGATCAGGAAACTCAATAGAACTGTAGCTACATTTGGCGCACGGAATTCATCTTGTGAAGGATGTGGTTTATTAAAATAGTGTTCATAAGCCAGAGAACTTTTATGTTAAAAGCATACAAATTCAAACAGTTTTGCTTTTGAATCGGATTACACAATAACCATTCAGGTTTAAAACCGAAACCGGTCAGCTTAAGTAAATTTTAAGCCGAAATCGCGACTTCTTCCATTTCATGTTTTTTTTAGCAAACTTTAATATCCCAGCAAAAATTAGTGCTTCCCAAAACGTATTTGTAAGGGAGATTATGTTACTTGCTGTTACGCATGAAAAAGGATTTTTTTGGTTAGAGATGAGCCAGCTAGAAGCAATACATTCAGCTTCCAAAAAGCCTTACTAAAGTGCTTCACAGAAGTGATACTCAGATGCATGAGTTACTGGTTTGCAAAATTGTTTGTGATAGTTTTCTACTTTGTGAGAGAGCCTGCTTTACGTTAGTGCTTTTCAGAAGCATTTACGATGCTTTTATTATCAAGTAAGAATTGCTTCCTTAAGTTGTTGGTGCTACCAAATCTGTTTTTTGTTTTGCTGGAATATGTATATGCGCATATATTTTTTTGTCTACGCTGCACAGTGGGGGCTTTTGTTAAAAAAAATTAAAATAATTCTGCACCTTATAAACGGCAGTCTGATATTTATGTGTTAATTTTTTATAATTATCTGCATCTGCTTAAAATAAATGAAGAGTTTTCCGAGAATACAGAGGTCTTACACAAAGGAATACAATTCGCATTTATAAATATTTTCGGCTGAAAATGGTCGTTTATGTGAAAAATAGTGCAAGAGTAACAAAAAAAAAAAAGAAGTAAAAAAATGGAATTTGCTTTTGAGTTCCCGTCAATTCCCAAAAAAAATTCGCAAAATCCCAAAAAAATTGGATCTTTCTTCTTATAGTGTTATTCTTATAGTGTTACTTTTATGGAGTTGGTATTTTTGCGAAATAATTAACCCACTCCCTTCTGCAAAAATTTTTATTTAAAATGCGTATAACTTTTGACTTAATTGTGCTTTTGGTACCAAATGTTTTATATATGAAAAATTTTGTTTCTAATCCATAATAAGTATTCTGTTCCAAATCGAGTAAGACTTAGCTTCTCTATTAGCAGAACAGTGAACCAAGGTTGGTAAAAAAGCCAAAAGTTTAATTTTTTCTCTGGAATATTTCTTATAGAGTTTTTTTAGCTCTTGGGTAGAAAAATCCACTTGCAAAAAGTCTTTTTTATCAGTTCAAAACATCAGCTTGGCATCGGTTTGAATTTTTCAATAATCCGAGGTTGCCCACTTTGGGGCTTTGTGGCTCCGCCCCGCTTATACGAGGAGATATATAGTCCAAATTCCAGACTTAAGCTTTATTGGCACCTCTTTAAATGATGTATGAAATTTTATAACAATCAGACGTTTAGAAAAAGCACAATTATTTCCATTTTTTAGCAAAACCCCCCACTGTGTGCTGCCAAAATCAGTTGTTATATAATTATTTTTATGTTGTACAATGTAATTAACGTCATACAAGTGAATGTCCCATGTTATGCCTGTGAAAACAACTTAATCTAAATAAGGAAGCAATAAATTTAAGTGCGTTTTTCTCAGTCACAAACGAATATAATTTATTTGAAATCTATGAGGAAGAAATACAAACATAATTTTGTAAAAGTTTTGTGCCAAGAATTTAATTTTTTTTAATGTCAAACAGCAACTAAGAACTTGAAAACATACTTAACTGAAAAGTCAAACAGATCAAATAATAAAGATGACAAGCTATTCGTGTTACAAAAAAATATGTCTTGCATTATAAGAAGATTCGTTTCGGTTACCTGTTGATATTAGAAACCGCCACTGATTTAAGCACTTTGTCAAATTAACAAGCCAGCAAATCGCCCAGTTTTTTTTTTAGAAAATTATACTATATATCTTGCTTTTTATATATATTGGAGATGAGTATTTATTGTATAGAAGTATTTGTGCACATATACTCGTAAATATGTATGTATGTATGAGTGCATGTATCTTGCAATTATCTTTTGTTTTAACGGGTTGGTGTAACAGGAAAGGCCGCTAGTCACAGCAGGGTGCCCGTTGGCAAGCCATTTGTAATATTTTTGTTTTTTTTGCTTGCATTTAAGTTTCATAAGCCGTTTAAAAACTCATAATTTACTACACGTTCAAGCTAATAAATTAGCAACAAATAATGTTGTGTAGTTTAATTTATTAAAAATATTTATTTTGAATTCGTATATCATCACGATGCAATAGCTTGCAATTGTTGTTTGTTCGAGTAAAATGTTGTTTTATTTATGTTACACTCGCGCCACACCACACAGACTTATTGACATTTATGGTGGAAATTAATGAAAAAAAGTTGAGTAGGCACAAAATGCAATACAAATTTTATTTTTATTCAGCATTAAGGAGCTAAAGGCTCAGTTAGCCGACTGTAATGTAATGTAACTGTAATGTAGGAAACAGCTGATCGATATTTTTATATAAAAAGTAGGTTACGTTACATTACATCTCTATAACCATTTCCATTACTTTTCACATAACAATTTCGATCAGCTGTTTTCTACTGTTACAGTTACATTACATTACAGTCGGCTAACTGAGCCTTAAGAATTATTAAGCTTGACTAATATTTCCGTAAAGCGAGTTTGTACACTTGCGTTGTACACTGCGTCTGATCAAATGTTTTCCAAATTAATAAGATTAGAAAGACCAGAATATATATTATTATACTTGTATTGGCGTTATGAAAGCCTACATCTTTATCCTCATAATACTATAAATATTTTCGTAAATTTAGCAACCTTTTTTCTCGCTATCTCACTAACAACTTATTTTGACAATATCATCAATTATTCGATACAATTTTCAATAATTTTCTGGCCACTTCTGTGCAATAATTAACAGTGCACAGTGGAGCAGAGTCAAAATATTGTGGAAATAAATGCGTAAGATTTTAAAGATGAAATTATTACCAAATTTGGTAATTTGTTTCACATACATTTTAAAAATAAATCTAAAAAGAGCATATGTATATATAAAAATTCTCTTACCTCCATAAAAATTGTGTTACAAATTTTTGAAATGCCCCACATTGTAGGACACATAAAGTGGGCATTGGAATTTAATTGATACAATTAAAAATTTATCAATTAAATGCGCATGAGAATTTAATTGATACAATTAAAAATTTAATTGCTTTAATTAATTCGAGTGGAAAAACTTAATAAATAATTTTATCAACTGGTTTATAGGTTTATGGCACGATATATTGACATTAAAAACTGTTGTGGGATCTTCAAACATAAAATATGTCGTATTTGGAAGGGTGTTGGTTTAGCACGTCTAGGCGAATATCGTTGGTGCTGAGCAACACTTCAGTAGACAAACTCTCAAATTAATATTTTTTAGTTCAGATATCAGTATTGCATAATTTTTTTCTAGATACTTTAAAAGTTTGTTCTTTAACAAAGAAATAAAACAATTAAAAAGTCGGTTGATATAATACTTAAAATATAAGCGGGAGTACTCTTTGCTATGTCTATGCGAAATATTATTCTGTAGAACTATCCGCTTAAAATGACTGATTAATTCCCAAAATAATTTGACCCTGGCCCACTGTGCAGTGTTCTGTTATCTGCAAAATGTGAGTTGTAAAATGTTGTGGTTTGTGTCTCCGCTATTTCAAATTGAATATAAAACATTATGATGCACATATTTACACATTTGAACCGATGAAAAAATTTTTATCTTTGGACAAAAAAAAATTAAAAAAAGGGTGCCCCTGTAATTAATTGTTCTTGAAACAATCTTATTTTAATTTAAAAAAAAACGAAATGTAAAAGTTATTGTTTTTTATATAAATATACTTTTTTTTATTATTTTATTCAATAATTATTTTTTAAATTTTTTTTATGAAAATATAAATTATTCTTTGTTGATCGTTGTAAATCAGAATTATTAATGAAAAAATGTTTGACAAAATTATAATAGCAATTTCAAAGTAAATATAATTAATTATATTAAAACACATACATATATACTCGTACATTTAAAAGATAACAGTAACAAAGTATATTAACAAGGGATGATAGTTACACATATAACTCTGTGGTTGAGTGGTAGCGATGCTTACATCTCAGTCCAGAGGTCGTGGGTTCGATTCCCGCCATATATAACATGGGTGTTTTCTGCAGACAAGCTAATCGCTTTGCGGGGGTTACAAATATTTTTACTTAAAAAAATTTGCAAAATTTGTATTTGTATTCCAGAATAAAACAAACCAAATTTTAACAAGATATGAAAAAATTGCCGTAAAAATCTATTTTTAAGATCATTAATAGAATTTATAAATTCAGAAAATAATTTTACTCAAAACAGACCATTAGAAAGAAGCTTATGTTTTTACTACAAATTATATTGGTTTTTGTCGTTGTTGGCGTAAAAAGGATCTCAAACTATTTGTTAAATGTCAAAATTTATTTCAATTGTTCGCTTATTTTTTAAAATATTTTGCGTGTGTGTCTTAACAATCATTTGATTATTAGCTTCTTTTCTCCTTTAAAATTTTCATACATTTTCTTGAACGCTATTTTATAGAAAATTAGTTTTTCAAACAATTTTAACCATAAGTAACCATTACATTTATGTTAAATTAATAAAGCTCTTATATTAAGAAAGTTTATGAGCAAAGTGCCTGCATTAATATAATAAACGAATCTACTGAAAGCAATAATTCCAGTGAATTTAATTCCTCTGTATGTCTCTGTTTGGTGCCTCGTAGAAATTTATTGATTTAAAGGCGTGTCGCTGACATTTAAGTTCCCTTTTATTATGAATTTAACGTCTCCGTACTTTACAAGTATCATGTGGCCAATAATTTCTCCGTATAAACTACAAAAAATAATAAATAAAAATTTCTTATTGCTATTTTTTTATAGTAATTTTTTATTTTCAAAATGTTATTGAAATGTGTTCTTTTATTTTAAAAAGTTTTCAAGACATGCATCTAAAAGACATCATACTGTAATATTTAAACAATAAAATATTAAAAGACAATAGCAATGACAAGAAGAAAAGAAAATAAAAATAATAAAGAGCCTCATACATACATACGTTCAATGCACTTGTGTCAGATGCCTTAAGGAAATTCGAGTAGAAAGAGAGACATATGAAAAGTGATGAAGAAAAATATAGCAGGGAAATGCATTGTTAATCTGAGGGATTTAAATTTTGACTTTTAGTGAACAAAAGAGGCAAATATGGACGGACACTCCAGCACTTATTTTATTATTTTCAATAAAACACAGAACACAAATGCAAAAAAATTACAACAACTGAATATATTATGGTTGAAGCCAGCAAAGTTTGATTTCTATCAAATAAATAATTGTTATCTTTTTAATCGTTTAAACTAGAGATGTGCACGTGAGCGGGTTTTGACTCACGACACGCACGCTCACGCAGAAAAATATTTTACTCACGCACTTTCATCACTAATGATTTTGAAAATTTTCACGATCACGCACTCTCACGTACAAAATATTCTTAATCACGCACGAGGGTGTACAGTCACGAACGCTTACCAAAAGTATATAATTAATTTTTTATGTTTGTTGGTTGAAACATATGCATTATGTTTGCAGGCTCATTCTACATATACATATGTATGCATTATAGGTGTAACGAATACCATATATGCGAATGCATATATTATATATATAAATAAATTTATATAAGAATATGAAGTTGTATTATATATGTATGTATGTACATATGTAGTTGTACTACATGTAGCATTTTATTTATTAATTTATTAAAAATACAAATTGTTAAAACAGAAAAATTTATGAAATTAAATTAAAATAAATATAGATGTTAAGTAATCAACCCATTCGTACTTTGGTCCTAAAGCCTGATACACTGTTCAACATTTCATGTGAAATGCTGTCAAAATACATACATATTAAGAAAACTTGGAATGAATTGTTCCTGAAATTTTTTTTCAGAAGTAGTAAGTACTCTGTTAATCTTGGGAAAAACATATGAAACATATCTTCAACATGAGAAATAATATGAGTGACACTTGTTTCGCATGGAATTTAAAATAAACAAGGACTAGTTTATATTGTTTGCATTAAAAATATTCTGTACGAAGTAATGAATGATGCTCAATATTTCTCAAACGTTTGAACAGACTAGTCTTAATCAGAAAATATTTTCGAGCAAATCAAACACTGCCTTTTCTTTTAAAAAACGGAAAAATATATCCAAACACCGCTCAATTTTGGTTTCATTTTGATACTTATGAGAACTTATTTATAGAAAAGTTTTCCGTTAAAATTTTAAAACTTTGATTAGAATGCTTTACTTGTAAGTATATGTATCTCGTTTATGCTGGCTTAAAATAATATTTGTTTTTTTACGTTTGGTAATCGTAAAATATTTTCATAAAATAAATAAAATTTAATTTGTCTCTAGTATTCGCTTGAAATATTCTCATAAGTTTTAGCGAATGCAAAATCTAATGCAAATAGCAAAAGTAAACGAATAATTCCTGTATGTACATATATTAGAGCTGGCCACAGAGAGAAACACGAGAGTTATGTATTCGCGTATGTGTACTCATTTGTATAAGAAGCCGATTGATATTCGGCACTCTAGTGCTACTTTGGGCAGCTCAGACATAGATTGTAGTATTTATTATAAGAAATCTCGTGAGAATTCGTGCGTGATTCCTAAAAAAACTCACGCACGATCTCGCACGAGTAATTTTTTTAAGTCACGGTCACGCACTCACGCGTGAAAAGATAAAATCACGACATTTGCACATCTCTAGTTTAAACATAACTTTAGTTATGATAAATATTTTTTTTATTTGGCAATGGAATTGAATTGTCTACGATGTGAATCGTATTATTATGAATCGTGAATTGCCACGAATGATCAGAAAAATTATACATTAGCGTAAATTTGATAAAGTCTCTTTGACACTGAAGACCACGTGGTTGGCATTAAAAATATATTAAATTTATCGAATCATAAGCAGACGGAGATATTATAAGGTCTCTTTACAAATTTTAACAATTAATTGCGATGACCGCTGCTTACATTATCAAAGTGAATCAGTAGTTGTCACTTTTAATCATGATAAATCTATTAAATGCATAAAATAGTGCATGTTTATTTAATACGTCAAATCGAGAAACTATCGTTCACTAAAGAATGGCTAGAAGAATTATTGAGAATACTGCTTATGGCAGTCTCATCACATTTCAAACGTTTAATTTTGTGTTTGTTGGGTTACTACAACGGCTTGTTAATATTGTTTCAACATCTCATATTCCAATTATGCAAAGCATTTAAGTTCTGTCCCACAAATAATTTTGACAATCTTTGTAAAATTTTTACAGAAATTCCACTTCAAGCTGCATATCGAGGATAAGGCATCGTACGTATATATACTTGTGTTCTCGCGTATGTTTTCGCAGATGTGTCAATATGCCGCACACAAACAATTCAGAATGTACGAGATCAGAGGGACTTTTTGTAAAAGACTTTCAACGTTCGTTGTTTCTTTCTTTTGTCTCGAGCTTTTTTGCTTCAAAAAGAAAAGGTTGCAGTGTGTCATGCAGTTTTAAATATTTTTTTTCCTTTTCGTTCAAATGATTTATTGATGTTAAACATAACGGCTTTTTAAGGAAAAAAGTTTTATATATATGTATGTATGTATATATGTACATATATTTAGGCTTTTTTGTTTGATATTTTTTTGTTACTTTTTCTGTGGTGTTTGGTGTGTAAATTTTTGGTTTTATTGCAACTTTTATTTTATTTTTGCCAGAATTGAAATGTAGAAACCAGTTTAATAAAAAATATTTTCGATCGCCAGCAGCAGTTGCTGAGTGCATTTATTTCTTTTATTTTTATTATTTTTTCTTTGAATATTTCGTTATTCTGTTACTGTGTGAGTATATGTTTTATGGCTTAAAAACAAGTTAATTTTTTGTAGCTCGATTGTAGAAGTTTCCACATATTCATTCCGTTTAGAAATGTTGCCTTAATAGGACCAAATGTGTAGTCACATGGCATAAATATTTCAAGCAATAGGTGAGGGTCAATAGAACGTCAATATTAAAGAGTTATCTGAATTTTTCTATAAATTTGCTATAGTTTTATTGTTTTTAAAATTTTTTACTCTAAACTAGCATATAAAAGAAATCGTGTAAATTTCTTGCCTTTTGGATTTCAAATAGAAAAAATTTCAGCAAAGTGCCATTAATGAAGTACAGTAAACAAAGTTCATATTCATATATTGAGGGTGTAACTTAAAAAAAAAGAAAATCTCTCTTAAATAAATAATTATAATACTTTTATTTTTCTTGTAAGAGTCTCTATTTAACAAATCAAATCAAAATGACATCTCGATGAATAATTTTATAGAAAACAGCTGATTTAAATACTAAACTAATCCTAAAAATTTATTATAAAAACTAGTTTTAGTATAAAAATGGCTTATTTTTTCTTTTGTTATTGCATAAATTTCTAATCTGATTTATTTTAATTTAATGCGCGCGAATAAGAATTTTGTTTTTTAAAATTAGTAAGTTCTGCTTTTCTTTAAAAACATTTGTAATTAAAATATTGTTTTATTTAGCTCTTTTAATAAATTCGTCCTATTTAAACAAAATCTTGCAAGAAATAAGTAATTTAAGTAATTTAAGGCAGTGGATTTTTTTATTGAGGGTGTACGAATACGAACTTTGCATAGTGTATGTAATCTTCGAATAAAACGAATCGAGTAAACATCGGTCCTATAAACCTGTTATAATAAAAGCATGAAAAGGAAACATATTTGAATATGAACTATTCGTAGTCGTTGGTATCACCAGAGTAAATTGTACGATTTTACGAATATCAGAATGTCTATTACTGTCACTTCTTATAAATATATATTTTACGGAAGGAAAAGCTTAAAATTTTACCACCCTTGTTGTTATTTTCCTGTACTGTATTTACATTCATTTATCAGAAAAAAATAGATAGTCGAAATGAGAAAATCTCCAAAAAGAAATATTGAAAAAATCTACCAAATGAAAATATCGATGAAGAGGATATTATCCTCCCGAAATAGAACAGCATACATAAGAATTAGTGAAATAGCTAATATCGCCAAAACGAAAATAGTCGCAAGGAGATATAAGAATATATGTAAATAAAACAAGTTTCAAAAACGACAAAAATTACAGTAATGAAAAGTATCGCTAAAGTGCAAAAATATCACAGCTGAAGCGAAAACGTCGTCATAATAGGAAAAAACGCCGAAAGTAGAAAATGTTAAAATATAATAAATTGAAAAGACGGCGCATCTCATGAAATCGCTGGAAGAAAAACCAAAACATAAACGAAAAGATTTGCCAAAACTGAGAAAAACTCCAAAATAGAAAAATCATACAAAGAAAAAAAAATTGTCTATAAAAAAAAATTAAAATAAAAAATTGCCCAAGAAAAAAAATATCTTTAGTTAAATATTTTCATCGCAATTTTTCCCAAAAACAAAGTTTAACTTTCTCAGTAAACATAAATAAAAATATAAATTATTTCCTAAATGCAGATATAAGAAATAAATATAATTTCCAACCGATATAAAAAGGCCAAGAAAAAACAACGAGAAAAGTCCCTGAACAAAAAATAATTATGTAAATACAACCAATATAAAAATATCGTCAAGACGTAAAAACCGCCAAAACCTAGAAAATCTCTAAAACTAAAATAATCATCTAATTATTAAACTACTTAGTCCCAGTTCGCACTATGCACGTCTTGTTTTGCTTTCTTATTCGTATTGCATAAAAAATGTGTGCTCCAAAATATGATTTGGATTGTTCAAAGAAGTGACAAGCTTAACAATAAGACTTGTGAAGTGTGAACTGGGACTTACGAAAAATTCCTAAAAATGCCTGAAACCCCTGAAGAATCGAAAGAAAAAGAAACTTGTCATGATGGGAAAAATCGCCAAAAAGGGGAAAAATGCTAATACGAAAAATATTACACAAAATTATTGTTTCGTCTACAGCTAGTTGTGATTCATGTTCACTGAAATAAGTCTATTTTGCTGACTTATGCGAATCTTTCGAGTATTAATTCTTAAATTTTGTTCTTAATGATTGTGATAATTCGGTTTCTCTTTTAGAGAGAACTTTTTCAAGTCGAATGAGTTTGGAACCTGAACTGCATTGCTAAGCACGCTTTTATATGATTTTAAAGTTGCGGCAACTCGGGGAATTATTAACAAAACATATAGAATATTCTGAAATGCTTTTTCAACTCAGCAGAATTGAGAAAAAATATTACAAGTTTTCCAGAACTCGCAAAAATATACTAAAATATTTTCAAGTGCTCAATTATGTGCACGATCATATTGTCTATGGCAGACTTATCGCTATAAAATTTATTGTCAAAGATCATTTGCAAATTTTCAAAAAATTGTAATTGATTTTCTTTTAATTTTCAATATAAATATAATTAAATATCATTTGCCAAGGTTGCCGTATCCAAAAAATCTTACACAGTTCTATTGTTATACGAGCATATATCGCTGTTAACAAGTAGAAAGGCCCTAACTCGTATTTTTACGAAATTGAGTTTTTCACAAAAATTTATTGCAATAATTAAAAAAATAACTATTTTACAAGCAGTTTTACAAAGCAGTTGTACAAGCGATTGTGTTGTTTATTATTATGTTTTTGCCTTCTCCTGTAAGGTAAATTTTTTTGAGTTAGGGCCTCTACTTTTTAACAGTGATACGAGTATGTATGTATGTACGTTGTAAGGAACATAATTATTACAAGTGTCTAGAAGTGACAATGATTTGCTTTCAATCCAGACAGAACTGCGTAATGGGGTTTATTTGACAAATCTGCAGTTTAGAAATTAAAAATAATATCTGGGTTTCATTGATACAGTTTAAGGAAATTGCAACCCTTACAAATTTATCCCCATATACATATTAATACGATATATATTTTTTTCCTTAATAATTGATTTATTTTTTAAACTTTTGAACTTTATTTTGAAGTTATTTTACAACATGAGTCCGCCAATTAAAATATTTTTAAATAAATTTTTTAAAATCAATTGTTACTTTGAATGGCAATACCATTCATAAATCTACAACAAAGATGTATTGTTATTGCCATAACAAAAATGATAAAAATAATAATAACAATAAATAATGAACGAGTGGAGTACAAATGCAAAACAGCATAAATAAATGAATATATATATATATATTTTAAATAAAACGAAAATGTAAAATAAATTTAATTTTGGCATACTCGTTAAAAATAACACATGGACACAACATGAAACGCAATAATGCAGTGACACTTGTATGCAATTTTAATTTATTATTTGTAAACAATAAATAAAAATGTTTTACGAATAAATTATATTACAGGTCATTTAGCCACGCAGCTATGGGCCATTAAATGTATTGTTACGATAATATACGAAATAATAATCAGAAAAAATTTAAAAATAAAATAAAATAGTTCAACTAAACAATTAAAATTGTTTCACTTATACAAAATAATAAATATTTAAATTTAAGAATTATTCAGGATTTTAAGTATTTTCTTGTAATTTTTCAGTAGACAATTTTTTATTTACAATTCAGACAAATAGAGCTGAAGTTTTGACGTTTCTTTTTTTTTAAATATTTATGTAAACTAAGGATTAAATTTTAAAAATTATCCAGCCCACACATCCAAACACATGCATACATACTCAGACGCAACTTAGCTTTATGTTAATTATTTATTAACTAAATTTTAAATCAATAAATAAAAAAATTTTAATTTGGTTTTCTAATTGATGAAATATTTATAAGGGAAATGAAAGTACATACCGGCTTAATTGCAACAGTAAGAACAGCAAGAAAAAAACAAAAAACTTAAGTTACATTTTGCATTCATTAGACATGGGCAGCAATTGTGTGATGAGCGTGTTTCGTACATGCTAATGCTTAAGCATTTGTGGTTTTCTTTCTTTAATCACGTGAAAGTGCATGAAGGAAAACATAATGAAGCTTAGCAGAATCAACATGCATGAGTATAATATCTGTGGAAAAAAGGAAAAAGTGCTTAAGTCGAGATAATCTGATTTTGAGTTAATGACACCTCTGTAATTTTGATACTCAAAAGTAGCCTTGGGCAAACCCTCAATTATTTTGTGCAGTTTTTGAGGAAGTTATAGCGGAGAATATAATGAAGAGGAGAACCATTTTATTTTCCTCTCTCAACCATGAACTAAAAAGTTGCTCAACTAAAATTACTGCATGTGAATCGGGATAACTAATATCAGAATCATTCTTACGGCTATTATGTACAAATGGAAAAGTAATATCTCAATACTCAATTTCAATATATTTTGAAGAAACAATTACTATTTTACTAAGTAAGTTAAATATTAATTTTGGGAAAAAGTGCGATAAATATTTATGTCCAAATTATAAAACTTTGGTTTTGCTTCAAATGGAACGTAGTCGACATCGTGGGACAGGCCCTACAACTCAATATAAAATAAGAAAATTCCGTAAAAATAACTAATGACAAACATTTTAATAAGGATTTTTCACGTATATTTTCATTATAGTATAGCCCATATCGTACACGGAAAACTTGACCATAAATAAACGTTAAGAAGAAGTCTGTCTGTATATTTATTGAGTCGTTTCAGCACTGTGCTATATAATAACAAATCTGAAAGTATTGAATTTCCCATTCCTGCCAAACTAGATTAAGAGGTTGAAGCAAAGTAATAAAATTAAGTTATTTTTTCTATTGTTATTAATCTTTGTGTACAAAAAATTAAATAAGAAAAAAATTATAAAAATATATGTATAATAATTTTTCATTTTGTCAAATGAAAAAATAAAGTCAACAACAGGAGTGAATAAATGTATTGTGTCTTTTTGTTTGACAAAAGTAATTTGTTGTTTGTTTTTATTGTTACTCTTGCATTTAAAATCATCATTGTATGTACATTATGCAGTTCCGTTACATGTTTATGTTCACTTGCAATCGTTTGTTAAGATGATGAGCACGACTGTAGGTACATATTTATTACTTCTGAGCAGAGATGGAGGTGTTAGTGGTATTAGTAATGATTAAGTTTTCAACGACATACATATGTACATTCGAGTGCTCGTACGTACATAAATTAGAAGCGTGATTTAATTTAACTTTTGCTGTGTTCTGAGTTAAATAAAAATAATTTCACTAAATGATATTGATTTGATCGAAATTTTTAAGAGAGTACTCACACATTTTTTTGAAACTGAATAATATTATTAAATTTAAATTGAAAAAAATATATTTCCAATCACACAAATGTATAAGCTGAAATTAGTTATCTCGGAATGGAACCGTATCAAATAAATAAATTTATAACCCCTATAGTTTTTCCCTCTTTGCGACTCAATCTGAATAGAGCCTGTATATAATATTGTAATCTACCAGCTCTTACCTACTCTACTATCTCGGATCGGATAGAAGCAAGACGCTTAAAAAAACATTTATGTTTGCATAAAAAAACATTTATTCTTATTTCAATAAAAAATTGGAATAAAATTAATCGAGTAAATATCGGTTTAAAAAAGCCAATCTAACAAAATCATTGAAAGAACAATTACTTGGGTCTAAATTAATTCAAGAAATAGTACTCGAATAATATTATGTATTTGAAAAAATTATTCGATTCTTTTTATGTTGTTGTAGTCGAATTTCTCTACAGTGAATTTTTATACAATGAAGATTTTTCTGTTATGAATTGGTTGCAAAAACGTAGACTTCTCGTATTTGATAACTTTTAAAAAAACTTTCACCTTTCAAGTACATAAAATTACGCGAGTAAAAATCAGTGCATATATCAGTTTAAATAAACTTGAATATTGATACTACCCAGTAAAATGTTTTCATGTTTTTTGAAGCAATAAGGCAATAAAGCGCATCATAACTCGCTTTAAAATATGAGCTGCTTAGAAGCAGTGAACATATATGAAGCAAACTATAGAAAAAAGGCGATTTAACAGCGCCACAATAATGCAGGTTTTAAAGCCAGCAATTTTGCTAATGTAATCTCAAAAAGCACTTTTTAAATAAGTAAATACGTTTATATTATTACTCCTTTAAAGAGCGCTTGAGATAACTGCTATATTTGCATGTTTTATTATATTCAAAAAAAGCAAAAGCATGTTTTATTATAAAGCAAAAAAGTTCGTACTCCAAACCACGAACTCGCCATACAAAAATCAGCAGCGATATCAGCAGGTTTTTCAGCTCCACTTTTGCTCCCTCATAGTAAAAACCTGCTTTATTTGAAGCAATTTTTTGCTGGGTTAAAGCTATAAAAATAAAATTATTCGATTAAAAGCTCCTCAGGCATTCTCAGCATTCATGTAAATACCTGCGGCCAATATGGAATTATATCCCAGTTGAAAGTTGAAGTGGTTACAATCCTATACATTCAAAGAAAGTATCACATGAATGCGTTATAACCTTTTAATCTTCTATATAGACACAGAAATTATTTAGTATACTCCTGTAAATCTCTAATAAAATTATTTCAATAACAATTATTCAAATGAAATCCTTCGCATAAAAATAATTTAACGAAATCTACCTAAGGAAAACATATGATTATGTAGAAGCAGCTTAGTTAAGATTTCTCAAATCAAATATTTCGAATAAAAAAGTTTAGATTTTAAAAAAAAATATTCTACTAAGACCTACGCAAATAAATTTACTCAAAAACGTCCAAAAGCTGTTCAAATATATGTTTTGAAGGATTTTGTTTAAAATGTGTATAATATCAATCTGTTCAATATCTATATAATGAGAATAAAACGTCGGCCTGGTTAACTAAAATGAGAAACGAATAATATTTTGGTTAAGAATTGTATAAAACAAATCTTGATTGTAATTATTTATAGCAATCCTGAATCCCTAATGAATTGAATAATATTAATAAAAATTGTGTTTAATATCCAATATTAAATATTCCATCCCTGCTCCTGGTTACCTTTAGCAGCAGCAGACTTGGTTTTGGTTGGCTGTCTGTCATTCAACTCTCGACCATAATAAGCCGGTAGTATTTTTTCTCTCTATCATTATGTTCATAAACATCATTGTAATCATCATTATGATGATCACTGTGACTCTTTACATAAAAGAGAAGATTTTTTTGGTTGGGTGAATATTTTTGTTTGTTTGCTTGCTGGGTGTCAATTCTGTTTCATTCTGGCAAGCGAGTGCAATGAACAATTTCTTTTCGTGTAGACATTTACATACAAAATCAAGCGCTTGACTGGTTGGTTGGACAAACAAAGACCCAACAATTTACTCCTCTTTGTTGTGTTTTAATTAATTTTTTTTCAACCAACAATTTTCAGTGTCAATGTTAATAATCATTATTTCAGTTTTCAATTATAAACGATCGCGTGTAAACGTTTGTTTCTTTTTTAAGGCAAAAGCTCGTTTTAAGGAAAACGTAAAGTATCGCGTCGCGTGCTGCTGCTTAAAAATTTTATTTGTTGTACAAAATCAGCAAAAATTTGGAAATTGTTTAAATAAATAATTTAATTATAAACAAAGTTTAAAAAATCTGAAGAGTAAATCTTATTAAAAAATAGCAAAATTTTAAGTAAATAAACAAATCACGAGCTGTTAGAGAATATTGAGAATAATTGGTGCCTTAAATTCATTTGCTAGAATATATATTAATAATATTTATTATTAGCGAAACAAAAGCAAAATAGTATATGTATCAGACAAAAAATTAATTTCAATAGTACCTGCTGTTTTGAGAAAAAATTCTGCAAAATTAAACTAAACATTAAAAATTTTATATAAAAAAATATTCTACATTTGGTACGAGTATTAAATTTGGTTTTTTAGAGCAAATACATACATACTTGGTTTAAAAGCAGCAGTTACTATTAGCAGCTTGTTTTCCAAGTTCAGTGATTCTAACATGGTAAAAGCAGCCATTGAGGCATTAATTTATTAAAGTGAAATGTTTTGGTTAATTTTGGAAGAAGAGCCAAAAAGCCACACAAATTATGTTTAAAGAAATAGAAAAAATTAACGTTTTAGGAATTATAAAACTGTACTAAAAACTATTTAAACTCAATCATGGAATTACGTTTCTTACAAGTGAATAATTATCAGGTAATTTTATCAATTGGTCAATTTGTTTAAATGTTTTATTTATAAATAAATGTAAAGGAATTAAAAACTTGCTGGGCACAGCATTCTACATGGGGAGCGATTCTTTTCGTCCAATTTTATAATTAGCAAAATAATTTCTGTTGCAACAAAAAAAAACAGAAAATATTATTAAAAGTGAATAAAGCAAAATTTAAATATTATAGTGGAACATAAGATCTCACATGATATTAAAATATCTGGCAGCGAGTTAACATTGAGGTTGATTTCGATGTGAAAAATATGTGGCGAGAAGACAAGTGTGTAATCAAAGATGTGTAAAATGGACTTAATTTAAAATGAAAAAACAAACGTTTTTATGAAAAATAAGCAAACTATGGTTGGAAAAAGTCTGTAGCTTTTTTAATTTCCCGCCTCTTTACCGATAGGTTCAGACATCTCTTGTCAGTTGTCAAAATTGAACAAGATGAGTCATTTAGTTTTCGTTTGGCCAAATAAAAAGTTAATTTCATGGGTCCATTAAGCATGAATTTTTACCCAAAAGAAGCATCACTCAAACCAAGACTAAGTTTGATAAATATAGCGTTTAATCAAAGCAAATATTTTCTCCTGTTTTCGTGGCTTACTGATCTTCCAGGTTAATGTTGTCGTGACTAGAGAATCACTAAATATTTATATAATATTATAATTATTTCTCATTAAAACTATACATTTATTGTACTACAACTGCGCTAGAAGTTAATTTACAGAATAGTATATTTTTATACTTTTACATCTTCTATTATATCGTTCTCGTGACAATGAAATCACTTAAACGATACTCACCATGAAATACTCGCTCCAAAAATTTCTTTACGCTAAGATGATTTATTTCAATTTGAACAATCCCTTTTGTAAGATGTCTTCCTTTTATACTGATCTATGAATTTTATTGTTGTAATGAACTTAAATTTTACATTAAAATAATTTTATATTTTGTTATTGTTTTCTTTAACTAAATTGTAAGACCACATTAGGTTGTGTTGTTGTGTGTTTTGCGTGAATTAATGTTGTATGAATGTTGAATTGTATGCAAATTGTGATACAGGGTATGACAATAGTTTGTCTTTCTTTTGAAAAAAATTATATTTTCTAATCCTAATGTAACATCAGAGCAGAATCATTGGCGAAGTAAAATAACTAATAAAATAGCTACTAAACACAGCTTCAAAATTTCATACGCCTCATTTAACACCAGAAGGCGCTGCAACACTGCATTATCAAAAAAAGCGTGCAAAAAAAGCAGAGTTGTAAAAGAATGAAGCTTTCCTCCTCTTCCTTCACCACTTCTCTTCTCTATCACTTTCCCTTCCCTATCACCCTCTCTGACTATCTTCTCTTCAACTAACAGGTAACACAAAGGGATCATTGTATTGGACCCAAGTGAGCTGGACTCTAAATTTCACCTTTCCTTACCAGCAGCCTGCTAACCTAACCTAACCTAACCTTCTATTAAACATTCTAAACCCTTTTCTGCAAATTTAGCTTTTATTAGTTATGAGGTTCTTGCAGTAAATGTGATATGTTTGTAGGAATACTATTGGCTTGAGAGTTACTTTTCTTTGTTAAAAAATTATTTTGCCCCTATTCCAAAAATAACGCATGGTTGCTTCCAGTCTTTAGATCTATTGAATTTTTATCATAATTAGTCGCTGATGGTATTTGTTTTTACAAACTTAAATACATTATATATAACCCTCCAGAGCCAGGAAATAAACAGATTCTATTAAAAATATTTTCAATACAGGGTGCATTTGATTAATGAAGCACAATTCATATCAAGCATACGAAGCATAGTGCTTTCTTCCCATATAACGATGGGACAAAAATAGAAGCAGTTAACCTAGGCTTCTCAAATTTGGTACAGTATTTACTTTTATCTTAGTTAAGAAAAATTCAAATTTTGAAATAAATCGGACCAAGAACACGGTCTTAAGAGTAAAAATTGTTTAATTTGCTATATTTTTCAAAATAAAACTGTATAAACTTATAATTTTTGTAACCACCTTAATCGCACCTTGTGAGTTAGTTCTAACCGTAACGGTGAAAAAGACCCTTCGTCCTGTCAAGAGTCCTTTGAAGAAAATATGCAATAACGTTTACAAAAATTAACAGAATTTCATTAAAGTTGAAATATTTGTACAAATCTAATAGTACGCATGTCTGTTTTTGACTTACTGTCACGCACACTCACAGTGGCAATATATGTAGTCACTCAAGTGAGCGTGACTTTCACGCAATTTTTTTTTTTCAAAACATATTTATTATTGAATGATTACGCACATTTAAGTTAAATATGTTTCACTTTCACATACTCTTAGGCATAAAAAAAATGTATTTGAGTTGCAACTCACTCTCACGTCAAAATAAAAATACGCTTTTTATATTTCATAGAGGATCTTTTTTAAATGAAATTTTTATTTAGTTTCGTTATCAAAGGTCTGATTTTAACATCATTTGTGACATTGTAGATGTGTGTTCAAAAAGTATCCCGCGGTTTACGCATATTCGAATTTTGATTTTTTTCTGGCGTTATGTTGGTACTCATGTCTCTCACTTATGCCGACAATTTCGGCCATTTTGAATGTTCAGTTAATTGTTGACAGCTGCTTTGCTTGCACGAACCAAGGTAAAAATCGAAGACTAGCCAAAACACGTGAATATTTTCGGATGTATTCCAGGGTTGAACTATACTTTCCGGCATACTACTCGTTAAGGGGTTTAAGTTCATTTCTGATAAATTTTCATCACCATTTGTCTTGAAAATTTTTTATGTGACAATGAAGCTTGCCTTAACTAAAAGCATACTTAGTGGACCAAATACATAAACACAGATGAGAACGTCACCTGTTTTTCGTTTTGCTAGTATGTTTCAAAATAATTACAATACAATTGTGCTTGGTGTAACTCGTTTCTTAAAAAATATCACTTGTAATTTATTTTATGAAACAAAAAAACAAACAAAAAGTACTAATATTAAAAACTAGCTAAATTGTATTTAAGTAAACCGAAGTATATTTAACCCTCTAATGTATTACTTAAAAGAATTTTTGTTGGTTAAGCAGCTTCTATACGCATTTTGTTTCTACTTAGGAAATGCATAAAGACATTGTTCATACTAACTAAAGCTAAGATCGATCACTAAAATGCTTAACAAATATAAAATGACACATTTTTGGCGATAACATAATACATTAAACTTTCGGCGGATAAAATGTTTAAGCCATTGCCTAATTTAGCAATATACGTTTGAAAATTGCATTCGTAGCTGAAAATAGATAAATCGACTGATTGAGATTGAGAGCGATTGAGATTTTGCTTTAGCGAGTTACAGAATAAAGAGGAAATTTTGTTGCAAATAATGTAAAACAAAATTTTAAAAATAAAAACAGGCTAAAGTTAGTTGCAAAAATGCTAAAATAGTCAAAGTGGCCATTTGATATTTGCTCAAAGGGCCATCGCTTTGTGAGAATAGATATGAAAACGATTACTAACGAAAATGGCTTTAAACCAAAGAAGTTAGGGGTATCTTACTCAGGGCTTCTATCTTTGAATTTAAATTAAACAGAGTGTGTGTGAGGTATCATCAAAAGTTTTTATTCATTAGAAAAGCAAATCGATGTCATTATCAAATGACCAGGCTCTCAAATAGCTCGTGCACAATGTCCAATGTTGCATGACTTGTGTGGTACATAACGCCGACGTGTTCAAACTATATCTATTCGTTGATGTGCATTTTAGCCAATTCTGGTAAAGAAGAAGTTGGAAATTATCGATCTATAACGTAACAGCGAAAGTTGCCCTAAGTTGTTTCAAATTCAATATTTAGCAAATATGCAAAGCGGTCAATACATTGTCCTATAATTGTTTGAAAAAATAAAATTAAAATAAATGTTATTAAATGAGCCAAACAGAGGTCTGTTAGCATGTTAACAGAACTCGGTTAAACCTCTGGGTTTTTTAATTTTTAAATATGTATATTTTTTTTTTTGTATATTCTTACTACCATCGCGTGAGAGAAGAATATTTTTTCATTTCTTCATTTATTTGTATGTAAATTTAAAACAATAAGCGCGTTTTCTGCAAAATCAGTTTTTTTGAGTTGTGACACTATTGAAGTAAATGAGTGATATGTTTAACATCTTAACTATTCACTTAAGCAAATAAAGAATATAATTTACCTTCTATCAATTTAATTACGTAAACAATAAAGTATATGTAGATATTTTTAAATCAGTATTTATGTATGTATGTATGTACAATGTATATGTACATATGTATGTATATGTTTTGAATTTTTTAATAGATTTTTCATTTCGATTTTCGTTTTTTTAATTTGCAAAAAAACTGAAGCAATAAATAAACATTATTTTTATGATTCGAATCTTACAGTTTTCAAAAATTTCAAGGCTACACATGCGAAAAAAAATTATATGGCACTGGCGAGAGCCAAACAAAAAATCCCGGCATCTCTAAGATAAAACACACAGTAGAGAATATTTTTAAAATTGTGCTCAGTGGAGCAGATGTACATACTTGTCTGAGTAACAATTTGTATTAATATGATTATAATTTTTACTTAAAAAGGCTTTCCAAAATTGCTCTCATGCGTTTCTTTCAGTTTCCTGGAAGTTCTATGTTTTCTTTCTAATTTTGATTTGTAATTATTGTGAAACACGATGCTATTTTTTTTCTCCAAAATAAATATAAATTTTCTATCGAATGCATAAATTTTTGGTAAAATAAGAAGACTAGAGAAAAACACAAACAATTTCAATCCAAACGAATATAATTCCAGTGAAATTTGCAACAATTTAAAAGAAGGATTTGATTTTTCAAATAAATATCAACACAAAAAACGTTATAAATTAAATAAAAAAAATAGGAATTATGTGCAGAGGCGGTCTCAGCAGGAATAAATTCTTTGGATCTGTAATAAAAAGAATTTAAGTGTGAGACGAAGAAACAAGCCAAAATTTAGCACCCGTCTAAATTATTCCAGAGTTGTTCCACAAAAAAATTTGGATAGCAGCATAAAGCAACAAGCACAGATGGCGTATATTTCTACTGCATTTGACGTCATCAAAGAATGCAAGTGATTGTGTGTTATGGAAACTGTCTGAGATACGTCTTGGCAAAATTTTAAAAAGAACGCTTATATAATTTTATTTCGTGACTTTTAATTTAGTCAAAAATAATATATTTATTTTTATTTTAAAATAGATTCTAGATTTAAATAATAGCGTTTTTATTTTTTTGTGTCACATTCAATGTAATGAGAATGTTTGATTTGCGACTTTATGAAATCGTTTCGAATAAGCAGATATTATCGATTATTGGCTTCAAAAATATTATCAAGTTCTTGCATGTGTTGCACAGTTTTATATGTTGACATCTATACTCTGCCCTCAGAGAAATCGTAAAACCAAGAATATTTCGTTTCCGGGCACCGCAATATTAGAGAGATGATCCTTTAATTTATGGGATATATAGCCCAGAAGAGTTTACACAAACTTTATATTGCATTTCATCCAAGTCTTGATTGATTGGCTCTTCTGTGTTTAAATAAATTTATATAGCTCCAATAATTATGCCAACTATATAATATGTTGCAGTACAAACTGACAAAATTGTAACAATAATTATAAAATAAGGATTATTAAATATCCTTCTGAATTTTTTCAGCATTTCAACTGTGCTGTATGATATCATCTTTTCCCTAAAGACATTTGACTTTAGTTGATATTTAAACTCAAGTTTGAAATTTTCCATACAGACTTACGATATCTTTACACTCATTTTACTATCACGGTCACAAAAACTAACAAGTTAACTTATGCTGATTATACATCTGGCATATCATATTACATATTGTGTTGTGATTTTGTGGTGTAACTTTAAAAATGCGTGCAACGCCGTCAACATGTATTTTTTGTGTGGAAAGCAATGCCACACAACGAAATACATAGGAAATGACAAATTTTGCCACTAGTACACACTATTGCGATGTCACAAAATGCCATAATGAGTACCCGGTATTATTGTGCATGATTTTGTGTTAGTTATTGTTATTTTTGTAAGTTTTCTGTTTTTCAAGAATTGTTTTTACCTTTGATGGAAAAAATTTGTATTTGGCTTTCAAAACAATATGAAATGACTGCAGTTTTCCTCTAAGTCACAAAAACAGCTGATGGCACCATCGTGAAATATGCCATCTTGTTTATTTGGTTCTTATGCCGAGTACACACTATGGAATTTTGTGACATCGCAACCAAAACTAAAAGTGGGAATAGTGGTAACGTTTGTCATTTCCGAATTTTTTCGTTGTGTGGCATTACCACACAAACTGTTTATGCATCTGATGTAGACAGTTGTGTTAGTTGGCAGCACTGCAGACACAAAAATAAAATGTCAGCGTGGTAACATTTTCACGCATTAAGTATTTACAGAAAGAACTTTAAATGTATGCGGGTATACAAATTTAAAAGTATGGAAAACGAAAAAGAAAGTGGAAAAGTACAGGATGCATGACATGACGACATAGTTTATTCAAGTTGTGGAGGTTTGCGAAGCTGTATGGAATCATCTATGTGGAATTTATAAGCATAGAAATGAAAAGGAAAGTGTATCGACAAAAATTTCATTGGAATCAGGCTTCATGCACACGAAATTTTAAAACCAACTTGAATCTTGCTTCCGTAAAATGGAATGCAGAGTACAATAGAATCTTTCGGTTGTGCGCATATTAAGCCCTGGTCTTTTTTTACCACTTTCTTTGCCATTTTTAGATTTTTTGATTTAATTCTTATTATTGATAAACATACAGTGGCACTAGCTAATTGGATAGTTTTGCGATTAATCATTTGTGTTAATATTAATTAACAATCAATACGAAAAACAAAGTCTCACAATGATAAAACAAATGACACTAAATGTCATTTTATCAAAATAAGGTTCTTGAGAAACTTTCCTGTTACAATGTCACAACAAAATTGTGTGTTGTCGAAAAAATTATGGAAACGGCATTGCACACACATGAAAATGATACCACAAAATGATAACACATGAGATGCAAGATGTAATCTCAGCCTTGGATAGAAAAAATAGCAAAGACTTTTACCAAGGATAAGTCGGAGATACAGGGCTAGTTTAAATTCTCAACGGCGTCATTAAATCTTTTACACCAAATAAAACAATGGGCTTACGAGTATATAGTGAAATACATGAAGTTGGCTGCATTTACTTAAAAACGTCGGAAATTTTGGTTAATAGGCATGTCAGTACTACCTTATAAACAAAGAAAATAATAAATGCATTATAAGAAAAATCTGCTTTACAAAAAGTTTTGGAAGAGATTTCCATAATGAATATTTTTTGCAAATAAATCCTTTCGAAAAATAAAGCTTATGCAATGATTAACTTAAAACATAAAAATTTTTATATATTTCGTTTTTTTTTCTTAACTTTTTCCATCATTTCTTTATTCTTTAACCACCCTCGTGCATGCATTTGCATTAAATGGAAATATTTAATTTTTTTAACACACTCCAAAAAAAATGTTTCTTTATTTATGTATGGATGCATGCAAGCGCTAATCAAAACATTACCAATTGTTTATTAAAAAAGAAAATTATTTTAATGTTTGCTTAAATTTCCTTTTTATTTTCCCTATTCAATTCCAATTGTTAAATTTTTATGCAGCATTTGTTTGTTTACTTCGATTTTTGCAAGTTTTTTCTGCAAATTTTTTTCAATATTAACCTTGTTTTAAATTGAAATTTTCACCAGTCTTTTCTCAAATCTTTGACCAGCACAAACGTGTATTTCTGCCAAACAAATCTTTTTAATTCGTGCGCTTAAAATAATTGTACATAATTTTTTTTCTTTATCTGCTTTTAGTTTTTCTAACCTTGTAACAGTTTAAGTAAAAATTTTGCCATACAAAAGAAAAAGTTTAGTTAATAAAATTCATAAATAATTTCATTAAATACGTGCACTAATTGTAAGTGAATGAGAGAAGAAAAAAATCAAACGGAAATTAAAAAAAAACTTGTCCGCTTCTTGTTTGATTTGTATTGTAAGTTGTGCGTTTATTTTCACATTTAAATATTTTAATTATTTGAGCTTTCAAGTATGCAAGTTTTCTTAACTTTAGGAAATTTTTCGCAAAAAAATAATTAAAATTATGCAAATTTAAGTGTTTTTAAGTGATTTTTATTTTGAAATATAAAAATTAATATTAATCATACGCTCAAGTGGTCTTAATTATATCAATCATACGCCTGGGTAATCAGTCACTGCTGAGTAGGGAAAGGATTTTCATGCATTTAAAATCGTGTTTCATGTACATAAAATATACATTAAAAATATAACAATATGTATTAAAAACTAATAAAATATTTTTATTTATTAACTCTTTTTTTCAACATTTAGGGCCAATTTCACCAACTCTGTTTAAATATCAATTCATATTTAAATGTCGATTTTCATTAATTTTTGTATGAAAAAATTACTTTTAAATATGAATTGATATTTAAATAAGTTGGTGAAATTGACTTTTAACAACATTAAAAACTTGAAAACATCAGCTTCATTGCTTCCTTAACAAACATTTTGTCAAATCAAATGGAATGCAAAATAAAGTTAAGAAGAACTTTTATTTACGTAAGTGAATAAGCGGTTTTGTAAATTGTCAAAGGTAAATCTTTGACTATTTTTTCTGAAAAAAACATTTTTTTTTTGTAAGAATTAACATTTCACGTCAGCAAAAGTTAGTTATTGGTGCATATTTAAATAATGCTAGTTCGTTTGAACTATAAAATATTGATGCAATTTGTTGCATTTTTAAGTCAATAATTTTTTTTATAACTTTATCTAATTTATTTTTAATTTCTTCACTTATTCTGTCTTTCAGAGCACAAATCTTTTTATCGCAATTAATTCAACCATCTAATTGGGCTATAGTGTCAACGCGAAAGCCATTCTCTGGGTGCACAAATATCAATTTAGCACTCAAGTTTTTTTTAATTTAAAATTTCTTTAACTTTGTTAATATAAATATAGTATTCGACAGCTTGCAACCAGGCTCCCTATTTTGTTACTACCAGCTGTGGGGAATCCATATCCCTGAATATTTTTCCAAAAAAGGGCTTTTATCCCATGCTTTTGTATTTTATTCTTTTTTATTGAATTTTTCAAATGAATCGAGTTTTCATCCCAGTTGAAATTGTTTTCGTTTTCCTCTTTTTCGTTCTTACACAGTCGTAAGAATTGCAAAAATACTTTGCAACTAATCAAGAAACGCCAAAATTAGTTTTATAGCATCAAAAAATCACAAAATATATTAAAAATATACATTTATAATGAAATATGCAAAATATGTATTTATTTTAAAGTATGCAGAAATATGCACTAAAAAATCTATGCCATTTTGTCGCAAATTTGTAGATTCGTAAAGATATTTTATTTACGTTGAACTACGACCAACGACATGCAAATCCTTTCACTACTGTTGAGAGATGGTGTAGCGGCCACCTTTTGATTCAGAAAACACACGTTCACGAGGAAAAGTATTCCGGGAAAGCTCCCTCAATAAATTTAAAGTATTTTCATGATCATGGAAGATCAAAATAAAAACATTTTCAATCACGCACTACACATGTAAAATCTACCACACTAACAACTTTATAAACTTTTTCTTACACGAGCAGAAATATTTTGCTCATGCAAGCTCACGCACGAAAGATGTAAAATTTATTACGACCACTATACACGAACATTATACACTCACGCAACACGCACCCATTTCTGTTAAGGTTACTTAATATTTTAAATCGATATGTATGTCGAATTTATCATCTCAACTTTTTGTTTAGAGAGCTCGCTAAAATCAGAGAGATTTTGAAACTAAAACTGTTAGGTTAGGTTAGGTTAGGTTAGCAGGCTGCTGGTAAGGAAGGGTGAAATTTAGATTTCAGCTCACTTGGGTCCAATACAATGATCCCTTTGTGCTACCTATTAGTTGAAGAGAAGATAGTGAGAGAGGGTGATAGGGAAGGAATAGTGATAGAGAAGACAGGCTGTGAAGAAAGAAGGAAGATGAAGGAAAGCTTCATTCTCTTACAATTCTCCTTTTTGCACGCTTTTTTTTGATAATGCAGTAATGCAGCGCCTTCTGGTGTTAAATGAGGCGTATTAAATTTTTTTTATTGGTTATTTTACTTCGCCAATAATTCTGCTACACAACGAAGGAGGGCGCTCTGATGTTACATTATGATTAGTATCTGATGAAGTCGGTGTGACCAGTGCCTTATGCCTGCATCACTACAACTTTTTCCACAACAACTGATACAAAGGAAACTAATGCACATCAGAAAAATGCGTGGTGTTGTTATTTTTAATGACTGTCGGAGACCGGTCTCGAACCCAGGACCATAGGTTTTGTAGTCAACGTGCTAACTACTTCAGCCAACGCCACCCTTAACTAACTAAACTGTTGAACAAAAAAAATTTAATCACAAATAATTTCTTAGTCGGGCTTAAGTTCAGTAATTTCAATTCTTATTGAATGAAATATTTTTTATTAATTAATGTGAGTTTCTAAAGAAGAGAAGAAAAATTAAATTAGACTATAAGCTGGGGGAAATACCGATATTTTTCTGTGCAGCAACGCACGTCATCAGCACCCAAGTCTATCTACTGGGGTAGAGATTGTTATTAACATCAGCTATTTAACGCAAATTTTTAATGAAATGGAATATGAGAAATATTATGTATACAATTATTGATTTACCTTTGGCAAACACATTTGTAAGTATCACTATTCATTTTCTGTTTATCCGTTTTTTCATTTTTATATTCAGGTTAGCACGAAGTCATGTCACTCTACCTAAAAAAATTTTAAATTGATCATTTAGTGTCTTTTTTGTCAACTACTATATATAAGAAAAACTAGAAGAATATGCGGTAGCTATTTTTCATTAAAAAATTTTTTGTTTCGAACGTTTTCAATTAGAATGAAAATTTTCGAATCACAAAAGGGAACTAATTTTCGAAAGGCAATTTAGAAACGGTTATCCAAGAATGCAGTGGATACACAAGCTAAGTATCATACTCAATGTATAAATTAATGTTTTTTTTCTTTTTTTTCCGAATATTTTATTTCCGAATATTTTTTAAAATTGGTTGCTAATATGAGAATGTTTATCATATCTCCTTTTCTTTGTGTTAAAACAAATAGATATTGATTTTAATTTCCGAATTAGGTAGATAAGACATCAAATGTAAGTCAAAAGAGATTTTTTTTAGATTAAATTAATTTTATTGTATAAGAAAAGAGATTGTATTTGCCTCGAAAGTAAAACGAAAAAATTATTCGGTGCAGTGAATGTCAGGACACAAAAATATGCGGAAAAGATTCACTTTCACACGGATGTGAAAGTCATGACAACAGCGATTATCTTTAGTCTAGCTTAGTGAACCAGCTTCAAATTAAAAAACAAACTATCTTAAATGGTAGAAAATTGAATTCTAAGAAGAAACTGTTTGGGACAAAAATCCTATACGGAGCTACGGACCTTCAAATTTTTGAATGCCATTACTGTTTTAGGCAGCTCAGTTGCTTTCATGTAACATGCTACTGTTAAATATGTTCAGTTTGGTCTATAATTTAACCATGATGCGACTTACAAACGAACAACGCTTGCAGATTATTGAATTTTATTTACAACATTCTTGCTCGGTTATCAAAGTGCATCGTGCACTTCTTCCATTTTATGGAAGATTTGGATGACCTTCTGAGGAGCCTATTTGTAATCGTGTGTCTAAATTTCGTACCAATTTTACATTATTGGACATTAAATCATCAACACGCATACGTAGAGTGCGGACAGAGGAAAATAACGCAGCTGTATCCTCCAGTGTTGTTGATGACATTGAATTATCGATTCGGCGCTGTTCGCGGTAACTGGGTCTCTGTTACTCCCCTTTTTTTGCCTTAAATGGAAGAGCTGGACTTAACTGACATGTCGTTTTAGCAAGACGGTGCCAAATGCCACACAGCAAGCGAAACAATGGCCTAATTGAGAGGCGAGTTCGATGAACAGTTTAATTCACGTTTGGGCGCATTCAAGTTACTGCCTAGATCGTGTAATTTAACGCTTTTAGACAAGATTCGTGGGGCTATCTTAAAGCTCATGTCTATATTAAAGAGTTTATTCGTGAGATAGCGGAAGATATGTTGGAGAGAGTATGCCCAAATTGGACCCAGCGTATGAACAATTTGAGGCGTAGCCGTGGTCAACATTTACATGAAATTATCTTTAAATATTGAATTACTTAGATCGTTCTATCGACTCAAATAAGAATCTCGTACATTTCTCTAAATTGTATGTATATTTTTTTAAATCAAAACCGAAAGCTCTTAAAAATCATACATTAACAGTGAATAACTACTTAAAAATACATTTTTTCTCTAGTAGTTAAAAATTTATTTCAGAAAGAAAGATATTGGTACTAAAAATAAATAAAATTAAAAATATGATCCCAGGACTGAAAATTTTAAATTTCTTTTGGTATAGAAAAGCTACTAACTAAAATAATTTTTACATGTGTTCATTTTTAAGACACAAATAACACCAATGATAATTGTAAATATTCTGACAAACACCAGCTGATATTTATTTCGAACAAAAATAATTAAACTAATTACAATTAATAGCTATGGGCTTGTGACAAAAACTAAACAAATGTACTTAATAGTAAAAAATCAAAAAAGTTTGTCTGAAGTAGAACAAAAATAAGCAAATTAACTGACATGTGCAAGACTGTTATAAATTAGGTTTCGGTAAATTGTAATACCATGAATCAAAAACAATTCACATATTCCATTATCATTGAAAAATCAGTATATAAAACACATCAACTAAGGCGACACGCAGTGTACCAAACACAAGAACTCTGATGACGAAGGTGTGGTGACCTTTGAAAACAGCTAATTGTTCCGTTCTGCTAATGTGTTTTTTTGTTGCTTAAAAATTATCACATGTAATTTGGATTACAGAGCATCGCATCGAGCTTTAGCCTATTTAAATCCAAAATTATATTTTTTAGTTGATTCCAAAGGATATTTATTCGAGCCCGCCGAAAAATATTCAATAAGATAAACATTATACTAAACTTTATTTGATCGGCACAAATGTTTCCGCAACTAACTAGAAGTTATTATCTGTCTTTATTAAAATTTTAGAAAAAAGTTTCCAAGAATAATTGTTAAGAATCCATTAAATTCAAGAGGACCATCAAAGTAGTGTTGTTAATTATTGGTGTTTTATATTTGTTCGAATGAAATTTCTTAATTTTTTTCTTCTTCGAAATTTTTATAAAAGAACAAGTAGAAAAATGTCTTTCGCAAATTGTTGATGTTAGTGATACCTTTAAAAAAGGATTGTGTTCTTTTCTTTGATATATCCAAACAATTTAATTCAACTTCAAAATTGACGATTTAACGATTCGATTTTTATATTAGTACAATTTCTTATTTTATTGTTACAATTTTTTACATCAGCTAATAAAACATTGTCAGCTACTTAGGAAATTTCATCTAATACTTCAATGTACTTGAGATTATATCCGAAATTTTTATTACAAACGTAGTAATTGCGTACTCTTTTTTTTTTTTTGCTTTTTGTGGTATATTTTAAAAAGTTGTTATTGTAAAGCTTAGGAATAATATTATTTATTTATTTACAACAATAACCAACGGAGCCCATGGCGCTTTTGATTAAATCTGTAGAAAAGCTGTTATTTTTTTAAACTCGTTACCAGGAATTTTAAGACACTTTCTGATTCCATTAAAGAGGCATTATCTTTTCAAAGCAAAGTCGAGATAAGCTGATTTTGAGTTAATGGTACCTCCGTAATCTGCATATTCGAAAGTGCCCCTGGTAAAAGTTTAAATTAATTTGTGAGATTTCTCAGGAAGTTATTTCACTGTGACTTGCGACTTATCTTTTTAAGACGTCTAATCTCATTTGGAATAAAAGCTTAATTTAGGTTATACTTTGGTATATTTGAACTTAAATGTATTAACTACAATATGTAGAACGATGTTTTGCTTAAAAAAATAAAGGTTTTAAGAGAATTTCCCAATTTAACTGTAAAAGAAATAAATTTCTGAAAATTGACTTGAACGCTTAAAAGTGCTCTCCTTCAAAACAGTAAAATACGACTTAAGCACTTTTTCCTTATTGCCACAGATATATACAAATAAGCTTA
Organism: Nowickia ferox; assembly: GCA_936439885.1. Lineage (NCBI taxonomy): Eukaryota > Metazoa > Arthropoda > Insecta > Diptera > Tachinidae > Nowickia > Nowickia ferox. The sequence continues at coordinate 44,367,550 of OW387023.1, read as the reverse complement.
CACAAGTATGTATTTATAACTTGGAGTAATTTGATTACTTATCATCCTATTGTTAACAAATTAAAAAGTTATGAAATTTAAAATACTTTTTATACAAAGTAATTGAGGAAATTGTTCGAACATTCGAATATTCGACAAAAAATATTCGAATAATTTTTTATTCTAAATTGAACATTTTTTGTTCGTTCGAATAAAAATGAAAAAAAGTTGTTCGAATATTCCAATAATTTTTTTTTCGAATGACAATACAAAAAGACATCCTACTTTGCTTAGCAGCTTATTCCAAAAGTCAAAAGTTCATGATTTGCATTTATAGCAGGCATTCTAAAATACAACTAAAATTAATGCAATTTTTCCCTTTAAGCTGTAGAACAAACGTAGGCCATGATTTAGTAAATTTTCAAAGCAATTTCCACGATAAGAAATATAAATTAAAAATAAAATAAAATTCTGAAATTTTGCACTTTAAAAATCAGAACGCCCTTTTTGGCTAAAGCAGATATAATATGTGTTTTACACTTATGAAAGCCATAAAGGTTTCATTCATCCAAATAATAATAAATAAAAGCAATCAACACCTTCATTCATCTGGTGCCACACTCAACAAATTTCTCATGCGCGAGTCATAAAGAAAAAATTTAAAAAAAAGAATTTTATAAGAAAAACTAAAACTAACCAGAATAGCAAATTCTCTAGAAAACTTAAATGTCAAAGCAATTTGCAATGTGATTACAAATTAATTTATAGAAAAAAGCAAAGAAAATAAATAAATGCTAAATTCAAAAGTTATAAAATGTGAAAACTATTAAATTGTTTTCCCCACCAATTAGTAGAATCCATCACATGTCAGGCATGTCGCGGTCAATTTTAAAATTGCAAATAAAAACAATTTTAGTTGCAAAACAATTTAGTAATTTAATTTACACCTTTAGCTGGCATTTTTTTAACAATTATATTAGCTATAAATTACACAATTATTGTTATTTTTTTTAATAGAAAAATAACGAAACATTTATGAATGACTGCGACATGAAAGAATGATTAAAAAAAACTAAAAACACTTTTTGCAAATGGCAAGGAATGCTTGTTAAAAGTTTGTACAACTCTAAAGAATTTACAGCTGCAGATAAAAAATAAGTAAAAGCTTTAAGCAATAAAACTACAGCTAGAAACTTTAATATTTTTTCTATAACTGAGAAAAGTTACAGCTATCCCTCGTTGAACAGAAAAAGGAAAAAAATTGGAAAAAATAAAAATTAGTTTGAGGTATCTTGTTTATTCTCTTCATCATAGAAAAGTTTTACTTATCAATTACACAGTTCTGTGTTGTGTACGAATTTTCGGTAATGCTTGGTGAAAATCCAAAAACTATGATTTCATATTTGGCGGCAAGAAAAAGCTGTTCTTTTGTGGTTCTTATTTTGCTACACTGGTGATTGACTTGCTTATTTGTTCTTCTCCTTTCGAGAAAGTTTTTCAAGATTCTTAACTTCTGTGACAATGATAAAGTAAAATAAATGACCAAATTTTAAATTTTTTGCAGCCTGGATAATGTCATGAGAAACACAAAATTTATATCTTTTTTTGTCGTATATGAAAAAAATTAATTTTGTTATAGTTTTGATTCTTTGATAACGTGCCGAATATGGGTGTGAGGATGTGAGTGCACACTATTTTATAAGATCTGGTTGTTCTTTTAATAAAGGTTGATTTTTTAGCAACTTTCTTTTTGGCAATACTGTTTTTGGCGGCTCAGCTGTTTTCGTGTAACATGTTGTAGTTAAGCATGTCGAGTTTGACTTATAATTTAACCATGAATAGACTTACAAACTAGAAACGCTTGCAGACTATTGAATTTTTCTTCCAATGCTTAATGTGTTAAAGATGAGTCGAACCTGCAAACTCTTGACTAATAGACTAACGTACTTTCCATCCAGCTAAAGAGCAAATTGTTATTGGAAACGCATATAATGAATACACGCAAAACATGATTTCTATGTTTCTTCTACATGTGCGCTTTGCGTTTTGATATAATTTAACATTTTGTTAATTTGTTGAGTAAAAAAACAAGCCACGACGTTTTTCGGCTTATTGTCGACATTTACACGTATACGACACGAGCAATCAAAATAAACAACAACAATAGCACATCAGCGCGTTGGGTTAATTAACAAGCAAGATAAACACCAACACAACAAATTAAATTAAATGATATTTTAAAATGCGCGATGATTACAAATTTTATTGCCCAAAAAAAATAACCGGTTTTGGCTGACATGAGGTTTCAGTAAGAAGGTGCCACATGCCACACAGCACCGCGAAATAATGGCGCAATTGAGAAGCGAGTTCGGTGAACAGTTTATTTCACGTTTGGAGATGTGCAATTGACCCCCTAGATCATGCGATCTAACGCCTTTAAATAATTTTTTTAGCTTTGTTTAAGCTCATGTCTATAGAGACAAGTCCGCAACGGTTGACGCACTGGAAGCCAATTGCTTAGAAAAAATTATATTTTTGATTAATATTTTAGTAGAATATACGATTCTATTAATTGAATTACTGCACTTACAAAAAGTGTTATCAGCAGAGCTTAACTCAGAACACTATGAAATGGTAAATAATTATTACATATTAATTGTATGTTAACTATACAAATTATGTTTTTATGTGTGAAAATTGAGCTGTTTTTAACATTATTTTCAATTAAAATACTCAATTAATATTTTAATTGATTTACTCAAGTATTTTTTTTCAAATTTTTGTTTGATTCATAGTAATTTTGACATGCGTTGAATTAAAATAAAAACAAAAACTCATTTTCTTTGTTCTCTTGTTTCTCAACAAGCAAAACCTTATAGACCAAACTTGTATGTTAAAGTTATTATATTGGCGGTATTCGGGTTTCGATGCAAATGGTTTATATGCAAAATATCGGAGCCTTTCCTTAAAATTCAATCACAAAATACACATACATTGCAAAAAAAGCTGCAGTATTCTGCATTTACACTTACACAGAAAAAAAAGATTTGTAAATATAATTAATTTATTTGTGAATACAATTAAACTATTATTTAAAAAGGCACCTACAACGATTTTTGTAAATACAAACAAACATTTGTAACATAGGAAAACAAAATCAACTCAATTATTTCCAATTCAAATGATTGTGTTATTCACAATTGAGTTGTTAACAGAAAACAAAAAATTGTAATGAATTTGTTTTTCAAATTCTAATGTGTGTTTTCTGTTTGATTTTTTTTTTTTAATTCTTATTTAGAATTTGGTTTTTGCTAAATTTTAAAGTTATTTTTCCACACAACCTTCGAAACTAAATGTTTTTGGGATGAATCGGACAGACAATCTCTTGACTAATAGACTAACGTGCTTACCACTCAGCTGGAGAGCAAATTGTTTTAGTTACGCAAATAATGAATACACGCAAACATGATTTCTATGTTTCTTTTACATGTGCGCTTTGCGTTGATAAATTTAAAAATAACTTTGTTGAGTAAAAAAAACACAAGCCACGACGTTTTCCGGCTTCTTGTCGGAATTCACACGTATACAACACGAGCAATCAAAAAATACAACAACAATAGCACATCACCGCGTTGGGTCCATCAACAAGCAAGATAAACACCAACACAAAGAAATTAAATTAAATGATATTTTAAAATGCGCGGTATTGTTAAATATTGTATTAAATTAATGAAAAATATTATTGAAATTAAAATTTTCTTCAATAACATGGTTTTGTTGAACATAATTCTTCTCTATTTTTTTCTGTGTACGTAAGCCCATAAAACACTGAATACGGCCATTGTACTTTTGTGTGTCATTCGAACTCCAAAAGTATTACATTGCATTAGCTAGTACAACAGATAAATGTTTCCATTTTTGGAAGTTCTTTATATTTATGTAAATATTATTAGATTTTTTTTTTTTAAATTTTCATTAATATTTTAAAATTTTTAATTAGTTTTGTAGTTTAATCTTTAGGAATATCTCAATTAATTTTTTTGATTGAATCTTTAAAAGTATTTCAATTAAATTTTATTTGAATCTTATAAAAAATATTTTTTAGTTAATGTAATATTTTTTTAATTGAAAAAAACAAAAAAAAATTCAAATAAAATGGTTGGGTTAATACTACAATTTCCGTGGCTGAAAACTAATAAATTTTTTAATTGAATTATTTTTTTATTTAAATTGATTTTTTTCCTTTTTTCCGCGGTCAACATTTATATGAAACCATCTCTGAGCATTGAACTTAATATATCGTTCTATAGACTCAAATAAAGATTTCATACATTTCTCTAAATTTTATGTGTTTTTTTAATCAAATCCGAAAGCTCTTAAAAAATCACACATTATAACAAAATATTCTTTAATAACAAACAATAAATAGTGACAACTTTCTTGGAATATATTTCTTCAATTTTAAGAATTTCGATACTTAAGTAAATAATATGTTGATTCGAAAAAAAAATTTGTTCTCATATTAACACATTTAATTGAAGAAATTCCAATAATGAATTACAAATTTAATTGTGTCAATTAAACTTTTTAACTCATTCAAGTTTTAAACAAGAGTTTAATTAAATTTTTGATGGAAACGGTTTTAATAGTAGAAAATACGGTTTTGTGTATACAATGACAAAAAAATTTCGTTAAAAATTCCTAAATCATTGGAAATATTTGTAGAGAAATATTTTTACTTACTGCTATTGTACAAAATCGATTCATCCAAAGACATTTAACACTTTAAAAAAATGAATATCTATGAGCTCCAGGAACCTTTAACTATATTCCCTTGTAACGGTTTTTGATGATGTTGAAAACTTTTGCTACCTGGGGAGTATAGTTTCAAAAAGTGCAAAAGACATTCAAAATAGACTTTGTAAGGCAAGTCAAGCTTTTGTACGCTCAATAAATTCTGGAGATCGCAAAATATCTCAATTTACACCCAAGTCAAGGTTTTTAACAGCAATGTGAAATCTGTGCTTCTATATGGCTGTGATACATGGAATATATCGAGTCAAAAATGAGTACTATGCAAGCTTTTGTAAACCGTTGTCTCAGGCGTGTACTTAGAATATTCTGGCCAGCCAAGGTATCAAATAAAGATCAGGTTCCTTTGGCTTAGAGCATACGTTTGCGTAAATTTGGTTGGTTGGGACACATAATGAGAAACTATCTAGCGATTTAACTAGATAAACCGTCGAATATAACCCACAAGGTTCTTGAAGACCTGGCAGACCTGCAAATACTTGGAGACGACAAATTGAGAACGAGTTGCATGGTGTATCCTGGAGTGAGCTGAAATTGTTGTGTATTGATAAAATACAATGGAAAATATTTGTTGCGACCCTATGTTCCACTGCGAATTAAAATATTATATATATATTATATTTCCTCATATTTCCGATATGCATGACGTTAAATAACAAAAAATGCATGAGTAATAAAACTAAGGACGAATGTCTTTTCATTCCCCAGAGCAGCCGAGTGTATCACCAAGCTCTAACGTCTTTCATCCTAAACAATTTCTTAGAGCGCACAGTGGTGGCTTAAGAATTAATAAAATACATATGGATGAATCCCTGGTATTTTCTTAGCACTAATATACTCTCGCAACATAATTGTCCTCTTTCTTTAACTATAAAATTGGGCTCCAGGAATAAAATTTACATATTTAATAATATTTCTTATATTACATTAATTCTCACCGATCCTTTTGTGCCTTTCAAATGCAGGATTGATTGCAGCCTAAACTTCCACAGCAAAAATCTTTTCTTGTTGCCCCTAAAAGCTTACTTTATTTTTTGCATCATACTCGATGCCAACAATAATGACCACCGGTGGTTTAGTGTAAACAGGTTTCGTGTTTGTCCAACAGCTTCGTAGATTATTTATTTTTTGTTTATTTATTGTATTAAAAAGTGTTAAAATATTAAATACACCTTAAATATTGTGTAGTTTGTGTTTTTTATTGCTGGTGGTTGGCATTTTTTATTATTATTATTACTTAATTTTTATTTTATTTTTTATTTTTTAACAAAGTCAGCTGCATGAGTGAGAGACAGAAATGAACCAAACCAAGCATTCAACCATCGCATACGGTAACAAAATATTTTTGAAATTAACTCAACAGACAGTTTGTCGACTTGATTTTAAAATTATTTTGAATAATTTTTTTTTTCAACGAAGTCATTATAAAATAACCAAGAAATACCAATAAAAAGCAACCACATTTAAACATTTAAAAATAAAAAACCCCCACAAGTAATTTGGCTCAAGAAGCAAAAAAATTAAATACAGTTGAAAATATATGAAATAAAATGTTGATAAAACTTAATTATAAATAAAATAAATATTGATTTTTAAACAACATTTTTTTTTTGCTTAACTATAATTTGGTCAAAACAAAGAATTAAAAATCAACTAATTTCCTTTTTAGCCACAAAAAGCTGAATTTTATAAAATAATTTTTAACTGGGGAACAATGAATGCACAGTGTGGCAGAAGCAAATTATTTGAGAAAATTAATGATGTGTTTTTAAAGGTGTCTTTACATGGTAATACAATGTATTACGACATGTCAAAAAATGCTGTAGATTATACAAAATCTTATCATGTAAAAGCAAAATGTATCGAGTAGGAGAGAATACGGATAGAAAATTTGACAAGCCGTCGGTAAATGCTTATTTTCTAAACCATTTTAGAAACTTAAGTATTCTCATCACACCACAGGTGTATTTCAAAGTAAACATTGGCAGCACCAACAACCAAAATCAACTCAGGAAATTTTCAGTTGTTTTTGTAAATATTTTACAACTGCAACCATCAGCAACTTAACTGGTACAGCAAAGCCAAACAAAGGATAAATAAACTTTAAAAAAATCTATTTTGTAGTAAAATTGCATTCAAATTATAAAATGTTTTCTCCAATATTTAGTTTTATTAGTACACATCTTTTTTTTACAATTTTCCAATTTTTGTTATTAACTCAACAGTTTAATGTCATTCCTTGCATTTTACTTATAGTATCAGTGTAAACATGAAAAATACCTACAACAGGCTCTTGTTCTCTTATTTTTAAACACGGAGAGAATTTCATAATATTTTGATTCTACAAAGTCGTAATACTTTGTATTACCATGTAAAGACACCTTAATGCTGAATTTGTTCAGTTCAGCCCTTATAGACATATCCATAATAAACATTCGGATTACTACCCACTGTGCACCGCTTTTAAATTAATACATTTTGTGCTAAATTTGCTATAAATTAACACAAATTAATGGCAGAGATTATAATCCCAATTAGACGAAAAATATTATATCTAATGAATTTTTTTTTATAACCTGATTTCTAATTTTTTTTTTAATTTTGCGTTTTGCACTCTACACATTTCGCCCGCTGCTTCCAAGAAGCTATTTTTAAACGAACACGTTTTTAGTAAAACCCTGAAGAATTAAAAAAACGTGGCCTGTTAATACAGTTGTTATGTTTGTTTTTGGTTAAATTAATAAATTTAAGTTCTTAGTTTTTGGTTATCGATTTAAATGTTAGTATGTGGCGTGGCCTTAATTGTTTTAACATTTAAATTTTAGTTTTTTTTACTTTTTTGAAGTCATTGATTCATAATTGGCGAACATTTGGCCAAAAAAGGCATAACAACTAAATACTAATGAAAAACTTTTTTATTCAAACACGTTTTATTAAGTTAAGCAGTTTCCAATCATGTTGGATTCTAAAACATTGTCTAGAAGTGATGTATGGAACTGTTTAACCTAATAAATATGTACGTGTCTGAGTTAAACAGTTTTTCATAAGTATTTAGTGGTTACGCTGCTAACCAGAAAATGAATAGTGATACTTACAAATGTATTTACCAAAGGCAATATAATCATTTCTCATATTCCATTTCATTGAAAATTTGCGTTAAATAGCTGATGTAAATACCAATCTCTATATTAGTAGATAGTAGAAGTGTGCGCAAGCTATGAAAAAGTGCACAGTATTGTATTTTTTTCAAGAGCGAATATTGTTTGTAGTAGTGATCGTAATTGAGTGTGAAGCAAAAATAGAGAACAAGGAAACAAAAAACATACAAAACCATTGTACAACAGTTGAATAGACAGACAGTTGTGTCAAGTGTGCAATATTTTTATTGAACACTTCATAGTGCACCATACTTCATTTCACAAACTCAAAATTTCATAAAATATTAAGTGATAATAAAACTTTTTACTTGTATATTCATTGTGAAAGATATAATTTTTATAGATATTTTAATTTTTAGTCTTAAATCAATAAATTATAAAACTTAGAGCAGTATCGCATGCAAACTAACACGCTCAAACCATCTACGCTGTTTGTTTTTCTTTTACACATATTTTTACACTTGTGTGCTCATTTTACAATTGTCATTCGGTGTGCACTAGTGAAATATGCTTCGACACTGCAATAACTAATGCCTTCGCTTGGCATATAAACAAATGCTGTTGCATGCTTTTGATAACATTCAGCACCCGTTTCAGTGTTCTCATAAAATCAAGAGCACTAAAAAGAGAGAACAATTCAATAATATATACCATGAAGATTAAGGAAGCAAACATCTTGTGCTCAGGTCTAGTAGATAGACATGCTGATGAAGTGCGTGGCTGCACAGAAAAATAGTTCAATTTTTTCTAGTTCAATTTTTCTCTCTTCTTTAGACACTCACATTAATTAATAAAAATATTTCATTCAATAAGGATTGAAATTACTGAATTTATTAAGCCCGATTAAGAAATTATTTCGATTAATATTCACTATCGTTCAATTAAATTTAAAATGTCTCACTGATTCAGTAAAATATTTTTTTAATTAAAAATACATTGAAATTGATTATTGAGGAGTGAAGCTGGATCCTTGGCGCATTTCACTGTTGCTAATGCAGATCATCAGGGAACCTTTACCCAAAAATTTCTTAGAACAACTAGAGTTATTATGTTAAACTTTCATTTAAACAAATGAGAAGCTCAATACAAAAACTTACTATTATCAAAAGTAATTCCCATGTGAGCCTCACAACACCAATGTCTGTCTGCTTTAAAAGCTGAAACAGGAACGAAGCATACGGATTATTAATCACAAGAATAAGTAGAGTAAGTACTGTATGCATGATATTAAGCCACTATTGAAAAAAATTAAAAATATAAAACAAAATCAGTCTACCCCTGCAGTTGACACAGTGCAACAGTCAGCTGCTTGCTTGAATCAATTTGGATTTAGTTGCTTATTTTTTAAAATCAGATGCAGTTAATTTTCAAAAAATAAAAAATAAACTCTCCTAATTTCGTATCAAGTAACTGCACCTCTGTATAATAGTTTTACAAGTCTTGTATTATATTGTGTGTACAGTATACAAAAGTCGTTTTATATCCACAAGCAATAACCATCTCTGCATAGTGTGTGGTCTTTTCACATAATTAACATTATTTGAATTAAATATTAAGCAAATTGCTAACGCGATCATAAAAAAATTATTATAAAAAGAAGCAATAAACATAATAAAACTTTTATTAGTTTTTTTTATTAATAAAAACGGGCATGATTAAGACAAACATTATGTCTTAAAATAGAGTCTCTTTTGGTTTTTATACAATTGGTTGACTTTAAAGACCGGCCTACAGTTTTATGCACAATTTTGGTACAAACAAAAATAAAAATATTCTATTTAAGCTCTTTATTTCAATACGGAAATCAACTATATTTATTTAAATTATATTTTTGTATAAAGGCATTACTTATTAACCTTCTAGCATGGCTGCTTTGCCCAGTTTCACCAAATTCGTATTTCCGATATAAATTTCGTAAGAAATTTTTGGGTTTCCTTACAAACGTCGACGACTTACATAAATCTGTTATTAAGACAGCTTTTTCTTTTTATGTCACACCCATTTTATTTGATAATTCATGTAAGATGCCTAAATATAAATTTATAAAAAAGAATTTTCATAATTTCCTGCCTAACAAGTAAAAATATAAATATTAACAAAAGGCCTTATTTGGCATATAATTTATTGCAAATTTATTTCAAAGTTAAGGTGAAGCCGGAAAGAAGTTTTGTGATTATTAATAATCTTCTTTCATTGGGGTTATTAATGAAAACAAATGTAAGCTTGACTGTGACAGAAAATTAGCGTGATTAAAAATTGTTTATTAGTTCGAAAACTGTTAAGCAAATTTTACGTTTAAGCAGACTTTTAGATTTTCAATGGGAGTTATCACGGGTAGTTTATCAGTGCTGGCTCATTATTTCCATTTCTGAAATAAGTTCAAATAGGAGTAATATTTTTAAATTGCTAGTATTTATATTTAAAAACAAATTAATTTCATAAAAAAATAAATTTAAATATTTTCAAAAATATTTCAATTCTTTTATTTATTTTACTTGTAATTTAATTTTTTTAGAAAATTTTTTTATTTTTGAACACACCGGCCATTAAATTCAAGTACTGTGGTGATGTCGACCCCGTTTGTATTTATTTTCATTATTTGTATTTATTTGTATTATTTCCAATTCTTTATTCGAATTCAAAATATTATTTCAAATGACACACTTACAAATTTGGATACTGTTAAAAAGGTTTGTTATGAAACGAAATGAGAAAATGCAATTTAAAAATAAATAGGTATAAAAGAGGCAACGTTTTTTCATCTTGGGTGAATGCAGTAGCTCTTATTACGATAATAATATCGCTATAATAAATAGGTATAATAAAATATAATTTCAGTCAGTCGTAAAGCAGCTCTGGGCGAGTCAACTTCAAGCGTCGTTGGCAATTATCTCTTAAGTGCAACCAGGCCACTGTTGTTTATTGGCCTTCGAGAGTTTTGCGTCTCACTCGCACTGGTTGACTGATCTGCCACGGATAACCGTATATTCTTGCGGTTCTTCTGTGGAATTTCTTTAACAACCACGTTGCTACTTCCTATGTGAAGGCATAGGTCGTGTACAGTCAGTCACAAAAACCTTTTTAAAATACTGTTAATAACATCTTGGGCATATGGTCTAGTTACTCCGCCCATATTTGTGCAACCATTTTATGCAAATTTACTTTGTATAATATGTATGAATAAATAAATAAATAAAATATAATTTATCCAATAATATGTTTACACAATTGATATGCCGCTTGAAGTAAAAGAAACGAAAATCACAAGCTCAAATTGATTTATTTTTCTATTCTTCTGATTCTGCTCATTTTGACATTTTTTAAGCAAAGATGTCGCATGATATAGAATTACACCCCTTTTAGACACGCAAAGATTAGTTTTCAAAGGTTTAATTCTGCTGTGTGAAAGACAGAGGGAGGAATACTATCTCTTTCTGTCTTTCTCCCAGCTGAAATAAGACTTTGCAAAGGTAAATTTCCATGTCTAATAGTCAAACACAGCTGTATGCTTTTGTAAAAAAATAACAGCATGACATTATCGTTATTGCAAAGAAATAAATATATGGATAAATATTACGATTTTCGGTTTCTAAATATTGTAATATTTTATTCGACTTTTTCTGTTCAAGCTTTAGGACTTTTGTAATCAATTTACAATTTTATTTTTTTTTCGATTTTTTGCTTCAAAAAAATAAAAACATTGTTAATTGATTGCAAAAGACCTAAAGCTTAAATAAAATTTTTATATAATTTTCGGTTTCGCCAAAAGATACCGCTCATGTACTCAAACAAGGTCATAACTCCAAAAAAATTGAATTTTTGAGTTCATGATGCAGAATTAATTCTCATTTCGTCCTTCATATTTTATAAAAATTTCATAAAAATATCTTTAGAGAAAAATAAACTTTTTTCAAACTTTTTAAATACGGCATCACGCACGAACGGCTAAACTATTGATGACATTTATTTTAAATTTAGATATTACGTCCACAATTATTATTGGCTAATTGTTTTTGCAAATTTTGGACTATCGGGGATACGAATCGCAAGAGTTTAAAATAAAAATTGCTTTCTTTAAGTGTGCTAAGAAAATTAATCATAATGAGTAAACAAGGCTGCCTGAATTTACTTACTAAAACTTAAGAAACTTTATAAGGGTAAAAAAACATTTTAATAATTTTATAAAATAAATTGTAAAATTTGTTATGTTCTGAGGAGGGGATTTGATAGCAAATTCCTTTATAAGTTTTTTCCAATATATTTCTAGTATTTGTTTTATTTCAATTTATTTAACCAAATGATAAAGTCATGACGTTGCGATATTAACAATTTCACGATAATTGTAAAAATGAATTAGTTGCAGGAGACGCAAGGAAACGATAACTGGCATCCATTATACAACCAGATAAAATAAAGGTGTGTAATACGGAACGAGAAGTATTGGATTGGATTGTTCCATATGCACTGTTACTCGTATTATTGAAAACATTTAATGCAAATTGATTTTTGCAATTCAGTAATGCCAATAAAATAGATTTACAATAACATTAATAAGGAACGCTATCAGGAAATTTTTAATTTGCAAGAGTGTTACCCTAATTTAGAACTAAGGAATACAGTACAAGCATGTCAAGCAATGAAGCGGAGTAGCGCTTACTAAGTTTTTCGAATATAAAACATTTGGACGTCCATTTCGAGAATAGGGTAATAATTTATTTAAGTGAGCTTAATTTTTATCAAAAAATTACTTTATCGTCCAAAATTACTTTGACAATATTTTGTGAACTGTGTACTGTTGATGAATTTGCTAAAACGCTGTTCCATGTCGAAGTTTCTCGAGTTTATACTTGGAACATGTCTCGAAAACAGTTGAAAAGTCGAAAAATTGGTCAAATAGTTGAAAAATGGCCTGGAGTTAAAGTAATATAGTGAATGTAAGCAATTTAAAATGTTGTTTTCTACGAATGTTACTAAATCTTACACAAAATGTTACACAACATAAAAAACCAATATTACACATTTCCTTTTATTTCAAATTCATAAAAGGTCTCAAAAGACATAATTTTCAAAAAAGATTAACCACCCATATAAATAAAATACAATAGTTTCTTTACACTTTTTTATATAAAAACAAAATATTATAGATACCGATTTAAGTGAGACAATTTAAATTTTTAGTTGAACTATATTGAATTTTGATCAGAAATAATTTCTTAGTCGGGCTTAAGTTCAGTAATTTAAATCCTTGTTGAATGAAATATTTTTATTAATTAATGTGAGTTTCTAAAGAAGAGAAGAAAAATAAAATTAGACTTTATTAGCTGGAGGAAATACCGATATTTTTCTGTGCAGCCACGCACTTCATCAGCACCCAAGTCTATCTACTGGGGTAGAGATTGTTATTAACATCAGCTATTTAAGGCAAATTTTCTATCAAATGGTATATGAGAAATGTTGTGTATACAATTATTAATTTACCTTTGGTAAACACATTTGTAAGTTTCAATATTCATTTTCTGTTGATCCGTTTTTAACATTTTCTATTCAGGTTAGCACGAAGTTATGTCACTCTACCTAAGTATGTTTAACTATTCTTGCTTATCTTTTACGATCATGACATTAATTTTTTCCCCCAACTAATAAAGTCTAATTTAAATTTTCTTCTCTTCTTTAAAAACATTAATTAATAAAAATATTTCATTCAACAAGGATTGAAGTTACTGAACTTAAGCCCGACTAAGAAATTATTTCTGATTAAGATAGCGATTTTTTAAATTCATTTGGGTTATAAATACACGTGTGTACTAGGGATGTAACGCAAATTAATCTTATTATTTTGCTATTTGCATTTGCTAAAATGTATGTGAATATTTCAAGCGAATACTAAACGTAAAAAAAATTTTTTAACCTCTTTTATGAAAAGAATTTACATTCATTAACGTCAAAAACACAAAAATATACACAAACACACATGTAAACAAAGCTTTAAATTTTTGCCAGGAAACTCTGTGTTTAGTGTTTGGAATAGGTTACAGTTTTTGTGAAAGAAAAGGCGCAGGGCCAGTTCGGAAACGCATCACTGCTATGCTTCGTACGAGCAAACTTTAACTAGTAGTAGTAGCCATGTTTGTACTTCATACTTGACATTTATATTCTACTTCAGCGAAGCACTTTTGGACGTTTAAATTTCCGATTTGTTTGTTTGATTTGTGCAAAATTATTTTCAACTCAGGGCCAAAGATATTTATGTAGATACTTATACAATATATGTCTGTAAGAATTTTTTTGTCCATAGACTGAAATAACATAACATTTTGTGAATTTATTTTTAATTTTTAATTATATTTGTTTTAATATTATTTCATATACACTCCGTTAACATAGGAAAGCCTCACTTAAAATTTTAAAGAATAGTAGACATTTTCGTGTGTCTTTAAAAAATATCAAATATTTTTTTAAGTCATTCTTAAGACGGTACTACTCTGTTGTTATATTGACAAAAATTTCAAATGGGTCAGTAGAAGTTAACAGGATTTTCATAATAGTTTTCGTAACCACCAGGAACAATTTTAATATTTCAAAGTTAACTAAGCTTAGCCTCAGTGATGAATTTTCAATTATTATTTTATGTTTATGTCAGTTTGTATAAAAATACCTTTAATTGCAATAGGAAAACGTTTTATTTGCACAAAGAAAAAGTATGAAGAAAAAGCCGTCACTTAGTTTCACGGAAATCGTAAAAATTGAGACGTATCACGATCTAGGGCTTTCTAACCGCGCTATTGGTGGAAAACTTTGTCACAGCCCAAAACTTATAAGCAATTATATGAATAATCCATCAGAGTATTCCAAATGGCACAAAGGAAAGACTTACAAGAAGTTTTCACCTCGATATAGACGCAAAATTCTCTAAATGGCTTCGAATTCATGTGTGAGTTTAAGTAGAATTAGAGCTGCAGTCAGAGTTAGCGTCAGTAAAACAACAATTCAAAATGTTATAAAAACCTCGGAGTACTTGAAGGTCTAAAGCTTCAAAAAAAGCATCAAGATCATCAAACGAACGATTGAAAAAAAGCAATTTCTTCAGACGAAAAGCCTTCCTCCTGTCTAATATCAAGGAAATAATAACTAGACCCACCTGGATTAGCGATATTAAAACTCTTTTCTTCAGAAAAAATTACTTTTTTCCGATCGTTCGTTGCCAAATTTTAGTCTCTGTTGCTTATAAACTTATTTCTGTTTTGAACATTTTAATTTGTAATAATATCTTATTTTAATATTTGCATTAATAATTAGTTAATTAATATTTGCTCCATTCAAGACTCAGTTTAAATAAAATATTGTATTCAGTACATATACATATGAGTACCATACAATTTGATGTTCTTATACAAATTTATTTACATATGATTTTTGAATGAACTGTAAGCATTCACATTCACTTTTGTATTCGCATTCGCATTCGCTTTCGCAAAAATTAAAATTTATAATTCGCTTTCGCTTAACTGACATTCGCTACATTCCTAGCACTTGCGTTAGCAAGTTATCATACCTCTGTTAATGCATTTGACTTGTGTCTTGGGTTATAAAATTCGAAATGCAAGAATATAATAGAAAATATTTCACTAAGTATGTAAAAAAAATAATTTAGGAAACAACAGAGTGAATAAAAATATCAAACTTAATTTTTACCATTCCCAAAAATATGTAAGTTACACTTTCTGGAGAAAAGAAAACATCGCTAGAGAAAAAAACTTTGTACTCATAGAATATTCGCAACATGTGATCAGTATTTGTTGTTATTAATGTTTATGTTGTTGTATTAGGTCCACAAAGCACCTCTTTTCTAAATGATCTTACAGTTAATAAACAAACAAATATATTGTTAATTGGGGCCATTAATTGAATTTCTTTAAAGGCAGAAAACACATGCGGGTTTCACTTGATAACAAACAGACAAATATTTTCATAAAAAGTAACCATAAAAAGTACGTTTTGACTGAAAATACAGCGAGAGACAAATAGGCCGCCGACGCAACATTAAAAAACAGAAGAAACACAATTAATTGCTATTTTATTTTTTTAACATTCTCACACGTTTAAATAAGCTTTTGACTGCAGAGAAATAGTGTAGCACATTTCATAACATGCAGAGAGACAGTTGCTGGTACTTATAATTAATTTATTAACTTTTTTTATATACAAGTTTTTATTGGCTATACAATAAACAATATAGACCAATTAGTACCATCAAATTTTTAAAAGACGTATACTCAATTTGTCAAAGCAATTGTATCGACACTACGTCGGTTGGTTATTGGTTTGCGGCACAGTATATTCAAAATACATTATGGCTGCAGCAAACCAATAATCAACGGACGACTAGTCGTTGTTAGGCATAGCAAAAAATCTTACATCAATTCCTCTACTCTTTTGCCAAAAGAAACAGTTTATTGCTTGTACTGAAACATATCGCTGATTTGCTTAGACAACTTCATAAATAAAAAAATCGATTTTTGATTTAATAACGAAAATTTATCCTTTTATCGTTATTTACATTGCATACAAATTTCATACAATTATCTTTTATATTCAACTGTTGAAAGAAAAATGTAATTTTCTTTAACCATTAAGTTGTGTGTAACTTTTCGAGTTAGGACGCTCTTCAAGTATATAACAGTCATATACATATCGCTCCTGAAGTGTAAAGTAATCATATATTCAACAAATTTTGCTAAATACGACTTAGGTTAGGTTAGGTTAGGAAGGGTGGTGAAAAAATGCACCTCCACTCCGAGACCCAATTGGGTCCATTGTGATTCCCTTCTATTGCCGACTTAAGTGTTTAAAATTTTAGCAGGACTGTAAATTCGTTTTACCTTGAGATAAGATTACGAATTTTTTTTTTTTATTAACAATAAGGAAAATTTTTTCTTTAGTAACTCCAAATTTAGATCTTTTTCAGATATGACTTTATTGAAATAAAAGAGCGATGTTTGTTATGCCGAGTACACAATATGGCATTTTGTAACATCGCAATAATGTTGTGTGGCATTGCTTACATATAAAACACATAATGGTGGTATTTGGTGTTTGATGCAAATGGTCTAGGGTAAGTGCTAATGCAAAATATCGTAGCTTTTCCTTAAAATTCAACAACAAACTACACACACAGTCCACAGAAAAGTTACGCAAGACCGTTCGCATCAAACATCGAATAACGCCAATGTGAACGAACGGTGTTGCACACATTTTGAAAATGACACCACAAAATGACAACACAAGAAATGCCAGATGTGTACTCAGCATGAGTATAACAATCCCGTCTTTGGCAGTCGTCAGTTTTCTGTTATGTGTACAATTGTACCAAATTTTGTACAATCGCATTTGCATTGGTACACTTTATACTTTAGTGGTACAATTTGAAAAAAGTACTTTGCCATATAGTAGTGACAATTTTTCCTAACATAGTTGCCCAACACTGATCATAAGTACCAAACCTTGCAAGATTGGTAATTATGCTCATATTTCTCATTTGTTTTGGTGGCACTTGTCCCAGTTCTTTAGAATTTTTATCTACATATACCTACATATATGAAAAGCGGTTTTGTTCGATAGCATTAGTTATTTTCTTTATGTTTTTGTTTTCAATAAATAAAAAATTGTTATGAATTCTTACTATGTATGCTTGTTTAGCGGATGGCTACATTTTGGTACAATTGATGTTAATTTGGTACAATTTTACCATTTTCATGGTACAATTTAAAAATAGCCATATCCCAACACTGGTGTACATATCAATATAAATTAATTTTTTCCTACCAAATTAAATAATTATAATTTTATTTTTGCACTTAATAAATATTTTTATTTATTATCTTAACAAACAATAGTGTTGAAAACCGTTAATTAGTTCGTAAATATCTTAATTTAAAATTCTATAGTTGAAATTTAGATTTATTTATACGTTTATTTTTTTAAGAAAACGCTTTAGGTCAAAGAAAACATTAAACAAAAAGAAGCTGACTCTAATTATAATCTTATTTGTAATTATCACTTTGCTTTTATAATATAATTTGTTTTCTCTCTCTCCTCTTCCAAAAATCCTTGGGTGTTTAAGCACTAGCGCGTGCTGAACAAAAAGTTCTGTAGAACAAATAAATAAAAGAACAAAAAAATGAATTTATTTTAATGCCTCTTCTTCGTATCATATGAGACTTTAAAATGATTGTTCCAACATACATAAATAAGTACAGACTGTTGAACTTGATTATAAAATCTTGTTCAAGGCGCAGGTGGCGGCACTAGCTCAGTACTGTGGCTAGTGTTTTCTTGCTAATTCCAGTAGATAATATACAAACATTCAGCTCTGCACATTGTTAAAGATTTCTCTCAAGCAATAAATGTCCTAACAATATTATTATTATTAATATTACAAAATTCTAGACGAGACTATTAATTTTAGTTGCACTTTTTTTTAACTATTCTGGTACAATTAAAAACTGCTCTGGCGTCTGGCTGCTGAGCAACATGAATTTAGGGAGACAGTCAAACATTTCATTATAATTTTTTGTTGCATCCTAAAGTCATTTATTTGCAAAGAATTGCATGGTAAAGTAAATCTGTTGTGAACAATCCTTCATAATAAAACATTTATATAGCAAATTAATTCTGGGGATGTTAAAAAATATTCTGAAAAATGTGTGTTGAAATCTGAGAAACATTTAAACTACAAATGGCAAAAACTGTCATCTGGTCTATCGAGGACAGCTGAGTGTCTACTCTGTAATTCGAGACGAAAGCAAATGTTTTCGAAATGCAATTTTAATAACATACAAATGCGAAAGCATTTTCTTGCGTTTTGAAATACAAAGTAGATCCCCTGGTATGAGTTCGCCTCGCTTCATAATTTTCATCTTTTAAATAATAACAAAACCTGAAATTTTTTTGTTTCTTTTTTTTAATTTGAGTAAAAAAATTACTGATTCAATATGAAGCACTTTCGTGAATTTCTATATGAAAAAAGAGAAAGACTGACAATTAAGTCTGTTTGTGAAATGATTGACTTTTTATTAGAAACTTTTTACAATTATACCGCTCGGAAGGAGGTTTTCAATTATTTTTGCAGCAATTCTTTTTGTATCATCTCACGTTCCGGAAAGCACAATTATCATATGATAAGTACTTATTTCTTTGGGATTACTTAAAATTAAAAGTCATCAAGTTTACAACCAGTCTGTCAGTTGTGGATTTTATTCACTTAGGTCACATTATTGTAAAGAAAGCTCGTAGGGATAAGCCGTGGAGGTCTTCGATGATTTTGACTATTTTAACGATGTTTAATTTAAACATGTCGATTTAAATAAATTTAAACTTGGAAGGTCAAATATTGATTTTAAGCCAAGTAAATAAAATGATAAAAATGATAAAAAGAACCGTTTAATTTCCATTTAGTTTTTCCTCTGCAGGTAGTAAAACAAACAAAAATTACCCAGTATAAAACTACAGGGTGGCCCAAATGAGACCTAGTGATGTTAAATTAGTCGTTGTTGGGGGTCTTGCGATAGAAGCTGTTGCACAATTTGAACTTTGTATGGATACATCTTAAGATCCAACTTCAAAATTCTCTGTAATGTTGTTCTGGGTATACCCAATTGGCCGGAACGGCGACAAGTTGAGACATATGGATCATTTGCAACACTCTGCTGTACAGCTTCCACGTTGTCTACAGTACGAATATTTCGATGAGCACCTCTTCCTGGACGGTCGGCAACTGAACCCAGTTCCTCAAAACGGCGAACTAAACTTGTAATCATGGAAGATGTGGGCGCTGATCTTACGTTAAAAAAACGGCGATAATTTCGCTGCGTCAGAACAATTGATCGTTGAGAAGAATAATAAAAATCGATAATTTTAATGCGTTGTTGTGGACTGTACTGTAAATTTCCAAGAGTTCAGTTATAATCTGCAAAAAGAAAAAATAAATTATGTTAAAAAATAAAAAAGTTATTTGTGTTTCACATCAGCTGGTCTTATTTGGGCCACCCTGTAGTAATTATTTTATTTATTAATTTATTTTTCAATCAAACTAATTACCTTATGCATTAATTTACAGTGGTTATGTAACGACTAGAAAGTAAAACAAAGAACAGAATACGTTATTATTTGTGTGGTGCAGTAGTAGAGCCGCGTGCTTATCATTTAGTTAGTTTGGAGTTCAAACCCTGTCGAAGGCGTATTTTTTAATTACAATGCGTGATGAAAGGCGTGATTTTTGTTGCATTTTTTGTTATCAATGGCTTCTATGTATTGACATATGGAAGTTGTTACTTGTAATCAGTGGTTGTAAGTATTTGAGCTAAAATATCAAAGTAGAAGCTGTGTAAAGTATGTTATTCATATGCTTGTTAGCAATTTATTTTGTTACTTTGACATCACGCACACACACACATCAATAGTACTAAGTAGTATTAATATAAGAAAGACTCACTTCAATTCGCTTTGAAAAACGTGTGTTGACATCTAAACTGCGAAAATATCAATGTGGCCAGTTGAGACCATCTGATATGGATTTGCTTTGATTTGCACTTTATGAGATTCAAATTAAAACAAAATTCAACAGTTCCTAGAAAATAAATTTTCGCACACTTTTGCTGATTTATTTCCTTATTATAATAGAAAACATATTAATTATCACGACATAAACATAACTTTTGCTTAGGAGTGAAATTAGAACACATTTTGTAAGATTTTTTGTTTTTATTGTATTAAACATATGAGCGATAAACACATAAAATAAAAACTTACTCGTATATTTACATATCTAAAAAAAAATACGTTTTTGGAGAAAAAAGGTTTCATATAAAATTATTGTACACGCACCTCATGAGAAGACTTAAAACTTATTTTCAACGAAACTAAATTTTTTTTAGCTATACCTCTGTTGCAATAAAAACTATAATAGTAATAAGACCTAATTGTATCCTCTAAACAAAATTTTAACTTTGAAGGGGACGTTTCAGTAACGTTTTGTATGTTTCTAATTTTAAGTAAAATGTATTATTATTTTTAGCAAGAATTAAGAAAATTATAATGAAAATTAGAGCTTTAAAACTAAACACAAGAAAACGCATCCTAGTATTATTTTTATTAATTTTTATATGAAATATACATAAATGATTCTTTATATTTTTGGTGAGGAACACACACTCCTTGACTTTCGGCGTAAAAAGAAGTTTCCCTAATATTTTCGGACACATTTCGTAATGACTGGTTTTTTACACAGTGTTCACTATAATAACTGATTCGACGAAAAAAGAGAATCGGTTAAATATATTCTAACTGTGTAGTACAAGGTTATGATATAATGGCAGTTGGTCCTTTCGGAACATGGACTGTAACAGAGATATGAACTTTCGGGCATTGTAATAGGATCTGAATTATCTCATAGGATTTGATACAGATTTCTTAGGCATTTTAGTTGTAGGCTGCCTGATAAACTAATATCAACTTAACTTATCTTAATATCAACTCCTTTTGTATTTTCAGAATACTTTTCATAATAATTTTTTCTAACGTGTTAACATCTCGTCTCTTTTATCCCTTCCAGCTCGTCTTAAAGAAAACTTGTGAATGGTGGTTCTATAAAAACAAATGCAGCAACATGTCGACGCAGTGGAAACAAAATGCAATTTTAATAATCACCACCTGTATTTTATTATTTTTGGGCTTAACGATATTTTTCTGTCTACCCGTCAACGATTCCCAAAGGACATCAGCAACGACGTCTCATATAAGAACAGGTCCGTCAAACAAAGACACTAATCTGAAGTCACAACCTAATTGGACTACAATAACAACGCCATCTATAGAATCGATAAGCAGCAGCACGAGTAGTAGCAATCACATTGGCGATGGCGAACAGGATTACGGTGAGGCAGGTCGGTTATTTGATATCACCGAAATCACCACCTTCACAAATCATACTTTCGACGGGGATGATGATTGGGTTATAGAAGATGGTGAGTGTTGTTATGAAAAACTAAAAACTAATTCAACTGATTGATAATTGATAAATATTAATTTCTAGTGGATATTGAAAGTGATATTGACGATATTAATAATAGTATACCAGAAGAATTAACCAGTGATTTTGTTACACCGATTAAAGTTCATAATTTTAGTTTAAATGCCGACGATTTATTATACGAATCAAAAAGAAATTTAAATACTCCTAATAATAACAATAATGGTAATTTATTTATTATTTATTTTTCAAATTTCTTTAGTACACATTTTTTAAATTGCCATTTGCTTGTAGATTATTTTTCCGCATTCAGTGTGACGGGAACATTTCGTAGTAAGTCTAGTCAAATCTGGGATCCCCATCCAGAATATATATTGAATGCATTTGGCCATCAATTGCATTTGGTTTTACATCAAGATACCTCATTCATACCACCAAAAACATTTAGGGTAAGATGCATTTAAAAAAAATTCGCTACATACATACTTTGGACAGAGAGATAGACTTTAAGGAACGTAAAAACACCAAACGGGACAGATAAAGCTTTAGAGCTTAATTTTAATAAGAAAAGCACAGTAAGTGGTCGTGCTTAAGTTGTGTTCATGTTTTAAGAAATATAAGAACTGTTTCTGCGTTTGGATCAAATTTCCTGTAACGCTGTTCCTTTAAAAGCCTTAGGAAGAATTTTTAAAAAAGAGAAGGAAGGTGTCTTAGGACACCCAATAAGAGCTATGCTACTTATCTATATAAAACAAATTTCATGTGTTATATAAAACTTCAATAAAATTGTTTGTATTCTTAAAAATATTTTTTTTATATTCATGAAATTTATTTATTTTATTATATTTTATAAAACAAAATATATTATCCGCGAATATTTGCATGTGTGGACATTTCGCATACATAAAGGCAGACTTAGCACCCCTGTTTTTTAAAAATATTTATTTCTTAAAAATATTTTTTTAATATTCATGAAATTTATTTATTTTATTATATTTTATAAAACAAAATATATTATCCGCGAATATTTGCATGTGTGGACTTTTCGCATACATAAACGCAGACTTAGCACCCCTGTTTTTTAAAGTTTTTATAAGTAATCCATCTGGCATCTCCTTCTTTACGAACAGAGGAAAATAAAGAGCATAGCTCTAAAAATTAAGCGACTTCGAACTGATCCATCAGTTTATACTCTGACGTCGTATTCCCTTACTCTCTTATTTCCCTTCCATTCTTACCAGAATGGACTTAGAACCTTAACCATTTTAATTCAAATGTAATCAGAAGATTTCCTTGCCAATAGGTGAAGGTTGATCCAAATTTGGTTTAGTTTAGCATTTAAAAGTTCTAAAGGACTGGTACGTGAGCATCCTATAATCCCGATACAAGCAGATCTACATATGTATTCTCTAAAGTTGATCTATCACGTATTTTTTAGTTGCCCATTTAAAAATATATATCCTACGGCAGGAGTAACGCGCAGAAAAAAAATATTTCTACAATCAACAACTTTAAATGAAAATAAAACTAAAAATCAATCAAAAATGTTTTTAAATGACCTAAATAAATTTTAAATGGATTTTTCGTTTTATTTTCAATAAAATTTATTGATTGCAGGAATACTCTTTTGTGTGTAGACAATGGTTCTAAATCCGTGTTGAACATTTATGTAGTTTTCTTGATAGTTTTTGGTCCAGTATAACTTATAGATATTTTGTGCTGTCCGATAAGGACAGTCCGTGATTTTTCAACCAAGGATGTTTAAATCTCTCTATGTATAATTTCAGTTGAAACTTATACCAAAATAATACAAATTTTAAATGTGAAAAAATATGCATCAAGAATGTTTACCATAATACAAAATCTTGTCGATATCGATACATAGAACTCTTTTTAGGATTTAGTTGCATGAGTGCAGACATTAATAAGACCAATTTGAATGCACAGTTCCGTGTAGCTTAGAGTCAACTCGACATTCCACATAACTGACTGTTATGCCGAGTACACACTATGGCATTTTGTGACATCGCATGGTGTATACTAGTGGCCGCGTTTGCCGTTTTCGATATTTTTCGTAGTGTGGCGGCATTGCTTTCCATGTAAAAAACATAATATGAACGGCGTTGCACACATCTTAAAAATGACACCACAAAATGACAGCACAAGAAATGTCAGATGTGTACTCAGCATTAGTTTAAGAAACTTGAAATAAATCTAATTATTATTATATACTTACATATATTAAACAATCGAAGGTCATTAACATTTTAAATAATCATACCGAAGAGGAGGAGTTAATAGAAGGCCACTACTTGGGTTGTTACTACAAAGGTTATGTTAAGGGGGATGATCAGTCAGCTGTGGCTGTTTCATTGTGTCATGGCATGGTGAGTACACGTACAAAAGTTTATAAAAAATGCACTTTTAACTTGGGTGGCAAAAAAAAATATTGAAATTATGAAAACTATAAATATGATCGATTTTTGTACATAATTGTTTTTTGTACAACATGAAATGCTGAAGCCCTCATAATTCAATATTACTTTTTTGTAACAACTTATTAAATTATTATTTGTGTTTTTTCTCCTCTCCCCTATTTGCTTGTATTTCACAGACTGGTTATATTAAAACAAGTTTTGGCTCTCTGCTGATACAACCGGTCAATAATCAAACACGCGACTCGCATAATGCCTCTGCAACATCGGAGATTTTACACAAAATATGGCGACACTCAAAACGCACTGCCAGACATGCTGTCCCCGCTCTTGAACTCGATTTGAAAGAAATTGAACAGAGTATTTTGCCCAAATTGCAACGCAAGAAACGTGATTATGATCGCAATCTGTATACGATTGAACTTTTGGTGGCTGTCGATCGTACAATGAAAGAATTCCATAAAGACGATTTGACATCGTACATATTGACATTGATATCGATTGTATCGAATATATTTGCCGATGCCAGTATTGGTAATTCCATACACATTTCGGTGGCAAACATTTTGCTCTTGAATGCACTGAGAAGAGGAGGTGTGCAAACGACGTCATCGCAAACATTGAAGGAATTTTGTTCGCACGTGGAACGGCATGGTTATCATTATGATACGGCAATGTTAATAACAAGGTAAGTGTGCTAACATAACACGATGAAGTGGGGCGAGCATGTGGGATGATAAATCGAAAAATAATTAAGTATTGGGAGTGCATTTACTGTGTGTATTTAGTATTGACATGGTCAACCTTCAATAGATTTATGAAATATTTACAACACAATAAAAATAAACAAAAAAAAAAATACAAGTGCATACGTACATATATGTTTATTAAAATAAATATGGCCTAAAAATTTTTGTGTAAAATAATTCAGATAAAATGAGAAAGAAAAATATTACCATAATATCAACAATTCTTGTTTTCAAAGTGGGAGTAAAAGTTCTTTTATTTATATCTTATATTTATTTCATAATAAATAACCTTGAATGTCAAAATAAAAAAATTAATTAAATAACACTATACACAAAAAAAAACTAAGATTTAAAGAACACATTTAGAAAAAAATTCACTAAGACCTCTCGTAAACAAGAAAAGTCTTGATTCAGCTGGGAGAAAGACAGAGAGAGACATACTTCGTCCTTCTGTCTTTCTGTAAATTAAGACTTTGCAAAGTAAACTTTCCGTGTGTAACTTTTAGCGATTAAATAAAACTCAACTTGGTCTAAGGCAAAAGTTGAGTAGAAAAACAAATGGATTTGTACTTGTACACAAAATCTTTTTCATTAATTTCTTTCATAATGAGATAAAATATGCCCAATGTTGCCTGTAGGTAACATTTTATTTACATGCTTCTTAGTCCCGTTAATTTAATTTAATTTAATTCTTTTAATATAATATTTTAATATTGCATTATGTAGTTTTATATTTTGCCCAAGCTTACAAGCTTACTTGCTTACTTGCGCAGTTACTTGTTTTATTGTAGGCTGTGCAGGTTTTTATTTTGAAGACGTTCTTCGTAGAGTGCAGTAAATACTCAATATTACTTTGAGAAAAAAGTCTGTCTAAAAAAAGTGTATAAACCACTAAAATAATTATTTTAATTCAAAACTTAAAGTAAAATATAATTAAGTAATGGTAAGAGAGTCATTTAGAAGGAAAAAATCTTGCAAAATGTTTTTAGTTTTATTATAATGGCCCTTATTATGAGTAACTTTCGATCTTCGACTGTAGTCGAAAGTACGGATCGAACGAATTTTCATTTGGTATTATGACGAGCATTCGACAAAGAACGTCGTTATTGTGAATAAACTCGACAAAAAATAGCTTCCAATTTGTGTTTTTGTACTTAAAAATAAACATTGCTTGACACTTAGATTTTTTTTAACAGTTTTTCATATGAAAATACTTCATCGAAAGCTAAATTCCGTTCGATAGAAAATTCGTTTCTCGGCGAAATTTTCGATGCTCATAATATGAATCTAACATTCGATGTTCGATACCCTGCGAAGATCGAAAATCGAATGCAACTCATAATAGGGCCTAATAATTTTTTTAAACTGCTGTTGCCTATAGGCAACATTGAGCAATTACGGTAATTTACAAACGGTGTTTGCTTAGCTTACATGAGCCAAACCGTTGATTTCAACTGGGATGATTCTGAGGAGAAGGAAAATCAAGAAGATCACGAAGGAATATTAAATTTCGAACGTCTTTGAAGAGACATTGAGAACTACAACTGATAGTAGAACAATTATGGAAGTTTGTTTGCTTGAATAACTAATTAGAAAAATTTTTAAGGCTTGGGTAGTTTACCCGATTCCATGTTTAAAAGGATAAACCATGGTGCTGCGTCGTAGTTTTTTAGGTTTAGGATGTGAAGCAAAAGCCAGATTCAGGCTATGCCAAACTGCCAATCCACGCTTTAAGTGCAGTAAATGAAATGTTTATTTGTACTGTAACCCACCAAAAAATTTCTTTATGTCGTTTCATAAAAACATTTTAATAATAAATGCATCAAAAATAACTTACGTGTTTTTTGTAATTCACCTCAAAATTCCAATGTTGCCTACAGGCAACATTCTATAACTACCGAACCAAAATACCAAGGAATTCGAAAGTAAAGTCGAACATATATTTATGGGCATGAGAGGTTTAAATTAATTGGTTGAATAGAGTTATCTATATCTATGTATATCGCATTTAATCATTAACTCAAAATTTTAAAATTTTCAGTAGAGACGAAAAACTGTTTGTGGTTACATTTTAAGAGAATTTGAAAATCAAATCAAATGAATACATAATATTACGCAAATTTCATTTGAAAATATATACATACATATACATTGTTTTTAATTTAAAACCTTGCAATTATTGGGGAAGAGTACATAAGTATGTTTTGAGAAGAGTCACAACTCAAACAAAACTTCAGCAATTTTGTTATAAAAACAGTCACATTTCGAATTAAATCATAAAGTAAACAAATTCTATCAAGAGGAGAATAATCGAAATACGTTGAAATTTTTACAATACGAGTAGATAGATACTGATGTTGTTATTTGAGTTCTTGCAAAAAGTGAAATTTAAAAAATTTTGAGTTAATACACTCTTGCATATACAAATTAATCCCTTTTTTGTCACGGCATCATTGAGAAAGTTGCGCGGAACAGGAAAAAATGGGGACAAGTTGGTGCTGTTGGTATTTTTTCTGTATTTTTAAAAGATTTGTATAGATACAGTTTAAAGTCTACTCAGTTTCTTACTGGTTGCGAACGAAGTCGCGGGGAAATGCAAGTATATACATATATTAAATCTTCTATGAATGTGAGTGTTAATATAGAATAGTTGTTTGATCTTTTCTCAAATAGGAGATAATTTAACTGAACAGTTGACTGTTGTCTATTCAATAACACCAAAAAAATTATTATAGTTAAGTTAACAACAGCTCGTGTGTTTGAAGAGTAACTACACAGAAAAGTCGATAATTTTGCTGTCATTATTTCTAAACGATTTAATAATAATCATTAAAATAAGTTAGTGAATCGAACTACTGGTTCTGATTTTGAAAGCAATTTTTCTTACTTTGAGAACACAATGTTCTACTCTTTAAAATACATCATATTGTTTTTTAATAACCATCGTTCTTATTTTATATCATTAAGCTGTAGATCTAACAATGTTTTGTTGTAAACTTATACAAAAAAAGTCACCGAATCTCTTAGTAATGGTTAGATGTAAATTTTTTTAACAGCCTTTTTCTCTTTGCAATTTTTTCTTTTTTCTATATATAATTTAAAATTTTTTATGTTTTAGAGATCAAATTTGCCGCAAGGAAATTAAAGCCACATGTGATACTTTGGGTCTAGCTGAATTGGGTACAGTTTGCAAACGAAAATCATGTTCCATAGTACAGGATAACGGACTGCCAGCTGCGTTTACGATAGCGCATGAATTGGGCCACATGTAAGTCACAAAAAATTAAAAACTAACAAAACAAAGCGAATTTATTTAACAAGCCGAAAAAAACCAAAAATAGCTGATTGTTTTTAACCTGTAAAAGGCATATTCTTTTCTACTATAGAATTAATCAAACCTTTTGCTTTATTACCTTTTTGATTATATTCGCACCGCTTTAAACAAAATTTGTTGTGTAAAATAAATAACCAAACAATCCAAAATAAATAAACAACGAATTGAATTAAAAACTCTTTTTCTATTTCCAAGTTTAAATATACCGCATGACGATGACGAACGTTGTAAACATTTCAATAAACCCAAAAGAAAACTTCACATAATGGCGAGTAGTGCTGACGACATACATCCCTGGTCCTGGTCTGATTGTTCGCGGCATTATGTTTCTGAGTTTTTAGAGTAAGTACAAGTTAAATATTACAAAAAGGAAGTTAATTAAAGAAGCAACATTCTGTAACAGAAAAGAAGATGTCTCCTGCTTGGAAGATACGCCGACAAGTTTTATACGCAATTACAATACCCGGCAACCAGGTGAAATTTATTCGCTCGACCATCAGTGCAAACTAATTCATGGCAATCAGTCGCGCTACTGTCACATCGAAACCGATTGTAAGCGTTTGTGGTGCAAAACAATCGATTCTAATTCAACTTGTCGTTCGAATAACTTGCCATGGGCCGATGGCACCCCTTGCAATAACAACAATCGCTATTGGTGCCAAAAGGGTGAGTGTTTACCACGCGAAGGTCATGGTCGTAAGGCAGTCAATGGCGATTGGGGTCCCTGGAGCCCTTGGAGTCAGTGCAGTTTGACATGTGGCGGTGGTGTGCAGGAGAGTCGTCGCGAGTGTAATAGTCCGTTGCCAAAGAATGGTGGCAAATATTGTACGGGTGCCAGAAAGAAGTATCGTTCTTGTAATACTCATAACTGTCCGCCAGGCTCGATGGATGCCAGAGAGCAGCAGTGTTATCAAAAGAATGGCAAAGATTTTGGCATAAGTGGTATCGGACCGCACACGAAATGGATACCGAAATATGGATGTAAGTGGAAACACAATGTGTTCAATACAAAAAAAAAGTTAGCTTTTTAATGAAAGAAAATCTTTTGGGGTAATTTAAATCGTCAAAATTGTAGTATGAAGTTTAATCATATGGAAAGCTTTTAAGTTGAGTCACTGATATTTTGTTGTGTATCTCATTCATTGTCACAAGGTATCACTGTCACAATTTTTGATACTTCTTTAAGTTATTGTCACACTAACTAACTGTGGTAGTCCTTGTCATAGTCATATAGTTTTGTATTTCGTTGAGATTATCAAAATCCTTATTCAAGTTAAAACAGTTGTAATTATCTAATAGTGCGTTCAGGCTGACGCGAAATTAAATAATTTTAAGCTCAAACTACGAACGAAATCAAAAGTGTTCATGCTGTTCACTGAATGACATTTGAGTTGATTTCGCAATCATCTTATTCATTGCTGCAGACATTGAAGTACTTTTTTCATTTCAATAAGCTCTTGGTTACACTTATACAAATTTTTATTGTAAAAATCGTCATAAATATAATAACTTTCAATCTTTTTTTTGATTTCATATTGAATTAAAAATTGTTTATTTTTTTTATTTGTTGTTTCTCATAGTTCTAAATTTATTAATATTTGAACAAAAAAGTAGTTTTAGTACAAAAACAGCGTTGTATATTGTAATTTCTTGTTAATTTCATCGAAATTAAGTAAAATAACTTATTTGGAAAATGTCAAAATGTATGGGAAATTACTTAATTTCAACTTGATTTCGAACGAAATCACGAAACTACTTAATTTGGCGTCAGCCTGAATGGTCTATAAAATAAATAGAATTCAGCCGTTATTAATTGTCATTGTCTTAAGGCTCAGTTAGCCGACTGTAATGCAATGTGACTGTAATGTAGGAAACAGCTGATCGGTATTTTTATATGAAAAGTAGGTTACGTTACATTACATCTCTATTACCATTTACATTACTTTTCATATAATAATATCTATCAGCTGTTTCCTACTGTTGCAGTTACATTACATTTTAGTCGGCTAACTGAGCCTTTAGTCACATTCATTGCTTTACTTACATAAACATATCGTGCCATAATCGCTAAAAAAGCTTAAGCTTATTTCGATGTTATGGCACGATGTATTAACAAATCTTACTTTTTATATTGTTAGGCTTCCCTATTGTCTATGTTGCAGAAATTAATGATTGTTATTAATGTTATTTATTCCTGTGTTATGTGGTTGGTAATTGTCAGTTTTTTTTTTGTCACATTAAAAGTGACTGTCACAGTTATTGATAAATTTTATGTCATTTTCAATATTATTCCAATTTCTGTTAACAAATGTATGTCTTAAGTTATTTTCAATCAAAATCATAAGCATTGTTATAATTATTGTCTCGTCTTATTTCATGTAACATTTTTGGCATGTGAAGAACATGAAAGTTTGATTTTTTTTCATACGAAAAGCAAAATTTCAATAATATTAACCTTTCATTCGTAATTAAGGCCATTGTTATATTTCTTACTATAGCCGTTTTAAGTATTTAAGCAATTATTACGTGGAAATTTTTCCAGTTGCCTTGGTAATATGATTTGTCGTAGTCATTTACTACGTTTATACGCGCACTATTTGCAACTAAAAACATTTACAAATAAAGTAACTCACTGTCTATACGAGATAGTAGATGTGCAAAAACTTGGTAGCACTTCTACTGAAAAGTTACTTAAGTTTACAAAAAAATTGTGCAAATGTGTATGTAACAAATAATTATTTGTTTTTATTGTCAAATATTTGTAAGCGTGGTAACCTCAAGTATTTTATTTGCAAATAGTGCGTTAATCATGAATAGGTTTTTGAGTCACGAAGTCGCAATAAAACAATTATATGGCAACAAAGTATATGCAAGTACTCAGGTGATTAATTTTTTTCTCGTGTGGTGTTAATGCCTGAATGTCAAAAGTTGTGTACAATTTTCGTACGCCATTTAGTTTTGTTTTGCTTTGTTATACACAATCTTGTATACTGAAAACGTATGTGAAAAAGTTTAAATAAATTTTTACTTAAAAAATGTGTAACAAAACATTTAAAAATAATTATATTTAATTATTAAATATTTTATTATACTTACTTCACATATTAAAGGTTTATCAATTAATAAATTTACTTTGCTTTTGTCTATCCATACATTTAATTTTTGTTGTATGCAGATCTGGGACTATTGCATTAAATAAGCAAATGCATTGGCCATTGTCCCACACTAAACCAAATCAATGCAAATGCAAATTTATTATAAATATTAGCACTAACTTTGATAGTATTAGTGCAATTATTTTGCTTTAAACTAAAATCCCTTCATGAATATTGCATTTGTTACTTTTAGCGCACTATTTTTTGCACCACTACACACATCATGAAGAGTATTAATTATTGCATTATAGTGCAAAATACAACGTAAATGTGTACATACATACATAAAAACATACGTACATACATAAATATGTAAACTGTTTTCTATATGCATATCGTCAGCTTAGACGAAAAATCATATCACCACATTTTTTAAAATTTTTCGAGAGAAAGACCAAACTTGATGAAATCGTTCCAAGCGGTAGTATTTTTCGTTTATAAAATGACAATTTTTAAAGATATAACTTTACTCAGAAATAATTTCTTAGTCGGGCTTAAGTTCAGTAATTTCAATTCTTATTGAATGAAATATATTTTATTAATTAATGTGAGTTTCTAAAGAAGAGAAGAAAAATTAAATTAGACTCTATTAGCTGGGGGAAATACCGATATTTTTCTGTTCAGCCACGCACTTCATCAGCACCCAAGTCTATCTACTGGGGTAGAGATTGTTATTAACATCAGCTATTTAACGCAAATTTTCAATGAAATGGAATATGAAAAATATTGTGTATACAATTATTGATTTGCTGCACAGAAAAATATCGGTATTTCTCCCAGCTTATAGTCTAATTTAATTTTTCTTCTCTTCTTTAGAAACTCACATTAATTAATAAAAAATATTTCATTCAATAAGAATTGAAATTATTGAACTTAAGCCCCGACTAAGAAATTATTTCTGATTAAAATTCACTATAGTTCAACTAAACATTTAAAATTGTTTCACTGATATGACTTTTCTAGTTTTAATTTATATTGACAGTTTTTCTTTTCTTTAATTTGTATGTACGAGTACATACTTATAAAGGTGCTCTGAATGAACTTTACTGTATTTTTTATTTTAATATTTGTGCTATCTGATAAAATAGGATCACGTTTTATTCAATATTACTGTGTATAATATTTGATAATGCAATAATATTACAATACTTCATGATGTGCTTAGTGGCAATACAAAATTAGTGCATTTTTCGCCATGAGATTAGCTGCTAATGCAATATAAATCCATTACTTTTAAGAGATTTTATTTGAGTGCAAAAATAGTGCACTAACAGCATCTAATTTATTTTGGCACTAAAATTTTTGGTTTTCAATCAGTGCTTATGCAAAAGTAAGGCAAGTTGCCCAGGTTTGGTTATATTCATCTGTTTTTGACATTCATCCATTATTATTACACAAACAACTCGCCTGTTGTTTTTGTACTTTCTTAAGGTAGGATCACACGATTGCCGTAAATACACCAATCTGACCCCATTTTTATTGTGGTGAATTGGTGCACAATAATAGAATTGTCCCAATCAAATACGTTGCAATCACATGATTGCCCCACTTTTTAAAAATTTGATTGCCACAAATTTTCGAAGAATAAATTTGTGGCAATAATTGCCGCATCCTAGTCATACGATTGGTCTAACTTGCGGCAACACAAACAAACAGCTGTCGTGGTAGTTTTTAGTTTGTTTTGTTTTACGTGCAAATAGTTTTCTTTTAAAAAGAAATACTTTTTGTCTGTTTTATTTTGTACGTGAAAATGTTTTATTCGTTTAAAAGAAATAAAATTGCCTCTGCTTTGTATATTTTGTGCTCATTAAATATACAAAGCAGAGGCGATTTTCGTTCTTTTAAACGAATAAAAGCTAAATATATGGGTTAAAGATTGGATCACAGTTCCATGTTAACGTTTCAAATAAGTTATAATTATACATAAAGTAAGTTGAAGTTTACAGTACTTACAAAAACACTTCAAAAATTGTCGCGTATTGGCTTTTTTGATTGCCGCTCGAGAACACAATAAATATTGGTGCATTTTTAGCATTTTTATTGGGGTATGGTTGTCTATCAATCGTTCACACGATTGCCGCACCAGAGTTGCATTTGATTGCGTCAAATCACCACAATATTGTTTTCGATTGTCGTATGGGACAAAAAATTGTGAAATCACACGATTGGCATATAAAATGGAGCAATAATTGGTACATTGCGTCAATCGTGTGATCCTACCTTTAGTTGCTGTAGACCTGCATATACTTTATTTAAATATGCTTTGGTCGCTCGTATAAACGTATTAATTGTCATACTCACGCTTGTTGCCATATTTGAAATATTTTATCTATTCTTAAGGTGGAGGTACATTCCACGCGTTACGTGGCAACGCGTTTCTTGCTTGTTAAGCGTTTAACGCTATAAAAATGCAAAATTACAAACCACGATTTTGACGCTTTTTTAGTTGTAGAATTTCAAGCCTTTGACGGCTATTTTTTTGTCTTGCATTTACGTTTTATTTTTCTTTAAATATTTAATACATTGTTTAATAAAAAAAATTAATTTCTAATAATTTTTGTGTATGTTAGCATGTGAATCTGGCAACACTAGCTGTCATTTTGTATACAACGCGTGAAAGTTGAAGAAT
This sequence comes from Nowickia ferox, assembly GCA_936439885.1. NCBI lineage: Eukaryota > Metazoa > Arthropoda > Insecta > Diptera > Tachinidae > Nowickia > Nowickia ferox. The sequence goes on along the minus strand of OW387023.1, from coordinate 44,333,273 downwards.
CGAGGCACGCGCGTCGCAAACTTCTTTATGTAACTTGCCTTTTGAAATCACACTATTTCAACTTTTTTAACAGAAGTTTGTACCGCATTAGCGCATTGAACGCATGTTATGTACTTGCATTTTTATTGTTTTAGATAAGCGTTTGTTCACTTTCATCGAGTTTGTTACAATCAGTGCTTTTTATCGTCTTCAACTTTACTGTCATACTTACTATCAACATCCATGTTGTATATTCAATAGCATTGTCATTTCGTTTCTGTAATAATAAGCATTGATATAATAATTGTTAAAACCATTAGTTCAGCTATTTTAATTCTCAGACTAATTGTTTTAAGAATTTAGCACCTATAGCACCTATGGTAATTATTATTGCATTCACAGTCATATTGTCATAGACGTTGTCATTGTCACAGCTAGATTTATTGTCATAGTCATTGTTATAATATAGTTTTTATGGAATACATTGTATCTTTGTTTTACATTTCGTAATTGTTTTAATCATATCCGTTGCCATTTAGTTTATCATATTATTAGTTTAATTATTATTTTTGTCATAGGAATTGTCACATTTATTGCCATAGTCTTTTTTCTTGGGGGGCTTAATGTGTAATTGAAATCGAAAGAATATTTTTTCTAAGCAATATTATCCAGCCAGACTTAAAAAAACTTCAAAACATTTTTAAAAATTGCTTTACATCTCCTTGTCATTTCAGTATCGTCCTACGATAGATGCAATTTGTATTGTCGTGTTGAAGGCAACGCTGTCTATTTTCGTCTTTCCGAAAAAGTCATCGACGGTACCACATGTTCATTCGACAGTTTTGACAAATGTGTCAATGGTATTTGCCGGCCGGCTGGTTGTGACAACGAACTCAATTCTATTGCAAAATTAGGTGAGTATGCCAAAAAAAAAGCAGAAATAAAAACTATTTGTCTCATACACAATAAAAAACACGAAGAACGTGGAATACTAAAGAAAACATAAGAACTAAACAGAGGAAATGAGTCATTCAAATTTATGGCCAAAGATTAACGATGACGATAATTATGAAAGCAACATGCACATCATGGCGATGGCGACAAAAAATCTCGATCTAGATATGATGACAAACATGTCAGTGTCACTCAAAAATTAAAGAAGATAAATAAAAAGTGAAAAATGTAAAAGAAATTTTAATTCACCAAAAACCTGCACAGAAATTATCTTTTTTAATTTCTCATCATGCCTCATGATTTTTTTTAAATTAATTTTTATTTTTTCTAGATAAGTGTGGCGTTTGTGAGGGACGCAATGATACATGTGAAGATTTTACGGGCAATTTTTATGTCTCCGATTTGTATAAAGTGCAGCCTAAGTATAAGACTTATTATTATCATGTTACTACGATACCAAAAGGTAAGTAACTTTTAAATTATTCGTCCGTCTGGTTGTCTGCCTACCTGCCCGTCAGCCAGTTAATTTTAAACGTATGACATCAATTTGTATGATTTGCGAACGTTTAATTATTCACCAGCACAATCTATACATTTAAACATTTTAATTGTTTTACTATTATTGTTTTTGCTATTGCTGATATTATTGATGATATGATAATATATTAGTAACTCATATTGGTAACACACAAGAGCCACTCTAAGAATCATAGACGTAGACAGATATATTTTCTCTGAGGAGGTAGGTAAACAAAATCTAATTTTGTTTTTGTAGGAGTTTCTATGACACGCCACAGTGGCCTTTCTACGCTCATGTTTTGTACTATTAATAAATAATTAATGTCTGGCCTGTTAGTATTCAAATGATGTGTGAGGAAAAATTAAACGTTTTTCGCATTTTAAATATAAAACATCGTTGTTTACATCATTTTTAATAAATTTATAAGTCTAACGCACTTTTATGGAAATAAGTGTAATACACGTGAAAAAATATGTATGTTTTATAAAAAAATAAGAATATGAAAACGGAAATGTGCATTAGGAATGTACTCGAACATCTAATTAAACTGTTTACATATGCATGTAAATATGTACGTCTTGGAGAATTATCAAGGCCACTGATTTTGTGGTCATAATCTTTTTAAATACATATAAATATACATATTTTGTAAAACTTCCTTTTTACATTGTTACTGTCGCAAATGTCGTCATAGCAATTTAGCACTCTCGTATAAATTTTGAATTTTATTATAGGAACTTTAACCTAAAATTGTTATCATGTTTATTATCATAATCTAAGTTATAGTTATAATCATAATCAGAGAAACTGTCGATGTCAAAGTCACTGCAATATCAATAGTCACAGTTATCGATATATTACCAGTCTTAGTCATTGTTATTTATATTTTCAACATCATTGGCATAGGCATCGTCATTTTAATTATGTTTGTCATGGCCACATCCAGTCGTAGTCATTGTCATTTTCATCCTCATTGTCATGGTCATAGTCATTATTTTCATGTTCATCGTCGGAGTCATAATCTCAGCTTAACTCATAATGATAGTCACTGGCTGTGAGCCAGTCATAGTCACTGTTATTTCCATCGTCATTACATTATTATTATCATATTCATAGTCATGATTGACATTGTCATGTCATAAGCCATTCATTGTCATTATCATTGTCATCGTTATAGTCGTATACATAGTTATAGTCACACTTATTATCATAGTCATAGTCATGGTCATTGTCACTTTTATTTTTATAGTCATCGTCATTGTTATTATCATAGTCATAGCCTGTCATAGTCACTTTAATTTCCATTGTCATTGTTATTGTCGTAGTCATCATTGTCATTGTCATTGTCATTGCTATATCCCGAGTCAGAGCCATAGTTATAGTAATGATCATAGTCATCATAATTACTATTGCCATTGTTATTATCGTTGTCATTGCCATAGTGATATTTTTGTGAAAAAATTAGTTGCTCTCTCTTAATTTATAGCTATTATCTTGTGATTTACTAATAACAAATCGTGCTTTTATCACAATGATAGACACTATGGAAGCTGTTGTGACTTAATCTTTGTCAGTGTTTTCAATTTCATTGAAATAGATATATCATGATATAGATATATCATCAAATAACTGTCAGTAGACTTCAAATATTTGTATTATTAGTTATGAAGTATTAAAAATTACTTTAGACAACTTTCCATAATGCAAATTAATTCGGAACCATTACAAACAAAAAAATTTAGGGTCTTTTTATATCGGCTTAAGAAACCATTGAACATTTGCATTTAGTCTAAAGTAACTCAGCCTTTTTATGAAAAATGTCGCGAGAAAATTTTTTGTGGAACTCTGACATTTCACTGTGTACCCACAAAGGAACAAACGGTGAAGTATTAGAGTTTTAAAAGTTCCAAAGCGTGTTGTTGAGGTTTTGTTAATCTTTGCTTAATTTAAGATGAGTAGCAGATTGGGAATCTGCATCCGATCCTGGATATGGAGCTTCCAGTACGTGGAGATTTATCCGCCACCGTTTATTAGCGTTATATCGCCGATGGTCGATCGTCAGAACCTCGTCAGCTAACAACAGGACACGCCACGTGTAGGAGAGGTTGACAGTTGTGAAGGAGAGGCTGTAGGGTTGCATCATTACACCATTAGTACCCCAAAGGGACCAAGATATAAAAAGTGTTGCTCATTAAATTTTGTACAAAAAAAGCCGCATATTTCCTTTAAAAAACTTTAAGAGTTTCATAGTTTTCTGAGCCGATAACACAAAACTAAGTGCAAAGGGGAAGAAACTTCAATTACGTGTTTTAAAATAGGTCCAAAGGTAAACTTGCAAGGGGCTGACACCCGTTTTTTTTTCTTTTTTCTTTTTTGTTTTGCTTTGACGGAATCTGTTGTTAGACACCTTGTTGGTTTGGAAAAAGTGTGATTTTATTGTACAGTGTAATTATTGTAAACATTTGTGTGATAACCTCTTTTTTATTTTTTTTTTGAGTTTATCTTGAGTTTTTATAGCAATTGGACTGTATGACAATAATAAACTTTGTGCAGAGGCGAAAAAAACTTGCAACTTCTATTTCACTGTGAAAAAGACAAGTATGTAATAGAGATGGCCGCGTGTCAAATTTTTCCAACATGACACGACCCGAACACGAATATTTAGATGTCCAACACGTGTAAAATTTTCTGCACAACACGCACGTAATCAAATTGAATAGCAAAAAAATTTTAATTTTTTATTCAAATAAATACATATTTTTGTTTTGTAAAATTTTTTCTCTATTGAAAATTAATGTACAAGTTAACGTACTTGTTAACTTGTTAAATTTTTTTTTTAATTTTTCTTGAGATTACATTTGATTCAATTTTAGTAAATAACAACAGTTAAATAAAGGCAAAAAATTTACATGAAATTGACTCTTAATGTGGTTTCTTCCTTTTTATCTTTTCGTATTATGTTGTCAAGTGAACTAACAGTTCAGTTACAACATATCAAAAAAATTAATATTAAATTTACTCTCTTCTTTTTACCTTTTCGTATTATGTTGTCAATGGAACTAACAGTTCAGTTACAACATATAAAAAAAATTGACAATAAATTTACTCTCTTCTTTTTACCTTTTTCGTTTTACTTGTCAATCTAATTAACAGTTCATTTAAAACAAAAGAAATTAATATTAAAATTACTCTTTGTTTTTCTTTAAGATTTGGTATTTTTGGTACATGCTCTATTGATTCATAAAAAGAAGAAATTCAGTCAGTTATAATTGTGCCTTTGATGAGAAATCTTTTCGTGTTATTTTAAACACGAAAAGTTTAAGAAACATTAAAAGAACATTACACCTATGGGAATGTAAAGTTAAAACATTAAAACTAAATAACTTTAAACCCTTTAAAAAATAGTAAAACATTTATAATATTCTAAAGTTCTACATAGTAGAAAACAATGTCTGATTAACAAATTCTCTTGTTAAAAACTAATGAAACATTCAAACATTTATAACATTAAAATTAAACAAATTGAAAAACTTTTAAAAATAATTAAATATTTAGTTATCAAATTCTACATAGTAGAAAATAATATTTAATTACACAAAACGTAAATTCGTGAAAATTTAATTAATTACTATTTATCAGAAAACTATTTATTATTCAAATTCTACATGGTAGAAAATAATATTTAATAAATATAAAATTATTATATTATAAAAAGAAATGTTGAACTAGTGGAAGAATTTTTACCAGGAAATATTATAAAAAAACTAAACCTATGAAAATTAAAAAGGAACCTACAAACTATAAAATTAAAGGCACCGAAACTCTTAAACCGTAAATTCAATAAAATTTAATTACTGACTATGTAATTTATCGAAACTAAATTTGTCAACTTTAATATTCTGGAAATAAAACTATTAAAGACAAAATTCTTTGAGAAGTATTTATCTGGGAAACTGGAGAAAATTAATTTACTTTTTTGTGTAAATTTTTCTGAACACGAAACGACCCGATCACCCAAGAGATCAGATTGTTTGTCACAAGCACATCGTGTTGAGTCGTGTGTGCTTTTGTCAGAAAAAAAACACGAAACGCGCCCATCTCTAGTACGTAGTATGAAAATACGATTATATAAAGGATATATTTTTTGGGCATGCTTTTAGGCATAGCAAATAATTACTTGTAACATATCGCTAATTTACTCAAAGAACGTCATAACTCAAAAAATGGAATTGTTTACTCAACTCAATTGCAACAAACTTCCAGCTCGTTTTCTGTCAAACAGTATTTTTTTGAGCTATGACATTGTTTCAGTAAAACAGCGATCTGTCCATAACGACATTCACATGCCCTTAAATATGAAAGTGGTCTAAGTCATATGCATTTTTGCTTCGAAATTTTAAATAAATCTTAGAAAAGCTTCAATAAATATTTCATAAATATTAAATACATTTTTATTCATCAATGCTACTACAACTCTAAATTAAAATGTTGCATAATATAAAAATAGTTTTTTGATTTTTTCAAATAATTATAATCTACCAAATAAGTCGACCAAAGAAATATATGACTTAGACCACTTTCATAATTAAGGGCACATATGTGCTGCCTCTAGTAATATTTCCGCTTCGGCTACATTTGTCACATTTAGATTTTGGGACATAAATACTATGCTATATTATGCTGAAAATTATCGTGACGTCATAGCTAAATTTTATGACATTGCCGATTGCTATAGCAACTTATGTAGAGGTCGCCAATGTTAAATCATTGTTATACGTAGACATGCATAATTTTGGCTGAGATCTCTGAACATATTCATTGCCAGAGACATAAGAGACATATCCTGTATTGTAGACATTTAGTTTGAATCAATTTCATTGTAAAATAAATTTGGAAAAAATAATGTTTCTTATTCTCCCAGTGTTAAACGTAAATTATAAATTTTGTTTGAAGAATTATTCATTCACTTTGTATACAAAAACCGTTGATACTTAACACTTCAAAATTATTTTTTAGGTGTGTTCCTCAACATGCGTGATTGTCATATAAAAAACATTTAATTTTTATAAATAAAAAATATTCCATTCGTATTACTATTTTTGTCCGTAAGTTTCTTATTATCTGCTTGCAAATATTGCAAATATGGCATTAGAAAACCTTATCGCTGATTAACAATCTTGTATGCCATTTAATTTTGTTTAAAAAACGTTTTTCTTTTCTAATGATTTACACGTGTTTTATTGTGTGACACCAAACAGTGGACAGGATTTGGATAAGAGCGAGTTATTATATATATTAACATTTTATATGTAACTGTCAGTTATAGCAAGCAACAGTGTAAGTACTGGTTAAAAGTTCAGACGTGCCATATCATACTGCCATAGCCATATATTTACAATATGTACATATGTATATTTGCTTCATTTATTAGTGCTGCCATAACCATAAACAGCTGTTTATTTTATAATTTCCTTATTATTTTCAGTAAACAGCTGTGTATGGCTATGGCGAAAATCCCAAATGCAATTGGTTTCAATGGTCATAGTTATGGCTATGGCATTAAGTCGAGTCACCTATAATCAACTACAGTGTTGGCCATAAGCTTAGTTAGAACAGCTGTTTTGTATGATTATACTTATGGCACGTTTAATTGAACCTTAAGTGCAGAAAGTAAACGTATGTATGTGTGCGTGCGCTTGCGTGAGAGAGAGAGAGAGAGAGAGAAATTGAATGAATGTGTAGATGATTCGTGTCTAGTGAACCCCTCATCATTGATTTTTTAGATCAGGGCGGTAGTGTGCTAAATGATATTACTATTGTTATAGTTACTGTTAGTTGCCTTTCCGTTATTAAATTATTATCATTTATTATTTGTTGGTTTCTGAATTGAACTGACGTTGCTGATGTGGTTGACGTTGTTTTTCAAATGGCGCTACATTTAATTCTAATTAAAATCTCCATACACCTAAACTGTTTTAATTGGATTTCCAAACGTGTGCTTTATTTGTTTAGTTTTATTTTTCATTTCATTATTTAATAATAATTTTATAATTGGCGCCTTAATCGTCATGTAAGTGATATTGTCATGTCTTTTTTTTTGTCTAATTGTTGTCTAATTTATTAGAGTTTTTATTTAATAGTGTCCCTCAGTTAATTTTTTTTTCATTTATTTATAATTAATTGTTATTCATTAATGTAATTTGTTGCTGCTGTTGGTGGTAGCTTGGAAATTTGTATGCAATTGATTAGTTTGCGGTTGAAAGATGCTTAATCACGTCTGTAATCAATATTTTTTAAATAAAAAATTATACACTGCATGAGATAATTATACACACTGTCAGTAAGAAAACATCATTTCGAAGATGCTACACTAACTACCTATCCATTGTTATGAAATCGAGGAAAGTTTTCGTAAGACAATTCAGGTTGAACATAATAATAATATATTTATAATAATAATATATTTATATATATAATTTTTTTTTTTTGCATCATATCATTTCTTATATTTTTTTTCTGTGGTCGGTCAAATAATTCCGTTACTTTTTACTTTATTACTACTGTTATGATAAGACAGTCAATTTAAAGGCGAGAGAGACGAGAGCAGGAGAGTTTTATGTGCTGTGATTACGTTTTGCTTTTTCATTCGTAATGTTAAAAACGCACACATGCATACACAGAAATGTGCGTAAAATACATGTCGTCAACAATAAGACTTGTATTGTACGAACGCCAGAGATAGTTCAAAGAAAATAAATCAGAATCTTATCGATAAGAATCGCGCTGTGTAAACACATACTCAACATGTAGATTTTGAAGTACGAGTACATCAAATTAAGTGTTGTCAACTTAACATTTACATATATTATCGTGTTCCCATGATATTTGCAAAATGCGGGGTGTCTATAAATAAAGTTTATTTTATACTTTATCGAAATACTTTATCGAAACAGTTAATTAATCGAACAATTTGGGAATTTATTTCCGAAAAAATTCATTTGTTAGAGTAGAAAAATTTTGTATGGTTGCGCGTGATGGATATTATCTTTTAAAAGTTACAAGGAAGTTTGTTTGTTAGCGTAATCCTTAGATTTGAGAAAAAGCTACAGGAAACAGTCCATAGATATTATGGCAAGATACCAATTTATATCACCTTTTTTATAGATAAATTTGCCAAGAAAGTCGGTCCGCTGACTGGAATCCTGACGCTTTAGTTTCGCGCTAATGGAGTTTTGTAGGGCTGCAGCTTTAGATTTTTGTTCAACATGTGGCTTATAGAATATCTATGTACATTTAAAGCACTTATTTACATTTTCTACCGTTATTCATTATCCTGATCCATGTTTGGTTTTCTCAATGTTGGCTGGTCTGTTAAAGTTATTTGATTAATTTTGGAATGAAAGTTATACTTAAAGCATCATTTAGGTGGTGGAAACCTTGATTGGTGCTTCGCAGCGTTTAAACTCCCAAGACCCACGCTACAGATTGACATAACAGGTTTAGTGCGTTCACTAAATTTTTAACCAAAATTGTAATTGACATAATGACATTTTTTTTTATTCAATTAAAGATATTAATTTGAGATGTGTTCTTTAATTCTAGATGAAAATAGCAAGATCTTGTTAATTTCAAATAGAAACGGTCTTTTAGAACAATTCGACTTAGTGTTTTGTGAAATTACTTATCGAAAGCAATTGCAATTGTAGTTCAGTTCAGAAATATCTTGCGGTTTGTTAAAGTTCTTATTTTGTTCTCATTTTTGTACAGGTGCTTCTAACATAGTGATCGAACAGCCGGGCTATCATGACGAAAACTACATCGTATTAAGGGATGATCAAGGCAATTCGTTACTTAACGGGGCCAACATAATCACCGCCTTTCCCAATGTGAGCTATTATGCCGGTGTAGCTTATGACTATAATGGCTCGAAAAGCTTTGTCGAGCGTGTTAATACGACTTACACGAGAAAACTAAAACGCGACATGATAATAGAGGTAAATTTTTATAAATAATTATACAAAGTAAATAATAATCAATTGAAACTCTTATCTAATTGTATAGATAATTTCCTTGATATCTAGTGCCCAAAAGGATAACGACACGTTATTGATGACGTATTCGTACACAATGGATAAAACGAATTACATTGAGCCCGTAATTGAAATATATCGTTGGGAAATGCAACAATGGAGTACATGCGATGCTTTGTGTCATGGCACCATGCATCGCATGCCGGTTTGTGTCAGCACTACCCAAGCCCTCAAAGTGGCACCACAGTTCTGTGATATTTATGCTAAACCACCCACCGAATATAGAAACTGTAATACCGATTGTATTTTAACGTGAGTGATTTTCTCTTAAATTTTTAAAGTGTATCTGGCACTGGGTTTGTTATTTTTTTTACAGTTTAAATGTCAGCAGTATTTCGGAGTGCTCGGCATCATGCGGTATGTTGGGTACACGTGAGAAAACTCATCATTGCATACAAACATTCCCCGATATGCAACGTTCAAATATTGTCGATGTAAAATATTGCAGTTCGAAATTCGAAATCAAAAGCCATGAAGAGTGCAGAGAAGGATGTTGGAAATATACGGATTGGATGACGGTAAGTGTTGTAAACTCTGTCTTTCGAATTGACCAATAAATAAACGAATTGCTTCAAATTACAGTGCACCCGTTCTTGTGGTTATGGTGTGCAGACTCGCAGTGTGGCCTGTTATTTGAATCAAACTTTTGTCAGAGATGAATATTGCAGTCTGAAGACCAAGGCCAATTATCGCGACACAAAGCGAGTATGCAACCTAGAGCCTTGTCCTTCCTACACTTCTTCCCCCAGCAGCTCAACCGAAGTTTCTATAATTGTAAGTAGTTTTCAAAAGCATTTTGAATTAAATTAAATAACTAAATACTTGACTTTAGAAAACCTCTCGTACTGTAACCAACAACAACTGGTGGGCCAGCGAATGGGGTAAATGTGATGAAAAATGCGAAAAGAATCGCACAGTGAAATGCCGCAGTAGCACGGGCATTGGTTGTCCGGTGGACAAGAAACCTTTAAGTAGACGTAAATGTTGTACCATTAAATATGTCTTTAATTGGTCAAACGTAAGTCCTGCCACCTTCTACACTCGAATATTGTTAATTTTTTTACATACTCGTTCGTTAAACTTGAATCATTTCACTAATAACAATTTCATTACTCTTTTCACCCCCTTCTACCATCAAACTCCTACTTTTCATACATGTACTACTACTACCAATACCACTACCACTACTACTACTACTACTACTACTACTGCCATCACCAACAACAACTACAACCACAAATCCACTAGTGTTCTGTACAATGCGGCAACGGCACACGTCGTAAGGAAATGCACTGTGCCCGTGTTTATAAGCCAGAAATAAAGGGAGCCCCCAAACGTCGAGAATTTGTCGATGTATCGAATTGTCGCCATTTAAGGGTGCCCAAACCGAAACGCATGCTCAAACCTTGTAAGGTGGGTTGTAAATGGTCCGTCTCCAATTGGACTCAATGTCCGACCGACTGCAGTGAAGAGTATCAATCACGTTCGGTGTATTGCGAGTCTGTTTTCGGCCATCCTATCAATCATGTATACTGTGATGCTGCGAGCAAGCCGCCTGTCAAAAAGATTTGTAATAATTGTGTTAAGCGCGAATACAAAACAGTGACGAGTGTAAGAACGTTTATTTGAAATATTTTCTTAACAATTTTCTTTAGATTTTAATTCTTAACACAGTATGGTTTTTGTGAATAATCGCGTATGTCTTATAAGAAAATTCTTTTGGAAGTTTTGGACAAAGATAGTGTTTGATAAAAAATCAAGTTGGTGCTTAGAACTTAAAATTATCTTGAATCGACTTGCGCAGTTATTCATGAAACCCACGCAATTGCTTCTCTGCTTTTCATTTTATAACAAAGAGAGGGACAGAGAGATGGTGATGGGGGAAAATTTCTCTTTTTTATATAACTGTAATATTAATGCAATTAAACAATGTCTCTCGCTTGAGACGGTAAAATATTTATCAGCTGATCTATAACCAGATTGAAAATATTTTTTTTTATACCTTTCCCATAGTTGAGAGAGGCAGTCAAAAAAAAAGGGATGAAGATGAAAAGGTATAAATTGTTGTTTGTACTTTGTAAGTGTTTTAGGCTGTTGTCTATTCCAGCACACTAGTTTAAATAATTTCATAGATTGAGCAATTCGAGTTAAACCAAAAAGTGGTTCCAAATTGTTTTAAATCAAAAATATTGAGAATTAGTAGAAAAAGTCGCAACTAACTTTCGTTGTGTTAAGGTCCAAACGAGCCTCAGATAAAGCTTATCATCGAAAATTTTGCGTTTTGCGTTTAGCTAATAATAGGGAAGACAAATTCTTCTTTCTACATTTAGAAAAATGCAACTACACTTTCATCATGTGATCTGAGCACACTTGGGCTATTCCCCATCTATGTGTAATATTTTTGGTTTAGGTTTCCCTATTGAAAAAGAAGAATGCATGTAAAGTGTTTCTCAAATTAAGAAAATAGTTCACCATTTGTTATATCGGTGTATGAATTCGTTTACTTAATTTGCTTCGTTTCAATTTCTTTGGAGTTTTTTTTGAGTTAAAATAAATCAAATGGCCTCCCCTATTTGTCAAGTTGAGCATCTCAGATGGTAAAGCAATGATTCCAATACGAACATTTGCCTTAAACGCCAGAAAAAGAAGTTCGAATTGATCATATTTGCACATCTGGGTGTTTGATGTATGGTATGTTGCAGCATATTATTGCAACCAGTAATCATAAGAACCTTGTTCGTATTACGACATAATGAAATAATATCTTCCGATGTAGTTTCCGAAAAAGAGAGTTTAGCCTTCTCTCTAGTAAAATATTCTAGTAATAGTTTTGGTTCCCAATCCAAATGAACTAATCACTTTTTCTAATGCAGTTGTATTTGCATAAAATTTTCCATTCTTAAAATGCAACTATTTGGCTTAGTATCGATGGCATTGCGATTGTCATTGGTTCTTCTTGCACCAAAATACTAAACATGCCGTCGTTACAAGAAATTTGAAATTTGAATACTTGACAATACTTCTGTTTAACTGTTCAACCACAATTTCAGTGGTTTGTTTTGGTGTAAAACGATTTATGGTAAAAATTGTATTGAGTTTAAATTACGAAAACATGTCGACAAATTTCAAAGTTATCAAATGTAAACAAATTGATTCCGTATTTAGGAATGTGTTTACTAAAAACCGATATTTATAAACGTTTGTTAAAGTTGAAGTATCATTTAAACCGGATTTCTAATACAAAATTCGTACATTAACAACAACTGATGAATGCAAGTATAAAATTTTTATTTAAAATATTAAAAATTATTAAGTATGCAAACTTATAATTTTATTTTACGATAAAAGGTAAGATAAAAGGTCATATTTTATAACTTTTCTGCTACTCGATCCAATCATTTAATTTTCGTATACCATGTAGTCGATGTAGATGATTCGATGCCCATTGAAAAAACCTTAATCATAACTTACTAACCAATTCTTCTATACTTTTTACTTTCTTTGGGAAAATTCACTTGGTGAGATCCATTAATTTTATAATTTTTAGGCATTTTGTGATGAACTTGAGTCGTACGACGATTTCTTTTATTCTCGATTATGTGCAAACCTGCCAATTTTCATATCCCAGCTATGTCTGATAGTCCCAATATGCTTTAATTTTTTAGCCATTTGAGTTTTGTAGGATCTATGCAATATTTAAATCACTTACATTCTTACTAATTGAAAGGTTAGCATCGTCGCTAACAGACTGATTAACACGTTCTATCTTTTCTATCATTTATTATTATTGGTGATTCTGGTCGCCCCAAGTTTGGTTTTTCCAATGTTGTGCTGGTCGCTTAAAAGTTTTGATCCATTTTCTAATGAGAGGTATGCTGGGCTCCTACAGTCGTCGATTTATAATTTTTGTAAAACTCTCAAACGCTCGATGACGACTTTATTTTTAAAAACCACAATACTGATTGACATACATACCTCAGACTCGTTGCGTTCAAATGAAAAGCTAAAAAAAGCAAAAGGATTCTTTTGAGGCATCCTGTTTAATGGTTTGTTAATTGATTGCAACCCAATTCTAGTTGCGTTGCCAAATGCCAAAATGTTATGACGTATGCTAGCTGCGACTAAAGGTGGAAGTGCATATCACGCGTTAGTGCGCGTGCGTGCTGTAGACTTCTGTCAAAAAAAATTGAAATAGTGTTTTTGCTTACGACAAGCTACATACGAAAGAATCATGGAGGAAAAACTTATTGCAGAGTTTGAAAAATATACAGTATTGGATAAAAAATGAATCTAAAATGTTCCAAGTCCATTTTTCAATGTAAAAACAAATAAAAAGCTGATAGCAAAGACGATTGTAATGCGTTTTGTATAACTTGCCATTTTTCATGGGCTAAAATTTTCAAACTCACGATGCTCGTAAACGAACTGTCACGTGTTATGTACTTCTAACTTAATTTCAGTTTCCGAATTGCAAAACAATGTAAACCGCAATTTTTACTTGCAAAACGGTGGTAAAATTAAAAAAATGACTAAATTTAATTACGTTAACTACTTAAAATCTAAAACATAAATTCTTAGTTAAAAATTATTTTAAACAATAATACATGAAATACCGAAAATATATTTATTTGACATAATGTCTTTATTTATTTAATTTGAAAATTTTGCTTGTTTTTATGAGTGGAAGTCTACTGATGAGTTCCAAAAGCGGGAACGAAATGCATATAGACAAGTGCTTAACCATAAAAACAAGCAAAATTTTCAAATTAAGCAATAATAGTTACTCACAGTAGAGGTGGTAATTATAAACGATTTGCGACAAGCACATTTCATCGCACTAATAATCTTTACAATAAATAATTTTTTAAACACTTTTACTTCAAAAAATAAATTAAAGCTTTGTTTCCATTATTCTACAGTTGTCAATCTATCATAATGGTGTTTTCGAAAACTTTTAGTCAACTGGTGAAAGTTGCCATACATTATTATAAATTAAATTTCGATTGCATTGCTAGTTGATAACGCAACTGAAGTTCGGTTACCAGCCGTACTCGAGCCATACATTTTTAATCATTTGATATTATATTGTGGATTATTTCGATGATTCCCGAAATAGGTGTTGGAACTGACCAAAGTTTAACCTGTATCAATGTCAATGTATTGGACCGATTGAAAGTTTCATAAGTTTTAATTCAGATGTAACATGAACTTTCTTCGGGCAGACGAATTTTCTTTTTAAAACGTACTTCTTAACCAACTTATTAATTCTTCCATAAACTTTGTTAGTCGTTACCATAGAAGTGTTGCAAAATCGAATCACTGCCAATAGGATTCGCTAATTAACGGCCTGGTCCACTATGCAGCGATAAAATAAGGAAAACTATTTTTATTTTCAATATAACCCAGTAAAAAAAGAGCTTCCAAGGAAGTCAATAAGATCCTGAAGTACCGCAAATTTGGATAATTTGTAATGATTTTTACTAGATATGTGCACGTGAGCGTTTTTTGACTCACGACACGCACGCTCCCGCAGAAAAATATTTTACTCACGCACTTTCACGCACGAATGCTCTTGAAAATTTTCACGATCACGCACGCTCACGAATAAAATATTCTTAATCACGCACGAGTGGCTTACAACTTATCACGATCACGCACGCTTTCGAAAAAGTATATAGTTCAATTTGTATGTTATTTGGGTTGAAAAATAGGTTGTTACACATACATTGCATCATGGTTTTGTTTAAAAAAAATTTATTTTGTCTTTCGAAGGTTTTTGTCTGGTTATAATAAAATAAAAAATTATTGTTAACTATAAAAACTATATGAACATAAACGGATTTTTGAAACGAAAAACTGCACGACTGCTCAATAATTCAAAAAAATTAGAAAAACAGATAATCTGCACATTTGGCAATTATATTTACCCTGTAGGACGGTTGGGGTTAGGTGTCTCCAAATCCCACTTTTGTCGACTATTTTGTTGAATTTCTGACGACATTGTCACCGAAGCGCCTATATATTAATATCCCTACTTGCTGGTAACGCTGAAGAAATTAATAAATTAGTCCCTTTTTTAACCGACTTCCAAAAACGAGGAGGTTATCCAATCGCCTGTATTTTAATAATTTTTTTACGGATTTTAGAAATTCCTTTTTTTTTTGTCTGGAAGGAAGCTTCCAATTTAGTCCCATTTAAAAAAAGGGGGAACACTTATCTACTTTTACTTATGGGATTGC
The DNA here is from genome assembly GCA_936439885.1 of Nowickia ferox. Lineage (NCBI taxonomy): Eukaryota > Metazoa > Arthropoda > Insecta > Diptera > Tachinidae > Nowickia > Nowickia ferox. The sequence continues at coordinate 44,317,491 of OW387023.1, read as the reverse complement.
TACGATACTTATAATACACCTTGCACGCTCATAATGACACAATATAGATGGGCCCATTTAAAATTATATTTCACGTGCTTCTACTTAACCGATTTTTACGAAACTTGACACAAACTCTGGGTTGTAAAAATTATACCTTCTGGTATTTAAAAAAATGGGCGGGGACATCCGTAATTATTATTTCATGTTCTTCTACTTGACCGATACATATTATGTACCTACATATACTCGTATACATATTTTTTTCAATTAGTTCTTTTCTTTTAATAAAACACCAAATGTGAATGTGATCGTGAGTAAATGTCTACATATGGTCCAAAAATAACTACCTAGTCAATAGTACCAACGGCAGAAGATGATTTTCAATAACAAGCACATGTTAAATGTCTAGAGCAAAAAACATTTTCTGCGGTACAATTCTTCAGTAGTACTGGTGACAAAGGCACTGGTGAATCAGTAGTGTTTCTCAATTGATATTTCCTACATACTCGTAGTATCTAAGAAACATACATAGGTACAGTTACATACATATGTACCTACGCAGGAATGTTATCTCGTGAGAGCGTGAGAATTCGTGACTGTATCTTAAAAATAGCTCACGCACGATTAATTTTTTTTCAGTCACGTTCACGCACTCACGCGTAATTAATAATAAATTTGATCACTATCACGCGTGACACAATAAAATCACGACATTTGCACATCTCTAATTTTTACTTAGAGTTGTCGTTGCAAGAAGTTCGCTTATATTATCCACATTCAGTGTTTTGGAAGTCATTTTCTTGATGTTGGCTAAATCTGATTTTTCGTATGTTTTTTTTCTTTTCCTAAATTTCCCTTAAATCAGTATATTTTTTATAAATAAATATGCAATACTTCTTGATTTAATTTTTCTAAAAAATCAAGACAGTAATTATTTGCGAAAACTACAAATGATATCCAACTTTGCGTAAGTGAAACAGCTTCTTAATTAGTTTTCTGGTTGTTGTTAATAATCGATTCCGTTTAAATTATTCAATTATTTTTTAAATTATCCTTATTGTAGTTATAGAGTTATTTAATTCAATCGTTAGATTAATTGATTTCGAATTTAAATTTTTTTCTTAATCATTCACTTTTATTTCTTCACTTATGTATCATTTAAAAAAAGTTTAAAGTTTAGATTTTTCTTTTACTTAAAAATTTTTAGTGTCTTCAAAATTTTATTAAAGCTCTTGAAAATATACCTTTGAGGCGAATTTATTAACAGCTGGAAGAATAGGCGAATTCGGGCGAATTACTCCTATCACTTCAATGTCAAACTTTCAGCCATAAAAAAAATACAGGTAGTTCTTACATTTAATTCAGTAACTTTTTGCGAAACGAAAATCGTAATATTTAGCGATACATTTATTCGTTTACGGTAACGATAATGTGATTCCGAAGGCTCGAATCTCGGAGCTTAAATGAAGGGACGACATTGTGCTTTATATAAATCTCCTAATTTTCTTTAAAATTTTTGGAATTTAAATAAATAATTCCCAGCAGTTCATAAAAAAACTCTAGAGCTTTTTCAAATACATTTTAAAACATTCCAACAAACTCCTTGCATACATAAATGTACACACCTGTGAATGTTAGTAGTCACACCCCTAAGACTTAGTCCATATTTACACTACGCAAGTCTTATTGCTAAGCTGATTAGTTTGATGGAGAGAGGGACGAGGGGAACAGCAACGTTTCTTTTTCCCTTGTCTCTCTTTCCTAACAACCTAATCATTTTAGCAATTAGACTTGCATAGTGTAAACTAGGACTTAGTGAGCGTGTTTTAGAAATTAGTTACTATGTTGCCAGATTACTCTTAGTCCGGTAATACTGCTGTATTTTAAAGCTTCTATCTTGTCTATTGTAGCTAAAATTTTTCTTTCAGGAAATAAACTCTTTTAACCTTCTCTCCCTCCTCCATTTTCCTTAGTGCAACTGTGAAGGCTATCGACGTCGTCGCATGTTATGCTATGACTCTCGCCGTGAACGTATATCTTGTCCTACCCGAGACAAAATCATTCAGGAGAAATGTAGACCACCTCGTCACTGTTATCCCACATCGTGTTACGAGCTTAGGCAATACCACAACATTTATGCGGACGGAGAGTACACGATCCATGTGAGATCTAAGCCAAAGAAAATATATTGCCACAACATGCTGAACTCGCCACAAGAATTTGTTACCTTAAATTCAACGGAGAACTATTCGATTTATTACGACCATAAAACCCACAATCCCGATTTGTGTCCACCTGATTCGCGGCGGCGTGAATTTCGCGACAACAGCTTGAGATCGGGTCGCACATTATTTAAGAAGTTACGCATTGATATTGTGACTTTGAGGGTGTACGAAAGTGATTATACATTTGCTGAAAGTAGTGGAACGCCACAGGCATATGGTTCAGCAGGTGATTGTTACAATCGCAGAAAACAATGTCCTCAGGGAGGGTTTTCCATTAACTTGGAGAATACTGGCTTCATGATGAGGCATGGCACTGTCTGGGAAGCAGTTGGCAATCATGTTGCTCTAAGGGAGTCACCATCGGTAAGCTTGTGAGTTTGTTTTTTAAGAATACTTGTAATAAAGAAAATGTTATTCCAGAATTCCTTAATGTCACATCGTGCTTCGTGTGGTGGCTGGTGTGGCGGTTGTCGAATAGCTTCCAATTCAGCGCTTTATTTGAACGTGTGATTTCATTCAGCCTTTGGATAAACTTAGCCTATAAACAGGCGGTTTTCTTGAACAAATTTTGTATTTGTTTTGGTGCTACAACTGCTGTTTTTCAATCTGCGTTCTTGCTGCGTACACCAACGAAAAACGTCGAATTTGTATTTTATGCATTTATTCCTTGATAACAAAAAGTTCCTTTAGGTCTTTTGTAAGGATTTTTTTGTTAAATTCTTTTCCTTTTCTTATTCTTAACAAAAAATATAATTAATCTGTAACATCTGAAAGAAGAAGACAAAAATCCTGGCAATGATAAAGGCTTTTGGGGATTTTTGAAACACAAGCAAAACGATAAAAATCTCTTAACATTTTGAAACACTCTCTGTTACATACACAACAATATTACAGCAACCACGAAACTGAAATAATTTAAATGTGATTAACTCCCAAAACAAACAAACAGACCAATAATAGTGCCCAGAGGCCAAGTCCACCTCTTAAATACTTTAAAGAGTGCTTCCTAATACTTCCTAATAAAATGTCCATAACAACTATAAAAATACATTTCCAATTGATTTCCTAAGAAATTTTAGTTGAGAAAAAAGGCAACATCGATTTGGAAATGTGGCAACTATAGAACAATAAAACGAAAAGCAATTTACTCATTTACCGTAATATTTTTTTAATAAGCAAAAGAGAGAAAAAGAGAGAGAGAGAGAGAGAGCGCGACAATTACAAAAAGTGTTTCAGTGAACTTTTTGCTATTTGGTCATATTAATTTATTTTGTATTTTTAATTGCCCTAAAGTTGAATTTTATCAACTTTTATATATTTATATTATTTAACTTTAATGTCTACTATAAATTTACTTTTTAAATTTATTATAAATAATTTTTATTTTAATTGCTAGCGAAATCCATCATTAATTAATAATTACACATGTAATAAAATTATTTTGTAAAATTAACAAATTTTTTTTATATATTAGACTGTTTCCAAAAACAAGAAAATTTTAAATGAAATGCATTTAAAAAATAAGTTTTCTGATTTAAAAAATGAGGAGTCGGTAGCAAACAACTAGAACAAAGCCGAACAAGTAATCTGTTGAAAAATAATTTCACTTTCCCGACAACAGTGGACTGTTTAGAGTCTTTTTTTCTCCATTTCGTTTTTAACATCTTAGAGACTCAGTGTTGTTATTGCAATTGCAGATCATTATCGTAGAGTATGTTAAAAGATTCACAAATGCGCTAGCACTCTGGCCAGAAGATATACATACATATTCTTAATCTTAGTTCCTTCCCAAGCATATGTTTTTCTACAATCTTTCCACCTAAATGGCGTGGTGCACCACATTATAGAAATAGCACTTTTAGCTTACGCTCAATGAATCTGTTATGTATAACAATAGTGTTTAGAAAGCCATATGATCGTTGTTTTGAAAACTCACCTTAAAAAAAATATTGATATTGTAAAGGTCTTTCTAAAATTATCGTGCTACCAAAAATAAATTTTACCTTTTTGTTAAAAAAGTTAAACTTTCGTTAGAAAGCTTATCAGTAAAAAAGTACCTTTCCAATAAAAGATACTTTTTTTAAGTAAAATAACACCTTTTTAATAAAATTTATTTTATTATCTTAAAAAATTAGAAGGAACGTTTTAATAAAAGAAACTTTTAAATTTGTATGTCAATTGTTAATTTTCAGTTAAAAGCCTTTTTTGTTAAACGTATCTTTATTTGCAAAAACTAAAAACAATCTTGCATAAAAAGTACTTGTTTAGTAAAAAGTACTTTTTTGTAAAATGGAAAGAAGTTGGTTTATATTAAAAGGTACGTTTTTAGAAGAAAAAACTGTTACTTTTTTAGTGAGAAATACTTTTTACTAAATAGTACTTATATTAAAAAGTGCCATTTGGCAAAAATAAAAAATAGCCTTTGTAAAAAGGACTTTTTTATATAAGTATACTATTTTTACTAGAATGCAGCCTTTAGGCAAAATCTACTATATGAGTACAAGTAAAAAGAACTTTTCTAATAAGAAGTACTTCTTAGTAAAAAGTAACTTTTTCCTTAAAAAGCCTTTTCACACTTTTCAATAAAATGCTCCTTTTGGAGTACAAAATATCGTTTTGGTATTTTTTAGCTAAAAATACTTTTTATTAAACTGTACTTTTACTAAAAAGTATCTTTTAGAAAAAAATTAAAAAAGCCTTTTTGTAAAAGAACCTTTTTAAATAGTATTTTTGGAGTATAACTATATTTTTACTAGAAAGCACCTTTTAGGTAAAAAATTAAAACTAATAGTATTTATGCAAGATCTAGTTTTTTTCACTAAAATTAAATGCCAGTTTATAGAAGACGGTAAAAATTCTCGCCTGTCTATTTATATTGAAAACAAAAAAAAACTTTGAGTGCTTTGTTGTTGTTTTCAATATAAATAGGCAGAGGAGAATTTTTTACTTGTGTTCTATAAACTGGCAGTAAACTTTTTATCAAAACGTAATCTTTGAATAAAAAGTACTGTGTTTAGAAAAAACTACCTTCTTGATAACAAGTGCAGTCAAAAATATGCCTTTTATGCCGTTTTCATTTCTGGAAAAAGTGCAACATTTTTGAAGTGTTTTTTAAGACAAATGTAATTAAGCGTTCATTTAAAGTAAAAATTTACGCTCGCAAGGAATGATACAATAATTCGAATAAAATCTCTATTTCAAGAAAACATTTTATTGCAAATTTCCATTGAAAAGTGCAATAAATGATGTAACATTTTTTCGCAGAAAAGAAAACGCCATTAGTAAAGAAACTTCTACAGAAAACTGCCTGTTAGGAAATTTGCATTTTTTTGTAATCGAAAGTATTTTATTAGGGAAATGTATTCACATGAAAAATAGCTTGACTCTTTCACGAAGTGGTAATCGTTAATTTATCGAAAGCGAGAAATTATTAAATCACTTTATTTATTTAATTTTTTTAAAGTTCCTCTTTCAAAAAATTCATTTATAAAACAAATATATTTAGGATAACTTTCAATCCTTAGACAAAAAAAAAATATTCCTGCAATCAAAACCTTTTACTGAAAATAAAACCAAAAATCAATGAAAATATTTTTAAAAAATCTAATTAAGTACAAAAATTACATTTTTAATTTAATTTAATTTTTGGTTTTATTTTCAATTTAAATTGTTGATTGCGGGAATATTTTTTTGTGTGTGTAATATTTTAATAGCATTTTGTTCATTTGAATGGAAAACGTATTTTAATTTTAAGAAAAAATGCATTTCATTCAAAAATATTTTTATTAAATTTGCAGTTTGAAATTCATAACTTTTCAAAACTTTTTAAAAAAGTTTAAAAGTTTTAGTTTTAAAGTTCAGTCTTAAAATATATTTTGGAAAACAACTACCTACTTCTTGTTTAAATTGAGCCTTCTTATCGCTCTTTAGTCTTTTTTACGAAAAATACAAAATTAGGCTATAAAAAAATTTATGGCTTCATTCTGTAAAACGCAACGGTTAGCGTTCAAAAATTTTTTATGGGAAAATATTAAATTACAAAAACAAAATACATATAAATATTGTTTACATAATTAGGCCCTTAATGTCTGCAGCTTAAATAAAAATAACAATTTCAGCTTCTTTTTAAATTTCTTCATACTTTTTTTATATGACATTTAATTTGTGGTAGTGAAGTTTCTATAAATATTTCCTTTGAGATTTGCATCCTTGGCGTGGGAAGAGACTTCTCTTGATTGTTTGCTTGTATAAAAAAAATTTGATTAATAAGTTAAGTTTAAAATTGAAACAGTCTAATGTATAAAATCAGAATTGCTACAAGAAGTATTAATGTTAGTTTTTTTTTGTTAGCAATAGTTTTGAAATTTTTATACTAACAAATTAATCTGTGTTCAAAAATTTTTCTAGAGAAAAAAATATACATATACATACATATAAAAAAATATTTCTTGCATATTTAGGAAGAAAGTGTTAGTTAAAAGTATTTCTTTTTTATAATCATAAAAATCATAGCAATAATAGTCACGAATATGCATACATACATACATAGATAAGTAACCATTAATGTAAAAATTTTGGTTTATAATGTAGCAAAAGTTTGAAAATAGTAAATATTTTATAGAAAAGAAAAGAAAATTTTTAAGCAACTGCCATATCAAAGAAAAGTACAATTTACTATAATTTTTGTTTTATATAGCAAACACCTTTCCTAAAAATAACAAGCGAATCAAATAAATGCCTTAAACGCTTCTTGGCTTCACAACTAAAATAGAAAAAAATAGAAAATTTAATACAAACTCTCACCTACACACACTCATTAAATTCTTTGTTGTCTAAACCTCGACTCTGGATAATAATTAAACAATTTTGTTATATTAACATTTAATCTCAACATCTCAACTTTTATGAAGAACAAACCGATAATCTCATTTCGAATTTGACTTATTTATATTTCTATTTTCATTCTTTATAATACTCAAATGCCAACAAGTTCTTTTTAAGCATCTGCCAACTAAAACCAACAAAACAAAGCCACTTTCTTTAGTTTTTTACGTTGCAGCAGCTGCATTTTGTTTTCTGTCGTAGTCCTTCCTTCATTTATTTTTATACTTTTATTCCTAGAAATTGTGTTAAAATTGTAAAATGTCTGTGTAATGTCTGTGTAATATTTATCTTTAATATATTGTTTTAATCTCGTAAGTATAAAAAAATTAAAAATGTATACACTGTAAATTATGATAATTTTTTATGTTTAAACTACAAGTTTGAAAAAAATATAAACTAAAAAAAAATTTAATAAAAACCTTGAACGAATTATGAAGCAAATTGTGAAATTACTTTTTTAATCTTAGATCTTAATCTAGACCACCTCAAATATATATGGGATGCCTGAAAGTGTTTTTTTATTCGCTCTACTGGCAGTTTCCGATAGAGTGGACATAAAAAATCACGTGTGTACGTGCGGCCATGCGCAATGCGTTTTTCTAAAAAAAAAATAATAATAATAAATAACCTCTCTTTACTACTAAAACTTTTGGAAAACACTTTTGGCACTATAACTTGCAAGTGCGGCGTTTTTCGGAACAATTTTCTCTAACCATTTTTGTTCAGAATAAATAGCACAGCATTTTTTGTGTTCATAATTTTGCCCTGACTATGGCATATCCTGGCTCTTTAATGGGATGAAACTAAGTTTTTTGGGAAGGCTTTTTTCAACGGCTCTCGCTAAAAGTTTTGATAGTGAGAACCGTAATCGGTTTTGACTATTTAATAAGATATTTAATTTATATATCCCTATTATATATAGAGCATATACATACTTCTATATGGACTTCTGACAAAAGCACATACATATGTGTATTTTTGAAATTTTACAAAGTTTTTGGGGTCCATATTTAAGGAAAAGTAAAAATTTTGTATTGTATAAAATTTTTTCGCCGAATTTTGGATTTATTCAAATATTTTCTCAAATGATTTTTTATAAGAAGAAAAAAATAATAGGTATATGAAATAAGTTTTTTATTCAAACGATATTTTAGAAATAAGTTCAACTCTTCTCAAAATGAGATATTTTGTCAAATGAAAAAAACAAATATTTTTTATCAATTAGGTATGTGCATTTATGATTTTTTACCGACTGCAAACCTAAAATATGTCAAACATATCAAATATGAATTATGAATGCAAAAGAAAAATGTAATTCAATTACAAAAGTATGTTTTTAAATGTTACATAAATAGTAACAGAAATAATCAGCCCAAACATAAACAAAAATTCCGCACGAGTTTTCTCACTTTTCCCTTTTCTCCTATCATGTATTTGTTTTCCCCTTTTTTTTGCCAAATGCGTGGAATAAAAAAACTCCCCGGGGAAAAAGTAATTATTATGAACGCAATTGAACTTGCTTTTTTCACTAAAAATCTTTCTCTTGCAAAACAGAAGGGAGTTTACCTAAAAACATAGTTAATACTCCATTAAAACAAAATTTATAAAGATAAGCATGTTTTTTAAAGTTCTTTTATTTGGAAAAATATAAATAATGCCCAAATAAATCATTTATAAACTTTTTTTTTACATATTTTTTCAAGTTGGTGAATTTTAATAATTTTGTTTGCTCTCTCACTCAAAAAAATGGGGAGAAACACGATGTCAGCAAACAAGCAAAACAACTGGCTTCGTAATACGGTGATGCCACGTATTACTCTTTTTTGTTCCCAAGGAATTTATGATTGGAGAATTATTTTCTCGAGAAAATTATTCTCCGTGAGAATTAAATTCCGTAAGAATATTCATGATTGGGCTGAATAAAAGACTTATGTATGCAATTATTACTGACTGTTTGTTATGTATTTATTTAAATCTGAATCGATTTCGATTGCATATTCTCCTTCAGATTAAAAGTTTTGGAAACTTAGTTTCGCCTTAGACATACATATACATATATACGATATCCTTTAAATCGCGTCTCTTATTTAAGGAAATTGACAGTTAACTGGTATAACTTTTGATCACTTTTGAATTCTGTGTTTTTCTACGACGTGGGTTAATACTCATCTCTAGGTATTATTCATCCAGTAGAAGAGACTGTTGATATTGTAATATTCCCGGTTTGTGTAGACAAATTATCACAGTATGACAGCAGCTGTAATGACTTTGATATTTTCGAAAATCATTTATAAATGCAATAAATTTATTATGTTTCTCAATAGACAATTTGTGAAGAGGTGCATGCTTGCCACATCGATCAATAAAATTATCTAACTGCATTAGGTTTTTGTAGTTTGTATTTACATATATGTACATACAGCCTTATGTATAAGAAAAAACTGACATGAAGTTAGCATAAGTGACGACATTAAACTAGGTGCCAACGAGTTCCTCCATACAATTGGACATTAAAAATCGGCCGATAATGTAGTTTTAACCCACTCTTACATCCTAGCGTGATTTTAATGTAAAAACTTATGCTAACTTCTTGCCAGTTTTTTGTTATACAAAAGGTTGATAGTTTTTATACTTTGAACATTTCCTTTCATTTTTTTTAAACATTGTTTGTAGACTCTATTTCTTTGACCTTGAATTTCAAAGTGATATAAATAAACATATTAGCAATTCTTTGGGTTTTTTGATTTTTTTAGAGTTTCAGTTTTTGAGTTTGAACTTCAATTAAGTTTGTTAAAACTTGGCGATGATTATTTTACTTCATCAAACTTCAATAAGATGGGAAAATACACTTTTGTTGGGCGAAGGGAAGTTTTGAACTATACTTTTGTTTACATATTCCTAACTCAAGCGTTGATTTCTTAGGAATACATAACTTGATTTTTATACGTAACATATTCTTTTCCAAAATTTTCATTAAATTTTTTAACATTTCTCTTTGAAAAAACAAACAACATATCTTCATTTAGTTACTACGAATTAAAGATCTTCAAGTTTGCTTCTAAGATATATCCATAGCCATATATGTACTTTCCGATGTACAGTTTAATTCCCAGGGAATAAAATCAGTTTCATGAAATATATACTCTTTCCTCTCGCTGTGTCTCTTAATTGCAGTGCAACTATAATCAATAATTTGTTTCACATTGTTGAAATCGCGGTAATATACGTATTATTAATCATTTCTACATTGTATGATATTTTTGTTTCATTAGGAAGTGGTTCCCATACTGATATATGCCCACAATTTTGCTCAAGATAACGTTAATGCTTCTCAATATTTTGTTTAGTTACTCTTTCTTTTTTTATGAACTTTCGTTACTTTCAATAATTTTTTTCTCAACTCTCTTTCCGAATTGGCGTTTGTCTTACCAATGCTATAAAATTTTCAAAAGACAATAAAAATTTATCAGATGAGGGTTGAATTTTTCATATATCGTGCGATTGTGCAGGATAGTGAGTTATGGCCTGTAGTATGATTAAGTTTATGATAATTTTCAAAAGACAACAAAAATTCATTATATTTATCAGCGTGACCATTTTAGCATTTTTGCAGTTAAATTTAGCATTTTTTTCGCTGATTTAGTTGCAAAATTTTCGATTTAGCAGTTAGCAGTTTCTTTAGCATTTTTCAATTCTTTATTTAGCATTTTCCAGCATTTTTTTAAAATATAACCTATTAAATTTTTAGTAATCAAATCAATGCCATTTCGGCTATATTATTAATTTTCACGTGTAATAATGTTAGCTTCAATCTGCGTGCTGTTTCTTAAGACCTACAAATGTTGTAATACAAGTAAAATAATATGTCGAATAATAAATTTCTTAAATGTTAAATTTAGATTTTATTTTTCATTTTGCCTTATAAATACTTTTATTGTTATCCAATGGATTTTTAATTGTATAAAGGTGTAGAAAAATAAAACAATTACTTATTAAAAATTATTTGTTGGGGCTTGTTAAAGTTTTTAAGCCTACTACGCTTATGTTTCATTTGTGATTTTCAAAAATATTATTATTTGTGAATTCTCAAATAGTTTTTTAAAGTCTGTGCACAAGATAAGAGGTTTGTGACTGTTCAAAATGTGATTGAGGTCTACTGATGATTTGGTTAAGCACCAATGAAATATAAAGACAATGCTTAACCACCAGCAAATAAATTTCAATTAAAGTGAAAGTATATTATTTTTTCATATCTTTTCACAACTACTTTACTTGTATTAGCAAACAATGAACTTTATTTGTGCATCCGTTTTTCATAACCGTTCTACAATTAGTTGCAGTATAACAATAAAACAATAACAATAAAAGTATTCAAAAGACGAAAAGATAATGACTCTAATTTTAAAAGGTTCTAAAAAACTAAAATGGATTTAAAATCGAATAAAGTTGTTTGTTTTGTTTGATAAAAGCCTCGACTTATTATATTTTTATATGCGATTCTCAATAACATATTAAGAACCTTACTAATTATAAACATATGAAGTATTTTTGTTTAGCTTATTTCAAAAGTTTTGGTTATAAGTCTATTGATGATTCCCTTAAGTAGGATCTAACAACCAAAAAATTCCTCATATATTATAACGATAATTTCAACAACTATTCTGATGATGAATATTCATTTGATGATGTGTAATATTTGATGATACATAAAAATTTATGAATAGTTTTCATATTACAAAGAACATAATTTTACTTAAATAAATGTATTCATGTATGTGATATTTAATTTACCGATTTCTTCAAAATAACAAACAAATTAGCTTCTAAACGTTTTAGTTATGCCAGGCTTGAAGAAGTCAATCAAAGATCTGAAAGGCTGTTTTTCGAAAATGAATAAATGTAATGATCTTAAAAAAAACGAACAAAAATTTGTACGTTACGAGTATTGTGGCATGTGTGTTTTGTTATGTGTTTTTGGTTATACGAAAAAAACTCTGTTCACGTCAAATTGGAATAGATGAAAGCCTTACATTTTTCTTATAAGCACCATTTTTTTAACGTTATATATAAACGAAACAAAAGCGAAAAAAGGCTTATGTTTTCCAAGAACCGTCTGTGACTTAATTTTATTATTTTGTTTTTAATACTTTTTACGCTCAATAAATAATTCGTTAGTGTTTAAGAAATTTAGTTTCGTTCACAGGAAGTAAATATTTGTAAGGCAATATGTGCAGAAATTGCAAAAAAAAAAACTTTTGAAGAAAATATTTGCTTAAAACGAATTCTTAAATTTTAGCATTATTTTTTAGCATCTTAATATATCTTTAGCATTTTTTAGCTTTTTTTTAAAGTCAATTTAGCTGAAAAAATTTTTAAGATCTGGTCACACTGATATTTATGAATTGATCAGGCTAAAGTTCGTATCGCTTTGCAATCCAAATTACATGTGAGATTATTAATGAACAAATAACACCAAAGTTAGTTTTAAATATTCTGACAAACACGTAGTAGAACGGAACAACTGGCTGTTTTCGAAGGCCTTCATCATCAGCGTTCTTTATACGCAACTTTTATTGCAAATGGAATATGTGAATTGTTTTGATTCATCGTTTTTTTTTGTAATGAAAGCTCATTTTTACCATCTCTAAGTTTACAACAGTCTTGCCATTGTCGTTTGTTTTTACTAATTATGCACATGTTAGTTAATTTGCTTATTTTTGTTCTACTTAAGACAAACTTTTTTGGTTTGATACCATAAGTATATTTTTATTGAGTTTTTTTTTGCCACAAGCCCATGGCTATTAATTTTAGTTAATTTTAATTATTATTGTTCGAACTTCATTCGTTTCTATATTTATGAATTGATCAGGCTAAATAAAAATATAAAAAAAATATATAAAAATACAGTCGAGAAAAGAATTAAAATTTGGGCTTTTTTACCAACATTGGTTCACTGTTCTGCTAATGGAGAAGTAAAATTTTGTACGATTTAGAAAAGCAAACTAATAAAGAGTTAAGAACAAAATTTGTAACATTAAAAAATGATATCAAAAGCACAATTAAGTAAAAAATTATACGAAATTTATATTAAAATATGAAAAAAAAATCGACTTTTCGCTAATTCGCTATTATAGAAAAATTTTGCAGAAATACAAACCCTACATTTTTACTAAAATAAAAGGTAATACTATAAAAAAGTTTTTGTTCAAAATTTTCGCTATTGAAAGAGCCAGATTGTTTCGAAAAATACCTATTTTTGTTATAAGTATCAAATCTAAGGCATTTTTTCTCAAATTAAAAAATTTATTATTCCACCTCAAAACAAGATATATTTTTAAACATTTTAAAAAATATCTGCGCCTGGCGAAAAATAAGAAGAATACAGCAAAAATACGGAAAAATCCCATTCTTGGGATTTTGCGAATTTTTTTGGGAATAGCTGGGAAATCAAAATCAAATCTTATTTTTTCTTACTTTTTGTGTATTAATTGTATCATTTACCATCTACACTCACATTTGCAGATGAAAATATCGATAAATGGTAATATAAGGATCAAAACATCATATACACTCAAAGAAAAAATATGGTTGAGGTAACCATAATCAAACAGCAACATACTATGATTGAATTATATGGTTGCTGTCAAATCAGATTATTATCAATAGAAAAGCAAAGTTTAAATAATATTATTATCAAAGTTATCACGTTTTGGTTATATATGACAACACTGTTATTAGATGTGACGTGACTAAAATATAATTGAGACTTACCATACCATGTTCTACTATTATAATAATATTGTTAAATACGTTCACAGTATTATTTTCATATAGGGTGTTTTTTATTGAGGTATAGAACTTTAAGTTGGCATCACTTTTTTAACTGGCGGCCATTTTGTCAGCTGTCAAGTGATTAATATTTAGTTTGGTTTGCCATTTCATCATGAACAGGTTGACAAAAGAACAACGCTTGCAAATCGTGCAAATTTATTTCGAAAATAATGGTTCAGTTCGCGAAGTTTACCGCAAGCTCCGTCCATTTTATGGTCGACATAATCGTCCATCAGAGCAATTAATTCGGTTAACCTGTCAATTGGCCACCAAGATCGTGTGATTTGACACCATTGGATTATTTTCTTTGGGGATATGTGAAGTCGCTCGTCTACGCCAACAAACCAGAAACGTTAAGGGACTTGGAAGCCAACATTCGTGGCGTTATTGCCAACATACGGCCCCATATGCTCGAAAAAGTGGTTGAAAATTGGACCTGTAGAATTGGCTTTATTCGAGCCAGCCGCGGCGGCCACATGCCCGAAATCATATTTAAACGTTAATGGCATAAAATTATCCTTCCAATAAAGCCAAATTGATGGACATTAAAACGATTTTCTTGTGTTTTATTTCAATTCGAAGTTCTATACCTCTAAAAAAAACACCCTATATATTGGTAGATCTTAAAAAAAACAGCTGTGCGTTAAATTCGAAATAAAAATAAAACAATATTTTTGAAATAAAATGTAGATGTGTACATGTATACTTACATACACAAAATACAGACACGTCTTTATAAAGAAATATATGTATGTAAGTATATGTATTTTTATTGATCTATCTTCTTGTTTATACTTCATTTATTTATTAATTTATTAACACTTCGCGTGCAAAACCGATAGCTTACAAACGAAGCATTGAACTGGCAGAAGATATTTCTGAAAAAGATTTTTTTTTATACTAAATATAGTATAGTTTTGGATAACATTATATTGTTATTTACATCATATTATTTTTACATAATAATACAAATTATGTTGTAGTCATAAATTTTTAACAAAACTATATTGTTAAAGTCTAACCATATCACACTTTTTATGAATATAAGAATGTAATTATTAAATTGAAACATTACTTTGTTTATCGTAACGCAATTAATGTTTAAAATAACAATAACTTGTTTTCAACGAATACACATTTGTTTCAGAGAACTTAGTATTGTTTTCTCAAGCATGTTTATCATAAGCTTTGTCATGTATTTGAAAACTATCCTACAGCTCGTTTTCTATTTTATCAATATTTTTGGATGAAAATGCTCGTTTAGGTGGTAAAAATATTTCAAATATTTCAAATGTGGGTACTTTATGTCCCACTAAGCACCAGAAGCCATCATCGGCTCGAGCTTTGGTAGCAAACCTCATATTTAAGACAGCGCACATATTACATATTGCAAAAATCCCATACAAGCTGCGACCAGTCTATTGAATAAAACATCTCTCAAAATGGAAGGGCTTAAAATCAAAGGAGAACAAGTGCAAAAAAAAATTCTAAGTACTTAAGCTTCAAAGGTTCAATTGAGTTCAGTTTAATCCTGGAAAGTTACTTTTCATTTTAGTACGAGTACATTAAGGCTACTCTTCGTCGAATCGGAGAACTATTTTTTATAAAAATTCTAGAAGAACAATTTATAATTATTTTATTAAAAAATAAAGAAAAAATCATACACAAAAATTAATGGTATTTTTCTCTCTTAAAATTCGATACGAATTTCAGCTCTTTTTTGACTTTTCAAAATAATAAACTTTTAAAAACAATAAACCATAACAAATAAAAATAAAAATTGCTTTTTTCATTCGCAAATAATATAAAAGAAATAAACAGTTTTAGGTAATAAACTTATTTACACATGATACACAAAGTTCAACTTTGTGTTCGCAACATATGCTTTTCTTGCATATATCACACGTAGCTTTTGTAATTCTTCCAGAGGTGATACATTTTACGCTTTTTTTTGTCCTTTATCAACGTTTTAAACGCCTTCCTGCAGATTAGGTATCATATTTTAGTAGTATGGGATTCCCAGTACTAGATCAATTAAAATTGTTAAATTGTGGGCTGAAATTGTTAAATTGTGGCTGAAATTGTGAAATTGTGGCTGAAATTGTTAAATTTGGGTAATTAAAATTTGAAAATTTTAAAATTCTTGGAAATTTGATACCTACGAGGGTGGTTCAATAAGTCCGTCCGATTTTTTGTTTACATAAGGAGTTTTTTGTTTACATAAGGAGTTTTTTGTTTACATAAGGAGTTTTTTTATTATTACTACATACGAGGGCGGTTCAGTAAGTCATGTTTTTTATGACCGTGGGAATTTATATGTATGTATGTTTGTGGGGGTGGATTAAGGGGTTTCATAAGATTAATATTTCATAAGTATACATGTATGCCGACTGGAAAATCATGAAAATGATTTTTCCTAATACCAATGGAAAAATCATGAGATGATTTTTCCTAATACCAATGGAGGGAGTTGTGAAACTTAATTTTTCCTAATGCCTACGGCAATGCATGATTATTTTTCCTAATGCCGACGGCAATGCATGATTATTTTTTTCAAATGCCGACGGCAAAACATGATTATTTTTTTCAAATGCCGACGGCAAAACATGATTATTTTTTTCAAATGCCGACGGCAATGCATGATTACTATATTTCTTAATGCCGACGGGAAAATGATTTTTCCAAAGGGAAAATTGCCAGTGTTGCCAGACTGTATAAATTTGTTATCGTAATACTATATCAGTAATATCTGGAGAAAATATATTTGATGAATACTAGGCGATTCTCATATGAATCGTGGGAACGTGTATGTGTGATTTCCTCACGCTAATAAATTGTTTATAAATAAAATAAATTGTTTATAAATAAAATAATTAAATAAATTAATTTAATTTATTTAATTATTTTATTTATTTATTTATAAAATGTTCTCATGTATGTGAACACCCCTAATGCTTGTGTGTGGGTGGTCCAGCTTGATTGTCGCTGGTAATTGTATATTGTGTTTATTTGCTTAAGAAATATATTTGTATGTATGTATGTATGTATGAATGTATAAATGTATGTATGCATGTATGAATGTATAAATGAATGTATGAATGTATAAATGTGCGATCGTGGGAACTTGTGCGTGGAATATTTTGTGCTTGTGTAGAATACATTTATATTTTGCAACGTAGTCATTTTCTTTGTCTACAATTCTTTTAAAGCAGAGGATTTTCAACTAAGTGCAGTCATCAGCAGAGAAACAAAAAGCAAACATTTGCAAGTAAGCAAAAAAGTTAACTTCTCCTCCTCCCCACCTCCTTCTATTCCCCTTATGTAGTTTGTATTTGAAATAAGAAAACACTTGTACATTTTTTTTATTTTGTAAACATTTATTGTTTAAAATTTTATAAAATTTTATAATAATACATACAGTAATATATTCTTAAGTATAAATATTTTAAAAAGTGAAAAAGTTCATTTAAAACAAGATATTTCTTTGGAGAGTAAAATAGCATTTCTTAATGCGCAAACACCAAAATTATGATAATTACAATAAAAATATTCTGGATACTGGATTTCCATTTGTTTAAAGTTGATGCAGCCTATATCCTCAACATTAGAAATTTTTCGGTGTAACATTTTTTCCAACCATAGTCTTTTTTCTTCACCTTTTACGTAAATTTTAGAACATCTTACGTTGGCTTTTAAAAAATTGGAAACGCTATGAAATGAAACTGATCCAGCAGTCCAGCTTAGGTGATGATAGTTTTTTGTTAGCCACTTTGCTTCTCTTTGCTTTTTTATTGATAAGCATTTAAAATCAAATGGTGGTTTTATAATGAAGTTGTTATATTCATAATTGTTGAAAACAATCGCTACTTCTTTTGCGATGAAATCGTTTGAATTAGTTTTGAAACCTTGTACGTCTATAAAAATTATGTTATTTTTCATGTTATTCAATTTATAACACTTTTCGAACTTGTCCTTTGATGGGTATATATTCTATTATACGATCATGAATAAGAATGCAGTAAGCTGATGTCTTTGGTACAATATTAGTTGCTGTTTCAAATTCTATTTTTATATCAATCGGTCCATTATTGAGTGATTCATTCTGATGACTGACATCTACTACAATAATAGGAGCTTTTGTCTTAAACTCTGATGCAGTTAGAAGCGGTTGAGATTCTTTCATATAGTAGCTTTGTTGGAATCTTAGATACATATCATATAGAATTGCATAACGTTCATTTTTGAACTTTATGTTAAGATCATCATACGGGTATGAGACTGAATTTAAATGTACTTTTAAATTAGTCAAATCACAATGAACAAATTTATTTTCTTGTTGAAAAGCAATCAACACAAAACGGGGGCGTTCTCTATTTGCAGCCAGTTTAACATTCCAAATATGGCTAGTTCCTGTGTTTAATTGTGGATTAATATGACAATCCCAACTGCGAAATGCCATGGGTATAGAAGCACCATTGTTAATAATTTTAATCATATTCAATTTGCTAAGGTCAGATAATTGAACATGAGGTATTCTCCATGAGATGAGTGAAATTGTAAGTTTAGCTTTTTCAGTAGAAACACTCGAGCGTACAAGATCTTCGTCGTTCTTATTGCGCAAGAGTATCAGTTCATGTTTTCCATTTAATATAACTTTGTTGTAGTCTTCAGCGAATCCTAGAAGCATTTTTAGAGGTACATAGAAATTGAAAAATCCATTTGCAAGAGTGACATCGTCAATTTTGTTCCATCCAGCATTTTGCATCACATTGCTTTCGTTTGGTGATAGAAAAACCAAGTTCTTTATGGTGCTCGTGGCTCCTAAATATCTTGTATGATCAATTTCAATTCCATTGAGCTCATAGCGAATTTCATCAAATAGATATGCTACAAAGTTGTTTTTTAATTTAAAGTTCTCTGAAGAAGAAGATTTAGGGGCATTATCATCGGCAACAAACCCCTCTACATAAATGTAGCTATCACTGGGTAGCACGTACAAATCTTGATTTTGTATGGAAATTCTAATTTCATCATTATTGTTGTAAGATTGTAAGTATGGTACATATGTATGATAATCCTTTTTGATTATATTCTCATCAGAGAAAGGTTTATCTAAGACATCTATTATTGAACTCATTTTGTCTTCAATTTAAAATTCAAGGACTTTAGAAAATTTTTATTTGATGTTGTTAGTGCTTTCTGTTGAAGTGGTCGCTTTAATGTTCTTGTTGTTGTTACTGCTTTATTTTTCAATGTATTTGTGTTGTATATTAGCATTATTTAGTTGACCTCAAATGTATTCGTATTGTAATTTCCTCTCCTCGAAAATTAATTAAATCACCGTGTTGATCAACTACTCGCAGCGTTAGTGAACTTATCTCTCTGGTGTTCACAGGTAAATAGATAAGATTTCTTGGAACCTCATCTATTTTATAGCCTGGAGGCACATTAATCGGAAATTCATGAAGTGTATGCGATTTGGAGTTATTCATATATGTGTTAATAGCGATACTACTTTCAATTCGCAAGAGATTCACTTTAAAAATATTAACTGGAAGATCTGAGTAATAATATTTGTTTGGTGTTAGGATTTTGCTATTGAATCCTAAAAGTTTTCCAATTGTGTTGTCTTTATTAAAATATACAGGATCTTTGGAACTATTAACTTTAACTTGCATTGTATTGTTATTGGCTTCAATAAAAATCTTATTTTCTGGACATAGTCTTCTGTATTGCTCTTGTATAAAATCTACAATATCATTCAATTCGTAAGATCCAATTGGTATTTCAATTGTATGTTCCCCTATATGAAACATATTGTTGTAGGTGTCTACATTTGGAATGCTGTTGTATGAATGAAAATCAGTTAGAGCACACTCATATGCACCATGTAATTCAATAGGAGGAAAGTAACTAGCAGATAATTCTGATGAGTTAGAGCTCAGAGTAAGTGTTATTGACATTATAACTGTCTGATTACAAGTAAATAAAGTTTAGTACAACATATGGTTTATAAGCATGATTTACATATTTATTTCATTTTCTTATTTTAAAATTAACATTAGTTTCTTAATATTACTGCTATTGTTGTTGATGATGGTATTCAGCTATAATATTTCGTTCTTACTTATCCAAGAATTGTGTTGATTAGAAAATCCCAACCATTTAACGTATGCCTCCTTTCCTTTAGTTTTAAGAACCTTTTCAACTAGATATGTATTTGGATATCTAGTTTTCGAAAGTTCTTCAGTATAGAATCCACCTTTAATAGGATTACCAAGATAATCTTCTAATATGAATGTTGTAGGATTTGTATTTTGAACTCTTGTAATTGTGAAAATTTCTGTAGTCCAATTTGGAGTATAACCTTTTTCAAATGTATGCTTATATTTGCTTATGCGTACATGATCTCCAACATTAAATTTCGACATTTTGTACATCTTCAAATGACTGTATACTGTATTTAGTAGCTTTTGCTCATTTGTTGAGTTGACTTTAATCGGAGACATTTTAATGGTGCGATGAACTTTTCTATTGTATGCATTAATTAAATCTTTGTATATATCAATCCACTTATATGAACCATTAAAGCTAAATTCTTTCCACATCATTCCTTTCAACGTTCTGTTAAATCGTTCTACTATTGATGCTTTCATACTGCTATATGTTGAGTAGTGATTAATGTTGTATTTATCCATTAATTTTCCAAAGTGTTTGTTGAAAAATTCTTTACCATCATCTGTTTGTAAGTTTTTTGGTACTCGTCCTAATTCAAAAATATTTTCCATCGCCTTGGTTGTTTCGAGTGCAGTTTTAGTTTTTAGTGGTACTGCCCATGCAAATTTTGAAAATGTGTCAATTACAGTTAACAAAAATCGATAATTTCTGTTTTCTCTAGAATAGATCCCCATTTCAACTAAATCAGCTTGCCAAAGATCATCTATTCCTTTCATTACAACTCTACGACGCATAAAAACTTTTCGAGCTTGCTTATGTAGTTCGTTTACTAAATTTCTTTTTGAAGACATTAAGTTGTTTTACAGATTTTTTGGAGAGTGTTGTGATCTACTTGACGCACTTTCAGCTATTGATACAAACATGTAATTTTCCAATCTATAAATTTTCTCATTAAGCTGTTCAATTTGTTCTTCAAAGAATGTTTTAATTTGTAGAATGTCTTTTTGAATTTTATAATTTTCTTCTATATCTAATTTTATTTCGCGTTGTAGCTCCTCAATTTTCATTTGAATATCTTCTCGAATTATAGTATTATCTTCCTTAAAGTATGTTAATAATTTCTCTTCTAATTTTTCGATTTGAGTTTGCAGAAACAATTTATTGATAACATCGTTTTCCTCCAAAGCTTTTGCAACATTTTTGATTCTTTTGTTTTGGACATCAATGTTGTTGTTCGTATCCATAAAGAACCCCAGCAGTTTAGGTGCATTTTTCAAAGAAATTATACTGCTAGTATCGTTTAAATAGTGTCCAAATTTATCAACAGACATGCTTTATATACTTTATTAAAGTTAATGTATTATATTTGCTTCACGTAGTTCTTCAATAATTGATACAATCTCGTTATTGTGATTAGTATGACCTGCACCTTGTGATGCAAGCAGTAGTCGAAGACGATCTACTAACTCATTTGGATCGTCCCAGTATATATAGTTTGGCTTATGGACGTTAAATTCCATCATTCCATCACCTAAATAACTACCTTTTGACTTAGATCCTGTTGATTCATTTAAATTCTTCTGGTTTTTCTCGTCAATAAATTTCTTAATAATATGTTTGTATTTATATCCTCTAGTACCCTTAATTTGACCATCAGGTTTATAGTCCCTTCTATATGCATTAGTAGAAATTATATATTTTATATAGTTTTCAAAATAAAATTTCTCATAGTATTTCCATGTTTTATTATCATTCATTAAAGAAAATAAAGCTACTATTAGAGCCTATATTTGACCATCAACTTGTATTTTATCTTCATTTAGTTTTAGGTTACTATCACCAAACTTTCATTCATTATTCAAATCTTTATGTGGACCATAGTTTGTATCTAATTCAATTCTTCCTTCCAAGGCTGATAAATCAGTATAAAAGTATCTTCTGTATTGGAAGTCTGTGAGTAAAAATCATCTTCATCATCGTCATCATTCACAGTATTAGCATCATTAAATAAGATGATATCATCAAATATTGTTCCTTCTGCTAGTTTCTTTGGTGTACTTGTCTCTATCTTGACTGATGTTTTTTCAGGTTTAAAACTTGTATTATTTTCAACTTCTGTCTTCATTTTACTTTCTTCTTTTATGGGAATTCTTTTAATATTTTTAGAACTATTTATGAATTCTTTGAGTGGTTCTGTTATAGGTTTAAATGTATCTCTTAGTTGTTCACGTGTATCTATTTATACTACGAATTTTCTCATCCATGTTTAATAATAGTAAATAACAGGTATCAGCTATTAGATCAGGACCTGGTCTCGTTTTCAGATCAGCTTATTAGGACCTGGTCTGGTTTTCAGATCAGCTTATTAGGACCTGATCTGGTTTTCAGATCAGCTTATCAGGACCTGATCTGGTTTTCAGATCAGCTTATTAGGACCTGATCTGGTTTTCAGATCAGCTTATTAGGACCTGATCTGGTTTTCAGATCAGCTTATCAGGACCTGATCTGGTTTTCAGATCAGCTTATCAGGACCTGATCTGGTTTTCAGATCAGCTTATCAGGACCTGATCTGGTTTTCAGATCAGCTTATCAGGACCTGGTCTGATTTTCAGATCCACTTATCTGATTCAGATTGGGTTATCAGTTTACAAGTAGCTGCCCATTTATAACATTTAGATGAATGCAGTTTAAGGTCAGATGAAAAACGAAAAAGTAAACTTTTATGTAGTCAAATTCTCTTTTTTTCTATAACGATCATCGTTTAATTCAATATCGTTGCTTATAATCAAAATTCATATTTATCCTTCCAACATGCATTTTATTTGTCTCATCTTACTTAAACATTATAATTACATTATGATTATCTGGTATAAAATGTTTGGTGATTCTGGTATAAGTTTGGCATCAGCAGAATGCATCAACATTCTTATCTCACTCCATACAAAAATATGTTTCTCATACGTAACATCGTTAAATATCATATCGGAATTACTTTTAGCTTTGTTAGGAGAAATAACAGATTCAGTATCTGTAAATGTGTAATATCCCATGCCCTTAATTAATGAAATTATGTAATATCTTTAAGTATCGATATTTGGGTTGATAGAGAGATTTTGAGTATTAATATGCAGATGTTTTAAAATTTTAGTTCATTAAGACTTTTTAGCAAGCCAATCATATCATATTATTTTTTATTTTATTTTTTTTTTTTTTTACAATTTGACAGACCAACTATTTTAGCGCAAATAAAATTTGATAGAGGGGGAACTATGACTTGTTTTTGAACTAACGTTTGATGAATCATCAAAATTTCGTACCATCCTATTTTTAGGTTGTTTTGACTATGAGTATGCACCAATATTTATGAAATGTGTTTCATAAATATTGTCTCTTATATAGGAAAAATAAAATAATATAGCTATACGATACCAGAAAATATTTTCTGGTATCGTATAGCTGTATTATTTTATTTTTCCTATATAAGAGATAATGGTCCCTACTCATAGTCAAAACAAAGTATATTTTAAGAGTTTAAAACCAGTATTATCATAAAAATACTGATTTTAAACTCTTACAGTCTTATTTATAAAAATTATTAAGACTTTATAAAGGTTTTTTTAGACAAATTTTCATAAAAAAATTTTCTAAAAAAGCCTTTATAAAGTCTTAATAATTTTTATAAATAAGGCTGTTAAAATATATTTTGTTTCACTAACCACATTTGTGTAACTAATTGCATTTCATAAATATTGACGTATACTCATAATCAAAACAAATGATAGTTTTATGTTGTTTTGAATGTGAGTATACATCATTATCTCTTATTAAATAAATAAAATAATGCAGCTACACGATTTCAGAAAATATTTTCTGATATCGTATAGCTGTATTATTTTATATTTTTAAGAAGAGATAATATTTATAAAATGCATTTAGTTACACAAATGTGGTTAGTGAAACAACCTAAAAAAAAGATGGTACGAAATTTTGATGATTCATCAAACGTTAGTTCAAAAACAAGTCATAGTTCCCCCTCTATCAAATTTTATTTGCGCTAAAATAGTTGGTCTGTCAAATTGTAAAAAAAAAAAAAAAATAAAATAAAAAATAATATGATATGATTGGCTTGCTAAAAAGTCTTAATGAACTAAAATTTTAAAACATCTACATATTAATACTCAAAATCTCTCTATCAACCCAAATATCGATACTTAAAGATATTACATAATTTCATTAATTAAGGGCATGGGATATTACACATTTACAGATACTGAATCTGTTATTTCTCCTAACAAAGCTAAAAGTAATTCCGATATGATATTTAACGATGTTACGTATGAGAAACATATTTTTGTATGGAGTGAGATAAGAATGTTGATGCATTCTGCTGATGCCAAACTTATACCAGAATCACCAAACATTTTATACCAGATAATCATAATGTAATTATAATGTTTAAGTAAGATGAGACAAATAAAATGCATGTTGGAAGGATAAATATGAATTTTGATTATAAGCAACGATATTGAATTAAACGATGATCGTTATAGAAAAAAAGAGAATTTGACTACATAAAAGTTTACTTTTTCGTTTTTCATCTGACCTTAAACTGCATTCATCTAAATGTTATAAATAGGCAGCTACTTGTAAACTGATAACCCAATCTGAATCAGATAAGTGGATCTGAAAATCAGACCAGGTCCTGATAAGCTGATCTGAAAACCAGACCAGGTCCTATTAAGCTGATCTGAAAACCAGACCAGGTCCTGATAAGCTGATCTAAAAACCAGATCAGGTCCTGATAAGCTGATCTGAAAACCAGATCAGGTCCTGATAAGCTGATCTGAAAACCAGATCAGGTCCTGATAAGCTGATCTGAAAACCAGATCAGGTCCTAATAAGCTGATCTGAAAACCAGATCAGGTCCTAATAAGCTGATCTGAAAACCAGATCAGGTCCTGATAAGCTGATCTGAAAACCAGATCAGGTCCTAATAAGCTGATCTGAAAACCAGACCAGGTCCTAATAAGCTGATCTGAAAACGAGACCAGGTCCTGATCTAATAGCTGATACCTGTTATTTACTATTATTAAACATGGATGAGAAAATTCGTAGTATAAATAGATACACGTGAACAACTAAGAGATACATTTAAACCTATAACAGAACCACTCAAAGAATTCATAAATAGTTCTAAAAATATTAAAAGAATTCCCATAAAAGAAGAAAGTAAAATGAAGACAGAAGTTGAAAATAATACAAGTTTTAAACCTGAAAAAACATCAGTCAAGATAGAGACAAGTACACCAAAGAAACTAGCAGAAGGAACAATATTTGATGATATCATCTTATTTAATGATGCTAATACTGTGAATGATGACGATGATGAAGATGATTTTTACTCACAGACTTCCAATACAGAAGATACTTTTATACTGATTTATCAGCCTTGGAAGGAAGAATTGAATTAGATACAAACTATGGTCCACATAAAGATTTGAATAATGAATGAAAGTTTGGTGATAGTAACCTAAAACTAAATGAAGATAAAATACAAGTTGATGGTCAAATATAGGCTCTAATAGTAGCTTTATTTTCTTTAATGAATGATAATAAAACATGGAAATACTATGAGAAATTTTATTTTGAAAACTATATAAAATATATAATTTCTACTAATGCATATAGAAGGGACTATAAACCTGATGGTCAAATTAAGGGTACTAGAGGATATAAATACAAACATATTATTAAGAAATTTATTGACGAGAAAAACCAGAAGAATTTAAATGAATCAACAGGATCTAAGTCAAAAGGTAGTTATTTAGGTGATGGAATGATGGAATTTAACGTCCATAAGCCAAACTATATATACTGGGACGATCCAAATGAGTTAGTAGATCGTCTTCGACTACTGCTTGCATCACAAGGTGCAGGTCATACTAATCACAATAACGAGATTGTATCAATTATTGAAGAACTACGTGAAGCAAATATAATACATTAACTTTAATAAAGTATATAAAGCATGTCTGTTGATAAATTTGGACACTATTTAAACGATACTAGCAGTATAATTTCTTTGAAAAATGCACCTAAACTGCTGGGGTTCTTTATGGATACGAACAACAACATTGATGTCCAAAACAAAAGAATCAAAAATGTTGCAAAAGCTTTGGAGGAAAACGATGTTATCAATAAATTGTTTCTGCAAACTCAAATCGAAAAATTAGAAGAGAAATTATTAACATACTTTAAGGAAGATAATACTATAATTCGAGAAGATATTCAAATGCAAATTGAGGAGCTACAACGCGAAATAAAATTAGATATAGAAGAAAATTATAAAATTCAAAAAGACATTCTACAAATTAAAACATTCTTTGAAGAACAAATTGAACAGCTTAATGAGAAAATTTATAGATTGGAAAATTACATGTTTGTATCAATAGCTGAAAGTGCGTCAAGTAGATCACAACACTCTCCAAAAAATCTGTAAAACAACTTAATGTCTTCAAAAAGAAATTTAGTAAACGAACTACATAAGCAAGCTCGAAAAGTTTTTATGCGTCGTAGAGTTGTAATGAAAGGAATAGATGATCTTTGGCAAGCTGATTTAGTTGAAATGGGGATCTATTCTAGAGAAAACAGAAATTATCGATTTTTGTTAACTGTAATTGACACATTTTCAAAATTTGCATGGGCAGTACCACTAAAAACTAAAACTGCACTCGAAACAACCAAGGCGATGGAAAATATTTTTGAATTAGGACGAGTACCAAAAAACTTACAAACAGATGATGGTAAAGAATTTTTCAACAAACACTTTGGAAAATTAATGGATAAATACAACATTAATCACTACTCAACATATAGCAGTATGAAAGCATCAATAGTAGAACGATTTAACAGAACGTTGAAAGGAATGATGTGGAAAGAATTTAGCTTTAATGGTTCATATAAGTGGATTGATATATACAAAGATTTAATTAATGCATACAATAGAAAAGTTCATCGCACCATTAAAATGTCTCCGATTAAAGTCAACTCAACAAATGAGCAAAAGCTACTAAATACAGTATACAGTCATTTGAAGATGTACAAAATGTCGAAATTTAATGTTGGAGATCATGTACGCATAAGCAAATATAAGCATACATTTGAAAAAGGTTATACTCCAAATTGGACTACAGAAATTTTCACAATTACAAGAGTTCAAAATACAAATCCTACAACATTCATATTAGAAGATTATCTTGGTAATCCTATTAAAGGTGGATTCTATACTGAAGAACTTTCGAAAACTAGATATCCAAATACATATCTAGTTGAAAAGGTTCTTAAAACTAAAGGAAAGGAGGCATACGTTAAATGGTTGGGATTTTCTAATCAACACAATTCTTGGATAAGTAAGAACGAAATATTATAGCTGAATACCATCATCAACAACAATAGCAGTAATATTAAGAAACTAATGTTAATTTTAAAATAAGAAAATGAAATAAATATGTAAATCATGCTTATAAACCATATGTTGTACTAAACTTTATTTACTTGTAATCAGACAGTTATAATGTCAATAACACTTACTCTGAGCTCTAACTCATCAGAATTATCTGCTAGTTACTTTCCTCCTATTGAATTACATGGTGCATATGAGTGTGCTCTAACTGATTTTCATTCATACAACAGCATTCCAAATGTAGACACCTACAACAATATGTTTCATATAGGGGAACATACAATTGAAATACCAATTGGATCTTACGAATTGAATGATATTGTAGATTTTATACAAGAGCAATACAGAAGACTATGTCCAGAAAATAAGATTTTTATTGAAGCCAATAACAATACAATGCAAGTTAAAGTTAATAGTTCCAAAGATCCTGTATATTTTAATAAAGACAACACAATTGGAAAACTTTTAGGATTCAATAGCAAAATCCTAACACCAAACAAATATTATTACTCAGATCTTCCAGTTAATATTTTTAAAGTGAATCTCTTGCGAATTGAAAGTAGTATCGCTATTAACACATATATGAATAACTCCAAATCGCATACACTTCATGAATTTCCGATTAATGTGCCTCCAGGCTATAAAATAGATGAGGTTCCAAGAAATCTTATCTATTTACCTGTGAACACCAGAGAGATAAGTTCACTAACGCTGCGAGTAGTTGATCAACACGGTGATTTAATTAATTTTCGAGGAGAGGAAATTACAATACGAATACATTTGAGGTCAACTAAATAATGCTAATATACAACACAAATACATTGAAAAATAAAGCAGTAACAACAACAAGAACATTAAAGCGACCACTTCAACAGAAAGCACTAACAACATCAAATAAAAATTTTCTAAAGTCCTTGAATTTTAAATTGAAGACAAAATGAGTTCAATAATAGATGTCTTAGATAAACCTTTCTCTGATGAGAATATAATCAAAAAGGATTATCATACATATGTACCATACTTACAATCTTACAACAATAATGATGAAATTAGAATTTCCATACAAAATCAAGATTTGTACGTGCTACCCAGTGATAGCTACATTTATGTAGAGGGGTTTGTTGCCGATGATAATGCCCCTAAATCTTCTTCTTCAGAGAACTTTAAATTAAAAAACAACTTTGTAGCATATCTATTTGATGAAATTCGCTATGAGCTCAATGGAATTGAAATTGATCATACAAGATATTTAGGAGCCACGAGCACCATAAAGAACTTGGTTTTTCTATCACCAAACGAAAGCAATGTGATGCAAAATGCTGGATGGAACAAAATTGACGATGTCACTCTTGCAAATGGATTTTTCAATTTCTATGTACCTCTAAAAATGCTTCTAGGATTCGCTGAAGACTACAACAAAGTTATATTAAATGGAAAACATGAACTGATACTCTTGCGCAATAAGAACGACGAAGATCTTGTACGCTCGAGTGTTTCTACTGAAAAAGCTAAACTTACAATTTCACTCATCTCATGGAGAATACCTCATGTTCAATTATCTGACCTTAGCAAATTGAATATGATTAAAATTATTAACAATGGTGCTTCTATACCCATGGCATTTCGCAGTTGGGATTGTCATATTAATCCACAATTAAACACAGGAACTAGCCATATTTGGAATGTTAAACTGGCTGCAAATAGAGAACGCCCCCGTTTTGTGTTGATTGCTTTTCAACAAGAAAATAAATTTGTTCATTGTGATTTGACTAATTTAAAAGTACATTTAAATTCAGTCTCATACCCGTATGATGATCTTAACATAAAGTTCAAAAATGAACGTTATGCAATTCTATATGATATGTATCTAAGATTCCAACAAAGCTACTATATGAAAGAATCTCAACCGCTTCTAACTGCATCAGAGTTTAAGACAAAAGCTCCTATTATTGTAGTAGATGTCAGTCATCAGAATGAATCACTCAATAATGGACCGATTGATATAAAAATAGAATTTGAAACAGCAACTAATATTGTACCAAAGACATCAGCTTACTGCATTCTTATTCATGATCGTATAATAGAATATATACCCATCAAAGGACAAGTTCGAAAAGTGTTATAAATTGAATAACATGAAAAATAACATAATTTTTATAGACGTACAAGGTTTCAAAACTAATTCAAACGATTTCATCGCAAAAGAAGTAGCGATTGTTTTCAACAATTATGAATATAACAACTTCATTATAAAACCACCATTTGATTTTAAATGCTTATCAATAAAAAAGCAAAGAGAAGCAAAGTGGCTAACAAAAAACTATCATCACCTAAGCTGGACTGCTGGATCAGTTTCATTTCATAGCGTTTCCAATTTTTTAAAAGCCAACGTAAGATGTTCTAAAATTTACGTAAAAGGTGAAGAAAAAAGACTATGGTTGGAAAAAATGTTACACCGAAAAATTTCTAATGTTGAGGATATAGGCTGCATCAACTTTAAACAAATGGAAATCCAGTATCCAGAATATTTTTATTGTAATTATCATAATTTTGGTGTTTGCGCATTAAGAAATGCTATTTTACTCTCCAAAGAAATATCTTGTTTTAAATGAACTTTTTCACTTTTTAAAATATTTATACTTAAGAATATATTACTGTATGTATTATTATAAAATTTTATAAAATTTTAAACAATAAATGTTTACAAAATAAAAAAAATGTACAAGTGTTTTCTTATTTCAAATACAAACTACATAAGGGGAATAGAAGGAGGTGGGGAGGAGGAGAAGTTAACTTTTTTGCTTACTTGCAAATGTTTGCTTTTTGTTTCTCTGCTGATGACTGCACTTAGTTGAAAATCCTCTGCTTTAAAAGAATTGTAGACAAAGAAAATGACTACGTTGCAAAATATAAATGTATTCTACACAAGCACAAAATATTCCACGCACAAGTTCCCACGATCGCACATTTATACATTCATACATTCATTTATACATTCATACATGCATACATACATTTATACATTCATACATACATACATACATACAAATATATTTCTTAAGCAAATAAACACAATATACAATTACCAGCGACAATCAAGCTGGACCACCCACACACAAGCATTAGGGGTGTTCACATACATGAGAACATTTTATAAATAAATAAATAAAATAATTAAATAAATTAAATTAATTTATTTAATTATTTTATTTATAAACAATTTATTTTATTTATAAACAATTTATTAGCGTGAGGAAATCACACATACACGTTCCCACGATTCATATGAGAATCGCCTAGTATTCATCAAATATATTTTCTCCAGATATTACTGATATAGTATTACGATAACAAATTTATACAGTCTGGCAACACTGGCAATTTTCCCTTTGGAAAAATCATTTTCCCGTCGGCATTAAGAAATATAGTAATCATGCATTGCCGTCGGCATTTGAAAAAAATAATCATGTTTTGCCGTCGGCATTTGAAAAAAATAATCATGTTTTGCCGTCGGCATTTGAAAAAAATAATCATGCATTGCCGTCGGCATTAGGAAAAATAATCATGCATTGCCGTAGGCATTAGGAAAAATTAAGTTTCACAACTCCCTCCATTGGTATTAGGAAAAATCATCTCATGATTTTTCCATTGGTATTAGGAAAAATCATTTTCATGATTTTCCAGTCGGCATACATGTATACTTATGAAATATTAATCTTATGAAACCCCTTAATGCACCCCCACAAACATACATACATATAAATTCCCACGGTCATAAAAAACATGACTTACTGAACCGCCCTCGTATGTAGTAATAATAAAAAAACTCCTTATGTAAACAAAAAACTCCTTATGTAAACAAAAAACTCCTTATGTAAACAAAAAATCGGACGGACTTATTGAACCACCCTCGTAGGTATCAAATTTCCAAGAATTTTAAAATTTTCAAATTTTAATTACCCAAATTTAACAATTTCAGCCACAATTTCACAATTTCAGCCACAATTTAACAATTTCAGCCCACAATTTAACAATTTTAATTGATCTAGTACTGGGAATCCCATACTACTTATTTTGAATGTTTTCCTTAATTGAAGTCTGCAAGGTAGGTGTCTGAAGTCTGCCTATTAAAAAGGGAGCCCCTAGAGATTCATGAAGCTCTTTCAGGTACTTTCGCCGGTTTTGATTTCTAAGGAATATATTGTCGGTATATATGACGAAGTTGTTTAAAAAAAAGTTTTTGAAAAGTCAATTAAATTCGTTCTCGAGTGAAGCACATTGAGCAGAATATCATCTTCATGTGAAAGTTCTTCATCAGAAAACTCTGACGACAGTGGTACGTCATCTCCAGCGACTGCTGCCTGCTCCGTTTCTAAGTAACTGTTTTCAATACCTTTTGTAGCTATAGTCATCTTCTTCCTCTGAAGCACCCAAGAAATTGAAATTGTCATCGTCACAATTTTGGTAAAATCGTTCGATAACAGCGTCTGTCAGTACTTTCTTAGAGATAATTTTTTTAGTCTAAAAAACAATTTTATTATATTTAACATAAAAAATAATAAATTGTTTGAGATTAAATATTTTATAATAATGCTACTCGTAATACATAATAATTAAACAAACCCGCAAAATAAAACAATAAATTTATTACACGGTTAACGCAAAAAAGCAAGCTAAAGTAACTCTTCGAACTTGCGACGAGTGCACACTTGTGAATTTCAACTTAAACAAAATAAGTATACAACATAAGTCCACTCACTGCAAGCTTTAGCTATCAAGTGACGTTTTTGACAAAAAGATCATGATTAGAACACAGACAGTAAAGAGTAAATGAGTCTCGTCGATTTGACGAACAGTAACCATCCAGGGTTAAGGTTGTCATATGGGTCTGAATTTTTATGGAGCGATAGATATTACTACTAAGGCCGAATTTATATCTGTGTGCCATGTGCCCAAAAAAGCGTCAGACACGTATTTATAAAGTTATTTGAAACTGCGTAGTAGAATCAAGAAGATTTTCTCTATGAAACGATTTTAGGCTAAGGGGTATCCCAACAGAAAGAAGCGAAGATTTTTCCGTAGAGATTCCTTATTAATTTTATGTGGTAAGTATGCAAAATAATTTCAATTCCTACTCAGGCTGCCTGTTGGCCTATTGGTTAGAGTGCTTGTCTATCAGTCAGAAGGTTGCTGGTTCAATACTTGTCTCTTCTCAAAAATTAATATATATGTACTCGTACGTATAAATAAATACACATATATTACATAAGTACATATATGGTATAGAATTTAAATGAAAATAAGTACAAAGAATGAAGACATAAAAATTTTATTTTTATTTTTTATTATGTCGCCCAATAAAAACAAGAAGAAAACCTTTTTGAAAAAATCAATAAAATAACCTTGTAAAAATTACAATTTTCCTTCTTGATTTTTTCAAAAAGTGTTTCCTTATTAAATTAATAAGACTTCCTTCTTGAAAAAAATACCATAGAGATATCTTATTAATTGTGTTCTATTTTATGAGGTATTTATTAGGCACTTTTTTCTCTGTGTGGATTATTTAATTTTAAACAGATTCCATATGACATTCATCATGTGGAGGTGGCATCGCCTCCACCAGATTTTCCATTTGACTTTTATATTTTTTTTATTTTTCTAAGAAATATTTTAAATTGCAGTTATAAGCACTATGCAAAAACAATAAGTGCACTTACAAAATTTTTCTAACGATAACAAGACTACATCTTGTGAGTAGTTGTAAGTTTTTCACAACACACAAGAACACATGTTGTAAGCAATAATCGCAAAAAGTTCAACATAGACAACTAAAATTACAACACTGAAATAAGTAAAGCGTAACCGCAATTTAAAATTTGCAACATTAAAATAACAACTGTTGTAAACCATAATCGGCCCCTACATTTTTTCATATATAATATAAAGAAATAAAACTTAACCATTTAAAAAAATTTTAATAAACATGAACAAGGTCTATTTATTGGGTCGATGCAACTCAACCAAAATATGGCAATACAAGAAACCACACTAAAGTTTATGCTGTCTAAAAATGTAAATAACTTTTGAACACGAGAACACAACCAATCATCAGGAGGCTTGCATTGACCTGATAAATAGACCTTGAATATGCACTAAAATAATTTTTATACATTTAAATAAAATATTATACTATATATAGCGAAAATTCTTTGAAGAATTATCTAATAAAGTTTTAGATTTTTTTAGTTTGTTAAAAAAAACATCTATTTTCCTTTTTAAATAAAAAAAAATTATTTGTTTCCGCCCGGGATCGAACCGGGGGCCTTCCGCGTGTTAGGCGGATGTGATAACCACTACACCACGGAAACTATATCTATGGCAGTAGTGTTAAGCATTGGAGATTCAAGGCCTGAAAAGCCAGCAAGTTAATTTCTTTAAGAATTTGATAATTTAAAAACTTTTGTTTTGTGCTTTCTATGTTTCATGACTGTAGAGATTCCGAAGTGACTTTGATCAGAAAAATTTCCATTTAGTATTTTAATCGAACTGTTATAAACTTCCACCAAGGAATAATTCCTTAATCGGGCTCAAGTTAAGTAATTTTTCAATTCTTATTATCGAATGATATATTTTATTATTTTATTTTCTTAAATAAGGCAAGAAAAGGCCAGCTGGTGTTTGGAAGGGGGAGAGGGGAATTTTTTGAGCTTATTAATTTATTTGAATTATAATGGGCCTAATTATGGGTGTCGTGTTACGTCTTCGACGACGACTATTGTACTGGATTAAAGAAAAAAATTTGCATTGTTCTGTGGTCTAGTACAAAATCGTCGTAGTCAAATTCATTCAAAATGAGTTGAAGTCAAGGAATAATTTCTTATCTGGGCTAAAGTTCAATATATTTCAACTCTTATTAAAGAATGAAATATTTGATTAATTAATGTGATTTCTTAAAAAAAAAAAAAAAGTTAAACTAGACCTCGTCTGGAGAAAATGCCGCATTTTTCTGTGCCACCACGCATTTCAACAGTACCAATTTTTATCTGCTTGGATAGAAAGTGGCTGTTTCTAACATCTGTCATATAACATGAATTTTTGATGAAATAAAATATATTTTAAATTATAAAAATCTTCGAGATATTCGATTTCAATTTTATTCCTCCCATATATCATTAAATTGAATTTAATCTAAAATTGTGTTAGGAATGCAGTGAAGACTTTTGTTTATCTCTAGAATAGCTCAATTCAGTTACCTTGCGATTGTAGCTATTATAAGTGCATCATTTATATGTCCTTAAGTATTAATTTAATTTCAGATTTAAACAAATTCAGCTTGCAGTTAAAAGAAATAAGTAGCTGCAAAATCATGCAATTCAACTATTTCGTAAGTTTCCCATAGTTTTGAAAACTGAATTTGAACCAGAATTTGAGAATCTAATGTATCTTGATAAATACAAATACAATCTATTCTACATTTAATTCTAATCGGTTGATGAGTTGCTTACCTCCCATGTATCCTTAATATGAAAAATTAATTTTGACCATAATTTCGATCAGAAGGCATCCACAACTAAAAGTAAACTCAGAAATGAGGAGCTGGTGAACTAAATCAGACTAGTCCCGTTAACTCTTTTTTACAAGACAGGCAAATTACTCAACTACCTAAATAGAGACCAGCAAGGAAAATTCCGTTGTCGTTATTTTTTAATGTAGGATGGAGCTGGTGTTGAATAAAAATATTTCGTGACTTCCTCGACTTGTACTTGGAGAGCCCGAAAAAATCATTTACTGAGGACATGTCTAGATTTCCTAGCCAGCTCCTCAAATTATGCAACTAAAGTTTTTACCAAGATTTTTTTATCCGTGGCAAAGATATTCCCACCTTTTAAATATCCTTACATTGAACAATTTAATCATAGCTACAACTATTATAAAAATACATTGAATGTAAACAACAATTTTTAAATTTTTGTCTGTAAGACTTCTGGTAAATTTCATTTCAATCGGTGCAAGAAGTTGCTTGACTGCCATAAATTATTTATTTAAAGAATCGTTCAGTGATCGCAACTATACTTAAATTTATAACTAGTTGAAAATTTATAGGTTTAATCACTGCAATGATATTGATATTTTCCGTTTATCCTTATTGTTAAAAACTTAATTTCAGCCGGAACTACATTTAATCAGATTAGTAGGTAAGCTCATAACTTAAACTCTCCAATAAGTTTGATTTCAATCGCTGCAAGAACTTGCATATCTCTCACATATTCTGAACCTTTAAATTGCATTTCAGATAAACAGCCAGCAAAAATGTATGTGCATATGTAAAATAATGCAGTAAGTTTGTTTATGGAATTTCATTTCAAGCTGTGAAAGAACGTACCCCACCTTCCATAAATCCTTAAATTAAAACATTTAGTTACAGGTCGAAATCCATCTTAAATTAGTATTTAGTTCGATAATCATGCAATTTATCTCTCTTTTAAGTTGTATCTTAAACAGTGCAAGGACACTCCGGTCTCTTAAATGTCCTTTTATTCCAAAGCTGAATTTCAACTACAAGTCCGCTAATATTTCTGAAAATGTACAATTAATATCTGTGATAAGTTCGATTGCAATAACTTTAAGGACTTGCCAACTTACCATGTGTCCTTAGCTTTAAAGGTTAAATTTTGGTTATAATTATGCTCAAAACGCACTGGAAATTTCTAGTTGGTTGATAAACTACAATCATAATGGACACAACTGGATCTCCAAGTTGAGGTGCGTGGTAGCACCACCCTTCCTAACCTAATAAACTATACATAACATATCACTAATAAGTTATAGTTTAGTCGCTACAAGGATATTGTAACTCTCACATGTCCTTAATATCAATAATTAAATTTAGAGTAGAAGCATAACCAGAATGCAGTGAAACTTAAAAGTTACTTTCAAAACTATATATAAACTATAAACTCTCTGAAATATATGATTTCAGTCGGTTCAAAGCTTGAATTAAAAAAAAATTATTTAAGCTTAAATTTTTTCAGTATACATCAGAAGTTTATAACCATTCTTAAAAATATTCAATTGGGCTGAGGAATAGTATTATTTCTATCCATTCAAGGACTTATTTACATCCTATATATCCTAAATTTAAAAAAAAATTAAATTTCAGGTGTAATTGCAGCTAAAGTGGGGTTAGGCTCTGTGCTAATTTATATATTAGTATCTGCAAAGATACTAATATATTTCCACCACTAGGATAACTACCTTGACGTGGTGTGGTGGCTTAAGTATGGACCTTTCAGTGTGTCCTTGATCCGGAGCTATTTCGAGTTTGAGTAAACCTCTCGAGGCAAAGGATCTTGGGCACCTGACTGAGAGGTCTGTATACCAAAGGTTATCCATCCCCCTAAACCGAGGTGTGAAGCGACCCGTGCCTATCGGATTTTTGCAGCCAGGGGTATTAGGCTGTATTATAACGGAGCCTTGCTGATACCTGGGCACCTCAGCAAGTAGACAAACTGCCCCCTCCACGTTAATGGGGGCTATGACGTGGTGGACTCCTTTCCCCTACACTCGTGGGACCAAAATGAATATTTCTAACAAAAACAAAAAACCAAATAAAACGGACGGATCAGGACAGACAGATAAGACGATACGCGAGGACAGTAAGCGGACAATGACGGAAACTAGCAGCGTGGTGGTGGAACCAGGCCAAACTGCAACACGGACGACTGGTACCAAACCAAATGCAAGTGGAGGTTTGGGGAAACCTGAACCTTCCAGTTGCAAAAATATTATTGCGTCTGAAAAGACCAATAAGAAAAGCAGCGAGGTACCCCTGGACTTCAAACCAAGTACCTCTAAAGCTGCCAAAGCCCGAGCCTTCACGGCTAAGATCCCTTTTTCGGGAACTGCTAGCAAGAAACGCTGTGCTACGGTATCCCAAGTGCCAATTATGGATAGGGGTAACAAGAGTATACACTCAGCTACCCGAGCGCCATATCCCCATGCCAGCAAAAGCACCAAGAGGTTCAGCCCAGGTGCTGGAACTGGTTCCATAATAAGTGATAAGGTCGCTGGTGAAGGAACTGCGAACAAGATTTCGGGTTCCCAAGCCACGCACCGAGTGGATCCTGGTACTGCAATCCTGGGAGTTGCGAACGCTAGTTCGGGCCCCAAGACTGCAGTACGGGAGACACAAGGACCCAGTAGGCACATAACTCCTGCACGTCGGGCTTTTATGCAGAGGCGATCTGCAAATAAGATCTTGGCTCGGCTAGGTGCTAAACCGGCCGAATCATTAACTAGTGATGAAACCTCATCACTGGACTGGGCCAGAGCAATTCTAGCTGACCAGCAGAAATCACCTCCCCTCACGTCTTCGGACGGGCCTAAACGGCAACGCTCTGAAGAGGAGGCCAAACTGCTAAGCCAGCAGCCCGCCAGTAAGCGTCTAAGACCTCATTTATCTAAGGATAGATCTTACAGCGAAGTGGCCAAGGATAACCTTGTCATGGCTGTAGTTGATCGGGGTGACGCTGACCTCGCTATAACTCAGTCGAACTGGTTTGTAGTCAGAAGGTTGTTGTTGGGAGTCCTAGGGAAAATCGTGGCAGAAAACCCAGGGGACTATCCCAGATGTAGGGATGTTGGATGGCTACGCGGGAAAGTCAAACTCATGGCCTGTGCAGACGAGAGATCAGTCAAGTTGTTAAAGCTGGCGGTAGCTCGTATGGGCAGTCCATGGGAAGGGGCTAGGCTCGACGTGGTATCTGCCTCGGAGATACCACGCCGACCTAGGGCTATCGCGCGTGTGCCGGATGAGCCGTCCGCAAAGGAGGAGATCCTGAAACTCTTGAAGCTAGGAAACCCTGAGATGCCAACCCAAAACTGGCAAGTGACCAGTGTTTCCGAACCTTCGGGTGGTTTCAGAAGGATCACAATTCTTCTGAGCCGGGAATCGCTTCCATTGATCCGGGAGAGGAAGGGGGAGATGTATTACGGTTTTGACGTAATCTCCCTTAGAATCTTCCGGGGTGATGACAAGCATATCCCGACTGAGAACAAATGTGTTCCGGAGGAGGAGAGTATGGCTATCGTATCAGATAGTGAGGTAATGGATTCGGCACACCCGGATCCTGAAAATATGTCTGTAGACGGATCTGCCAGCTTAATATCTCAGGAGAGCACTCCTTCCAATTCAGAGTTGGTTGGAGAGTTCTTTGGAGATGTTGAAGAAATGGTTGACGAGGATACCCTCTTGGATTCTGATCAGGAGGATATCGACGTCACCGTCGTACACACAAATTTGAGTGATGATGAGGGTAGTACAAGCTAACCTTCATCACTCAAAGGCAGCCTCGGCTGCAGCGCTCCTCAAAATGAGTAAAGGAAGAGAGGAGCTACTGTTGGTCCAAGAACCTTGGGTACACAAGGGCAAGGTTTGCGGACTGGGCATGAAAGGCTTTAAGCTCTTTCATACACACAGGTCAGGTAATATAAGATCCTGCATAGTTGCTAAAAGCAACCTAAACATCTTCATCCTATCTGATTTTAGTGATGAAGACACAACAGCCGTAATATGGGAGACTGGAAACACCACCATCGTCTTAGTTTCCAGCTACATGGCGCACGACCTCGAATCACCTCCACCTAAGGTTCGAGAAGTAGCAGATATGGCAAAGCGTAGAGGCCTGCCGATAATTATTGGAGCGGATGCAAACGCCCATCACATTGTTTGGGGAAGCTCGGACACTAACGCAAGGGGTGAGTCTTTACTTGATTTTATTCTTTGCAGTAACCTAAATGTAGCTAATATTGGGTCAGAACCCACCTTTATAACAGCTAACAGAAAGGAAGTTCTGGATATAACTCTTGTTAGCTCCAGACAATCTAATTGGATTAGGGGATGGAGAGTCTCAGAAGACTGCTCCTACTCGGATCATAGGTATATTGAGTTTACAATAGGAATTCAGTCAGAAAGGGCTGTGCCCAGAATAAATAGGAGGAAAACGAACTGGGAAGTGCATCGTAGCACCCTAACAGATCTTCTTCCGGAACCCCCAGTCATACAAGACAAGCAGGGTATAATCAACGCTGTAGGTATACTAACAAGCGTAATAAGTTTTGCGATATCAGAATCTTGCAGACCAAACGTCTACACTGGTAGGGCAAAACCACCTTGGTGGAGCCCCGAAATTGCAGGGGCCCGTGCAGAATCTAGAAGACTTTTTAATGAGGCGAAGAACTTAGGAACATGGTCGGCCTACAAGGCCTCTGTGAACCGTTTTAAAAATTTGATAAGGAACGCAAAGCGTAAGTCTTGGAAGTCCTTTTGTAGCAGCGTTGAAAGCGCCTCGGACGCCAGTAGACTTCGTAAAGTGCTTTCGAAAACGCCCACGGTGCCGGGTTTTATTAAGAAACCTTGTGGCCAGTGGACTATAAGCGCACGTGAAACCCTTGAGGTTCTCATGGAAGCACATTTTCCTGGTTGCTCAGTCTATGAAGATAGGGCAGAATCCGACTTGGAAACCAGCGCTGAATTGGTGCAGGTGCCCATTAGTAGGGACAGGCTTATCTGGGCTATAAACAGTTTTAGTCCTTTTAAGTCACCTGGCCCGGATGGCATCATTCCGGCTGATTTGCAGCGGAATGTGGACCTACTGATACCTTGGCTAATCAGGATATATATGGCATGCATAAAGTGGGCATATATTCCAAAGCCATGGAGGATGTGTACTGTCGTTTTTATTCCAAAAGGAGGCAGAGCATCGCACACCACAGCGAAAGATTTTAGACCCATTAGTCTTTCATCTTTCCTCTTAAAAATATTGGAAAGGTTGGTTGATCTTCATCTCAGAATGACAATCGAACCTGATCGTATATCAGCATCTCAGCATGCATATACTAAGGGTAAATCAGTTGAGACTGCGTTACACACTCTTGTTGGTTCTATAGAGAAATCTCTGGATCAAAAGGAGTACACACTGGTAGCCTTTCTTGACATAGAAGGCGCATTTAACAATGTGAAACCAGAAACCATTATAATGGCTATGGCGAGACTGAACATACATCAGTCAATAATTAAACTGGTTCGGAGAATTCTTATTTACAGAACTATCTCATCCAACCTAGGGCAAGCTTCGATTAAAAGAATAGCAAATAGAGGTACTCCACAAGGAGGAGTTCTATCTCCACTACTGTGGAACCTTGCTTTGAACTCCCTTCTAAGGGAACTTGAAGATAAGATGTTCAAGTGCGTAGCATACGCAGATGACATCGCAGTATTGGTATCGGGTAAACATCTACATACCTTATCTCAGAGATTACAGGAGGCACTAGGTACCATTAGTAGATGGAGTGTCAATAGTGGCCTGAATGTAAATCCGTTGAAAACGGATCTTGTACTTTTCTCGAGAAGATACAAGATTCCGCAATTC
This sequence comes from Nowickia ferox, assembly GCA_936439885.1. NCBI lineage: Eukaryota > Metazoa > Arthropoda > Insecta > Diptera > Tachinidae > Nowickia > Nowickia ferox. The sequence goes on along the minus strand of OW387023.1, from coordinate 44,276,500 downwards.
CAACTTCCAAGGTTAAATGGAATGGAACTTAAGTTGTCTGATTGTGCCAAATATCTTGGTATATATCTGGACTCCAAACTCTCATGGCAACGAAATGTCCAGGAAAGGGCAAACAAGGCTGCCATTGCTTTGTATGTATGTAAGAAGGCAATAGGGACTACATGGGGCTTAAGCCCTTGCAATTCCAAATGGCTCTTCAATACAGTGATCAAGCCAATATTAACATATGGCGCGTTAGTATGGTGGCCCGCAGTGCAGAAGGCCATCCATCGTGGAACCATTGAAAGGATTCTAAGATCTGCAGCCCTTGCTATTACGGGTGCACCACGGACCACTCCCTCCAAGGCGCTCTTCGTGATGATGCACTGGCTGCCAGGGGATCTCATGGTAAAGCAAATTGCTATGAACTCTGTAACTAGATTACAGTCGGCAAATGCGTGGAAAAAGCTGACTTGCGGTCATTCTATAATAGGAGATCAGTTGAATGATCTACCGGCCAATATAGACTACCGATCACCCATACCTCTGCCTGACAATAGATTCAAATCTAACACATCGGGCGCATCCAACTCGTCTATAGGGGCAGAGGGGGATGTGCTCGAGGTGTATACGGACGGATCGAAGTCACACAGGGGCGTGGGTGGGGGAATCTTTATTCCTCGCTTTCAAAAGAGGATAAGCTTCAAGCTGGACAGTAGGTGTAGTATACTACAGGCTGAAATCTCAGCGATAAGTAGAGCGGTTAAATGGTTGAGGTATTATAGGATATACAACTGGGATATCCGTATATTCACGGACAGCAAAGCTGCCATTAAAAACATTGCGGGCGTCTTTACGACATCGAATCTGGTATATGACTGCCGAATCTCTCTTAACAAACTGGGAATGCATGCTGACCTGGAGCTACAATGGATTCCAGGACATGCGAATAGTGTTGGTAACAATATTGCGGATGAGCTGGCTAAGGCTGGAGCTCAAATGCAGGATGAGGACATTGATAGGTTAGTAGGTGTTCCGATGAATTGCTGTAAAATGCAAATACAGCAGAACCTTTTCAGGGTTGCACAGGCTAGATGGTTACATGAGGTCACATGCTCAACCTCTAGAATGACATGGCCCTGTTATGATATGAGGAGGTCCGCAATATTGGTGAGGATTCCAAGAGGACAACTTCGTAATTTGGTCGCAGTCCTAACAGGACATTGCTACATAGGCATACATGCTGGTAGATTGAATCTACCTTATAATGATTTCTGCAGAAGCTGTCAGGACGAGGAAGAGGCGGAAACTGCTGAGCATTTTCTCTGTCATTGCCCAGCACTTGCGGAGGTGCGTTCACTCCACATGGGGGCTCCGATACTGCAAGGTTTGGAGAGTCTGTCGGAATGTGAAATCGGTAGTGTGAATTCATTCATACGCCTTTCGGGTTGGTTTCAGCTGAATACGGATAGTGTATAGGATAAATGAGGATGGGCAGCCCGCCTCAATCCGCCCAGGCAGCACAACGGGACCTCTAAGGACCCAAGTGGGCTGGTTTACTATAAATCGGCAGCCTGTTATAACCTAACCTAACCTAACCTATCTGCAAAGATATTGGTATCTTACATCTGTAAGCTCAAAAACTTGAAGGCATAATGGAATAAACCAAAAAATTTAGATTTCATTCTAAACACAAATTACATCTTGGCCTAAACACAAGTAGAGAAAAAACTGCAGGAACTAAAAATTTTCCTCCTTATAACCATCTTTTCCGAGAATACAAAAGTAGCATCTCTCTCATTTACTTTACGCAGAAACTCCTTGAATGGCTTTTTTACTTTCCTTTTGATGTCTGTTGGCATCAAATAATTGTGTTTTTTTTTCAAAATTTGTAGACATGTATTAAAATGTATGCTAAAGAAGATTTTTGTTTTTAAATCTTAAAAACTTATTTAATTCATAAAAATGTTACAAAACAATAGAAACAAATATGTATGTAGTTAAAAAAGAAAATTTGCTTAAAACTATTAGAAAAAGAAAACAAAAATAGTGCAAAAATCACAACAATTAAATTATTCGCCAATTGATGGTTGTTGTTGTTGTCCTTGCGAGCAAAAAACATTTTCTCAATCACAATTGTCTCTTTGGTTTGTTTTGTTTGTTGTTGTTGTTAAATTTATTTAAAATTTTTATTATTTATTGTTTTCAATGATGATCCATTCATTCTTAATTAAATTGAATTATAAGTTAGGTCTGAATAAAAAATAATTAAAAAGAAGAATTTCAAAACGTGTCACAACTCGAGATTCAAACAATCAATCGAGTGCAACGCTGAAAAAATGCATTTCACAGACAACTTGTGACCGTCATCCCAGTAAATGGATGACAGTTAAAATTGCGAATTCCAAAGAAATTCAATTGAAATGCACATTTCCAGTTCGAGATGAAATTCTTTTTTGTTACTGATGTTGGTGCTTTATCGGTCTTGTGTTTTATTATTGTTGTTGATGTTTTATGTTTAAAAAAATGTGTTTTAATAAAACTAAACAATTAAGTGGATGTGCGCTGTTGTTGTTTTTTGTTATTGTTGATGATTTGTTGAATGTCGTGCATATTAAAAGATAACTGAAGGTTCTGATTTCGGCTAAAGCTTGTGAAAATCTTTTACTGCGAAAAGATTTAGAAGCACTTGCGATGGACAATACCAGGACCGGACTCATCGTATTCTTGCTTCGAGATCCACATCTGTTGGAAGGTGGACAGAGAAGCCAAGATGGAACCACCGATCCAGACGGAGTACTTTCTTTCAGGTGGAGCAATGATCTTAATCTTAATGGTTGATGGCGCCAAGGCAGTGATTTCCTTTTGCATGCGATCAGCAATACCAGGATACATGGTGGTGCCACCAGACAATACAGAGTTGGCATACAAGTCCTTACGGATATCAACATCGCACTTCATGATAGAGTTGTAGACAGTCTCATGGATACCGCATGATTCCATGCCCAAGAAAGAGGGTTGGAAGAGGGCTTCGGGACAGCGGAAACGTTCATTGCCAATGGTGATCACTTGACCATCAGGCAATTCATAAGACTTTTCCAAAGAGGTGGAGGCAGCAGCAGTGGCCATTTCCTGCTCAAAGTCCAAAGCAACATAGCATAATTTTTCCTTAATATCACGTACGATTTCGCGTTCAGCGGTGGTGGTGAAGGAGTAGCCACGTTCAGTCAAGATCTTCATCAAGTAGTCGGTCAAATCACGACCGGCCAAATCCAGACGCAAAATGGCATGAGGCAAGGCGAAACCTTCATAGATGGGCACTGTGTGCGAAACACCATCTCCAGAGTCCAACACAATACCGGTGGTACGACCGGAAGCATACAAAGACAACACGGCCTGAATGGCAACATACATGGCTGGCGAGTTAAAGGTTTCGAACATAATCTGGGTCATCTTCTCGCGATTGGCCTTTGGATTCAAGGGAGCCTCAGTCAATAATACTGGATGTTCTTCGGGGGCAACACGCAATTCATTGTAGAATGTGTGATGCCAGATCTTCTCCATATCATCCCAGTTGGTGATGATGCCATGTTCGATGGGATACTTTAATGTGAGAATACCACGTTTGCTCTGAGCTTCGTCACCCACGTAGGAGTCTTTTTGACCCATACCGACCATCACACCCTGATGGCGTGGTCGACCAACAATCGAGGGGAACACAGCACGGGGAGCGTCATCACCGGCAAAGCCAGCTTTGCACATACCCGAACCATTGTCAATGACTAAAGCACCAGCATCATCATCACACATTTTGGCAGTTTAGAGTGTCTGGAAAGAAGAAAGAGAGTAAGAGTTAGAGAGAGAGAGAGATAAGAAATGGCGGAGAAAATATTAGAATTTTGAGCATAAGCAGAGTTATCAGATAATTCAGAGAGTGACGTAACATTTTGTCTAATGATATTAAATCTTATGTGAAATTTGTGTTAAACCAATAAAATCGGATTTTTCACTTTTTGGCATAATATTTTAAGAAATTCAAAATTAACGCTAGAACACGTTTTAAATTTTGATTTATATGCTGCTTAGGTTGAATTTCGAGCAATTAGTGAAATTGAAATTTTATGATTAATTTTTTCGCAAAACGTTTTAATCCATTACATGCCCGTTTTGACTTCTTTATGGAAAAGTTCCCATAAAAAGTCACCCTTCAAATCTTTACAAGATACGGAAACGAGTCAAAGAGTTAAAACATTCTACAAAAGTATTTCTTATAGGATTGTAAGTCGCGAGTAAGAAAGTTAACTCGAGTTTCATTTATTTCTGGTGCTTGAGCTTGTTTCCGAACTTTGGTATACTTAAAAACTCGTGATAGAGTTTTATGTTGAATATTTTCGTACTTTTTTGAACGCTTTTGCGGGAGAGACTCGCATATTAAGATATTGCCATCATTAAAATTGTTCTTTTAATAGCAAAAGTGTACAGTACCACTCCCATATAAACATGGCATACAACTTCTTCTCAAGCATGACTTATAAAGTCGACAGATACATTGTGTTTCTATGAAAAAGTAATTTTATGCATGAAAATGGTGCGCAGAACAACGCGCTTACATAATTCTTAGAAAAGTAGGCAGAGCCTACATAATAATGCACATTAGAAAACTTTTATTTCCTTTTAAATGCACAAGATATCGTATGCCGATTCTCATTTCCCATAATAAAACATTTTAAACTGTCGCTCGGTGTATTAACAAAAATTTCTATTGGACATCACAGTAAAAACTATCGAATGCATTTTGCATTCGTTTCATATAAAATCAGAAAATTTATTTCAACAGTTTGGAAACTGAAAAACAATTAATCGGTTATTTTTGTGTCCTTGTTTGTATCAAGTAGAAGTTTTCATTTAAATTTTTTATTTCCGGTTTTGTATCGGAAGGAAATTTCAAAAATTTAGTATTATTTACTTTTTCCATTATTTTTTAATTTATTTTTAATTTTTCCATGGTACATTTTTCAAATAAAATTGTTTCTCCACATAGTCGCCACTAAAGAGTGAATACTTAACTGTTTTCATTTCTTTTTTAATATTTGGGATTTTTTAAATGTTTCAACAAAATATTGAAAAAATTAAAAAAATTTGCTTAAAAAATGCGATCTGGAGTAGTTAGTAATAAGCTTTGAAATTTTATATTTGAAAAATTTTAATACGATTTTTCTCACTTTTCCATAAATTATTTTTGTTACCAAATTTTTCTTAATTGAACTCAGAAACGTAAGAAGGCGAAACTAGTTACTTATTAAAAAAAAATTTAATAATTTTTCACTCTTTTCTATTCTTTTATTATTTAAAAAAATGTAAATTACTTTTTCGTTTTGATTTTAAAAAATAAATTCCATAAATAAATTTATATTTCAAATTCAATTTTAAGGTTATAATTATAATAATTATTTAAAGGCCTATTGCATAAGCCGCACAATTTTTTTTTTGCGTAATTTGACACTTTTTGAGAAATATTTTTTTCAACACTCAAATTCTTTTTATTTGCACTTTTCCTTTAGTTGTTTCAAAATATCCATTCGCTCAATTATCCTTCATTGTATTTTTTTTTTCAGAAAAAACAAGTAATTTAAATTTTTGTTCAATTCACCTTTTATCGGCCAACAAAAACAAATGTAAATTGCTATAAAAAAATAAATATACTTAAAATCGTTGGTTGGATCCTTGTTGGCGTCTAAACTCAACAACAAATGGATGTGTTGCCGTATTGTGTAGCCTTTATAAGAAACTTTTATGTCGCTTTCATATACACGCAAACACTGACCCGCACCACTACTAATACACCAATTCTAACAAAAATTATATTTTATTAGATTTTACTCGCCATTGCATTCTGATCAAAACAAATAATGCACACACATAAGCAAACGTGCATTGAATTTACTAATACACATGCAATGAATTAAATGAGCAAGACTATTCGGTGACATTCGGTTTTCTTTTATACATACATACATACATATGCACATATAAATAGCTGCATGAGTATATGTACGAGTATGTATGTTTGTTTGTATGGCGTGAATATCTAAAATAATTGATTACAGTTTTTTTTATTACAAATGTCGAAGATTTTTTAGCTACAATTAGAATCTATCCAAATATGTTCAACTTTTGTTGTTGTCAAAATATTTCAGAACTTGTGCCCTATTGTTGGTGTGGTTTGTAGTAGTCTTCACAAGTGCCATTAGATCCCTTCTGGTAAGTTGGGCAAAATATTTAGCTGAAATTAAGTTCTACACTAAAATCTCATCTGAAAAGAAAATATCCGTTGGTCAAATCATATGGGTTGGAGACAATAAATAACTGTGCTCATGGCCCAAAGTAGACTGCGGATGCAATATATGCCATATAACAAAAAAATAATAAGGTAGTATTTCTTCAAGTTCAACATATTTTCTCCATATATACATACTTTCTCTATATATATCTTTAAGTTACGGATTCGTCCCAAAATTTATTGGAACACAGAAAAAAGTATTCACCAATTAATGTTTTCAATTAATAATTTAATTGATTCAATTAAATTTTTAATTGCATTAATTAATTTGAGTGGAAAAACTTAATTGATATTATCAAATTGTTTATAGGTGAAAATTTAATTAATTTTTTTAATTAATATTACAAATATTTTAATTAATATTACAAACTCATTCATATTACTTTTTTGTGTGAAGTTATGAAAAAAAAAACTTTTTCTTATTACCGTAGCATGCAAATATTATGAAATGTATTTAAAATAAATCAATATAAAATCGAGAGAGACCAAGTAAGTTAAAATGAGGAGAAAAGGAAGTAAAAACACACACGCTCACACATTTAAATAAAAACCCCAATCTAATAAGGGTGTACTTGACTGCACCAATTTTCAATATTAAAATCCAATGTGACCATTTGCTAATAATAACTTAAAATTTTTATTATGTATAATTAGAGATGTGCACGGGGCCGTGTTTTGACACGCCCGCTCACGCAGAAAAATATTTTACTCACGCACTTTCACGCACGAATGTTCTTGAAAATTTTCACGATCACGCACGCTCACGAATAAAATATTCGTAATCACGCACGAGTGGTTTACAACTTATCACGATCACGCACGCTTTCGAAAAAGTATAAAGTTCAATTTGTATGGTATTTGGGTTGAAAAATAGGTTCTTACACATACATTGCATCATGGTTTTGTTGAAATAAATTTAATTTTGTCTTTCGAAGGTTTTTGTCTGGTAAAATAAAAAATTATTGTTAACTATAAAAACTATATGAACATAAACGGATTTTTGAAACGAAAAACTGCACGACTGCTCAATAATTCAAAAAAATTAGAAAAACAGATAATCTGCACATTTGGCAATTATATTTACCCTGTAGGAGGATTGGGGTTAGGTGTCTCCAAGTCCCACTTTTGTCGACTATTTTGTTGACTTTTTGGCTTACTACTACTTACTGGAAACGCTTAAGAAATTAATCAATTAGTCCCTTTTTTAACCGACTTCCAAAAACGAGGAGGTTATCCAATCGCCTGTATTTTAGTAATTTTTTTACGGATTTTAGAAATTCTTTTTTTTTTGTCTGGAAGGAAGCATCCAATTTAGTTCCATTTAAAAAAAGGGGGGAACACTTATCTACTTTTACTTATGGGATTGCTACGATACTTATAATACACCTTGCACGCTCATAATGACACAATATAGATGGGCCCATTTAAAATTATATTTCACGTGCTTCTACTTAACCGATTTTTACGAAACTTGACACACACTCTGGGTTGTAAATATTATACCTTTTGGTATTTAAAAAAATGGGCGGGGACATCCGTAATTATTATTTCATGTTCTTCTACTTGACCGATATATATTATGTACCTACAAATACTCGTATACATATTTTTTTCAATTAGTTCTTTTCTTTTAATAAAACACCCAATGTGAATGTACTAGTGAGTCAATATCTACATATGGTCCAAAAATAACTACCTAGTCAATAGTACCAACGACAGAAGTTGATTTTCAATAACATGCACATGTTAAATGTCTAGAGCAAAAAACATTTTCTGCGGTACAATTCGTCAGAAGTACTGGTGACAAAGGCACTGGTGAATCACTAGTGTTTCTCAATTGATATTTCCTACAGACTCGTAGTATCTAAGAAACATACATAGGTACAGTGACATACATATGTACCTACGCAGGAATGTTATCTCTTGAGAGCGTGAGAATTCGTGTGTGATTCTTAAAAATTGCTCACCCTTGTCACGATAAAATCACGCCATTTGCACTTCTCTATTTATAATACAGAGAAAACAAGGGAAAATTATTAAATATCCGTTTTAGAGATGGAGTCAAATTACTGCATTTGATATCGATCGAAATTTGCATACAAACACAATCAAAATTGTGTGAAAGTTTGTACAATACCGAATACCGTAGTTTACCCCTTTAGCCTTGTACTTTAGCTGGAATGAAGCATGCATGATGGATAGTTCGTGATCATGATTAATGTTCACCTTCAGCCATCTCTGTCAAGCGTGCATTAGCTTGATATTGCAAGGGTTTGTGCACTATTAGCAGGAGTGTGTATTAACTTTAGCCAAATAATATAAAGCCGTGCATGATTAATACTTCTTTGCTCTTTGGTCATCAGTGAAATGTTCCTGTCTGTAAGTATTGCTTCAAAAACTCTGGTATCTTTCGCTCTACATATCGCACACGAATTCATTAACATTAAAAACTTAAAATTATCAAAATGTTTTGTTCTTTTCATAAGACAAGCAAACATGAACAAATCTCTAACGACCGTAAAAATTTCTTGAACAATTTATATTTTTGTATAATATACTTTCGTCGTTTGCACAGTACAAAATTTTTTTTGCCACTCCTGAAAATATTCGATTTTTTGAATTGTGACTGTTTATTTTTATTTTTGTTTTTATAAAGAGAAGTAACACTCAGCCAACGAATGCCTACGACTATTACTAGGTGTAAGCTTCTTTAGGAGGAGAGATAGAGGAAAATTTTTTTTGCATGTTTCTAATAATGCAGTGTCGCTGCGCCTCTGATTTCAATGAGGCGCTTTTAATTTTCGAAGCTGCGTTTAGTAGAAATTTTATTGGTTATTTTACTTCGCCGATGACACTGCTACACAAAATCTACGAAGGAGAATGCTCTGATGTTACATTAGGATTAGTATTCGCTGAAGTCGGTACAGTTAAGTGACCATTGACATGCCTTCATATATTGAAATTTCATACAATAACTGACACAAAAGGACACTTATGCACATCAGAAAAGTGCGTGGTGTTATTATTTAATGACTGTCGGAGACCGGGCTACTACTTCACGTGCTTACTACTTCAGGCAACGCTACATGGTTCACATATTTACTAAAAACAATCAGCGAAACTCAAAATTTACTGTACAAAAAATTCATTTAAAGTTTTGATAAAAAAAAACTACTATTATACCCTTGATTTTCAAGAGTAGAATGTAGTTACAATCATTTTGTAAAATTTCTATACATAGTGAACAAAAGTTTGTTTGTGTTGTTGTTTTTAGACATTTTAAAAAGTTATTAAAAATATATTTATTTTTGCTATTTTGAGTATGTTCATCATTTGATTTCCAATACTCCAACTCAGCTTAGAAAAGTATTCTATTCATATGTGTTTATTTTCAGTCTATTTTGATAATTTATTTATGTGTTAAGCACATATTAAAGAAATTTATTCAAGTTTGGATATACAGAGTTTGGATTTAAAGAAATTTATACAGGTTTAGATAAACATCATTTGCCTTTCATTTTGAAATTTAATATTTTTCATACCAAAAGACCTAGCGAAATGTGACATTCTGTAAATTGTTTGTGAACTTACTATTTATTTAAATACAGAGGGAAACTAGTCATTTGTATGTTATATTATAAACGCGCATAAAACACGCGTTCAGTATGCCCTAAAAATTCAAAAACATAAATCTTAATAAAAATTACTTAAATTAGTTTATTTTTAAATGAAAATATATTTTTATTTTTATTTATTCAATAATATTTGCATATAAAATAAGACAAAAATAAAATAAACAAAAAAGGACGCAATACAAATATTAACAAAGAATAACTGTCGTGTTAAAAAAATAAATAATTTGGGTATAAAGTGTACATTAAAACAAAATTTCCATACAAACTTTGACTAAAGCAAATAATACAAATTAATTTGTTTTAGATACGGTCGAAAAAGTTTAACTTCAACTTTCAAAGAGGTCCCCATATCAGAACTCAGGCTTTTGGATAATTATTATTGCAATAAACAAGAATATATTGGTATAGATTTTCAAACAAAAATCGTTGCCTGTCACATCTGAATATACTTTCATAGAGTAAGTTCGGGTAATGTGGTATAGGCGGGTAATGTGGTATGGTTTATTTTTTCTTAAACTAAGAGCAATAACGGTACCAAGCTTAAAAGTTAAATGCTCTCAGCAAACTAAGAGTGCGTGAGTGTATATATATTTTTAATATCTTTACAAAAAATAGTTGCAAAACTGAAGTGTGGTGTTATGGTTGACATATTTTTGTATGCAGTTTAATTTTTGTTTTGTAAAGAAGCGCTTGCTTTAGATATTAATTTTGTTATTTACAAGTCAAAGGTGAGTACCTTTTTGGAGAATAAAGCTTACAGTTAAGCTATATGTTTAATTAGTATTTTAAAATTAATCATTATTTTAATAATCCCGTGGGCGGCTAATGTGGTATAGGTGAAGTTGGCTAAAGTGGTATAGTTTACTACATAACAATCATTAGAACAATCATGCCCAAAAAAGCTGAAATTAGAAAATGGGCAGCGAAGGATATGAAGAAAGCTATTCAAGCTGTAACAGAGAACCAAATGGGAATTTTTTTTTGCCTTCAAAGTCATTTTGTGTCCTCCACACAATGTTACAACGGATGTCCAGAAGCGAAAAAAGCATTGAAGATCTACTGGGGTTTGACACGTGCGGACATAAACATAAGTATACCACATTAGCAGACCATAGCATACCACATTACCCGAACATTTTTTTAATGACATGTATATGGATTTTTCAAATTTATTTAAAATATCAATGAAACTTGATAATCAAAGCTTTCACAACTTCCTTGATATTAAGGTAAGACTTGGAGTAATTTACCGGCGAAAATCTACCATATTTGAATAAATACTCTAGAAATTATAGCCAAAAAACACTTACTGTACATTGACAATGTTCTTTTAACATCAACTTATGTAATCGGAGCAGCATAATAAATAACAAAAATATATACACTACATGGAAATAGATTTATTAAAATAAAAAAAATTTATAAAGTATCAAAATATGCCCTAAAAGCGATAAATATGCTTTAAAATTTCGAAAAAAAAAATGTTAAAAAAATAAGCGCAACATGCGTCAAAGGCCAAAATATGCAAAAATATGCACTAAAAAATCAATGCTAAAATTCATAAAAAGTTTTAAAACGGATAAATATCTTACATTACAAAAAATTTAAGAGCAAATTTGCGGTTTCCCTGATTATAAGAAATAAATTAATTTATAATTTAAGACACCATTAAAGTTGAGAAGCCATATCGTTTATTACCTAAAAATTCAAATTTTAAAAAATACATAAATTGAAACGTTGATTGTCATAACTTCCAATCAAATTCTAAAAGGTTAAAGTGTAATTGCGCACTTAAATTTCGGAAGGAGAAAAAAAGGCGCTAGAAAAATTATTACTGTTTTGTTTTGGTCACTCATCTAAGAAACATCTAATTATATACATACGAGTATGTATGTAAAACCTAAAAGTGAGAATTATCCATCAGAGAATTACTGCTTTACTTTACTTTAACTGTGCACAATGTTACACTTGAGCATATTCATAACTCTCTAACACATATAAATTAGAAGAGAAAATGGTACTACCCTTCTTTATTTCTTTTCAATACCTTATAATTTTTTTTATTTTATTAGAACTAATGATAATGATAACAATTAACTAACTTTCAAAGATGACGCTTATTTTATTTAGTAACATAGAAATTCGAAAGAATTTTCTTTTGTTCCGAAATACAGAGTAGCACCACAGGATTTTAAAAAATTTCCACAAAAGCTAGAACAATATTATACTTTAAGTGCACAATGGTAACACAGCCCCAGGATCGTTCGGGCATTTTTCTATTTTTCTTTCTATGCTTGCAAATCAACGAACTAATTAACAGCGTACATTTTCTATAACAACAAATATTATCAGTGCAAGCAATAACACACACGCAACATGTACGACTAAGTTTTTTCTTAAATCTAAGTGAAGAAAAGCAAAAACAATTAGCAAAATAAAAAAATACTGAGTAAAAAATTAAAACAATCGTTTTCTTTAAATAGAAACAAACCTTAGAAGGACCGATTTGCACTTGATGTCGTTGTTCATACACAACAAAACATACATCCATACATATAAAAAAAATCATAACAAAATAATCAAAGAAGAAATGCCCCATGTTCGTATTGTGACAACACACAAAAGAATTAAAGATCTTGCCAGAGATGCACCGAGAGTGTGTGAGCAGATTGTGTGCTGTATGGGAATATGGGACTCTTACGAATGCACTTTTGTAAATTAATGAGTGCGTGTGCATGTGTGAGTGTGTGTGTGTGTATGTGTATTTGTGTGTTTCGTGTAGTTTTCGTATAAAATAATAAATCAACATCAAGGTTGGCCTATTCCTGCTCCCATAAGTATGATAATGATAAATATCCCTGAACATATTTAATTTTTTTATTATTATGTTGCTGGCTGTGTATTCGTGTTGGACATTTAAGCACTCACACATATTTTGCGAAAACAAATTACATATTTAGCAGCCGCTGTTGTTAGTAGAAGTTGTGAAAGTATGTTGGACCACATCGCCACCACATGTTGCATTTGTTTGCAATTTTTCTTTCAAATAGAAACTAAACGAAAATTTCTTTATCTCATCGATGTTGTAATTGTTTTCGCTTAGCACTCGTACAATTCAAACTTTACCATTTATGTCTAATTGATGTGATTGCCTTTGTTATACCTAAATTTAGTTCACAAATTCTTTCAACAAATTTTTGTTTATATTGCATTTTAGTTTTGTTACGTTTCGTTGCCAATATAAAAATAGATACGTGCATAGTTTGATCGTGTTATCGGAAGTGATTAATCGAAGGGGGTCGAAGACACACAGACAAACTTCTGTGTAAATTGGATTCCTTTTGGCCCTCCTGGCCGCTTGGCAACACTTCACTCTTTGCAAATCTACTCGAATGCAATTGTCGTACATTAATTAGATGAGACAAATGCAAATCGATTTTTGTCAATTGAATAATTGGCATTTTGCTTAAACGCATTTAATAATTTATTTACAATATTTGTTGTTTGAGTGAATAAATTAATACATACATACATACATATTTTCAAAGGGAAAGAAGCAAGCATTTTATTTTTTTGGCATGTTGATCTAGAGGTGAAAAAGGGCATTTCATTTCAGGGTTAAACTTTTCTCGATTTATAGCATATATACTTTTCTTGTGTTGTCATTTTCAAAGTGTGTGCAACTCCGTTCTCATGATCTTTTTTGTATTGAAAGCAATGCCACAAAATTAAAAAATATCGGAAATGACAAACGTTGCCACAAGTAAACACACACAATGACAAAAATAGATATATTTGTAATTATCCAATTGAACTGAATGATACTAATTTTAGCAAATGTAAAAAGTTTAGTCAATGATGATTTTAACTAAAAATAGCAGGTCCGACTAATGAATTATATATATTTTTATAAACTTGCTAAAAATAATTAAATGACTCTCTGTCGGAAGTTTTAATTTTTTTTTTTTGAAGAACCGCATTTTACGATTATTATTGATCTTGAAATGTTTAAATAAAAGATGAGAACTTTTATATAAAAAGTAAGAGAACAAATTTATTTGAATGAAAAAATCTAGACTAAACTATTTTCACAATATATTATTTTTCAATAAAAGCAAAGATAAGTATTTTAAATTTATTTTTTTTTTAATTCAAAACTGTAAATTAGCAAAATATATCATTTCCTCCTTGCCAATTTTGTAACAACAGCCGGTGAACTTTGCCCCGTCCTGCGTTTCAATCGCTCAGATCTTCTTAATAAAGGAGTTGCCATTTGAGACCTTGTTTATTTTGTAGAGGGGAGTACGACTGATTTGATTTAGAAGGTATTCTATTTAAGTTAGTTTGGGCGGCATTAGTTTGGTGTGGAGTTGAAGGTAGTTCTTCCATGACTGCTGTACGTGGTGGATCTGTGGGATTATGTTGAGCAGAATGTGGTACTTCAGAAGTTGGCGTTAAACAGTTTTATAACAAATATCGTGCTGTTTGGTGGACATCTATAAATTCAAACTTTGTTTTAAACGTTTTAATTTGGTTCTTATGTCGTCTTATGACTCTTTCACTCACTTTAACGATATATAACACTGCCACGTTGCCATTTCTCTCCCAAACCGAAGTTTTTGCATAGCACGTGATCTTGAACACAAAACTTCTTTTGATTTGGAATATTTGCATGGTTGTCCGATATACAAATTGAAGGCTATAGTAAAGAAAGTAATATTCGCGGTTGTCGACCATGAATAATTTCAGCGGGAGATTTTCCATCCTTATTTGGGGTTGATCTATATGACGTGAGGTATGCTAAAAGTGAAGAATCCAAATCCTTTCCGCTAGCTAGTTGGTTCTTCAAACAATTTTTAAACGAGCGAACAAATCTTTCTGCTAGCCCATTGGATGCAGGATGAAAAGGTGCTGCTGCAAGGTGCTGAATACCATTTATTTTACAAAAATTGTTAAACTCTTTTGAACTGAACTGTGTTCCATTATCTGTCATGATTGTCTCCGGTAACCCCAGTGGAAAATTACCAAGAAGCTCCTCTGCAGATATATCATTTATTTCAATAGATTCATCAAAATCTGTATCTCCTTTAAAGGGCAATCTCGATTAGGCATCAGCATTACCATGCTGCTTACTGCTTTTGTACCGTATTTCATATGTATAGTTTGACAGTATTAAGATGCATCGCTGAAGTCTATGTGCTGTTGTGTTCTTAATCCCTTTCGTTGAATCAAATATGGAAACTAGTGGCTTATGGTCAGTATACAAAATGAATTTTCGACCATACAAATACTGCTGAAATTTTTGAACTCCAAAAATAATAGAAAGTCCTTCTTTTTCAATCTGGCTGTAGTTCTTCTGATTATCATTTAAAGTCTTAGAAGCATAAGCAATGGGACGTTCTGTGCCATCCGGGAAAATATGTGAAATTACAGCTCCAATACCATATGAAGATGCATCTGTAGCTAACACAATCGGTAAATTTTCATCAAAATGGACCAGCTGAGCTAACTCAACCTACGAAGAAGATTGAGTGGACCACAAACAGTTGAATAATTTTTTATAAAAGAACAATAATAATTGACTTTTCCCATAAACGATTGAAGCTCAGCTATATTCTTTGGTCTTGGAAGATTTCTTATCGCTTCTGTTCTTGATTCTGATGGAAATATTCCGGATCTATTTACAACATGTCCTAAATATTCGACTTTTGGTTGAAAAAAACAACATTTAGAATAATTACATCGAAAACCGCTATCATTCAGCCTTTGTAACAATAGTCTGAGATTGTTAAAATGTTCTTCTTCTGTTAAGGCTTGTACTCTGTTCGAAGTTGACATGTATTAAATGAAGCCCAACTTGCGGTTTTTTTTTATAAATTTCTCGCTTTTAATGCTTGAAAGTATGCAACATTGTCAAAATTCCATGGGAAAAAAGTACTGCTCAAAGTAAATTTATATCAAGTATATGCAACTACTCAGGTGATTAATTTTTTTCTCGTTTCGTGGCAATGCATGAATGTCAAAAGTTGTTTGCAATTTGCGTACGCCATTTTGTTTTGTTTTGCTTTGTTATACACAATTGGGTATACTGACAACGTATGTGAAAAAGTTTAAATAAATTTTTACGTAGAAAATGTGTTACAAAACATTTAAAAATAATTATATTTAATTATTAAGGTACATATATATCTTTTATTATACTTATTTCACATATTAAAGGTTTATCAATTAATAAATTTACTTTGGTTTTGTCTATCCATACATTTTTTTTGTTGTATGCAGATCTGGGACTATTGCATTAAATAAGCAAATGCATTGACCATTTTCCCACAATAAACTAAATCAATGCAAATGCCAATTTATTACATTAGCACTAATTTAAATAATATTAGTGCAATTTTTTTTTTGCATTTTACTAAAATCCCTTCAAAGACATTCATCAACATTGCATTGTTACTTTTAGTGCACTATTTTTTGCACCACTAAACACATTATGAATAGTATTATTGCATTATCAGTGAAACATATTTAGTGCAAAATACAACGTAAATGTGTACATACATAAAAGCATACGTACATACATAAATATGTAAATTTTTTCCCATGTACATATCGTCATCTAAGAGGAAAAATCATATCACAACATTTTTTTTTTAATTTTTCGAGAGAAAGACAAAACTTGATGAAATTGTTCTAAGCGGTAGTATTTTTCGTTTATAAAATCACCATTTTTTAAGATATAACTTTACAATAAACGAAAACCAAAGTTCTGATCTTTTTTCAATTGCACGGTTTTTCATATAAGCTCGAGACGAAACGTACTTGAAGTATGAAAGTTTTTAATTTTTTTTAAATTGGTTCTGTAATCTAGTTTGTATTTATATTGACAGTTTTTTTTCTCGTTAATTTGTATGTACGTACTTATAAAAGTACCCTCAATGAACTTTAGTGTATTTTATATTTTTTATTTGTGCTATCTCCTAAAAATATTTTCACGTTTTATTCAATTTTACTGTGTACAATATGTGATAGTGCAATAATATTGCATTACTTCATGATGTGCTTAGTGGCAACACAAAATTAGTGTATTTTTTGTCATGCGATTAGCTGCTAATGCAATATTAATCCCTTACTTTTAAGAGATTTTATTTAAGTGCAAAAAATAGTGCACTACAAGCATCAAATTTAAATTTGCACTAAAATTTTTGTTTTTTAATCAGTGCTTATGCAAAAGTAATGCAAGTTGCCCAGGTCTGGTTGTATCCATCTGTTTTTGACATTCATCCATTATTCTTACACAAACAAATCGCCTGTTGTTTTTGTACTTTCTTAGTTGTTGTAGACCTGCATATACTTTATATAAATATGCTTTGGTACTGCTCATGTTGTTTCGCAGCGGAACTAAAATGATGCCAGAGTTATTTTGCATGGAAAAACATGTTGCCAGATAGATTTTACGTGTTTTTCGCAATAAGAACAAAGTACTACTTTTGCAAATTTATTTCCCAAATATTTATTTCATACCAAATACTTTTACATGTAGTTTGACAGCGTTTCGCACGAAATTGTGAACGGAGTACCAGGCTTTAAACCAGTGCAAATAATATCATCCAAATAGTTCACACATCCCGGTATATCACTTATTGTTTGTTCAATTATGCGTTGAAATATAGCAGGAGCACTTGCTACTCCAAATGGTAATCTTTGATACTCAAAAAGTCCCAACGGTGTATTGACAACAAGAAGTTGTTTTGATTCTTCATCCATTTATATTTGTAAATACGCATCTGACAAGTCTATCTTCGAAAATGATATACCATTCTTAAGTTTGCGAAATAAGTCACGAATTCGTGGAATTGGGTAACTTTCTATGTCCATTTGAGGGTTTATTGACACTTTGAATGGCGATGCCCATTGGCTAAATTTGATAGGTTTCCTTATTCCCAACTGTGTCAAACGTTCAGCTTCTTTTTTGAAAGATTCATAGATTGAATAAGGAATTGGTCTTGGCTTAAAAACTTGTGGTCTAGCTCCTGGTTTCATGTAAATATGACCTTTTTCCATATTTGAAAATATTTCCTTGAACTTATCAAATAAAGTTTTTAAATTAGCGTTTGTCTCAACATTAATTACTTGAATTACTTTCAATTCATCATACAAATTTAATCCGAAAATATTACTACATTCATTAGAATTCGCTACAATAAGTTCTAAACTTTTTCGTTCATTTTGAATTTGAATATCTACCGCAATTGAACCCAAAACAGGAATCTCTGTATTCCCATAACCAAAAAGTTTAACACACGTGTGTTTCAAAACTGCACTTTTTAAGGATCTGCAACTTTCCAACCCAATAACCGAACGCATAGCTCCCGTATCAAATTGAAATTTCATATTATTATTATTTACTTTTATGTTAATTAACATCTTATTTCCAGAACGTGAAATAATGTTATCAATAACATCACAAGTATAAATTGTAGTATTACAGAACTACTAACTTCAACAGTATTCTCTTCCACAGAGTTAACGCAACTTTTAGAATTAAACTTTGATCTACATACCGATGCTATATGTACTATTTTCTTGCACACAAAACATGTAGCTTTCAAATACTTGCAGCTTGTCTTATCATGTTTCTTAAAACAACCACTACACGCTGGCCACTGACGATTTAGTTGCAGCTTCTTATCTTGACGGTTATTTGTATAATTTTTGCGGTGTTCTTTCTTTGGATCTTGTTTTAAAACAAAAATATCTCCTGTTTGATTCGGTTTAATGCTTCTAATAGTTTTCTGAGTGGCTTCAAATGTTTCTGCAATCTGCAAAATTTCTTCTAATGTTGGTTCATCTTTATGTAAGGCAGCTGTTCTAACGGGCTCATCGGGTGTATATAAAATTAAAATGTCACGAATTAATTCATCAGAAAAATCAGTACAACAATTTTCCTTTTTACATACAAATTTACACTTTCTGGCCATACCTTTTAGCTCTGTTACCCATTGATTATAACTTTCACGATCACGTTTCATTCTTTTATAAAAATCATACCGTAATTTAATCATATGTATTTTGCTCTTATAGTGAGCATCTAACTTGGAAATCAGCTCTTCATACGGCAAAATCTGTAGACTGTGCTTCCCAACCACTTTCTGCAACAAACGATAACTTTGGTCAATAATCACGACAATAAAAAGGACTTTTTCTTTTTGTCATATTCAACACCATATGCCTTAAAATGTTCCTCTAATTGCGTTTTGTAGGTATCAAAATCATTGGAGTCTTCATCAAATTGCTGGAATTTTGGTACTGCTAAATTGTTTATTGTACTAGAATTCGAACTCCTCTGGCTCAAAATGTCTGCGAAAAACTGCTGCTGCTGTTCAAACATTTGTTGCGACCAAACCTGTTGGCGTTCTAGTGTTATCCAATAGTGTTATCCATTTTATTTAGTTTTATCCTCCTCGCCAAACGAAATGTTTAAATAAAAGATGAGAAGTTTTATATAAAAAGTAAGAGAACAAATTTATTTGAATGAAAAAATCTAGACTAAACTATTTTTACAGTATATTATTTTTTAATAAAAGCAAAGGTAAATATTTTAAATTTATTTTTTTTAAATTCAAAACTGTAAGGTAGCAAAACATATCAGATTTCAGTAGATTAAATGAGGTTGCATTGTCATGCAATTACCATCAAGTTTTTGGTTGTAGTGATGTTGATACACAAATTAATACCCTGGTCGGTCGAATGACCGTACTACTAGTTTGTCCCTATAAACAATAAAGAAAATGTATTTTTATTAAAAAAATATTTAACTTAATAAGTAAAATAATAATTTGGGATTACTAGTGCGTTAACAAATTTTAAACTTAAATTGTAAAAATTCCCATAAAAAACACTAATTATTAACTTGACAGCACCCGGTCCAAAAAAAATACTTGTGTGGCAACACTCTATTCTTGAATAGCTGTTGTTGTTATTTACATTTATTTTCTTTTATTTACATTTATTATCTTCCAGCTAAACCCCTCAATAATCAATTTCAATGTATTTTTATTAAAAAAATATTTTACTTAATAAGTAAAATAATAATTTGGGATTACTAGTGCGTTAAAAATTTTTAAACTTAAATTGTAACAATTCCCACAAAAAACACTAATTATTAACTTGGCAGCACCCGGTCAAAAAAATACTTGTGTGGCAACACTCTATTCTTGAATAGCTGTTGTTGTTATTTACATTTATTTTCTTTACATACTCTTAAACTACAATTTGAAGCTGAAAAAAGTCAGCCAATGTAGTAATGATAAAATAAGAAAATAAAAAACATGTTTATTATTGAGTTCTTGTTTCAACTTTGTTATTTGTTGAGCTTCTCATTTGCTTAAATGAAAGTTTAACATATTAACTCTAGTTGTTCTAAGAAATTTTTGGGTAAAGGTTCCCTGATGATCTGCATTAGCAACAGTGAGATGCGCATAGGATCCAGTTAAACCCCTCAATAATCAATTTCAATGTATTTTTATTAAAAATATTTAACTTAATAAGTAAAATAATAATTTGGGATTACTAGTGCGTTAAAAAATTTTAAACTTAAATTGTAACAATTCCCACAAAAAACACTAAAAATAAAGAAAATGGTTATATAATTTATTTTTATTTTTATTAATGATGAGTTAAACAAAACTATTGTAAAAGCTTAAGTTTCTTTTGTTGAGTAGCATTTCCCAAATAAGTAAGTGGTGGGATGCGCATCACACACCGGTTTCTTACAACAACTGCAGATCTTGCGAGTATTTTTGCACTTTCCCATTTTCGCTTAAAGCAACATGAACATTTCACGTGAAATGCTGTCAAAATACATATAAAAAATTGGCACGAATTGTTCATGGAAAAATGTTGAAGAAATAGTACTCTGTTTATCTTGGGAAAAACGTACGAAATGTATCTTCAACATTTTAAGTTTTCATGCGAAAAAGGATAGGTGGCACTTATTTCGTGTGGAATTTACAACAAACACATGGGGCGTTTTTAAAAACATAAGAAAGCGTAGCATAGATTCAGGGCTAGTTAATATTGTTTACATGTCAAATTTTTCGTATGAAATAATCAATGTTGCCCCACATTTTTCACAAAATTTCAACAGAGTACTAAACAGAGTACTATTTCTGCAACATTTTTTTATGAACAATTCGTGCCAATTTTTATATGTATTTTTACAGCAAGCATTTCACGTGAGTAACAGGCTTATCTTTGATATTTTTCACCACAATTTAAATTTTATTAATAAATAAATTTCGCATTTCTCAAGGTTGGAACATATTTATATGTATGTATGAATGTTGTTTGATTTTTTATTTCCAAATATTTTCTAACTTGAAAATTACTTGAAAAAATCCTTGAATACAACTTTCTTTCCAGTTAAATTTCAAGTGCTTGATTTTTAATTTTTTGATTGCTTATTGGGAATATGTGTAACTTTAAACCCTTTTATGAATAGCATTCGATTTTCGATCTTCTCTGGGTATCAAAAATCTAAAATCGCATGTTAAATTCATATTGTGAACATCGAAAATTCCATTGATCAACGAATATTCTATCGAACAGAATTTAGCTTTCGATGAAGTATTTTAATATGAAAAATTATTAAAAAATCTAAGTGTTAAGCAATGTTTACTTTTAAGTACACAAACATAAATTGTAAGCTATTTTTTTGTCGATTTTATTCAAAATAACGACGTTCTTTGTCGAATGCTCGTCATAATACCAAATGAAAATTCGTTCGATCAGTACTTCCCACTACAGTCGAAGATCGAAAGTTGCTCATGCTTTGTATAACTAATTAATTTAAAATTATTTTTGGGAATAATAACATTTTTAATAAAACCGGAAAATTTGATCATTAAAATAAACAAAATTAATTATATTTCATCAGGGTTTTACATATGTATCTATACATGTACATATAAAATAAAGTTGCATTTTGACTTGTTTATTTTTTTAAACAGTAAATGAAACATGTTGCGTTTAGTTTTGTATATAAACATTTTAGCTTGAGACCGCCTAAGAATATGCTATGAAATTTTAATATTAATTATTTGCACATAAAAGTTTTTTTCACCATGCAACCTGACGAGTAATAAAATAAAAAGAAGCTTTGAAAATACATATGTACTCGTCTGTACAACATAATATAGAAAGTGGAAGCACAACTACAACTGAAAATAACATTTTAATAAAACAGCAAGTAATACATACTTACATACATAAGTTATAAAACATATGCATATGTATGTATGTATGTAAGAAAAAATGCAGCAAACCGTAAAAAATATGGAAGAACCAGCAGCAGGTTTCTTTTTGTTGTTTTTCTTTCATAATGAAAAAGAAAGGCAGAGTCTAATAGCAACAATTAAAAATGAAAAAAAAAAATCAAAAACTATCAAACCTGCTTTGAACGTTTTCTGCAAGAGAATGTTTCCAAAGAGGTTTTTGTTCAATACCATTGTATGGGCGTGTGTGTGTGTGTGAGCTTTCAAGCCCCAGCACTTAACAAGAACAATGACGCAGTTTATTGTTGCCTGTTTCAACGGTGATCGTCATTAACGATGGGTACCAGCAAGTTTTATTTTTATGTATATTTATTTTTCTTTTGTTCGGCTTCGTGTGCTTTATTTGTGTGAGTGTGAGTGCATGTGTGCTGTATGTTTGGCCCAATCGATCTTTTACTTCGTGCTCGCTCTTGCTTCTTCTACTGTTGGAGCAGACGGCTGGCTGGTTTAATATATGTATTTCTTTTTTTTTTCTTTTTTGCTATCGTATGCCTCAGCTCAAAAGGGAGCGAGCTCTCTACGTAAGAATTGAGGTAAAAAGAAAGTGCAAGTGGACGCGGATGCTTAAGTATTCCAAAGAGGTTTTGCTTGTTTTTTTTTTGTTTGCTTTGTTGTATTGTCTTGTGAGTCTTTAGTTGTGTGTCTATATATCTTTCCTCATATATGTATGTATGTACATACTATACTTATGATTGTTTATTATTTTAGAAACCAGTTGTCGGTTGCTGTCGACTAAGCAACAAGAAGGCAGCAAATTTGACCCACATTTTGTTGCTGTTATGAGAGAGTACGTACGTGTGTACAATCAGAATGTTTCATGCTTCGATTTTTTCTCTTCATTGCTTTTTTTTGGATTATATTGTTGTTGTTATTAGTACATATTGACTTTCGCGGCTTACGTGATACAAAACGAAATATTGTGTGAAGCTCTGGGGGAGGACTGAAAAGTATTTTTAGAAATATTCATCGACATAATTTTGTCACAAAAGATATGCATAGTAAGTCTCTTGTGATTGGCATACAGGCAAATCCCGGTATAACGAAGGATATAATGTCAGGCCCATTCGTTATACCGAAAAATTCGTTATATCGCAAAGTTTTTTTTTCAAGTATTATTTTAATTATTATTATTGTAGACATGATATAATACAATAAAAAGAATGCGGGAAATTGTTTTCAAATAAGCAACCAAATACAAACTAACGGTATCACATTTGTTTGCATTTACATTGCTGCTGTAGAGGTTTTTTAATATTTTTATCAAAACATTCGCTCTATAAAGAAGAACTAAATGTTAGAAATATGTTTCTAGCAAGTTTTTGTTTTTTATTTTGCGATTTTTTCTTCATCATTCGTTATATCCAGTATAAAATTAGGATATTATTCGCTGTATAAGGTTATTAATGCAAAAAATCTGGACGTTCGTTTTATCGGATTTTCGATAAAGCGAGATTCGTTATACCAAGATTTGCCTGTATTTCATTATTATAACTATGTACATATATAGAGGAATAATCTAAGGTAAGCTTAAAGCTCGCTTTACAATAATTCTGTTTTTTGTAAGTCTTATGTGTTTAAATAATACAATTATATTATAAACGCTGCCAATAATACCCCTGTTAATTCAATTTTTTTTTCGGGAAATCCATTCTAAGGTAGAAGTATTGACTTAACTACCTCCTCCTCTTAGAAAAATGTCTAAAGTCCTTTTCATACCATCAACGTAAGTACTTCTAAATAAATAAACATCTTTCAGATGTTATTTTCACATACAAGCTTCTTTTTCTTTTTGCATTTTATTTGTTGAAATTTTAGGCCTATAATTCGTATTTGAACAAGAATAAGCACAAAAACATATTTTTTCATACAATTTGTTAAACACTTTCCAATTTCTTTTCGTTTTTTTTTTGTATTTACGGCAGTTTATTTAAAATATGTAAAATTAAACTTTTTTCGCAATAAGTATTTTTAAAATTGAAGACTTTTTACGAATTCTAATTGTTGCCATCAGTTAAATTATTATTCTGTATATAACTTTATGATGTTTCAATTTCTACTAATAAGGTGTATTCTGCTGCTTTTTTTTTGTGTGAATAATTGAAAGTTGTTCATTATAGGAAAGATAAAAACCATAATTATTGCCTTTCATGAAGGTTTTATATTAAATATGAGCGCACAGTAAAAATAAGCAGCCCCAATTAAACCTTGTAACAAATTACATGTCAAAGTAATCGAATATATGCATTTGCTTATATATTTCATATTAATTTATGGACTCATGAATAATAAATTTGTATGTTTTACAACTTTCTGATATATTTGACTCTGATTTAATAATGCATAATTTTGTATATACGAGTATATATATTTTTGAATATCTTAGGTTTTACAACATTACTTTTTTTAGCATTTTTGTAGAATTTTTCTTCTTTGTTTTTGGTTTAAAGATATAAATTTACATCTAATGTTACACTTTTGAATCTAACTCCGTGGGGAGAGAACTTAAGCCAATACGAATATCTAAAAATGGCTGAAAATTCGGGAACTCGAATACGAATATTCGCACATCACTAATAAAATAATAATACATACATGCACACAGTTTAGGAATAAGCTTGGGAAGAATTTAAAAAAATTATTTTGCCAATATTAAGGGTACATGGGCACAACTATAAGTAAGTACATTCATATGCAAGCTTATTTTTCTTTTGTCTACGCACTGTGCTAGTCTAACAAATGAATTTAATATTTTTTTTTTAAATAAAAACTTTCTAAACTATTTAAAAATTATTATAACTTCTTGTTACGTTATTTTGGGGGGAGGGTAGTTTTGTTACGATCTGTTACTGTTTTCAGAGGGGGTAAAAAATCGGAGGGTGGGGGAGGGGGAACTGCGTTACGTAATATGTGAAATTCCCCTATAGACATTTCTTAATTAAAGTACAAGTACATATAAAGTGTGAAGTATGTTACTTATATTGAGCCCTATTTTCGGAAGCGACAAAAACTGAAGTTTTCCGGAGAAAGTTTTTTGTTATAATATTAAAATATGCCTATGCTTACGATACAATTTTGCAGCCTGTTTTTTATTTTTATTATCAACTTAACTCATTACTTGGTGATCAAAATCATCAGACTAATGGCTCTGAAACGTTTTGGTGTCTGGTGCGAAGTTTTTCCCCCTTTGGAAATTAATACTACGGAACTCCTTGTACATTTAAGATAGACTGTATGTATCTGTATTAACTGTGGTATAACGACATCAGCGTTTTGCTGCAAGTCCGGTCTGGTTAATTTAAAAGTTTCTAAGCCGCTTATCGCCCATATGAGTATCGATAATGTTCGACTTACCGCACACTTACAGGTGAAACAACAACAAAATATTAAAATTTGTTTTGAATGTAAGTGTGCGACAAGTCGAACGTTGTCGACATGGTGGGTTTGGTTCTTACTTACTTACTTACAACTTAAAGTCTCAGCATATACATAGTTTTAGAAGCAAAAGATGCAAAAGTGCAGGTTTCTTTCTAACCAAATATCTTTGATCCTGTACCAGTATCTCAGCCTTGCAAGCTAAAACTATCCAAACTTTTATCATCAAATAAATAATGTCACCCAGTGGAACCAGTCAATTTACGTGAAGTTCAGTCTTCAAAATACTTAAGTTCCTTCTTTGCACCCGACTAAAAAAATTATTTTTATAGAACTCCGTTGTCATTTACAAAACTTATATAAGAGAATTAAGATTTTAAAGCTTGTTTTCCTGATTTAACTTCTTCGCGTCCTTTTAAACCCAATTTTTGCTTCTTTTTTTTTGAGGTTCTGACAACACAATTCTTAAATTTTTATGCTTTGCCATTTTTGGTGTTCGAGTTCTATTCTACTCTAACTCTAAGAAAATTAATAACTTTTAAGTTAAATTTTTGAATTTCATAAAATTTATATTCAGGTCGCGTTCTATTTACAACTCTATCTAAATAGCTCCCACGATTCATAGCTGCTCGCTATGAAAATTCTCTTTAAATTCAAATCTTCTTAAAACTAAAAACCTTTAAACAGATTTCCGCTAAAAAAACATATAAATAAGACTGATACATTCCCAGAAACAAAAAAATACAAAATAAATAAGCGCTGATGGCAACAAAAATAAAAAAGCAACAACTTTCGATTGTAGGCCTTTTCAAACTGTATTGTTTTTTTTTTAATAAGAAAAAAAAACGAAGAAGAATCACTTAAGATTCTTTGTAAGCGTCGTAATTCAATTTTTGTACTTTTTTTAATTTTATTTCGTATATCTTTTTGTTAGCTAGACCTCAATTTCATTCCTTTTTTTTTTGTTGTTTTTGGTAGAGGTCTTAATAGTTCTGTACGCTTTTTTAATGTTTTCTTGTGTTGGATAAATAAGAAATTGGGTCACATGTTGGAAAAATCTTTTTACATTTTTGTGATCTTTTCTATTTTTTTTTTTTGGTTTTTTATACTTTTTAACATTTTGTTTTAGTTTTATACATCTTCCCTGCTGTTGCTGTTGGCTAGTTAATGGATTTTGCTTTAAAGTGAAGCTAGAATTTGTAAATGTATTTGAGATTGGTGAATAGAAATTTTTGTAATTTGGCTTAACGTTAGATTGTGTACCCTTATTGTTTTTTTTTAAGTTTTGGAATTTGTAGACTATTTTCACAGAAATATTATTTTTTTTTCTTGTTAAAAAGAAAGCATAAATGTTCTTAATTTGCTTAGAAAGATGTATAAAATTTCTTGACAAAAAGAATGTAAATAAATCTTTTTTGAAGTTTGAATGATGAAATTTTTGTATGCAATAAGAGAATGAAATGACTATTTAAAAGTTGAAGAGGACAAAGGTGGTATTTTTAAATTTAAATATTATTATCTTTACACTTGGCTGAGTTCTTAGCTAAGTCTAAGCATTTGACAATGACAATTTAATTTAAATATCGAATATTTTGAACTCAGCTCAAACGAAAAATAAGCGCGATAAAACTGTAAATTGTAGAAAATAACACGGAAAATTTAATTTTAATGAGACAAAGTTCTTTTTCTTTCGAAAGATCAAAACATTGCATCAACATTTGAAAATTATATCTCTCACAATGGCGAAGTGCATTCTCGACGTCAAGCTTTACAGCTTTTTCGAGCATTGTTGGTCGTATGTCTTGAATAACACAAATAATGTTGGCGTCCAGGGCGCCAATTGTGGGTTCACGTGGTCGCGCGTGCCGGGTACAAATTTGCTTTTTCAATTATAACTGCTTTTATATTTATATATATATAAATACATACATATAAATATTTAACGCTAAGTATTTAATGAATTAACATGAAGACATTTTGTTTGTTTTTGGTGAAACAACTTCTATATTCATTTCGTTTTTTCTTAAGAAACTCAGTAGACTTTAACTAAAAAATTCTTCAGGAAAGCTAAGAAACTTCATATGTTTAAAAGCCTCAAACGAAAACTTCGCAACAAACATATTTGCAAAAAGAAAAAGAAAGTGAAAGGTCATCCTTTAACAATGTGCTAAGTATAAGTTTTATTTCCTTTTGAACATGTAGCCTACATTTGGTAGTGGGCGAAAATTGTAAATTTTCAAAATAATTTGTTTTTATTTTACACCACTGGGTATAATTATTACCCTTATAGCAATAATTACATTGACAATAACCCAAATAATGGTGTATATGGTGAAAGATTGGGAACCTTCTACACAGATTTGAAGACAAAATTAATTTATTTGTGAATGCAATTAAAATATTATTTAAATACAAACATACATTTGTATCATAAGAAAATAAAATTAACTCAATTACTTCTAATTAAAATGATTCTGTTATTCACAATTTAGTTGTTAACAAAAAAGAATTATTTTTAATAAATTTGTTTTTCAAATTCTAATGTGTTTCTCTGTTTGTTTTTTTACAACTTTATTTTTTAGATTTCAAAGTTACTTCTAGACAACCCTGAAACGATTGTTTCCTTGTCTCCGAATAAAACTAAATTGCTTTTGGCACCAAAGACAAATTACCACGAGTCTTTGGAAAAATCTCATATGTATCATTTTTCAATCCGAAGTTTATGCCTTTGAGAGATGTGCACAATTAAATATTGATAGAAGCTACTAAATGAGGGAAATAGCCATCTACTCGGACAGTCAGGCTGCCATCAAAGAGCTCAGCTCATATGAGTTTACCTCTTAGTTAGCTTGGGAATGTCGTATTAAGCTAAATCAGCTAAGCGGCATGATTCCTGGACACGCCGGGTGGTAGGAAACGAAAATGCAGACAAAATTACCAAAAGGGGACGGTCGGACTAGAATCGTTTTGCGGACTGGACAAAATTCGGGAATATATATCGACGTAGATCGAGAGTACTAGGGAACATTTCTGGCTCAATCTTCCTGGGTTCAGGCATGCAAAGCTAATGATTGGAATGTATGACCCAAATCGTTTCATAGCTCTCATGTCCTTGAGTAAAAACAATCTAATAATTCTCACAGGCCATTGCAGACTGAGAAAACAGCTCAAGAGAATTGGCATTGAGAGTAACAGCTTGTGCAGGTTCTGTGATTACGACGATAAACTCCAGAGCATATTCTGAAGGACTGTGAAGCGTTATGCCACATAAGAAATAACCAATTGGGTATGCACCTATTGGAGGATTGGGAACTGCCAACACTAGACCCACTGTCCATCTTGAGATTCCTCAGGAGAGTAGGTCTAGATGAGCTCTAGCAATTGGCATGGGATATAATAGATCTACCTCGGTCGCAGTGTCCTGTATTTTCCGCTTAACTCAATTCATTCATTCATTCAAGCGCAGAATATTTGCTCCATAAAGTAAAGTGTTTATTAAAAAAAAAAAAATTGGTTCTCATATTTATCGTAATTGTATAAGGCATTCAATGAGTCTCTAATCCATCAGTTATTCTTTTGTTTCGCTTCTAACCAAAATTTTCAAAATTCAGAAATAAAGAATACTACAATTAAAAAGTGTGTGGTATAAATGAATTGAGTTTTTAATTCAACGATGATATTACTCGCACTTCTCATTTGTTTAAATAAAAGTTTAATATAATATCTCTGACTGTCCTAAGAAATTTTTGAGTACACGTCCCCTTATTATATGCTTTAATCTAATAGTTCCTAAAATAGCAAAATATTATTATTTATGAAAAAAAATAACAACAGCATGAAATATATAAAATCTACAAAGTTGTGTGAACCAGTGTTGCCAAAATAGCGATTAAATTTAACATATTCAGAGATCGTAAATTATGCGATTTTAGAAAAAGAATCCAATATTAATATAGTTTCTACTTATTGTAAACTCACATTTGAAAAATAATTGATTTTTATATCAAAAATGATTCATTCATACATTCAGCTGCATGCTCCAAAATTTTGTTCAGTCTCATTTTTTTAATTTTTAGCTTTTTAAAGAGATCCTGCTTCTTTCAAATTCAAAACTACCAATAAAGAACTAATTCTTCTTTTTAAGGAACGGCATTCTCATTACAGTACGTAAATAAACTGAAGAAAATTTTGGAATTGTATTTTATTTTAAATGTCTGATGCTATTTTTCTGCTACATTTTCAATGTTTTCTTTAAAAATTTTAACACCACACATATTTAACTCGTAAAAATAAAAATTCAAATACACTGTGCAACAATTTCGAAAGTTTTATAAAATTATTATGGATTCAAAAAAGAAAGGAATTGTGCGTTAGCGCTTTGAACATATCGGAATTTTTTTAAGGAGGTTTAAAGTGCCCACAGGTTTAACTGTTCATGCAGCATATTGGTATATGAAACTATGACTTATTTACATCTAAGGTAGAGGGTGTCTTCAGCAACTTCATAGAAAATATTCAGTTAAGTATTTTTGTGTGAAAAAAATTAAGTTTAATTAATCCTCATTTTGTTTTATACAAATATCTTGTTTACTCAGCTCTTGAGGGAAAAATAAAATTTATTTTTCCATTAAGTTGTGTGTAAATTGGAAACTTTAAACTCATTTTCTGGCGAACTATTTTTTTTTTTTGAGTTATAACTACGTGGCAATAAAGGAGCGATATGTATGTCAGAACACACCAAAGCCAAAAACTTAACACGAAAGCAAGAACCAACCAAACTCAAGTTTGCCCATTTTTATCATTACAAATTCCCTTGTGGGATAGTTAAAAATGAAGAACATTAACTAAAATTGTTTAATTGTTAAATTCTTGTAAAAAGAAAGAACAAATATATTGTTTGCAGAAGCAGCATAAAACACTGCTGAAATATTGTTGCCACATTGGACAGACTTTCAATATTTGAAGCCTTAAAACTTATTATATTTTTGTACGTAACTCTCAATAATATATTAAGTGTCTTTCGAAATACATATGAACTTTTTTAGTTTATTCCAAAAATCTTTTAGCTAAAATCTACTGATGACATTCCTAGGCAGAATAGAAATGCGTTAAGAGGTCGCATGCAGCAAGAAAACATAAGTTTCTAATACATTAAAGACTAACTGCCTTATTCGTAAAAAATAGTTTTGCTTATTAACAAATTTTGTATGAAAATCTCTTTTATAAACCTGTTATAAATCGCAAAATATTAATAAGGCCGTAAATGTTAAATAAATATATGTATTTCGGAATTCTTATATTAACAATTTTCTTTTCGAAATAAAAAATAAATTCAAGGAAAAATTGTACAAAAATTTCTAACCAAATATTAAACAAAAAAGTATTCATTCATTTGTGTTGAACTTTTTGTTTGACTTCATAGAAAACGGCAACACCGCATTGAATTCAATAATCAAAAGACTTAAAACACAAACTTGAAAACTTTATTTTTTTTTTGTTTTAGTTTTTTTTTGTTATTTGTATAGTTGTTAAGGCAACAAAAATTCAAGAAGCAGCAATGCCATAAAAAGAAAAATGAAAAGAAGAAGCAGAAAAACAAACGTTACTTGACTAAAACGAGTCATACCGAGAGATTGAGATGCTCGACCAAGACGATAGTGTGGCCACATAATGATAATAATGACGATGACGATGATGATTATCATCAACGTCTTAATGTTAATGATGATGATTAATATCAACATGTAAATAAAAGCAACTTTAAAAAAACAAAAAGAAACAAAAACTAAAACATTTTCACTTTTTAACAAAAAAAAGAAAAATATAAAAAAAATAAAAGAAGCAACAGAATATGTCTGCATGTTTGGATGTTTAAATGAAATGAGATTTTTTTGTTGAAGCACCCAAAAAAGAAATTTGGTTAATTCTCATTATAAAAATTAAGCCAAAAAAAAAAGGCAAATCATTACCTTTATTTGTGAAATAAATGACGGTAAAGAGAGAATGAAATCATTTTTACTAAAAAAAAGATGAAATAAGAAACTGAAGCACTAAGAATATGCAAATGAACGCATGTTACAAATATTTCCTGTACTAGAAAATATGTATCACTCAAAAAAAAAAAAAAGAACTGGGTCAGCAGGTCACGCAAAGTATGACATAAAACTTTATTAACAAAGCAAATGCTTTTAGAAACGTTTATTATAATTGCCACCCTTAATACATAAATTTAAGCAACGCAATATATTTGCTCAGTCTTTTGTCTCAACAATTTCGCTTACAGCCTTTTACAACTTATTCAAAAGATATTTAATAAGATCGCAAACATAAATAAACACGCTACTGAGAAAAAATTAGCAATCGGAATACATTCAGTTCGAATCAACATTTAACTATGGAGTTATTAGTTTTTGACTTGGAATTTATTATTAAAACGATGTATGTATGTTAGAAAAATTATTTTTATTAACTAGTTGTTTAGTCTTGCGAGTGTGATAATTTGCAATACATATATGTATACTGGGTGGTTTAAAAAAAAATGTTAGATTTTGTTAAGGACCAACCGAAATATATATTAAGCACCGTGAAAAAATGACGCATGATTTTTTTAAATTTTTTTTTTTAAGGTTTAAAAAGCTCGCTGCTCTTATAACTTTTTCCATGTGGTGTATATTAAAAAATTATAAATTTCATTCACACCATTATTGAATGAAGATTTGTCAAAAATATGTGTTAGAGTTTTTATGAGACTATTTATCGACTTTTTTAAATTTTTCTTCCGATTGTAATTTTAAATTAATTAGCAAGGTATAACACTGTGTGACAAACTTTGATGAAATCAAAATACCTGGACGTGTCTAGCATAAGAACAATATATATTTGAAATTTTCCAAACTACCCCATAATCTTGAGTTTCGGGTAAAAGCCCGGTTTTTCATACCCGTAGGCACTCATCAGGCTCTAACTAACTTAAATATCAACCGATTTTTAAAACGGATTTGAAAAGGAGAGACTAAAACCTTTCGAACCATATATATTTTCTTTCAGTAAATTTCAGATATATGTGTGTGTTTATTCAGTTTTTTTTTGTCACTTTTCTACTTTAGATTAGTTCTTATGGAGTTTTTTGTACCAGAACAATACTATTTATAATTTTTTTCATAAAACATAAGTGATTAAAATTTATTTGCAGGTTTATGTTAAAAAATTCCTCAGAAATTGACTGAGTTATTAAATATTTTATTAGGAGAGTTTTTGCTAAAAATGCTACCTGCATGTTGTTTTTTGAGTTCTATTTACGCGCTTTCTGTATATTTAAGAGTCCAGGATAATGAATTCTGGAATTTTGAATATCTCCGTTCTATATCCGTTTATAAATAAAAATCGGTTGATATTCAACTTAGTTAGAGGTTGATAAGTGCCTACGGGTACGAAAAACAGGATTTTTACCCGTAACTCAAGATTTTGGGAGTTTGGAAAATGTCAAATACAGATTGTTGTTATGCTAGACAATACTTACCAGAAAAATAGTAACACGTCCATGCATTGTGATTTCATTAAAATTACAATCGGAAGAAAAATTTAAAAAACTCGATAAATCGTTTTACAAAATATCTAACACACATTTTTTTACAAATCTTCATTCAATAAAGGGGTGAACGAAATTTATAATTTTTTAATATACACCACATGGAAAAAGTTATAAGGGCAGCAAGCTTTTTCAAAAACACCAAAGTTCGGAGGCTGGTAGCGACCCCTAAACCTTAATAAAAAAATATTGAAAAAAATCATGCGTCATTTTTTCACGGTGCTTAATATATATTTCGGTTGGCCCATAACATAATCCAATATATTTTTTTTAAGAAACACCCTAATCTTTACATTATGCATAATGAATAATTTCATCAACCAAAATAATGATCGATAATAAAAAATTTGTCTTACCAATTAAGGAATAATTTCTTAATCGGGCACATATTCAGTATTTTTAAATTTTGGTCTGAGAATTAAACATTTTATTAATTAATGTGATTTTCTAAAGAAAACAAGAAAAGTAAAATAAGACTTAGATGAAAACTGAAAGTGATCCAGACAAAGAAATTATTCCTTGATTAAAAATTTATTACAGTTCAATTAAGCTTCCTTATAAGAAAAGTATCAGTCAATTGACCGGTCATTTGATCGAAAGTCATGAAGGATATATTCATCATTGTGTAGAGCAAAGTTTCTATCATATTATTAAGGGCAAAATGAAAAATGTGATGTTGTTGCTCACTCTAACGACTACATAACATATAGATGCACTGCTCGCTCTACTTCGTTTTACTAATCAATGATAGCATAAATATTGGTCAACTTTGACTGATCATAATTGAGCAATCAAACATGATCGATATACTGACAATAAATATAATTTTTATTATTTTAATTATTTTTTTTATTACAAAGGTCACATAAAAATATAAAAGTAGACAAAATATTAAAAACGAAAGATATAATTCTGCAAAAACAGAATAACCTAGGCGGTATCTAGTCCTATTCACATTTTTCACCTCCAACGCATCTGGCTTTTTACAAATATCTAAAATTTTGAAACGAAATACAAAATGAAATTTTGTAAATTTCTTTTATTCAGTATTTTCACAGACAGAATGAATTCGACGAAGCAGGACGACCTGCTGTTCCGTTAGGATTAGTGTCTGCTAAATTCGGTATAGTTCAGTGACCGGTGACTATGCCTTCACCACTTTAACTTTCCTACAATAAATGATACAAAGAGACACTAATGCACATCAGAAAAAATACATGGTGTTGTTTTTTAATGAGTGCTGAAGACCGGACTCGAAGCCGGCATCTTCGGTTTTATATTCAACGTGCTAACTATTTCAGCCAACTACAGCCTCAAATGTATTCGATTAGCCGAATTAACTTATTTTATACTTAAACGACTTCCAAAAATTTAGGAGGGTATCAATTCGTCTATATTTTTTTATGTTCGTTACTTCACAACTCCGTAAATTTTAGACCGATTTTAACAACTATTTTTTTCTGCCAAAAATGGACAGGAATACGCTCATTAAATATTATTATTTGATTTTATGATATCTTACTTACCCGATTGAGCTCTCGTTATTTTTTGTTTTGTTTTATTTTATTATCTACACAACTTCACACAGAATTTCAAAATTTCTTCAAATCTCATATGATTATACCATTACATTTTTCTTC
This sequence comes from Nowickia ferox, assembly GCA_936439885.1. Taxonomy (NCBI): domain Eukaryota; kingdom Metazoa; phylum Arthropoda; class Insecta; order Diptera; family Tachinidae; genus Nowickia; species Nowickia ferox. The sequence goes on along the minus strand of OW387023.1, from coordinate 44,241,611 downwards.
CACAGATTTTACAATCAAGGGATGTATAACCCTTTCTCTGGAGAAAATAGGACACCATATCAAACTTTTATATTGTTAACAAATTAAAAAGTTATGAAATGTAAAAAATTTAAAATACTTTCTATACAAAGTAATTAAGGAAATTGTTCGAATATTCGAATATTCTACTAAAATGATTCGAATCATTTTTTATTCTAAATTGAAAAAGAGTTGTTCGAATATTCGAATAAATTTTGTTCGAACTGTTAACACTGTTAAATAGCAAGCGGAGCCACGCCCACTAAAATTTGATATTAAGTGTTTTCATGAGAATGTTAAAAAGTCTCGCAAACTGTGCAATTGTGCATTTTTACACTCTCATAAATAAAATGCCAAAAATTTTATAGAAATTTATTTACACAAACCTGTTAAAGGTGTCTTTACATGGTAATACAATGTATTACGACTTGTCCAAAAATGTATCGAGCAGTAGAGATTACGGATCGAAAATTTGACAAGCGGTCGGTAAATTTTTATTTTCTAAACCATTTTAGAAACTTAAGTATTCTCATCACACCAGTAAACATTGGCAGCACTGATGGTATATATTGAAGGTGTTCACACTTTTACAAAAACAACCAAACTCAACTCAGGAAATTTTCATGTTGTTATTGTAAATATTTTACGACTGCAACCATCAGATACTTAACTGGTACAGCAAAACAAAACGAACAATAAAAAAACTTTAAAAAAAATTATATTTTGTAGTAAATTTAAATTGAAATTATAAAATGTTTTCTTCAATATTCAGTTTCATTATTTCATTCATTTTGCAATTTTTGTTATTAACTCAGCAGTTTAATATCTTTGCTTGCATTTTACTTCATTTTACTTATAATATCAGTGTAAACATGAAAAATACATAAAACAGACTTTTGTTCCCTTTTTTAACATGGAGAGAATTTCATAATATTTTGATTCTACAAAGTCGTAATACTTTGTATTACCATGTAAAGACACCTTAAGTTTGCCCAGCAATTTTGACTCGTAAGCCTAAGCTGTGCAATTGTGCATTTTGTAAACAACAACTTCTTGCTTTTTTGGATTTCTTTAGGCATTTTTAGACACACACACACACTTTTTTATTTTTATAGATATGTTTTTAAATTAAAAATTGCTTGAAACTTCCTTATTTTATTTTTATTAAATGAACTTCTTGATGTTTGTTTCAAATTTACAAAACGGGCTTCATGCAACAAGTCTTGCAAAGTTTGCCCAATTGCACAAATGACAATTTTAAGAGTTCTCATGAAAACCCTTAATATTTTTAAACAAGGAATGATTTCTTAATCGGGCTCAAGTTCAGTATTTTTCAATTATTTTGATATAAATTAAATATTTTTATGTGATAATGATTTTCTAAATGAAGGCTGGTACTTCGTACACAATTTCGTGCGAAATGATGTCAAGCTACATGTAAAAGTATTTGGTATGAAATATTTGCGAAATAAACCTGCAAAAAATCTGGCATCATTTTAGTTTCAGCTGCGGAACAACATGAGCAGTACTTTTTTCGCACGGAATTTTAACAATGTTTCATGCTTTCAAGTAATAAAAGCAGCGAGTTGGGCTACATTTAGTACATCTCAAATTTTTCACGCGAAATAATCAATATTGCTGAAAAATTTTCACAACTTCAAACAGAGTACTGGGCTTAAGTCAAGTGGTGGCGTTGGCTGAAGTAGTTAGCACGTTGACAACGAAAACTAAGGTCCTAGGTTCGAGCCCGGTATCAGACAGTCATCAACAAACAACACCACGCATTTTTCTGATGTAAAGGGTGTTTTTTATTGAGGTATAGAACCATTTTGTCAGCTGTCAAGTGATTAATATTTAGTTTGGTTTGCCATTTCATCATGAACAGGTTGACAAAAGAACAACGCTTGCAAATCGTGCAAATTTATTTCGAAAATAATGGTTCAGTTCGCGAAGTTTACCGCAAGCTCCGTCCATTTTATGGTCGACATAATCGTCCATCAGAGCAATTAATTCGGTTAACCATGGATCGTTTTCGCACTACGTTTACTCTATGTGATAATACGCATCCGCTGAAGTCGCTCGTCTACGCCAACAAACCAGAAACGTTAGGGGACTTGGAAGCCAACATTCGTGGCGTTATTGCCAACATACGGCCCCATATGCTCGAAAAAGTGGTTGAGAATTGGACCTGTAGAATTGGCTTTATTCGAGCCAGCCGCGGCGGCCACATGCCCGAAATCATATTTAAACGTTAATGGCATAAAATTATCCTTCCAATAAAGCCAAATTGATGGACATTAAAACGATTTTCTTGTGTTTTATTTCAATTCGAAGTTCTATACCTCTAAAAAAACACCCTATACATTATTGTCCATTTGTATCAGTTGTTGTAGGAAAGTTCATGTGATGAAGGCATAGTCACGGGTCACCGAATTATACCGCCTTCAGCAGATAATAATCCTACACAGAGAAAACAGCACCTAATAAATACCTCATAAAATAGAACAAAATTCATAAGATATCTCTATGTTTTTTTTTCAATAAGGAAATCTTAATTTAATAAGGCAAACCTTTTTGAAAAAATCAAGAAGAAATCTTCTAGTTTTTGTTAGGTTATCTTATTGATTTTTTCGAAAAGGTTTTCTTCTTGTTTTTATAAAAAATAAAATTTTTTTATATCTTTATTCTTTGGACTTATGTATTTTCATTCAAATTCTATATCATATATGTATTTATGTAGTATATAAAGATGTTATTTATTTAAACAATACATACATAGACAAGTATTGAACCAGCAACCTTCTGACTGATAGACAAGCACTCTAACCAATATGCTAAAATAATAAGAAATTTATATCGAAAAATCTTCACTTCTCTCTGCTGGGATACCCCTTAACCTAAAAACGTTTCTTCTTGATTCTATTAGGCAGTTTTTCGCTGTGTAATGTAACATCAGAGCGCCCTCCTTCGCTTCAAAAATTTAATACGCCTTATTCAACACCAAAGGCGCTGCAACAGTGCATTATTAAAAAACGTGCAAAAAGCAGAGTTTTAAAAGAATGAAGCTTTCCTCTATCTCTTCCTTCACCACCTGTTTTCTTTATAACTATCCCTTTCCTAAAGAACGTAACACCTAGTAATAGTAGTAGGCATTCATTGCCTGAGTGTTACTTCTCTTTGAAAAAATAAAAAAATTAAACAAAAATACTGTAATAATATTGGTTTATAACATCAACTATTTAACATGAAATTTTAGTGAAATGGCATATAATAAATATATCCGTATTGCATGTGTCGAATCGAATATTCGTCTACGAGAATTTTGTCCTGGATTAAAGAAAATTTGTACACGTTCCCTTTAATTTGGTATAAAATTTTCGTAGGCGAATATTCAGCATAGGCAATACGTGGTAATATAAACAGTTTCAACCAATCAACCAAAGAAACTGTTGAAGCTAACTCAAAATACGCAAGCAAATCCCATCCTAATCCCCTTGCTCGTAATATCTCGAACTTTACTGGACACATCCGCTTAAAAAAGAGGGACACTAGGGCTCTAATACGCAATACTTCAGATAAAACTTCTTGAAAATAGTTTTGTACTTAATACGACTCTCATGTATTATTATTTACTATCACTAAGTTTATGTCCCACACTGGTTGGGCCTAATAATTATATTTAGACTTAAGGTTTGAATACTTATTGTTAGTTCATTTTTGAAGATACAATAAATAAATATACGTAAAAAATTTAAAAAAATAACTCATGTGAAGCACTTGAGAAAACTTAATCAAAAAGATTTTTGGGCTATAAATATTATACGATTAAATTATAAGTTAAAAATTACTTTATTTAATTTCAAGCAATTTTGTCAAAAAAAACTTCTATCAATCAATAAATATTTTTAAGATAGCCACTGTAACGTAGCATAATAAAATTGGAATGCAATGCAAGATTCTTTCTATCTATCGTAACTTTATCCGGACTTTCTCTAGGTTGGGAATCGAGTTCTTGGTAGAATGCATTTTTATCAGAATTTTTGGAGTCTTTTTTTCTGTTAATGTTCAATTAAATAAAAATTATAATTAAAATAAATATTAAAACTAAAATTAAAATTAAAATTATAATTGAAATTAAAATCAAAATTAAAATTAAAATTAAAATCAAAATTAAAATTAAAATTGAAATTAAAATTAAATTTAGAATTAACATTAAAATTAAAATTAAAATTAAAATTAAAATTAAAATTAAAATTAAAATTAAAATTAAAATTAAAATTAAAATTAAATTAAAATTAAAATTAAAATTATAATTAAAATTAAAATTAAAACTAAAATTAAAATTATAATTGAAATTAAAATCAAAATTAAAATTAAAATTAAAATCAAAATTAAAATTAAAATTGAAATTAAAATTAAAATTAAAATTAAAATTAACATTAAAATTAAAATTAAAATTAAAATTAAAATTAAAATTAAAATTAAAATTAAAATTAAAATTATAATTAAAATTAAAACTATAATTAAAATTAAAATTATAATTGAAATTAAAATCAAAATTAAAATTAAAATTAAAATTAAAATCAAAATTAAAATTAAAATTGAAATTAAAATTAAAATTAACATTAAAATTAAAATTAAAATTAAAATTATAATTAAAATTAAAACTATAATTAAAATTAAAATTATAATTGAAATTAAAATCAAAATTAAAATTAAAATTAAAATTAAAATCAAAATTAAAATTAAAATTGAAATTAAAATTAAAATTAAAATTTAAATTTAAATTAATATTAAAATTAAAATTAAAGTTAAAATTAAAATTAAAATTAATTTTTAGAGTGATATACATAAGTTCATTCTGAGTGAAGAACAGTAAATGATTAGTTTTACTTAGAAATGAATTTACCAATGGTAAATCAATAATTGTGTACAAAATATAATCATTTCTCATATTCCATTTCATTAAAAATTCATGTTAAACATGGGTTGTGATGAAGTGCGTGGTGGCACAGAAAAATTTCGGTATTTTTCCCAGCTAAAGTCTGGTTCAATTTTGCTTTTCTTTTTTTAGAAAATACCATCAATTAATAAACTATTACATTCGATAAAAATTGAAAACTTAAGACCGATAAATAAATTGTTCCTGAAGTTCAATTTTAAATTAACATTTTTTTTTTTTTTTTTTTTTTGCAATAAATATACATATTATTTCTTTATTGTATCTTCAAAATATGAACTAACAATAAGTATTCAAATCTTAAATCTAGATATAATTATTATGCCCGACTAGTGCCGAACATAAATTTAGTGGTAGCAATTAATAATACATAATTTTCATACTAATAATCAAAGTATTTTCAAGATTTTTCATCTAAAGCGATAAAGTGTCCCTCTTTTTTAAACGGATGTGTCCACTATAGTTTAAAATATTGCGAGCAAGTGGATTAGGATGGGACTCGAGTTTTGTTAAGTATTTCCCTGCGTTTTTAGCAATTTCTGCAGTCACTAGAGGCATATTTAAATCTCTTATTAAGCGCAAAATTTTGTTTTGTCTACGTTTGATCTTCTCCACATTAGAAGCTGAAGCAGTTCCCCATAGCTGAATTTCGTAGCACGATATTGGTTTCAAAAGCGACTTGTATAACAGAAGTTTACAATCTAAACTAAGGGTTCAATTTCTACCAATGAGCCAATGTATCTGAGCGAACTTAAGTTTCATCTGAGTCAGCTTTGCATCAATGTGATGTTTCCACGTCAGCCGTCGATACTAGATTCAGGTGCACTCATGAAGTTTCCTTCAGCTACAGTAAATTTCCGAGCAAAAATGTGACTCTCCAAAAGCTTCAGAATATTGACTGGCAGATATGTTTTCAGTTTTAAAATTAGGCATTCATGCCATACTTTATCAAAAGCCTGTGAAACGTCAATCAAAAGGGCAGAACAATATTTCCTTTCTTCAAATGTCCTTCTGATGAATTCTATCAATCTATGAGTTTGTTCAATTGTACTATGCTGATTTCTAAAACCAAATTGATGGTCTAGGATGCACCCACTATCAGTTAAGATTGGTGACAATCTCATCATAAGCAGCCTTTCAAAAACCTTTGAAATTATTGGCAAAAAACTTATCGGCCTATATGATTCAGCCTTGGTTGGATCCTTGCCTGGCTTTGGAATCATTTTAACTTTAGCAATTTTCCAGTTATGAGGATAATACTCCAGTCTTAAAATTGCATTAAAAATATATAGCAGGGTTCTAATTAAATTAACCTAAAAATTAAAATTAATGTCAACATTAAGTTTGGAAAACGAATTATTTCTTTTGAATAATTCAATATAAATCAGTATTTCGAAACAGTAAAAATTCTTACAAAATATCACCGAACCAAACGTAAACAATTAAAATAGTTAAACAACATTTTAAATATTATATGATGTTACTATTACCACAATAACCAGGCAGAAGTATTATGAAAAAAAACAAAACAGAATTAAATAAATATAATAAAATGTTTATAAGTATTCATAAATATGTGTGTATGTATAGAGAAATAAAATAAAAGGAAAAAGCAAAACTTTCACCCTGTAATTTTAAGCAACAGCGCAGCGCCAGTGCGCTCACTAAGTCACTGCAATACAACAAGCAGCCAACACTGTGCCACACAATGTTGGTTGAAGTGAACCGTAAGACTTGCTCGCTTGCTCTTGGTGATCATCATCATGACTTTCAACATCATGATCATCATTACACCAACTTTAGAGTTGAAAATATGAAAGAAAAAAACTTATTATAGAACTCCACCACTATCAGCTTGACTTCAAGCCACAAAATGTCTGCTACTATGAAATACTACAGCATTGAAACTTAAAAAACTGAATTTTATTGCACAGAAAGAAAGACGTTTCTTCTTTCATCTTTCATTTTCTTTAGCCATAAAACTTGGAGTCTTCAATTAAAAATAAAAAATTAAAAAAAGATAGTAAAAATTCACGTAAAGAAAATGCTCTTTTTTCAGAAAACTACAACAATATACATTCATGGTTTTTTTCTTGTGCAGAAAAATTAACAAAATCAACAAACCTTGGCTACAAAGTTTGAAGAAAAAACTACAACTTGCAACTAGGACTTTAAGAACGGCAGCTATTTGAAGAACTTCGATAAGATATAAAAATTTTAGATTTTTAAAATAGAAAAGATTAAAGTATTATCTTTTATATTAAAAATATATATATATACATATATAAACGTATAACAACAATTATGTTTTACAAATTTGCGGTTCTCTTTAAAAAAAAAGGCATAAGTGTTTTTCCTTTGTTAAAAAAAGAAAATCAGCAGCTATAAATCGGTACCTACTCGTACTAGACTTTGGCATTACACCAATACAACAACTAGGCATTCTCAAACACACATACACATATACATGGCTACACACACTTGCACATAAAACAATTTAATTTTTTATTTGTAGTTTTCTTCTTGCAGCCAAAATGATACTGCTGTTGATGTTTGAGAAAAAGAAAATCTTTGCTATTTTTTTCTCCACTAAAAACAAACACTATTAAAGCAACAATAACAACAAACACAACAACAACATCAAACGAACTTCTTATTTACAATAGAAAGTTTAAGGCAACATAATAAAAAAAAAACTTAAATAAATGATAAAATAAAACCAAAAGATATAAAAATGTACTAACAAAATTGATTGTTATATGAAGTGAAAGACTATTTGACTGACGGTAATGTGTAGAAATGTATAAAGATAAGAAATGTAATATAAAATATGTACATATCTACCACAAGACAGACATGCGTAAAGATACACTTTTACACATTTGCTTACTGTTTTGCGTTTAGTTGTGTTGTTGTTTTTTCTTTAACTTTTTTTAGAGGCCTATTTTTAATTTTTACCTTTACACGCTTTCAAACTACAACAAACAATACATAAAAGTAATTACAACAGCAACAATAAAAACAGTAGCAGTAATTAAAAGAGTGTCTAAAATATTTTCAAAGAAACTATGCGGGTTGTTCGTTCGTAGAGATAGAAAGATTTTTTTGATTAAACGTTCTATTTTATTTGCAAACGTCAAAAAAAAGGAAAAAACTTAAATAAGTTTCTTTAAATTTTAATCGTTAGCTTTGACAAAAGACACAAGTGGACAGTTAAAGCAGAAGAAATTTAGCAAAAAAAAAATAATAAAAAATAATATGAATGTTAAAGGTTGTGCTAAAAATGTTTCTTGGTACTTGCGAAGAAAAAACTTGAATAATTATTTCAGGTTTGTCCCTTAAATCTTTTGTTTTCATACACACAAAAGTTTTATCTCCATTCACTTCACAACTCCGTCATTTGTAATTCGATTGAAAAACTTGTTCTATCTGAAAGGTAACAACTGCATATAGGCCCATTGTAAAAAAAAAAGTGGTTGAGTCTAACGCCCACTAAAATTTATTATATAATTTTATGTTCTCCTACCCGGCTGATTTTATGAACATCGGCACACACCTTTGGCGTCTGGAAGTGGTCAGTGCCACACGCTTTAAAAATATTTATTAAATTTTGGAAACTTCTACTTAGTCAATTCTTACGACACTTGGAATACACCTTGTGCACTTTAAAATTCCTTTTATATTTCTTGTTACTTTTACCCAAAAGATTCCTAAAAAATTTGGCATACGCCTTAGACTTTGGAGGGACACAATGTTGTGCCTGATAACCACTATTCGTTCTGTATTACAAAAAATTGCTGAGCACAGGAGATTTTGCACATGCCGTTCACTAAACTCCAACTCAACCAACTGCTTGAACCTGGAGTATTAAGTGTTGCGAATAACTCAAATCAGTCATATCGACAACATGTTTAACAGCTTATCGTCAGTGGAACTAATTTTGAAGGATGGGTTGCACTCACTGGCATCGATAATAAGAAAAATAGTCGCCTTTTTGGAACAGAAAATCATTAACAAATATAAATTCATTAGCTAACAGTAACTCTTGGAACGGAATTTTAAAATTTATCTTAGAAAGAAGGCGATACTTCTATATTGGCAGATATTGGTTCATTATGTCTTACTGCGAAAAAGGTTCGGAAAGTTACTTTTCTCAATACGATGATATACAATGCCATACAACAAATTAATCACTCAGATCTGCAGATATGATCCCTCCGTAATTATTTTTGTGGGGTAATGTAAAAAATAAATAAATATAGAAAAGTCCTCAGACCATTAGCCGAGTCAAGGCAGATATTCGTATTGAAATCATCACTATGCTATCTGCGATGCTCGAAGAATTTATAAAAAATTCAGCAAAATTAGCACTGGCGGTCATTTGTTTTTTTTTTTTAGAAAATAGTCAAAATAAATTGAAAAAAAAAATTCAAGAGATTTATTATTCGACATATTGTCATAATTATATTATAAGTGAAATTTATTTGCTGGTGGTTAAGCGATGTCTATATGCATTTCATTGTTGCTTTAACAAATCGTCAGTAGACTTCAACCACACATTTTGCATAAGATAAGAGGTTTGTGACTGTTCAAAATGTGTGGTTGAAGTCTACTGACGATTTGTTAAAGCAACAATGAAATGCATATAGACATCGCTTAACCACCAGCAAATAAATTTCACTTGAAAAATAAAATAAAATTAAATTTATGAATATATAATACACATATGGAAATGGGGTTTTTTAGGAGGGCATTTACACGCGTAAAGTCTTTAGTTTTCTCTTCTCATAAAAAAACTCAACTTTACAAAGTAAACCTTGCACATGTAAATATCGTCTTTAAGTTACTCAATATACGTCCAATAATATAAAAGATTCTGAGTCCTCTGTTTTCATCGAGCATTGGGAAAGACTCTGCATGCAAAGTTCCTTGCTTTTAATAAGGGAATTTAAAATAAAAAATTGCTCGTTGCTGAGAAATAGTCCAAATACGCTTAGATCGTGTGTGTTAAAAAAATAACTAGAAAGGATTGGCAACAGCACAGATCACCCCAACATAAAGTAAGACTTAAAGAGTTGCTGACATCGGAAAAAACTGTACCTCTTAAAAACTATCTGGTAAATCACACTAAAATCCATATTTACACCAAACCCATGTACGGGTGTTGTTGATTTTCCGAGTGTAGTTTCTCTACACCCTCGACCCTTAAGGTTTAAGCTGCGTGAAGAAAGCTCCAGGTATTGATGGAATTTGTAACAACATGCTGATGAATTTGCCTCATATTGAAATTATAATCCTGCCATTTATTTTTAATGCCGTATTACAACTGGAGTATTATCCACACCACTGGAAGCTTGCCAAGATCAAAATGATCCGAAATTTGGGCAAAGATCTTACCAAGGCTGAATCATACAGGCCACTAAGTCTACTATCAACAACGTAAAACTTTTCGAAAAACTGCTCATGACAAAATTGTCTCCAATTCTAAATGGTAGTGACTATCAATTTGGTTTTAGAAGGCAGCAAAGCAGCATTAAACAAATTCATAGATTGGTTCAATTTATAAGAAGAACATTTGAAGAAAAGAAGTATTTGTTCTGCCCTGTTTATTGACTTTTCTCAGGCATTTAACAAAGTCTCGCATGAATTTTAAAATTGAAATCATATCTGCACAGAGAGAATACATTGGTTAAAAATCTTTTGGAGCAACAAATATTCAATTATGCATTCCAATATTCCATATTTGCTATCAATTATCAATCATTTGTACGATTATTTTGTATTTATAAACAAAAAACCATAATTACAATGTAAATAGAATTCCCACAATAGTTTTATTAGTAATAACAACTGATTCCGTTTATTTCTAATAATCATTTTAAAGTATTGGTAGACACACCTGAATTAAATTCAAGATAGAAAGTAACGCACCTGAATATTGGCTTTTGAAATGAAAAAAACTATTCGTGTAAACAATATTTAGTTTGAAAAAAAATTCTGTTATTGTAACTAACTAATCATTTGCGTTCATACTGAAATTCTATTGCAATAATAGAAAAGAAAATTAAATACTTTATTGATGTTCCTAACTGATTTTTTTGTTCTCAATACAAGAGGAAAAACATATTTTGTTGTCGCTATTGAATTTTTCATTAAGCCCCCCGTAGACGACATGTTTTTTACATCTGACTTGTCATATTTCCCAGTGTAAAACATGTACATATCGTGTGGTACCTTTAAAACATTGCTTCTGTAAAAGTCAGACGCAAAGTCTTCTGACAAAATTTCAATTAGAGCGTGTTCTATTTTCTTCTGACAAAATTTTTGACATCCGCTGTTTTTCTTAAGCAAAATATGTCGTCAAAAATCTATGCCGAGAGGAAACATTCAGCGGCGTTCCGATATTGACGGAAGCATTAGCCGCCTAAAGTTGATATATTACAACATTGATATATTTATGTTTTTTTTTTTTAACTATTATATAACAATCATGTACATGCAATAAAATTGCGTTCCATATTTATATCCTAACATGATTTCTTCGAATTTAAAGAAAATTTCTTTAAAATGAGTGAACTTTTTACGGCGTAAAGAAACATTTTTGTGCCGGCAACACTCCATTTTGAAACGGAGAACGACATAGGTTTGTGCAAAAATATTTAAATTTTTTATATTTGATTTTGCTTTAATTGCAGTTATAATGGAAATAATGCTGCACACTGCAATTGTATTATTTTCTGAATTCATTTTACAACCACTTTTAACAAAATATTTAATAAAGTTTGAGCACAGATCAGCTGTTGGATACAAATACGGACAATGTCAGACGTATTTGTACATGCACGTTTGTGACCAAATATTATAAACCTTCGGTAAAATACAATTTTTGACAGACATGCAGAATTACATCTGAGTTGAAAAGTTGACATGTCAGACGTAAAAAACATGTCGTGTACGACCTGCTTTACTTATGGAAAAATTTTAATGTTTTATAAACAAAAAATAAAAATCAGATAGAAATGTTACATATAAAATATATTTTGCAGAATAGTTACACAAAACCTCGACTTTACAAAAAAAAGGTAAGAACATTATTATACGAGTATATCGCAAAATATTTGAAGTGAAATTATTTGTGCAAATAATTTGTAGTTTCTTGATAAGGAAATGACTCTGTGTAATAGCAACGGATGTTACAATGCACCACGCGGATAAAAATTTTCACATTTCTAACATTAAGACTAATTTGCGATAAATATAATAATGTACTTAAATATATTTTCTATTCTGCAGAAATTGTTTTGATGTATGTATGAATGTATGTATGTATGTATATGAGCCGTGTCTACCAATGATTCCTTTAGGAAAACCAATTATATTGGTTGTATCAATTAATTATTTCTATAGTCACAACTAAATTTCGTTCTAAAAATTCACATATCGCTAACAAAAAATTGGTGCTTACAAAAGCTATATTCGTTCACTACAACAGAATTGTGTATTAGTTGTTGGAAGCGACAAAATTCGATTGGCTACAAATTCGGTTATTACAACAAATCGTTTTCTCTGTGTGCCAATTAATTTTCTATAGCTTTTAGAAAGTTACATTATTGCCCGGAAGTTCACTGTTGCGCAAGGAGACTTCATGAGTGTGCCCGAATGTACATATATCATCCGTTGTGCTACAGGGAAGCGTACTGGGGTCATTTTGTATTTGATTTATACTTGTGATATGCCTTTGAGCAGTAATATAATAGTATGCACATGCCCACGAGGCATCCCAATATCTTCAGGAACATATTACCCAGCTGGAACTATGGTTAAGCTTATGGAGAATTAAAGTAAACGAACAAATGTGTGTTCAGGTAACATTTACACTACGAAAAGATACTTGTTCCCCCATTAGAATCAACAATCAAACTGTTCCTCAACATTCACATGTGAAATACCTTGGTATACATACACCTTGATTGAGGGCTTATATGGAAATACCACATTGACTCTAAGCTAATGCAAATGAAACTAAAATTAACTCAGTTACATTGGCTGATTGGTAGAAATTCAACACTCAGTCTAGATTGTAAGCTTTTAATATACAAGTCGCTTTTGAAACCAATATGGTGCTACGGAATTCAAATATGGGACACTGCTTCAGCTTTAAATGTAGAGAAAATCCAACGAAGGCAAAACAAAATTTCCATGGTATATGAGAAACTCAAATATACATGGTGATTTAAATATGCCACAAGTAGCTGAAGAAATTGCAAAATACGCAGGAAAATATTTAATAAAACTCGAGTGACATCGTAATCCTCTTGCTCGTAATATATTGAATGTTACTGGACACATCCGCTTAAAAAAGACGGACACTAGGGCCCTAATAGCCAACACTCCAAACCAAACTTCTTGAAAATATTTTTGTGCTTAATATGACATTTATTTATTATTAATTACTATCATTAAGTTTATGCCCGACACTGGTTGGGCCTAATTATTATATCTTGATTTAAGATTTGAATACTTAGTGTTCGTTAATTTTTTTGAAATTACAATAAATAAATATAAAAATGTAAAAAAAATTAATTTCCTGCTACATAACAATGCTTGTGTAATGAAAACTTGTAGAAGATGAACTTAATCTAATAAAACTCAATTATTGTATACATCTGTCTGCAGTGCTTGAGGAACATAGTTCTGCAGCAAATTCTTTCCCTAGAATCTTATTATTTGATATTTTCTTCATATAGCTTCATGAAACATTTACTTTTAAGTGCACGTTTTTTCTTTGGCAGATCCAGATGCCAAGAAAATAGATATAATTTATTAGAAGATTATTTATTTAAAAACTTGAAAAAGTTACAAGAAATACCAACAAATCTAGTTTTTTTCTTACTCACTATGTGTTTCACTCTATATATTGAAGAAATTCATTGGAAAAAACTAGTGACTTACATCAGGTGGCCGCCCCTGGCGAAAAAGATGTCTCTACATATGTTACAAAGGCTCCTTGCACTATCCCTACGGATGCATTGGGGATGCTCCTGCATCTACTACTATTTGACCAAGTGGGAAAGAGATAGTAATAATCTCAGCAATTTAGGTCTTTGTATTGCAAAGAGACTTCCGGATCATTGCAGTCTCTTCCAGGCAGAGATCCTTGCTACAAAAGAAGTTGCAGATTGGTTGAAAGTAAATATCACTTCAACGACTTTGATTAACATAAACGCTTCTACGAACTACAACAGCCCTCGATTGCCGGTCATCTCTAAAGCAGATAGCAGAGCATTTTGATAATAGAATCATCTGGATCCCTGGTTATAGAGGCTTTCAGGGGAAATCTAGTGCTGATGAGCTTGCCAATACTAGAACAATCTTACAGATACTCTCTTGAAAACTCAGACTTAGGTGCAAGACAGAAGATGTTACAAATAGGAGGTACATCACGAGAAATTATTGAGTAATCACCAGGCAGTTATGGATTCATTTAAATAAGAAAATTACAGCTTTTTTGATTTTAAGAAGTATGAAACAAATCTCGATTCTACTGTCCATGCTATTCGGACACTCCCTCATTGGTAGGCATGCACAAAGGTTATGCGTCAAACACAATGATTTTTGCAGCAGCAGCCAAGATATCGACGAAGAGGAAAATGTATAACATTTTCTGTGTCCTAGACTTGCAAGAACAAAAATGCCGCTCTTGAGTTCTGACGTCGCCAGTGTTTAACTGCAACGTTGGATTCAACGGTGGGGACTCCGCATAAGTAGAATCTTCATGGTACCACAATGGACTACAACGATCTAAGTGAGTCCACAATTCTGACTGCCACCCTTACCTTACCTTACCTCATATTACTTTCAGAAACGAGGCATAAATGAAAAAATTGCGAAATATACTTCAGAGATTCATATTGCATTTCTATCTTTATACGAGTATTTATATATAACTAAGTCAATTCGGATAATTTTTTTCCAATTATTTGTTTAAGCTCGGAGAAGGTTCGTATGGGACAAAAACTTGGAAAAATATTAATCATTAAAAGAGATAATCTGGAAATTTAAAGCCAAGCTAAAAGGGGATAAAACAGTAGAATAAAAAAAGAACGAGGTACATTTCCAATTAAAAAAATCAATTAATTTTCTATGACTGGAGAACTAAAAAAGTGAGATTTTGTGAGGGTCACTTTTTATATAAAATGATAAGTCTGGCAAAATAACTGGTAGTGTGGGATAGTGTGAGAACTGCAAGGCTGCCTGAATCATTTTCTTTACGCAAACAATGTCTGTCTGCTTGCCGAAAACTTCTGAGATCGTACAAAAACTAATGAAATTTAACGCGGACAGCGGAATCTTCTGGTCTAAAGGTTAGCATCACAAAGATGCAACGTCACGTGAGTTATTTGTAATTGGCACAAACGAAATAGATGATTGTTATATAAGGAGCATTATATCCACAAGCGGAGGATATTATATATAGGTAATCATTCATTTGGGGGTCTAAGATCCATCTGGAATTTCTCTATCTTGGAATTTGGAAATTTCAATCTTCAATGGGAATATAAAATCCAGCCTTTTGTACGGCCGCCACTCGAGACATGCGAAAGCTGCAAATATTTCTGAACTGTTGCTTTTACAGAATACTATGTGTGTTCTGGCCGAGAACGATATCCAATCATACGCTCTGGAGAAAAACAGATGAAAGGCTCATGTCAATTAAAACAAAGAAGCGCAAATATCACTGGACTAGCAACACTCTTAAGAGTAGATCCCACTATCGGCACAAAGTGCCGATTTTCGTCAACTCACTGAAATAAAGCTGTAAGTATTCAGCTAAATTTTTTCAACTGATTGAAATATAAGAATATAATTGCCTCACACTGCGTTGGTAATAGAGCCATATATACTTATTCCGTAAACAATATCAACTCAAACAAAACGGATCAATCGATGACAACAATTGGAATGAAGAAAGAGGACGCTAACGGAACTGCACTGAAAACTTGAGTATATAAAGCAGAATCTACATCAACTCACACCACATACAGTGGACCAAACACAGAGAACGCTGATGATGAGTGTGTAGTGACCTTCGAAAACAGCCGGTTGTTCCGTTCTACTAAGTGTTTGTCAGAATATTTACAATTAACTTTGGTGTTACTTGTGCACTAATAATTATCACATGTAATTTGGCTTACAGAGGGATACGAACTTTAGCCTAATAAAATCATAAATATAGAAAAAAGAACACATTTTTAGGGGAAAATTATTCAAGATTGAGATTTGGGAAAAGGAAAACTATTTCGATAAAAAAAATTCACTATAGTAGTGATTATTGCAATAGTGAGACTTACGTCATTTATGTCATTTTAAAATTTTTGCTTAAATAACAATCGAAGGACCATATGATTTAAAGAAAGCTATTTGCTTTTTCCAAAACATTTGGCATGACGAAGTCTAAGTCATGCCAGATATTTCGCATTAAGAATTTCATAATGTTAATTAAAAATCTATTATAATTCGAAAATAGCTTGATAAGTTTATTACTTGGAGCAATTCCTACTTCACTTATCATTTTCTTCTATCCTACTGTTAGATTGGGCATATTTTTATGCAATGAAGGCTAGACACACTCTCAAAAAAGTTTTGAATTTTGCAGACAAGTTAAACATAAAATCGTGAATTGTTGTTAAGAGTTGCTTGAAATTCATTAGCAAATGCAATGATTTCTAGCAGGAACTTGAATGGTTTGTTTCTCCAAACTAAACGCTGCAGAGAAGTAAAAGGCAGTAAATTAATAAAGAAACTATATATTACAATTACTTATAAAATGCCATCTCACAAAGTATATAGATAATGCTTATGACGGAATTTAAAAAATTAAATTTAGTAGTTCTCTGCTGGTGTTGCCTCGATAACTAACTTTCCCTTCTTGGGCTTTATCAATTTATCATATTTGTAACAAAGTTTTACTTTCCCAATAAAACCATTTAAAAATTATCGTAGAAAAATCTATTTCGAAAAAATTACGTAAAACAATAAATTAAAAAAAAGTTTATTAAAAAATTTTTCAAATGAAATTTATATGTATGTATATTTTTCAGGTTTCTTTTTTAAGTCTTTTGATATGCAAAGAAAATGTCACACATCTATTTCGAGTTCGCAGCTTAAATCTTTAGTTAAGGCGATTGTTGTAACGTAACATTTTTCTTGTTTCGATATATTTTTAGCATTTAAATTATTATTATTTCGAAACTGAAACAATAACTTTGCTGCCCCCCTCCAAAAAAAAAAACTTAAGTTTCCTTTTTAAAGCAAAACCACGAAAAGCTTAGTTTACTACAATGTCATTAAAAATTTTAAATCTCTTTGCACAGAAAGAAGAAAGTTCAATTCTGATGATGAAATTACAAAAAAAAATTATACAAAATGACTAAACAGCCAACTAAACTAGAAAAATGAAATGAAATTATAATTTTATTTTAATCTCATGAAAAGTAAAACCATTTTTTTTTACTTTTGTCAAGTCAGTTGCTTCTTGACGTTGAAGAATACTCAGAAAGACAAGTTTTTGTTGTGTAGCTGTTTTTTGTTGTTCGTAAGTTAGTTTTGTTTAAATTATATAATTATTAACATTTATGTAAAGAAAAAAATTAAATTATTTAAAAAGTCATTAAGTTTTGGTAGAAAGGAAAAATAAAAACATAAACCTATACACACATACACACACACATACACATACACACATACACATGCATACATACACGCACTAATTTATCAAACTATTGAAGAAAGTGTTTGAAAGAAATGAGACTGAATTGAAACAAAGATTAAACAAAAGCTTAAGAAGTCGCTTGTCTTTTGTCCCTCACTTGCAACTGTTCGCTTGAGTGTGTGCTGAACTGTATGTTTTTCTTTGCGTTGGGAAAGCAATTTAAATTTACTTCCAGCACAAACTTGAAAATACAGTGAAAGCTTTAAAGCGAAACAATTTAATAGATAATGAGAATGCAGTGAGAATTGAAACTGGTGGAAGACACATTCACATTCTCAAAAAATTCACTTTAATGGTTTGTGGTGTGATGGTTGCAAAATAAATTAAATGAAACAAAATAATTACTGATGTTACAGGGTAGTCAAGAGTGAAGTCAACTTGCAAAAACAAAACGCCAATAAGAGAAATTTCAGAATTAAACGAAATCGTTGGCTAGAGCAACATCATTCTAGAAACTATTTCAGGTGTTTCTTTAAAAATTAACTCTCTTTTGTAAAAAAAACATAAGAAACCATCTGCCATCAAATCAAGGCATTAATACAAAAATTAAAATTAAAACTATTTAAGCAAAATATTAAAAATAAAAGTTCGAATCACTAAAATGCTCTTGAGCAAGATTTTTTTTTGAGCAAAAGTTTTTATCAAATAACTTACTTCTCCTCAAATATGTTTTTTTTTTAAAGAGATATACTCATTTTGGAAAAATTATTTAAAAAAGTAATTTTTATTAAATGTTCTTTTAGATCAAAAAGTTCCTTATCATCAAAAAATGTGTTTTTATCAGAACGATGCTTTTTAGCAATCATAATTATATTGATTTGTAATATTATATACAACATTTGTCATAAAAGGAACTACTTTTGAGCAACCAAAAATTTTTTTCAAAATAGTACCTTTTGCCAGAATGTACTTTTTAATATAAGGGCGCAATTTGTTAAAAATGTATTTCTTTTGAAAAAATTGGTTATTACCAAAGATTTATTTTTGTTCAAAGAAGTTCTTTAAAGGGTATGGAAGGTATGTTTTATCGATAAGCTACTTTTTATTTATAACAAAAACAAACTTTTTAAAAAAAATTATTTACTTTTTATCCGAAAAGGTACGATAATTTTTTCACAAAGGTGATCCTTGTCAACAAAGTACTTTTTATCAAAGAGGTACTTTGTATCAAATATAAAAATTTTTTTAAAAAAATGTACTTTTTTACAAGATATTTTTCTTTTTGTCAAAAAGTAATTTCTTTAGATAAATTTTTTAAAATTCAGCACGGTTCTTTTTAACACAAACGTAATTGTGGTGAGAGGTTCTTATCAAAAATACTGTTTGTAATGCTTTAATGACATAAAAACGGATGAGTTCTATAAAAATAAATTTCATTTAAAAATTCGCTTGTAAAACCATACAAGATAAATTAACGTAATTGATATCGGACTAAGTTTGAGAATATTTTCATAGTATTTGAATGGAATTGAATTTTTAAATTTCGTTCTGATTTCAAACTAAATTTTTTAAGAGAATATCTTGTAATTTGTTATGCATTAACTTATTTAATGTGAGTGATAACTTCCTTTGAAAAAATCTTTAATCTTAGTTTCTAAAAATTGTATTAGAAAGCACAAAAATTTCTTTCAAAGCCTTCTGTTTTGATCACAAGTCAAAGAAAAAACGCCAAACTGTTTTTGTTTTATTTTAAAAGAGAAAGAAAGCATTTCTCTCAACATCAACACCAGCAACAACAAAGAGATTCGTAATGGAAGCAGCAACAAACCAAAATATACAATAACGTGGTGTACGAGTATTCCAAAGCTTTGAGAAATAAAAGAAGTATTCACATACACACACACACGCACACACACTCGCACATACATGCACACATTCTTCTGATTGACTTCTTGCTACTTGTTGCTTTTGCTGTAAGTAAATGGATCTTTCTTGCAAGTTTCTTCTTTCATTTTAAGCTGGCATTTGTTTGGGGAGTTTGTGTGCTGTTGTTTTTGTAGTTTTTTTTTTGTTGCTGTTGTTCTTGTACAATGTAACCAAGCGAAAGCCTTCACACTGGTCTAGTCTGGTCTTGAAGAAACATTATGAAATTGGAATGAATTACAAACTAGTTGTTTGTGTGTGTGTGTGTGGTGCGCCTTGCTATCACATTGTGTGTTTGTAGAAATGTGTATCTTCGGGCTGAGCTTGTGGTAACTGAAAGTGTTCATCCAAGTTTAAATGTTGTCTTGTTGAGGATAAGCATGGTTTTCACTGTCGCACGCAAAACAGACGTACCACGAGTGTCGAGCCAAACGTTACGTTTAAATTTTGGTGTTCTCCAATAAACAAAATTCAGCACACAAAAGAAAAATACAAAAAAGAAATTTACAAATAATTTGAAAGACCAGAATTAAAAATAAACGCAAAAACAAATGCAAAAAAAGTTTAACTAAAAGTGAAATTTTTTACAACTCAAATATATAATACAATAAAACAAATGGAATATTTTCAATTGGATAAGATATGAATTGAAGTTTGACCGTAGAACCCACTGAAAAAATATATAAAAATCAGCAAAATGTGTGTGACTAATGATTTAAGAATTTTATGAAACCATTAAAAAAAAACATAAAAACAAAATTTATATAAAAAATTTTAATATTAAAAAAGAAATTTATACCCAACTAAAAGTAAAAGTGAAAGTGTTAAAGAAAACGTGTCGCAAACAGCAGCAGAATTTTTTATTACAATTTGAACTCAATTTGAATTACAATTCGAACAACAGCAGCAAATACAACTTCATTCACACCAGGATTAATCGCTTCATCTTTGAAAATTTTTTGGATTATTTCAGTTTTACTTTCGAAAAAAAATAAACAGTCACATCTATTTCTCTTACACAAACAATCTTTTTTATTTTCCTTTAAACATTTTATTCGTCTTCATCCAACCCTGATAAAACTTCTTTTTCCGGCTTGAGGAAAAGAAGTTTTAAACACCCAAAATCATCAACATTTTGCCTTTACATATGGATACTAAGTTTTCACCATCAACGATGGATATGGCGTCAGCCAATGACATTTTGGCACCCGGTAGTGTCAATGCCAATTGCCAATATTCAACAAGATATTGCTGTAAGTGAAACAAGTCTAGCTTTTTTTTAAGAGAAATACTAATTTAGAAAGAAATTTAAAACTTTAAAAATTTATTGAAAAGCAGCTGAAGTGAAACATGGAAAAAGTAACTGGAAAATATTAAAATATTAAGTTGAAAAATTAACCCAATTCTAATTTAGTTCCTTAATACGAACTGTTTTTAATAGTAAGTGTTTGCTGGCTAAAAAGCAGAAACAGTTAAAATAAAAGAACTCTAATGATATTGTTTACTACAAACTGGCGACTTTCTAGCACATATTGTCATAAAGCCTTTGGGCTTTCCAAGCCCAAAATTGTGTGAAATCAGAAGGCCAAGTGAACATGTGATGGTTTTTTAATTAAAAAATCGATGAAGGAAGTTATCATGAAGTTCTTATACAAACAAAAGCGGAACGGAATAACTAGCATTTTTCCAAGAGCGTTCTTGATTTACAAAAGACAATGAACACTTTCTTTGAATTAAAAAAAAACAATTCGTACTTCATAGTAAATAGATTGTTTTTCAATTACTCAATATTTAAAAACTGAAACTCAATATTTAAAAATTCATCTTATTTTCTTAAAAGTTTTCAAGATTCTATGAATTTTTAACTGTTACAGTCTATTCATGATCTTTATAACCACACCAACATTTTATATGAAAAATTGTATTTATTTTTTCATTTTATTTCATAGAATTTTCAAAAATTTAATTTTTTACTAAATTACCCAACAAACATTTAATATACATTATTTAATTTTCTTGGCTGAATACGCTTCGGAAGGCCCAGTATTTTTTTTTTTTTTATTATTTAAACCACTTCGGAAGCTTCAGTAATTTTTGTAAATTTATGCCAAACCAAGAAAATAATATAATTTTTTGTCGAAAACTTATAAAAAATCTACATTTCTACTTTTTGATTTTCCGGAGACATTGAAAAAATTATTTTCAACTTTGAAGACTAAAATATATTTGTTGGGTAGCTAAACCTTAAGATTGAAACATTTTAGTAATTTTATCAAAGTGTGTGGTTATATAGCGGTTCAAAAATAACTTTTATATATTCAGATTAGTTAATGTAGTATATTAATTTTCCCTAAGGTTTTTTCGCACATAAAATAGAATTATTACTTTTTTCAAAGATATGTTTGCTGGGAAATTTCTATCTTTAAAAAAGCTACATAACGTGGCTTAAAATTACTTTCTTATACATATGACGTATAAAATGAGGTTTCAGAATGCGAAGAAAATTTCATCTTCTTTTAAAAAAAATTTAAATTTACACAAACATATTTATTAATTTTTTTGTTTGCTGGGAATTATTAATATATTGTTGAAATAATATGATTGCATAAAATAAAACAAACTTTGTAATTTTTAAGCATACTCGTATGAAAATTATATCTTTCGTTTATGGAAAATTTCAGGTTAAAGTAGCTTTAAGCTTTTAAAAGCTTTTTACAATAAAAAATCTTGTCTATATAACATTTAGCTCTAGCACTTTCTTGAATAAAACTCTGCAGTAAAGAAATCGTTCAGATAGTATAAATTGGAACCTTGCTCTGCATTATTTGGGGAATCAGAAAGCTTTTTTTACAATAAATTAGTATGAAATAAAAATGCAGGTGGTATATTTTGGAAAGCTTTTTGCAAATAAGTTTCACTTTTACTTTTGTATTTATTTTTATTTTTTACTTTTTGATTTATAACCTCCAAGTAGCAGGAGTCTTAACTTCTCTAAGTGCAAATATTTCCACTTTGTTGTCAATACAATCTTTACAACAATATGGAAAATATTTATCTATTGTATTATTTTATTGCAATTAAAATTTTGCAGTATGGCGAAGGAACAAATTTGTTTTTTGAAAACTTCATACTAAGCGATCTTTTTGAATTTATTACTTAAAATTTTATTTTGTAAAATTTATAATGAGCGTTTCAGGAAAGATTTAGTTTTTCAGGCTGCCAGTTTCATGAGAAACCGGCTCACTTGGGTCTCTTAATGGATACCGTTGTGTTTTTAGACCAATTATGACCAAGCCATCTGCACAATGTGCGAGGTTTTACAAAAGAGCTTTATGCTTTCACAAAATCCAATCAGAACTCGACGACAACTGTGCTTTCTGCTTACTCAGCTCTCAAAGCTGCTTACCTCAACTGCAAATATCAGAGTAAGTTGTTTTAGCTGAGCAGAAAAATTAAATCAATACTTACAAATTTACAAATAATATAATCAACATTCAAGTATCTTTTCGAATACGGCTTTTAGAAGTTTATAATGGTTTTTCGGTTGGTAAGGCTAGTGCCCATGCATATACGAGTACAGCCGGATATGCTTAAGATCTATTGTGAATTGTATTATCTTAAAAAATCAAATGAAAAGTTCCATTGATTATTACCTTTGCCATACATCTCGAAAGATAAAAATTTTGATTTCTTCTAGTTTCCACCCCGTAGTATCTCAATCTGTGGCTTATTAGTTTCAGGCAACAGCACATTACAGTTCCTCATTTTTATCCCATATCGTGCAAATACCAGGGTCTCAGTCCACCTATCTGATGGCTCGTGCTATAAAAGAGCAGTTTAAGTGCCCTCTAGCCCGGTTGGCACCATATAGACTAGTATGGTCGTAGGATTGCGCACTCAATTCCTGCCAAGGACTCTGGGTGTTTCTAGATTAAAAAAAAATGTAATTTAAAAAAAACAATAAAACTTGTCAGGATCCTTAGAATATTTAATTCTGTTTTTGTTCCAATAAATTCCACTTTGGCGATGTGATTTATACAACTTCAAAAAGGAACATACGTCCATTCATATATTAATTTAATAAGATAATATGGAGTATGTATTTATATAATTTTTAATAAAATAGCATTTTGTATTTTCGTTAAAAAACAACTTATACTTTAGTCTTGATCTTGTTTGATTCTTTTCAAAAATTCCCTGGAATCGGGGTAATAAAATTTCATTCGGGAAAGACAAAAGTCCGGGATATTAGAAACCCTACTACTAAGCCTTTAAGCTCAAGAAATCACGTCCAGTACTGATAATTTTAGTTAAAACGGGAGATTTGTTCGAAAGATGTCGTTGACAAAAAATATCGAAAATATCGTTTTTTAAATAATCTTTAGACTGTAGCCTTGCGGGAAGTTTCAGGGATGACCTGCTAGCTCAACCCATTCCTCTTTTTTTTTTGACATTCTAAATATGAATTTTTAAAGCGAATTTGAAAATATAAGTTCCTTTAACTTCCATTGGATTCTTTAGCAAATTTGGGGTTTGGGGAAACGTCGGTTGCTAGCCCTTGTTCCCTAGATTAGTGATAGGGCTACTATCTTCGTGTCCAAACTCACGATGCAACCACGCTTCAGCACTAGATAATTAAAGCATGCTGAATTACATTGTTTGTTCTTTTTTAAAAAGTTTCTTGACCTTCAATATTTCTGTGGCAAAAAGAAAAAATTTTTTAAGTCGAGATAAGTTAGTTTTGAGTTAATAGCACCCCTGTTATCTACATATTCAAATGTATCCCTGGGGCAAAATAGCAACTATTTTTTGCGATTTTTCTGGGAGTTATAGCGCTGTAACTTCCCGCTTATCTTTTTTTTAATTTATAAAATGATATGGAATAATTAATTAAGATTTTAATTTGATATGTTGGAAATTAATGTGAAATTTTTCGAGTTTCACTTGAAGTGTAATGATGAGCTGTCTAAGTAGCAACGAAATGCATATGGGCGTGCTTAACCAACAACAAATAATTTGTTATTAGTTCATATTCATTTTGACATGCGTGAAATAAAATTGCAACATGTTTTAAAATAAGAACTTTTGTTTAAATTAAAAACAAATAGTTTTCAAGTTCCTCTAACGTTAATTTTCCGTTAATTAAAGTATACAAATTTAACCTTTGCAACAGAAAACAAGCAAAGAAAAACTTGCAACATGCAACATTGAAGCACTTTAAACTATCTATAAAAAAAAGACGCATAAATCTTTCACAAAAACAAAAAGAGAAAAAACAACACTGATAGTCAAAAATTCAAAACTTTATATGTAAAATGGATGAAGAGACACTTACAAATGTAAAATTCCGTAAAGAGTTTGAAAACTTTTTCACTGTAATACACAAGCATCAATTCAAGCATAAATTTGGCATGTTGTACTACCAAGATGGTTGGTATTACAAGTAACAGCGTCGTACACTTATGCTGCTGCAAAAGCAAAGTCTCACCACTCATTTGCCACATGTTGAAGTACGTACAACAAGTGGCTTGGAACAACATTTCTTTCTTATTATTATTAGTTTTTTTTTTCTTACAGCCAAGTTGAAGTGAATATAAAATCCGCAATTACTCGTATGAATTTGTTTTTTATTATTATTTTAGAAGGAAAGTTTTTGTTTTTAAGTCTCTTGACTTTTTGCATGAACATATTTAACATACGAGCCGTTTTACATCCAATTGCTGACTATTGATCGTAATTTTCCCTGTTTTCGGAACAGCGACATTTTTAATGCCGAGAAACAATTATTTGACTTGGAATCGAATTCCTTAAGTTTTGTAAAGTACGTATATGTATTTGAGGTACATGTTGGATTATTTGATTAAGGGCAATTGATTCTTGTTAAATCCATCTAAAATATATTCAAAATTAATGACGCCAAATGTATAAGCAGCTAATTAAAGGAAAGTTGGAAGGTTAAATGAGTTGAATTAGTTGTTCACTCTATGGTATAGAGGTATTGTTCTATAAGACGTTTAAATTTAAGGCGACTGAAGTAAAAAATTTAACGGGATAGTCTTGTTATTTTTTACATGATATAAAAATATTGCTGGGAAATCAAAATGTAGATCTAAAATAATAAGGAAGAAAATAACAAAAATTTAACATTTTAAAAACCCCCGATATGTCAAGAAAAGATGTGATTTCTTCTAAGCGGCTGAACCGATTTTCATTAAACATAGCTAAAGCACTCTAGATCAAATCACCTTTCAAACAGAAAAAACTAAATCAAAATCGTTCCATGCGTTTGGTCTGTACGTGGACTCGGACAGACACACTACAAACTTATAACACCCCTTTTTTTGGTCGGGGGTGAATGGAACAATAATGTTAACATCTTCCAAATATTTCAATTGCTAGACTTTTGATGATTATGATATGGTGTTGACTTCTAGTTCATCCTTAATGCTTCTTAGTGATGAACAAAGGATGTTAAGCACACAACTGGTACTAACGACGAAATTCGCCGAACATGAAGAATTTGTCGGTAAAACTTCGATGCTTAGACTCGTCGTAGTAAGCACAATACGACGAAAAAAATAACAGCTGTTAAGCTATGTACAGATGATTGTCAGATTTTAAAATATTGGAAAATCTGTTAATGTGCTGACAATGAACTGACAATCACAAATTGTCAGCATAAAGCAGATTGTCAGTTCATACATTTGTATCAAATTTGTCAGAAAATCTTACAATTTATTGCCAGACGATTGCATGATAGTAAATGCATCTGAAAATATGGTCAGCCAAAAAACTGTCAGGTCACAAATGCAAAATTTGTCGGAGCGTTGTAAGACTCAAAGCATTTGACAATTATCAATCGTTTTTGCTTGTGTTAAATATAAAAAGCGAAAAGATAAACTATTGTGGACCATAAAGCAGCAGCTGCAGTGATTTTGCCTGCATTTATTTTATTATATTTTTATACTCCAAGTGGAGGTGCATTATAGCATCACCCTTCCTAACCTAACCAATTGAAGGAATTGTCCGGCAATGATGCCATTATCAATAGTAAAATGTCTGTGTTCACATTATTGCCTGATATCTGGCAATTTGCTGGCAGTTGATAGTCTTATAATGGACTGGCAATGTTTATTTTTTTCTAAAAGCGTTGGTAGACAAAAGTTATCAGTTCACATGGTTGTATGACATCGTTAACACATTTTACTGACAATACTCTAAGGTCTGTCAATTGTCTGTTCATAACTTCATACAAGAGGAATTTAGGCGATCTCAACTGTTCAGGTAACTATTTTCACCGTTTGTAATTTGAATATCCACAAATTTTTCAGTAAATATTTTATTTTAATAAATAACAACTTTTAATGGCTTCATATTTCTACATATTGCCATCGGTATCGAGAGAATTTCTACACTAAGAGCAAAAATATAATGTATGAATGAAATTTTTTTCATCAGTTTATGGAAAGTTTGTGATCTTTGAAAATATTTAGACATTTTGAGCCAAAAGGTTTACAAAATATTTAGTTAATCTTGTATTAAGACCAGTGAAGTACATATTGTGACGTTTAAGCAGCGAGTTATTTAAATCAACTGTGAATTAAGACAGTTGTTGTGTAAAAGCTGTAATTAACAGTATTCTAATTTAATAAAAACCGTAAACAAGTGACGTTTATTTTATATGCAATTGCAAATTTTATTAAATAAGCATTTGAAATAGATGAAAATATAATATAATGATATTTGAGTAATTACACTGCACAATAAAATAAAGCTTTTTTTAAGAAGAGCAAGGATCTGAGAAAAACTTAGTTTGGCCGGGAAGACCAAAATTATTTACTACATCAATAAAAAGGCATTTTAAAACCTAACGACTAAACTAAGTATATGTATGTATGTCAATTCATATTTTATGGCGATAACTGTTTAACAGTAAGAAACATTCTTGAGTGACTATTATGAGCCCACATAACTATATCACAGTGACAAATTTGCAAGAGTGACAAAAATTTGATAATGACTCATTAGTTTATGTCAATATTGTTTGGCGAGAAGAATATCTGTTCATACCAGGCGGGCCAAAAGAACTCATCCGTTGTTTGTTGTTTGAAAAACTTTGACTCTTTTTTTTTTTTTGATTATGTTTACTTGAACCATTAGAATTTTATTGTTCAAGTGGAGAAGATAATATCGGTCAAATGCTATACGGGCTCGTTTTATGGCATTTTTCGTCACTTCGGCGAAAACTTCGGGCGACAGATTCTCGCACTCGCGTCGAATGTTGTTCCTGAGGGCTTCCAGGGTCTCGGGCTTGTTCACGTAACCACGGGACTTCAAAAAATCCCACACAAAAAGTCTGTCGCCAAAACGACAGATGAAGCGACCCGGGAACGCCACGACACGATTATTCCGCGTTCTTGGGGAGTGTATCGCTCCAAGGCTTCCTCGCTTGTATTCTACATCTGTATAGTTCAAAAATGTCAAAACAGGTTTGACATTGGCCGCCATTTGCAAAAATAAGAGGGTGATTTCTTTTGGCACACCTTGTATTAAAAATAAAATCACAAATACTAAAGTGCTCTTAAGCAATTTATGCTGAGTGTGTGCAAGCCAAGGAAGGCTGTATTTATAGTGAAGCCATTGCGTTTGTAAATGCTACAAGAAAACAAAATATTTGAACAAAAAGCAGTAACAATGCAAAAAAGAAATGTTGCTGCTGATGTTTAGCTTCTTCATGGCTTCATACTCGTACAATCAGACACTCACACTCATACACACACACACATTGAAAAACGCTTAGAAATGAAGGTATGTATGGATGTATGTAGCTGCAGCTCATTGCATTTGCAGCAAAATATTTCTTACTTGTTTCTGAACATCCAGCAGTCTTAGTCGCATTATTGCTTTTGTAAGTAAATGTATAGAAAATTTACAATATTTTTTTCCTGTAATACAAACAGATACACAGATTGCTAAGGTTTTTGTATTTCTATTATTTTATGCATGTATTTTATTTCTTTTCTTTACAAAAGAAAAAAAAACAAAGAAAGAAAGAAAGAAAGAAAAATACTTTTGCTAAACGTACGTACGG
This sequence comes from Nowickia ferox, assembly GCA_936439885.1. NCBI lineage: Eukaryota > Metazoa > Arthropoda > Insecta > Diptera > Tachinidae > Nowickia > Nowickia ferox. Next base: position 44,212,907 of record OW387023.1, on the reverse strand, counting down.
CATGAAGAATATTAATGGGTGAAAGTTGTTGCTTACGAGCGTTCCGTATCACATGTACAGTAGACTGTTTGATGGTGTGTGTGTGGTGTGTGTGTGTGTGTGTGTGTACATGTTGGTGTGCAAGTATTTGTAGTTTTAACTATCAAATAAAAATACATAATGTACTCGTACTCTAGTAAAGCAAACATTTCTTATTTTTAAAGTTTTTTTCTTTTGCCATTTGAAACGTTCACCAGATACTTTTGAGCAGAGGGTTTTTTCTTTAGTTTTCAAATCCCTTTTCTAACTTCAAATTTAACTTCTTGTTTGCAATTCATTTTTATTTTTGTTTTATTTTATTTTATTTTGTCTGACTTTCGGTGTGGGAGTTTTTTTTTAATCTAGTTGGTTTTTATTTTTTTATAGAAGTTGACATCCTGTTGCATACACTTTCTTCTTGCCAGCATTTGGTTTTTTTTACTTTTTCTTTCTTATTGCAACAACATGGATGGATGGCATGGCTTTTGCTTTATTTATTTTTCCAATAAAAATTTATCTTCTGCTGCTTTGACCTAGAAAATCAACTGAGAGTGGTATGTAAATGTTAAAGGCTCTTTTAGCAATGGGAATTTTCCTTAAAGAATTTTTATGTTAAACGAAAATATGGGACGCAGTAAAATGATTTTATTTAAAAACGTAAAACAGTAGGCTACTAATTAAAAGAAATTTTGCATGCATTTTACGGTGAGAGAAATTTCTGTGTTATTTTAGCAAATGTTTGAAAAAAAAGGTATTAATTATGAATTCGCAGAAGAAAATTTTTTTCCACAAAAAAATCTATTAAATTTTTAGTTTCTTGAAAGATCATAAAGAAGAAAGTAAATTTTGTATAGATTTTATTTTCGCAATTTATTTGCAATAACTTGCAAATTATTGTGTTAATTGTTTATTTAGCCAAAGCAAAAAATTAATATTTATCTTTCAGAGGTGTTACAAATAAATTGTTAAAAAAAATAATGATAATAGAAGTGAATTGAGAGTAGAAGCTATGAAAAGTTAATTAAAAAAGATTGAGACCTCAAAAAAGTTTAGATATTTTGTATAGTGGGGAAACTTTTGAGACTTTTAAAAAAGATTTGATATCCAAGCCACTACAAAATATAAATAATCGGCCTGACTCACGATGTCGACAAGAAATTTTCTTTCGCTTATTTATATTGAAAACAAAAACAAAATAAGAAAATTTGTTTTTGTTTTTGTTTTCAATTTAAATAAGCGAAAGAAAATTTCTTGCCGGCATCGTGAGCCAGGCAGAATGTTTTCCTTGTGCTTTTTTTATGAGAATAGGAGAAATCTGTTTCAATTGAGACTTTGAAGACTTTTTATCCTTAGAGAAAAATATATTTTTCTATGACTTAAATCTTTAAAAATAAAATATATTTCCTTGTACTACTTAAGTAAATTATGCAAATAAAATTCTATATAAACAAACATCTACCTTCTGGCTGAGTTCTCTAAAATTTGTCTAAAATCTTTAAAATTCGGTTGTTTAAATTAAAATATAGCCGAGATTTTTTGTATTCTTGATATTAATAAAACTAATTTGTAAATGATTCAAGACTTGGGTCATTCAAGCGATGATTTTAGAAAAATGGATCATATCACAGGTTTATGCTTAAATCAGCGACTGAACGAGTCTAGATGATTCCTATTTCGAAATGTGCTTCATTTTATATTATCTGATTTCAAAATGTACCAGTTTATTTCTAAACTTTTATATATTGAACGTTACTCAAGCTCCTTTTCATCATTTATAATGTATGTTTAATCACTCTTTAATATATAGTATATTGCATATTTTGTAATTTTAAGCAATTTACCTGCAATAATTTTGTCCCAAGATAACGTTCAGCACAAAAATCATGTTCAATACTATAACTGCAAGCCATAACTTAATAAATCATTCTCTCTGGTATTTCCGAAATGTATGTTTTGCACAATAATACAAATCAATTCATAAGCCAAACAAAAAACATTTTACAAAATAACTTGTTTTTTTTGAGAAATTTATTTCGAAATTTATTTATCAAATACAACTTTAAACGATACAATAAGGATTTTGAATCGAGGTAATCAATAAAATATAAAGGGCTCTTATGATCAAAATAGTTTTCATTTGAGGATTTTAAAAAACTTTGAAAAAAATTCAAAATTTAAAATTTTTTCCAAATTTTTAGGGCCATTTTCACAACCTTCCGTTAGTTAAAGGTAGGGTTTTGTCTCTCCGATAAATAGCTTGACATTATTACATTACATTTTCAATAATAATAATAAAAAAAAGAAGGTTTTATAATACAAAACCATTTATCGGGCAGACAAAACTCTATCTTTAACTAACGGAAGGTTTGAAAATGGCCCTTACAATTTTTTGCTGTTCCAACCAATTTTTTGACATTTTGGAGACTTTTTTATTTTATTTTTTTACATCCGTAGTCTAATTATAAATTATTGTTATAATATTTAAACAATTTGCTTTTATTAAAATTTATAATGTTTGGACTTTTGGAGCTGTGGAAGGCCATTTAAAAAGCTTTGGAGACTTTCGCACAAGAACATTTTTATTGTAAAAAGAAACTAATATGATGATGGAGCAGTCATGAAAATGTTTGAAAAAATTATTATTGTTGAACAGTATTGAAAATTATGTGAAAAATATTGGATTTTTTTAAATGAGGTTTTGAGGTTTTAGAAATATAAAAAAAATACTGCTTTATCTATAAAAATTAATAAACAAATTTCCATAAAAATTTTTTGCTATTAAGTCCTAATATTTTTTTCAGCCTTATTTATTTAAATTATTAAGGCTTTATAAAGGGTTCATAAAATAGATTTTCATAAAAAGATTTTCTTATTAAGCCCTTATAAAGCCTTAATAATTTTTATAAATAAGGCGTTTTATAAATAAGGCAGGTAAGATTTAAGAAAATATAAATAGCATTTTTGCCAAAATTGATTCCGTAGCTCATTTTTGATACAAAAGCATGATCCAATTCATGCAATTTAAATGAGTTTGATCATCAGTTTTTAGCTCTACAAGATGTATTGTATAACACGATCTTTGAAGGATAATTCGCATCCACATTGCTCCAAATCAACTTATTGATCACAATGACTCGGCGGTTGCGATTGCCGTATTTCACTCAGCGACATTCGGTTGAAACCATACCTCTTGCGAATCAATGTCATCCATATTCTCCAATAACAAATCATTGATCATCTTGCAGTAGTAATTTACATTGAAAGTAACGCTGGCACCGACTACCACAGCGTGTAAGTCGCACCAAAGGGTGCATTTTTTTAATGTAGTGAATTTGATAAATTTGCGGCGAACACATTCCCTCGACGTGTTGATATTATTGCATCATTTAAGGAATATGTGGTATGGACGATTATGTGCGCCGTAAAAAACACTGTGCTCGAATCGGAATTTTGTTTGTAACAAGCTCCGGACCCGATGGCTGAACCTAATTCGAGTACGCTGAATATAATGGTACTAACAATTTTTTGAACTAGCGCAGTGTTATTGATTTTCAACCCAACCCTGGATAATTTTATAGTTCTTTTCAATCGTCAGTCTATTCATGATGCTTTGCCAGTATGACATTTCGTTTGATAGTTAACATGTTGTAAGTTCTATCAAGGTTAAAAAAGCACCCTTTAAAATAAAACTAAAACAAATTGGGGACCTTTTTAGCTCTTTGAAACAACAGATAAATTAAAAAAATCAAGAAAAAGTAACAAACAGCTGACTTTTGTAGTACGATACATCGCAATAGAACTTTACTCGCATCTTCATTGTGCTTGTTTAAATATTACCTTTATATATACAATAACTTCAATGGAATAGATTAGAATACTTTAAGTATATGCCAAAGTCCTGTATATTATCCGAAAACGTGCTCAATCACAACCCTAAACTAAGATATAACAAAATAAGTGGAAATACCTCCTGCGTATAAATCTTTTATATTCCTTGAAAATAAATATAAATTTATCAGCACACATCAATCTTAACCTTAGCAACACAAATATACTCTTAACTGTTTAAGTACTTAATGAAAATGTTTGAAATTTTCTTTTGTTTAGTTTTCTATTTAATCTAGCAAAAAAATTTAGAGTCTTTCTTTAAAGCAGAGTGTGATATGAAAGAGTCTTACTTGATAGTAAGGTGTGATATGAAAAGGTGTTGGTGTAAATTGAAATGAAAACAAAAATCTTTTAGTTAATAAAAAAAATTTATCTTTTTTTCTTGTAGGTTTTGTTGTTGAACATATTTTTTTCTCATTTCATACTTTTTTTTATTGTGTAAAGTGAAAGTTTTTTGTTGTGTGCTTAACACTGGTTTCTTGTTTTTGCTGTTGTTGTTGTTGTTGTTGCTGCTGTAGTAGTTTATAGTGCATTTTAAAACACTCACACACACACTCATACACACACACACACGCTATTGAAATAAGCAGCCATCAAGCGATGATAAGAATTTTAATTTCGCTTCGTTTCAAGTTTGTTTCTTAAGTCTTACGTTTATGTAAAGTTTTTTGAGCGTATTTGTGTTTGTGAGATTGTGTAAATTATATATATATATGTATGTATATATGTATGTGGTTTACCTAAGTTTTAAATCCCAAAGATTGTAAAAAATGCGTTGGTTGTTTGTTTTTTTTTTTGTTTGAACAATTTTACTTTTTCTTAACCGTTGTTTCTTTTTTTGATTTTGTTTAAAGCTTTTTCTAAAAAAAAAAATATTTTATTTTTAGCTTATTTTATTATTTGTTATGCTTGCCTTAATCACTTTAGTTTTGTTGGGTTTGCTTAATTTACTATAGAAAATAAAAGTGAATTGTTAATTTAGAGTTTTTGGCTGTTGCTCTTTTTTTTTTTTTTTTTTTACTTTCTTGTTTTATATACAAAATAATACATAGAAAAGAGAAATTTATTTTTCTTTGAACATTTAATTACTTTAATTTTTTTTCTTCCACTTAATGGATTCTTAAGCTTGTTTTAACCATTTAATATTTATTTTTCTGTTAATAATGTTACATAAATTCGTAAATGAAGAAACATTTTCCTTTATATTTGTTTACTTTTAATTGAGCACGTTAATTAAAACTAAAAGTTAAATGAAATTATTTGTAACATTTAAATATATGCCTTGTCGAAGAAAATCAAAGTAATTATTTTAGCAATCAGTAATTTACTATGGATAAATTTGTTTTAAATACCTAAAAAGTTTATAGAAATCTAAAAATTTTATTACCAAAATAAAATTATTGGGTAAAAGTGAGACCTGCAAATTGCTTATAAAAATATTGAAATATTTATCTTAATATTATTTTAAAGATTGAAGCAATTAATTTTAATGATTGTCTTTAAAACTTAAAACAATCAAATTTTAAATTTAATCATACAGTCATTAATTGGGTAACCAAAATGGGGAAGGCAATTAATAAATTACTCAAATAACAATTTAATATTTAAATGTATACTTCTCGTATGTTTATTGCTTTAATGGTGGCTTAGATCAATGAATACGGACGAAGCGTGCAGAGGCCTAGGCAAAAACAAATTTTTATTATTATAATGCAGTTTAATTTCCCAGCAGTAATCAATTTATGTCATCTCTTTCATTTCCAACAGGATCTTGATTATTTATGCTAAATAAAACATAAACTGAATAAGTTAAACAATAATTTGGGATTATTAGTGCGTTAACAAATCTTAAACTTAAATTGTAACAGTTTCCAAAAAATATAAAGCAATTGAGCGTTATTAGCTCCCGTTCATTTGCTTACCACCAGCTAATATGTTTATATTATATTATTATATTGTTTTGTTGTTATTTTGTTTTATTTTCTTATATTATGTAAATACATATGGTATAATATGTTGTCATTAATTAATTAAATTGTACTAACAACAAAATTTTTATCACAACTTCTTCTGTATACATTTTTCATCCCATGAACTTAATATAAATTGATTATTGATAAATTTTTCCTAAAAGCACACTTCAATAACTCATTAATTTTTTATAAAATTTTAATGAAAAATTTTTTTATAAAAGAAACTTTTTTCCGTACTTTATATAACGAATATTTTCTTACAAAGAGGTTTTTCGTTTAATACATTCGCTAGTAAAATTTCGCTATACAGAAACTTTCTCTATAAGATAATAAATCGATGTTTATCTTACTTTTTTGTTAAAGAAAACTCGTTAATGCTTTTTTCTTAAATGTGTATTTTTAATAAATAAAGCATTTTGTTAGCAAGAAATATTGACAAATTTATTTTATTAGTTTATCTTGTGTTTTTACTCGAAAAATTTAGCCATCGATAAATTACGATCGGCGAAGTAAAATAAGCAATAAAATGGCTACTACAGCTTCAAAAATTTAATAAGCCTCATTGACACCAGAGGCGCTGCAATACTGCATTATTAAAAACATGCAAAAAAGCTTTCCTCTATCTCTTCCTTCAGTAGTCATTCATTGGGATGCGTGTTACTTCTTAAAAAAAAAAAAAAATAAACTTGCTGTAAAAAATTTTGTTTGTTAGAAATGAAATGATTTTTATTAATTTTATTGTTGATATTTTCATGCCTTATTATCTTTTAATTATTTTGAATGCTAATTTCTTACAGTTTTTCTTCATACGTGTTTTATATTAAAACAAATTTTACGATACATACATTTAACTTTTATCGATAGCAAAAAAAAACTATCGCTGAATTTTCTAAAAATCGATAAGTATGTATTTTTAAATTTTCAAATTTTAAAATCTGCCATAAGATTGTTTAAAATATATTTGTTCTGCCCAAAAATTTAGAGATTTAATGTTTCTACAAATTAAATTTAAAATGGATGAGTTCAATGTAAATTTTTTTAAGAAAACTTTCACTGCCATTAACTAACTTTGCAGTTTAATTTGTATTCCCGTCAAGTCTTCTGAATTGAATTTTAATTTAAATGAATTGATTTATCTATCAAATTAGTTTTGAAAATAGTTCGTTGATTTTTTATTGATTACTATGCAGCAGGTAGATATTTAAGGTATTTAAAGCAATAAATGTTCGCTAAGGCTTCGTAAAAATATCCCGATAGACAAGAATTTTTTCCGTATTTCCTACATTCAAAAAAAAACCTTAATTCTTAATTTACGTGCAAAAACGTCATCGTATCAAGGAATTAGCATGGGTTAAATTTATTAATTTTAGTAGAGATCAAAGTATTTAAATTCTCGCACAAACACATGATATCCAATGATAAGCTAATGTAAAAATCATGCATGTTTCGCCTAAATCAAACCAGTTCGTCATCACTTTAACCCATGATTCAACACATGATTTTTCATTTTTTTTTTACTGGGATGTTCAAATTTTGGTTTAAGCAAAATATAGAAACTGTATGAAAAATTCTAGCTCATACAATTAATATAAAGTAACATTTATAACAAAATTGTAAAGAGAAGATTTCTGTTCCAATATAGAAATTTTAGTAAAAAAATTTGCTGAATCAGACAATTTGTTGATTGAAAAAATTAGAGTTTTTTTTCTTCAAACAAATTATTAGTAAATTTTGGATTTGAATTAACAAATTTCTTTGTAGGACCTGAATTGAACAAATTTATATTTGATTCAGAGAATTTTGTGTTTGAATTGGAAAATGAGTTTTTTCTGTGCAAGTGAAAATCGCCCAAAAATGCAAAATGTAGAATTGCCCAAAAAATTGTTGTAAAACAAATTGGGTAATTAATTGTTCATCGGCTTTGGGCGACTCAACATTTTTAGTTACTTACGTATTTTTTCCTAATGAATAATTGCCAAAATTCCTTAAAATGTTATAAAACCCAAAAACCTCGGGCGATTATTAATTTTACACTTTTGCGTTATTTTTCACTTTTTTTGGGCGATAATTCGTACAACCAAATGTTTCTATTCGTCAGACTTCTATATAAGCTTTTTGTTGTCCAAGTGTGTGTATGCGATTAGTGCAGACTTGATTAATGTGTTTTGTTATCGAAAAATTTTCCAAAGAAATTGTTTGTTATTGACTTCAAATAAAATTCTTTCAGATAATTTCGTTATTGGGTAGAGTTTACATAAAAATATTTCGCAATCACGATCGATAAATAATGTTATTATTTGCCTTTGGTTATAGATATTTTTCTATTAAAACTCTTGCTAAAAAGGTACAATTCTTCTTAAGAAAATATTTAATTTTGATAAAACATCTGTAAGTTAAACATTTATCAGTTGTATAAATTGCAAATAGAAAATTTCTTTGATCAGTTAAATACTTTTAATAAGTTATTGAGATTGATAAGTTTACATCAGAAATATTTCGGAATCTATCGGCAAAGATGAGATTTTTCAAATACATTTTTTTAATTTATTTATAAATTTAATATGATTATTACAATTTAAAAAAATATCTTGAAAACTTTAAGCTGAATTTAGATTTTTGTTAAGGAATGAGTCCATACAGTATACGAAATACAGTACGAGCTCGATGTGCGCAACCGAAAGGAAATCGAGGTTGTTGCTTTCCCCGAAAAGTTGCAATAATCGACCACTAAAAACGTCATAGAAACCAAACTATCGGCCCTGTTCTGTAAACCGATCGATTTGAAATCGCACGATTTTAGAAAACTAACTCCGACAATAGAAATATTTTTTAGATTTTTCAAATTTTTTTATTCTATAGATTCTCAAATATCATATCAGAAAGAAAATTATCGTATATGATTTTAAACACGTCTAGAGAACAATTATTAATTTACAGAATTTAACATAAAATAATTGATTTTTATTACTTCAACATAATAGATTCATATCTGTGGTGAAAAAAGTTATACAGTAATATTTTGTGCATGTTAGCATTGGCGTGCAGCGGATGGATTCTTTTGTGAAACTGAAAGTACTTGTTAAAACTACATTTTAAATTCAGTAAATTCAGAGAAAAAAGCTTTTTAAATTTACTAAAAGAGAAAAAGTTGCACTTATAAAGACTGTACTGTAAAAAACTACCTGTTGCGCTAATCGGGGTATTGCAATAATCAGTGGTTGCGCAAATTGAGCTCGTGCTGTATATATTTATTGTTGCAATTTAATAACACAATCAAAGTGAAACACTTCAACATTTCGTATATTGTCAGTAATTTAACTGCATTGTTATCTTATTGTTCTTGTTAAACTTTTCACTGCTTCAAATAACAATTTTGCGTCTTTACCTGCTAAATTTTGTTATTACAATCTCTTTCACATTTTGGTTATTGCATAAATCGTTTGGCCTTTATGGAATGTTTTCATTGTTGCTTCAGTTTTTTTAATTCGCCTTGTATCATTTTGTTTTTATAATGTTACTTTTATTTATAGTTATTCAAATTGGTCATCTTGTTTTGTTTTCTTTTTTCAGTTATCACGTTTGTTGGCCACTTAAAAAAAATATAGAAACATTAACTGCAGAAAAAACATTTGAAAAAACTAAAGCCATAATGAAGCACAGAGTGCAAATAACAAACAGACAAAAAACTATAATTATTATAAAAGAATTAACTGGAATTTTTGCACTTTTACGATACAATATTGTTAACTTACTTATACATACATCAGCAACAAAATCAGCACAACTTATATAATCACGCACAATTATATGTATTTTTTTATTATTGTGACTGTTACTAATGAAAAAAAGTGAATCATAACACAACTTGCAATATTCCATTAGATATTATTTTGATAATTTTGATTTTACTTTATTTTTTATTCGATTTAAAGATATAAAACTAAGTGTAGAAATTACAAAAAAAAATATACATACATGTATCATAAGTACTTATTCCGCTTAAAAATTTCTTTTTTCTTTAGAAAAATATAAATGTAATGAAGTTATCGAAAAACGTAGAGGAAACTACAATTTCTCCCACGGTATCGAAAGAAAGTTTTCGTTCGACATTAAAATTAAAATTAGTTTTCAATATGTATATTTAAAATAATGATTTCTTAAGATCTCGTGGAAAATACTGTTAATTTCTATATTCGATAGCACCATGTTTATTTCTTTGAACAAATTTAGGTTGAATTAAAAATGAAATTTTTTTTTAATTTAACTGTAACTGTGCAATTATTACTACCTTTAAATACTTTGAATAAGTATTTCGTCTAAAAATTTAATAACATCAAATATTTGTTTTTTCAGTCTGTCAAAGATTTTTACCTATTGTATTAATTTTAATTTAATTGTCAACAGCAAAAATTTTCTTTTCAAAATTTACCACCAGCAATTTTTTTTAATGTTTTAACTGCGAAATCATTCTAATGAAAAAATTATTGACAACAAGTAATAAGCAGGTACATTCATGTTAAAACTTCAGCGGTAAAAAAAGTAGTTTAAAAAAATTTAGGGAAAACAAGACCTGTTTATGTGTTATGTGCATACATACTATATATAAAAAACTTTAAGCAGAAAGTGAAGGTAAATAGAAAGGAAAAAAATTATGAAAAGCTTAAAAAATAAATTTGCAGGGAAAATATTTTTTATATCGATTACAAGTCTAACTAAATGTATGTGAAAAATGTGGCTCTCAAGAAAAAAGTTTGGCGAACACTGCTGCACCAATTTTATACTTTGTGTTGATATATGTCTATTAAATTGTACTTTCATCATCCTGGAAGCTTCAGTACATAGAAAGCGTAAAAAAAGAATGCAAAATATGTACATCATGCCGGTAGTTTTTTAACAAAAAGTCTTATAATAAAATATTTAATAACTCAGTTAATTTCTAAGTAATTTATTAGCAAAACTGCATTACTCTTAATCAATTATATTTTCTAAATCAAGTCATAAACAGTATGGTTCCGGTACAAAAATACTGCCTAAGAAAAAATCTTAAGTAGAAAAGTGACGGAAAAACTGAAAAAATTATATTTGAAAAAAAAAAAACACATATAGCATATCAGAAACTCACTGAAACAAACTATATATTGTTTAGTCTCTTCTTTCTAAATCCGATTATAAATTTAAAATCGATTGATATTTTAGTTAGTTAGAGGTTGATAACTGCACACGGGTACGAAAGAGCTGTTTTTTACCCGTAACTCAGGATTTTTGGGCTGTTTGGAAAATTTGAAATACAGACTGTTGTTATACTCGACAATGCCTACCATAAAAATAGTGTAGTACGTCACAGGTATTTTTCTTTTATTTTTTTGTCACACAGTGCTATTCGAGTTCGTATGTATGTTTTTTACATTGCAGTTGACCGTTTATGTCGTTTTTAACACAAACCGAAGTGTAGTTTTATTTGAGTTACACATTGGAAGGCCGGCCAGCACACTAATAAACCCAACTCCCATTAGCGAATGTAGGAATACATTCTGTCGAACTTGTAGATAACAGCTTTTGTATGATTTTCAAATTTGTCTGTGGAGCAAAAATACTGTTCAAGTGGTTCCTATAAAAGTGTGATAATTAGACGTAATTAGTGGAATTTGATTAGAATTATCTATACATATGTTTTAATTTTTCGACATGTTCAGCCTTATTATGGTTTGTCGTAGTCGGCAGGACATCAATAAAAAAAGAGACAATGCTTGGCACATGTAACAACCGTAAAGGTCGCATTTAAAAAAAACGTTAAAAGATAAATTTCACAAAACAAAAATATTTTTTGAACTTATTTTAATGAAAGTGATTCTAACAATTTTCGTAAGTCAACTTAAGCCCTAGTATCAAAAGTTCACATATATGTATGTATGTATGTTCGTTTTGGTTTAGATTATAGAAAAAAATGTATATATATTGCAAACAAAAACAAATTTTCATATTTAGTTATTGTTTTCAGTATAAATTCTCGAACATCAAATGTGATGAGAAAAATTCTTTTTAATTTAATTTCATATGTAACCACATAATCGTATTAGAAAATTGTTAACCTTAAAAACAATTGTGTAATCATATAAATATTATCAACATGCATAAAGAAAATAAAAATTTGTTACTAAAATTTATTTTCTATTTCAGAATCCCGAAGAATCTCAGGATCGTGAAAATCCAGGGATTTTTTTATGTACATACAAACATATTTAAAAGAAAAATTAAGTGCCATACTCTTCGATAAATGAATTAAATATCAGGCAACTATTTAAAGAAAATTTAACAAAAAAATTTACCAACAAAAAGATACATACCTACCTAATAATGTAAAGCTCTTTACCGTATCAAAATAATATCTTTACACGTCCATGCATACATACAGTGCCGGTCAATATAATAGCACCAGTTGAAATATTCTGATTCGAAAGATGTAAAAATTTCACCTTTTTATTATATAATTTTTTGAGTGTAAAAAACAGTTGCATTTTTTAGGCTATCTTAGAGTGTGTGCAGTTGTTGTCAAATTTCGTAACTGTTAATCAGTTATAAACGATCTTTTGTCAACACTTATCATTTCGTACAGTCAATAAAATAGCACCAGTAGGCTTTTTGAATTTGTTTTGCAAAATTTTTTGAAAAAAAAAAGTGAAAACGGAAGGTAAAATTTTTTTTTAATATACTTTCTATAAAATCGTGTAATAATTTTATAAAACTTGTATAGTTATGGGTCGCGGAAAGCATTGTTCGTCAGAAAAGCGTGAACTAATAAAAAAATTTGCGTGCGAGGGTAAAGCGTATTCCCAAATAAGGGAATTGCTGGGCTGTTCCAATAAAATGATAATAAATGCCCTAAGATATGAGCAAAAAGTTGAATCCCGTGGTAGAAAGCGAGTTTTGTCACCCTTAACAGTACGGACGACTAAAGCAAATCCCTTTATGACAGCTACGGAGCTCAAAAAAACATTGGATGTGCCGGAAAGCGTTTAAACTATTCGCCGCAGACTTCGAGACAACAGCCTCAATGCCTGTAGTCCTCGAAAAGTGCCGCTCCTTTCCTCTAAGCATGTTGCTTAACGGATATCTTTTGCTAAGGCACATCTAAATTGGCCAAAGGAAAAGTGGATAAATGTGCTATGGACTGACGAATCCAAAATTGTTCTTTTTGGTGGAAAGGGTTCCAGATGTTTTGTCCGTAGGCCACTTAACAGCGAATACAAGCCACAATTCACATCAAAGAGTATCAAACATGGAGGTCATAGTATTATGGCATGGGGTTGTTTCTCGTATCAAGGTGTGGGTCCTATACATTGGATCAAAACTGTCGGTTTATGTGAAAATCCTTGATGAAATTACGATGCCGTATGCTTCCTATGAAATACCGCTGGTGTGGGTCTTCCAGCAAGACAATGACCCCAAACACACCAGCGAAATGGCAATGTAATGGAGTGGCCTGCACAGTCCCCAGATTTGAACCCTATTGAAAATCTGTGGACGGACATAAAGAAAGGTGTATCTACAATAAAACCAAAAAGCATTGAAGGGCTCTGGGAGGCTGTGCAGAAAATTTGGAGATCTATCAAAGCTGAAAGATGCCAGCATTTAGTGAATTCCATGGGAAGGCGTTGTGCCGCGGTAATAGCAAACAAAGGGCACGCGACAAAGTATTGAAACCATACAATTAATTTATCTACAAGATATCTGAGTGAAATTTTTGTTTTATTTTAAGAAAATCCTCCAATTTTTGTTAAAAATTAACTGAAGTGCTATTATTTTGACTGTGTTGTTTTTAAGTTTTTTGTTTATATTAATTAGCGTATTTTAAAATGTTGAAAAAACCAAATAATTTTCTTATGATAATAAACCAATAAAATCAAAGAATTTATTATTTTGTTTTGAGTTAAATCGGCCCAACAGTTAAACAGATGTAAACGGAGTCAGTATAAATTTGTGCGTGGTGCTATTATATTGACCGCAGCTGTATGTATGTATATGCACACACACTTACACATGCTGCCCATTCATTATAAGCGAAAATCTAAGAAAATCCCCACAGTCATCCGTTATATCTTAAGGAGAGCTTTTTTGCTTTTCATAGGGAATTTCCAAAAAAATCATGGAACATTCAACCGCGAAAAAAGCAACAACATTCAGCATAGCAACTTGTCTACAAACTTTGTACACACATACATACATATGTATATATGAGAGTGTGTGAACTTGTATTACAAAGGCACTTTCAAACACACATCTGCAATAGCGTTGCCGATGTTTTCTTTGATTATTTTAGGATTACAAAATCTTTGAATAATTTATCCTCGTCATTGCCCATAGGTCGGGCAAACCAAATTTTTTGGCCAAAAACGTTGGTCAAAACTTTTATTTTAATATTTCGTGTCGAAATCTAATAAAAAAAACTTAAAATACATATTACAAAACTGCAAAAAAAATCTTTAGACTTTAATAAATCGTCATTTTATAAATCAAAGAAATTCTTTTAACTTAGTTGATAAACTTGAACATTTGGTGTGATTTTAGTCTTAATTTATATTACAATTTACAGGTAATGAAATAACATATTTAAATCTATAAATAATGGAAACTAATGACAGTGATAAGTGTTCGAATAATTAGTTGAGAAACATTTAATATTATTTAGGGACATAATAAAAAATGTATACAGTTTTCATAACCTCAGTATCAGTGACTTATACTCTTTACGACAGAAACATTGAGTATAACTCAAAAAGTACAAAAAAGAACAATAAAGTAAGATTGCCGTTAATTTGAGTAATATGTTCTGCATTCAAAGCTGTTAAATTTGTTTGCAAATTTTAGCTAATTCTTCGATGAATCTGTGTTTTTTTCAAACATGTTCTTACTCAAAAATTATTAACTTCAAAACAAAACTGTTAAAAAAAAATTAAATATACACGTTCTTATATCATAGACAATTAAATCACCAGTATTTGTATGGTTTTCGGGGACTTTCTGTCATCCCTCGCGCTTATGGGACCAAAATGTCATTTTGGCTTTCGATGGGTTAAAAATGATCAGCATTTCATAAAAATTTAATTAAAGAATTAATATGTGTTTAATTTTAATATGCTTAAATTTTTGGCTTTTATGATTTTTGCCAAAAAAAAAATGTGAGTCGCCAGATCTACATATCGTTGGTCTCAAGTAGAAAGCCCTAACTCAAATAATTGCAACTTTACAGGAGAAGGTAAAATATAATAGAAACTTTTATATTAAACATGTCACTTTTTTGTACAACTGCCTCTAAAAGCGTTATTTTTTACACTATTACAATAAATGTGTATTTGTGTGAAATATATTGGAATCACTGAAAAACTCAATTTCGTAAAAAAACACTAGTTAGGGTCTTTCTACTTGAGACCATCGACATGTGCATTGTGTAGTATGAATAAAAAAGTATTTGCTTTTCACTTTAAAAAAAAATTTTTAAAACACAAAATTCTGGAAATGATTAAATAGATATAAAACTAACACTTTTGGGTTCTAAAACAAATTTTTAAGTTAAAAGCAAATACTTTTTTATTCATTATATACAAGTAAATTTTTTAATCAAAGATTTTCATTTCATTTAAATTTGCTAACAAACAAGTCCTTTTATATTTTTGCTTGGCAATAGCTGGCTTCGCGATGTTCCTATTTTTCCACTTTCAATCTTTTCAGTGAAAAGAATATTCATGAAGAATATAAAATTAAAGAATATAAAATTAACAAAAACAGACACGAGGAATAAATGGTCGTCTCATACCATCGCGCCAATTGGAGGAAACCATTTCGAACCAACCAAAGAAATGTTTTAGAATAAATATTGGAATCAAAAATTATAATATATGACAAACAGTAAAAATACCAAATATATTTTAATAACCGAAACTAAATTAAAAGCCGTTTACAGGAAGAGCAAAACACTTTCTGATCTTATGTGTATTTAGATCTCAGGAATATTTCGGTTTTCGGATAAAAATTGCACTTAATACAATGAAAAAGTTATTTTTGTTGTAATTCACGCCTCTTTTGATTTTATGTGGCGATAGTATGTGCTTATACACAACTATTTATATACATATCTTTCTGTATATATTCGCAAATAAAATGGGTTAATTATTATCAAACGCTAAATTTTTTTTGTGTATTTTATAAAATTTTTAATTACTTTGAAGTTTTTTCTGTGTAAAATTTGATTTCGATTCCGGCAACACTGATGTGCCATAAACTAAAAAAAATGCATCCATACCCAGTTGGCCAAACTGCCTTGCACGACATTATCGTCTACGATTCTTGCACGAATTGTCCTCTATCGATTAGTTTTCTAATCGACAATTGAAACGAAATCGTCGTTCACGACAATCTGAGCGACAAATTCCTGCAAGTTGTCCTCTAGTAAACAATTCTGACGGCAATATGAGCAACAATTACTTTCGTTTTATCTTCAATCAAACTTTTCTGAGGACAATGTGGGCGACAATGTCTTATTTGTTTTCTACGAATCAATTTTGTTGAGAACGATATGTGCGACAGTCAATAACAGCAACGATGTGGTAAGCGCGAAAACTTACAAACATGCAGCCTCAGTTCGAATCTCAGCTAAGGGGCCATCCATATATTACGTAACGCTCTTGGGGGGGGGGGGGGGGGGGGGGGTTTCGAGTTCGGAAAAAATGGCGTTACGTAATATGTGGATGGCCCCTAAATCAGTCAATACTTTAAATGAAAATGAAACAAACTGGAAAGAAAAAGTTTCCATTGATTAAATAGGTGACATTGTCGCTAGGTAATTGTTGGCGACAAGATAAATGACATTGATGCCTATATAGTCACTAACGAAATACTATTCGACATTGTTGCCCTGTTTTATTAAAAAAATATCACTAATAGGGATCAGTCATGAACCAAGAAAACAAGATTTGGCATTTCGCAGGTCCGTTATTTTATTTTCTGCTTGTGACGTAGCAAAGTAAATGCATTTGTTTGTATAATGTGCTCTTTCTCTCTCTCTCACACACACACTTTTTACAACAAACACACGTGTGTATTTCATGTTGACTTATGTAGATGCGCAGTAGAAAATTTTTTTGTACGGCTGAGTGCGCAATCTTGTTTTCTTGATTCATGGAGATTAATGACATTTCCGATGGTCATTTACATGGTCATTAATGAAAATATTATAGACATTGTAGCTCTTGTTGTCTGTCTTGCAAGATGTCTGAAAGACATGACCAACTGGGTACGCATCCAGACACACATTTGTACGTATTTGTTGTTTCTATCATTTTTCCACTTAAGCAAAAACAAATCTGTTCCCATTTTTTTCTATTTTTGCAAATAAAAAAAATGAAAAACAGGTGTTTATGTATATTTCTTTTCTCCGGCATTTTTGTATTTCAATAGTGTTGCCAGAATCAGGTTTCATGTGCATACCAGAGAATGAGAAAAGAATCGCTTTAAGTGATCTTTGAGTAATGGCCTTCAAACAATAATGAATGCGTGTAGCTAAAAATAAAAAAAGCTCATATGCAAAGACGCATTAGTTTTAAATCAAATACGTATGTATATGTAACTTTAAGCAACCAACAACTATGTTTATACACGTTTTTTAAACTGCGCAGCACAAACAACTATAACTAAAATTTATAGACTACCTGAGTTACAATCATATGAATGAGTATAAAAATACTCTGACTATTATTCGGCTACACATGTTATACGCATCAGGGTTATTTTATTTATTCACACTTGCAAGGCATGTACAGACATTTTCCATTCCATTTTTACACAAATGATTGTATACGGTGGCGAATGATGAATAAATATCCGGAGTATCATGCTTATATTTTTTTTTATCCGATTAAACATCCATAGCCTGAGTATAAACGTACTCAGACTGTAAGTATGAGAGATAATCAATGCGTTTGATACGTTTGTGCTTTTTTATTTTCAGTTGTAACGTATTTCAGTTTTTCCCATAAACGAAGTGGAGATGCTCTTGTATATTGGAATCGGCTTTAGTTATAGTTACTTGAGAGAAAATATGTGAGCATACAAATTGTTTGCGCAGTTACTAGTTTTAAGATTATTTACTTATGTATGTATATTTATATACATACATGATAAAAATTGTCGCTGCTATTTTCACTATTTATTAATGACTTGCCCATAGTAATGAAAACTTCAACCACCATGATATATGCTGATGAGGTAAAAGTTCTTTGAAGTTCTAATAAATTTTAGGATCATTCAAGTCTTCAAATGGACCTGGATTCATTTTGCGAGTAATGCAACGCAAATATAATGGAGCTTAATCTTCTGGTAAAGTCAGTTATGCTGATGTTGATCCTCTTAGAAGAATGTGTAACATATTTAAACAATTATATAAATTGATAAATTTTTTTATTAAATCCTATAGTAGTAAAAAATGCAATTACAAATTTCCTTAGCTCACAGCAAATTGCTGTTGTATTTGGGTTGATATACTTTGTAATTTATTTAATACTATTAAGTCTTAATTAATATGAATGAATTGTCTGTAAGGAATTGAATTATATGCACAAATAATAAATACATAAACAAATAAATAATATTAAGAATTTTTCAAATTATTGTTTGTTAAGGATTTTAAGAAATTTTATATTCAGTGGTGAGTTGCAGTAAAAAATTTATTTCTTTTTTATTTTGTTTTTGTAGCCAATACTTGTTTACGCCAACAGGAAGCCAAACTTCCCACTATGTTTGATCGATTAATTACTTTGAAACACAATAACAAATTTTCTTATTTTATTGTTCTTTTCAGTAAAAGTTGTCGATCGAACGTTTTCTGTTGACATCATGGGACTTGCCGTAAATATTTTAAATTTTGAAAGAAAACAAAGAAATCGTTCAGCTTTCTTGAGTTTTTATGCATTCGCATTTTTATAAATTAATGATATTGTAAGCAAGACATAAGGATTGTCACTTAATGCATAAACTACTTTGTTTATTATATAGAGGAGAATTTCGCTAATAAGCATATATACACATATATTCAGATCTCTAACTTTGCTGAAAATCCAACCCAAAATACTAAGCAAGCTGATCAAAGATACTGACTGCATGCATCACATGCAAAGTAATAAGAAACAAATCTTGAAAATGCCCATTAATGCTGTAGGACTTAAAATTAGTAGCGTCTGTGGAATAAATTTCTCTTGCGGAATAGTTCGAAATGTGAATATACTCTCAAACACACACTTGATAAGTAATATATTTATTCAATAAATTTTATGCAATATTGCAAGTTCTGAGGTCCTTCAAAGTTGCTTATCAAAGAATTGGTTGGAAAAATTAAGATTTTTTTGAAATTATTACAAAAAAAAAGTAATAAATTTGATTTTGAACAAATCGAGACGTAGTGTATAAAATATAATTTGTTTCTTTATTATAACAAACTCAAGTTTGTATGAACTGCATATTCATAACCATCGCAAAATTTTTCGGAAAGTGTGCAACGGGACCCACCAGAACTCCAGTAAAACAATGTCCTCATGAAGCTTGCAGCTCATAAGACTAAGTGTATCAAAACTTTTGGTACATCTTCTAATACTTTGAAAATTTTCATAAAAAAAACCGTTTTTGTCCAATCAGTGTTGCAAATGAAATATTATTCCACATCTTTGCTGTACTTTATACTATATTTTTTTCTGTATTTGGGCACAACTGTACATAAAAATATTTTTTTTTGTACTAGAATTTATTTAGTAAGTGAAATATATTTGCTGGTGGTTAAGCGATGTTTTGTGACTGTTCAAAAAGTATGGTTGAAGTCTACTGACGATTTGTTAAAGAAACAATGAAATGCATATAGACATCGCTTAACCACCAGCAAATAAATTTCACTTACAATATACATAATTATGACAATATGTGGAATAATAAATTTCTTGAATGTAGAATTTATTTATTTAGATTTAGTTTATTTCATGTATTAATTTGTTTTTTAAATAAATTTTATATTAAGAATAAGTTCTGGCAACACTGATTCCACCCCTTGTTTTCCTTCACAAACTATAAAATAGTAAAATCTAACGGTAACAATTCTGTTGATTTTGTTTACATACTTTTTGTTGATATGTATACATTTGTATGTGTGTAAGTACGTATGAATTAAATGTTGTTGTTGTTGCTTGTACTCGTAATGTATTTGATGTTTGTTTGTGTTATTTTGCTTAACTTTCCACCAGGCGACCATGATATTAAAGCACGTGGATATTTTTTTAAACATTGGCTAAAAATAACAACTGGAAAAAATAATAAGTAAAACACACAATAATAAAAGGTATCATAATTCAGTACAAGGGGGAACAGTAGGCTCAGAGACGTATAATTAGGAACACAAAATTTAATATTTCTTATTATAAAATAAGCAACATTATAAGAAAATAAGCAATGTTATATGGTGCATATCTTTTGAAGAACACCTATCACAAGTACTAAAGATAAATGTTAGTTTTATCATCTTTTTGCAAAAATTATTACGACACATATTGTTCCAAAGTCATAACTTGAAAAGTTGGTTTTGCAGAAAATTGTTCCAAAGTCATAATAAAAAAAAAAATTGTAGCATGATATCATGTTCAAGACAAAATACAATGCAAGAAATTATACGCAATTTTGTGTGATAAAACCACTATATTATCCTATTATTTGACTTTTAGTTTTATTCGAGTAAAGAATTAATCGATTTAGAGATTTACTGGAATAACTCGATAAATTCAAATATTTTCTTTAAAAAAATTTTATCGAATGCAAAATTCATACTACATCTATGTTTTATTTAACAATTTTACTACATTAATAAACAGTAAAAATAATCAAAGAAAAATGTAACATTGTTTCCCCAACCCACACGATCAAGTTGAGTAAAAAATTTGTATGAGATAAGCTTGTATTTTGAGTAATTTTTATACAAATTTTCTGCAAGAGCCGACTGCATGTTTTGCGGAAACAGGGTTTAGTATAAAAATAATGAACAAAATTGGAAATTCTTCAGGGATTCTTTATTAACATCTGGCAATCACAAACATATTAAAGTAAAATAAATTACATATCCATAAGTAATGCTGCAAACTTATTTTTATAATAGTTTAATTTACCTATGAATAATCTTTTTATAAGGCAATTTTAATTTTTAAAAATATCACAGATTTGTATATGAAAGGAAATTGGAAAGTATTTGTACGATGTACTTATGTATATATTAGAGATGTGCACGTGAGCGTTTTTTTACCCACGACACACGCTCACGCAGAAAAATATTTTACTCACGCGCTTTCATGCACGAATGATTTTGAAAATTTTCACGATCACGCACGCTCACGTATAAAATATTCTTAATCACGCACGAGGGGTGTACAACTTATCACGATCACGCACGCTTACGAAAAATATATAATTAATTTTTTATGGTTGTTGGTTGAAAAATATGTTCTTACACATTCATATGTACATACATACGTATATATGTATGTATGCATTATGCCCTGCAGAAAATTCGAATAGTGAAAATGTATTGATTTACTAGTGACATTGTTAATAGCACTACTGACCAGGTGTACCCCAGCCAATGTAATCGCCTATTGACATTTAACATTAGCTTGTCATTGAAAATCTACCACTAGATTGTAGCACTACTGAATAAGTAGTTTTTTTGGGACCACATGGAGACATTGGCACCAAAGATTCACTAGTAAATTTTAGGGGCTCTAGTCTACAATATCGATATTTCCTCGCTCGATCTCCGTAGTAAAACTGTACTGATTCACTATAGACACTGTCACCACCTGTAGGAAATTCTTTGTCATTTCTATTAAATACATACATATATATATATATATATATATATATACTATTAATATTAAAAATTGTATGTTTCGCTGAATTAGTAAAGTCAAACACTTATGTACGTATGGATCTTAAAATGTGACAAATATTTACCTTTGGCACCTTTCACTTAAAACTCTTCAATTTTCACATTTTATATTTTTATACAATATTGATTGTTATTTTTTTTTTGTGTGTATTATGTTTTTAATTATTGTTAAATACATTTATATATATTAACCTTATAATTCTATTTCTTAAGATAATTTTTATAAACACTTAAATTTTGCTTGACGTCACGTTTATTTTCAACAAACCAATGGAGCATTAAGAAGAAGAATAGTTGTATGTATCTGAAAAAATATGTTTTCTACGCATTAAAACCATTATTAATAGACGCTCTGTTGACAATGCCACCAAAATAGTCGACAAAAGTGGTGACTTGGGGACACTTAACCCCATGTTTTCTGCAGGGTGTTTGCAGGATCATTCTACCTATATTTATGTATAGACATACCCTGTCGGAGAATGTGTGGTTGACTACAAAAATAGTTAACTTATAGTTAACTTTTCTTAGACTGACTAAAAGCTAACTGCAATGTCATCCAGAACAAATCCAAAATTAATTATTAATTTGAGTACGTAATCGAATTTTGTGAGAGCCAACAAATTTATTCTCAGCTACTTTGAAACTCATTTCAGTTTTATATTAACATTTTGCTGTTATTATTTTAAATGGTATCTTGGCTGTGTAGTTAGCGCGTTGAGTACACAACGTGTGCTGATACATGTTCGAACCCCAGAAAAAATTTTAAATTTACTGACTACCAGATGATTTAAAAAAGCCAACTTTAAGTTAGCTGAAAGTAAGGCAGAGTGAGACAATTGACTACTGCCTAGGACATCGCAATGTTAAAATAGTCAGTTGATTACATTGAAAAGTAATCCAAGTGCCAGTCCGTACTAGTTGCGAAATAGTTAGCTTATAGTTAGTTTAAAGCTAACGGAATTTCCGACAGGGTATGTACCCAGAGGGAAAAAGAAGTACGGATGCCTTCTAAAATACCTCTGTACTCCTTCTTTTGGATGTACAAGGCCTGCTCGGTTCATCCCATATTCATATCTTTTTTAAACACGTTGTCATTGCGATGTATGCCTTTCGTTCGCGTTTTTTTTCACATATATTCTAAAAGGCCTTCAAATTAATGGCTCTTTAAGGGCATTCCAGAGAATGGCTGTTAGAAGGCCTTCAAATGAATATAAAATATTTTCCCAACTGTTTTACTTGTATTACAGCACTTGTAAGTTTTGAGAAACAGGTCCGAGGTATTCAATATACACATCCATACATATAGTGTTTTGACGTTTATTTTGTGATCAAAAGGATCGAATATATTGAAAGGAAACTTCTGAAAATTACAAGAAGCCACATAGTATACATAATATTGATCGACCAAAACAACTGTCTTATTCAACGTACAAAACTAAACTAACATGATTTACGCTTTCTTTCCTTAATCTCTCTGTGGAATGTGTATCCCATCTTTTTTTACTAAAGAGCCGAAGTCTTTTGTGAGGCCTTCTTCAGAAGTTACATAAGAATGTTAACTGAGTCAAAAACATGAATTCGGTTGATCTTGCTTTTGCAAAATAACAAAACAAAAAATGTTTCTCCTTCCCTTCTCCTTTCTCATAGAAGGGAATGTGGAATGTGTACCTTATCTTTTATGCGGAAAAATCGAAGCCTTCTATAAGGCATTCTTTAGCAGTTTTATAAGAATGGTAATTGAGTCGAAAAAATTCCTGAGCAGGCCTTTAATAAGTAAGACGGTCGTCTTAGTTTTACCGCTGGGTATTTACGCGTACATAGATAAGAGCTGCCCACCGAGAGAAACACGAGAGTAATGTATTCGTATATGTGTATTCATTTGTACTAGAAGCCGATTGATGTTCGGCATTCTGGTCCTACTTTGGGCAGCTCAGACATAGATTGTAGTATTTATTATAAGAAAATTTAAAATTTTCAATACAGTTATATACCCACGCAGGAGTGTTTTCTCGCGAGAGCGTGAGAACTCCTGCGTGATTCTTAAACAAAATTCACTCAGGATCACGCACGAGTCACGGTCACGCACTCATGCGTCATTAATTATTAATTTGATCACGATTACGCGTGACATGATAAAATCACGCCATTTACACATCTATAGTATATATATATATATGTATATATATATATGTCAATGTATATATCAGGGATGGCAAAGTTGGTACAATTGTACTTTTTTTAGTATTATTCAAACTCGGAAAATACAATAGTAAAACAATGACTAATTTAGTACATTTCCATTGAAAACAGTCTTGTGAAAGCAAAAAAAAAAAAATTAGCAAGAAAATCAAAAAATGTGAACCCGTACATTTCCAAATCAATTTTCTCCTAAATTCGTATGCTAGAGCACATGCTATTAATTTGTATATTTTAAAATTTCAACATAAACAGGTGTAACCTCATTCTTGAACATCACAACTTACAAGCAAATTTGTGAAAACGATTCGGTAGCCAGAACAAAGTCGATTATTTAAATAAAAACAAATAAAAATATGTAATTTGAACTAAAAAATTTTTTTTAGTACAATTAGAGTGAAAAAAGTACAATTTTTGAAAGTTGTTGTACAATTTTAAAAGTCTCAATGGCATCCCTCGTATGTATGCAGATTTAAATAAAGAATTTGAAGTTAAAGGAGCACATTCTTTGATAGAACAAGCAATGAGTTGAAAGAATTTTCCGGCATGCCATGTTAAATTTGGTTGGTTGACATACCAGTTCTGGAATTCAAGAGATGGCGTATAGCTGAATCGACTAAATTTAACTTGGGATGACGGAAATCTTTCCAGATGAAAGGAAATCTCGTCGAAAACAACATACATAACTCAAGTGTTTTATTATAAGTTAAGATTTATTTAATTACATTCAATAAATTTCTAACTTATTTTCTATTCATTAAGTCTGTGGCAATAAGGAAAAAGTGTTTAAGTCATATTTTGTTGTTTTGCAGTAGAGCACTTTTAAACTCTCAAGTCGATTTTCAGAAATCTATTTCTTTTACAGTTAAATTCGGAAATTCAGTATTCACTTAAATTTCTTTTAGAAAATTTCATTTTACACACTATAAAGCACGGCTGTCTACACTGGCACCAGAGTGCCGAACATCAATCAGCTTCTTATACAAATGAATACACATATGCTCGTGAATACATTACTCCCGGTGTTCTCTCGGTGGCCAGCATTGCTATAAAGAACACATTTGATTTGAAAAATACCAAAGTATAAGCTAAATTAAGCAATTATTCTACGAGTACATTAGATTATAAAACGAAAAAAGAAAAGAAGCAAGCCATTGCGTTATTACTTCCTGAAAGAGCGCACAAAATAAATGGAATTATTTTTGTTGAAATTTTTTAATTTTGTTGGAAAATTCTGCATCTTTTTAGAAACGTAAGTACGCATCGCTCATCTACTCAAACACTGTCAACTCAACTCAACTCAAATCAAAAAATTTAAATTTTGAGGTAATGATTCATAGTTAGTCCTCATATCGTTCTTCATACTGTGTAAAAATTTCATACAAATATCTTGTTTACTTAACTTTTGAGAACATAATGAAATTTTCTTTTTCTATCAAGTTGTGTGTAAATTTAAAACTTTAAACTCGTTTTTTGGCAAACTAGTTTTTTGAGTTATGACGTTGTTTAAGTAAATGAGCGAAGACCTGCAAAACAATTTATTCATACGCGTGTATTAACACCACTGTACCCGCAGTTAGATTATGCCATTTATATTTGTATAAATTACGAGTACGTTTCCCTCTTCCATGCGTTTGTAGAACGTGAAAACATCTGTACATATAAGTATGTATGTACATATGCATGTACTTATATGTATGTTGTTGTGTGCATGCCATGCTTTGTCATTTATAAGAGGAAAATTTATGTTGTGTTTGCCTTATTTGCAAAAAAGTTATTTTCTAACTTGCTGTTGGCTGCGTTGCACAGTGTCGTGTTTTCATATAACGAGTGCCCAATGATTCATGTGCTTCTCATATATCCTTAAAATAAAAATTAACATAACGGAGAGAAAAAAACATGACAGCCTAATTAAATTTTGTAGGGACATTAGTTTCAATAGGTTTAACAATGACTCCGAATTTTGTGCAATTTGAAGCCCAAATTCCCTTTTTCAAAAAAGTAAAAATAGTTATAAATTTCCTCATTAATTTTTGCACACAAATAAAATACATAACTTTACACATTTAACGCCTTGCCCAAAGCAAGCTGACTTCAATCTTTCTTTTAAAAAATTTTAAAGTCCAAATATATTACCACAAACAAAAATAATAGAATAAAATTGAATTATTATATACAAATATGCAATTTTTTTCCAGTTTATGATTTATCTAAAAAAAATGTGATTTATTATAGATATATAATATTCTATTCATTATCATTGGTACTATTACTCTCAGATTCCTCTATCAAATAATTGCTAGTTATTATGGTGGTATAATCTTCTTTTTCAATTACATACATGATAGTGTAGTTTCTTAAAAGATTTTTCTGAACTTATATCGGAATCGATGGTGCTGACTGTGTGATCAGATACACTATTAGATTCTTACTAGATTGAACCCTATTTAACAGCACTTCTTATACTCTAACAAAGTCAACTATCAGACCCCCTTCTTTTATAAATTGTTTCCTGCATGTTTATTTGTCTATTGATAATATACTTTCATTTATTACATTTAAGAGCACCTTGTCTATTTTAGTTAAATTAATCCTCACAACAATATACGTATCCAAAATTTCTGCCATCAAGGGGAAGATCAAAGTTTTTGGCCAGGCTCTTGTTTCGCGCAATACCTATACTAAAGTCTGCTATGCATTATGCAAATTTGTCATCGTGAGGATGTCATCTAATTTCTAGACAATCTTCTATGTGGCAACATATTTTTCCATATTCAGAAGTGAATAGATATACATTATTCTCTCCTGATTTAAAGAGGTAAAAATATTGCTAAGTTAGCAGGTTACCTAGAAGCTTGACATATGAGGTTTACGATTGAGGAGAAATATACACACTGCGTGCAGAGTCGGAACTTGGTCTGGCACACTACCATGTACCTAGATTTTGTAATTAACAACGCATTTTTATATGAATCTAAATTCTTAATTTCCGTCTGTATTTTTCGCCTTACTAAGCTTATTGCGTTAGGGTTTCTTTGGTAAATATTATTTTGAAAGGTCAACATAACCTCCAGGATGAGTGTTCTTATTTTGTCTAACACAGAGATTCGTGTTGGGCTAAATCGCTATCTACTTTTATTTGGTCTTTGTTTGAATCAAGCACTTTTTCTGCAGCTTTAGTAAGAGCATCAGCTGAAGTGAATAAATACAGCAAGATCTTCGATTCGACTTATTTTGTTCGCTTAAATGCATTCTCATAGCAAATAAATGGCCGGACCCTATTAATCCTTGTACTGGCTTCCTAATAGAAGTTAAGTATGCCTTACTACACAAGTTGAAGATTTAACCCTCTCATGCCCGATGTTGCGTATATGCAACATTGTGTTTATGAGCGTCTAAGTACCGCTATTTTAAATATTTTTTTTAAACTTTCGCAAAAATATAGCCTCATGTGTTCTTTAAGCTTACAGCTAATTGGTCAACTGTTCACATGTTCAGTTAGTAGCTATGCTCCCGAGAAAGAAGTTGACAAATTCAGTTTGCAAAAAAAAAGGTATTTTAAAAAAGTGTTAAAAAACATTAATATAATAAATTCATCCTAAAACCAAGTTTAACAACTAAATAATGAAAGGTAAGTGAGTAATTAAAAAAAACCCGGCATGAAAATATTATTTAGTTTGTCTGTAATAATTTTGTAAATGTAGTGTTGGGTATATGCAACATTGGTCTATTGTGGTAATTTTCGAAAAATAAAAACACATTCTAAGATGTACCCAAAAGGTCTGTCTCAGGCTGAAATTGAAAAATTTGCCAACTTTGATTGGGATGATTCGGCTGACGAGGAAAATGAAGAACGCAAGTCAAACTACAGTTGTCGCAAAAAAAGAGAGGTCGTCCATCGTCACTCCTTTTGACAATGAATTCAGGAACTTTATCACCTCCATGGACTCCGTCA
Source organism: Nowickia ferox (assembly GCA_936439885.1). Classification (NCBI taxonomy): domain Eukaryota; kingdom Metazoa; phylum Arthropoda; class Insecta; order Diptera; family Tachinidae; genus Nowickia; species Nowickia ferox. The sequence goes on along the minus strand of OW387023.1, from coordinate 44,184,913 downwards.
TTACCAGCTCCATCATCACCAGCTCCTTCTACGGGTTCTGAAGCAAACCCCTATAAAAGAGCATATGTTGCAGAGCCTGCAAAATCCCTACGATTAGATGGTTATAATCATTGGCCGGAATGGGAAACAAGGGGCAGATGTAGGCTATGCAACAATGGGTTTCCAAGCTGTAAATGCAGCAAATGCAATGTGCACTTGTGCTCTAATCCTCAAAAAAAATTGTTTTGTATCCCACCATACATAAATTGAAATAAATTGCATTTGAAAAAAATTAACTTGTATTCAAATTTATAACACCATTACCCAATGTTGCCTATACGCAACATCCTGTAGCTCTTGGACCAGGACACCTAGGACATTGAAATTTTTGTCAGTTGATATTGAGGTCTCAACTCTATCTTATATGTCTACTCCAAAAAATTTTAGCCACGCTCATTTTAATTTGGGCATGAGAGGGTTAAGAAAAAACTTTCAACACTAAAAGCTTCACTAAATATCTAAATATACATCCAGTTACTCAACTTAGTTTCAAGCCTACTTTTCCCAAGTCTGTATTTAGCCAAGTTATTGGTAATTTTTAAAAGCATGAATTTTAGTTTTTCTTTTTCTGTATTCCTCAGTATTATTTAAAAATTATTTTCCACAAATTATTTAATGCGATACGACATATTATTTGCATTATTTTTTTTTTAATTCCAACCACTGTTAAAAAAAGATCAAGAATCTGCAATGATACTAAAGAATATTGATGAAACCCGCAAATGCAAGCAGAATCAACTGAAATTTATATACGAGTGCATACATATTATTGATTGATTGATAAATTTTATTGAGACTTAAAAAATTCATTACATTTTTTTAAGAATGAGAGAGCTTAAGACTATGAAGTATTATTTCAATTATATTAACATAAATTAATGCAACGTGCATAAGTAGCAAAAAGAAATATTATTAAAAAAATAAAGTTTTTAATAGAGTGATCTATTCAGAATAAACTTAGAACTAAAACTATAAAGTAAAAATAATAAACTGATAACTAAACTTAAAACTTAACTAAAAAAATACGTCTTAACCTCTATGGATACCAGAAGTAACTAGTCGTACCCTGTAAAAGTTTTGTCCAGGAATATTTTTCGGGGGCTCTCAGAAAATACCTATTGAAGAAAGATAATTTGTATTTGACCAATTAAATTAAGAAAATAAGAATCGCCCTCAAAATAAAATAATTTTTCAATAAATCGTTTTAGGAAATTAAAAGCATAGTATTCAGAAATTGGTAAAATATTGTAAATTTAATTATTCGAAAATCTTTTCATACAGACATATGTTAAAATGTTAGTTTGAAGCAGTAAAATATTAAAAAACCCTAAAAGTGATACCTATAGAATGCGTTTTTTACTTACTGTAGAAGTTGACTTATATATAAAAATCCAGATTTTTGGGGTATCATTAATGTATGTAAATAATAACAGTGTTGCAATTACAAATGTGTATTACAAACATATCAACCATGACGAAAACAGATATGGATTTTACTTGTAAAAAACACATGTGAAATTTAAGGTTTTTCTCCCAAATATATCATGTTGCAGACAAACCTTAACTTTGAGCTACAATAATTCAAATAAGTAAATACTACTAAAAATTTTTATACAATATTGCACATGTGAACTAAAAGAAATGTTTTCTATAAAAATCCGAGTATAGTAAAAAAATACATACCTAAAATTACCTACATCAACTTCAACCATTTTTGGCCAAGTTCGTGAGACTGTGCGTTGCCCGCTGACTGTTGTTAGCTTTCTGATCAAGAGTATCCTCACACATTATTACATCCATACATTTGTATGTACCCTGCAGTTTTAAAAGTGGAAATTCATTCAAAATCGTTAGGCATTTCCCTAACGAAAAATATACTACCTACTGCAGTTGTCACAAGTAATGCAAGATTTCGGCTCTTGACTCTCTCGCTCATGGATATCTTAATGTCTTCAACCTCAAATTTTTTGTTTGCGAGTGGAAAAAAACTGTGCTGTTATCAGCGTTGCCAATTTGGGGATTTTCGGGTATTTTTTCGTGCTTTTTTCCTTTCTAAGTACCCGCAACTTCATTAAGTACCCGTTTCAGAAAAATGGGTATTTATAGTACTTTTTACAATTTGTCGCAGTGCTTTGTAGTAGAGATGTGCACGAATGCTCTTGCAAATTTTCACCATCACGCACGCTTACGAATAAAATATTCTTAATTACGCACGAGTGGTTTACAACTTATCACGATCACGCACGCTTTCGAAAAAGTATATATGTAGCTCAATTTGTATTTTATTTGGGTTGAAAAATAAGTTCTTACACATACATTGCATCATGGTTTTGTTTAAAAAAATTTAATTTTGTCTTTCGAAGGTTTTTGTCTGGTTATAATAAAATAAACAATTATTGTTAACTATAAAAACTATATGAACATAAACGGATTTTTGAAACAAAGAACAGCACGACTGTTCAGTAATTCAAAAAAATGAGAAAAACAGATAATCTGCACATTTGGCAATTATATTTACCTGTAGGAGGGTTGGGGTTAGGTGTCTCCAAGTCCCACTTTTGTCGACTATTTTGTTGACTTTTTGGCGACATTGTCAACGGAGCGCCTATATATTAATATCCCTACTTACTCGTAACGCTGAAGAAATTAATGAATTAGTCCCTTTTTTCAACGACTTGAATGTTATCCATTCATCTGTATTTTAGTAGTTTTTTGACGGATTTGACAAATTATTATTTTTTAAATGGGGGAACACTTATCTACTTTTACTTATGGGATTGCTACGATACTTATAATACACCTTGGACCCCTATAGGCCCATTTAAAATTATATTTCACGTGCTTCTACTTAACCGATTTTTACGAAACTTGACACACACCCTGGGCATTTAAAAAGTGAGCGGGTACATCCGTAATTATTATTTCATGTCCTTCTACTTGACCGATACATATTATGTACCTACATATACTCGTATACATATTTTTTGCAAATAGTTCTTTTCTTTTAATAAAACACCAAATGTGAATGTACTAGTGAGTCAATATCTACATATGGTCCAAAAATACGTACGTTTTCAATAACATGCACATGTTAAATGTCTAGAGCAAAAAACATGGTGACAAAGGTACTGGTGAATCAGTATTGTTTCTCAGTTGATATTTCCTACATACTCGTAGTATCTAAGAAACATACATAGGTACAGTGACATACATATGTACCTACTCAGGAATGTTATTTCGTGAGAGTGTGAGAATTGGTGCGTGATTCTTAAAAATAGCTCACGCACGATTAACTTTTTAAAGTCACGTTCACGTACTCACGCGTGATTAATAATAAATTTGATCACGATCACGCGTGACACGATAAAATCACGACATTTGCACATCTCTATTTTTTAGTGCTATTGCAATAATCAAAATTTTTTAAACTTAAACAAAGTAAAGAACCAAGTGCTTCTACTTTTCTTAATAAATTTTTTTTAATTCTTTATAAGAAATTTTTTTATTCATTTGCTAAGCAACTATTTTCTTATTTCAATTCGTATGCGTGAATACATTTAAACAACGTGGATTTGTCACTTGTGCAAATTGAAGAAGTAACAAAAAAGTGTCTTAGTTCCTATGAAATTAAAAAATTTTTTAAAGTAAATTTGGAATTTTTGTTAAATCTTATTAACTTATTATGGCTTTCTTTAAGATAGAAAAACAGCAAAATATGCGTTCAAGCCACTATGAATTTAAAGTAATTTTAAAATAATATCCCGGTATAGCGACCTAGCGAAAAATGGTGGTGGGTAATATTTAGCTACATGCTAGATTTGTCTGTATCTAATGCCTGGCGGCTATATCAATTGGCCAATGAAGATAATATGGACTTGCTACAGCTGAGATGTATCATATGAAAGCTCGTTGGCAATGCAAAAAATGCATTAAAACGCTGGGCATAGAAAAGGGGTGTTTTGAAAAATTTCACACATAAGCCCATTGGCCTCATTTGAGGACGGCCATTTTTTACACATGAAGAATTTTTTTGTTATTTTTTTTTTATGTTAAGTATTTATTTAAATCCTAAAAATTACTGAATTAAAGTTTATTTTAACAACTTGCTCCTTGTTTATGTTTGGGTCCAAATGGGTTTATATGTCATAGTCAAAAAAAAGAAAAAAATTCTTATTTATATAAACCATAAGTAACAGAGAATATTTAGTTATAAAAACATAAATAACAGAATATTTAGCTTAGTGCTTTTTTATCCGCAATTTTTTTAACTTTTACCCTATTTTTATATGATCACAGTGATTTTGATGATTCAAGTGTTGGCATCACCGGTTGTTATTCCAAAGAAAATAAAAAAAAATTATTTTAAGTATACTATAGTTATTTTGGTTTTGTGTTGGCGTCAGTTACAATTTTAAGTTCGTGGTCAGTGAATGTGTAACTTTAAGTGAAAAGAGTGTGTTTTTTTAAGGTAAAATGAGCAGCAGAAGTAAATTAAAACGCCGCATAAAAAAGAACAATTAATAGAAAAATGTATTAATAATTAATTGTTTTATCAATAGAAAAATTAATTGTATTGACTAGCGAAATCACTGACGAAGGGTTATGCAGATGGTGGCAATTGACTACCGTCAATGTAATCCCCATGTTAAAATCGTCAGTCTTCTGCATTGCTAGTAGTTAGGCCGGTAGTTAGTTAGTGGTAATGATTGGTAGTTAACAAAAGAGCTTGACATTCGCTAGCTACGCCGACTGCAGGGTATGCACATGTGTATGTTTGTGTAGATAGGTACTTACATATTTAGAAATAATTTTTCTTGTTTTTCCACATCTTTTAAGTTCGTATTGTTATTGTTTGTTTTCTTAAAACATCTGTATGTACTTATATTTTCTTTGCCAATTTTTTGTATATATCAAGCTGCAGTTGCTTTTTATTTTTGCTGATATTCATGTATTTCTGGATGCTGGTTCAGTGTTGTTTTTTGTGAATTTATTTATTTATTGTTGTTGCTACTGCTGAAGAAATTTGAAAATTACCTTTTTTTTTTTTAAAGAGAAAGTAAAAATTCAAAATTTTATTCAGAACAATTCGCGAATTATCAACAAATTTGGTTGACAGATTTTTGTGGGTTAATTTAATATTTTACGACAATTTTATTGCTTTTGGAACAAAATTAAATAAATTGATAGGAAGCTATCAGTACTTTTTAAAAATCATCAAAAATTAAAGAAAATAAATCTTTAATAGTCCTGCTGGTATGACTGTACCTTTTCCAGTTGCAATTCAGAAAGATTCATCAATTGTCAATTCGAATTCAGAAAGCGTAAATTTTAACTAAGATTTGTCAATTTTAATTCAGAAAGCATCAATCGTAATTCAGAAAGTGTATCGTAAATCCAGAAACAGTCAATTGTAATAAATATTATAAAAAAAATCCCTACATAAAAATTTTCTAGAATCAATCTTTATAATTGTTAATCACGGTTAATTAAAAATCAAAATTTTTCATAAGCCCATAAATCCCACTGAGAATACATATTTGATCTAAAGTTAAAGCCACATTTGTGTTCCAAATGTTGCAGAGCAAATAATGATATACTTGAAGATCAAGATCTTACAAGTAGAAATTACGCACAATATAATAGAAATTATACGCAGATTGGCAACACTGATTGTCTGTTAAATTCCATAAAATCAATTTTTATACGATATATTTCAGGTAATAATCAGGGCATCATGAATAAAGTTCCGTGTGAAATTTTTCCCAGGAACAATTCAAACTAGTAGCAAGTAATAGGGAAAACAACAAATTCTAATTGTAAAAGGGAGACATTTCACGCGGAATTTTATTCATGATTGCTGTGAATATTATTAGCAACAACAAAAGAAAAAAATTTCTAAGCAAGAAAAATAAAAAGTGTTATAAAAATACTTGACTGGATAGATTAAATATTAAATACAGATATTGATACGATGTCACTACATTATAAAGTTTATGGCCTTAGAATCAAGGCTAATCCTGCATGTAGCTTTGACTAAACTTAGCTGCGAAAATATCATTTAAGAAGCAGCCGAAATGTGAGGCAAAGTAATTAACGTTAATTTTTACCAACTGGTCTAATTTATTTTTTTTTGTATTTTTTTGAAATAGGTATACATATGTACATACATTAATTAACAAAATATTTCTTTATATAAAAAGTTTTAGAAAATTGTGGACTTAAGCCAGATTAGGAAATTGTTCCGCGATTAAAATTTTGTTAATAACCTTAATTGTGCGTGTTTTGAGCTCTAAAACTTCAAAAGCTTTGAGACTTACAAACAAACATTCAATGGGGAAAATTTTCATAAATCAAATAGAACTTGTATCATAAAAAAGTTTATTGAGCGATAGTTAACCACATATAATAAATATCGATGGTCTCTAGTAAAAAAGCCCTAACTCGTATTTTTACGAAATTGACTTTTCCAGTAATTCCAATATACTTCGCACAAATACACCTCGTCATAAAAATTTATTGCAATAGTGGTGTAAAAAGTAACGCTTTTACAAGCAGTTGTGCAATCATTTTGTACAAGTAGTTGTACTGTTTCTTTTATATTTTTACCATCTCCTGTAAAGTTACAATTATTTGAGTTAAGACTTTCTGCTTGTGACCAACGATATGTACTATGAATATACTAGCTGAAAAAAATATAAAATTACAAATATCTCGTGGTGATTTACTTTTAGAATTTTGACCCTGCATGAAAAACATCTACATACCTACACTCATATTTGGATCAACCCATTTCCACGCGACTTTTTTTTTTAATTGAAAAAATCTAAAACAAATCTGTCAAATAGGTATCGAATTAACCCAAATTTCTTTATATTCAGAAAACTACCAAATAAAACGTTTAAAAATTTCACATAGGTACCTAAGTACAAAACGAAAGCGTTCATATCTGACGCAAACACAAAGCGTTCGTTTTTATACCCTTCACCAAAAATGGTAAAGGGTATATATAGGTTTGTCCAGATTTTTGTAACTTCTACAATATTCATTTCCTGCCAGATAAAGTTAGTTATTCTGAATCCTTATGAACAGGAGATGAAAAAAAGACATGTCCGTCTGTCCGTCTATCCGTCTGTCCGTCTGTCTGTACGGATTTTATATGGGTGGCGTGAAACGCGGTTTTTGAAGCTCCCAAACAAGTTAGAGAGCTCGGAGTTGGACTGAAACGACCGCACTTGCCTCAGCACAATTGGTTATGAAAATCAGCAAAAAAAAATAATCGGTTCATAAAATTTTGAAATATATGGTTTTATCATACATTTTTAAAATTTCATGAAAAAACTACCTACCGCGCATAGAACCAAGCATATTCAAAGTTTTAATCAACCACACTAGTCACTCTGCTGCTGAAGCTCGCTTAAATGCGATAAATATTTACTATACTTAAACATTTGCTTTAATTTGTATTATTTCGTATTAAACCCCTTTTTGTCACCAATACATAGACTTTGCCTTATGGTATTTTTGCTTGGCACATTCTTTTTCGTATGCATGCATATGAATGGATGTGTATAACAATCAGTAGCCTCATGCAAAAAACATTATGTAGATATGTATGTATAAATATACGCTAGCATGAAGACCATTCCCTCGTACATACACACATACATATGTATGTGCATAAGAGTGTTCATATGAACAACTACAACAACAACAATATGCGACAAATAGTATTCAGAGAAGAATATTTAATTGTTTGTACGTGTGTATGTAGTCAACTCTACGCACAGCAACAATATGCTAGCAAACGTATTGAAAGAAGAATATTAAGTTGTTTGTGGTAAGAACTGGGAATTTTTTTTTGTATACAAATAAAGTATTGTGCTAATGAATGCGTGTTGATAAAATATATTAAATATATGTGCGCTTAATTATGAAAGTGGTCTAAGTCATATATTTCTTTCATCGAGATATTTAATAGATTACTTTGAAGAAATTAAAAAATATTTTTATATTATGCAACATTTTAATTTATAAATTCATAGAAGTTTATTTAATGTTTATTGAATTTTTTTAGAGATTTATTTCATATTTCGATGCAGAAACGCATATGACTTAGACCACTTTCATACTTAAGGGCACATATGTATGATTGTAAATATGTATGTATGTACATACATACATACAAAAGGGGATAGGATTGTTTGAATCTGTTTGATTTGCTTATTTGTTTTCTGAATATGTTTTGCAACAAAATGAATGGCTATCATGGTTAATAAGTTAGAAGTCGGCCTGTTATGATTCGTTTGTTGAGTTTCGAACTTACACTTGAAAGTTTTTTTTCAATATACATACATATGTATGTATTTTTGCAAAATAAATTAATCGGGGACCAAAAATAGTCATTATTTTCGAACTTTAAAAAAAAGCAACTGTATAGAAGGGAAACATCAAACAACGTGGACAACCACACCATTTTAATTGTTCTAAACTAGATTTTTCTAAACTTCAATGGGTTTAAAATTTAAATTTTTGTTTTTTAAGCAGAAATAAATGTTATTTCCGGATTTTTTGTTTTTAACCGGAAATAATTGTTATTTCTTGATTTTTCTTTTTTCAAGCAGAAATAATTGTTAGTGGTTTTGTTTTGTTGGTGTTTGTCAGAATATTTCCAATTAACTTTGGTGTTATTTGTTCCTTAAAAATTATCACATGTAATTTGGCTTATAAAGAGATACGAACTTTAGCCTACTTAAATTTTAATTATAGAAATAATTATTTTCCGATTTTTATTTTTTCGAGAATAAATCAAAGTCAATTTGTGATTTCTACTTTTTCGGACAGAAATTAAATTAAGTTACATTGTGGGAAAAAATACATATGCCTACATACATACACACTATGAACTTATAGGTACATATAGGATATAACTACTACGACAGGATCAACGTGTGGAGATTCCGTAGCCAAAAAACGTGGTAGCCGCCCCAAAGCGGCGAACCGATATTTTTCACACTTTTATGATATGGCTGTCAAATGATAGGGATTTTCCAATGGAAAAATCATGGTGAAATCATTATGAAAATTTGAACTCATTTACTGATATCTGGCGTTGTTTTAGTAAAAACACATACCTACACATTTTTAACCCTTATACCTACTTATGCATATCTTAGTCACATACATATATTCCAGGTTCACCCAATTTAATTCAAAAATTTTAAAATGTGTACATAGGTACATATTTATAAAATTTCGGTACTTTGTACACACAGCCATACAAGTAAACAATTATTTCAACACGTGTATTTGCTATAAATACTGCCAAAAAGGAACTTTGCAGTGAAACTCCTATAGATTATATAAACATAATATATTTTAATATGTATATACGAAAACATCTTAAACACAAATGCTTTAATCACAGAGAAATTTTGCATTTGCGTTTAAAATTGCTGTGTTCGATATACTAAGGTACTTTTTTATTTTTGGTAGGTACATAAATACCTAATATAAGTTTTGTAAAAGTTGAAATGGCTCTTATGTAGCTCCTGCAAGATATACATTTTTGGTTGTAAAATTATGTGCCTTCTTGAGTTATTGTAGGGTAAAATCATGTGTTTTATTGTTGTAAAAATTAAACTATAGCGACTCGCACTGAATTAGAGTGAAATTGTTTTTATAAAATTCAATTATTTATATATAACATACATACATATGTATGTATGTGTAGGTATAAATCTATGAAACGAAGATGTAATAAAACGAAAGCTTATGCTTGCTAACTTATAACTATTTATTAATTATATTCACAGACAGGTATACATACATACGAGTATGTACTTAAAGACTTATGTAAGTGCTATTTAAAATTTTACTGGTTTCAAACCTTAACTTTTACAGCTCTTGATTTCTTTGTAATTTAAACAAAAATTTTCGAAGATGCGTAAAAAAGCCTAACCAGTAATTACTAATGAAAACTGTTTGATTCAGACACGTACATACTTATTAAGTTGAACAGTTTCATGCATAACTAATAGGCAATTTTAGAAAATCCAAAATGATTGGAAACAGTTTAAATCAATAAATACATGTCTGAATCAAACAGTTTTTCATTAGTAATTGCTGGTTACGCTTTTTTTTGGCAGATGGCACACAAGAAATGCCAGATGTAAAATCAGCCTAACAAACTGCAAGAAATGAGCCGGATGGATCACACAAACCTCCAAAGTCTGATACATTTTCATTTATTTTTGCATGGACATAATATGTACTACATGTGATGAAAATTGCGCTCTTAAAAATATAAACTATTTTTTATAAATAAGGCAATTTTTTTAAAAATTAAGCCTTGCAATTATATATGTATAGATATTTATTAGCGCAATATTGACTTCGGTGTGCATCGATATACTTATATATCTATTTGCAATTGTACAACAATAAAACATGTATGCGTCCCCTACAATTAAAAAATCGGCATCATTTGCTTACGCAGATTATTTGCAAGGAAATTGCATGAACACTTCTCCTAGTTTGTTTATATTTTTTTTTTCGATATGTATATACATATGTACATAGATACACATGTTTGCAAATACGAAATTCCCAATTACCCAGCGGGAAAAAGAAAGAGCTTTCTAGAAGGCCGTTGTACTCCTTACTTTGGATGTACAAGGCCTACTCGCTCCATTCCACTCTTATATCATTTTTGCTTTTCCCTCTCGCTTTTTTTGCCAGCCATTCTGAAAAGTCTTCAAATTAATAGATTTTATTTTCGTTTAGTAAAAAAAAAATTTGCTCCTCTTCTCCCTTCTCTTAAAAGGAAATGTGGAATGTGTATCTTATCTTTTATGCAAAAGTGTAGCGACCTTCTATAAGGCGTTCTTTAGCAGTAGATAAAAATAGTAATTGATTTGATAAGACCTGAAGTAACAAGATATTCTTAGTTTTCCTGCTGGGTAGTAACGTGCTCGCTTTGTATCAAAGTAGTGGTTGGCGTACACATTGTACATGCATACTATTGTAAATACATCCAGTGTTGCCAGAAAATGCTGATGAGAGAATGCTAAATCGGTCAAAAAAATTCTGCTAAAATGTTCTACAGAAGAAAAGTATAATGCTAGATGTAAATGTAGAAAAAATTATTAAAATAGCTTTGAATTTTATGTTTATACAAACTCATTAGTATTTACATAAATTTTTATAGTACATAAAATAGTTAATAATTGGTGTGTTTTGGAAATGTTATAATTACGTTAAAAAAACTTTAACGCACTAATAATCTCAAATTATTATTTTACCCATTCAGTAAAATATTTGTTTATTAAAAATACGTACATTGAAATTGATTATTGAAGGGTTAGCTGGATGCTATGCGCATTTCACTGTTGCTAGTGCAGATCATCAGGAAACCTGTACCCTGAAATACATGTACATTTATGAGAAAAATCCTCCATACAGAAGAATTTTGTTAAGAAATTAAAATTTTTTATTTGCAACAAACTCTGCTAGAAAGCATTTAGTAGAATTTTTTGATAGTTAAATGCTGCTTAACTAATGGAAATTCCAGACCTAGCAGTGGAAATGCTAAAATGGCAACAATGAAACTATCCCAAGCGCTTTTTGTTGTCATAGTGGATTATTAGTTAAAAATTTTAAACGTAATTGCAACATTTCCTATAAAAATACCTCTAAATACTAATAAGTTCATATAAACATGAAATTCAAAGCTATTACAATAATTTTTCTACATTTAAATCTAGCATTATACGTTTCTTCTGTAGAACATTTTATCAGAATTTTTTGACCGATTTGGCATTCTCTCACCATCATTTTCTGGCAACACTGGTTGTTGTGTTGAAACTTATGAATTTTTTTTAAAGACATGTTGATACATACATACGAGTACATATATGTATATAAATATGCCCAAGTAAATATAAATGTGTCTGTATATGTATGTGAAAAAAAGTAAGCCCTTGCTAAAGATCATGGATGTCTTATAAATATTTTAAAGTGGACGAGATTGTTTGTTTGAGGGTGCTTGTTGTTGCTATTTTATTTCATTCATGTGGTTTTTGTTTTTTTTTTTTCAATAAATGTATTAAAAAGTACTTCTGCTTAGTTAAGCTGGATTGATTCGCTGGGTGAGTTCAATTTATGATGTATGTATGTATGTATATATGTACATATGTATGTAAATACCTATATTTTTTAAAAAAATATACAAATAGGTACATATGTATACTAATGTAGGTATCTTTTTATTTTATATTATTTTCTAAAATTCTTCAGAAAAACTCCTTTATAGTATATACATATTTACATATGTATGTATGTATGTAAATACATACATATGTATGTGGTAGTATATGAAAGAAATATTTTTTAATACGTAGGAAAAAAAACATAAATGTTGAGATGAGAATATGAACTCACGTTCTCATATTTTCAGAACGAATGTTTTATTCACATTTTGTTTTATTGGCATTTTGCACTTATTTTAAAGATCTAAAACTTAGGTTAATTACATACATATGTATGTACCTATGTAGCTGCTTATGTACATATGTATATGTAAATAAATATGTATGTAATACCCAAGAATGATAAAATAATTATTTTATCATTCTTGTGTAATACCTACATGAATGTATCTTAGTATGTATATTATTGCAAATAATAAATTTATTAATGTTTTCCCCAGCAAAAAAAATTAATGCGTTCAAAATTTAATAGTTTTCATGCTTTCTTTAGCATTTGTGCAAATCGTAATAAAGCTATAGTTTTTGAAATCATCATAAACGCATACGATATTGCTGGGTAATTAATACATTGAAATAAATATCCGCCGAAATAGCCATGTAAAAACGGAATTAAATCATCATATTGACATATTGTCATAAAACCAGTTTTATCTGCGTGAAATAATAAGTACACACTAGGTCGATGGTAGAGAGTATGTCTTAACAGTCTTAATAGCGAGGTTCGTATCCTGGCAGAAAAAAATGCTTTTTTTCTTAGCTTTGTGAAAAACGTCATCGAATAAGGGAACTTTCGTGGGTTCTAAGCACTCATTTCAATGACGAGCAGTTTTGTTAAATGTAAACACATGGTCGTCAATGACACGCCTGTGTTTAAATCTTGCGTTCTGCACCTAAATTGAACCCATGCATTAACTATTTCTTTTTCATGTCGTTTTTGCTGGGTCCGAAAATAACTTAATTATTCGATTGCTAAATAAACTTACCTATAGAGAAGTGTTGGTTTTAAAAAAAGAAAATTGCTAACTTTTATATCTAAAGCCAGTTTGTATTCCTGCATTTTATTGGTGCTTATGTTTACTCATTGGTAGAAGTGCAGCAGTAATGTTTAAAAAGTTTATTTTTAAACTGTCTTAGGTATTATAAGAACTTTGAACGGAACATAGTAGGCTAGTAGGTTATTTGCAACTTAAAAAAATACATACATATCTCTCATTTTCTAAAACAACATCACATATCAAAAAATGAGATTTTTGAGTTAATGATGCAAAATTAATCCTCATATTGATATTGTGTAAACATTTCATACAAATATCTTGTATACTAAACTATCGAGAGAAAAATTAAATTTTCATTAAGTTGTGTGTAAATTGAATACTTTAAAGTTTAAAATGAACTATATTGAGGGGTAACAAAAACTTTTTTCAAGTGAGTCGCTCCAATGTACATGTTTTAAAAAATTTATCGGAAGAGTAAATGAAAAAAGTTTTATAAACTAAAATATATTGGGGGCTATTCTGGAAAACGCGTCGAAAAAGTGAAACTTTACATTAAAATAAAAACAAATTTTCAAAAATTGTTTTTGTTTGTAATACATTTCTAAAATGAAATAAACGTGAGAATTTCAACGCGTTTCTCTCTCTTTTAAAAACGGTTAATTTTGTATGCGAAACAAAAAAATTTTTTTTTACATTTACACAGTTTTGTTTTTGTTTTGCATGTAACTTTCACCAATTCGACGCGTATTCCAGAATAGCCCCCATTGTGTCCTATATGTATATAAAACACATATATTTTAACCCTTATACCCATGCATATTGCTGCAAAGTGTCTATATTTCAGTTTCACTTGACTTAATTCATAAGGTCCTGTTCTGCAAATCACGACATGTCAAAACACGGTGATTTTAAAAAATTAATGAAAGATAAATAATTGGTTTTTTAAATTGCACGATTTACAGCGTTAGAAGTTGGAAAAAAATATTCTATTATAAATGACAAAAATACAAGTTCGCTGCTGAGCAAAATGCAGTTTTGCGCTGCATATTGCAGTTTAATTGCATGTTTACGTATCTACGTATGTATATATATACATACGTACATATGCACGCATGTCTTTTCTCTACATTTTATGATTTGTGAAGGGTATATAAGATTCGGCACAGCCGAATATAGCACTCTTACTTGTTTATAATCAAATGAAAATAATTTAAATTTTTTTATCTTCATATAGGTACCTAAATAAGATAAAAAACAATATAAAGATTATACAAGAATAAAAAGAAAAGCTAAACAGAAACGAATTATAATAAAGAATGCAATTTCAAATGAATGACCCACTTTGGCAAGTTCTCACGAGACTCAATACTCACTTACATACATATGTACATAATAGGGTGATCGATTATTCGACATTTTCCAGAAACCGGTTTTCGGATAGTTCGAACATTTGAAATTATCAAAAACCCAGTTTCGGTTTTTAAAATGTAGAAAAACCCGGTCAACCGGTTTTATAGTGGGAAAATTATTATACAAAAGTTTTGAGTTTAAATTGCTTTATTAAAAAAAAAGAGTTACTATTTCACGTAAATTCTATAAAATAATATAAAAATTAAATGTAAAACATAAACAATAACTTCATATACATACATATCGCTCATTTACTCAAAGAACACCAAAAATTTAATTTATGAGTTAATGATTCAGAATTAATCCTCATATCGTTCTTCATATTGTGTAAAAATTTCATACAAATATCTTGTTTGCTCAACTCTTGAAGGCTAAATTAAATTTTCTCTTTCCATTAAGTTGTGTGTAAATGTAAAACTCAAACTCGTTTTCTGGTAAACTAGTTTTTTCGAGTTATGACGTTCTTTCTGGTTATAAAAACAATAAACCAGTTACTGAACAAATTTCTAATGAACGCAAAAATTTCTTTTGCAACACAGTCTTCTTGAACAATATAAGATATCATTATTCTTGTTTTTATGTTACATACTTGCGGCATTTATAAGTATCAACAGTTTTTTGACACTTCTGAACATCTGAACACTTTTTATTGACATCCATTGTACTCTGCTACCACCTCATAAAATCGCTTTAATTTCATGTTGCAGTAAGTGTTGGCATGCTCCAAAAAACGATTAGAACTTTTACAATGAAAAAAAAAATATACTTAGGAAAATCAACAGAAAACGTTCGTCTAAGTTTTAATACCTATAGTGAAAACTAATTTTATTGCAAAATCTACAAATCGACTGAGCCGGTTTTTAAATTATAAAAAACCGTACTATTCGACATTTGAAAAATACACATTTTGAAAAAACTGACTACCGTATTGTGAAAAACCGGGTTGTAAAACCGGTTGAAAACCCCTAGTCGATCACCCTAATACATACGATACATTCAAGCACCCGACTACAATAGAAGAATGATTGTATGAAAACAAAACAGAAATAACCTCAGCAATAACAACAGCAAAACCAAGAACAACCAGGTGCCTGCCTCACTACTGCGATAACAACAACAAAAGTTAAGAAGCCCACGCTAAAGAAAATAAGCAACAAAGCTAAACAAACGCCAGTTAACACTTTTTATGGTAGAACAAACTCAAGCAGCCAGACAACCCCAGACGGAACGTTTGTTTGCGGCTAATAAGTTTAATTTTGTTTATGAAAGTATGTACAGATGTATGTAAGTGCGTGAACTTAATCGGATTCTCGACATGACTAACAACAACAATAACAACAACACAATAGCAGTAGAAAGAACAAGAAGTCGGTTAAAAAGAAATGAAAAGCATTTCGTGCTAACAGCAACATCAACAACAATAAGAAACATTCAATGGCAATCAGCGATGCCAATTTAGCGCGTTTCGCGCTAGATTTAACGCGTTTTAACTATGCCAAACGCGCTTTTTTTTCGTCTTAGCGCGTTTATAAAAAAACGCTAAATTAGCGCGTTTTGAATAAAGTCATCACCTCAGTTTAATATTTTTCCCCCCTCCCCTTTTTTTTGCTTAAATTTAAAAATTTTCTAGTGTTCAAAACTCATAAAATATTTTAAATTGGGTAATGATTCAGCTGTCGCAAATATAATTCCCTTGACTGTGGCTAGAATTAAAAACGCATTTTAATACTGCAAATTTCACAATTAAAAATATGTACTCGTACTCGTGACCAAAAAAAAATGTATTTAACTTGTTAAGCATCTATATTCTAGCTGAAGTACAAAAAGCATTTGAATCGCAAAACTATTCGACAATTTATATAAGTTTTTAAAAAGTTTGAAAAAATAGAATAAAAATAAAAATTAAGGATTTCGATTATTTCTGTATTAAATGATTTTAGTTGTTATTTAGGATATATTTTCGAAGAAACAATATAAAGTCTGAAAAGATCTACTAAACATATTAATTGTATTTACTAATACACATGTAAATACATCGACTTTTATTAAAATTTAATTTAGCGCGTAGGAAAATAGCGCGTTTTGGCTATAAATAGTTGACAATGCTGTAACTTAGCGCGTTTTGCAAAGGGGAACAGCGCGATTGGGTTATAAATAGTTGGCATCGCTGATGCCAATAACAACAAGTGAGAGGATGTATTGCAGTACAGAAGTGGAAATGACTGAGTGATATTGTTTATTGTTCTAGAGAGTGGAATGATAATGAGATTTTATTTACACATTCGGATTTTTATTAGCTAGCTCAAAAAAGGGGACTTTTTACTAACTTATTTACAACTAGTTTCTGAACTAACTCATAAATTATACAGATGTGAGTCAGTTGTTTTTTTTTTCACAACTGTCTTCCTCCCGATAAGTATTGAACTAACTTTAAGCTAACTAAAAACTTATGCAGAGATTAATTCGTTGTTTTTGTACAACTAACTTCTTCTCGATAAGTTTTGAGCGAACTTTTAGCTAACTCAAAGCTGATACAGAGATGAGTCATACTTCAGAGAGAAGATGTCAGCATAAAATTCATGTTTATGTTAACTCTGTGCTGTTTATATTTTATATCCCGCGATAGGAAAGTATTAAGTATGATGGCTGACAAACAAAGTGATCACGATTACGATACCAGTTCTCGTTTCCCAAAAAATAATTTAAAATTGTTTAAACTTCAAGCTGACTAAGGGCCGCAAGTTGTAATGCAAGTTAAATCATAATTGACTAAAAATAAAAAAAAAACTTTTTTTTTTATTTGGCTAACTCATAATGGCCTAACTCATGGTTAGTTCAAAACTGATGCGCTCGTCCTGCGGCCACTAAATGCTAAAACTGATCACTTTTAACATTCAGAATAAGTGCGAATTTTAACCACCTCTAACTAGTTGTTGGTTGATAAGTCAATAGTTTTGAGTTAACTCAAATTCCCACTGGGTACATGCATACATATGTATGTATGTATGTATGCACAAAAAAAAATTTAATTTTAGACTTTAGTGACTAAAGTTTAGTCACACAGAGTTTATTAATTGATTTAATACCATTGGATGAGGGAAGAAGTTGGCTCAAGTTAGATGAAATTTGCATTATGAAACTTTCTCATGGCACTTTGTTAATTTACATTTGAAATTTTCAATACAAGCAACATGTAGTTTCTTAACAATTTATTTTAGGTAACAAATAGGTATAAAATAAATATGTATATGTATGATTTTATTAGGATAAAATTCGTATCGGTCTCTAAGTCAAATTACATGTGATAATACTGTAAGTAAAATTTTAACTTTCGAAATGACACAGAAAAACGCCCGGACACCCCAACTTAATTTTGGGCCGTAGGACACAGTGGTGTACTCCGTTTTAAAAGATTAGGTCAAAGTCAAGAGATATGTATTTCATGTTTAATTTTGTACTTTCCACTCTAGACGATGACATGAACGCCCATGTATGTAATAAGTGCTTTTAATAGCCTTGTCTGGAATTTCAGCACGAGGTTTGCTCGAAGCGAATATTTTGCTGAGAAAATTAAAACACAGCTTCTTTTTTCAGATACACATATGTGTGTATTTTTAATACGTGTTTAATTGAGAATCTCACAATTAAAATCAAATAATGTAGGTATTACGAAATAGCTTTTTCCCCACTTAAATGTGTGCATCAATTAAGCAAATTTAAAACGGAAGCTTCAATCTCCGTTAAAAAAATATGTAAATAAAAACGATAAACAAATCGCACATGTTCACTCACACAAGTTCAGCTTCAGGTTCTTATAAGAATAATAGCATGAGTAGTAGTCGATGACTTGAGAGCGAAACAACACCAGCTAACATTCACGACGATAATAATGACGATGTTGTTTGTTCTTCTTTTTTATTCTTTTTTCAAAATATTGTTGTGGCAGTTGCTTCAGCTGCTGCTACTGCAACAATTGTTGTGTCTGCAATCTCTTTTAGATGTGGTTACTGACTTAGAATTTACTTTTCCATTTCAATAAAAAAAATAAGGAAAGAAAAACAAAACAAAGTAAATGTGGGTCAAAAGAGAAACTAACGGTAACTGACGTATAACAAGATCTAGAGATTTCACATATACACACACACACACACACACGAAAGTAAGGCAAATAGTATAGAAGAAATGAAGAAAAATTATCTTATAGGTACCCAGCAGTCCGCAAGTCATTACAAATTGAAAGCCATCCATCCGATTGTAAGCTATTACATATGTCAATATGGAAAACAAAAAAGAAATAGTTAAGCGCATACAACTAGCATCCGATTCAAATTTGTCTTTCTGCTATCCTATTGTAAAACTAAATGTTAATAAGAAGCAAAGAACAAAACAGACACTAATAAAATTTAGCCATTGCATTAGCATCTGATTTGGATGGATTAGTAATGTATGTATTACATATGTATTTTCTGTGGTTTTATTCCCTTGAGTTTGTTTCAAATTTAACTTCACGGTTTGGACAAAAGTTGGAAACGCTCTTCACGAAACAAGACTCGCGAATTTGCCCAATTGCTCAAATACCAATTTTAAGAGATTTCATCAAATCCTTAATGCTTTAGTTAAGAATAACAATAAATATATGTAGGTATGTATATATTATTAAATAAATAAAAAAACATTTTAAGGAAGATGGAATCCAATTTCTAGTTTAATTAATAGTTCAAACCCAGGCCATAATCGATCTCAATCGGACCTGTCTAATATTAATATCATGTCTGCTAATAAAGACTAATTGCATTCAGACACGTCTTAATGATCTCCAAAGCATATTTATATAAAGTATAAGAAAGTACAAAAACAACAGGCGATTTGTTTGTGTAAGAATAATGGATGAATGTCAAAAACAGATGAATACAATCAGACCTGGGCAACTTGCATTACTTTTGATTAAGCACTGATTGAAAAACAAAAATTTTAGTGCAAATTTTAATTTGATGATTGTAGTGCACTATTTTTTTCACTTCAATAAAATCTCTTAAAAGTAATGGATTAATATTGCATTAGCAGCTAATTGCATGGCGAATAATGCACTGATTTTGTATTGATGTGCTTAGTCATCATGAAGTAAATCAATATTATTGCATTATCAAATATTGTACACAGTAGGTTAGGTTAGGTTATAACAGGCTGCTGATTTATAGTAAAACCAGCCCACTTGGGTCCGTTGAGGTCCCGTTGTGCTACCTGGGCGGATTGAGGTGGACTACCCATCATCATTCCCTCTATTCACTATATACGTTTTGTTAAAACCAACCCCAAAGGCGTATGAATGAATTCACATCGCCGATGTCACATTCTGACAGGATCTCCAAACCTTGCAGTATCGGAGTCCCCATGCAGAGTGACCGCACCTCCGCGAGTGCTGTACACATTAGTATTGAATAAAACGTTAACCTATTTTATCAGATAGCACAAAAAATAAAATAAAAAATACAGTAAAGTTCATTGAGGGCATCTTTATAAGCACGTACATACTAATTAACGAAAAGAAAAAATGTCAATATAAATACAAGCTAGATTTCAGAACCAATTGAAAAAAAAAATATTAAAAAGTTTCATACTTCAAGTACTTTGCATCTCGAGCTTATTTGAAAAACCGTGCAATTGCCAAAAGATCAGATCTTAGGTTTTCGTTTATTGTAAAGTTGTATCTTAAAAAATCGTGATTTTATTTTATAAAATACTACCGCTTAGAACAATTTCATCACAAGTTTTGTCTTTCTCTCGAAAAAATTACAAACAACGTATTTATTTATGTACTTATGTTTTTATGTATGTACACATTTACGTTGTATTTTGCACTATAATGAAATAATACTCTTCATAATGGCGGTATGCAATGTTTTATGCAAATTTTCGTGCGTTAGTGCAAATGCAAAATATCGTAGCTTTTCCTTGGATTGTGTATGTATTTTGTTGTTGGATTTTAAAGAAAAGCTAGGATATTTTGCATTTGCACTAACGCACGAAAATTTGCATCAAACATCCAATACCGCCAATGAGTGTAGTGGTGAAAAAAATAGTGAACTAAAAGTAACAATGCAATATTCATGCATTACTTTGAAGGGATTTTAGTTTAATGCAAAAAAAAATTGCACTAATATTATCAAAGTTAGTGCTAATGTAATAAATTTGCATTTGCATTGATTTAGTTTAGTGTAGAAAAATGGTCAACGCATTTGGTTATTTAATCCAATAGTCCCAGATCTGCATACAACAAAAATGAAATGTATGGATAGACAAAAGCAAAGTAAATTTATTAATTGATAAACAGCTAGTATGTGAAAGAAGTATAATAAAAGATACATATGTACTTTAATAATTAAATATAATTATCTTTAAATGTTTTGTAACACATTTTTTAAGTAAAAAGTTATCTAAACTTTTTCACATACGTTGTCAGTATACACAATTGTGTATAACAAAGCAAAACAAAACAAAATGGCGTACGAAAATTGTAAACAACTTTTGACATTCAGGCATTCACACTACACGAGAAAAAAATTAATCACCTGAGTACTTGCATATACTTTATATGAATTTACTTTGATGCCCTCGTAATCACCATAACAGTTGTAGTCATCCAACCTTCGCCTACAATGTATACAGTGTTGGAAACATCTTATGGCCTAGACCAACGCTGTGTACATGTAAGTAGAAATTGTATACAGACTTTGGATGGATCGCGCTTACATTGTCACTGGTCTCAGATCGGAGATGTATGTGACAAAATGTTCACTGGGTACCTACGCAAATATGTACACATCGCTCATTTATTCAAAGAACGCCATAACTGAAAAAATGGAATTTCTAAGCAAGTGATGAAGAATTAATCCTCCCATCGTTCTTCATATTTTGTAAAAATTTCGTACAAATATCTTGTTTACTCAACTCTTGAGAGAAAAATTAAATTTTCTTTTTCCCTTAAGTTGTGTGTAAATTGAAAACTTCAAACTCGTTTTCTGGCAAAATAAATTTTGTTTATTATGGCGTTGTTTGAGAAAATGAGCGATATGTATGTACTCGTATGTATGTAGTATTTTAAGTCTTTAAATAATCCGAATGTTGGTACCATAAACTTTTCTGTTTCTGTATGCATGTCCTATCTTATTAAGATTTTTATAATATCGTTTATGTACATTAAACGTTATTATATTTTCTTAACTTTTTATAGTCCGTAACAAACAATAACCAAATACATATCGTGCCATAAGCGTCAAAAAAAGCTTAAGCTACATAATTTTTTAAATTAGTTTTTTACCAAAACTATTACTCGTATTATTACACTACTCGACACGGAAAAATAAACTGATTTATTATAATCATACGATTGGCCGTAACAAACAACATAAGACTGCATCATTGCAATTTTTATAGCACGTCACAATTTTTTGATATTTCGAATTTCGACATCGGAATGATCAAATGCTTTCGCAGATTCTGCACAAAATTATCTGTTACTTGAGTCCTATTTTGTTGATAATTTGTGTAAGGTTAACTGAGATTCATCCCAGAGAAGTCACTAATGTCCGTTTTGACCTCCTTAAGCATTGACCTTATAAATTTTATATTTACACAAAAGTTTCTCAATTGTTATACCAAACTAAATCTATACATACTAACGAACACAGGTGGTACCGAAGTTATATAAAAACAACTTAAATTTAAGGTTAATTTTTTTACTGATACACTCGTACAATGAAAAAATTAAAACAAACAATTTTAAACTGCATCATTAGAATTTTTAATTTAAAAGCAAGTAATCCATCTAAACTTAGTTTAAGTACATTATTATTATTAATTATGAAAAAAACAGCGGCCGCTGTGATGCTGCAATGACGGGAGACTATTGGTGGTTTTTAGTGAGGGAAAGTAATAAAATGTATAAAAAAAATTGAACTACAGAAATTTTACAATAGTCAAATCTATTGTATTATTTTTAATTTTTTTTTAATATGTATCTCAATTGTATCTTCAAAAAAATCAACTAAAACTGTTAAGTTGTTTTTAATATATCTAGTGAAATACTTAAGTGTTTTCCTAGATAGCAAGCTTTCTTGGAAAAGGAGCACGCAGGAAATGCTAAAGAAAGGATTCAATGCCTACTACATACGCAGGAACTTCATATGAAGGAACTGCTGTCTTCAACCTCAGATAGTAGACCGGATTTACCCAACGGTTATCCCACCGGCTATTTCCTATGGTTGTGAGGTATGGTGGGAAGCCTTGCGTAGCCTGAGGTGCTCAGAGGAGCTCAGCTCAGACTGCCTCGGACGTCACTCTTTACCTACTTCCTATAGAGGACTTTTTGGTGAGGACGGTGACTGGAAGTCTCCTTAGGCTCGTAGAAGCAGGTTTGGTGAGAGCAGGAAAAACAGGTCATACATCTATCTCAAATGAGATCAGTTTTAATGATCAGGGATCCGTAACCCCTGGGTTCACAGATTATAACGTCGTTGAAATTGTTAATTCCGGATGGGACTATTGTGTCAAATCTGATAAGCGATATGAGAGTAGTGCGGTCTTAGCAGACGGGTAAGAAATGGGAGAAGACACAGGGGCAGGTGTCTATATCTTGGGAACGAACATTCGTAGCTCTTTCGGACTGCTGAATAAATGCAGCGTTTTCCAATCTGAGATCTTGGAAATCCTCACAACGTCCACAACCAGGCAGCCCTAAAAGCCTTGAAGTGACGCAATGTCAAATCGAAACTTGGTATTGACTGTAGGAGAGCCCTCAAATTGCTTATGGACAAATATTATCAGACCATATCGGGTTCCTGGTCACAGCAGTGTTATGGAAATGAAATTGACGATAAGCTGGTAACAATAGGGTTAGCGTTAGATGAAGGAATGTGTGACAGATCGGTAAAATTACCGAGAGGTAATTACAACAGGGAACTCAGTAATTGTGTAGAGGGCAGAATTACAGTTTATAGCGAAGTACGGAGGCTGTGGCCAAAACTTGACTTAGGAAGATTCAAACTACCGCTAGGAACACAATGTAAATCGTGATAGGCGCGTTGACTGGTCACTGCTTGGTCAGAGCAAGAATAAGCGTTTGGGAAACTGTCACTCCAGATTTCTGCAGGATGTGCGGGGATAAAAAGGATCCAGAAACCATTGAACATATTATCTATCACTGCACAAAGCTGCAACGCCATAGTCTTATATGGCTGAGCAGACCTTTCCATGAGAGCATTACTGGAATCGCGAAGTGTAGAGTGGAGGATATAAGGGGCTTCTTCATGGGAATTCAGTGGGTTAATGACGGATAATAGAGTCACTTCTGGTTAACAATGGGGCGTAAGTATTATTTTAACGGGCAATAGAAGGGAATCACAATGGACCCAACTGGGTCTCCGAGTGGAGATGCGTTATAGTACCACCCTTCCTAACCAAACCTAACCTAGTATTTCTCAGGAACTAGCTTATATCTTTAAATTTCTTTTACACACAATACGTTTATTAGTATATCTAGTTTTCGTGTGGTGTAGCAATTGCAAAGCTTTTGCGTAAATGTAAAGTTTATTTCGACAAAACTAAAAAAATAGGAAACGGACATTTCTAAATTCCTTGCAATTGAACTCACTTATCCGCAAGCAAACAATAAAAAGACTACCCTCAAAAGAAGAGAAATGCTGTTCAGATTACGAATCTGCAAAAATATTTTGAAATTCTGGAGTAAAATTTGGGAAAATCCACAAAATAATTACAATATTTGAAAGTTTTTTTTTACAATTTAGCGAAAAAAATTTTTTTGGTATAATTTAAAATCTGTGTGTGCTGAACCTTTCTGATTTTAGACCCTTCATAAGGAACTTTAAGACATTTCATACCACGTAGAAACATGACAATTTAATTTTTTTTTTTTTCAATTCGTTGAGTAGTGTAATTTAATTGAGTCAGCTAAACTATTGTTTGAAAATTTAACTAATTAAAAATCTTATTTGACATAATTAAATTTTTAATTGATTTTTTTTTCAATTTAAAATGCTTGTTGAGAAAATATTTCTTCCTGTGTATTTCAAAGTAAAGAAAAACTAGTGAATGTGCTCGATTAAAAACATTTTGATTTAAAAAGAAACGATTTTAATATGTACAAATGTATGTATTCAAAAGAAGCTTAGTATTCCTTTAACCATTTTTTACTTTATAATTAACAACTTTACGAGCTTAAACAGCTACAAATACATATACATACGGGTATGTACATATGCATATACATCAATACATAAACAGAAAAAGTGAATGAAAATAAAGCAATGAATGATTAGCAAGAAGTAATGAAAAGAAACAAGAAATGTGTGTATGTACATATGTATATACTTATGTAAGTATATACATATGTACGTACATGCATACATATGTATGTATGTATGTCCATACCTGTATGCACATGCATATATGTATGTATAAATAAACAAGCCATTCATTCAGTTGGGTTTCTTCCACACGTTGTTGTTATCTCCTATATTAAGCCTTCAACGAAAAGAAAGTGAAATTTTTTTCATATCAACATGTTAATATCAAGCAAAAATATTTAAATATGTATTTACACACACACTTTAAAAACACTTACTCACAGTTACATAAATCACCCTGTTGGAGAATGTGTGGCTAACTACAAAAATAATTGACTTATAGTTAAATTTTGTTAGACTAACTAAAAGCTAACTACAATGTCATTCAGAGCAAATCCAAAATTAATTCTTAAGGCGAGAGCCAAAAAATTATTCTCAGCTAATTTGAAACTCATTTCAGTTTTATATTAACATTTTGCTGTTATTATTTTAGATGGTACCTCAGCTGGGTAGTTGACAACGTGTGATGATACTTAGATGTTCGAACCCCAGAACTTTTTGTTTAATTTACTGATTACCAGGTGATTTAAAAAAATTAACTTTAAGTTAGTTGAAAGGTAATGCAGAGTGAGACAATTGACTACCGCCTAAGACATCGCAATTTTAAAATAGTCAGTTGATTACATTGAAAAGTAACCCGAGTGTCAGTCAGTACTAGTTGCCAAATAGTTAGCTTAAAGTTAGGTTAAAGTTAACGGAATTTCCCACAGGGAATTAAAAAAAAAAATTTATCACTGGGATTGTATGTATGTATGTTTGTATGTGTGAATGTGTTTACTCATGAAATAAGCTTATTTTTGTATTTATCTACAAGTGTATACAGGCACATGCAGGTATACCTATAAATTTATAAAATCAGTGATTGCTCAATTTAATAGGAAGAAACCTTCTTTAACTTATAAATACATACTCGTATGTTGTATATATATGTTTATATATATATTTTGCCTTAGTTCTCAAGCAGAACATAGGACCGTAACAAAATCATTCCACTTAATTCTATCTAAAGCTAATTAGGTTTTTAATTCACCTTGATGGTGTGTGGCAAATGCACTGCCATTTACAGCGTTGGATTTCTTGGCTTACAGGCTATTGCTTTGTTGTTGCCCGTAGGTTTTCATTAGTAATTTTATTGGGCCAATATACGCGAACGATTCTTCTTAAGCAGCGATTCATGAAAGCTTGAAGTGTAAGCAGCTCTTTCCTCGGTGCGTTCCATGTTTAGCAGCTGTATAACAACACTGACTTGGTGCTCGCATTAAATATTCTTATTTTTGGGTCTATCTCCATACTTTTTCGAGTAAACTGAAAGCTGCTCGGCCTTTGTTTATACGAGATAGTATATCTTCAGCTGAACCGCCTATTTTTCTTATGATAGAAGATGGTTCTACTGTGTTAATCGGCTCTCCGCTTACTGTAAATGGTTGATGGTTGTTGGAGTTAATGCGCATAATTTTTGTTTTTGAAGTGCTTATGCGCATTCATCATTTCATTTATGAATGAGTGCTTATGAGCAAAGAGGCAAATGTCGTCTGCGTAGTCGAGATCGGTATGTTTAGCGTTTATTCCCCAGATGATTGTGTAGGGACACTCGCGACATCATGCCATCGAGGACAATGTTAAAAAGTAGTGGGGATAGCATGCAGCCTTGTCGCACGCGCTTTTAGACATGTAATTGGCCGCTGAAAAGCCGCCCATGTCTAATACGGCATTTGGCCCCATTGTATAATGCCTTGATGAGACGGATTATCTTATCCGGTACGCAATTGCACAGTATTGTCCAGAATATTGCATCGTGGCTTATCTCAAACACAGGTAGAGTGGGGTGCGCCATTCGACAGATTGTTCTACGATGATTCGTAATCTGTTCATGTGGTCGACGCAAGATTGGTGTACTCAGAATCCGGCAAATCCAACAACAAAATACACAGGCAATCCAAAGAAAAGCTACGATATTTTGCATTTGCACTTAGGCAAGACAATTTGCATCGAACATCGAATACCGCCATTGCTTTCATAATAGCAACGAGAATTATGAAAAACGGTTGTGAAAATGAATATGACCGAATCAAGAAATTCTGTAACGAAAATAAAAAAATCTAAGACTATTTTTATTTGAATCGTCCAGTGTATGTTAACCCCTAAAGTATGCTATTGATTTCATTAACATACAGTATTGCTAGAACAGATTTTTACAATGTGGCGTACTTAAGAGCAATTGTGGTTGACAAAAAATTATATACACAAACAAACAGACAATTCGTAGGGTTTTAAGCTATTATTTTCCAGATATTTAGAGGATATCAAATCTCAAACTTAAATTTTTTATTTCAGTTACCATAAACCTATAGTTTCAATGATAAAAATTCCTGAATAACCTACATGCATTGTAAGATAATAAAAATATTTTAAACGATATTAACTTCTCATTTATTCAATAAAAGAAAAAAATTTCTTTTCTTATCGGTCGTCAAGCTCTAAAAGTGTAACTTGAATTAATATCAAAGAAAAAACTTGAATTAATATTAAAGAAAAAAAATACTGCATAAGTAAAAAAAAAAAATAATTATAATTGCATAAGTTGATAAAAAATGCTAAGCAATTGCTTTACCGCGGCAGTCCCCGAGTGCCACACGTATTTTGTTTTCATTTCACATTATCACAGAACCAGAATCGACTCCCTGGTCACATAAATAATCAGGGCAATCATAAATAAAATTCTCCCTTTTCCAAAGAGAATTTTTTGCTTTCCATATTACTTGCTATTGTTTGAAATTGTTCCCTTGGAAAAATTTCTAGCGGAATTTTATTCATGATTAGCCCCAATACTAAATGTAAAAATGCTTCTTTCTGACGTATGATTATTCAAAAATTAAAATGGTACAATACTCAAACGTTTGTTGTATAGAAACGTTTAAAGTTAATAAAAAAAAAAAATAATCAATCAATTTGTGAACTTATTAGGAAGCCTTGGTTTTTTTTTTAATTTGTTTCCCAGCGAAAACCGAAGATATAAGGGAAAATATATTAATATACAAATACATGTACGTTAGTGTTGAGCGAAACTGTGATTTTTTAATAATCTTTTAAACTGTGATTGTGATCACAGTTTAGCAGTATTTTGTAGCAGTTCTGTTTTTTTGACAAAATCTAATAAGAAGATC
The DNA here is from genome assembly GCA_936439885.1 of Nowickia ferox. Lineage (NCBI taxonomy): Eukaryota > Metazoa > Arthropoda > Insecta > Diptera > Tachinidae > Nowickia > Nowickia ferox. The sequence continues at coordinate 44,156,618 of OW387023.1, read as the reverse complement.
AGTTGTGAAATTAAACAGTGACTGTGATCACGGTTTAACACATTTCAGCTCTTCTGCTTTTAAAGTATGTATTAGGATTGGTATTTTGATAAATGCTAATAAGAAGAGCGACAAGAACAAACAATTAGCATCAACCCCAACCAAATATTGATAATTGTCGTATGAGAGTCAGAGAGACAGTAAAATGGCAAATACAAAAATGTGAGAGCTATACTTAGTTGCCAGAAAAGACGATTTGACACGATTAGACGATTTTTTCTCGACAAACGGTGAACGTATACAAATAAATTCATGTGGTAGCTTTATTTACTGTAAAGTAAGCATGCAAGAGCAAAAGAAGCATGAATGAAAGAACTACAATTGCAAAACCTGTTACTTGATAAATTCAGTCATGATTAGTGATTTTTCAATCGCTGTGAAAAAGTAACAGGTTTCAAAAAATAGCTCATCACTAATGTATGTACATTAAATTGTTTTCTAGTATGTTTAAAATCAGTCCGTATTTATAAGAGTTGCACCCGAAGTGCTCAACTTTGACACCCTATATATCAAAACATATCAATTCTGAAAGCTTTGTTGCTTTTTTACAAACGTCAGATATATTTTAATTTTTATTTTGTTTGTCCGAGGCGCTACTGTATGCTATTGTGAATCTACAATGGCAATTTATAGGAAAGCAAGTCAGTAGTATATGCAGTTTCGATTTATGCGGGCGAAATAACATCATCTTGATACCATGAAAGCAGTGCTTTTATCAACTGACTTTCGTTTCCCAGTCGGGCACAGTGGGCAATTCATGGGCATGGTGCTATGAATCTTGCGTGCTCTGATATATTAAATGAATGTTACAGCAAATATTTTTGTATAGATTTTCAGACCATTATATTCCCATGTAAGTGTACTTTTTGCCTTACTAAAGGGTCCACAAACTGCCAAACGGAGAAAAGTTAAACGGTTCGAATATCCCATAAAATTGCTCCTCGTAAATTTCAGCTAAAAGTGCAGAACTCATCCTAAACCTGAAAAGCAAGGGTTACGTGAGTTTCTATGTCAATTAAAAAGAAGAAAAACTTCCAATCAATTTTAAATTAATAGCTTGATTATGGATGACAATCTAACTTCAGTTCTCGTCTCAACTGGCAATGCAACTGAAACTAATATTAGTACTCGTATTGTGTATGGCAAGTTTCTCAGCTGGCCAAAAAGTTATTTTTTCAAGAGGGTTTTGAAATGTCTTACATTTATTATTCACGACTATATAAGTGGGGATTGAGAGTTTCTGCAGCTATATGGGTACCAAATATTTTAAAATTAGTAACTGTTTTAGGGTCATTATTACAACTTGACGTAAAAGTAGCTTTTTATGGAATTTATAAATAGATTTTCATTAGTACAAGTTGACTTTAACAGCTCTGTAAAATTTTAAAAATGATGGCCCAAAATGCAGAGTTATCATGTTAGGCAGCACAGTGATGCATTTAATATTATTTATTAGACCCCTACGACAAACTGATTCAAATTCTTAAGCAGCAGTTGGAAGTGATGCATCCAGAATTTTTTTAAATGCAAAATATTTTTGTATATCGCAGACTTTCCCAAATGCAACACTGGTTCATGTGAGCAAAACTGGTGAAATGGTTGCCGCATTTCCATTATTTAAAAACGTTTTTATGTTTGTTTAAATAATTTCTTGAAGAGCCAAGGGAAATTTTCTTTAACTGAAATCCTATTATAATTTTGAGTAATAGTTCATGTCAGACGATACAAATAAATATTAATTTTTTTTATATCTTGCCAGCTTATGAATACAGCCAGCAACTTGAAAATCTAACAAAAATTTCTTCGTTTTTTCCTCTTTGCTTTAATATGCTCACATACATATTTTCCTCTTTGTTAGTTTAATTTAAGCTTACACTTGCATTTTGAGTTACAATGAACTCTATTCCATCAACAGCAGCAACAACAACTAGACAAATTGCAGCAATATTTTAAGCCATGATAATGACTGATTAGATATGATGGCGAGATGGTTTCTTCGCGCACCAACAACAACAACAGCAGCAATAACAACAACAAATGTGAATATTATTTTGTTAAAAACTTACTGCAGACTGCATAGCAAGGCCTTTTGAAAGACAAAAAAAAATTAATAAATTTATTCAACTTAAGCAACATACCAACTTGTTGTCTTAAGAAGAAACAAAAATAAACAATAAATAACATTACGAACAACTTTTACAAGAAATTATTTAGTTAAGTATATAAAATTTCTATATACATACATGTATATGTTTGTAAATATGTATGTACATTATATGCATACGAGTACATACATATGTATGTATATATTTACGTAAGTAAATAAGTAAGTATGAATTAGTGTATGTACATATGTATGTTTAAAAAATCTTTGGAAACTAAAAACGCATTATGTTTGCTGAAAAATATTCAATAAGTAAAAAATGTAACTAAAAGGCAGAAGCCCGTTACAATAAAACGAGTTGGATACGAGTTTGAAAAATATTCAATGCAAGCAGAAACGTAGAAAGAAACTGAAATCGAAACAAAACAACGAAAAAAAAAAATCTACAAAGTATGAAGAATTCATTACATTTCATTAGCAACCACAACAGCAACAAAGTAATCACACAAAAAAGAAATACTTTTAAAAACGATTTCACTTTCGCTCATGACGTTGCCGTTTGGCTGCTTGTCCGTCTGTCTGTGTTTGGGTTATACGAGCTCAAACTTAAAAAATGGTTTCTTTTTCTATATTTGCTTATGTGAGTAGTAGTTTCTGGTTTTCGTTTTAGATTTCTTTGCATTTCTTCTTTCCACACACACACACACACACACACACACACACACACTCACACCCTTACTCACACTGTAAAGCCCGACTTTGGTGGCAATTGTACGGGTATTTTTGATTTGTAAGTTTCACGTTAAGACTGACTTAATACTCGTAGTAGACTAACACTAGATACTTAATTGCTGATGTTTGTTAGTATTGTTTTCTTAATACAAGAAAGCAACAACAACAAAACACTTGAAAAAATTTCTTTTGAAATTTCATACTTTGAGGATGATTGCTCTCGCTGACTGGTTGGGCGCTTCATCATCGTCATCATCATAACAATCATTATGATGATGACGAGTTGTTGGTTGATTGCTTTCGTTGATGGTGTGGTTATTATATTGTCACTGATGGGTGAATGGATTTCTTTAACAAAACTTAAAGCACAACATTTTATAAGTATGAATTCGCTTTACTTTGATTTACAATTTATACATATGTATAAAAAAATGTTAACGAAACATAAAAATTACCGTTGAAAACCACTTGATGATGATTTTGCAATGCCGGATCTTGAGAAATTAATAACAAATATATGTACATAAGTAACAAAAATAATAGAAGAAACTGTAAAACGATTACATATGTATAATAAAAACTACAAAAAAAAAATTAACCAACTCCAAAATTAAAAATACTTTCATTTTTTTCCGTTTCGTGGTAGCACAGAAAATACAGCATTCGCTCAACCAGACTAATTTAACTTTTCATAACTTTTTAAGAAAATCACATTAAATACGAGTAATAAACATTTTTATTTCTAACTAGAAAATTATTATTAATGCTTCTGTTGGTTAGTTTCGGAGAGACATACACTTTCTCTCTGCCCCCTTTTGGTACTAGTTCTAAGTTTTCAAATATAGATATAAAGCATGTGGATCTTTTAACACCCAGATACATCTATGTTGTGAACTTCAAAAATATCGGTTAGATAGTTTCGGACAGGCTGACATCGCCTGCTCTTGGTCGTAGATCTTAAAAAATATGAAACCTCTATGTCCTGTTAGATGCTGATGTATGTATATATACTTTAAATTTCATAAAAATCTGTTGGATATCCTCCTGGTCCCACTAATTACAATATAGATAGCCTTTGTGCACTTTTAGCAGAAATAACCACTCCATGAAAACCGCGAAATTTACGTAATTTCAATATAAATTTACTATCAGCCCAATTATGAATAACTATTCTCCGGGAATTCTTTTGCCTTTTCTTATTCCGCCTATTACGAATTACAACTTCTCTGAGGCAAAATTCCCCAAATATGAGGGAGAGGAAGAATTTTTTGCGAGTTTTCTCCACAAAAACTTTGATGGGAACGAATTGAAAAATTTAAAAATCAAATTAAAAAAGAATTTTTTTAAAACAAAACGTTTAAATAAGTATATTATATTTATATCTTTTTTATAGGAATTTTCGAACAAGCCGTGCAAACATGCACTTCAAAACCATTAACTGCAAGACAAATTCACATAAGGTATACTCAGCTAAATTCGCTTTGAGAAATTTATACTTTAAATGTCAAAAAAATGTGCTGAAAATGTGTTTTGACATCCAACGTATATTAAATTTAAATTACAAGGGGCGAAAATAGTCACCTGATCCCTTGCCTTGACATTAACTATTTTTAGTTCGTTTAATTATTATTGCTTGAACTTTAGTTTTTCTATATTTATGATTTCAATAGGCCAAAGTTTGCATCGCTCTGTAAGTCATATCACATATTATACGGCCTTATTTATAAAAATTATTAAGGCCTTATATAAAGCCTTAATAACAAAATTTTTTTATGAAAATATGTCTCAAAAACCCTTTACAAAGCCTTAATAATTTTTTTAAATAAAGCCAATAATTTTTAAGCAATAAATAACACCAAAGTTAAGTAATTGTAAATATTCTGACAAAAACTAGCAGAACGGAACAACTAGCTGTTTTCAAAGGCTGCACTAACCTTCCGGAAGGAAGGATGAGGAACCTTCCTCATCAGCGTTCTTGTGTTTGGTGTCAGTTGATGTAAGTTCCCGATTTACTTTCGCCTTTAGAAAAATACTTAAGCCCGAAAAAAAAACTTTGCAAAATTTATAATTTCCTTTGTGTGTAATACAATCTTTGGGAGTTTAATTCATTCGTATCTGCACCTGGCTCAGTTTTCTCTCCACTTTCTCAGCATAAATTTATTGCGCACGTTGTTTATTTTATTTTTTATTTAAGCAAAAACAGATATTTATATTAAGACACAGTCTTATTGGCAATGAAGAAGATTTTTATTGCTTAGTTCTTGGGTAAAATGTAAATATTAAACAGCTGATGCACATTTTTTACCTCTCCCGTATTTGCTTGTTTGCCGGTTATTTAGAATAGAAGGGTTTTTATTCTCGGGAACATATAATTTGCAAGAGGTTTTTCCTCTTGAAAACAAAAATTTTAGTCTTGGGATGACTGCTGAATTGACAGTATGTTGGGTTTTTACTGTATCTCATATCTTAAGCTGAGATTGGCTGTCGGTAGTAGATATACCACTTGGTTCAATGAGTGGATTTCATTTCATATTTCTTTTCTTTTGTGAATGGCAGCTGCAGCACAGCTTGCGCTTCTCTTGACTTTTTTGTCTAGTTGATTGTAACTTTTGCTTAATTTGAGTTTCAGTAACCTAGTTAACGCATTTAGCATTTAGATATGATTTTATCTCTTTGCACTCATGGATGAGCTCCAGTTGTCGCCAGATAATTATGAATTCCTTAGTTCCTTCCTAAAGTCTATTTGTTGGGACACTGTTTCCAAGATTAATGTCTTCTCTCTTTTCAAGTAATCGTCCAAATTGTTGATGCTTGTTTGTACTTGTGCGCTTTTTGTGACGAGATTTTTTCTTAAATTAATTTGTACTTCGACTTGCTTTAATTTGTACGTTTCTATTCTAGCATTGCGTCTGTTCTGTTCGATTGCCGCCACTTTCACTTTTTCCTCCGCAAATGAAACCAAACTTTTAAGTTGTGGTTTGGTTTTGGGTGCTCAAAACCAAAATAAATAAATCTGATAAGTTATCTTTTTAATTAATTTCTATTATGAGTATCAATTAACCTGCTTAATTTATATAATACAATTGAAGCTTTATATATTTTTATTATAAATATGTATACTTGTCTGATCTTTTCTTTTTATTTCTTTTTTCCTTTTAGGGGAAGCTGAAAAAGTCAAATCATTAATCAGGTTGAGGGCAGAACTATCACCACTATTCACTGGAAAAAGAAATGCCTCTAAATATGCGTGGGCGTAAGTAAAATACTTTTCTGCATAATAAACTTATTGCAACAAACGTTCTTGAATAGACCTCATAATATCAATATAAAAAATGTAGATGCTACGCTGGATAAAAAACATTAAAGTTTTTCTGTCTTATACCTAATTTACATTAAGCATTCATAAAATTTCATGAAACTTTTTTTATTTGCTGATTGCAGCGCTATGGTAGAGTATGATGTATAAGAAATGACGTAGCATGAATCTCTGAAGCATTTTTGGCTCTTTTTTTGATGTGAGTTGCTTCCCCAGGACTGCTACTAACAAATGAAAAATGTTCATGCAACTAATTTTATGAAAAAAAAATGCTTAATATAAATTAGGTATTATTCATAAAAAATAATTTTTTATATGGAAATCAGTTTAACAAACCTTTAAATTAATTTTTTATGAATAAGGCTTTTATAGTTTTAAAAACTTTAAATTGTAAGGCCTAGTGCCATGTAAATTTTTTTTGAAAAATGCTGCTAAATGCAATGTCGCTCATTATTCCCTATGAAATATTTTATTAATTAGCCCTGGAAAATATGCTGTAATATCTCAGACTTGTGTTTGTTGTAAATTCCATGCAAAGCAAATACCACTCGTATTCTTTCTCATGAAAACTTGATGAAATGTTGATGATACATTTCATATATGTTGCCCAAGCCGAACAAACAGAGTATGTACTACTTCGGCAAAAACATTTTATGAAAAATGCATGCCAATTTTTTATACATATCGTCCGTCGGCTTAGAATGTAAACCTGCTAAGTCCACTTTTTATAATGTATGACATTTTATTGGCGGTCGAAAGAGAAAGTTATACCGCATCGACTGGATAAAATATTTGCTTTAATTTTAAACTTTGAAATATATTTTATTTCAAACTTTCCATTCAAAATTTTCTCAAAATTGATTTCAAACACATTTTAATCTCTTATAATTAGGGGGTAAACGTCGAAAAAATCAATGTGGTGGGCTAATTTCTTAAAATATGTAAAGAATACATATCGTCGGCTTAGAGTGTAAACCTGCTAACTCACTTCCAGCAAATTTTACAGGAGAGACAAAATGCTGTTAACGGTTTCTATACAAAGAGGTTAGCCTATACATTAAGTTTCTTCGACATATAGAGGTTCAAATTAAAATAAATATTTTATCAAGTCGATGAGGCGTATCTTTTTCTTTCGAACGGCATTAAAATGCCATATGTTGTAAATAGTGCATTTAGCAGGCTTACACTCTAAGCCGACGATATGATAACAGTTTTTATCTCTCTTGTAACACTTGGTTGAAATGAGTTAGCAGGCTTACACTCTAAGCCGACCATATGTCTTTTGACCAGACTATTGTACTCAACAAAGAAAACAAACTTAATTTTCATAACTTTCAAAACTAAAAAAAAATACTTATGTATGTCTGCCTGAAATCTATTTCGTAATATATGCATGAAAGTTTTTTTTTATAAAGGGTCTTCCAATAAGAGTTTTCACTTTTATATGTGAAGAAACTAGTATTTTTAAGGAAAACCATCGGATGTTTCTTTATATGTAAAGAGCAAAGTATGCCATTTATAATACATTTATAATAGCCACCAATTGCAGCCAAATGGCCGCTGTGACTAGAGATGTGGGCGTGTCACGTACACGTACGAAACACGCACGCGCAAAATTTTAACAAAAAGATACTGTACAACATGCACAAAATCAAACTGAATAAAAAAAACATTTATTTATATTAAAGTAGATACGAGTACATAGTTTTGTTTAATTTCAAAACTTTAAGCTTAAAAGACCCCACACTATCAACAAGTTTACTTGTTTGCATGTTTGACAACACAAAACATGAAATTTTTTCTTTACTGGTAATTCATCCACAAACATAGTTTACACCTTTAATCGCTTCGTGTTTTATCGTGTCAATTTTGCTGAACGCGATACGACCTGACCACTCAGGAAATCAGATTTTCTGTCACGACAGTTTCGCCCGTGTCCTCGATAGTTTCACGAATTACATATTTGAGGTATTGAATCAATTGCTGGCCATATTGGCAGAGTACTTATCTTTCACGTAGTTCCAAATAAAAAAGTCTAAAGGTATTAAGCCACAAATCTCGGTGGCCTTAAAGAAATCTTAAGTCAGGAAACTTTACACGCAAAATAGCGATTGTATCATGACTTGTGTGGCACAGAAAGCCGTCTTGTTGGAAATTAAAGTCGTTCACATCAATATCTTCCAATTCCGGCGAATCAAAATCATTTTTAAAATGCCTAATTCCAAAGATCGACAAGCCTGGGCTTTCCTCAACACTTTGACCTGCATCAGCAATATTCTCAATTGTTCATGAGCGAACTGCAGCGTTCGATTCCCCACATCACTAAGTTGTTCCAGCAGTTGAAATTTTTCCACCAGTTACACAATTTCTGTCCGAGAAGCTGCTTCACGACTTCATGTTTTACTCTTGCGAAAGTTTTTACAATTTCTGCACTAATTTTCAATCATTTAACTACATTATTGAAGTGTATATTGTTCTATCTTTATTAATGGCGTAGTTTTTACTTGCCATCTGTCAAAAAGTTAAAGCTTGAGTCGTAACAACTGTTAAAATGGCGGTCTATTCGAATTGAAACGTCTTATTGGAACACCCCTTATTTTATAACTACCACAGTGTTTCGTAAAATGTTGCATGGATTATTTTTTAGTGTACCAGACGAAGATTTTAACAAGTCCACACCTCACAGTATTCTATGCATTTCATAAGTTGTAGGCGCTTCACACATTTGTATATATCAAATAAAATGTCACGCTTCTTACGCAAGCGTTAGATATCTTAACATACTTTTTTATTTTATTTATTGTAGTTCAGTCAATGGACAACTAATCCTTACAGACTAAGATAACATTAAAAAATAGGTAACTAATACTAAGGTTGTATATAAAATGTGTATTACTAAAAAAATCTATCACGGATAAATATATATATACAATATTTGTTTAAGAAGTTTACAATTAATAATTTAAATTAAATAATTTGAGATCACAGTTATTTTAATAAGCTATAAAGTAGCAATTTAAACTCGGCTTTTTCACTGCTAAATTCGATAAAAGATTTTGAATCTCTTTGAATATTATAATTTATTCCGTTCAAGAAAGAGAATGTACGTGATAGGGTACCATTACGAGCATAATCTGTACGATGAAATGGAACATCGAAAAGTTTAGAGAACCTCATATTCCTGGGAGGTATATAAAACCGTATGGCATAAAGCAAATCAGGGCAATCAATAGATCCATTGATGGCATCATATAACAGCAGGGCAGATTGAACTTTTCTACGAGATGCCAAAGTACGTAGGCCAATAAACAAACATTTAGATTCATATGGAACGGACGATAAATAAAATAGCGAGCGCGTAGCAAATTTGACAAAAATGCGTTGAACTCTCTCTATACGAGCAATATGATTAGAGATATGGGGATTCCAGATAACAGAAGACATAATTCATAGACATAATTCAGAGTGTATGGATAAGCCAACTCAGAACAGGTTCTCTTCAGAAAACCTAGTATATTATAAACTGTAGAAAGTAAACACTTAACATGAGCATCAAATGACAAAGAGTTATCAAATATAACGCCTAAGTCAAGTTTTAAATTAGACGTATTCAACACTACACCATCAATATAAAAGGCCACTACACGGGGTGCAACAGACCTATACAAGGAAACATGCACACATTTATTAATGTTCAAACTCAAGCCATTTAGGCGACACCAATCACTAAGTTTATAGAGCTCAGTTTGCATAATTTGGGCATCATGAATATAATCTAATTTCAAGAAAAATTTTAAATCATCAAAATATAATAAATAATTTGATTTCAGAAAACAACTACCAATATCGTTAATGAAAAAGTTGAACAATAAAGGGCCCGACATTTGCAGATAAGGCACAGAACTATAACCTTCAATCTTAACAGAACAAGTTCTATTGGACAAGTAAGACGTAATCCAGACTAAGAAGTTAGAACAGAACCCCATTGACTTAAATTTAGATAATAAGACCGAATGCTTTTGAAAAATCAGTGTAAATCACCTCAACTTGGGCGCCATTAACCAGGGCATCTAAAAAGTATTCATTAAATAGCGTCAGATTCGTTACAGTAGACCTTCCAGCATAGAAGCCATGCTGGTAAGGGGAAATGCAACTCTTTGTCATGAAGAACAGTTTCTTATGAATGATGTGCTCAAAAATTTTAGAAACGCAAGTTATTTTAGAAATAGGCCCATAACACCTAACTTCATCTCTACTTCCATCCTTAAAAATAGAAGTAACCGTCGCATATTTCCATCTATTAATGAATACACCCTACTTAAGTGACAACTTGAAAATAAAAGTCAATGCAGGAATAAAACATGAGGCAGCCTTCTTCAATAAATGAGTACACAGGCCGTCATTATCAGATATGAACGAGATCTTAGCCTGAGTGATTGCTTCAGATACATCGTCCTCAGACAAAATAAAGAATCTTACGTTTAAATTGGTAGAAGTCCCTGAAGTAGAAATGCTGACTCCAGTTGGTTGAAAGTTAGTTTTAAAAAATGATGCAAACATATTAAAGGCTTCTTTGCAAGAATTAGAAACTATCCCATCCAGCTGAATTGTCGATGGAATATCAGACGATTGTTTCTTAGATTTTATGTAGGACTAGAATGATTTAGGGTTACTTTTTATATCCTGTTCCTTAGATAAGAGAAACTGTTTATAAAGAAATTTATTCAAGAAGTTAAACTCTCGGCGGTAATGAATACACTTAGCTTCCGACTCAGAATCACCCAAATCTAAAAACTCCCCAAGAAATTTATTAGGCATACAAGAGAACATGCATTACTTCGATGCATTAATTACAATTAACAACAGTTTATCTAAATTCCTGCACAAACATGGACTCTAGTGACACGCTAATGTCATTTTTCTTTTGCTGGGATATATTTGTAAGATTATACAAACATATCGCCCACTAAATCATAAACAGTAACAACTGAACATTATCAAAAAAAGGTTTGTTTTTCCATAAGCCAGCTCACTGAAAAAATTCCTAAATTGTGTTGCAAAAATGTTTTTTGTCATTTGTACAGTATGAACAGTTTTTTGCAACTCCTGAACATATGGAATGTTTTGAGTTGGGACTGTTTGTGATTTATTGTGTGATATAATTCCGTTTTCCGGAATTATGAATGAGACATATATTTTAGCAATTTATTTTAAAATCATTAAGCTTTTCATTCAATTAATGATATTTTTAGTGGAAAGTTTTTTTGAAAATTATTAAATTGTACAATAGTATAACATTAACACCATAACACACAATTATAAAAGTAAAAATGTAACTCATCTCTCCCTAATTAATATAATTTTATCAGAAAACATATGCTGTGTTGGTAAATAGTGGATTATAAATGAAATTTAAATAATATCGTAACTTTTATATTTCCATTTATTCATAAAACATGTTATATAATAAATTAAATATTGTAATTTTTGTGAAGAAGGCTTCAAATATTTAAACTATATTATTTGTAATGTTATTTAATAGATTGAAATATCTACAGTCACTTTCAAAATATTATGCGCATGTACAAATAATTCAATGCACTATTTCCACATACATTCATTTAGTAATCGATACGTCTGGTAGTTTTATGGAAGCACAAATAAGATGGCATTACTGCAATTCATATTTGTATTTATAACGGTAAACTATTTATTTCTCTGAGTTGCCAGATAGTAGTTTTAGTAAGAGAGTAGCGATAGTTTTACAACAGTTACTTAACCGCAGTGATATTGATAAAATTGATACATCCAAAGAAATGAGTGACCGAAAAAAACACATTCGAAGTTTTTTTTAATGACACATTTGCATAGAAAGCGTACACATATGTATACATTCTTTGCGTATGTAGTAGTACAAAATCCACACCCATATGAATGCTTACATCACATTTTTAATTTTGACTGTAATAATGTAGTAGAAACATTGTTATGCGCAATGATTTTTATATTCATCATTACTACCGATCAAATGACTAGTCAATACACTATCAGTGTGGCCACCAAAGAGCCTAAAAAAATAAAATAAGATGGTACGGAAAAGTTTTCGGCGAACGATATTGTCAATAGAGAAACGCCTAACTCTATTTAAAAAAAAAATATAATGAGCTAGAGCGTTTCTATATTAAAACATTCTTTAAACTGGCTTTTCATACAAAATTCCTACGTTAAGCCAACATCAGCCTTAACAAGCGTTTATTAATATCCGCGTTGCAATGTAAGTACATAGATATATATACATATACTACTTGAATTTTTCATTTAGGTCTTTAGACACGGTCAAAATGTTTGATAATCAACAACCAACAATGCTTGATGCAAATTCAAAAACCTTAGATTTTTGGCATGCTTGCTGTAACTTGTTAATGTGTGTATAGTGTGAACCCATCTCTCTAAATAAAAATGACAACCCTGCCTTAAAATACTGCACCTCCCTAACGTCAGTGGCAAGGCAATCGTGCTATAGTAATTAATATTGCGCGCAAGTCGTAAAATGAATTAAGCTTTAAAATTTAACAATTCACCATGTATCCTTTCTTTACCATCTAGGGTTTTCGAAACGGGAACTACAGGGCGGGAAATCTCGGGAAATGTGTACCTAATATTCACGTGAAATTTTTCAGATTTTCCCGCGAAAACGGGAAATCAAAAGTACACGTTATTTTACAAATACTATATAGACTTTTGAAATGGCGTAAGTGACAGTGAAACTTAGTTTCATTCATATAAGAAATTTGTATTATAATTCTGTTTTTTATATTACAAAAGTTCGTTGGAATGATAGTATGAGTGAAATTTACATGAAATTGTGAAATTGCACCATGAAATTGTTTGAAATTTTGTTTTATGAAATTTTTTTATTTCAAAGAAAAAAAAATTTAAAAATTTTGTTTTTGTTTTAAATGTAACTGTAAGAAGAAGGAGTAAAATGTCCACAAATTTTTTTTTTTGTAATACAAGATAAAAATGTGTGCTGTTTATACAGAAATTTTATAAAAATTCCATAAAGTTGAAGTCATACTATGTCTCCTAATTCGTCTACTAGAAAAATTATTGCTTGATTCGAAAACCAGAACTACATGCAAGATGCATTTCGGGAAGGCCATTTCAGAATATAACAAAAGTATTACTAACGCTTTTGTTGAAAATGAAACTCTGACATGCAGAGTTGTTATTATTTTTGAAATTTTGCAAACTTAAATTGGATCAGCAGTCTGAAACAGCCATAATGACTGTCTTTTAATCACTAAAATGATCTAATCATTTTCTAAAGTAAATAGTTAGATATTAAGCGAAATTGAAGTGATTTTTCGCCAAATTAGTGAACAAATTTTGCAAAGTGTAGTGGAAATTTTAAGCTCATAGAAGCAGTAAAAACTTTTAGTTGACAATATTTAAACTTATCATAAGTTGAAGCAAATATTGAAACCCTGAAGGAAGTATTTTAAGAGAAATAATATGGAAATTACCAGACATTTATACAGACTGTGGCTCAGGGCATAGCTGAGTACTTAACGATAAGAATCCTCTTGGATTTTTTCAAGAAGAATGAGAAACAAGCAAATCAAATTCTTAATAAAATGACTTCGAAGCCTTATTATAAAATTTTGTACTAATTGCCGGTACAGTCGTCAATTGGTCTTTATATGATCTCTTACTAATTAATAGCTACATTCTGTTTGCTTCAACTCACTTAGAAATTCTTAAAAATTTATCTTAGAAATGCTTTGTATTAACTTTTTTTTAAAAAAGAATGCTTACATTTATAAAACACTCGAAATTTTGCCAACTTTCATTTAATAAATGTAATTTAGAAAATTTGCTTTTCCCCTGAACGCGATTTTTTTATTCCCGTTTCCCGGGAAGTACAAAATTCTGGGAAATCCCAAACCCTATTACCATCCCTTTCTTAAAGAAGATAACACCTCTCCCAAAGAAAGTGATTTTGCCGATACTAATAGAGTGATACTTCTATATAAAAAAGAAAGTGTAACAGTTTTATTTGCTGCAACTGTATTGCCCCTTTCTGTTGCGTTCAAATTCAACAAGTCAAAAAAGCAAATATGTCAAAATTAGTTCACAAGGATACAAAGCGAATTCATATCAGGTGGTCTCAACTGCCGCTTGTAATTTGAATATTCCACACATGTCAACACACATATTCACAAAATTTTTTAATACACACATACATACATACATACAAACAAATTTACTCTCAAGAAATTAAGTTTAAAGTGATTTTGCCGAACTGTACTTCTTCAATTAATTTAATGTTCCCATGTACTTGTTTTCAAGAATGGTACTGTATTTTTATTTACGCTTTTCTTGAAATAAAAATTTCTCTCGCAAATGAAACGTATTATCAACGACAGCTATAAGTAGGAAGAGTTCGTATCGATTGCTCTTTATTACCATCTTAATCCGTAATCTTCTAATACAAATGCTTTACTGATAAACGACAATTACATAAGTATGTGCTAAAAATTTCCCACATCTTCCCAGATCTACAAATGTACTCGTATCTTAATATTACAAAAGAGTTTGGAAATAATTTCACCTAGAAAAATATATTGTTTGTTCCTTTTTCCGAACTTTCTTCCTCTATCATTCCAAACAACCATCCGTCCAATTTTTATATTTCATTTCCTTTTATTTATTTTTCATGCATTTGCGTCGATTTGCGTCTTATCAGCGTCGTTGAACGTGAATTAAATGTTCCTCTGCCCCTATCAAAAATAATTAAAAAATGGAACAATCTCTTGCAGGAATACAAGGTCAGTATATTTAATATTTCTAATAAATTTAAAATAAATTTAAATTTGTGTTAATAAACAATCTTTGTGATACTTTTTCTTTACATATTTTTGGGGAATTCGCTGAAATTTGTTAAAAAGGCTATAAAAATGTCTGAAGAGCCCAAAAGGCGCGAATGGCCCTTTTTCACTTTGATGGATGTTTATTTTAGTGATCAGGTGAATGATCCTTCCTTGCGCTTATTTTCCTCGACCAAAACTCTTAAAGAGACCATAGATGACAGTGTCTTCGAGGATGATCCGATTATTGCATCAGCCATTGCTGCAGCCACATCGGGAGCCTACATGAACATAGACGAATTGATAAGACGTCAGAAAGAGCGAGCAGCCAACGAAAAGAAGTTCACCATGAGCGATTATAAATATGACATGAAACCCATGTTGGCCAATAACAAATTCAACAGCAGTGAAACCATAAAGTTGTCCAAAAGTGTTGATGACCTGAGCATGCAACAGTATAAAATCAAAGAGGAACTTATACGACACCGTGAACAGGAGCAACAGGATAACTTGGCCAAATTGAAACAGCAGGCTCGCCAACATCATCAGCAGCAACAGGCCGTTACCGTTGCTGCTCAGCAACAGCAGCAGCAACAGCAACGTTTTCTGCAACAGCAACAACAAGCTGCTCAACAACAACAGCAGCAGCAGCAGCAACAACAGCAACAACAACAACAGCATCATGCTCATTTGGTTACACAGGCAGCTGCCACGCCACCACCGCCCCCGGCGCCCTCTAGCTTACATGCTGCTCTGCAACAGCAGCAACAACATCTGCTACATCACCATCAACAGCAACAGCAGCAGCATCAGCAACAGCAGCAGCAACAACGCCAGCAGCAACAGCAACAGCAGCAACTGCAGCAAGAACAAGAACGTCGTCGTGAATTGCACATGCATCCCTCGCCAAACGTCACGCCGCAAACGTCGCCCACCCAACAGCATCAGCAGCAACAGCAAATTCACCATCAACAGCAGTCACCATCCACCCCTACACCCACAACCACAGCCCAACAGATACACCTACAGACAGCCCAACATCAAGCGGCCCAACAGCAATTACAACAGCAACAAAAACACTCACAGCAATCCTTCACAGATCCCAATACAATCGATCAGTACCTGTTGTCCTGGAACAATTTCCACGGTAATATGTGTCGCGGCTTCCACACCCTGCAAAAGGATGAGAAAATGGTTGATGTCACCATCGCGGCCGGTGGAAAAATCTTCAAAGCCCACAAATTGGTAACAATTGTATTTTACGTTGTCGTGGAGCTCCTCCTTATTTTTATTTGTCTCCATTTTAGGTTTTATCCGTTTGTAGTCCTTATTTCCAACAGATATTTCTGGAAAATCCTTCCAGCCATCCCATTTTGTTAATGGCCGATGTTGAGGCCAGCCACATAGCCGGTTTGTTAGACTTTATGTACAGTGGACAGGTAAGTAAAATTTCGAAGAAAATAAAAATAACAATTTCTATGGATGAAATGTTGTTCCTGAAAATTTTTTTATTTTTCTGGTTTAGGTCAATGTTAAGTATGAAGATTTGCCCCTATTCCTTAAAGTAGCTGAAGCAATGAAGATCAAAGGCTTGCACACAGAGGTGAGTATTGGTTTCAGATAATTGTATTACTATTTTTCCAATTGGTCGATTATGGATACTAAATAAATCGTTATATATTTATTTTATTTTTTTACAAATTCAATTATATAAAATACAAAAACATTAGTGTGCCCCAGTGCCAGTAAGCATTATAGAGGCTAGTTGGCAAATTTAAGCTTATATTAATATTATATATTTACATATTTAAATGAGTATGAACAACGGAAAAATATGAAATTAACAAATTTAAAAGATTGTAATATATTTCTTACGTGATTTGTAAGGACAAGTATATGGATATATGTTTAAAACACAAAACTATCATTCTGATAAGCTCTCAATTTGTGATTTAAGAAACTTTTTTTAAAGTTTTTTGAAACTTGAAAGCGTGGGACATGTTTTGATATGTTGTGGTAAATTATTAAAGTCTCTGCTACCAGAATATTCAATTCGTTGCTTTGTTGTCTCAGTGCGGCAAAATGCTACTCTTAGTCCCTGATTATTGCGAGTATGAAATATAATTTGGTTTGAACAAAATGTATTGTATGATAGCCTCTGTCATGCAGACATTTGTATACATATTAAAGCTTTTGTAGCATGTGAGTTCCGTATACAGGCAAAATTAATGAAAAAGTTTCATTGTACAACGTATTTGCTTGGTGAGTCATTGGTACATTTGCAAGAGCTTTTAATTGTCGGTTTTGGAGTCGCTTTTTGTATGCATTTATGATAGCCAAATAGTTTATATGACTTTGAACTAAACTTTGATAGACAAACACTTTTGTTTTTTGGTCAAATTTGTATATCCAATGGCAGGTGAAATTTTCAACTTCAGGTGCCTTATATGCTCTTGCCATGTAAGATTCGATTGTAACTTTAGTCCCAAGTACTTTATTGAGGATACCTTCCGAATTACTTTGCCATCAATATGTACGCTGTTGCTAAAAATGATTTCTATTCCTAAGTTATGCCTTCTAATGGAGTTGTCTTTGATTTCTATCCGTTTATAATCTGCATGAATTTTGTATTTGTACCAAAATTTTCCATTTGCCAAGTCTCTTCTCAAGTAATCGTGAACTTTAATATCATTTATGCATATCGATAGAGTCATAGGAGATATAACAATTACAAGGAAGATAGCAACTTGCTCCATTTTTAGAGTAAATGTCACAGGCGCATGTAAGCAGAGGAATTGTGGACATGCCAGCCTTCTGGAAAATATGAATTTCATGCCTGACTTAAATAAGTACATTGCAATCCACTACCTATCTTCAAGAAGAAATTTTTCCATACTCTGGAAGATAATTCTCCCATGAAATTTGAAGCCATACTTATTTTTACGGTGGGCTCCCTTATACGAGAAGAGGTTAAAAAATATCTGATAGAGATATTCGATTTGTGACTGATAGAAAAGCTGGCATTTAGATTTCTAACGACTGTATATACCACGTCAAACCTCGTCAATGAATGCGGTACATCCTCGAAATGATGGCGCATCATTCCAATATCAGACAAGGTAGCAAGGAGAGGAACCATGCTTCAACATGGAGACATTGAAAAATTCTCCGATATCCCTCCAAATTCCTGCTGGAAGCTAACCTGTATTCGGCAACGGCTCATAAAAGATCTCAAAGTGATTCAAAATATTCTATAGCAAAAATATTCCAGCCTTGTATCCCTTTTCTATGTAGAAAGGGCAGTTTTCGGCTGCCTTTTGGAACTATCAGCGACTTATCTTAAGCACCTGTATTAACATTAGTATATAGCATTAGTATATAGTTCAATCGCTGACTCCAGCTACAGATGACACGCGAATCAACTAAATCTCTCTCTTAATTTAAATTCCTCTCTTTCTTTCTTACTTTTTTTCTTCTTTTTCAAAAAGACCTAATTAATTAGAACCAAGTGATCCGAACACTCTTCTTTTATCTGCTCGGCGACCTATTTCATAATTGTTTTACATATTGGGAGAGCTAGCTAGATCATGATAAGCTTGAAGATTTATATTCTGTGGAAGGATTATCCAAAAACAATGAAAAACGAAACCTTGTATCTTCTGCTCCGCGGTATGATTTCGCAAAGAAAATCCCTGAGTATCGTTCAGCTACAAGAAAAATATATATAAAAAATACAGTCTTCTTCAAAACTTTATTCTAATATGAAAAAACTGAGTTAAAACATGGATTAAATTCCACCTGTGCTTGCAGTAGAACATCCAAAGAAACAACATTAAATGAAATAAGGCCCAAAGAAATAAATAACAGTTCCAATGAAATGGGATCTAAGAAATTTAATTATTCACAATTCTGAAAATGATATAACAAAAAAGTTGAATTTTACTAAAAAAAATAGGCAAAGTTCTGGACATTCTATAAAAAAAAATTATAAAAAGTATTAAGAATTTTTGCTTGCTTTGATGGTTAAACACATTCATTTCATATTCATTTCGCTCAAACAAAATTTTTGAAACAAGTTAAAAATCACCATTAATAGTATTTTCACACTGACATGGTTTTAATAAAATTTGGTTTTAACGTTAAAACCAACTGTTAAAACCTGGTTTTACCATACAAATTGTTTTTATTAAAACCAACTTAAAACTATTTTTGAATTGGTTTTAAGTTGGTTTTATGAAATGCAACCTTGCATTCGCTGTGCTAAATTCAGTGCTGCCAAGTTAAGATGACCGGAATCAGCTGATAATGTTTATGCCAGTGAAAAGACTAGATAACAATTGATACATTTTCAACTTAACAATAGATGTAGCGGCAATAATTAAAAAAAAATTTAAAAAAAGTATCCTTTGGACGGAAAAAAACTAAAATATTTTCACTGATCTCTGGGAAGTGAAAATAGACGATATGACTGACATTCATCTGCAGAAAAATAGGTTAAGCTTATAATCTATTTTTGCATTTTTTTTCATATAACATGATTTCCAATTACTTTTTCACGTTGTATAAGTAGTTACATTATAAAATTTCTGAGTTTTTCATGAAAAAAAACAACCGTTGTACAGGGTGTCAGATAAGTATTATAAAGAGCTGAAAAAATACAGCAACAAATACACGCATTTATACAATACATTTATTTTGTTTTGGACAAATTTATAAGACAGCCTGTTGTTTAAAACCTGAATTTATCAAAAATGCAGTGGGAACCCAAAATCAGCTGTTTATGGTTTTAACGTTAAAACCAGGTTTTAACTTTCGGTGTGAAAACAGTATAATTTATAGTAAGGCCGAATAACTGAGTTCTCAATTGCATGCCATGTAGCTAATTGCCATTTAAATTTAAGTTGCACTTAAATGTATTTTCATTTTTTCAGTCATAAAATTAAATGCTCATTTAAATACTATGAAAGTATGGTGGCACTGTGAAATGTCGATAGTTCTAAAAGAAAACAGATGTTTAATGTAAATAACAAAGTTAGGTTATCAACATGTAGAAAGTTAAAATCGCATAAAACATATTTTATGAAACCAAAAGAGCATCCGAACGCATTTTTCTATTTATTTATTCCATGATATGAAACTATTTACTGCATATGTTATATATTTATGAATATTAAACGAATTTTTTTTAATACGACCACAATAAACACACACAAACATAAAGACATATGGTATGTTGAAAAACTTAAATAGAACTTATGTATATATGCAAGATTTGGCATTTAAGTATTATTTAAATGTCTCTCAACTTTGCATTGAAAAAATCAATTTGTTACTTAAATGCACTTAAAGATAAATGGCACATAATTGAGAACTCAAATATTGGGTCTAAGACTCTTAATATGTTATTGCTCAGCAAAGAATATTCGATACTTAGAAGCACTCAAAGCTGTTAGAAGCAATGCGTTTCATTCCGCGAAAAAGTTGTGCAATTTTCACATTTTTGTAAGAAAACGATATAAAGTGCAGATGTCTACCCACTGCAAAAATGTTATATTAATTTCTCTACTCTTTCGCCAACAGTTGATATAAGAGGATTAAAGAGAAAAATACACTTCTTCACTATTACTTGTTATTATTTAAAATTGTTCCCTTCAAAAAATTTCTATTTTTTAAATTTTTTTGCCTCTACTGAGAATTGGTAAATTTTGAGTTGACTTTCTTCAAAAGAACAAGTGCGATATCGTGCCATAACCGCCATAAAAGCTTAATTGACATAATTTGCGAACTTAATTATTTGACCAAAATCGATTATTTGCAATCGTAAATAAGCAATTTTCATTAAAAAAAACGGTTAAGCTTTTTCGGTGGTTACGGGACGATATGTTAACATGTTCGGACATGTTTTATTGATAAAAACTTTATACTCATATAACATAACCTTTTCTTATACACAGAAAAACATGGACGACGATAACAAAGACAGCAGCTCCTCTCTCGACAATGAATCCACCGAATGTCACTTTGAACGCGGAACCCACAGTGTCAACATCACCGGTCAAGGCTATGATCCTAGGAAATCTCTGCACGAGTCTCACACATTGAACGGCGGCGGTATGACTTTAAACAATGGCAGCAATAACAACAGTAGCACTATAACGCCACTACCGGTGCAAGCCTTCTCTTCCTTCCGCGATCATATCAAATCGAAGGCTAGCTTAGCTGAAACTTTTATGAAAAATCTCAGTCGCAATAACAATAACGTCAGCACGAACAACTATAACAATTTACCTAATACCAACAGCGCAGGAGAAGCCCTTAACAAGGACAGCTACAATATTTTACAGACAAATAGCAAGAAATTAATGGATTCGGCACGTAAACAGCACAAATACTTGGCTAAACGTAAAATTCTCATGCACTATAGCGAAGAGTTGAATGAGAAACGTCTGAAAGAAATGGAACGCTATGGAATGGAACATGATGCCAACAACAACAATCCAGATATTAACATAAACGAAAGAGTGCCACAACATAATAATTTCAAAATACGTCTGATGGAAAATCATTTAAAGGCCAACCAAGAGCAGCAACAAAAACAAAACAACAACAAGAGCAACAACAACAAAAATCATTTAGATGCTGAAGACATAGAAGAGGAGGAAGCCTTAAATCTAGCACAGAACAATACACATGATTATGACAAAAGCGAAACGAAAATGGCACAAGAGCCCAGTGATATTTTGGAAATTGTGGAAAATGAACCGACTGATATGGATCATACCTCAGAATCGGATGTGGCCAGCATCAATAACGGCAGCCAGCTGAGAGATGAAGATGACATTAATAACAACAATCTCAGTAAAAAGGATTCGGCCATGGAAATTGATAACAACAATAACACGAATATGAAAAATATTGCCTTGATTAATGCCATCAACAAGAAGCATGACTATCACAGCAACACAACGTCAGCTGCCACCAAGACCACCAGCACCACCAATGCAACCACGCCTAATGAGGAATCAGAATGTCTAGCCATGGAGCACAGTGACCACGAAACGCCACAACATCACCCACATCCACACCCACACCACCACCATCATCATCATCATCTGCATCATCACGGCGACAGTGAAGACGATATCAACAACAATGACAGCAATAACAACAATCATCTACAATTGGATTTGAGCACTGTAAAGAGCATAGCCACGGCAGAGATCTTGTGTGGCCTAAAGAGCAAAGTTTTCAAAATGGAAGACATTGATCCAAGAGAATCAACAGCCGAAACCCAGTGCCGCAATTTAAGTGAAATCAAACAAGCTGAATGATATTAAAGCAAGGCATCAAAAGGGCGCATTAGAGTATAATGTTTGTAATGGAGAGGAAACGTTTTGGTATTTCAGCTAAGAAAAGAAAGAGAACAAAACGTTAATTTGTTTATTTTTATGCATTTGTTTTTTCTTTATTATTATTATTATTTTATAAATTTTAAATAATAGTTATTTATTTATATATATACAATATACATATATACATAAATACAAACATACATAAACCTAGTTTTAATTTATACAACAAAAAATATAAATTAATTAAAACCTTAAGTTAAGTGGAAAATATATTTAAAACAAACAAAAAATACATACAAATAATTTTGAGTTATTAAAAAAATGATCTTACAAACAAGAAAACTTCCTCGTTGTTAAGCAAAAATATTAAATTAAATTAAAAATACTAAATTAGAAATGAAACCATGCTGCAGCTCCAACTTGCCAGCTCGCATTAAAACTAAAATACAACCACAAGAAAAACAATTCAAAATTCATTAAATCATTAAATAATTTTTACAATATTTATTCCAGCATATCTTTGAAAACATTAAAAATTTCATCAAAACTTTCCTACAACTACAACAATATTTCTCCTTCTATCGCTGGTGTTTTCCATAAATTAAAAAAATTTAATTTATTTCTTTACAATTTCAGTTTCTTCTATCAATATTATAGGTATGATTATTATTTGTATTTATCTAATAAAATTAAATTATTATTAATATTATTATTTATTATTTTAGTTAATAGTTTAAAGGAAAATAAAAATAAACAAGAAAATATCTTTGAAACCAGGGCATTGATACAAAGCGGCAACGGGTGGTGTGAGCAGCACAGCTGCCCATAACTGTTATCATTTACAAACGTCAGATTACATGTGGATTACGTATATTATTTTGTGTGTATTCATGCGGATTTTGACATATTAAGGAGGTACTTATTGGTTTTCATTTTTGCCACAAGTCTGTCCGCTATCAATTCGTCTTGTTTGAAACTTTAACAATTTTACCTTAAAAAATACATTCATACATTAAATTATATTCTTTTATAAACACGCATATACATATATTTTTATTTTTCTTTAAGTTTTAAACAAAAAATCACTCATGCAATTTTTTTTTTTTTGAAAATTAAAAAGAACTATTTTTTGGTAAATGTAAAAAAACTTAGAAATTTTTATTTAAATAATGTAATAAATTGTTTTATATTTTTCTCGATTTATAAACATTTTTTTAAATAATAAAAATAAAGACAAATTTTATGTTAATTTTTATAACAAAAAAGCATTTGTGTTTCTTTATTTTTACTAGGGATCTTAGAGGAAAAATACTAACTTGTTCCTAATTTTCATACACTACATTTTTAAAAGAAAGTGAGTGGGTGACTTAACCCTTTCAATACTGACGGGACACATGTATCCCACTGAGTGTTCGTGTTTAACTAAAACACATTATTAACATTTATTCGTATATGTTTTTGTCCCGTCAGTTTTCTACAAGCAGTATGATTTTTACGGATTCTTTTATTCCGTTATTCTTTGTAATTGTGCAGAAATTAGCTTTTATTTTGCAGTTGATTGTGGCACGTGCCACAATCGAAATCAATGAAAAATGTCGAGGTATGTTAATATCAATACAAATAAATAGTTGTAAACAGCAAAACGCAAAAAGTATATAGAATATACATATAGAAAAAACTAAATCTGGGACATATGTGTCCCAGTAGTAACTTTTACTGGGACACATTGGCTCCAATAGTAACGTACTCGTACAATAAGTAACTTAGTTCTTTTTAAAATTTAGTGAATGTTTTTCAAAACGGAAGCGCCAGAGGTTATTTGATGATGAAGAGATTCGAAACTTTTTAGAAAACACTGACTCTGACAGGGGCAGTGACTTCGATGGTGACAGCATCGTTGATCCAACTTACTCAAATGCAAGTGATGGCTCATCTGAAGAGCATTCAGATGTCGAAAGAAAAGAAAATAGTTTTGCAGAAGAACAGGATACACAAGTCAACAGGGAAGTGATATGGAACAGCAGCGTTAATAATTTTTTGCTTCCAAAAACAATTCCGAACTTTGAACAGCCAGTTATTCGCGTCAACATTAACAGGGGTTCAAAAGAACTTGATGTTTTCTTCAAAGTCTTTCCAAGAATCTTATTTATAAAAATAGCCGATTGCACAAATAAAAGAATTGAAATATTCAACATAAATCTTCAAAATAAGAACAAGAGACTTGTTGATAAAAGAGGAAAACCCCCAATGCAGGCTACTATATACATACATATATATATGAAATGATGATTGTTGTCTGTGTATACTTGGTCATGTCTTATAACCATTTATCACATATGCATATGTTTTAATAGTAGTAATAAAAAATTGTATAAGTCGTGACCGGTTTTTATTTTTGTCATCAACACTGTATATGAATTACCCAGAAAAAACTTTACATGCTTCAAAAACGTACAATGTTGATGAAATGATTTCATGTCTAAAATTTACATTTCGAAATTGTCGAACTGACTGCGTTTTCCAGTCAATTGATGGAGCTATGGCAAAATTCAAAGTCAAAGCAATATAACCCGATGAAGCCAATAAAACGAGGCATTAAGATTTTGGAACGATGTGATTCTACAACTGGATACACATACGATTCGACATATCGTCGGTTGGTTACTGGTTGGATGAATGGAACAAAAATGTGTTTAGTTCATTAGTTTTATAAAAATACACGATAGAATTTTTTGTTTAATAATAAAAGAAATAGATACATAAAGTGATAAACTTTTTACATCCAACATGAAAGTTATTAGGATTTAAGGAAAAAATTACAAAAATCTTTGTTAAGGCATGTCCCAATCATAACAACAATATTGTTCACTACTTGTTCAAGTACGATAAATTACTGTATATATTTAAGTAGAAAATATCAACTTTAATCATGTAACATGACATTTAATAGAAAAACAACGGAAGAAATAAAAGACAGTTTGAATATATTTAATAAAAGAAATTTTATTAATAAAAAATAAATATCAATTTCATTTGATTAAAACATAACACAATAATAAAATTTTGTATTTTGCTTTGATTCATGTTCGTTGAGTAGAATATGCATTGATATACATCATAACAATTGCTAAAAACAATATTAATACTTTTACGTTGGAAAGTTGCCGCATATGCAAAAAATTGCTGATTGCTGTAAACAATTTTTTATATGTTCAACAATTGTGAAAATGGCGCAATATTGCAACTCTATATATCCTGATATACTCAAGACATCGGAAAACTGATAACGAATTTGGAAAGAGGACACATTATTCATAAGTATATAATCCATCAATAACTCATTTTTTTTAAATGTTCCATACATCAAACCAGTAACCAACCCACGATATATTGTGGAATATTTGCGATGGTACTCTTGGAGAACGAGTTGTGAGAAAACTTAGTTCTACGCTCTCAAACCCTTCAGCCGTCATATGTTGTGATCGGTTTTTTACTTCCATCAATTTAGCTCAAAGTTTGAATTTCGGTTTAGTTGGAACCATTATGAGAAATAAAAAATTCTAACTAAATCTTGATGGCCCAAAATTAGAAAGAGGAGGTAGTGTTTTTAAATTTTGCAACAATGGTATTATGCTTTGTAAATGGCAAGATACAAAGGAAGTTTTATTAATCAGCAATTGTCACACTAATACCGTAGTGAATGTTAAAAGGACAAACAAGAAAGTAGACGCTATTGAAGTTTCTTTCTAAAATAAGTATATGGGTGGCGTCGATCTTTCAGATCAGTTTTCTTCGCTTTATGATCCTGACAGAAAGTCAGGAAAATGGTGGAAAAGAGCTTTCCAAAAGCTGCTAATGATTTGCGTCTCTAATGCTTGGATTTTATTTCAAGAAACTCGATATACACAATCACCCTTAATTGGTTTTCTCGTTGAATTGGCTGAGCAGCTCCTCGCCCATGGAAAAGAGAGAGCGAAGATCAAACGTCGTAGTACGAGCGGGCGTCCTTCGTTGCGGTCAATAACACTTTCAGGAGTCGGTGAACATCTTCTTGTTGAAGGAAACACACGCCGACGTTGCAGAAGCTGTGCGGACAATAAAACAGAGCAACGTACGAAAATGATTTGCGTTTCCTGCAATATTTATTTGTGCAAGCTCTGTTTTGCCAAACATCATTCTAATTAACTTCCATTTATACTTGTTTTTTTCTATCAATAAGGATATTTTCCTTGCCCTGGTTATCCTTTAGGCAAACGCGCCTTACAGAGTAGTAATTGAGCCAAAATCAATCAATTAAACAAAAAAAGATCTTGTAGCTTTAAAAAAAATCGTATTGAAAGGGTTAAATTTAACATGATATTTCAAACTCCTCCTACCAAACTTTGCAAAAACGATCGATTACGCAATCAAAATGTTAAAATGCTGGGAACGTTCTACAGAGGAGTATTTGAGCCAAAAAGCTAGCCCAAAAAGGCAAAAATTAGTTTAAAGCAGGGATCGCAAATAACGATTATTTTCCAAATTTAAACTGAAAAAATCACAATAATAGAGAAGTGCTACGGGCACAAGGAATATACCACAATACTCCATGTTACATGGACTACCTATAGATGCAATGATTTTTATTTTTTTAATTTTTATTTATTCCTCACAAAATAAGAGTTATTTCTTGATTTTTATTTATTCCTCACAAAATAAGAGTTATTTTGTGACTTTTATTTATTCCTCACAAAATAACAGTTATTTTGTGATTTTTATTTATTCCTCAGAAAATAAAAGTCATTTTTAAAATGTGTTTATTAATTAATTTAATTTAATTTAACAAATAAGAGTTTTGCATGGACTCTGGTGATAAATTCGATCTTAAATCTGTCAATATTAATTTTAGCGCAGAAAATGCTCTTTCCACAGAGACTTGTGTTGCTGGCGTGCTGTGCAAAACCTGTGCCAATCTGTACAGGTATGGATATATATATTTTTTTCCTCCCAATATTTCATTACATCTGCATCCACATCAATGGGCTTAGGATTGTAATTGTCTATTTCGCTTATCGCCCTTTTCATTTCCTCCTCCAGATCACCATCTGAGTCTTCATCCTCTGAATTTACTTCAATAGAGTTTAAGAACTCGTTTAATAATGAACACGTGTTTGTGTCTTCAGACGACGGTAAAGCATCTGGTGTTTCAGCGTTTGAAGATGATGGTAAGTCAGAAGACTTTTGCGTTGCATCATTCTTCACAAAGAGTAAAATTTATTAAATTCATGTACATTAGACCACCCAATGGGCCGAAGTTTTTATTTTATTCGCTAAAGCCCATATGACATTTCATTTTTCTTTCATTTATCAAGTTTCATTTATCAAGCTGGTAACTCTTATGTGTTAATTATGAAGGTGTTGAGATATTTAGTACATTAAAAAATTTTGACAAATCAAAAAATATTTTTATGTTATGCAACAAATTAATTATAAAATACATAAGAACCGGTCTTAAACCCCTAACCAGCACAAAAATGTGTTTTTCGGACAAAATCCGTACCAAATATAAGAAATCCGGTTCCAAACCGGATAAAAATATCTTATATTTGACGCTGGTGATGTAGCTTTCCATTGGTGAAAGAATTTTTAAAACCAGATGAGCGGCTTGGGCGTGAAAGCTTAGCAAAAAACAAACTCACTTTCTTATAAATTGGTTGTTTTTGTAAATGAAATAAAATTATTTGTAATAAAAAATATAAAATTTGTTTTTTTTTTCAATTTAAATAGGCATATTTTGTAAAAAATTTCATTTCTACACGTTACCAAATTGTATGAAAAATAATGACAATTCGTTACAAACAATATGTTTTTCATACAAATTTCAAAAGGAAAAAATTATTGTACGAATATATGCAGAATCTATACTAAAGTCTCTATTTTTCATTTTATTTACAAAAATACTGAGTTATTTTTTTATATTTTATTTACTGCCAGTTCATAGAAGCCATGTAAAAATTCTTGCTTGGCTATTTATATTGAAAACACAAACAAAGCACTCAAAATTTGTTTTTGATTTCAATGTAAATAGCCAAGCAAGAATTTTTACATGGCTTCTATGAACTGGCAGTTATTAGTTTAAAAATGACTTTTATTTTCTGAGGAATAAATAAAAATCAAAAAATAACTCTTATTTTGTGAGGAATAAATAAAAGTCACAAAATAACTATTATTTTGTGAGGAATAAATAAAACTCAAGAAATAACGATTAAAAAGTAATTTTTAAAATAAAAATTATAACCGTTACGGTCCCTGGTTTAAAGAAATCCTAAGAACTTAGTACGCAGCTCGATACACAAGAAAATTTTACATCATATTGTAAATTATGAAGACTTTAAGTTATGATTTGTAGCTCTGAGATACTGCTAAACTCAGGAAAGTGAAAAAAATTACATGAGTTTTTAATGTTTTTTTTTTCGGTTTGAACATGTTAATATGATATTTTTTGTGGTTAAACGAATAAAGGTGTTACGTTAATTTTTTTTTACTGAAAGGTTTAATTAGAAGCTTTTTTTAATATTGAAACGAAAAAATTATCTTGGATATTAATTTGTTTAAAAATTAAAAAAAAAATATTATGAATTTAAAAAAAAAAGATTTTTATTTTTGGACGCAAGAAAAAAAGTTTACCCAAGTTTGCGCCATTTTTCACCTTTTTTTCTGTTTTTGCTCATCTTGCATGTGTACATACAC
This sequence comes from Nowickia ferox, assembly GCA_936439885.1. Classification (NCBI taxonomy): domain Eukaryota; kingdom Metazoa; phylum Arthropoda; class Insecta; order Diptera; family Tachinidae; genus Nowickia; species Nowickia ferox. The sequence continues at coordinate 44,127,476 of OW387023.1, read as the reverse complement.
TCAAAATATTACGTAGGTAAATTCGAATGAAAAATCATTTAAAACAATAGTATTTTCAGTTAAAAACCGGATTACTAACATTTCATTTGAATCAAATGATTTTTTCAGTTAATTTTGAATGTTAATTTTTTAACATAAAATTTCAGTAAAAACAAATGTTTTTTCTTTTATTTTAAATTACAAAAAAATAACCTACATATCATTTAAAACTAATGTTTTTTCATTTTTTTTAACAACCTGAAAATAACTCACAATTGTTTCAATTGTTTTAGCTTACATAAATTTACTACCCAAAACTGTACACTGTTATTACCTGTGGAAAAAAACACCCACCTCTATAGCGGCGTTATAAAGCAAAATAAATGTACCTGTTTTTTATTATATACTGTGGTTATTGCACAAGATTGTTATCAGAACCCTTTTGAAGCTTTGAGAGTAAAATGGAAAAAGTGTATAAAATTTTAGAATTATTCCAAATAGTAGGGAAATGTAACGCTAATTCCGTTGAAGGGAAATCGCAATTTTTCGTTAGAAAATTGTGCGAAATTTCCAAATGTCCAGGAGATGGTGATACATTAGCGATAAAAAAGTGTTTAAAGAGTTAAAAAAATTTTCAAAATATATTGGCACTCAGCACAAAGAGAAAAGGAACGATTTTTATACATGCATGCCACATGGATGGAAGGAACAGAACCAATACCTGCATATGAACGATACTTTCACTTGCCCATAAAAGCTCAAAATTGTAATTTGTATTATATTAAGGCATTAGTAGTACATTTATTTTATATTTAGATTATTTTTGCAAATAATATTTTTGTCACTGCCCGCAAAAGGGGGCGGGGGACGAAACTACCATTTTACTATTCCCTGGATTGAAGTTTAGGGTTTTAAAGTTTCGTCAGCGTTATAAGTTGCATTTGCTAAGCAAAAGTATGAGAAACCTTTAAAAAATGCATTTTTCTGAGGGGAACTTTTTTCCCTTTGCCCGATCTGATTTTTCTTATGACTACAAGATATATCTCTGGCAAACTTCATTGATCTAGGTGCACTCAATAGCAATATAAACTAAAAAATAATAATCGTCAGCTTTTTGGCTCAAATACTCCTCTGTGCATTCGTTAATGTATTAATAGTAGAGATGTGCAAATGTCGTGATTTTATCGTGATGAAATTTATAATTAATCACGCTTGAGTGCGTGACCGTGACTTAAAAAAAATTACTCGTGCGTGATCGTGAGTGAGTTCTTTTTAAGAATCACGCACGAATTCTCACGATCTCACGAGATAACACTCCTGCGTGGGTATATAACTGTATTAAAAATTTTACATTTTCTTATAATAAATACTACAATCTATATCTGAGCTGCACTGTGTAGCACCATGGTGCCGAACATCAATCGGCTTCTTATACAAATGAATACACATACGCCAATACATTACTCTCGTGTTTTCTCGGTGGCCAGCTCTGATTTATGTACATTAATATGTATATACCATATATGTAGGTAGAATGAGCCTGCAAACATAATGAATACATACGTATGTATAATTTGAGATGAGCAATTTTTCGAAACCTGTTACTTTTTCACAGCGATTGAGAAATCACTAATTACAACCGTGACTGAATTTATCAAGTAACAGGTTTTTGGAAATATAGTTCTTTCATGCAAACTGTGAATGTTCTTGTATGCACACTTTACAGTAAATAAAGCTACCACATGCATTTTTTTTATACCTTCACCGTTTGTCGAGAAAAAATTGTCAAATCGTGTCAAATCGTCTTTTCTGGCAACTATGTATAGCTTTCACATTTTTGTATTTGCAATTTTACTGTCTCTCTGCCTCTTATACGGCAATTCTCAATATTTGGGGTTGATTGCTAATTGTTTGTTCTTGTCACTCTTCCTATTAGTATTTATCAAAATACCAATACTAATAAATACTTTTAAAGCAGAAGAGCTGATATATGCTAAACCGTGATCACAGTCACTGTTTAATTTCACTGCCACTCTTATGAGATTTTCTCAAAAGAATAGAACTGCTACAAACAAAACACTGCTAAACTGTGATCACAGTCACAGTTTAAAAGAACAGCGTTTTAGAAATCACGTTCACAAGGAGCAACATTGTTAAAAATCACAGTATCGCTCAACACTAATAAACATACATATGTATGTACTTGTATGTAAGAACCTATTTTTCAACCAACTGTTATAAATGAAACAATTGCTTTCGAGTTCACTTAAAGACTAATTTATTATGCTTATATGAATAATTAATATATGTACATGAAAGTTGTACTTATAATACTGCAATTGAGAGAAGTTATTTAAGAGTATTATAGTACTAAATTACATGAAGATATTTAATTGTACATACATATTATTCGTCCCAACTTAAACTACGTTTTATCCTCATCATTTACTTTAATTTTTCGTGCCATACTACGTGTAACTACACCTCTTCTTTCTTCACTTATCGAACTATCCATTGTTTGCTGGCTGCGGCTCTCCAAAGGTAGTATTGTTATCTGTCCGTCATTTATAACGCTCTTTCTAATGTGATCAATGTGTGCCTGTCTTACTACCCCATTAATCAATACTAGACATCTACACCTACTTAGCTTTTTTATTATCTTCCCTTTCGCCCATTTTACCAAATTGTAGTATACATTTCTGTACCATACCTCCACATTACATATACATTTCTGTACCATGTCTCCTTTTGGTTTAATTCCAAATTTTTAACTTTTACACCCCTTTTTGCCTGGTTCTGAATTTTACTAGATTTTAAATCTGAATTACTGGAAGTTAGTATTGTTAGTAATGTTCTGGGTTTGTATTGAAAAATCATATCAGACGGTGTTAAGCCAGTTGACAAAGTTGGCGTTGTTCTATTATATTTCAACAAAAATCTATCAATTCGTATTTGTAATGGAACTTTCTTTTGTTTAACATCCAATAGAGATTTCCGCAATCCATTTTTAAAAGTTTGAACAGCTCTTTCAGCGCTTCCGTTGGACTGTGGGTGGTAAGGTGGAGATTGAAGAACGGTTATGCTATTTGAGTTGCAAAACGCTCCAAATTCGTTGGAGCTGAATGGAGGTCCATTGTCACTAACTCTTATATAGTTAGTGACAATGGACCAGGCCAAAAATAGAGAATATCGACCTTAATTTCCCAATTACCATAGCTGCTGTCGTTGTGGTTAAAATAATATCATCCATCCATTTCGAATATGCGTCATACACAATCAAAATCTGTTGCAAAAATTGATATGAATTCTTTCGAATGGAAACGTTACTTCCCTCCAATGTGATAAACTAGCCGACTTTGCTCTCTGAGTAGACTGACATTGCTGACACTGTGCAATATACATCTCAATGTGCTCATCTATGTCTGGCCACCATACTATGCTTCTTGCTAATGCTTTACTTCGTACTATTCCTATAAGTTGATCATGTATCAATTTTACTACATCATCACGGATTCCTCTTGGAATTACTATTCGATCACCATAAAATAGACAACCGTTTTCAGTAGCCAATGAATTTCTTTTTTTATGATATTTTTTTAACTCCTCTGTCATTTCAGTTGGCCACTTACCAGTAATAGTGTAGTTATACGATTGCATTATATTATCGTCGCTTTGCATTGCACTCCGAACATCCTCAATACTCAGTGGAAATGTCACAGCATTCAAATTATTTATACTGTCATTTTCAATATTTGTAGCGTTATCCAATGGTAATCTTGACAACGCATCAGCGTTTGCCATATCTTTTGCTCTCTTGTATTTTATATCATAGGAATACATAGATAGAAAAATAGCCCATCTTTGCAAGCGATTTGCTGCCACTCCAGAGACATCTTAATTCCCACCAAAAATTGTCCTTAGGGCTTGGTGGTCACTTTGTATAGTAAAATGAAACCCAAACAAATATTTATGAAATTTTTTCACCGCAAATATTATGGCAAGTGCTTCTCTGTGAAGTTGTGAATAATTGCGTTCGGCAGCACTCAATGTACTTGAAACAAACATAACTGGACGTTCTACACCATCGAAAATGTGAGATAACACTCCATTAACTCCATATGGGCTAGCATCTGCGGATACTATAATTGGTTTTGTCGGATCATAATGTGTTAGTAAATTAATATTATTTACCAATATTTTGCTGTGTTGAAAACATTAACTGTGTATAGTTTTCTACGACCACTGTACATTTTCTTTTGTTAACTCAAACAGACACTGCAGTTCGCTAGATAAATTGGGGATACATTTATTATAATAATTAATCATTCCTAGATATGATTTTAGTTGATTTTTGTTACAAGGTTCAGGAGCTCGTACCACTGCATCTACCTTTTGCGGGCTTGGTGCTATACCAGATTGGTTGATGCGGTAAACCAAATAATCAATTTCTGATTTAAAAAATTCACACTTGTCTAAATTTACTTTAACATTATGTTCCAATAACCTATCCAATACTTTACTCACGTTAATCTTACAGTCTTCTTCCGACTTGCCACCAATTAAAATGTCGTCAAAATATACTAAAACATGGTCAATGCCACTCAAGACTCTGTCTATCAGGGAGCAAAAAATTTGAGGTGCTGTTTTCAGACCAAAAACAAGCCTTGTAAATTGAAATAGACCAATATGTGTATTTACGGTAAGTAACTCCTTCGAACGTTCTGAAACAGCAACTTGTAAATAGGCTCCTGTTAGGTCAAGCTTAGTGAAAACTTTCCAACCTGCCATTGATGCCAGGATATCATCTATTCGCGGTATGGCACTGTGTTCCATTTCCACAAATTTATTAACCGTTTTCTTGCAATTAACGCATAGTCTGATTGAACCATCGCCTTTATTTATAATAACAAGTGGACTGGCCCAATTACTTCTTGTCACTGGCACTAGTACACCTTCGTCACATAACCTGCGAATTTCATGCTCCACTTTCGATTTCAACCCATATGAAACAGTACTAGCTTTACAGAAAATTGGATATGAATCATTTTTCAATACTATTTCCGCTTTAAAATTTCTTATGACAGAAACATTTGATTTAGTAAAACTTTCATTATACTTTTCCAAAAACTTCATTTTATTAGATTTTAATTCAGAATTATTATTTTTTTCATAAACTTTATCATGTTTCAATATATTAAGTTTTACTTCAGAATCAAGCATTGGTGTATTAGTTTTACAATATTCATAATAACTAAAAAAAATTTTCAATCCATAAAAAATTTCATTTAACCAAATCCTACCCAATAGGGGACAGAAATATACTTCTGCATTCAAAACTATTAGCTTCATATAAAAACTGTGATTCTTGAACTTAACATTAACCATGAATTCGCCAAAGGTCCTAACTGTCTCCCCAGAAATTAATTTACAGGATTTTCCCTCGTTTAGAATTTTAAATTTAGAAAAATATTTATAATAATCCTTCTTATGAATTACTGTTGCTATCGCTCCTGAATCTACTTCAAATTCTAAATTAACGCTCTCAATACAAAATTAGATTTTAAGAGGCTTATTTTTAAGAGATGAAATATTATTTAAACAATTAAAAGTATTCTCTTCATCTTTGGAATCTTCTTCTAAATTTTTAATTTTTAACTGTTCTTTCTTTTTCTTACAAAATCATTGTAAATGCCCTGGCTTACCACAAAAAAAACATACGATATTTTTATAATAATTTTGTTTGCCGTTACTTTCTGTTGTATTATAGCTGCTAGTTAATTTATTCGCAACTGCGCTGCTTCGTAGTTCTGCCCGGTCATCTCTTTTTGATACCTCATACCATTTTTTTTCACTACATTAAGTTTTACATCTTCCTCTTCGTTTTTAATCATCTCTACGTTTGTTGTTGTCAATTCAACTGCATTTGCTAATTCGATTGCCCTTTCAAATTTGTTTAAATTGTCTTCACTTAAGAGTTTTTGCTGTATTTTCTCATCACCAACTCCACAAACAAATTGAATTATCAATGCCTTTTCCAAAAATTCACCAAATTCACAATACTGAGATTGTTGTTTAAGGTCAATAACAAAATCAGTAAAATTTTGACCCATTGTTCTATTGGTTTTGAAGAATTTGTAGCACTCAGCAATAATATTTCTTTTTGGTTTCAAATGATTTTGTAATTTAGCCACCAATTCTGTATATGAAAAATCATCCTCCGTTTTCGGCGAAGTTAGCTAAACAATAATCTTATACAAATCAGCGCCACCAAAGCTGCACAAAAATCCAATCTTTTCTGAATCTTTAACAGCATTCAATTTAAACAGCTGATCCAATCTTCGAACGTATAAATTAAAATCATCCCCTAATACGAAAGGGTCAGTCGTACCGATAAACTTTGCCATTTTAAGTTCTGCACCTGACACGTTGTCTTTTAATTTTTCATCTTTCACCATTAAAAAATTGCCTTTTTTCTTCGTCGCCAATGTTATAAATGAAACAATTGCTTTCGAGTTCACTTAAAGACTAATTTATTATGCTTATATGAATAATTAATATACATGAAAGTTGTACTTACAATACTGTAATTAAGAGAAGTTATTTAAGAGTATTATAGTACTAAATTACATGAAGATATTTAATTGTACATACATACATATCACCAACAAACATAAAAAATTAATTATATATTTTTCGTAAGCGTGCGTGATCGTGATAAGTTGTACACCCCTTGTGTGTGATTAAGAATATTTTATACGTGAGCGTGTGTGATCGTGAAAATTTTCAAAATCATTCGTGCGTGAAAGTGCGTGAGTAAAATATTTTTCTGCTTGAGCGTGCGTGTCGTGAGTCGAAAACCGCTCACGTGCACATCTCTAATTAATAGTGAACCTTTGCAGCATCATGAACATTAACAGACCAACCTAAATTACGACGCAAAGCGTTGTCTGGCTGTCAAAATTTCTCATGCCCATACAAAATGTATGAAACCAACTGAAATAACGCGGCGTCAACGCTTTGCAATTGAAAAATCCAATTTTGGCAGCGCGTAAAGAAGTGAAGTTGGCTGCAAAAGTACTGTTGTTTTTGTTAAGTAATGTAAATTTAGCTACTTTCAGGTCAATTTAGCGTTTTAATTTTTATGTCTTATTTCTAGTTAGAGTTTTTTTATTAATCAAAGAGAGAGCATTACTGTTTTTGGCACGACGTTAACGCTCTAATTTAGGTTACTCATTTCAGCGTAAAAGCTAAGCGCTAAATTACGTTGCGCTTTGCGTCGTAATTTAGGTTGGTCTGTAAGCGTTTAACTTGGCAGCACTTTTTAATGTCAAAAGTCTTTTACATAGCGTCTATACCTGATATTAACTCTGATATAATATGAGAGAGAACGTCTGCAGAATGAGAAGAAAAATATGTTTATATTAATATTACTATCTATGTAGGGCAAAACGCACTCTTGTAAATATCATAATATTTCACAATTATCAGGCAGCCTTGCAGTAAACATCTTCGTTTATTGTAATTGTAATATTAGTTTTATAAAAATTTTGGTATTTCCTTAATACATCGTGCATAATTAAAATATTTCTGAATTTTTTTATCAAAAAGTTTTAATTTTCACTTTAAAGGCTGGTACTCTGTTCAAAGTTGTGAAAAATTTTCAGCACCATTGATTATTTCGCGTGAAAAATTTGACATGTACTAAATGTAGCCCAACTCGCGGTTTTTTTATAAATTTCTTGCTTTTATTGCTTGAAAGTATGCAACATTGTTAAAATTCCGTGCGAAAAAAGCACTGCTCATGTTGTTTCGCAGCTAAACTAAAATGATGCCAGACTAATTTTGCATGGAAAGACATGATTTTACGTGTTTTTCACAACAAGAACAGAGTACTACTTTTGCGAATTTATTTCGCAAATATTTCACACCAAATACTTTTATATGTAGTTTGACAGCATTTCGCACGAAATTGTGAACAGAGTACCAGGCTTAACACACAAAATTCTCTTTACGTATCCATGTATGTGTACGTTTTTTGACAGTTGATATCATGATATTGTTTTCTAAATATACATATATTATGAAAACAATATTATATATAATATCTGATATAATACTAATATTGCAGTCCACACGTAATATTATTCTCTATACTATGAAATTTGACGTTTGTTGATAGAAATATATTTGATATTATATCAGGTATAGACGCTATGTTAATGTAGTGTACCAATAAATTGGAAATATTTTGGTATTGGAATTACATGTTTCGAGTCCTACAGAAAGAGAAGATTGCTGCATTCGAAAATGACTGCGGAACACATCATATTGCAGAGATATCATATACAGAAAAAACTAAATTCAACTTTCAGTAACCAAATTCATTGATCCAGTAAATATAGGGTCCGCCATTTAACGTTTTTTTCAACTAGTGCTTATTTAGTGCTCATGTCTGATTTGACAGATAATTAGTTTTATCCTTCCGCAGAACGAATATGGTTGTGTATACGCTTGAACAACGCTGGGAAAGTGGGCCTGCGATCGTCTTACAAAAGATGCCGATTTTGGCAAAAAAATCATCTTTTGAGATGAAGCTCATTTTGATCTTGGCAGGTATGTAAACAAGAAAAATTGTCGCAGTTGGGGCACAGAAAACCCGCGCGCATACATTGAAAAGCTGACGCACCCAAAACGAGTCACTGTTTGGTGCGGATTTTGGTTCACAGGCATAATTGGGCCATATTTTTTTTTTTGAAAATGAAGAAGTGGCCGTTACAATCAATGGCGATCGTTATTGGGCCATGTTGAACGAATTTTTGTTCACAAAAATTGAAGAGGAGGATATTGGCAACATTTGGTTTCAACAGGACGGCGCTATGTGCCACACAGCCGAAGCTACACTCGATGTTTTGCGCCCTGTTTTTCAAAAAAAAAGTTATCTGGGGCACCCTTTATTTTTTATGAATGCGGACCAAATTATAGCTTCTGATAACAATTTGGTAAAAATTCAAATTTAAGTGTATTGGTATGTATCTTGTTTGTCGATAGGTACTGTTGTGCTCTTGTTGTTGTTTATTTTGATTGATCGTGCTGTACACATGTAAATGCAGATAATCGGCAAACGATAAATAAAATTCGAACAAACAATTTACTGCAACAGCAAAAAATATTTACTGAAACCAAATTTTATTTTAAAAAAAATTTTTTTTATAATTTTTTGGGCATAATTTTTTCTGTGTAAAAATTCATAACATCCCTTTTTTAGTCGGCGTTTCATAAGTATAGATAATAATTAGAAATAAATTTACGAAATGTTAGGCAACAACCCAGTCGTACTTTGGCCCTAAACCCTGATACTCTGCTCAACATTTCATGTGAAATGCTGTAAAAATATATATTAAAAAAATTTGGTATGAATTATTCATTGAAAAATGTTGCAGAAGTAGTATACTGTTCATCTTGGGAAAAACATACGAGTATGAAATATATCTTCAAAATTATCAAAGTTTTCATGCGAAATAATATGAGTGGCACTTGTTTCGCATTTAATTTACAACAAACACATATTGTTTTTTTTTTCTTTTGCCTGCGTAAGCAATTCTAGCTAAGTTTCAAGGACATTTTAACATTGTTTACATGTCAAATTTTTTGCACGAAGTAATGAATGGTGTTCAACATTTTTAAAATTTGAAAAGAGTACTAGGCTTAAGTAGAATATATTTTTGTACAAATCCAACACTGTCTTTTCTTTTTCAAAAACTGGAAAATATTTCCTAAAACAGCTGGATTTTGATTTCATATTGATATTTATGCCAACTTATTTTTAGCAGAGTTTTACGCTACACTTGTAAAGCTTTGTTTAGAATGCTTACAAGTCCGTATGCGCGTGTATCTTTTTCGTGCTGGCTTAAAATCATTTTCGTGGTTTAGACGTTTGTTATTCGTAAACTATTTTCGTAAAAGATTTATAAAATTTTAAAATTTTGCTTGTTTTTATGGTTAAGCTTTGTCTATATGCATTTCGTTCCCACTTTCGGAAATCATCCCTAGACTTCTACCCAAAAAATTTTGTTAGTCTACTGATGAGTTCCAAAAGAGGGGACGAAATGCATATAGACAATGCTTAACCATAAAAACAAGCAAACATTTCAAATTAAATAAATAAAACTTTCTCCTTTATTCTCAACTACATATGTTACAAATAACAATATTAATGGTTTTCATAAGAATGTTCAAAAGTCTCGCAAGCTGTGCAATTGTTTATTTTTACACTCACGTAAATAAATTGTCAAAAGTTTTATGGAAATTTATTTACACAAACCTGTTAAGTTTGCCCAATAATTTTGACTCGTAAACTTAAGCTGTGCAATTGTGCATTTTGTAAGCAACAACTTCTTGCTTTTTTGGATTTCTTTAGGCATTTTTAGACACACACACACACACATTTTTATTTTCATAGAAATATATAAATATGTATGTTTTTAAATTAAAAATTGCTTGAAATTTTCTTATTTTATTTTTATTAAATGAACTTCTTGACGTTTGTTTCAAATTGACATAAACTGTTTGCGCAAAACTTCAAAATGGGCTTCATGAAACAAGTCAAATACGAATACGAATATGTGCATATCACTAGCTCGTACCTACACATAAACAAAATCACTTAAAGCTTTGAATACGCGTATCTCTCAGCTGAACAAAGGGAACTGTATGGCTGACTTCCAAAACTTATTAATATAAGTTTGAATATTTTGCGCGTGCAGTATTTACATCGTGTGCAGATACATTGTAACCATGAGCATCAACATCCAAACCAATATGGTGATTGTGTTCTTAATATCTACTGCTCGACAACGTTTTGAAACGTTGTGCATTGCCAATATTTTGTATTGCTGTGCACATACGTGCCAAAAGGCGATGATTCAAAAATAATAATTTCAAGTGCCGTGAAAAGTGAAAGTACTTGGTTAAAGAGCATATAATTCGACATCACTCGGCTTTTTTTAATGTTTATGTTGGAAATGCACTAAAATAAATGGATTTTCTAAGTTTTAGTGGCCTCAGCATTGAGTTTACCAATAATAAGCGCTCAACGACGACACGTTTAATGCTGTTGTTTTTGTCATTGTTTTATGTGCTTTCACTAGTGATTTACAAATGTCATAATTTATTACGCATGAGTCACGCATTAATCACGTGATCGTGGATATATATATATTTGTATATAATAATGATTTAAAGAAATAACGTATTTGACCTTAGCGAAAATTAAAAAAAAAATCTAGTCGAAGTTAATCAATGGCAGGCAATTCAACCGGAGCGTGCGTTAATAAAAAAAATCATACATATGCATTTCGTTGCTCCTTCGGTATTTCTTATATAAAAACAGCATATTTATTATATAATTAATTATTACTTTGTAATGGGGATATCCACCTTCCTCTTCTATACACCGAAGATTTTGGAGAAACATGCAGTTTTCCCATGTAAAATTTTGTGACCCTCAATATTTTAGTTGTGGAGATATTAATTGATGCGCAAAAAAGGCCTTTTGACCCACTATGCGGTGTTATGAAATACATAATCCACTTTGTCCGAAGGGATGACAAAGAAATTAACATTTTGGATTTCAACTTATATTACAATGTATGTATGTATCTCATAAATAAAAAAAATCGGCAATTTTCCATAGTCTTATAAAAGGAGTCCTTGAAGTAAAGTGTCTTTAAAAACTGACATAAAATAAACACATACATCCAACATTTGTGTATATAATCACTGATTTTAGAGCCAACAAATCTTAATGTCTTTAAGGGCTAATAAATCACTGCAAGCTTAAACGGTGAAGTAATGAAACTAAACCTATGTATGTATATTTACATGTAAACAACAACTGTAAATCAGTGCACCGCGTTTAAAAATAATAATTGCGTTCGCGTACGCAAAAGTTTTTACAAATTTTTACTGAACTTTACTGCAATTTACTAAATTGCGTTCGTTTACCCAAAATACAGTAAATGAGAACACAAATTGAGAGAGTAAGTGACAATTCTTGCTTGAGTATTTTGCAAATTTTTACTGCAGAAATTTGTCGTGGTAAAGTTTAGTGAGATAAAAACATACATATGATGCAAAATATAAACAAATGGAAAGTGTAAAAATTTTTGAAAAGATTAAATAAAAGCTGTGAAAGTCATTTCAAAATAGAAAATTTATAAAGAATGGTAATAATAACTGTTAATATACATATTTTATAATTTAATTTATTAATTCTTTTGTTTTGTGGGTGACTTTAATTATTTAGATTTGTAAAACTCTCAAGTATCTGGTTACTTAGTAGTGCACTTGTTTTTCAGGTAGTCAGTAACATTAACAGCCATGTAATAATTAATAAATTTAACCAACAACAAATCAGAAAAATCAAAAATTAATTAATTGCAAATATTACATAAAATAAATTAAAAATTTATTCTTAGATTGGCCGTGTTGTAAAAAATATTGTATCGAGTACCAATAAGAAAAAGAATTGAATAGTCAAAAGTGCATATATTTTTCAGCAACTCCACATAGTTGGAGTCAGCCGTTTCCTTAATCTTACTAATTTTTACTATTTTTCTGTTCCCGTACTTTTCGCGGCAACAACTCTTTTTGAGAGTAAATTTTAACATTTTTGAAGTAACTACTCATTTACTGCATTTTACTACAAAAGTAAAAAAACACACCTATTGTTAACGACCTCTCTAATGTGATGATATTTTATGTCAATATCACAGAATGTTTTGTGTCAATATGCTTACTCCGCTTATGAAATACCGGATTTGTTGCCAACTTCAAACCACTTGATTATCAACATTTAGCTGGACAGTTTCTTGACTTAGGAAACCGAATTCTTTTAATAATCCTTTCAAGTATACTGCTTCTTTTGATGCATGTGAAATATACATATATTCAGCTTCTGTACTGCTTAAAGCTGTTGTAGGTTGCTTTTTAGATTCCCAAGATATTGGACTGTTTCCGAGAAAAAATATATAGCCTGCATGTGACTTTCTGTCATTTGTACATCCACCCCAATCTGCATCTACGTAACCAATCAGTTGTTTGTTTCCTTTAAAAAATGTTAATTTAAGTTCTTGAGTTTCTTTAAAATGTCTTAGAATATGTTTTGCAGCCATATGTGGGTCTGCATTTCTTTGAGCAAGTTTATCCACAGAATGTAATACATATATCTGCTCTTGTAGTGATTGATACAAAATGCTATTAACTTTTTCCAAATTTTCACTGCATTTTATCTGATAATTGGGCTCTAACGGCACTGATGATGGCTTACAGTTCTCCGTATTATACTCTGTTAATAATTCTCGGATGTATCTTTCTTGACTGATCTTAATATCCCCTTGCACCATCACGTTCCACCTTCATGCCCAGAAAATGCTCCAATAAACCTTTATCTGATACTTCAAACTCTTTACCATTTCAGATTTAAACTTTACTATTTCATCAATTTCTTTGCATCCAACAATTATATCGTCCACATAAACTGCAACTATAATTAAATTTTTGTTTTGTACTTTTTTATATAAGCATGTTTCGTTCTTTCAACTTTCAAATCTCATTTTATTTAAAACTTCGTTTAATTTGATGTTGCATATAAATTTCTTCATACAGATCTGCATTTAAATACGCTGTCACTACGTCCAATTGATGCTAAACCTAAAAGCAATCTAATAGTTTCATGCCTTATCACAGGTGAAAATGTTTCTTTATAGCTTACTCCGTATTGTTGACCACAACCTTTAGTAACTAATCTAGCTTTCAAGCGTTCGATTTTGCCTTCACTGTGTTTCTTTAGCGCATACTCGTATACCCATTTACTTCTTATAATTTTTTGATTTTTTGGCTGCTCTTGTAGAGACCACGTTGTTTTATTTTCTAGTAAATCTATCTCTTTTGCCATATTTTTTTTCCATTCGTTGCTATTTCGACTGAATAATGCCTCCTCGAGATCTAGGAACTTGATCCTCCAACCAACATTATTCAGTTGTTGAGGAATTTTTCTGAGACGACATGGCTTACTATTTCGAAAAATTCTAGGTCTACACGGTCCACGTTTAACAGTTCCATTGGACTGTATAATCCCTTCATCAATAGAACTAGCGCTATTTTAATTTTCTGTTTCAAAATATTCTAAATCTTCTATATCACTGAGCACTTCAGGATCTTCCGCATTATATATTCGCTCGTGACCTACATATATTACTTTCTGTATTGAAAATTTCAGGAAAATCAATAAAATTGTTTTATTTTCAGTTCATTAAACAACACATCATCATCAATCATATTCAACTCTCCAAGAGAACGGTCGCGTTTTCCAATCGTCGCAACTGAATATTAAAAATCATTAATATTTACAAAATATGTATTGCAAAAGCAAAACAATAATTGTTACAGTTAGGCCGGGCTTACATCTGTGTGCCATGTGCATAACATGCATAAAAAAATGTAACCACTAATTACTGTTTGATTGATCCAATGTCTTAACTACCAATAATACGGTCACACTGTTCCAGGATTTCACTCATTTTCGTTCGCAAGCATTTTAAATGGCAAACACACAAAGAAAAAACTGCCTAATAGAATCAAGAAGATTTTCTCTATGAAACGTTTTTAGGCTAAGGGGTATTCCAGCAGAGAAAAGCGAAGAATTTTCCATAGAGGTTTCTTATTATTTTTATGTGGTAAATCTTATTAATTTTATCAATAAGAAAACCACATAAAATCAAGAAGGAATCTTGTTATTCACACTTTTTTTTATTCAATTTTCGTTATTTTTGGCACCAAAAAAACAATCCATAGAGAAAAACTTCTTGATTCTATCAGGTTTTCTTATAAATTGTATAATATAGGGATTTCTTATTTATTTTATTAGGTTGCCTTATTGATTTTTTCAAAAAGGATTTCCTTATTGATTTCATTAGATTGTCTTATTGATTTTTTCAAAAAGGTATTCTTAGTGTTTTCATTAGGTTCCTATATGATTATGTGTAAAGCATCTTATTAATTTCTTTAATAAGGAAATTTTCTTGATTTTATTAGGTTTCTTGTTATTTCATATCTATAAATAAATACAGAGACAATTTTTTTCATGATCTTTATCATTTTTGTATAAGCATGTTTGTACAATAATTTCAATGCGGATTCAGGCTGCCGGTTAGCATATTGGTTAGAGTGCTTGTCTATCAGTCAGAAGGTTGCTAGTTCAATACTGGTCTTCTCTCAAGTAAATAATATGTCTGTATGGTGAGTTAATTAGGAATATAATATATAATATGTACGTATAAATAAATAACATCTGCATAGACTTTATACATACATACATAATGGCATAGAATTTAAATGAAAATACATAAGTATATACAAAGAATAAAGACATAAAAAAAAAATTTTTATTTTTTATTAGGTCGCCTTATAAAAACAAGAGGAAACCCTTTTTGACAAGATTTCTTCTTGATTTTTTCAAAAAGGTTTCTCTTATTAAATCAATAAGAGTTCCTTATTGAAAAAAAAAAACCATAGAGATATCTTATGAATTTTGTTCTATTTTATGAGGTATTTATTAGGCACTGTTTTCTCTGTGCAGCTGTTTTGTGTTCCACTAAAAGCCTTTAGCACGACAAGTCGAAAGAAATTGAAAGCCAACGACAACGTAAGCATTTCAAAGCAAATATGAGCCCTAATAAAATTTTTTTCAGTCATTTGTACGAACTCAAATGTCAAAAGCAAGCACTTGTTTTTTTATTGTCGACTGAGACAAAATAGAACAAATTATTTTTATTTACATACGAGTATGTAAATAAAATATTTTTCTTTGCCAATGAGTAAATATAATAAGTGCTTCACTAGCAATGGATGTTTTGCGTAACCGTTCGTTGGCGGTTTCCTCTCGTCTGAGTTTGTAAATAAGCGGGTTTGCGTCCTTTTCTGGTCTTTGTGATACTCTCCTCTAGGTATGTATGTATGTGTGTGCGACAACAGCTTCGATAAGTAAAGATTTTCTTCCTACCACCGCTTCCGCTAGTTATAATGAAAGTTGGTTGAATACTATCGGTCTTATGTACAAGAAAAGCCTCACAAGAAGTTAACATAAGTAGCAAAATTGAATACGATCCTCATGAGTTTTTCTATACAATTTTACATTAAAAATCACGCTGGGACTCAATCGTGGGTTAAAACTATATTATGCGCCGATATGAAATTCTAGTTTTGCAATTATGTATTAAAAAAAATCTATTACACAACAAATTTCCTTGAAAAATTAACAATTCTATTTACTTTTTGTAATATTTTGTGTTTTTCATACAACTGAAGAAGTAAAATAAAACGTCAAATACACCTACCAACATTTAATTATCAACTACGAATTTCAAAACAAAAGAGAATTGCAGAGCACATGAAACTGTGTTCCCTTCCTCAAGAATTGCTGCAACAAAAATTGCAAGTTTGGACAGGGACTTACGTTATCGTTCGCACTAATTTTCTTTCGACTTGTCGTGCTAAAGGATTTTAGTGGCACGCAAAACAGCTGTTTGCCGTTTAAAATGCTTGTGAACGAAAATGAGTAACATCCTGGAACAGGCAGTAAACAACATATTTCGAGCTCAATAATTTTGTGAGTTTTCTTGCCATACAAACGATATGCTTTAGATACATTTGAGTATCCTACCATCACCACATTCGAAGCTTTGGTATCAAATTTTCCTCTCCTTTTATTCAAAACACCTGCATTTGAACCAAAAATTTTCAAATTATTAACACTTGGCTTCTGACTGGTCCACAATTCATAGGGAGTTTTACCTTATGGAATGTTTGTTGGAGATAAATTTCGTAGATAAACTGCTACTGCTACTGCTTCAGCACAGAGATTTTGACTCAGACCAGAGTCTACTATTGTTCGATTAATCCTTTCTGCCACACCGTTTTGATGTGGCGCATAAGGAACAGGGAGTTGCATTACTGACATACTCTCCACCGTTATCACTGCGAAGACGTTTAGTTTTGTGACTTGTCTGACGTTCAACCAATTCTTTAATATTTTTAAATTTTTCAAAAACTTCGCTTTTGTTTAAAAAAAAATAAACTTAAATTTTTCTTGATTTGTCATTTACAAATGTCAGGAAATATTTTGATCCGCCTACTGAATTTACATTCATAAAATCATATACTCGTATGTACATCAGAATGTATTAAATCTAATAACTCACCAGACTTGCTTTCTAGTTGTTTTGGGAATTTTATTGTATGAATTTTGCTCACCATACAAGTTTGACAAAGATCTTCGGATTTCTTCAGCAAACTTAAACCTTTCACCATACATTTCTTTGGTAAAACGATCAAACTTTGGTAGTTTAAATGTCTGTATCTAGGATGCCAAATTTCATTACTTGAATTTACTGCACATAATTTTTCATTCGACTTTTCTTCTCTTCTGGCTTTTAAGACAAGTTCATCATTAGAATCGGTAAAAATTGCTTCATTTTTATTAAAATTGATTTTGCCGCCATATTTAACAACTTTAATAAACAAATAGGAAATTCCCATTTAACTCTGGAGATATAATGCATCTTTTAATTCAATTTTATTATTATTTATAAAAAGATTGATAGTTCCAATTCCTTCGGCAACAATTGATTTTTTATTTTCTAGCATTATATTGTCACTGCATTTGTGCAATTTGAAAAACAAATTTAAATTTGCACACATATGACTATTAGCTCCACTATCAATGTACCAGGCTACTGGTGTACTTACATTTTCAGATTTTGCCATTGCCTTTTGTGTTACATCAACGTAATGTCCTTTCTTACCTCATATGAAACAGCTGCCTCTTAACACTCTTTTACTCTTAACACCCTTTACTTGCGTTACTCTTCGGTTTCATTTCCTTTCTGGAAACACCAAAAGTTTGTTGTTGTATTGAAACAGATTTGTTTTGTTGCTTTCGACGTTAATATTTTCAGTATTCCTAAGGATGGTATTCATTCATACAAAAAAATTTTCATAATCGGTCGGAAGACTTGACAAAAGTATGATAGCTAACAATTAATCTTGGATACGTATTCCCACGTCGGCTAATTTTTCCATAATATCGCAAAAAATATTCAAATAATCAGCCATATCTCTGCTGTCCTTCATATTTAAATTTAACAGCTTTTTATATAAGGTAACCTTCTGAATTGGACCACTTGGCTTGTATATTTCTTGCAATTTATCCCAAGCATCTTTAGATTTAATAAAAGGCAAAAGCCTTTTCATCGTTGTTTTCTCACTGCAACTTCTTATCGGCAGTCCAGGTGGAATCTAATGTTTCAGTGCCATTCACATATTTCCAGAAATCGGAATGAATCAGTACGCTCTTCATGTGAATGCACCATGTTTGGTAACTCTTCTCATCCAGTTATTCTATTTGGTATAATGACGTAGACATCTTTAGATTCTTGAGATTGTATAAATAAATTATAATTTCTTTATTTCAAATGCTCTCCTGGACCCATAACCGGACGAAATCCTTTTCTGAATTAAACTTCCAGTATTTTCTTTTTAATGCATTAAACACGTTCACCACAGGAGGCTATACGAACACACGACTTCAAATGCCGCTAGCAGCATTGGTCGGCGCGTAGCCAGCTACTTAATTATTTTAGAGACGGCAGCAGCACCATCTGCACCTCATATTTAAATATAATGCATTAAACACACTCACCACAGCAGGCTACCGACTACAAAATGTCAAGGATAGAATACACATGTTTATATGAAAGTGATTCTTTCAAAGACAGCAAGGCAACAGGGCGGCAGGTTGTTGTCTATGCTGATTTTGTCATTGTAGTTCAATTAAACTAATTTCTATTTCTTTCTATGCAATGAGAAAATTCAGTGTTGCCAGTATAATACAAAATGTTGAATGAATGATATCGTACAATTATTTTATATCATTTAACAGAAACAATATCCAAAAATTGATGTAAAGCATGAATTGATGCATTTTTATACTTTTACGTCATATCAGTACATTTTGAAGGAGTAATTTAATTTTTATAAATGCGAAATATTTGAAGGTGGCAATACTGAACTATGTATTTATACTTAAATATGAGGTGCAGATGGTGCTGCTGTCGTCTCCAAAATAATTAAGTAGCTGGCTACGTGACGACAAATGCTGCTAGCGGCATTTGAAGTCGTGTGTTGTGTAGCCTGCTGTGGTGAATGTGTTTAATGTATAAATACATAGTTCAGTATTGCCACCTTCAAATATTTCACATTTATAAAAATTAAATTACTCTTTCAAAATGTACTGATATGACGTAAAAGTATAAAAATGAATCCATTTTTGGATATTGTTTCTGTTAAATAATATGAAATAAGTGTACGATAACATTCATTCAACATTTTGTATTATACTGGCAACACTGAACTTTCTCATTGTAGCCAAAGAAATAGAAACTAGTTTAATTGGACTACAACGACAAAATTAGCATAGACAACAACCTGCCACCCTGTTGCCTTGCTGTCTTCAAAATAATCACTCTCATATAAACATGTGTATTCTATCCTTGCCATTTTGTAGTCGGTAGCCTTAATATTTTATTGAATGGAAAAGAAACAGAAACTATATGAATAAAAGTTTGAGAATGAATGAATTGAACAAATGTTAATTTAAACTTTAAATTTTAAAGCATTGATGCGCGTTTCATTGCACAATTGTGCTGAGATCTTTCACACGTATTCTTACCCTCTTTAATTTAGTCGTCGATGAGACGGTGACGAATGCGCATAAGGCGGATGCTTAAATATTTTTTTTTTCAAGAATATCCAGCAAACACACGTGTTGCCTTTCAGATTTGTGACATGTGAAAAATATTTTATTAACAACAATAACGCATTTGGTAACATACAATGACTTTTATGTTTTCAAAGATTCAAGAAAAAAAGAAGGAATATGTCATTAAGAGATATTATGATGCTTTTCATAGCGATATTCACAAGTTTAATGGTAGTGAAATAGTAAAATTTTAAATAAAAATATAATATGAAAATATAAATGTTGAATATGACAAGTGTTATTTGTTTTTAAATATAATTGCCAACACCATTGTGGTGTTAGCTTTTCAAAGACAAGAACAACCGAAATGGTTCTGCAATTTGCTGTTGAGCTTTAAAATTAAATTGAACTTTTTGTTTATATAACTTATAAAGTTTGCAACAGCTTTTTTATAAATCATCCCTTCCTAATTTTCAAATGCCCGAGGTGAAGGCGCTAACAAAAATTCCAAACTTTTATCTGTCATTCAACCCCTTCCTCTATAGTTTTTATGGAGCCACGATACAAAAAGCATGCGCCGGAAATTATTTTTGAGAGTACAACAGCAGGTTTTTTAATTCATCTAACTTTTTTTTTTAAAACTATACACTAAAATTTTAGAAGTTCTTCCAAAGAAAATTCCCAGCCCAAACAGAGAATTTTTTTCAATGTTGATAGAAAACAACTAAAAAAAACACAAGCCAACACATACACACAGGACATTGGCAAGAGAATTTGTTTGGTTGGTTGGTGGGTACAATTAATTTCTTTCCTTTTTCAGTTTGTTTTGTGTGTGATTTGTTAGTTGTTGTAAAATAAGTTGAAGTAAAAACACAGGAAAAAATAGACAAAAGAGTAAAACAACTACACAGAGTTTGTGAAAAACCGGTTAATAAATTATTGGCAATTGACTGTGACTGTGGTGTGAATATAAGAGAACTGAAATAAAAAAATAAAAATATCAAAAATAAAAGAATTACTGAAATTATTTAAATAAAAGCAATCTGTAGTACAAACCCGTTACAAGAAAACTATGGTGGATAAATGAAATAAATAAAAAAATAAGTATTAAATTCATATTTAAAAAAAACACTTAATAAATAAAACCTAAAATTCATTGGTCGCTAAAAATTAAAAAAATATATGTACATTCATACATACATACATATGTGTAATATACATGTGTGAAATATACATACACATATGTACTTACTTTAAAATTTATATTATAAATAAAGTAATTTAATACCTCAAATCTTTTCACTAATATTATGCTAACAAAAAAAGTATTTTTGGACTTACTAGTACCTATACTGGAGCTGATTTAATACATCCCTAATTTTATGATACCACCCCAATTTCATACTTATCCAACCACTAAATAATTTGTACATTTTCAAAACCAAAACCAAAACTCACTAACGTGAACTGGAAAAACTAATTTTTATAATTTACCACAAAAAATAAAGTTATTTAGAATATTTCTGAAAATTCTAAAAGTAAACGTTTAAACATAAACATTTTGGCTCACAACTAAAAAAGAATATTCGCGCCATCAAAATGAAAATTTGTACCAACCCTTAATCCCTGCTACAAAAAGTACGTGCACATTTTTATTCAAACAAATATACACCAAACATGCACATACATACGTATCTATACGTATTTACACATCCATATGCACACACACACTTATACACACATACATATGTATGTATGCATGTTTGTATGCTGCCTCCAGTATAAGGATAACAGGAAGAACTGGATACCGTTAAAACTTTAGCAACAACATTTTTACTCATGCTAGCTGTTGTTGTTTTAGTTGTACACTCATTATTCAATGTCTGTGAATTTTTTTATTTCTTCTTCAATTGTAATTTAATTGCATTTGCGTGTGTTTGTGTTTGCGTGTGTGTGCGTGTGTGTAAAATGTACTTAACAAAAATATTGACTATTTTCATTTTAGCCATCCATCCCTTTTTCTAACGGTACTTTACACTCTAACACAAATTGAGCTTAAGAAATTGAGAGAGTGTATTTACTCACTTAATGTTTCAGTTAATGGGAGAGTTTAAAAGAGGGTGTATATTCGTTCTGTTCTTTTTTTACTTTTTGCGTAGTATTTTTTCCTTTTTCCTTTTTACAGTTGTACTTTCTTTCTTTCACTGCATGTTTAAACAAACAAGTGTAAAAGGGCGTCAAGGCGTTCAACTCTAAAGGGCGTGTGAGCAACACTTACAAAATCTTTAAAACATTTGGTTTTATTTTTTTTAGCAGACTTGCCACAGAATAATTAAACGGAAGCACTAGAAAAATGGGGAAATTTTAGAAAATGAAATTCCAATAAACGAACTAAATTATTTCTTTTAAATAAGCTTCCAGGAAAAATATTTCCAGGTTTTTTCAAATTAAAAAGCAGAATAAAAACCAGTTTTAAAACTATATTAATCAAACCCGAATCTGAAGTTGCTCTAACCAGCCCAACAATGTGTTTTTCGGAAAAATTCCCAACCAAATATAAAAAACCGGTTCCCAACCGGATAAGAAATAGGCGATGTTTTCCGCTGGTAATGTAGATTTCCAGTGGTGAAATAATTTTCAAAATCGATTTAGAGGTTTGAAAATCCGTGCCAAATATAAAAAATCCGGTTCCGAACACGATAAAAAATATCCTATGTTTGACGCTGGTAATGTAACTTTCTATTGGTGAAAGAACTTTCCAAAGCGTAGCAAACAAACAAAATATGTTCACATTGTCCATTCGTTTCAACAACGTCACAACTCAAAAAGCTAGTTTTCCAGAAAACGAGTTTAAATATCTCAATTTACTCACAAATTATTGGAAACATAAAAATTTTATTATCCTGTCAATATTTGATTACAAAAGAAATTTGTATGAAAATAATGATATGCGGATTAATTCTGCATTACTAACTCAAATCTCGCATTTTTGAGATATGACGCTGTTGAACTATGTGAGCGATATGTACGTTGGTACTAATTTTTATGTCTCAAACATCACTTTATGGTTTAACGGCCTTATGTGTAAGAAAAAACTAGCATGAAGTTAGCATAAGTGACGAAATTGAAATAGGTGCTATGGCGTTCCTTCATACATTTTGACATTAAAAATCGGGGCATAATGTAGTTTTAACCCACTATTAAATCGTATCGAAATTAAATTATTAAGTTATTAACCTCCATTTTTTTACTTTATAATTAAAAATGTAATTAGCTAATTTTAATTTAAATTTAAAATTTACTTTAATAAGTTTAAATTAAATTTCTTATTTAATCACTATGAAGGTTTGGAAGGACTACACAATTTCCGAATATTAGTTCTGTTCGCGTACTTTTCCAAGAAAATTGTACACACATATATGCAAAAGAATATAAATACAATATTATGCATACATACATGCAAAATATTATACATATAAACAAAAATTTCACTGTACATAATAATCTATTCACTTTGTTCGCATTTAAAAATCGTGTATGTTCTGTGTTTCGCGTTAAACTAAATCGTTTGAAATTGCCAAAGCATTCTTATAAGTACGTATTTCCAAAAACAATCCACAAATTTTAATTTCACGTGAAATACATAACATAGCCGAATATATTTCTGGCATCAAACTTAAGTAAATATTTGTGATTTGATTAGGCTAAAGTTCGTATATATTCTGACTAACACTAGCAGAACGGAACAACTAGCCTTATCAAATCATAAATAAAGAAGCAAACAAAGTTCAAACAATAATTATTAAATAAATGTTATTTTCTTTATAATTTAATACATTTGTTTTTTGTTACATACTTTGAAAATTTCATCAAACAAAAAAAAATTCATTTGCTTTTGTTTGTTTACATTTACAACAACAGCTGTTTAACATAAATATGATTTCGTTTTACTGGGTTTTACTGGCTAAAATTTGTCCAGTAAGAATTTGCGTTTACCCAGTCAATGAACTGTCATTTTTTGTCTCAATTCACCCTCTCATTTACTGTATTATTATGCGTACGCGAACGCAATCCTATAAAATCCAATAACATATAGTACAAATTTTTGAGTTCTCGAACGCAGCTGTTATAGAAAGCTTTCCAAACAACAGCTGTTTAACATAAATAAGAAAGTTAGGTTAACAAATTAAAATTGCATAAAACACTTTTTGTGAAACAAAACTAGCATCCGAACCAGTGTTGTCAGAAATGGCGATATCTCGCCAAACGTATTTCGCGATATATTTGGCTATATTCTTACGATTTCAATAAAATTCTATTTTATTAAAAAAAAAATGAGAAATTTTTTATTTAAGGAATTTTTTCTACAACATATGTTCGTGCACAATATTCTTAATGTTGTAACTCTTTATCTAAAACAAAATTTTCTGAAATTCAAGAAGTTTAAAAACAAAATTATGGACCACACAATCTTATTTGGTGGAGAAAACGACCTTTTATAAATTGGAACCAACATTTTGATAATGAAGCACCAAAAAGCCTACACGAAATCTCGCTTAAAGTGTATGATTACAACGATGCTGCTGGACTTAACAATTTAAGAATATAATATTTGTACTTAAACACAGATTTAAGTTGACGTTAATTCAGTTTTATCACAAGATTTAAATAATAATTCTGATCTTGGCGTTCAGGTTCAATTTATCCTATTTAGACTGATCTTTTGGAATATGTTAGTAATTTTATACGCCAGTATTTATATGTCAATGTAAACACTTTTCTTAATTTTTCTTAAACAATATAACTTTTATGTCTTACGATATACGTTACTGACTGAATTTTAAATTTAACAATATTTGTAATTTAATTACAAAAGAAAAATATTTTTTTTAGCTAAAATTTAATGTTTTATTGTATTGGCGATATTTGGGGATATTCGATAAGTCATTTGGCGAGGAGGCTGAAAATAAATCTGACAACACTGATCCGAACGCATTTTTTTAATTATTTATTCCACGATATGACACTATGTACGGTATACTTTTATTTAAGAAATTTATTATTTGACATATTGTCATAATTATGTTATAAGTTTATTTGCTTATTTTTCTTTTGTGATTTTCAGAAATATTATTATTTGTGAATTCTCAAATAGTTTTTGAAAGTCTGTGCATGAGATAAGAGGTTTGTGAGTGTTCAAAATCTGTGGTTGAAGTCTACTAAAGATTTGTTAGAGCACTAATGAATTGCATATAGACATCGCCTAACAACCAGCAAATAAATTTCACTTATTTATACTTTTATATACTATTTATGAAAATTAAACCAAATTATCGCTAATACGACCACATGATGTTCATGTACATGCTTTCAATAAAGACACACAAGCACAAAAACATATGGTATGCCCGTAAAACTTAAATACATACAAACTTATTTATAAAAATTGTTAAGGCTTAATAAAATTTTTTATGGATATCTGTTTTAAAAACCCTTGCTAATTTTATAAATAAGGCTGTTATAATTTATTACAATAGTTTGGGTTGCTTTTTGTAAAAACCAGAGTTAAATTTAGTCAGATTTTACATGCATGAGTTTTTGTTGTTCGAATTTTGATTTGATAATAAGAAAGTCACAGCCCGGTATACAAAAAGTATATATGTACTACCTTCTCACAAAATCAAAGCTTGAGCATCAAAAAGAGATGCTTGAAGCTATCTATCGCTAACCACCTGACCATACAGTATTCTTAAACAATCTGGGAAATTAATTTTACTGTTTCTAGAAGTATATGGAAGTTTCTATTGGACGTTATTTTGCATTTCAGGGTTGCTTATATTCAAATTTAATTTGATATTGAATATTTTTGTTTTGTTTTTTTATTAAAATACACTATGGCAAAAAAAGTAATAATTTTGCGGCACAAAAGTATTGGCACACCCAGTCAGCAATCTCGTTTATGGTTGAATTTTCTGAGACCTGGCAAAGATTCCAAAACAAAGATTTTTTTGTACTTATATACTATAAGTCATAATAAGTCCGATTATGTCTTTCAACGCGACATTTTTTTTTAAGGAAAAACTTACTGCCTGTTCAACGATATCGCAAGAAAATCCAAGCGATCGAAAACCAGTCACTAGAAATCGAGTCAATTTGTATTCACGAGCTCTTACGTTTGCCAGTTGATGTTTCTTACGTGGTAATGAATCAAAGCCTTGCCAGATAGGAATTTTCATTATATTTAGCTGTTTACTTCTCATTTGCATAAACAATGGAAAAATATTGAGCGAAATAGTCGCACAACAACACCTGGTTATCATTGTTTTGTTTTACAACTACATTCGTTCTGTTTGAAGTGTGCGAGTACTTTTTATAATGTACATACTCGTATATAAAACAATAATCAAAACAAAAATGTTAAATAATATTTCAATTCATATTCAAAAATAACTTAAAAAATTTTTAACTAATAAAATTATAAAGTGATAAATCAAACTTCATTAAATTCTTGGCAGATAAATTGTACCAGTCGAAGGCAAAATAGCAAGTGAGTGGTTTTAACATTTGAGTTCGTATTGTTTTGTCGATGTAGCTGAACTGTATTTTATATGAAAACACTTACGTTTTCTTTCGATTTGCCGTTCGTTATTGATGAACCCAAATCAATTGTCATTCGCCTAGCATGCGAAAGAACGCCTAGTTCTCGATATCGTTCAACAAAAAATTATAATGCAACATAACAATGGATGATGCAAAACTCATAATTTTTTCTACTATTAAAATTTAGTATCAGAACGGCACAGTACAGAACAGCAACAGAAAGTAAGGACTAATGAGGCCTTAATAACTCCCATTCAAAATTTTGAAGTGCTACTGCCTTATTCATCAAAAATTATTTTTTTTTTTATAAAAAATTGTTTTATTAAAAACAAATTCAATTAAAATTTATTAAGGGCTAATAAATGAGTGCAAGTTAATCTCTATTTTCGGTTTAAAATGTGTTTAAACCAGCAAACTTATAAATCCGTGTAGTATTTAAACCATCTGTAAACGCATTAAATTGGGCGTTTAAGCATTCAACTTTTTTCCAAGCCTCTACTTTTTCTTCAAATCTTGTTCGATCTGTTTCCTTACACTCTATTATTCCTTTATACTATACTATTCGTCAAGCATAAATATAATTTCTTTCTCAGTAAAATTTGACGACCTTTAATTAAAATATTTAATTTTTTTTTCATTTTAACAGAAATCCATAATCTTCAATTTTCTTCGGCATGGTGGCAACCCTTTAGGCTATAGTTTTATATTAAAAAAAATTATATGTAACAATAATCAAAGGAAATTAATTTCAATATATGTATGTACATACATGTGTGTACATATGCGGGTAGCTTCAATACATACAAACACAACTGCATATTACTAAATATAACGGAAATAACTGTAAATGTTTTGTACACTTAAAAGCATTCAATATCAATTGCTTGTAGTGTACACATTTGCTTTAACACTGAGTACCTTTATTACTGCAACTTTAGATATGCAAGAGACTGAGTAGAGATGTAGTGTGCGTGTGTGTGTGAGTGTGTGTTTGCGTGTGTGTGTGTGTGTGTGTATTTGTTATATCCTTAAGTTTTATTACACTCGTAAATCTTTTATTCTGGTGTACTTTTCTCATTTTCATGCTTAGTATGTGTAAATTACTAATATTTCGTTGTTGGTTTTTAATTCTATCCCATTTAGGTTTTTTTTATAATTTTTTCAATATCTCGCACTATTGCTAAAGTGAACGTGCGCAGCAATACTTACAACAATAACCAGAACTTAATGTGGAAAAAAGAGAAAATGTTTTTTTGTTTTTTTTTTCTAAGAATGAAGAGGGAGCATTAAAATATTTTCTCAAAATTTTGCCAAACATTTAGCCGGTCGAGGGGCGGTGGTTATTTCAATGTTTGAAGAAAGATAAAGGAATGTAAGATGTATATATATAAATAAATATACACATACATATTTACACACATCTCTAACAAGAAAAATTAATTAAAAACCCAATTACTATTTTTTTATAAAAATTTTAAACAAAAAAAAAGGTGTTGTGCTGCATAGATATAGAAAAAATAATAAAAAAAAACTAGAAAACCTATTTAAATAGTGTGAAAGGTGAAGAGTCTCTAATGTTATTACATGTGTATTTGTATACATATAAATGCAAAAAAGTCTTTCGTTGCTTTCTTTAAAATTCAGAAGAAAAACAAAACCTACATAAATTCTTGTAGAAATGCTGTGTGTATGTACTCAAGTTATTCCAAAGGTTTTTGTCCTCTTGCAGTAACAGACAGAAAGTAAGTAAGTAAATCGTTGTCATATGTATGTATATATGTATGTATGTATGTTTACCGTTACAAACTGTTACATTGTATACACCAATACACTAACAAAATCATTATGTGTATATTCCCAGTCAGCATTTTATAAAATTAATGATCATTCGGAGTCTTTTTCGTTTCTTACGCGCGATTACACAGAAAAAAGTATTCACCTATTAATGTTTTCAATTAATAATTTAACTAAATTAAATTAAATTAATTTTTAGTTGTATTAATTAATTTGAGTGGAAAAACTTAATTGATATTATCAAATTGTTTATAGGTGAAAATTTAATTAATTTTTTAATTATTATTACAAATATTTTAATTAATATTACAAACTCATTCATATTAATTTTTTGTATGTAACATAAGCATTAATGCGCTCCTTTTCGAGTTGAAAATTACTGTTCATTCGGGAGAAAATGGTGCCCTAGCTGGGAGTCTTCTAAAAGATTCTTTTATGACTTGCATTTCTGAATAAATATCGATTCAGTTTCGAGACAGTTTGTGGTAGTACTTACAATCAGTTTTTTTTTCTATACATAAATTCACTCACAAATTTAATACACTTTATATTTTCTTGATTTTACTGCACGAGCTTGCTGTTTGTTTTTGTTTTTTAAACAAATCACTTTCTAAGTATTTCTGGGAATCATTTTCGAATCTTATTTTAAGCGTAGAACTGATTAACCAGTTTTGATCATCTAAGGCAGTCGAAAAAGACTCAGTTTGATGAAAAAATCTTCCACATGCTGACTGGGTTGTATACTCTTATGTATGTATGAATGTATGTATTTTTGCCCAATTCATTCAGAATTCTGTCAGAAACTCTACAGACTTTTGCAATATTTTGGACAAAAGTGCTAAATTAACTAGAATATGCATATCGCACTGGCATCTCAAACTCTCTGTGGAGGCAAAAAACCTTTGTTTATATATACATATGTACATTTACTACATACATACATATTCTTATAACACAAAGAGGGATAAACCCAATTTTTTAATTTTTTTTTGAGAAATCTTTCTCAATGGAATGATGTAGGATTAGTACAATCGTACAATAGATAGATTATAAATACTGTAATTGTTTTCGTGCAAAAAAGGAAAATAGCAAACTTTGGAGTTGCCCCGCTTATAGGACAAGTGCTATATGTATTTATTTAGTAGCAAAGAGAACGAGCAGAAGTATCCGATGAAATAGTTAAACAAACTGCCTGACTTTTCTAACTAAAATCGGAAGGATATTTGATTACTGTGCATTCTAGTCTAATTTTAATTGGATAATGTGCCAAAACGGTGTACCGTGAGGGTGGAGTTGGCTGAAGTAGTTAGCACGTTGACTGCAAAACCTAAAGTCCGAAAGTCATTAAAAATAACAACACCGCTTATTTTTCTGTTGTACATTAGTGTGCTTTGTGTCACTTGTTGTAGGAAACTTCAAGTGATGAAGGCCAAACAGACTGGTCACTGAACTACACCGGCTTAAGTGTATACTAATTCTAATGTAACATCAGAGCGCACTCCTTCGTCGGTATTATGTAACAGAATCATCGACAAAGTAAAATGACCAATAAAATGGCTACTAAAAATAGCTGAGTGAATTTAATACGCCTCATTAACACCAGAGGCACTGCAACACTGCATTATTAAAAACATGAAAAAAGCAGAGTTGTAAAATAATGAAGCTTTCCTCTATCTCTTCCTTCACCACCTGTTTTCTCTATACTATACCGTTCCTAAAGGAGGTAACACCTAGTAATAGTAGTAGGCATTCATTGCCTGAGTGTTACATCAGACATGTTTTCAGAAAAATGTTTACTGGGATGTTACATTGAAACACACAAATACACTTACAAAATCATTACCCACGAATGTGGAATATATTGCTCAGGCTTACATACCCATATATCTTATGTGTACAAAAATTAACAAAAACTACAGTCGGAAAATCACACACACAACAGTTATCTAATAAGACTAACTGACTAAGGAAAGGTAATATTTAAACAACAAAACTAACTTAAATTTTGTGACTGACTGACTACCAAGAAATGAACAAATGCTGCAAGAAAAGAAATAACCAAGAAAAACAAAACATTAGACTAAAATGTAATATAAAAATGAAATTCAAAAGGGAAACGAAGGAAGTAACGAACTTACAAACGAAGCCTTTATACGCACTCACATACACACATACTCGTACAGGACATGTCGCTGTATGCCAGTGATGTTAACGGTACAGTAGTTACTGCATTTTACAGTAACTATGAGGTATTTATGATGCCTAGACACGTTCAGATTATATTGATATGTTCACAAAAGTTGTTCAGCTTTACCGTAGCTATAACTTTGCCAAGTATTGTTAGCAAAAATTAAGGATTCTCTTCAAGTTATTCTGAAAAATGTAAAAAAAATTTTTTCCTAATTTTTGCACAAAAGAAGTGCAAAAAGAAATAATAATTTTTTAACTACATTATTTCCATATAACTCAGTCTGAATTAGCTGTTGGCCAAAAACTGATGACACCATTTTTGAGGGTTCAGTGGTTTTCGAAATCTTTGGAGGCCCATAAAAAAAATTGGTCACCAAAATTGCAAAACAGAGTATAGGGTTTTACTCCAATTTAGTAGTACTATTGCACCTATACTGTCAAGTCCGTGTGTATTTCCAAAAGTCTCAATTTGTTGCATAGTGTAATTAATAATATTCAAAGCTCTTGAAAACGTGGCCAAAAATGAATGGATGCATATGTAAAAACTGATTTGTTATAAGTTATTGTATAAAAGTTAGCAATGGTTTGAAGGGTTTTCAATGAGAAGTAAAATACAATCTCAATTTATGGGGTAATCAATTGCAGTCAAGTTAACACTAAATGACCTTGAAACAACTTCATGAAAAATATAATGATCAAAAAGACAGTTTAACAATGGATGAGATAGATAACAATGGATAGTACTAGAGGTAGGCAAAATGGTAAGTGTTATAGGCTGGGTCTAAGTAGAATTTTTAGAACATGTTATTCCAAAAAAACTCAAGACCTTTCGAATTTCCATGTTAAAATCAAACAAATTCAAACAGTTTTGCTTTCGAATCGAGTTACACAATAGCTCTTAAGGTTTCAAAAACGGAAACCGAAAACCGTCGGCTTAACTAAGTTTTAAGCTGAAATGGCGGTTTTTCATTTTATCGGTTTTTAGCAAACTCTATCGTACATGAACTGTTGGTAATTTTAATAAAAACATTGCTCAGCAACATTTGTAAGATGTACGACTCCGATAGGTTGTGAAGCGAGCAATTTTTTATTATTAATAAGAAATTATTCATAATAATATTTCATCTCATTTGAATAAAGAAAAGTTTATAAAAAATATATGGAATAAGGCTGACTTTGCAGGCCATCCCTAGAACTTTTCGCTAAGCCTCAAAGTGGTCGAACATTTATAAATTTTCTATCACTCCAATTTCTTGAGATCAAAAATAAAGATTTTCAAAGCTCGTCGAACTATAGAATTGGACATTTAGTAATAAAACTAGATGCGCATCAAACTTTTTTTAACCGACTTCGCGATGCAAAGAAGGGTATTGTGTTTATCAGCCTATGTATGTATGTATGTATGTATGTGTGTCCCTTTGCGGGACTATATAAACCGAATGCGTGGACCGATTTTGATGATTCTTACGTCAATCGATTTGCCGGGAATATCACGAAAGATTTGAAAGTAGTAAGACTTCAATATGGCGGCCAACAGACGCCATCTTGTAAATTCGAAAAAAATAAAATGTCGGCGAATATAAATCAAAATGGGTATCATTCGGCAAGTATTTTAAAATCATCCTCAGGTTTCTATTATGATTTTTCATTTCAAATGACCGTTTAGAATATTTAACGGGTCAAAATTGATCGCAGTGGGATTTCTTAATTTTTTTAATTACTGCTTGTTGGTGCTTGTTTCCTAAAATTTTCGACAACGATATCTTTTAACTGATATAAATGAAATTTGCGGTATTCGATGCAGTTTTTCAAGTCAAAAAAAAAGAAAGGTAGAAAGGTTTATAGTAATTTAAAATTTAAATGAATGTTGTGCTGGAAAATACGAGATTTTGATGATGAAAGTCAAGTTAGCAGAAATTATTTTTATGATTCAAGGTGCAAACAACTATAAAAAATTAACAATTAAAAAGCTTTTTTAAAGAGTTTATTTTAAAAATCTGTCATTCGACACAGTTCAAATAAGGAAAGTTATTTTTCTTCAACGATATTTCTTAAACGAACTAATAGATATTACTGGGATTTTCTGCAGTCGACGTTGTTTTTTAAACTTAACAGCTGATTAGATTTTAGACCGGATCAGATTAGTATATTGCTTAATTTATTTGAAAGAAAGTAATTTTTTCGAAAGCTTCATTTTAGGAAATTTTTAAAATCGAACCGAATAATTATCTCACGAAATTTAAGTTAGGCCGAGTTTACATCTGCCACAGATGTGCTCAAAAAAGCGTAACAACTAATTACTAATGAAAAACTGTTTGATTCAGACACGTAGTTATTAAGTTAAACAGTTTCATACATAACTAATAGAAAATTTTGTAGAACCCAACATGATTGGAAACTGTGGTTACGCCTTTTTTGGGCACATGTGTGTTCTTAGAATGCTAAAGAGTTAATGCATTCTTAAATTATGAGAGGCATACATACATACATACTCGTACATAATTTTGTACACACAATCATGCACACATACATACATACATACTTCTTCATGCATATATTCATCCTGACCTCAAAACTCGGTTTTCAGAAGCTTTTTTAATAATAAATAAAAAGTTCTATAAAGATATGAAGAGAAATATTAAAATTAATACTTTTAAAAAAATTTGCAATTTAAAATGTGTACAATTCAAAAATTAAATTAATTAAAAATGTTTTTAAGACTCAACCTTTTTGTAATGGTTGTATGCATTTATGTATGTATCAGTATAAATGTGGGTTATGAATATTAAACCAGTATTAGCTATGGCGGGTATATTTTAAATATGAGATTAATTAAAAAGTGCTTAAAGCATTTAGATTAAATCATGCTAAGAAATTGTAAATATGTAAATAATTGAGTAATTGGATGTGAAAATTCTACAGCTAAATCAAAATAAAAATGACTAAATGGCCACACTGTTGTTAAACCATTGGCTTGTACGTGCATATACGTATATGTGTGTGCGTGCTCTGTATGCAATACGTAATAATATTGTATATACGTCAGACACTTTATAGGGACAGTTTAGTGTAGGTATCAGGGCTGTGAAATGCAGCTCATTGTATATTATTTTGCAACGATTTTAAAACGAAGGAAACAAGCATGTACCGTTTGCCACTATTATAAAAGGTTAATGAACTTCATATGTGTGTTTGTGTCGCTTTCTAGAAAAGGGACAACAAGTGTCATAAAGCGGGAATACAATTATATGCCATGATATTTTACTCTAAGTTTTCGAGTACACCAAAGCTTTAAATAAATCAAAACTAAAATTAATTATTGAATTATATTATGGTAATAACACCAGTTGGTAGATGCCTACTAACCTACCGAGTATTAACCCTTAATTAGGGGCTTAGCGTTCGTCCTTTTGTAGCTTCTCATCTTTAAACACAAAGGACAAGTTAATTGTAATCAGAGCATAAAAGTGTACACAAGTGTGACTTTACTAATAATTGTTGACCCCTCGCGATTGGTTACTTTTTTATTTTTTTTTTTGATGAATATACGTTTTTACTTTTGCGATTTCATTTAAATTTTTTTAACAACATGTGGTATGTTAAATATTTCTTCATAAATGTTTCCCTTGGTTAGGGTTTCGTACAACAAAGGTGAAAAGGAACAATATTGGTTTCGCTACGCTGTCCGTCTGTCCATCCTTCTGTCTGTGTGTTCACAGCTGGTTTTTTAGAGAATCGTAAGAGCTGTGGACATGAAATTTTGACAGAATATGTAGAACTGTGGCCGCTACAATAACAAATATATGACGGTTAAATATTAAATGGTACTCTAAAACGGACAACGAAAAATTTTAAAATCCCAAACAAAAAAGTTACCCAATAAACTTATATTAATTTAAAACTTAAATTTTTTTTTAATATTTTCAGTATAGAGGTGGAAAACTATCGATAGTTTTCGATAGTTTAAAAAAACTTTATCGATATATTGATTCACGTCTATCGAAACTTAGAAAAACTATCGATATATTGACGATACAATCGTAATAGTATCAAAGTTGTATGGTTCTAGTATAATGTGCAGATTTATTTACACTAAAAACTCAAAACAAAATATTAAAAAAAAACACAATAGAACAGAATTTTATTTTTCAGTTCAATAAATAGCAAAACTAAAATAATTGCATGAAAAATAAGTGAGATCAGTGGAATAAATTTTCCGTCATCCACCTATTTAGTGACTAAAAAATATCTATTGTTTTCAAGTATTAATCGATTGTAGAATTAAAACATCGATAGTCACAAAAATAAATTAACTACCGATAGTATCGATAGTGTATCATCAGGTTAGATATTTTATTAGAAAGGCTAAAATATTATGTGTGTAGTGTCCGTCCGGAACCCTTTGTGTGCGAGTCACAGTCGCACTTTATTTATGAATTTATTTTTTATTTAGCTTTATGTGTTCTTTTTCAGCCTTCGTATACGAACTTTAATTAGGCGCTCACGCTCTGCATAGCTTCATCTATTTGATTAAATTTGCTTTGGTTTGTTTATTTATCAGACCAAGGTTCATTTCTTGTTATGCCTGTGCCTTCGATGTTTGGCAAATTTTGTATCGACTATAAATATTAAAAACTAATATCATTCGCTTTTAACTTCTTTTTTTTTTGGCGAAGAAATTATTGATACACGACTTGCATATTCACAACTTAAGTATTTTAATTTAGACCTTAAAAATAATTTAAAAAAATAGTTTGTAACAGTTTTTGTTGAAATAATAACGCTTGTCATAAATAAAAGTCCACACGGAAGTTTTGGAACGTGTTAACAGCTGGTGTCATGAATAAAATGGGCGGTGAAAATTTCCGAATGTTTACTTTTTTGAATACTGAAGAAAATTGCGTGTGAATGTTTGTTTGCTTTCAAAAAAATTCATACGATTGCGAAATATTATGATAATTTATAAAGAAAATGCTTCACAAAGATTTGTCTGTCGGATAAAGTGGAAATATGTAAAATTTTAATTTTCATGGAATTGATGATGTGAAATTAAAATTCACTGGAACGAAAAATTTTGTTGCGAAATTTGCACATGTGAATATATGTTAATCGATGTTTCCATCTCTGCCCATATTATTTTACTTTATTGCTTCGAGCATTTGTTGCAATAGACTCATAACTCAAAAACGTGAACGCTGAATTATTGTTCTTCATATTGTTTAATAAATTCATACAAATATCTTGTATTATTAACTCTTGAGAGAAGAATGAAATTTTCTTTTTCCATCAAGTTGTTAGTAAATTAAAAATTTCTGCAAAATGTTTTTTTTATTTATGACTTTATTGAAGCAAAGGCTCGATTCATCTTAAATATCACAAAATGAAAGAGGGAGTTAAAGTAGTAATTTTGTTGATTGTTGTTGTTAAAGTCAATTGCAGCAAAACAGCTCATATCGTTCCCCCTTATTTGAAGTAACAATTCTTACTCGACATTTCCATCTCTGCTCTTATAATTTTGCTTTGGTATCTATCCTTTTAACTTTATCTTAAATACCATGAAATGAGAGTGTGAGAG
This sequence comes from Nowickia ferox, assembly GCA_936439885.1. Lineage (NCBI taxonomy): Eukaryota > Metazoa > Arthropoda > Insecta > Diptera > Tachinidae > Nowickia > Nowickia ferox. Next base: position 44,091,522 of record OW387023.1, on the reverse strand, counting down.
AGGTTCTGTGAGTAAACGAATAAATGCAATAGCTGAGTTGCCAATTTTTGAAAGTCAATAGCTATTTATTTGAATAAAAACATGATTTTTTCAATGATGGAAACTATATATTTCATTCTAAATTTTAAGATTTTTGGAAGTTTCCTTTTATATTTTAAAATTACTTAAATTGTAAAGTTAACAACAGTATGTGGCTGCAGTAATTTTTCTATCAAATATTGCCTAAATTGTAGCAAGCATGGACAATTATTTAAGGTTAATGAATACAGTAGTTTCCGCTTAATTGATCCCCGGTTTATAGAATTAAAATGTCCAATACAAAGTGTTTCTTTTATTTCATTAATTGATTCATAAAATAAATTTCTCAAACCACTTGTACAAACGTCGGTTTAATTGTCATTTAGAAAATTGCTACAGTTGCATGTTTAGTAAGATGATATAAAATTTTTTAAACATAGAAGCCTTCACTTCAGACAAAATTTGAATGCTAATGCAATCAAAGTGGGTGAGATGAACTTTGTACCAAATACTAAGTGTTCAGAAATATTATAAATAAAATGTTGCGACAAAGATCGTAGAGAATTTTAAAGTTGTCTTCAAATACAAGTTTTTAGAACAAGTAGGTGGTCTCGAATTTCTAAATGTTTAATGCATCAATTAGCAGATTATCGCATAAATTATTTATGCAGTCAATTGCAGGAAAAAGCATCAACTAAGCGTAAACTAATGTTATCAAAGAATGCATCTTTTTGGTGCAAACATGACCACTCGATATTTGCAAGTTTAATTAGATAATGAAAATTTCGATTCATTTAGAAATCACTTTCTTAAGAAAGTAAAGAACAAAATTATCAAAATTGTGCGTTTTTAATCCATGTTTAGATGGAAATATTGTAAATAAAACCCATATAATATTCACTGCATACTCTCAAGTATTTTCATTTATGTAATGGAGTTTTCCAAGCAGTTTAAAGTTGTTACAACCAATCTCCTTATGAAATAATACAAGATTGTAACAAAGTTAATATTAACCCACTTTCCGACAAGCCGAAGCAAGACACGACTTCTTGGGGTATGCAAGCGAGATGTTGGTATTTTTGTATTAGAAATTTATCTTTCAAAGGAAAGTTATTCGGATAATGACAATTTCGATTATTCGAAATGAAATTACTCCCTCATATTATTCGAATAAAAGTCATTCGGAAAATATTAATTGAATAATATTACAACATAAGATATTCAAATCAATACTTATTACTCGATTAAAATTTATTCCAACAGGAATTATAATAGATATTATTTATTCGAATAAAAACTATTCGAATACAAAATAGAAATAAAATATATTATAATAAAAATGATTCGCAAAGTAACCAAAACAATTAACTATATTCGAATAAAACTATTTTACACTAATGATAATACACAAGCAAGACTTTAGTAAAAACAAAATTCGTAGGTTCTTTTTTTCGTAAGAAATCGAATTTTTCATAAATGCGAATTATGTATTAAATAAATTTTATGAAAGAACTTTATAACTTTTAAATATATACAAAAATGTCTGTATATGCATATTTATATTATTTTTCTATACTGCCACATTCTTAAGTATAAGAATATTAATTTGAAAAAAGTTTTTGATACTTAACGTATTTAAATGTGCAATACCTCGCTGGGAAAAGTGATTGCGTGAGGACAGAGTTTCGTATATTTTACAGGAGAATTAGTAATGAGAAATAACGTAAAGTCCAATTCACAATCTTGAGCAAATGGTCTTGCATCTTAGCATTCTACCATTTTGCACATGCCACGATGCAAGATCATTTGTACAAGTTTGTGAATTGGTCTTATATGTATGTCATAAAATTTACAACAGGTTCCCCGTATACGAGTATTTACAATAGGGGTTTCATGTAATCTTTTTCAATGTAGTAAAAGTTACTTCGTATTTGTTGATTCAAAGCTAATTATTCGAATAAAAGTTCTTCGAATGTGTGAATAAAAATGGTTCGAAAGAGTAACTTCTTAATTTTATCTGAATAAAATTCGAGCAGAATATATTCGTATGAGAAATTCATCGAATAAAGATATTTGATATAAAAAAATGCTCAAATGCAGAACTTATTTAAAGCCTACAGTACACGACATGTAAAAAGCCACATGCGTATGTGGCGATGACGTCACGGGAATTTTCAGCATGTTGGTTAAATTTTTTTTAAATTAAAAGTAGTTGCTACAGGCCTTAAAATTTTGATAGTATTTTTGCTCCAAAATACAAGTGTGGCACATGTAGCCGAATCAAAAACATTTCCTGAGGCAGCACATCTGTAAGCATGTGAATATCTACATGCACATATGTTACTAGTACACGGCATGTAGCAAATGTAGCTTCGTGATGAAGTCAAAATTACTTCAGAACCACATGCACATGTGGTTTTTTACATGCCGTGTACTGTATGTAGGCTTAAGAAATTTTGTTTAAAAACTTTGACCATTTGACTGGCATTTTTCTATTCAATCTTTATAATTACTCTGTTAAAAATTAATTCAAAGTGTTATTCGAAAAATATTCAGCCTTATTATGAATTCCACATGTGAAAATTTCCGAATAAATTTTTTCGTTCACAAGGATTTTAATTTCGTTTAATCAATTCCAATAAAATTAAAAACGAACATATTTCTATGTGCATGATTTTTTTTTTTCATAAATTATCAGATTATTTCGCCATCGTATGAAGTTTTTTTGATACCGATTTTTTACACGTTCGGAAATTTCCATGTGAAATTTTATTTAGGATAAGCCTGATTATCTTATCTTCATTCAAATTACATTGTTACAATAAAATTTCCCGAATAATTTTTCCCGAATTTTATTTTTATATTTTCCTCATTTTATTCAAAGTATATAAGATGTGGCAATTTGGAATAGAAGCTTAAGTAGACTGAAGAAAATTAAACTTTATTATGTTTCAGTTTGAATTTGCAGTGGTTAAAATGCTTTAAATGGAAAGAAAGGATCACACGGAAGTAGAATGAATCAGGCGTTAAAGCCTTTAAAGCTTTTTCCGAAAAACCCTGCTTTGCTTGAGTCGACTTAAGCTACTATTTCACATTGCCACAGATATAAGTATATTATTTTTAAATCTTATTTTGATAAACAGTTTTCACATTAAAAAATCGGTAATTCAATTAAAATTTTTTATAAAAAAATCATTTACTCAAAGAACGTCATAACTCAAAAAATTTAATTTTATTATCTTATTATCTTGTTTACTCAACTCTTGAGAGAAAAATAAAATTTTCTTTTTTCATTAAGTTGTGTGTAAATTGAAAAATTCAAACTCGTTTTCTGGTAAACTGGTTTTTTTGAGTTATGACGTTGCCTAAGTTAAGTTAAGTAAATAAGTGATATATAACTACATATATGTATACATATCGGTCCTTTATGGCAACAGATAGACAACTCAAAAAAAAGATAGTTTTGCAAAATACAAGTTTTAAGTTTTGAATTTACATACAATTCAATGAAGATATGAAAATATTTTCTATTCTCATTTGACATGAAATTTTTACACAAGATTAAATACGGTGTAAAATTTTTTATATATAAAAAGAAATATGTCTATGTTGCAATAAAAGAGCAACTAAGAAAAAACCAGTTTTACAGAAAACGAGATCAAAATTTTCACATTATGGAAAGAGAAATTTTATATTTCTCTTAGGAAATGAGTATTCAGAATATTTTTGAGAAATATTTACACAATGTAAATATAGGAATGATATCGGAATTAAGTATGCATTATTAACTTGAAAATATAATTTTTTGAGTTATGACATTGTTCAAGTAAAATAGCGATATGTATGTATATGATATTCGAATAAAAATGTTTAAGAATATATTTTTGCAATATGACTTTTTTCGAATTAAAATTAATTGAGAATATGTATTCGGGTAGTGTTATTCGACTAACTTCAACTGAATTGCTGTAATGAAATATTGGGCATTCGCATAAGTTAGTGTAAACAATTTATTCAAATAATTATTTTTGTATTCGGAGTTCAGTTATGCGAAAAAAGTTTTTCGTGTCAAGTTATTAGAGCAAAGCTATACGACAGAAGCTTTTCAATCTGTATATTAAGAATTACTGCCGTGAATTGTTCATGTTTAACTTTTTCTGGTTTAATTATTGCAAATTGTTTTTATTGATTTTTACGAGTATGTTTATTAAATATTTTAATTGTATTAGTAAGTTCAATGCAGCTTTTGTTAAATAAAATACATATGTATATAAATAAATATCGGTAACCTGTTGAAAACTGTTTTAATTTAATAACCAAAAATTAATCAAAAAGAGCCAACCTGGTAACACTGTAAGTAAACGTTTAACAGAGTGTTAAGGGGAGCATGTACACGTATGCATACATGCTTAAGTGGGTGCGTGTGTGTGTGTGTTGAGTGTTTACGTATTAAAAAATCTTATTGAATTCTACGAATCGTAGAAGAAGGCAATTTCAATGTCATCAAAAAGGGCTGTTGTATGATATTTTGCATTCGATTAAGTATCACAGCCAGCTTTGATGAGCATTGCAAAATACCAACAAACTCATCAATATTAAATCAAATGTTAATACACAAAAAAATAAATGTACGAGTACATGTAAATAAAAGATAAAAATAAAATATTTTAACAAATTCATTATTGGATGTGCTTAAAACGTAAAACGAAGTGAAGATACAACAGACGTCTCTCTGTTGTTATAAATTAAATATTGTGCCTAAAAGTATGCTTTGTATAAATTTCAAATTTTAGTTTTCGCTTTCGCCTCATTTTCATATCGGAATGTGCAATGAGTGTAAGTGAATCGGTGTGCGTGTGCATAGATACGTTTCTTAGCGGGTGTGGGTATTTTTTTCTTGTGTATTTTCTGTGTAACTTCCGGTGAGACTCAAACAAGTTGTTAGTGTACTTTTCATTACATCGAAAGTAATTCTATGCATAGTGTGATTTTTGTGTTAATTTATTTTCTGTTTTTTCCGTTCCTTTTATTGCGGCTATTTTTTTTTAATTTGATTGCATTATTTAATTTGGAAAATTTACTTTTGTTATTTTTTAAGGCAGTGAGTGGCTTGCTGAAGTGAAAATTAACAGAAAAACTGCAATATTTAAATTTCAAGTAATACATACACAAAATTTCTGTGAAACTCTGAAGGAAAAGTGTGCAAATCGCATTAAAGTTTCTAACAAAATTTAAAAAAGAAAAACTTGTAAAGAATTCTTGCGTAACTCTTCAAGATGTTGTGAAATGTTATTATCCAAAAGAAAATTTATTCAAAAGTTCATATCACAGCCATTTTGATGAGTTATACGGGAATTTGTTAGCATCCAACATTTGCATAGTTTTTCTACGCAACCACAAGCAGCAGCAGCAGCTGTAGTAACAAAATTAATAGCAGTCCATATAAAGCAACAACAATAAAAAATATATTTATTTATGTATATATACATAATATCGTTCATCCATCTGTTGTCCCATCGCATCCAAAACCTTCAAAGTATACATACAATGAGTTTTCTTAATAATAAATCGTTTTGAGTTTATAAGAACTTTTCAAGTGTGTGTGTGTGTGTGTTTGTGCCTGTGTATATGCATCTGCACATGTATTTATGTATAAATATACATATATATGTGTGTGTGAATGTGTGTGCATTTGCATTTATATCTTATGGTTAATTCAATAATTAGTTTCTTTTTACCACTTCGTTAAAAAGGTTTGTGATTTATGTTCGATTACCATATCACAGCCATTTTGACGAGTTTGAGTAAAGAAAACTTCAACAATTCAATTTATTTAAGATTCTAAAAAAACATGCATGTATGTACATACATACAACAAGTGATTTTTCATTATACTCGTAATACAAAATATATCATCATAAAATCTCATCTTTACATCCTTTTCATCCATTTGTGTTACTTCCTTGCAGTTGTGTATCTCTTGAAATGAAAAAGTTCAAGTTGAAAGTGTTTGTACGAGTTGTACGCTTAACAAACTCACACACAATAGAAAACTTTTCAAATTGTATTTTATTTAAATAATTTCTTTTACAGATTCCCTTAATAGGGTGTGGTTAAAGAGTCTTAAGCGGTATGAATATAAATGTTGACGAATTGAAATAAAAAAACTTACTAAAAATTTAGCTTTTGTTTTATTCCACATTTAAACTTAAGTTTACAATAAGCAGTCTAAAAATTTTAAAGCAGACGGAATTTAATTAATGAAACAAAATATGACGATACTGACTGACTGCACGGTAGGTGGAAATGAGAAATAAACGTTTCGATTTGAGAAATAAAACAAAATGTAAATGAACATTTAAAATGTTGAAGATTTTTCTACGCATTCAACATTGTGCTTCATAATCTTTATTATTTAAATCTCATGTAGGATTCTTTAATATAAACGAAAGTCTTAGCAAGGTATAGTAGCAAGGCGATTTCACTTTGAAATGTTATCGATAACACATCTAAACTATTTTTTGCGCAATTTATGTTTATGTAAAAAAAAAAAATTCAAAATTTCATAAGAAAACTTTAATTTCAAGAGTGTTTTTATTTTGCGGAATTGAAAAGGATAGAATAACGAAAAACCTTGCGTTAAAATTAAAAATCCTTAAAAGTTGCAAATTTCGTTAGTGAGAACCGGCGTGGAGAAATTGGTTGAGCTTTTGAATCACGATGGATCGGCTCTAATTTTTATGTTGTTCCAGTACTAAAAATTTCCAATAGTTTTGGAAATGATTTGCAGCATTAAATTTAATTTTAAATGTATATTGCAGGTAAAAATCTCTTACCGTACGTGCTCTTTATATATATTTATATAAAATTTTGAAACTTTTAAATTTTGTGTATTTTTCTTTATTTTAATATACGAGTATGTGCCCTTAATTACGAAAGTGGTCTAAGTCATATGTATTTTTGCTTTGAATTCTTAAATAAATCTTAAAAAAACTTCAATAAATATTTCATAAATATTAAATAAATTTATATTCATCAATGCTACTACAACTCTAAATTAAAATGTTGCATAATATAAAAATATTTTTTTGATTTATTGAAATGTAATCTGCTAAATAAGTCGACCAAAGAAATATATGACTTAGACCACTTTCATAATTAAGGGCACATATCTACATATTGCTAAGATTTAACCTTTTAAAATCGTTTTTTGTATGTTCGAATATTTGCAGTTAAATAAAAAGTACCAAGTGTACAATTATTAATCAAATTAGAACACTTAATTACTCAACACTGGTAGGGATAAGAGCTTTTAAGCACACAATGTTAAATTAATTTACTGCTAGAATGCTATGATGTTAACTTCTGTGCCCTTTTCACAAAACCGTCAGTTTATACTCAACGTAAAGCTTCCAGTAGAATGTTAGCAACATTCAAAAAGTCACAGCACTTTCAACAGCCTATCAATAATATTTGATTAGGTAAAGTAAGAAAATAAAAAACATGTTGATTATTGAGTTCTTATTGAGTTTCAAGTTTAAAATAATGGCGCATATTCATAGTCAAAACAAAGTAAACTTTAAGAGTTTAAGACCAGTATTTTGTATGGTAATAAAGGTTTTAAATTTTTGAAGTGTACTTTGTTTTAACTATGAATATGCGCAAATATCTCTAGTTATTCTAAAAAAAAATTTGGGTAGAGGTTTCCTGATGATCCACTCTTAAAATTTCGCTGTTTCCCGGGATTTTTTAAGCGGGATCCCGGTGAGTAATAAAAAAAATAATCGACAACTTTGCATTTAAAAAACAGCAGGTGTTCACTTTGGCATTTGTTAAAAATTTATTGCGAGCAGTTTTTCCAAAAAACTTTACATTTAAAGATATTTTTTCAAATAGATTGATGTTTTAAGGTAATTTATTGGAATCATTATTGTCTTTCTTGGTTTTATTGAAAACAAATGGAGTTGTTTTAGATGGAAAACTCAATTGTATTGGCGTTTTTAAGAAATAATCAACTGATCTGTTTTCGATCTCAAATCTGAAGTAATGTTAAGTATCTATTTTATGTTTGTTTTTCTTGCCGACTATGTTTTTTTTTTAAGAGAAGTAACACTCAGGCAATGATTGCCTACTACTATTACTAGGTGTTACCATCTTTAGGAAAACGATAGTGATAGAGAAGTCAGGTGAAGGAAGAGATAGACGATAGCTTCATTATTTTACAACTCTGATTTTTTTCACGTTTTTTTTAAATGCGGTGTTGCAACGCCTCTGGTGTTAAATGAAGCGTATTAAATTTTTTTTGAAGCTGTGCTTAGTAGCTATTTTATTTTGTTAGTTATTTTACTTCGCCGATGACTCTGCTACAGGACGAAGGAGGGAGCTCTGATGTTACATTAGGATTAGTATCTGCTGAAGCCGGTATAGTTCAGTGACCAGTGACTATGCCTTCATCACATGAACTTTCCTACAACAACTGATACAAAGGGACACTAATGCACATCAGAAAATACGTGGTGTTGTTATTTAATGACTGTTGGATACCGGGATCGAACCCAGGACCTTCTGTTTTGTAGTCAACGTGCTAACTACTTCAATAACTATTATGTTATGTTTCTGTTCATTTGTATTTGGAAGTTTACTTTTTTGATCTCATATAACAACGTTTTTCGTGTTGGAAAAACCCTTTAAGAAATTTAAAAACTAATAGTTAAAAAAAATAAATTTCCTGTTTTAATACCCAATTTAAATTAACATATTTATTTATTATTAAAAAATAAGACATGTTTTAGTTAATGTGTTTTAAGGCTTAGCAAATTTAATTTTTATTATTTTTATATAGCGGGATCTCGGGATTTTTTGAAAAATTCCGGGAAAAAACTCTATCTGCATTAGCAACAGTGAAATACGCATAGGATATTTAATAAAAAATATATTACTGAATAAGTAATATATTTATTTAAATATTGGGAGCCAAAATCTTCGTGGTATAGAGGAAGGGGTTCGGATACTACTCATAGAAAATAATTACATATTAATTTAGTAATAAGCATGACATTTTGAAATTTGAAAAACAAATTGCATAAGCAAGCAAAAATTAATAATATTTTTATTCGCGTACGCTCCTGATGAATTGCTTGCATTGAATGACTCCGAATACGAATTATCTAAAAATAGATTTTTTTAACAATCACAAACGTTATATTTTAAATCATTATTATATTTAAATACAACCACGATCACGGATGACTCATGCGTGAGTAATGTGTGACTCACGCGTCAAAAAGAACGCACGGTGTCCAGGGACACCGGGTAGGAATGTAGTTCCTTTCGTTTTACTTCCCTTACAAATTGCCCCATACCCTAGTGGGCTTATTTTTGATAAAATACATAGCGTTTGTGTCCTTTCAGACTCAGATCTATCCACGTTTTGAGTTTCATCAAAATCGCTTAGATGTTTCAGAGGCAGAAATTGCCTCCTACCAATTCTCGCGCTTTTGTGCTTCCCTAGACTCATATCTATATATCTATGTTTTGAATTTCATTAAAATCGTTTGGATAGTTTCTAAAGCGGCCCATCCACTTGCAATATAATTGTGCAATTTTTCCTATTGTACAATAATATCGCCAATGTGTATGTCATATTCGGAGGTGGCACAATATATTGGCAAATATCAAGACTTTTGATTTTTATTGTACAATCAAGACAATTGTATAATGTGGTGGCAACATTGTTCAATGTTGTTTACTTTTTCACTATCAGATAAATTTGGCAATATTTTCTTTGAAAATATTATGCCATTTATTGCATAGTATAGCTCGAAACGTCAATAATATGCATACATGTATAACAACATATTCAGCCCAATCATGAATATTCCCTGGGAATTCATTCCTCACGGAAAATAATTTTCTCGAGAAAACATTCCTCCAATCATAAATTTCTTGGGAAGAAAAAACGGTAATACGTGGCATTACCGCATTATGAAGCTCGTTGTTTTGCTTGTTTGTTGACATTTTGTTTCTCCCTTTTTTTTTGAGTGAGAGAGCAAAAAAAATTATTAAAATTCACCAACTTGGAAAAATATGTAAAAAAAGGTTATAAATTATTTATGTGGGAATTATTTGTGTTTTTCTAAATAAAAGAACTATAAAATACAAGTTTATGTATATAAATTTTGTTTTAATGGAATATTAACCATGTTTTTATGCAAACTCCCTTCTGTTTTGCAAGAGAAATATTTTTAGTGAAAAAAGCAAGTTCAGCTGCGTTCATAATACCTGCTTTTTTCCCGGGGAGTTTTTTTATTCCCGCATTTGGTAAAAAAAGGGGAAAAACAAAGTCATGATAGGAGAAAAGGGAAAAGTGAGAAAACTCGTGCGGAATTGATTGATGATTGGGCTGCTTCATTAATATTGTATAATGGATGGGCCGCTTAAGGAATAAATTTCCCCCTACCTCCCTTCGTGGTCAGAGCTTTTAAAGACACTTAAAATCACATGTGATTTGAAAAAGTGATTTTTGAAATAATTAACCGAAAACGGCGAAAACTCTACTTTTTCAAAATTTTAATTTAAATTGCGTATAATTTTTGACTAAATTATGCTTTTGATAGAAATTTTTTTTTAATGTTACAAGTTTTGTTCTTAATTCATAATTAGTTTCCTTTTCTAAATCGAACCAGATTTGACTTCTCCATTATCAGAAAAGTGGACCAAAGCTGGTAAAAAGCCAAAATTTTATTTTTTTTCTCACTGTAAGCGAAAACCCGTAAATGTAGCAGACTTTTTTACCTCTTGAATAGAAAAATCCACTTGCCAAAATTTTTTTTATCAGATCAAAAACATCAGCTTGGCATCGGTTTGAATTTTCCATTAACCCGTGGTTGCCCACTTTGGGGCTTTGTGGCTCCGCCTCCTTTAAATATATATAGTTCAAATTCCTGACTTAAGGTCTGTGACGCCTCCTGAAGTGTTGTATGAAGTTTCAGAACAATAGGACGGCCCGTCCAGATGTCGAAATTGCCTTATCGAGATGCTGTTTGCAGGCAAACTGCAATGGCTTGTTTTACGTGTAAATGCTGAATTCTGCGCCCTCGACCATGTACCGAAAGTGTTTGCCAGCTTTGTGTGCCCAAATGCTGTACTTGCTTCGAGCATAAGTTAAACGTTCTGAATAAAATCCTCCTGTTTGAAAGTCTGTGCCAACTAGTTGTTGGTACAATATTTAAAACGTCGACCATAAATACCGGGGCAGACTGAATGTGTCATACATTAAAATTCGCCTTTTTCAACTGACAGCTAAGTTAAAATAAATGGTTTCTTATGAGGTCTGTACAAAGTACAAAAATTTTTCTGATTTAGGCTTTTGTGTTTTGCGGCAGCAAAAATAAAATAAAAAAGAAATAAACGAAATAAATAAAAAATAGTTGAATATAATGAATAAAATGGAGAACCAACCAATTGAAGCTGTTCAAATGCTTCCGTATATGAAGTACTCATTATACCAACCTTCTCCGTCGTTGCGTTAATGTCAGTTGAAAAAGGCGAAGTTTAATGTATGACGGATTCATCATTCTTGGCATCACTTAAATGATTTTGTATGATTCAGTCAGTTTTTCCTTCATGAGTTCATTTGCTTAGTTCTGTCGTTCTTCTTGATACCACGATTGAATCCATAGTGTTGCTTGATAAGAGGCCGCGTTGGACAAAAGTCATCGGTAGAAGTTAATTGTGCCCATAAAACGTTTTCAATGGCACACTCGTTTGTTTAATTGTTAATTCTGAGCTTTAAGGGCGTGTCCCCCTTTGTGGTTGGTTACTCAATCGGGCCTACTTGGGTACCGAATTTCAGTTCTCTAGCTGTAGCGGCAGTGCCTCATAATATTGATGAGTGAGTCAGTCACTTTTTGCAACTCCCTGTGTCAGTTTTTTTTATAAAATTTCAAACTTCACGTGTAAGGTTACTTCCATGAGGTCTCCTTATATTTTAAGTTTCATCATATTAAGATTCAAGGAAACAAAGTTATGAGTAGTTAAATGGCTTTATATAAATATACACACTCTGTTCAGAGGCTAAAAGTTGGCATGGCGCACTACCGTGCGCCTAGAATTCCAAAATATTCTACTAAATTCTAAATTAAAACCATAAATTGTTTTTATTGTGTTTTACGCTTTTTTATTATTATAATTACACGCATTTTATATTTTTTTGCTTTTATCGTTTTATATTTAATTTTGCTCCACTTCTTTTTTTTTCTTAAAAAAAAATTTTTTTTAACAATAAATTAGATGTACCTGGAAGTTTATAAAATTTTAGAATAAAGATATAAATCGAATCATTAATTTAATGAAATAAATAAAATCTTAGATAAGATTGCTTTCTTAGTTAAGTTTAGAAGACATGGCTTTTGCGATTTAAATTTGCATTTTTACTTTTACAACTTTTTTTCAATGTTTACTTATTCAAACAATTCGAAGACTTGTTCATTCAAGCTTAAAGTGTTCAAAAATGAATGTACAGTAATACCGGGATGATTTCGTCTCTTTAAAATTATACGCTCAAATCATTTACCCCCGTTTTTTTAATCAATATTTAACCATGTATTTAGTTAATTTGTATTTAAATTAAAATACGATTTCGTATTTTCAGTAGTTAATTAAAGTTCATATTAAATTCAGTTGAAACTATGGCAGCACTACAAAATTTTCAAGTACTGTGGAAAGCTTTCCATACAACAGCTGTTAACGTGAATAAAAAAGTTGATTTACAAAAACAAAAAGAGCATCAGAATACATATTTCTATTTATTTATTTCATAACATGTTGCTCGTTTGTATGCCCTGTAGGAAGCTTCATTGCCACATTCCTGATCGACATTACATATGTGAAAATTATAAAAATTGCATTAAACAAAAAATTTATTCGGTTTGAAATTGTTGTTTGTTTTTTTGTTATATGCCTTTCGTTCCCGTTTTTGGAATTGAATTTTGGCATGTTTTTTCTGCTAAATAATAAAAAAATAATTTCAAGTCTTCATTAATTTCAAATTTTGTACAACGGACGTCTCGTAACGCTGAAAATGTGGCTCTTTTGCGCAATAGTGCTGCAGAGTTTCCGGAAACATCAATTCGGAGACGTCGATCCCAGTTACACATTTCTGCACGCAGTTTAAGGCGAATTTTGAAAACTTATTTTGAAAATGTTCCCGCACAAAATTAAATTAGTAGAAAAATTGCTACCGAGAGATCCTGATCAACGAGTACAGTAATGCAATACTAACTAAGGCTGTCTGGTGAAATTGAAGATTTTTTGTCTAAAGTGATAATGAGCGATGAAGCCCATTTTCTTCTCAGTGACCACATCAATAAACAGAACAGTCGGTTTTCGGGAACACAGAATCCTGAATTAATTCATCAAACATCATTGCATCCACTAAAGACAACTGTATGGTGTGGTATTCATGCTGGAAACATCAACGGTCCCTATTTTTTTTAAATGAGCAAGGTTTTGGAGTTACTGTCACTGCTGAACGGTACCAAAACATGATTCGAAATTTTCTTGTGACTGAAATAAAAGAGCAAGTTCTAGAGGACATGTGGTTTCAGCACACACACAGCTCTTTAAACAATTCAATTATTGAATGACGTTTTTCCACGGAGACTAATTTCGCGAAATGGCGATTTGGCATGGCCAGCCAGATCTCCGGATTTAACAGCACCAGACTTTTTCTTATGGAGTTTTTTTTAAATCAAAAGTTTATGTGAATAAGCCAAAAACGATTCAACGGACAATATTCGTCACGAAATTTAAAAAATTCAACCTGAGATGTTGCAGGATGTCATGAAAAATTCCTTAAAAAGAGCCGAAAGTTTCATAGCGAATCGCGGTCACCACTTAGCCGATATAATTTTCCAATCATAACGAAAAGAAAAATGTAAAACCCAAATAAACTTTTTATGAAAACCAAACTTACTTATTTTTTCTTTGAACAAAGTTATAGGAAATGAAAATGGTAGCGAGACTTTTCCCCACCCGTTATTATATTCGCAGCAAAAATATAAATAAGTCTAGCTTGCATAAGGGTTTAATTTAAAATAATGTAAACAAAGCTTCAAAATATAAGTGCGATATGTTGGAAAAAGAGAGGGAGTGCGAAAACACTTGAAAATTCGAATTAGAATAAATCATTTAAAATCGTATTAATTCTACTGATCAATTTTGAAATGGTTTGGCCTAAGGGCGAGATTATGCACCACAATTAATGTTTTACCTCTAGTAAAAATAAGTCAAATGATATACACAAAATATGTCGCAGTAGAATTATACTACCTGTCCAAAAAAAAGATAAAACTTATTACCGAAAACAAGGATATTGCCAATAAAATAACAGGTGATACCGATCTTCGTAAAAGTTTCAAGATATACGTTCCCACTGAAGAATGTGGAGTAAGGCCGTTGTCAAAATACCAGATAATGTTGAATTTACCGAGCAATATATATACGTAAATATCGAAGTAAAACACCTGGCTGAATATGGCTTTTTACCTAGTTACACTACGATAGCTGAGTTATCGTGCGGGATTAGAGTTAAACTCACAAAGATAGAGCTAATGAGAAAACGCTAAAGAAAAAAGAACCCACTCCGAACTTGAATCGAAATGGATTCGTTTTGAATGAGGACGAATTTCCGATAATCTCAAAAAAGCGGCAAAGAAATCACCTACTACAACAAACAACAACAAATACAACCATTCGTTCAAAATAGAATTCAACACAGAAAAAACCACCAATACCAGTTAAGAATAATCAGATCATTCTATCGACACAACCGATTATAACGCAAGTTACAACATAGTAAGAAATTACAAACTAAGAAATGATGCTCCTATGGAGAGTTAAACAACAGAAACCAATTAAAATCAATTATACATATTCCCTTCCATTCCAATTGCCAACAATACCGCTACAATATTGGAAGCGTTCTAACACTCAATCCAAATTTCCAAATTAATTAATATAAGAATAATATAAGAAATAAAAAAAACACAACTCTCACAATACCTACTCGATGCAAAAATAGACATAGCCTGTTTATTGCAGACATTTCTAAATCAAACAGATAAATATAACATGAAAAATTATAAGATGCTTCAAAAAGAAAGATACTCATCCACACGTGGTGGTGTTATGGCGATATTAATCAAAGATAATATACCTTAAAATTTTTTACCGATTCAACCACTAAATCGGAAGATCGAGATTATAGCTTGTACAACAACATATACATATACATATGTATGTTCTACCATCTGCCAGCATTTTTTGACGCATACTTGGAAAAGTGCCACCTAACTCGAAAACCTTATTTTGTGGGGACTTTAATGCCCACCACTCTTCGTGTGGGTCAACACAACAGACACTAAGATTTTCGGCTGTCTTAATCCTACAGCAATTGATTTGACAATTTGTAGTCCCTAGCTGTCACTGATAGCAGAATTGCGGACTCTGAATGAAACATTTGGTAGCTGTCATTGCGCGATACAGATAAAGCTCCAATTAAGGCCTGATTCGACAACAAAAACATCTTAACGAAAATATTTAACAGTGGCAGTTTTATTAACACTGTTGTATCTTAAGTAACTGATGACAACTCTGAAATGTAATTGTCATCTAGAAACTTCTATTGTTTCTTAGTAAGTAAGTGTGAATCATGAAATAAAGAATTTAAAAGACATACATAATAATGCGTGCTTTCTAATTTTGAAAGACATAACCAATTGGCGACGAAGAAAATAAAAATTAACGATTTTAAAGAAAAATAAATTCAATAAAGAAATTAAAAAAAGCTCCAATTAGTACACTTATTAAGTACAAATACCACTACTCAACAGCGAGTACAACAAAATGTTTCGCCATTACAGGTAATGATTCCGCCATTTGAAAACTTTGACTCAAATAAAGAAAACTTTAAACTATAAAAAAGTATGGCATCAAATGTTAATGAATTCTATTGATGTCTCTATTGGCCCCCAAAAATATATCGGAATTACAATACAACGAATTAGTAAAGAAACTTGAAAATCATTTGTGCCCAGAAAAAATCTATTGGTAACAAACGAAGAACAATCGTTAGACGACTACGTGGCATTAAGGCTTCATTAGTCTTTACTTTCTGTTGCTGTTCTGTGCTGTGCCGTTCTGCTTTTAAATTTGGGTACATACTTGCTTTTTCTGTAGTAACTTATCAGCTGTTTTTGACCAGAAGGGTCCCAGTTTTCCACTAAAGTGATGAATTTTGCATCGTCCATTGTGATGTTTCAATATAATTTTATGTTTTTGTTTTCAAAATTAAATTTGTTATTCTAAATGCACAATCACAATTTATTTCAAAATATTTTTATTTAATTTATGCTGTCACTTACATTTACTTAACAATTTTTTGATTTTCACAGGTTGACCCGAAACAGAACAGCACGAAACAGAAAAACTAACGACTTGTATTAAATTTCTATACACAAAAAAGAGTCAACTGATTCGTAACAGAACAGAAAGTAAAAACTGAATGTAAGTTCAACGTGTAACGTGTGTGATTGTAAGGCCGATATATCAAACATACGAGTATGTATATATATATGTATCAAACTCTATACGTTAGCAGCCAATACAGTCGGAAGAATCAGAATTCGAAATAATTATGCAGAAAGCAATGTCTTTAGAAGGGTCTAAAATCGACAGTCGGGAACTAAACTCGAAACATTAATATTAATGACGTCAACAGAATACACAGAAAAAATAGACAAGAATTATGTTCAACAAAACCATGTTATTAAAAAAAAATTTTCTTTCAATAAGATTCCGAATAAATCTAACTATAATTTATTGCGGTGCGGTTTTTCATACGATTTTGAAGTAAAAAAAAATTAAAATCTATTTTATTTTCATTTCGGACTTTTTTTTGTGTCAATTTTTGACTCTCTTTCTCTTTCTAATGTTGCCATAGTTTTTGAATAATTGGCTATGTTCACAACATTATTGTAAAGAAAAAACATGATGGCTTCTACCAAATTAACAATTTGTTTAATAGCTTAAATTTTTTTATTTACTGCCATTACAAAATATTTAACACAAACAGTAAATTTTGTAGAAAATTTTATAAAAATGTATGAACAAATAAATTAATAAAAATGTAAACATACAATGACAAGTATTGCCGTCGCCGTCTTCCGTTTTATTAAGTTTATTTTTTTCTCCCGCAACGAAAAATAGCACCGCACCGCAAACGTTGTGTTCAGACTCTAATATTTGTCATTAACTTAAAGCGGCCCGCCCACTTGCAATATAATTGCACAATTTTTCGTATTGTACAATAATATCGCCAATGTGTATGCCATATTCGAAGGTGGCACAATATATTGGGAAATATCAAAAGACTTTTGATTTTTATTGTACAATCAAGACAATTGTGTAATGTGGTGGCAGCATTGTTGAATGTTGTTTACTTTTTCACTGCCAGGAAAATTGGGCAATATTTTCTTTAAAAATATTGTGCCATTTATTGCATACTATAGGTCAAAATGATAATAATATGTCCAACAACATATGCATTAATATTGTATAATGGATGGGCCGCTTAATACATTATTTAACAATAACGGGCATTTTAAAATATTTTTTTATTTTATTTGTTTGTGTTGGTGTTTATCTTGCTTGTTGATTGACCCAACGCGGTGATCTGCGATTGTTGTTGTATATTTTGATTGCTCGCGTTGTATACGAGTGAATTCCGACAAGCAGCCGAAAAATGTCGTGGCTTGTTTTTTTACTCAACAAGGTTAATTTTAAATTATATCAACACAATGCGCACATGTAGAAGAAACATAAGAAATCAATCATGTTTTGCGTGTATTCATTATTTGCGTATCCAATAACGATTTGCTCTTGAGCTGAGTGGTAAGTTCGTTAGTCTGTTAGTCAAAACCAAAATCTAAATACAAATTAAAAAAAAAACAAACAAAAAAATACACATTAGAATTTGAAAAACAAATTCATTAAAATTTTTGTTTTTCGTTACAAATGTGTGTTTGTATTTACAAAAATCGTTGTAGGTGCCTTTTAAAATCTTTTTTTTTTGTGTACATTCTAGATCTACAAGTTCAAATTTTCGAAAAAAAATCGTTCACGCTTCCGGTCTTCTTCCAGATCTTGTAGGGATAACCACAAGGCAAAACAATATCATACTAACCCTAATAAACTCAAATGTAGAGCCTGTGGTAAGGCAGGTTACGTTCAAAAAGCATGTTTGAAAACTGTAATAAATACTTCAAATAATAATGCAATTGCTACAAATGAGGATCACAACTTCGGCTACAACAGTTTCGTCTACGATTTAAGAACAAATGTTGAGGCGTTCTTTAATTTATTACAAAAACGTCGCAGTAGGAGTCGAAATACGCCAATCACGAAAAGGAGAAATGAGTCTGTTTTTAAAATATACGGCATCAATAAAATTGTTGATATCAACCAAAACAAAGGAAATAAAAATGTGCCGACAATAAGTACATCGTAGCTGTCGAAATAAATGGACGAGGTCAGATATTTGAAGTCGACTCGGGTATCAAATACATATTAATTTAAAAAAAGTCAGTATGAACAGCTGGGCATAAAATCGCAATTGCAGCCATCGTCAATATCATTCCGGTATTATACTAAAGATATCGTGATTCCTTATGGAAAAGTTATAGTAAATATCAAATATAAAAGTCGACAATCCAATGAAGAAATGTATGCTGTGCCTAATAATTATGATACATTACTGGGAAGAAATTGGATCAGGCTCTTACATATGCATCGTTCTTCAAGAAATTGACAATAAACCTTTGAGTCAAATTCAACGTATCCGTATGAATAATGTACAATCTATTGCAGAAATAGTTATTATGTTCCCAAACATTTTTTCAGAAACTGTAGGTTCTGTGCAAAACTTCGAAGTAACACTGCAATTGCGTAAAGATGCTAAGCTCGTGTTCTATAAGATATTGTCGAAAAAGAAATAAATCAATTAGAAACATCTGGAAAGTTAAAAGAAGTGACTGAGGGTCACCACTTGTGATCATACCAAAGCCAGATGGTGTTGTATATTCACACTTATGGTCTTAAGCGCGTTTAAGGCAAGTGTTTTAAAAAACTAAACACAACCGTTCACATTACATTTGAGATGTTTAAAGTTTACGTTTTGTCAGTAAATTATTGTATTTTTTATAAATTACGAACAATTATGCTTTTTTATTAGATTATTACCATCTAAAATGAACAGAAGCCGTAATAATAATAATGTTAATCGTAGAGCTCCACAGGAGCGTAATGATAAAGATGAAGGAGATCGTTCCGATAATCGACCAACTAACAGAGAAACGAAACGTCGCAATAAGGCACCATCAAGACAGGTTCACCAGCAGAAAAGATCAAATAAATTCAGACAAGCGGTTGGAGAAAAAGTAATGACCGAGATTACTGACAAGATTAAGGGAAAGCTGTCAGCAGGCACATCATCTCACGCTGAATTGTTGGAACGTATCAAGGGAACGCTGTCAAAAGGGCACAAATGGCAACGGTATCATCAAGAGCGATAGGTCTTAACCTCGCAATGTCATTATATTCGGCTACTACATATTCCCCAGATATAAGAACTCCGGATATATACAAACTGTACCGTGTTTGCCTCGCGGTATTTGAAGCTAAACTCAGGATTGCCCAGGAACAATTTTCGATAAACTCACGGTTTGCCGAACATGTTGATGAGATAATTCCACCGGAATATGATAATGATCAATTGGCACGAGATAGCCTTTTGATAATGACGTGGTTAAATTCGTTACAGAAGCACTCGCCTAATTTGGTCTCGGGTGCTAATTCGTTTCAGCCTAGGGTAAGAAATCGATTTTGCTGTGTAACGATCAATCGAACTTGAAATTACCCGAAAGGATTCAAGGTGAGGCCCTGAATGAATATTACACCCGTTGTGTCCCTGAAGAAAACGTCAAGACTTTCTAATCACCCGTCGGTCGAAATGACGCCAGCCGAGCAGATGGAATGCATATTGAATTTAGTTCGAGAGTGTCTCTCTCGGTGTCCATCGTTTAGAAGAACGATTTGGATATTAATATAATATCTCTTGGATGTCTGCTGCTCAGGTTCACTTTGGACTGTAAATGTCTGCATAGACAATAAACTATCAGAAACAATGGAAAGGGAACCGAGTCAATAAATCTTTGGCTGTGACGGACCCTAATTCTGTTCATGCTTGAAAAGGTTCCGCCCGGCTATAATAGGCAATGAGTTAAAACTGTGCACCCGCACTCCGAAAACAATCAATATCTAAACTATACGCTTCATCAATGTTAGCATGGAGCCTCTACCCTTATAAAGAAACAAACACGGAGAAAATTCGAATACAACTTCCTTCTTCAACGAACTGGCAGAAAAACAAATGCTTTGTAAGGCTAAGACTAACACACACTAAAATCACACATCAACACTTAATGTCAAAACAACAGCAACCTTTATGCACATTCTGTAACAATGCCACCCTGACAATATTCCACATCCTCAGTTCATCAAATATTATAAACTTATTAAAATGTCCGTCCGAAGACAATATACATAAATAACATATACAAATTTCTTAAGTACTTAAATCCATCGAACAGAATTTAGCCCTATTTAAATTATATTAAGTCGATAGCCAGTAGTTGCTAGTGCTTTGGTTTCTTTAGTTTAGTTTATTGTAATTTTAATTATAATAAATTTAAAAATAATAATAATAATATTAGATTATTATTTTCAAACAACAAATATTTTTGTAAATAATTGAGTATTTTTTAACTAATTACTTGTTTAACAATTAGTTTTTCACGTGCCGGCATTAATACCAACACAAAGTTGCCAGAGTTATAAAAAATCGGACGGAACATACTCCATTTGCGTGTTTAAGGAAGTGTTTAAATCTTAAACACTTCATTTGAGATGTTTAACAAAACAAGTCAATGTATGGTAAAACATCTCAATATCGTTGTGTTTAAGCACTTAAACACGAATGAGGCGTTAAATAAGTAAGTGTGAACGTGGTATAAGGGTTCAAAGTACTTTAGCCGCCTAGATTTATTTAAAGCATATTTACATCTGAAAGTAAGTAAAGAGTCAAGTGAGTTTCAACGATTTCAACCCACAGAGGCACATTTAGAGCCAACCGTTTATCATTTGGGATCAAGACAGCACCTTCGGAATTCAATCGAATTATAGAGCAAATTTAGTTTGGATTGAAAAAACAGAAGCCAAATGTAAAATAAATTTAATCGAATGTCTTCAACGCTTAAAAGAGCACGATTCATACGTTAATCAAAAGAAATGCACGTTCCTCCAAACTGAGATAGAATGTCTGGGACACGTTGTCCAATATAACAAAACTTTAAAATCCCCAGCTAAAATCCAAGCAATTATCAAAATGCCACGTCTGTCAACTGCAGACGATTGTAGACGATTCCTAGGAATGGTAACCTATTATTCAAAATTTATTTCTAGAATGTCTTCAATTACCTTTCCACTTCGTCAATTTCTATAACAGAAAACCAACCACCACCACTCTTCCTAACCATAGTCAATTGGATCGCGAAGCATTAGCGATAGTGTTTACCATAAACGATTTCTGCATTTATCTGTACGGTAGAAAATTTCATATTGTTACAGACAATCGACCCTTAACCCGTATCTTTCATCAACACAACAAAATGCCGCCGATCACTTCAGCACGTTTATTAAGCTATGCCGAGTTGCTGTCGGGCTTCAATTATGATAGCTTATAAAAAAGGATCGTCGCATACGAATGTTGACCTCTCGCCTGCAACTCAAATTTTAGATACCCTCGATAAAAATGATTAACGAAGAGGTAAACCAATTATGTATATTATCAGTTTTCGAAATTTCAAGCGAAATTATTAAGGCTGATGTAGTAATAAAAGCAACAGCTAAATATTCACATCTAGCTAGCTTAATTAACGTTTTAATTAATACTTTTGAAAAGTTTACATTAAATAATGGAGTAATATTTAAATGACAAGTGTTGATTCCAAAAATGCTTCAGCCTCAATTATTATAAGAGCTTCACCATACTCATGCTGGCATTACGAAAATGAAATAACCAGCTAGAAGATACTGCTACTGGAAGGGTATCGACCGTGATATCGAAAATGTGGTAAGGTGATGTGAATCGTGCGTTCACATTCAATGCACCACTGGGAGGTACTAGCCGAAAACTAGGAAAGAATCCACATTGATTATGCTGGTCCATTTCAAGGTAATTTTTCCTTAGTTGTAGTGGACGCGAAATCCAGGTGGGCAGAAGTAAAAATTTTACGCGATGCTCCAACAACAAAATCTTCCATTAATCTTCTTTCCGACATATTTGCTAATCATGGTTTTCCAATGATAATGGTATCAGATAATGCGACTATTTTCACCAGTGAGGAGTTCAAAAGCTATTGCAGAAAAAACGGTATTTTCAAAAAATTGATTGCCTCAGGCCAGCCAAGCACAAACTGATTAGCAGAACGTAACATACAAACCCTTAAACGAAAATTAAAGGCTATAACATCAGAACAAGGATCTTTACACAATAAATTGAACGAAATTTTACAAATATAACGAGCAACCCCCTCTCTTGCGGGAAAAGTCCCGCAGAACTCTACTACAACCGACGCATGCGTATTCATTTTGATGCAATAAAACCCAGAATTAATTTCAAAGCTACATAACATCACGCGGGTGTGCGCCATATAAGCGTGAGAGAAAGCTTGTATCCTTGCGCATGAGAAACAATAAGACTGTATGGAAGACTGGAACAGTCCTACGTAAATAGGCCAGCTTCATTACCTTGTTAAGCTCGATGATGGATACACCCTAAAACGACATATTGACCAATTAAAGGTCACAAAAGTGAATCCTCGTAAAGTTCACTTTGCACCAGATGTTCAAAATAAATCAGCTAATCAAACGCAAAACAATCATTATAACTACGAATCAACGTATCTACAAAGTCAGAGCTATCCATAAGTTTCAAGTACTCAGGGGGGTTACTCTCTATTGCGATGCGAAAGCACTTACGATGCGAAAGTTAAATCCGATGAGATGCCAATTTGGTACTCTCTATTACTTTCGCAAACCCTTTCTCAAAATTCTTTGATAAAGTGGCAGCACAGACTTTGCAAAAGGAAATATCGCAAAGATTGACAGTAATGAAATGCCAAAATATGTAAAAAACGTCTTTTCAGAAAAGGAAAGTTAGGAAAAATTGA
Source organism: Nowickia ferox (assembly GCA_936439885.1). Lineage (NCBI taxonomy): Eukaryota > Metazoa > Arthropoda > Insecta > Diptera > Tachinidae > Nowickia > Nowickia ferox. The sequence continues at coordinate 44,068,156 of OW387023.1, read as the reverse complement.
AGTGTAACAGTTTTTAATTGAAAGTAAAATAGTGTTTGATGAGGAAAACGACCGTGTATGACGAGTCTTAAGAGATAAGTCCAATATACTCTCCTCAAAATTTCCGTTTGAATTAGGAAGCGTTTCTGTATGTTCTAAACGCTATTCAACTCGAGATAAAAGTTTCAAGGAGATCCAGAGCAATTCCAAATATTATAAAACTAGCCTCCACATTGAAATTACTTGGCCAACAACATCAAATTGGCCAGGACCATACCTTAGGTCTATCGCAGCAGTCTCACATTGCTTAGAGGTCTGCTCGACATTGAAAAAATACTACGTTCCAACCATATCGAATTTGATTTATGATGGTTAAATCGGCCAAAAAGAAGCACTTACACTTCAACACAAAATGTCAGGACAGTATGAATGCTATGGTTTTGTTAATTATATTTCACCTTGATATTAGATTTTTGGATACATATGCATGCGATCACAAAATGTAATGTAACTTCATTTCTCTAAAAATAATTTCAATATCAAATATACGAGTATGTAAATATTTTTTCAACGTACTCACACGTTTTTCTCCCTTTGCGTTTGATATTTACCTATCGCAAGATATTTGCGATAATTGGACGATTTTGGCAGACGCTTTCGCATTACAGAGTGCGGTGATACCAGGGTTGCGAAAGAAAAGAAAAATAGATGCGAAAACCAAATGCGCAAACGCATTAGAGAGTACAAATTGTTCGATTTCGTCGCATTTTTCTTTCACATGGCAATAGAGAGTAACCCCCCAGGAGTCGCACTGTTGCCAACGTCCTCATGATAATGAGCAACCTTGAAGAAGCCATAAGAACTGGTCGTTTACGTAAGAAACCTCCATATTAAAGAGACTACAAAGTCGAATAGGACAAATAATGTAAATAAGATTTTTCACATATATATACTTATGTATTTTTTGTCAAATAATTGGGGTATTCAAATGGTATTCATAAATTAACACATTTTAAAGTAATAACGCGAAAAAATATAACTGCTGTGAGCAACCCCTCCTAATTTACAATTATAAATATTGTACTTGTTTGTATTTTGGTTTTAGCACCTTTGTACATTGCTTATCATGAGACTACTTGGTGGAACGTTAACTGTAACAAAGTGAAGGCCGAGCAATTAAGAGCCGTTGCGCAACTGAAAAATATCCATCCAGAGAGAACTTTATGAATATTATGTCAGCAAAGAAAAATTATTTGTAAACGTTAAGACATGAGGCGGGGTTAGATCTGTGGAATACCGTTAAGAAATTCAGGGGAATTGGTGTACCTAACCTCTTCAGACCGTTTGTGGCACATACGTGTGCCTTGAATTATACCTAGTTTTAAAAAGTACTGTCATCTTGAGTGAATTTGTTTTACTTGTTTTGCTTCTAGATGATATTTTACTTAAGTAACTATCAATAGATAGCACATTTTGTTAGTTGTAGCTTTTATATTTGAATTTTAATTCGACTGCTTAAAAATTTTTCTAGTAGGACATGAGTTAGTGTAAAAAAATATTATATATATTATATGTATTATATATATTATATATATCAGATTGCAGATATTCTTAAAGATGTAGATTTAGATCTTTCTGGAGATAATGCCAACGATGAGGATAAGTAGTCCTTCAGAAGTGTTAAGATCTCTTCAGAGTCCTCATGAATGGATGGGTGAAGAAGTGAGGCAATGAAGTAAGTAATTGCGAGGACTCTACAAATTCTGCTCGTTTATTTTGTCACAAAAAAGAAATAAATAACTGACATTACTGATGATGTGCAGGTTCTCTGGAGTAGTTCTGACATAAAGGAAATTCTAACACTTGCATAGAAGGCACAGTAATAGACAATTGGCCTGATATCGAATCACAATGCGTACAATGAAATTGCCTTTGAGGGTATTATCCTATTTATTTTGGTTCTGATTGTAATTGTGGGGTATTGTACATCACTTTTTGTGTAAAAGTAAGCATACAACGAAAAGATAATTTCTTTTTACTTAATCATAGATTAAATCTGGCCAAAGCTATGAAGTATGATAGTTGAAGAGTTCATTAATTTTTTTTTACATAATGGTTCAAAATGGGGTCCCATCTCAAGAACATCTTCTGGATCCAGATTTGATCTTGCAGAGATGACCGTAAGTGTTAAAATGAACTTTCTGCAAAGAAACACTAATAAATGATATTTCCACAACTATATATACATATTTTTGCCAATGTAGATTATCTACATTGGTTTGTATACTCGTACATGTACATAGCAAGTTCGCATATAAAAGTCGCCACCCGATATGTTCTTCACGCTTCCATACCATATGTGTGAAATGAAGTATGTATATGTTAATGCATTTTAAAATATAACTGTTTTGAAGACTACTGTACTTTTAAGGCTTTTGGTTCTCATTAACAATATGTTAAGACTTGAAGTACACATTTGTGCACCACTAATATCTACGACTCGAAATAAAGATAAAAGTAAAATAACAAATGATTATTTTAGTTTTACCCCAAAGACTAAAAACAGTGTATAAAAAATATATAAAATCAATAGATTCATGTTCAGGTCTTAAGAGGCTAAACCGATATCTCTACCAGAAGAATGTATGGAAAGGTTTTCTGACATTTTAGCTGGCCCAATTGAACCAGTAAACTCCCCTTTAACCGAAATGCAATTTTCAAAAGATATCACTTTCTCTATTGAAGAACTATAAATGTCCATCATTTCAGCAAAAGATACATCACCAGGTAAAGATGGAATAAGACATGGCCATCTGAAACAGTTTAATTTCCGTAACAAAAATCTACTACTAAAATTATACAATTCTGGCTTAGTGGACAAATTCCTAGTTCTTGGATGAAATACAAAATCATACGCATTCACAAAAAACATCGAACATCAGAAGGCGCAACCTTATTCCGCTCTAGTGCTGTTATTTTGCCTACACAAGGTATTTGAACACATGATATATAATACACTTGGACATCAGTTGGAATCAAAATCAAAACTAAGTGCATACCAATCAGGATTTCGCTGCGAGAAATCCTCCTATGACAACATGGACCGCTATCAATTTAGCTAGAAAGAAAGGAAATAATCTATTTATTCCTCGATATAAAAAACGCCTTTGAAAATATTAACATTGAAATGCTGATAGGGGTACGTGAACACATTTGTTTTGCAATAGACAGCATGTTTCAACAGAAGAATTTGTAACTTGAGATTGGAGACAATAACATGTATAGAAGACCGTTTACTGGCACACCACAGGTTTCCTTGCTGAGTCCAATAAGTTTCAATGTTTATATAAATGACATCTTTCACAATTTAGAAATTGATATACTCGGATGATGACTTGGTTATATTCTGATCGGACGAGAACTTCACTTTGGCCACGCCTTTAATTAAAAAAGCTACTGATTTCATTAATAATGAACTTCAAAAAATTCAAACAAAAATTAAATAAAAAAAACAAAATCTCTTGTATTTCTATTACAAATAATTTTTGCACTAAATTTTGTTTTATTTACGAATTTTTTTAATAAATTGCGATAATCACATTCGATTGGTATGAAATAATGAGACAGGTGTACGTAAGTAACCTTTATCTGTTACAAATAAAAATTAAGAATTTTACAATGATATTGAGGTTGTCCAAGTTGCGGTACAGTAACACTTTTATATAAATTATTAAAAAAAACATGTCAACGACTCATATTTCGACTTCCAATTATTCTCCATTATTCTGTAACTATTTGTCAACGTCACGCCAATACACTTATTATTTTTGCGTTTTAATTGCATTCTTGGTTAGTAAAATAAATAAACATGTACTTTTTAAAATTATAGTTTTTTGTTTGTTTTAAAGCAAGTTTCTTTACAAGATTTGTTATTTGCCCCTAGGCTACTGAGAATTTACACCAGCTGTCTAAGACTGAGTCATATTCCTAATACGTGGAGTGAAGCGAGAGTGGTTTTCATTCCGAAAGCTGGTAAAAGCTCTCACACCACACCGAAGGACTTCAGACCCATAAGTCTATCATGCTTTCTTCTGAAAACATTAGAAAGGATGGTTGATCATTATATCCGCAAAACCATCGATGGTAAACTACTTTCCTCGCATCAGCATGCATACCAAAGAGGAAAGTCAACCGAATCGGCTCTACACGAGCTGGTTGGCACGATAGAGAAATCACTCAATGTGGGTGAATATACCTTTGTGGGCTTCGTAGACATTAAGGGGGCCTTTAATAACATTTCTCCAGATGCGATAATTGACGCATTGTCGAATTTTGGGGGTTAATGCTGGATTATGTAAGTGGATTCAGAATCTAACTCACTGCAGGATAACTTCAGCTCTAGGAGCTTCTAGGCAAACCCGCTTTGTAAATAGGGGTACACCACAGGGAGGAGTTCTTTCGCCACTGTTGTGGAATCTAGCTCTAAATCCCGTGCTGCTATCCCTAGAATCGCGGGGGTGCAAAATCGTGGCTTATGCTGATGATGTGGCAATAGCTGTAAGAGAAAAATTCCCCACTTCTCTAAGGGACATCCTGCAGGATGGTCTTTCACATTTAAAAATTTCACTCTATCTATGCATAAAATCCAGTGGGAAAAATTGAAGTCTTACCCCAAAAATCGTTCATTGGATCTATACTGCAATAGTACGTCCAATTCTCATGTATGGGGTCATCGTGTGGTGGCCGTCCCTGGAGAAAAAGACGTATCTACATATCTTACACAAGCTGCAAATACTTGCATCTTTGTATATAACCAGTGCTCTTCGCACTACTCCTAGTAAGGAAGGAGATGGCAACGACCTCGACAATCCGTCTTCGTTGTACCTTTCTATGGAACGGAAATGGAACCGGCCACTGTAGAATACTCGATGATGAAGCTTGTGGATGGAGGATTGACCAAACCTCCCCTGCTCTACTACACGAACTTCTTTATAAAATCTGGATACCATCCACAGAATTGTAGATGAACGGAACTCCAGGTAGAAGAAAAAGTGTTGATTTTTATACGGACGGCTCCAAAACACAAGAAGGTGTGGGTTACGGAGTCTTTTCAGGGGCTTTAGGTCTTCGTATTGCAAAGCGACTCCCGGATCACTGCAGTGTCTTTCAGGCAGAGATCCTTGCTATAAGAAAAGTCGCGGATTGGTTGAAAGTGAATGTCACTTCAACGACTTTGATTAACATATACACCGATAGTCGCGCAGCTATCATGGCCCTCGAATCCCCGCGTCTAAGAACAACAACAGCCCTCGACTGCCGATCATCTCTAAATGACATGGCAGAGCAGTTTGATATTAGGATCATGTGGATCCCGGGTATAGAGGCTTTCAAGGGAACTCTAGGGCTGATGAGCTTGCTAGAATTGGGACAACCCTACAAGTTTCACCAGATTTGGAATGTGTGGGTTTACCCCTACTCTCTTGCAAACTCAGGCTCAGGCGCAGGATAGAGTATGAAACAAATAGAAGGTGGGTCACAAGAAATGATTGCGTGATCACAAGGCAGTTATGGACTCATCTAAATAGGAAAACTACGGCTTCTTTAATTTTGAAGAATAGGAAACAGATCTCGATTCTAGTGTCCGTGCTAACCGGACACTGTCTCATAGGTAGGCATGCACAAAGGTTAAAGGCTGAACACAATGATTTTTATCGCAGCTACCAGGATATTGATGAAGAGGAAAGTGTAGAACATTTTCTTTGTCACTGTCCTGGACTTGCAAGAAAGAGAATGGCCACAATGGGCGCTCTTGAGTTCAGGGAACTTTCTGACGTTGCTAGTGTTGAATTGCAACGTATTAGTAGCTTTATATTTAGCTCTGGTTGGTTCGATGGTGGGGACTCCGCATAAGCAGAGTCTCCGTGGTATCACAATGGACCAAAACGGTCTAAGTGAGTCCGGGCTTCTGACTGCCACCCCTACCTAACCTAACCTACTATCTCAGTGCGAACTGCACTCTATTTTCTTTTTGATAAACAAAACAATTTGTTGTAATTAAATTTTAAATAAAATCTTTGTGCTTACTTATCGTAAGGACTCTGTGCTTCAAATTTTCTCACCAATACAGCTGCAAAACATTTTTGGATATCATTGTTCTAAATAGACGAAAATAAAAGCTAGATAAATTATCTACAAAGCACTTTTTATTTTTCAGTAATGTTCGATTTCGTTTTAAAGATAAGCCCTTTTGAATTTTAACGTTAGATGCCCATATTATTTCGTGCTGCTATTATTTTGATCGTAGCTACACATACTATACTTATATACATATGGATAAATGAACTGAAAGAATTTAAGTTTAGTTATATTTTGCTATGTTAATAGTATATTAGAGTATTATATATTCGTATGTCGAGTCGAATATTCGTCTGCGACAATTTCGTACTAGATTAAAGGAAACGTATACAAGTGTTCTTTAAGCTACAACAAAACTCTCGTAGTCGAATATTCGACTCGACATACGCAATACAGGTGAATGTAAACATATATTTTTTAATAAAATTGTTTGTATAACAAAAAAGGAAGTATTTTTTCGTGAAAATTTTATTTAAAAATATCCAGCTTTTTTTTTAATAATCCCGCTTTTTTAATTCAAATGTCCAGCTTTTTGTTACTCTTAATCTGGCAAAGCCTACGCGACGCGTGGGTGATTGGATCAGTAAGTGTGAGGAAAAGACAATTTTTAACAAAATATCTCGAAACAAAACCATTTCATGAATAAATTGTTTTTGATTAGACATTTTGATTGAAATTTTCTTTTGATGTACAACTTCAAGCAAATCTGAATTGAGCAATAGAGTCTGTTTTAACATTATTTTTTTTTAATTTCAGGTTGCCATAATATCAGGAAAATTTAAAGGAAAATATTGAAAAGATAATGAACCAGCTTAAAAATATTAATATTATAAGTTGGAATTGTATTCTACTTTCGTCTGGTTCGAAGTTTTGGAGTATGAGGACTCTGCAGGATACAAAGTATTTAAAGAGTTGGCTGAGTTTTGCTTACAAATATTTTCGCTTATCCGACATAAAAGGCGAACATTTGGTTCACGTGAAACTTTTGTGTTTTGAATATAAAAAAGCAAGGTTTCACGTAAGGAAGGACTATGTATGCCATGGTTTTACGCAGAAGTTGAACACGTTCTTAGCAATTTTAACAGTAAAGCTTTAGTAAAGCCTTCTTAGCTCATTTTATTCATACTATTTACATATTTGTACGTTATGGAAAGTGTTTTTTTTACTATGAGATTCATGTTCCAGAAATAATACCAAGATAGATGAGTGGGTAGATGTAGATTAAATTATTTTTAAAAGGTTTACTTTACTGGAATATTTGATAATGGATTTTGATTACGATTTTAAATGATGGTTCTACATTTTCAAATGCAACAAAAGAATCGGCAATTGACATATGGAATAGAAGACTTTCAACCTGAATTTAGCAGGACGTATGTAATCATAGGGCGATAATTTTCCAGGATGATGAGGGCAGGAGAATATCTGGCAAAGTCAATAAATTAATTCATGGCAGACTCAGTGGTGAAGACCAGTACGACGTAACAAAATGGCTAATCCAGTTCGAGGACTACGCAGATACAAGCGGCTACACTGAAAAAGAAAAGTGCGTAGCAATTCGTCGACGCTTGTCAGGTACTGCGAAACAATACGTAATAAACCTCGGACTGGTAGAATACAAAGTACTCAAGGCAAGCTTGCAAACAGTTTTCAAGCGCACGGTGACTCGTCAAGAAATATACCGTCAGCTGCGAATCATATTTAAGCTATCTAGTGTCAATGCAAGCAATCCCATCGAGAACAGATATCGATGAGCGGGAACTGATTGAGTTTATAATTGATGGCATAGGTGACTCATCAAACGAGATTGCCCGGTTATATGGTGCTAAAAACATAAGCGAATTAATTGATCGTTTAGATGGGTACGAGCAAAAAAGGCAATCGCGAATCGGCAAAGTAAAAGCTACAATGGGTGGATACACTGGTGGTGGAACAGCTGATGCTGAGATACGCTGCTACAATTGCTCCCAATATGGACACTTCCAAAGTACATGCCCAAATTCAAAGCGCCTACCAAACTCATGTTTCGTTTGCGGGGAAATTGGACACTTTCATCAGGACTGTCCCAAAAAGAAGAGGGTGACTGCTGCGGTCAGTGATGACATCACTAAAGGGAATATGGACACGTTCCAGATGGTAAGTGTTGCATTTATTAAAGGAAATAAGCGCACTGAAATAACCAATTGTTTTTCGTTATTTGACACGGTAGTATTAGCTGCATTAAGAAATCGCTGGTGCCATTAGCAATAGAAGAGAAAATTATTTTTACGTCATGCCGCGGTATAGGAAATAATAGAATAAGGGTGTGCGGTCAGGTTCAATGTGAAGTAAATTTTAAAAATAGGGAAACTAAACATAAATTTTTAATTTTGCCTGATGAGGACACCAGTGCTAATCGGAATCGATCTCCTATGTAAACTGGATATACATTTATTTCAAATAAAACTAAAGTACAATAAAAATGAACTTTGTCAATTTAATCTCATGAATAAAAAAAATACCAACAGAGAAGGTTAAGGCTTAAGTCATTTAATTTAGTCAGGGTTCCCCAACAAGTACTAAAAGTTCCAACAATGGAGATAAGGTTCGAGAGACAAGGTGCGATTTTATTGGCACACCGTTACATGCCACGGGTATAAAGCATATAACATGCGATGATGGTAAAATGTTTGGAGGAAATCAATGCGAGGGTAACCTAGCTGACTCTGAAGATGGGAGTTCTTGTATCGGAAATGGAACTTTAGAAATTTTTGAAGAAGGCGAGGGTCTTGGTGAATTGGTAAGTGCAGTAGGGGATGAGGCCAATGTGGACATAGATAGTGAGTTGGGTCCAGATGAAACACTTGAATTGAGATCGGTCATTGAGAATAGTTATTTGAATAGGATGAAAGGGGCATTGGGGCAAACGGATTACTGTATGCAAATAAGATTGTCAAATGATGTTCCAATATTTTGCGGCTCCAGACGTCTTTCTTATCGTGAGCGATGTGAGGTGAAGAATAAGCTGGATGAGCTTTTAGAAGCCGGAATAATTCAGCAGAATGATTCACCTTACGCTTCACCAGTCGTATTAGTAAAAAAGAAAAACGGAGATATGAGGATGTGTATTGACTACAGATCGCTTAATAAGATCACTATGAAGGATAATTATCGTATGACGTTGATAGAGGACTGCCTAGATTATTTAGGCAATACGCGTTTTTTCTCGGCCCTAGATCTCAAAAATAGTTTTCATCAGGTCCCAATGCATAGGGACTCGATTAAATACACCGCGTTTGTTACCCCATTGGGACAGTTTGAGTACCGTTACATGCCATTTGGGCTGAAAAATGCTGGCGCCGTGTTGCAGCGTTTTATAAATAAGGTTTTGAGGGATTTTACTGATGCCGGGGAAATAGTAGTATATTTACATGACGTGAGCATAGCAACAGAGACTTTTGAAGAGCACTTACGAATTTTGACGGACGTATTGAGGCGAAATGGTTTGGAATTAAACCTCAGGAAATGTAAATTCGTATATAAGGATATGGACTACCTAGGCTATAAGGTGAATAGAAACGGTATAAGACCTAATAATGACCATGTTAAGACTATCGAGGACTATCCGATCACGAAGAATTGGAACGATCGCTAGGAATTTTCTAATTTTTCCGTCGCTTCGTGTACGATTTTGCTAGGATCGCAAGACCATTGACAGACCTGAAAAAATTACCTGGACAACGGATTGTTAGGAAGCCTTTTCGACATTAAAGGATTAGCTGATCAATGGACATGTGCTCGCGGTGTATAATCTAAATTACGCAACGGAATTACATACCGACGCAGGTGCGAAGGGCTATGGATATGTACTGCTAAAAAGACAGAAAGACGGCAAGCTCCACCCAATTGCATACTATTCGAAATGCACAACTGAGGCTGAATCGAGATATCATAGCTTTGAGCTAGAAATGCCTGCGATTGTCTATGCACTAAAGCGATTCAGGGTTTACTTGGAGGGCATTTCTTTCACAATAGTTACGGATTGCAATTCCCTGGCACTGACTTTGAGCCAAAAATTAATAAGCCAGAGAATAGCAAGGTGGGCATTAGAGTTAGAGAATTACGACTGCACTATTAGACATCGTAAGGGCGAACTAATGCAATACGTAGACGCTTTAACTCGTACATCCAGTGCGGCAATTGTCGATGGGAGTGACCTCGACTTTTGTATACAGGCAACACAGACAAGAGACAGGATTATTCAGAACATTCGGGATAGATTGGAAGTAGGAGACGTAGAAGGCTATGCACTGGACAATGGATTAGTTTTTAAATTAAATGATAATGGGCAGAGGCGGCTGTTTGTACCGGCTGAGCCAGAAGAAAACGTAATAAGAGCTATTCACGAGAATTACGGTCATGTAGGAATAGGAAAATGTGTGGATCAAATTCAAAAATGCTACTGGTTCCCGGGAATGAGGACAAAGACGAATAAATTTATACGGAATTGTCTGAAGTGCATTTATAACTCTGCGCCGCAAAGAAAGAATGAGAGGAACCTATATCAAATCAGGAAGAAATCCGTCCCATTTGATACAATCCATATTGACCACTTCGGCCCATTGCCGGCAATAAAATCAAAACGAAAGCATATTTTAGTCGTAATTGATGCATTTGAAAATTTTACGAAACTGTATGCCGTAAACGCGCCAAGGACAAAGGAGGCATGCTGTGCTCTAAAAAAATATTTTGAAAACTATAGCAGGCCACGAAGAATAATAAGCGATCGTGGGACATGTTTTACTTCCAATGAGTTCGGTGCATTTTTGGCTGAAAGAAATATAGTAAACGTGAAAACATCAGTGGCATCACCGCAATCAAACGGGCAGGTAGAGAGAATGAATAGGGATTTAAGGGCTATGCTGGCAAAACTGACGGAACCGATCGAGCACTCTGATTGGGTCGTTAAATTGAGTAGGATAGAATTTGCGATTAATAACACAGTGGAACGTGCGACAGGCCTTTCTCCGAGTGAAATGCTATTTGGGGTAGAGCAAAGGGGAGATATAGTGGATGAATTTACTGAACATTTAATAGAAAGATACACGGAAGAGGAGGGTAATGTGAACTCAATTAGGGAAAATGCCGAAAGGGCGATAGAAAAGTTACAGGTGGATAATCTGAGATAATTTAATGAACATCACGTACCAGCCAAGACTTTCGCCGTAGGAGAACTAGTAGTGTTAAAGAATGTGGATACAACACCGGGTAGCAACAAAATATTTATACCGAAATATCGCGGCCCATACGTAATTCAGAGGCAGTTAGGTAACGACCGCTATGAGATTTTAGATATCGAAAATTGTCAGATAACGCAAATGCAATATAGAGGTATAGTTGATTCTACTCGAATAAAAAAATTGCTAGAACAGAGGAACTGTGAACTGTTGGAGGACCCTGATCGCAACACCAATGGATACCATGATTGTGAATTTTTAGAGGAGGAATATCTGGAAGATGAATAGAAATCGAGGTCGATTTAAATGTCAGGTCGGCCGAGATTGTAGTAGCCAGCAATATGGTATCCCTTAACCCAGATACTCCAACCCTGTTTTAGTATTAATACAACTGTGTATATAAGATAAGAACCATCCCAGATATTGCAACCCTGTTTTAGTATTAATACAACTGTGTATATAAGATAAGAACCATTTTGGTATACGAATTTCCGGTCATTCTTTTTTGAAGACAGACACGTGAAGACAAAAATAAGTAAAGATCCCATAAAATACATACTATAGTCAAAAACAAAGTGTGTGTTAAGTTGAACCGACTTTAACTGGGTGCCACAAGAAATATTCGAAAATGTTCATATGATCGAAAACAATTAGGGAATTCACAATGAGTATATTAAAATTTTAATGTGGCAACATTGAGCCATCTTAATTTTTTATTGTGAGTAGGCAAAGATATAAACACACATACTGTGTATGTCAAAGTCAGGCAAACACACATACATCTTTATATTATTTACATATTAGTTTATAATATGAGAGAGGGAGAATAAAATGCATGTTCGTACGAATGCTTATGAGAGACTGAATTATTTTCTTCCGTACGTATTAAAATAACAAGATTTGTTAAATTAGAAATTATTGTTGGATAAATTTTTCAAAATAACTTTTGTTCTGCGAAAAATACAAATATTTTTTTACCAACTACAGCTGCGCTGACAGTTTTAAAATGTTTAGTTTAACATTACCATATTGCCATATCGAAAATGACATCCTTTTTATACTTTTAAATTTGCCACCTGATAATAAATTTGATTTACACACAAACAAAAACAACAAACTTGCCAGACCATATTAAAGTATTAAAGTTGAAACGTTGCAATATTAAGACACATTTTAAAATGCTATTGTGAACTCCCTAAATATATCAGAAAGTGGTATCTCTCTCTCATCTAACACTGTGTTATGGAAAAAGGGTTAAATTTAATAACAAGATAAAATAAAACAACCGAACATAAAAACAACTTTTTAAGCTAAGTGTTGTCTAAAAAATTTTCTGCGGTGTCTTTATGTCGTGTTTTTTTTGGTTAAGTACGTTTTTAAGAATGAATAAAATAAAAGAAATATAAATAAAAGAATAAATTGGTATATTTAAAATAATAATTTTTTCAAATTATATCTGTTGTGGTGGAGTGTGCTGCGACGGATAACGACAGGGACCAGGAGGATGCTCCGGCATCCATTATCCTATCCCAAATCAGCAATGATGAGTGGGTCTCGCATGAAAGAAATATGGGTAAGAAAGTAAAGTTTATGCCTAGGAAAGGCAATAAGGTGGAGAAGCCTTTTGATAAAAAAAAGACAAAATGGCGTCTGCAAATAATGAAAAAAATGAAGGTAACGCTTTGAAACTTGACAACAGTGTTTTCAGCAGCATTTGGCATAGTGACGATGCAGACAAAATGGCGGATGAGAACGAAATTTATATGAAAATTGGAAAAGGTACAAACTCTGGTGGTAAGAGTAATTTTAATAAAAATTTGCAATTAAATTCTAGCAAATCTGTTGAAAAAATGGTGAAGTGATTTTATATTCTAAAATCATTTGGGTGATGTTGTGGTGTTGGTTGATACGCACCAAATTGATGGCATGAATAAGAGGGTGAGAAATGGATTATTCCTGTATGAGAAAATTCGATCACTGAAATTTAATGGCATCAAGGCAATCAAGGCTGTTGGGTACACTATGTACAAAGTTTTTTTTGAAAGAACAAGTGATGCGAACTCATTTGTTAAGAGCAAAAATCTTGTGGCTTTAAAATTACGCGCCTTCATTCCAAGATCGTTTATTGAAACCTATGGAGTAATTAGGAATATTCCCCTTTATTTTTCTGATGATGATATAAAAAATAATATTGTTTCTGACTTTAAAGTAACTTTTGTTAAACGCTTTGAGAAGCGGTAAGTCTCCTCAGCTGAATTGGTACCAACTTATGTTGTTAAAATCGGATTTGCGGGCAATAGCATTCCGTATGAGATTGTTTTAAATTATATGCTTTTGAAAGTTGATGTTTTTTATCCGAAGGTAAGGCAGTGTCACAACTGTGGGCGACTGGGTCATACCAGAAGGAATTGTAAATCGGGCACAAGATGTTTGATGTGTGGTAAAGAGGGTGAATATAGTGGTGACTGCAACTCCAACAGATGTATGCTCTGTGGTGAGGTAGGGCACAAAGCCTCCGAAAAATCAAAATGTCTTAAGTGGGCGAAGGAAACGGAAATAAATAGAATAATGACAATTAAAAAACTTTTCCAAAAGAGAAGTTTTGAACACGTATGCTCAGGAAAGGAGAAATAATGTTTGACATATTAACGGATAATGAAGAATTTCCCGAAATCCCCACTACTAGCCGAAGGGGGTAGGAACAATGACCAGGAGGTCAATAGGATATTTGCACCTAGAAAGTACAGCACGGTTGTGAAAGCCGTTCCAAAGGCCCCATTACGGGTTCCTTATTTTGAAAAGCCGAAACGTATTTTTGAAGAGGTTTCGCCATCCGCACCAGTTTTTGACAAAACTGGTTACAATAGAGTCACAGAACTTGAAAAACTCACGTCTGAAATTTTATCCTTTATGAAGGATCATTTTGCGAACATAGGTAACTCTGCAGGCCTGGAAGCGGTTAGCTACTTTAAGTTCAGGATAGATAGAATTGCAGTAGATGCAGGTCATCAATTTGTGTCCGAGGGGATGCTAAATGCGGTTACTGCAATATAATTGTCAGTCATTGGCCATGAACAAAAACAGTATTGAGTGTTATCTCAATACTTATAAATATGACGTAGTTTGTTTAAGTGAAATTTTAAATGAAGCAAAATACAATACCAAACTGTTGAATTTCAATATTGTCCAGAAAAATCGCCCGGATAGATATGGTGGTGTAGTTGCTCTTAGAAAATATATCATATTCCAAAAAATTCCCTTACTAGCTGATATTGAGGCCGTTGTTGTCAGAACAACTAATCTCAGAAATAATTTTGTCATATGTTCTTGTTATTTTCCCCCCGCTTTGGATGGTACACAGTTCTCATCTCAAACCTGTTGATATCAAATGTCTGTAATGAAAGCACTCCTTTATACATTTGTATTTAAGTGCCTTAAGCAACTTGCAACTTTTGCTAGTTTATTTTACTACTATTTGATCGGCTCTGTAGACGCCGCTTTTTGTCTTTTTTGTATGTACCATTTTTAACTATATATTGCACTCAATAAAAATTCATCTTAACAACAGGTTATGTGCCCAGATTCGCGCGTCTAAAATCGTTTAAATTTTTTTCCCCTTTTTAAAGATATATATTAAATAATTATCCAGATGAATACCTTAGGTACACAATTCCCAAAATTATCAAATAACAACTACCATGTGTGGAAATTCAACATGGAGTTGCTACTGCTGGAGAGGGAGTTGTGGGATGTCGTTGTTGGTGCTACTCCTGAGCAACAGGACGCTAAGTGGTTGACACGTGATGGTAAGGCGAGGGCTGTTATTGGTTTGCCTGTGGAGGAATCACAGAAAGTTTTGATCAAACAGCTAAAAACTGCGAAAGAGTTTTGGGAAACCTTAAAAAAGCACCACGAAAAGTCAAACATGACCAACAAGGTAACCCTTCTAAGGCAAATGTCTTCGATGCGGCTGGTTAATGGCAAAATCATGGAAGATCACATCAATGACTTTTTAACAGTTGTTGATCGTTTACGGGATTTGGGTGAAGTTATGGAAGAGCACAAAACCGTTGCATTTTTGTTGGGCACGTTGCCGGAGAACTTTAACCCCTTAATTACATCACTGGAAATGCGTTCCGAAGCTGACCTGACACTGGACTTAGTAAAAGAGAAATTGGTGCAGGAATTTAAAAGAAAAACAGGGTGTGAACAAGAGACAGAAACTGCATTTAAAATAGAAAAGAAATTTGTGCCTATATGTTTTATATGTGGTAAGCCTGGCCACTTCAAGAGAAATTGTACGTACAAGAAGCCACAGAAACAACAAAAGGTATATGCCAACCGTGCGAAAATCGCTAAGGATGATAATGTGGACGTGTGTTTTGGTGTAGTTGGAAATAATAAGATAAATGTCAACTGGTATATTGACTCAGCTGCAACATGTCACATGTGCTGTGAAGAGAAGTATTTTACAAATATGAAGAAGCAGGGGGTTGAAAAAGTCTACTTGGCTGATGGCACTGAGCTGAAAGCAAGCGGGATGGGTGATTGCAGACTCAATTGTGAAGGTAATGAAATCTGTGTCAAAAATGTGCTTTATTTACCTCAATTAGATGGGAGCTTACTATCAGTTCGCAAATTGACCAATGATGGTTTCGATGTTTGTTTTAAGCCAGATGGGTGTTCGATTTCTAGAAATAGACGTATTTTTGGAAAAGCATCGTTAAGTAATAATTTATTTGTACTAAACCATTATAATAGAGCAAACAAATTGTCAAATTGCACAAGTGATTGCATTCACATTTGGCATCGCCGTTTGGGCCATAGAAACGTTAAGGCCATAGAACATAGCGTGTCTAGAGAATTAGTTAAAGTCATTAATATAAGCAAATGTAACTGCACGATAAATTGTGAAGTGTGTTTAAGGGCTAAGCTTACACGAAGTCCATTCCCCAAGGCGTCAGAAACTAAAACAAGAGGTATTTTAGAACTGGTACATAGCGATTTGTGTGGACCAATGCAAAACCAAACTCCTGGTGGTAATCGCTATTTCTTGACGATTATTGACGATTATAGTCGGTACTGTAATGTTTTCTTTGTATCATCAAAAGACTTGGCGTTCCAAAAGATTAAAGAATTTGTTGAAAAATCAGAAAATCAGTTTGGCAAACGTATAAAAACACTCAGAACTGATCGAGGAGGTGAGTTTGTTAACAATCGAATGAAACAATATTTAAAAGAGAAAGGTATTTTTCATCAACTAACTTGCTCTTACACCCCTGAGCAAAATGGGGTCGCCGAAAGGAAAAATCGGTCCTTAATGGAAATGGCAAGATGCATGCTATATGATGCAAATATGGATACCAAATATTGGGCGGAGGCTGTTAATAATGCAAATTGCATCCAGAATAGATTACCATCGTCAGCAGTGAAGACTACACCATATGAGTTATGGTTTAAAGAAACTCCAAATTTGAGTTGCATCCGTGTTTTTGGTAGTGTTGCCTATGCACATATAAACAAACAAAAGCGCAGAAAACTAGATGAAGTAGCTGTCAAATGTCAATTAGTTGGTTACCCTGATGAATCAAAAGCTTTTCGTTTGTTGAATTGTGATACAAATAAAATCATAATTAGTCGTGACGTAAAGTTTTTAGAAACAAATCTTATCATTCCGACGAATACTTTAAAAAATGCCAATTCAGTCACAGATAAAGTAAATTTTTCATTTTCGAATATTGAACCCGAAATCATTCAACCGCACACAGCAGAAGAACACGAAGAAGAATCCGATGTAATTAGTACCGATGATTTTCAGGGATTTGCATCAGCGGAAGAATTTTTATCGTCATCCGATTCTGAGACACAAGATGATTTTACTCCAAGAACCTCTTCAAGACCTAACAAAGGAATACCTCCCAAAAAGTATAGTTATAAAGTATGCACTAACGACGATGATCCTGTAAGTTATAATGAGGCCGTATCAAGACCTGACAGCAATGAGTGGCTGGACGCTATGAAGGAAGAGATGAAGGCACTGCAAGACAATAAAACGTAGAACTTGGTTAAGCTACCCAAAAATCAAAAACTTATTGGCTGTAAATGGGTTTTCAAAAGAAAACAAGGCATAGATGGCAATAAGAAGTACAGGGCCAGATTGGTTGAAAAAGGGCAGAAGTATGGCGAAAGTTACGACGAAATCTTTGCACCAGTTGTAAAGCAGACGTCATTTAGAAGTTTACTGGCCATAGCAAGTAATAAATATATGAAAGTGTGGCATATCGATATCAAGACTGCATTCCTTTACGGTGAGTTAGATTCTGATATTTATATGAAACAACGAGAGGGTTTCATAATTCCCCAAGAAAGAGAGAACCTTGTTTGTAAACTGAATCATAGTTTGTATGGTTTGAAACAATCTGTTCGTTGTTGGAATCTACGAATCAATCAAATTTTAATTGATTCGGGATTCAGAAGGGGAAAGGCAGAACCATGTTTGTATGTAAAAGGCGATGGGGATTCAATAATATACATATTAATATACGTTGATGACATCATAGTAGCCTCTAAATCAGATCTGGGGATTTAGGATGTCGTACAGATTTTGAAGGCGAATTTTGAAGTAAATGTATTGGGTGAACTAAAGTTTTATTTGGGAATTGAAGTAGTCTCAAAAGAAGGCATGTTTTATTTATCTCAAGAGCGGTACATTGACAGAGTATTAAAAGAGTTTAGTCTTCAAGACTCAAAAGATTCACCAATACCTATGGATCCCGGCTACATGAAATTAAGTTCATCAAATTTACTCGAAAATAACAATACGTATCGAAAGGCAATTGGATCGCTGCTGTATATTTCGAACAACACCCGTCCCGATATTGCAGTAGCAGTATCTATATTGTCCCGAAAAGTAATTAACCCTAATGATAGCGATTGGACCGAAGTCAAGAGAATTTTTAAATACCTAAAAGGCCCTAAAAATTTAAAATTATGTGTGGGGTCAAAATCTCCTTTGCAAATAAAAGGCCGATGCTGACTGGGCAGGTGACACAATCGACCGTAAATCCACAAGTGGTTACATCTTTAAACTTGGTGACGCTGTTATCAGCTACGCTAGCAGAAAGCAAGTCAACGTAACCTTATCATCTACAGAAGCTGAATTCGTGGCTCTAGCTGAGGCATCACAAGAACTTTTATGGGTCATTCAGCTTATGAGTGAATTTGGAATCGATGGGCTGAATCCGACTATCTATGAGGATAACCAAAGCTGTCTGAAGATGTTACAAGATGAGAAGATATCTCCTAGAAGCAAGCATATAGGCAGGTATTATATGAATATTGTCCTACAGATTCCATGCAAGCGGACATTTTGACTAACCCGTTACAACGAATTAAACTATCGAAATTTGTAAACTTGATTGGTTTATACAGGGTGGGCCAAAAGTTACCATGGGGTTTAAAAGTTTAATAACTTTTTCGTTTATTAATTTTTTTTAATTTTTTTTCTCAGATTATATAATATACAAAATGGAAAATTTTTTTACACTAAGTATGAAAAATAATGTTTTCAGCTTCGCACTGATGGGCGATTATGATTATGAGTGATGAAGCTCATTTTCATTTGAATGGCTTTGTTAATAAGCAGAACTGTAGGTTCTGGGGTTCTGAAAATCCAAGAGCCATTCATAAACGCCAATTGCACCCCATTAGGTGTACAATATGGTGTGGGATCACATCTGAAAATATCATTGGGCCTTACTTCTTCGAGAATGAAGATGGAAGTGCTGTAACCGTAAATGGAGAGCGGTATCGGTTTATGATAGAAAATTTTTTACGTCTTGCTCTTGAAAACATACCTGGTATGTGGTTTCAGCAGGACGGAGCCACTGCCCGCACTGCCCGAGACACAAAGGCACTTTTAAGTCAAATTTTTGGAGAGCGAATAATTTCCAGAAATTCGGAAATAATTTGGCCCAGCGCGATCGCCAGTTTTGGCAGCACCCGACTATTTTCTTTGGGGTTATTTGAAGTAGCGAGTGTATGTGAACAAGCCAGAGACAATCGTTGAACTCAAGGCAAACATTGTTGCAGAAATTTTGGAAGATATTATGGAAAATGCTCTAAAACGAGCCCATCAGTGCGAAGCTGAAAACAGTGGTAATTTAAGAGACATTATTTTTCATACTTAGTGTAAAAAATTTTCCATTTTATATATTATATAATCTGAGAAAAAAAAATTAATAAACGAAAAAGTTACTAGACTTTTAAACCACAAGGTAACTTTTGGCCTACCCTGTATTAATTATTTAAATCTTTTATTTTTATTGTTCATTTTATTACATGAATTTGATAAATACAATATTTGTTATATTGAGAAGGGGTGTTGATATCAAATGTCTGTAATGAAAGCACTCCTTTATACATTTGTATTTACTACTATTTTACTACTATTTGATCGGCTCTGTAGACGCCGCTTTTTGTCTTTTTTGTATGTACCATTTTTAACTATATATTGCACTCAATAAAAATTCATCTTAACAACAAAACCAACACCCTCTTCCAGTTCTTGGAGCTGTTTGATAATATTTTGATCCTAGGTGATTTTAATGCCAGAAATCGTACTTGGGCAGACTATGAAGCTCTCCCAAAAGGAAAAAGAATAGAGGAAATATCTGATGCTTTCAACTTTAAATGCCTGAATAATGGCCTTCCAACTTTTTTCAAGTCTTTAAAAAATAAAATTGGTACTGTTCTTGATTTGTCCTTCTATAATGGGGACACGCCTGAAGTGGAAAGTGATTCCTGTTTTTCTAGGTGGTAGTCATCAATATCCGATCTCCATTAAATTGTTCACATGTGAAGTGGATGGAAAAAAACTTTTATCTAAGAAAAAGCGATTTATGGTGTATTTCGTAATGAATTTCGTGCGACTACCTTCACCAGGAGACATGATAGAATTCCTAAGGGATGGTGGCATGATGGATTAGATAACATCTTTAGAAAACATGTGGCGGCAAGGAGTAAATGTGTAAGATATCCCACCCCTGAAAATTTTGAGCTTTCCATCAGAGCAACTTTAAACGTGTGCTTGTTCTTGCAAACAAATCTAGCTATCTGAGGCAAATTGATCTTTTAAACAGAAATCCCAGTGCCCCGAGCATTGTCAGGAATGTTAAAAACTCTGGCAAGATTTCTCACAACACTCTGTGGGATGATGATAACAACGGTCAATATCTTAATTATTTAAAACAACAAGTTCTTAATTATTTAAAACAACAAGTTCCGATTAACAATGACTACACCCCTATTGAATGGTCGAACTATATAAGTGATCCTTTTCCTGGTTTTTCATATGAGGAATTGGAGTCTTGCCTTGCATCCAAAAATAAATCATCTGCCTCTGGGCATGATCGTATAACTTACGAAATGGTTAAGGCCCTTTCGGGTCTGGCCAAGCGTTCACTCTTAACTGCGTTAAATGATGCCTTTATTCACAACTGCATTGTTGATGAATGGCGCCTTGTTGAAATAGTCCCCATACCTACCCCTAATAAAGATTTGACTAATTTCAAAAACTTCAGACCGATTTCCCTCATTGCAGTATTCCTCAAAATCATCAATCTAATGTTGAAAGAACATATTAATAAATTTATTGAAAACATTGACTTTCTACCGGAAAGATGTTTTGCCTATAGAAAAAACAAATCAACTGCTATGGCGATAAATGAACTGATGCATAGAGTTGCCATTCTCAAGAACAATGGTAAAAAGGTTCTGATTATGGTTCTGGATGTGACTAATGCTTATAATTGTGTTAAAACTAATACGTTGATTAACATATTATTGGATATCGGCATAAGTAAACATTACTGTATGTGGCTCTACAACTTTTTGTCCAACAGGACTCTTAACCTTGGCTCCTATGAAGAAACAATAAACGATGGTCTTCCTCAATGTAACTGCCTCTCTACGCGCCTTTTTAATATTTATACAAAACAACTACATTCTTTGGAGGATGAAAATCCAAAATTTAAAACCATTGAGCTTAAACGTATATGTAACGGCCTCAATCTAAACTTTAATCTAGATAAGACGAATGTGATGTACCTTGCTAAAGGCAACAGAATGAAGATAAACATTGACATTGATGGTATCCATATCAATCAGTTAAATAGTCTAAAATATCTTGGAAGAATCATAAACTCCTCTTTGTCCGTCACAGGACATTATAAAAGCATTAAGCCTGATATTTTGAAAAGAACAAATCTCTTGAAATGCCTCACATCTATTAAATCAGTTGCAATGAATCCATGTAAGAGTCTGGTAAGATCAAAACTGGAATATGCGAGGACTACAATGGCCAATGCGCCTAATACTGTTAATAAGAAAATGTCCACTCTCCAAAATTCCGCGCTGCGCAGATGTCTGGGCTTGGTACCATCCACTCCTGTTCAGGTGATATATGTTTTAGATAATGAACTTCCCCCGAGAGAGAGCTCTATTTCTAACCGTGAAAGAAATGATTACCCTAAAGCTTTATAACTTTAAGATGTACAATCTGATTGCGAATAACCCTGAAGTCAAATCCAGCTACAGCATGGTTCATTACAGATTTAAGGAACTCTTTGACAAATTATAATCTGATACTGCTTTTGAGAATAAGAAGATAATCGTAAGGACCAAACTTTTAAATAATACCAAGCATAATATGTCTAAAGAAGAAATAAAGGTGCTGTATAATTATGAATTTAATGAATATAAAGCAGATGATTTTGTTGTTGTCTTGCCACTGATGCATCTATTGGTACTAATACTACAGGTGTTGCTGTGAACAATGTGTCTCATGATGAAAAGTTTTATTTCAGTATTGCCTTCTCGTCGTCCAGTATGTTTGGTGAACTGTGGGCCATTAAAAAAGCGATAGATATACTAGCTATTGAATCCGGGTATGATAAAATTGCCATCTTTACTGACAGTCTATCTTCATGCAGATCTCGCCAAAAATATGAATCTGACAATTACTGCGTAGCTAATATCTTCAGGGACGTACAAAAAGCTAATTTAACGAAATGTCACATTGTCTGAACCCCAGCCCACACTGGTATTTCCTTCAATGAAATAGTTGACGGCATGGTTAGGATTGCTACTGACGTTGGTGCTCCGTTACAAACCCTGCTCACTCCTAAAGAAATGATAAATGCTGTTAAAAAATTGCGCTTACAGGATTTTCAAAATGATTATGCTCAAACCTCCTTATTAAAAGGTAAACACTTTGCGACTATTTTTCCACATATCCCCCTTTAAGCCTTGGTACAAAAATGTCAAACTTACTGCTAAAGATACTAAGATTGTCAATAGACTCATGTCAGGTCATACCTATGACAATGTCTATCTCACAAAGATTGGCGCGAAAAGGACGGCCCTATGTGGTCTTTGTAAGACTGAGTGAGGATTCTGCACAACACATGATTTTTACATGTAACAAGTACATAAACGTAAGGAAAAAATATAAAATCTTTAATAGATTTCACACCATTATTGAACTCGTCAAAACGTTAAATTTAAACTATATTTTGGAACTGGTTGACTTCATTAAAGCTACCAAAATGGATATTTAATTGATCCTACGATCACACTCGATTTTGTTTTTCATCATTTTACTCTGATTACACACCCATTGCATTCAAGGTTTTGTTTCATTGATAAAAATATCGTTTTATACCTATAACTGAATTTGATGTTATTATGAACAAATTTGTTCAATCGCACTAGTACCATTATGTACTCGTCACTGAAATGTTAACTCTTGTGAATTTCACTGTACCCAACACATAACACCTGTTTCCAGTTGGAAGAAGCCTTATACTGTTGTAAAACCCTTTTGTTGAAGAACCTAGCACTTTGCTCCTGGTAGCTGGCCATAAACTACGAAACTCTAAAAAAAAAAAATAAATAAAAACAACTTAGCAATTATTTAATATAGAGAAAATTTAAAATTTATTTTAATACAATAAACTGTTCAATAATTGGATTATAAATTGTCAAAAGAAACCAAGAGATAGAAAGTCCCCTACAAGAATAGTATCAGTCAATTGACCGGTCATTTGCTCGGAAATTATGCAGGATATATTCATCATTGCGTAGAATAAAGTTTCTATCACATTATTAAGAGCAAAATGAAAAATATGATGGAAACTTTTGTCTACGTGTGATGTTGCATCTCACTCTAAGGACTATATAGTCGCACTGCTCACCCTACTGTTCTTAACTAATCATTGATAGCATAAATATTAGTCAAGTTTGAATGATCATAATTGAGAAATATACCCCCAACATTTCAGCAATCATACATGATTGATATACTGACAGTAAATATAATGCTTATTATTTTAATTGCTATTTTTTTATTATAAAAAGTCACTTAAAAAAATATAAAAGTAAACAAAATATTCAAAATTAAAGATATAATTAAAAAAAACCGAATAACATAGGCGATATCTAGCCCTCTTCACAACTTTTCATGTCCAACGCATCTTGCTTTTTACAAATAAAAAAAATTTTGAGAAGAAATATATATTAAATTAAATTTTGTAAATTTATTTTATTCACTAATGTTTTTATTTATCTTTTTTCGAACTTATATATTTAATTTTCACAGACAGACTGAATTGTATTTTTTTAAATAAAACTCGATTTTGAAAAGTTTTGGTTCTACTCTAACATACATATGTATATGCTAGAGTAGAGCAACTATAGGGTGTTTTTTATTGAGGTATAGAACTTTAAGTTGGCATCACTTTTTTAACTGGCGGCCATTTTGTCAGCTGTCAAGTGATTAATATTTAGTTTGGTTTGCCATTTCATCATGAACAGGTTGACAAAAGACCAACGCTTGCAAATCATGCAAATTTATTTCGAAAATAATGGTTCAGTTCGCGAAGTTTACCGCAAGCTCCGTCCATTTTATGGTCGACATAATCGTCCATCAGAGCAATTAATTCGGTTAACCATGGATTGGCCACCAAGATCGTGTGATTTGACACCATTGGATTATTTTCTTTGGGGATATGTGAAGTCGCTCGTCTACGCCAACAAACCAGAAACGTTAGGGGACTTGGAAGCCAACATTCGTGGCGTTATTGCCAACATACGGCCCCATATGCTCGAAAAAGTGGTTGAAAATTGGACCTGTAGAATTGGCTTTATTCGAGCCAGCCGCGGCGGCCACATGCCGGAAATCATATTTAAACGTTAATGGCGTAAAATTATCCTTCCAATAAAGCCAAATTGATGGACATTAAAACGATTTTCTTGTGTTTTATTTCAATTCGAAGTTATATACCTCTAAATAAATAAATCTATCATCACTTCCGACCTAATGACAAGTCAATTGACTGTCACTATTGATTTCAATGTAAAATTGCTGCAAGTGTGTTAGTGAATAAATTTTGTTTGTGTTAGTTTCAGTCATTCATTTCTTGTAGGGTCATACATATACACACATGTATATGTACAAACATACATATGTACATGTGCACTTAATTACAACACAAATTGTTTTAGTTTTATTTTTTATTAATTTAATAACTTTTATTACACAACTCTTATTAAATTTTCTGTTATTGTAATGTGCTTTGTCTTGAACTAAAGAGCCAGAGTCGATGCTAATCTAGTTAAAAACAGCTTCAGCATGTTTTAACTAAAAAATAATAAAAGTAGACTTTTTTGTTGACTATGGTTATGGCCCATGATTTCCAAAAAATTTAGACAAATAGATATTAATTGGGACCAATCAGTGATTGAAACTCTGATGTACAAGGGCGGTACCTAAGAGATCGGACATTTTTCACTCGGTTTGCAAACTTGCGCAGAGGAATAAAGATCCGTATGTTGAACATGAAAGAGCCGTCAGACACATATTACGTTATTTTAACTCTACGAAAAATCTGATATTACGATACTACAAAGGCAACAAGCAGCCTTTGTATTTCGTTGATGCCGACTAGGCCAGTTGCTCAGAAGAAAGAAAATCTTACACGGACTTTACGTTTTTCTTAGCTGGATGTGTTTTTAGCTAGGAAAGTAAAAAACAGTCGAATTTTGCTCTCAGTAGTACAGAGGCAGAGTTTGTGACCTTATCAACTGCAGCTAAAGAGGCAATATTTTTGAGAAGACTTTTGAAAGCGCTTGATTGTTACCCTGATAACAGCCCGATTGACAACATTGGCGCACAACACTTAGCAAAAATCCATATATTTCAAGGAAGGTGCAAACACATAGATGTTAAGTATCAGCACGTAAGAGAGGTGGTCAACATCACTGACGACATATTAACCAAAAACTTAATCAAGATAAAGCACAAAAAATTTGTAAAGAATCTAGGATTGATTTTCGTATGGTTAATGTAAAAAATAATTTTAAATTTCAAACATATAGGAAAGTGAATTGCAGATTTGAGGGCCGTGTTGCATATTTCCCCTTATATCAACTCTGCATATTACTTGTTTATTTACCTTCGTACATGTATATCTTCTTAAATTATGATAATTATGTATTCAAGATGGTTCTCTAGATAAGCGTCTATTTTACTTTTGCTTCATATATATATCATTCTTATTAAAACATTTGAATCAACAGTCCCAATTAATTCAAAGAAATATTTACTAAAAACATATAATGTACCAAACAATCGACTAAATAAAGGATAAAATTTATTGTTTCACACCTTTCGATGGGGATTTTTTTTATTTCTTTAAAAATAAATACAGTAAC
Source organism: Nowickia ferox (assembly GCA_936439885.1). Lineage (NCBI taxonomy): Eukaryota > Metazoa > Arthropoda > Insecta > Diptera > Tachinidae > Nowickia > Nowickia ferox. The sequence continues at coordinate 44,042,054 of OW387023.1, read as the reverse complement.
ATATTACATGTTGTGGCATTCTTTAATGTGTAGCAAAAAGTGTCGGGAGCGAAATACCAAAAACGAAAAAAATACATTTGAGTAATTTTAAAAATTAATGTTAAATAAAAAAGTATTCGATAATGCTGAAATCGCTTATCCGTATTAACGAGGTATTACTGTACTTTTACTTTTGGTCTTTTAAAATAAAGATACAACAGAAAGAGCACAAATGAAATTTTGAGCACAAGAAAATTTCCAATCCTTTATTATCCTTTCCACCTACAAAATCAGTTTTTTTGTGGCAAGAAAATTTTCTTAATATAAGAACAGTGTAATATAAGATAATTTCGCTTAAAAGAATCTTTGCTAACTATATTTGATCAAATATGCCCCCTTATCGTGGTTGGCGTATTTCGACTTTGACTAGGGAGTTTTTGTAATAGACTAAAGAGCAAACTTTTGTAGTCCAAATCTAAATACAACAATCACAATAAGGCCCATGATTTTTTGAAAATCTATGTATGCTACATAAGCTATATACTGGGCCTTATCGTGGGTGGCGTATGACATTTTGGTCCTAGATTAAAGAATTTTGCGGTGTACAAAAACTTCGTGGTCAAAATCCTTTTTACCAAAGGACCATGTGTGAATTGCTTTATCCTGCTGAAAAATTTCTTTATAAATAAATTTTGGGATAAACGGATTTTATAAAATTCGGGTACATCTAATTTTACTTATTCGTATTCTAACTGCCTTATTCATAAAAAATATTTCAGGTTTATTAAGCGCTTATTTAACATATTTCTATGGGAAATTTGTGAAATAAACCTGTAATAAACCTAAAATATTTTTTATGAATTAGACCTTAATAATTATTAGTTGGGAATTGGTTTTGAATGAGATGTTTTTGCTTTAACTATTTGCGACATTTAAAAAACAATTATTGTAAAACGAACAAAAAAGTGTACCAATAAAGCACAAAAGTCTAACAAGTAGGAAAAACATAAACAGAAAAAAGAGTGGACCACAGGAAAAATTATACCTAATTTATAAATAAAGAGGTGGAGATGAGAGCTCAAAGAGGGTGCAAAGGTATATAAGTATGTATGTATTTTTGTTGCAAAAATTATTTGGACATTTGATTTAATTTTTTTTAATGTGTGATTGATTTCATATTATGTATTTCAAATTTTTGTTTTGTTTTAAGTCTTAAATAGGCAACAATACACATTCACAGAAATTTCATTAACCACATCTCATTTTTTATCTTTTTCCCTTGCTTTTTCTTTTTAATAAAAAAAAATAAAATAAACGACGTTATTAAGATTGCAGAAACAAAGAGGAAAATAATAATTTTTTAACTTCATATTTGACGTTTTGCATGTTTATGAACCAAATAGATTTGGTTATATTTCATATTCATCTGCTCTTTTGTCCTCTGCTATTATTTACCTTTTCTTTAAGTTCTTTTTTGTGAAATTTTTGTTATGAAAAAAAAAAAATTATTTTAATTACGAACACACAAATTGCCTAAAAACTTCCCCTATTGGGTCGGATGCTGTTGCATTAGCAGCTGAGGCTGAATCAACTGTTGTGGATGTTGCCCCGCCGCTGCTTGATAGTAGGGGCTGGGCATTAATTGTGAGGGATGTATTGTTAGGGGGCACACAACGTGATACGATGCTTGTGTTTGTGGGGCAAATGTCGGCTGAGGTCCCCCGCCAGCAGGGGATGGTTGTGGCTGTGGATGGAACGTTTGGTGTTGACCAGGCGAGGGTGTTGTTGATGGTGGAGTTTGTGTTAAGAATTGCAATTGTTGTGGTTCATACATTCGTACCTGAAATTATAATGAAAATTAAAAAAATATATATACACAAATATTAGTGTCCGAGCGACTATCTGGGTTCGATATCGGCCAACTACACTTAAAGCATTTCGAACTTTTTCTAAAATCACGGTTTTCTTTTTGACAATAGTTTCTGGTAGAGGGGACAAAAAATATATACTCGTATGTATATACGTGTGTCGGCGTTTTGAAATGTCACATCGGAGTTTTATTTTAGAGGGGTTCAAGTTTCCCCTTTTGAAATATTATACAAATTAAATTTTACTTCATATGGCAGAACACAAAAAACCCAAAGCTTAACACAAACAGCAAAACCCAGCTAAACTAAAGATTTCCCATTTATATTTTTACAAATTACCTTGTGTGACAATTAAAAAACGAAAAATATTAAATTCCCACAAGGAAATTTGTAATAATAAAAATGGGCAATCTAGAATAAAAATTTGCGGGGCCTAATACATAAAAAATATTTTGGTTTTATGAAAGGTTTAGTAATCAAATTTCTATAGAAAATATGTTTCATAAACCACAGGAATGTTTTTTTATGAATAAGGCAGGCAGGCAGTCTTTAGTTTGGCAAGTTTTTGATGCTTATGTTAAGTTTTGGGCTTTGGTGTTTTGCGACAATGTACTCGTATGTATATATTTCGTAAAATGTAATGGCCAACATTTTTGTAGAAGATTTCATTCCCACCCTCCCCTTTCTTGGGAGTTTTTTACGATTTGTTAGAAGGGAGCCAAAAATTATCGTTATGTGGTGGTGTTACAGGGTTAATATGACCCACAAAATTTTTTGCTTTAATATTTTCAACAAACTCGTTGAACTTATCCTACACCGCAGATGTAAAGAATACATAAGCCCAATTCCCGATCTTGTGCAAATGGTCTTGCATCGTAGCACGTGCAAAATGGTAAATTATATTGATACTTACCACTAAGAATTGTTAACTGGTGAGTCTCAATATACTATACCATTTTGGGGTTGGCGTTGGCTAAAGCAGCTAGCACGTTGACTACAAAGCCGAAGGTCCTGGGTTCGAGCCCGGTCTCCGACAGTCATTAACATAACTACACCACGCATTTCTCTGATGTGCATTAGTGTTCCCTTTGTATCAGTTGTTGTAGAAAAAGTTCTAGTGATGAAGGCATACACACTGGTCACGGTGAACCACACCGGTTTCAGCGAATGCTAATCGTAATGCAACATAAGAGCATATTGCGTAGCAGAATCATCGGCGAAGTAAAATAACCAATAAAATAGCTACTCGGCACAGCTTCAAAATTGAATACGCCTCATTGACACCAAAGGCGTGCAGCAAATACCAGATTTGTAAAAGAATAAAGCTGTCCTCTAACTCTTCATTCACTTTCCTATCACCCTCTCTCACTATCATCTCTTCAACTCAGAGGTAGCACAAAAGGAGGACACAAGTGAGCTGGACTCTAAATTTCAACCTTCGTTACCAGCAGACTGCTACTATACCATTTTACACATGCTACGATGCAAGACAATTTGCACAAGACTGTGAATTGGACTCACATGACACAAAAAAAAATATTTTTCGGAAAAAAATTCACCCCTTTTCTGCGTTTCGATTCGAATCGAAATTTTATACATTTGGCAACTTTGGTATTCTGCGTTCTGTTCTGCGATAAATAAATGCGCATATAAGGATCAAAACATCACATACCAGCTTATTATAAGCTTTGTTATGTGTTTGAAAATTATCCTACAGCTCGTGATCCATTTGATCAATATTTTCGGTTAAAAATGCTCGTTTAGGTGGAAAATTATGCAATTAATACACAGAAAGTAAGAACAAATAGAATTTGACTTTGAGCCCGGCAATTCCCAAAAAAATCCCAAAATCCCAAAAATGGGATTTTTCAGAAACATATCTTGTCTTAGGATGGCAAAATAAATTTTTTGGTTCCAGCTTTGAAATTTGATAATAACGAAAATTTTGAACAAAAACTTTCTTTGTAATTTTTCTTATAGTATTACCTTTTGAATAAGTAAAAATATGGGATTGGTATTTTTAAAAAAAATTTTATAATAGCGAAATAACTAACTCACTTTTTCTGCAAAAAACCGCAAAAAATCTACTTTTTTTTATAAATTTTAACTTTTGACTTAATTGTGCTTCTGATATCAAAATTTTTTTTCTAAATCGAGCAATATTTGACTTCTCTATTAGCAGAACAGTAGACCAAAGATGAAAAAATGCCAAATTTTTATTTTTTTTCTCGAATATTGCCTAAACTGCAAGCGAAACCCCATAAAGGTAACAGACTTCTTTTTAGCTCCTGGATAGAAAAAAATCCAATTGCAAAAAATCTTTTTTATCAGATCAAAAACATCAGCTGGGTTTTAATTTTTAATTAACCATAGGTTGTCCACTTTGGGATTTGTGGTTGCGCCCCCAAATAGTCCAAATTCCAGACTTAAGCTCTGTGACATCTTCTCAAATGTTGTATGACATAACAATCGGGCGGCTCGTTTGCAGATTTATTTAATTTTTTTTTTACAAAATCCCCAATGTGTATCCGGTACTTTAGGCCCCACTAGGCACCAGACAACAAACCTCATATTTTAGACCGCGCATATATTTAGCATTTAAAAAAATTCCATACAAGTTACAAACTTTTTAAGAACTGATTTATAACGTCTACTATCACACACTCAACTTATTACTGAAATTAATATGGCTTATGATGTTACAGCAAAAAAAAAACCAAATAAATTATTACCTTTTTTACAGCAAAAACATCATAGCCATCTGAATTAAATTACTAATTCTTTTTTATCGTAATAACATCTTAAACCACAAAAATAAAAAATAAAAATAATCGAGTATTTTCTGGCTTCCGAGTCGTTTTCGCGTTTTTTCTTGTCAGTTCGGCTGTTAAAACACATACTACCTACATTTGTTTAAGTTGAAATTTACCCCCTGTTTGTGTAAGACGTTGACGTTAGAAATCTTGGCATTTTTGTAATAGATTAAAGGAAACTTGTACAGCTTTTCTTTAATCTATTACAGAAACGTCAAGACTTCCATCGTCAACGTCTTACACAAACAGTCTAGAAAATACAAATTAATAGTATGTGTTCTAGCATCCATATTTAGAAGGAAGAAATTTGGAAATGGACTATTTAAAATTTGTTGATATTTTCCTTTTCTCTTATGAAGAATGAAAATCGTATTCTTTTCACTACTAAACAGTCTTGTGAAAGCAAAACGATATAAAAAATTTTAAATACTTTTATAGCACTGACTTCAAAGATAAAATATACGGAATTTTTGGCATTTATTGTTCATCATGAAAGTGTTATAACACAGGGAGACTTTTCCCGTCAATTCAAAACAAAACTCAATGTACCGAAAATGGAATTGCATAGATTTTTCTTTTAAATGTTTAATGCGTTGAAATGTTATAGATACGAAATATTAATACAATTTGTGTACAAACATATTTTCCCACCGAATTGCGTACAATGATTTTTCGTTATAGGAATATGTAAGTTCAAAGTGCCATAAGTGAAATTCAAGCAGAAATCGGTACCAGGCTTTCAATGAGGGTTTCTTGTTTTTTTTTTATATATATAATAATTAATTGACCTCAGAAATATCATTTGTTTTTATTGTGAATTTAATAATACCCCTTTTCCACACGCAAAGTTTACTTTGCAAAGCTGTGTCAAAGACAAAGGTCTATTTCTGTCTTTCTCCCAGATGAATTAAGACTTTGCAAAGTAAACTTTGCGTGTGGGGGGTTTAAGTAAAGTTCGCCTTCGGTTCGGCCGAATTTAGGCCTAAAAAATTAACTACGCTCGGACACTAACATACATAATATGTATAATAGGCCTTATTACGAGTGTCGTATTACGACTTGAAGTACGACGATTTAGTACTAGACTAAAGAACATGCAACATTTTTTCTTTAATCTAGTACAAAATCGTCGTAGTCGTAGTCGAAATACGACACTCGTAATTAGGCCCAATATTATGTTTATGTATGTATGAACGTGTGCTTATTTTGTTCAGACTTACCATAGGTGGAGCGTAAGGCTGTGATTGGAAATGTGGTCCATGTGGTGTCTGTGTATACGGTATGAACTGTGTTTGTAGTGGTCCTGTAGCCAACAATGGTTGACCCGTTGCCGCTGAGGCATGCATTTGTGATGGTGTCATTGGTCCTGCAATTTAATAATAATAAAATATTTGAATTTATACGTGCATTATTATAGTGACTACACACGGTCGAACATAAGCATAAACATTACCATGTTCCATCGTACGTAATATTGTTTCTTGTTAAAGCCTGGTACGGAGTTCATATGGAATTTCAGGTTCTCATACAAACTGTATGTAAAAAAAAATTACGGAAATTCAGGTTGTTAAATTTCACAAAGAAATTTGCATTTGCTAGTACGGACTTTCACAAGAAAAATACACGGAATTTTGGAAATTTATTGCATATCTTAGGGATGTTATAAATATAAGTAGAGACTTTTTTCGGTCAACTTATACAAAAATGAATGTTCAGACAATTGTTTGGTCACGGAATTTTTGACATTTCTAATTTTCATCAAATTGTAATTAATTTTTGTGTTGCAAATTCTAAAATAAATGAATTTGTGAGTATGCAAACATAATTCCACATAAAAGGCTACACAATTATTTTTCCGTGTAGAAATAAATGTAAAATTTACAAACGTGAAATTCCGTAAGAACTCCGTACTGGGCTTAAAATTCATGTTACCATTTTTGTTGCATATTTTTTATACATATTTTGTTTTCAAACTCAAAGTTTCATCGTATGTATCGTTTTTTAATTTTTTTTTAATTGATTAGTTAGTTTGTGGAGAGAAAAAAATTTATTTGTTTAAAAGTAATACATTTATTTAATCACCCTTATTTCAGTTGTCAACATCGACGCCACGTCAATAAAATACAAAAAAATTGACGCATGTCTACCCGTAGTCGAAAACACCTGACTGCTATTGACAGGCCCATGCAGTTGTAGCACAAAATTGTTCACGATTAGCGATTAGACAAGCATCAATTTTATGGTATTCTATTGACGTCGATGTTGAGAACTGGAATAAGGGTGATCTATTTATTAATACATATTTTACAAAGTAAATTTGCAGAATATGGTTGCAGTGCCTAGAAAGCAAATATTCTGCTAAACTCACTTTTTATAACATATGACATTTTAATGCCATTCGAAAGAGAAAGATAAGTCGCACCGACTGGCTAAAATACTTACTTTAATTTGAAACTACTTTATTAGCTACATATCGCTCATTTACTCAAACATCGTGATAACTCGAAAAAACTAGTTTGCCAGCAAACACACAACTCAATGGAAAAAGAAAATTTAATTTTATTTGCAAGAGTTGAGCTAACAAGATATTTGTATGCAATTTTTACACAATATGACGACCGATATGAGGATTAATTCTGCGTCATTAATTCAAAAAATCCAGTTTTTGAGTTATGACGTTCGTTGAGTAAATGAGTGATATAGAATATGTTAACAGTATTTTGTTTCTCCTGTAAAATTTGGTTGAAGTCACCCAGGCAAAAAAAGACAATCAGCACGACGTTGCTACGATGGTCTGCGGGTACAACTAGCATCATCACAATATCTGTTTGCCAAAATTTTAATGTACTCATAACATTAATGGCCTGTCCCACGATGTCACCAACGTTGGACTTGTCGCACACTTACATTCAAAACAAAAACAAATTAAAATTTTGTTGTTTCAAATGTAAGTGTGCGTCAAGTCGAACGTTGTCGACATCGTGGGACAGGGCCTAAAATGATAACGCCAATTGACCGTCCTCCGACTCTTGTTTTCAATGTTGTCACAATACTCTACACATAAATTTATAAGGTCGCCACAATGAAAGTGTCCCAACTAAAGTAAAAGTTTTGTATTCACGGTGTTGTAGCAGTATATGATTATTGTAAATTTTTGTATATACAGTGTTTTAGTGATAAATGATTACTAAGAACGCGGTATTTGTAAACGTAGTCATATTTTTGTATTTGCAGTACTGTGGTGGTACAAAAATTTTGGAAGAGTCGTAATTTTGTATTTACAATGTTGAGGTGGTACATATTTTTTGTGCAAAGTCACAATTTCTGCCTGGGCAGTTATGCCGAAGAAACACTATGTATCTTTCGTTGTGTGGCATTGCTTTCCATATAAAAGACATAATGTGAACGGCGTTGCACACATTTTGAAAATGAAAACACAAGATGACAACACAAGAAATGCCAGATGCCTACTCAGCATTAGCAATTTTAGAAGTGTATATTTGTATAGAGTTTGAGAATGACAGTATATTTCATTACAAAAAAGGTTTCAGCGAATTGTAAAATGATGAATCAAAAGAATTAACATATTCCATTTGCTCTGAAAAATTGGTATAAAAAGCTGAAATTCGAACACAGTGAAGGTATGATGAAGGTATGGCGGCCTTCGAAAACATCATGTCGTACCGTTCTGCTAGTGTGTGTCAGAATATTTATCATTGCATTTGGTGTTATTTGTTCCTAATAAATATAGAAAAAACATATCTTCTGAATTGTATCCACACATCGCAGATTAATCACGTACCCCCAATTAAAAAAACATATTACAATAATAAAACGAACATGAACTTTGTTGGTATAAACTACTATCCCACTTAAGGTGACTTTACATGGTAATACAAAGTATTACGACTTTGTAGAATCAAAATATTGTGAAATTCTCTCCGTATTAAAAAAAAAAAGAGAAAAAGAGTCAGTTGTAGGTATTTTTCATGTTTACACTGATACTATAAGTAAAATGAAGTAAAATGCAAGCAAAGATATTAAACTGCTGAGTTAAAAACAAAAATTGCGAAATTGCAACAAAAAAAAATGTGTACTAACGAAACTAAATATCGGAGAAAACATTTTATAATTTAAATTTAAATTTACTACAAAATATAATTTTTTTCTAAGCTTATTTATTGTTTGTTTGGGTTTCCTGTACCAGTTAAGTATCTGATGGATGCAGTCGTAAAATATTTACAATAACAACATGAAAATTTCCTGAATTGAGATTAGTTGTTTTTGTAAAACTGTCAACACCTTCAATATATACCATTAGTGCTGCCAATGTTTACTTTGAAATACACCTCTGGTGTGATGAGAATACTAAGTTTCTAAAATGGTTTAGAAAATAAACATTTACCGACCGCTTGTCAAATTTTCTATCCGTATTCTCTCCAACTAGATACATTTTGCTTTTACATGATAAGATTTTGTATAATCTACAGCGTTTTTTGACATGTCGTAATACATTGTATTACCATGTAAAGACACTTTTATCAATAAAGACGCATTCGTTTTTATCCAGGCATACAAAATTTGAAATCTGACACTCATTAATTTTTGTTGCTTAAATTTTGATTTTATAAGAAAGAAAAAGGTACATATGTATACAAAACAATCTTGCCATTTTACCACTTTTAGTGCTGGATTTACCACTTTTTCTTCGTTTAAGGTGTCTTTACATGGTAATACAAAGCATTACAACTTTGTAGAATCAAAATATTATGAAATTCTCTCCGTTTTTAAAAAAAAAGAGAACAAGAGTCTGTTGTAGGTATTTTTCATGTTTACACTGATACTACAAGTAAAATGCAAGGAAAGATATTAAACTGTTGAGTTAATAACAAAAATTGGAAAATTGCAAAAAAAAAAATATGTGTACTAATAAAACTAAATATTGGAGAAAATATTGTATTATTTCAATGTAATTTTACTACAAAATATAATTTTTTTTATGGGTTTGTTTGCCTTTGCTGTACCATCAGCTACTTGACACCTTTAGCACTAAATATTTTGAAAATAATGCTAAGTGCTAGTTTAGCGCTTTCTTAAAACTATGTAGCATTTTTTTCACTTTTTATTTCATTAAATTTATAAATTTTCCATAGATAATTCTTTAAGACAAATTGTGAGGCAATTAATATTACATGTTTATCAAATTTATTTATCTTCATTAACTGCCTTATTCATAAAAAATATTTCATAAGTGTTTAGTATGACAGTCGTATACGATTAGTAACTGAAGCGCTCTGAGATACACATATGGGTACATATATGTATATTAAAGTACACCATTTGAAATACTAAATTAACAAAACTTGTTTTAAATTGTATTCTTCTTAAGAGCTTAGTATTAATAAGGTTATTAATCAGCTTAACAAAAAGCACAGTCAAAGCTAAAGTGAGCCCAAGACTTTAGTAGTCGGTTATACGATTATGTTTCAGTAAAACTATACAACGTGTGCAATTGAATAGTTTTCAATGGTTACACAGCGAAAGAAGTTGTATATAAAAAAGATGCGAGATCCGAATCATACGGACAAAATCGTTAAGAATTGACTTTCAAAGCAAAAATTTCACATAATGCAATAGCCAGCGCAAGGTCCAGACCTCAAATCCATTGAAAATGTAGGGTCTTCTTTAAAAAAAGACGTTTTGTGCAATACGCCAGTGCGCCAACAACATTTAATGAATTTTGGTTCGGAGTGCAAATGGAATGGGCAAATATTCCAAATCGTACCGCCGAGACTTTGATCAAAAGTATACATTAATAAATAATAATAATAAAATCAAAGAAAAAGTACTAAATAATATGAATTAAATAATTGGATGCAGACTTTTTTCACAAAATTGACTCAATCTTAACTTTAACTTTTGATATTCATAAATTTCGTTTTGTTTTCTTTAATTATTATTTTATTGTATCGTTTAAATAAAAAACTTGAATTTTTTCTTTTATTTTGTGGATTTTATATCGGTGTTATGTCGCATTTGATAAGTATGTATCCACAAGTGCTCGCCACTGTACATTTAAAATAAATTTTGACCGGAAAAATTTTTTATGTAACTTTACTTTAAAGGAAACCAAATTTGCCATAGAACACATCTTTGCCATTGTTATTTTTCAAAATCTAAACAATTTCCCTTAAAACGTGTTGATCATTTGCATAAAAAAGGAAAATTGTATTAAATGCATATTAGAAACGATTTTTATGACCCCTTATGATGCATGAGCGGTATCATTGTGATGATGGTATGGAATTTTAGGCAAAAAAGTACATATTTATATTAATATTTTAATAATATAAACAAACTGATTGAATTCTTCGCCAAGTAAGCTGAAAGTTAGTTATGCACTTTCTTTGCTTAACAAACTGCCAACCTAACCTAACCTTGGCAGCTGTGTCTCAAAATTAACGTCTCACTCACCATAATTTCCTCTTCGCATGCGTGGCTGTTGAGCAGCCTGCGGATGACCTGGAGCGTGAAAAGCTGTTGCAGGTTGCTGCCCCGGCATCATATAGATCGGAGTCTGTTGTCCACCAGCTGCTGTCAGAGGCGCACCCTGTGTATAAATTGTTGTCATTGTGACTGGCGTTTGCGGGGTATGAGGCCGGGATGGATTTGGAGTGCTGGGACTGCGAGGCGTAAAAGGCTTGGCTGAGGGATTTAGGACATGCGTCTTCTTCACAAGTGGAGCTGCACTTGAACCCGAGCCGGTTGTACCAACTGTGACTGAAGAGTTTGAAGGTGGCGTTATTTTATCGGCTGGTGATGAGCTGCTGCTCGCAACTGATAGCGGAGTTCCGGAGCCATCTGATTTTGTGATTGTTGGTTGATGTTGATTGGGTGTATTGTTGTCGTGACCAACTGGTGAAGTTTGTTGTTGTTGGTTGGTGGTATGCCCAGCCCCAGTTGGTGTTATATTTTGTGTATTTGTTTGCTGTTGTTGTGTTGACGTGCCAACTGTGTTTGTTTGCGTGATTTGTGTGGTTTGTTCTGGTATTATGTGTTGCTGTTGTTGTTGTTGTGGTGTTTGCTGTGACACATGTTGTGTTTGTTGTTGTGGTGGCACATGTTGCATTGGCATTGATACTGGTCCAGCACCATGTTGTTGTGGCACATGTTGCATTTGTTTTTGTGTATGCTGTTGTTGTTGGGGTGGTTGCAAATTCTGCTGCTGTTGCAAATGAGGTGGTGGACCATGCTGCTGTTGCTGCTGCTGTAAATGTGCTTGGGGAACATAATGCTGCTGTTGTGGTGGCGGTCCCGCATGGTGGCCTTGCTGACTTTGTAGTGGTGGTCCAGCATGATGTTGCTGCGGTACATGCTGCATACCAACATGCTGTGATGGATGTCCAACCACATGCTGCTGCTGTTGCTGCAAGTGTTGTTGCTGCTGTTGGGGTGGTGATACCGATGGCTGTGGCTGATGACCCTTGCCCATATTCAAATGCTGCTGTACTTGCGAAGCCATTGAACCACCTTGCTGCTGATTTGGTGGACCAGGTGAGGGTGCAGTGTTGCTCAATTGGAAATCTTGGCCGAACTGTCTCAGATCCTGCAATTGATTATCACGAGAACGCATTTGCCTTTGCGATTGAGGTGGTGGCTGTTGATTATTGGCTGGACCAGACATATTGTGTTGACCTCCACCAGATTGCAAGGGCGGAGAGCTGCTATTGCCACCTTGCCCTCCACTGTGTGGAGGACCATGTTGGTTGTGTCTGCCTTGATTTGGATTATCATTGTTGTAGTTCATTGAGGAGTTTGATGAAGAGCCCGAATATTGACGCATTGGCCTTTGAGGCAACGGCTTTCCTTCACCTCCTCTGCTTCCAGCATCGCCATTCATTTTCGAAGGACCTCTATATGAATTTGGACCACCATGCATTGGTGCTGATGTATAAGGCTGATAGGATGATTGTGATTGCGGGGGATTTTGCATTGCCATCGTATTGTAAATGATTTGCTTTTGACCTCCGGCGGAATTGTTTCCTTGCGACATGCCAGAAGAACCACCACCCCCATTATTAGGTGTTGGAGTATTACGCACCATTTTTTGGTTCATGGGTGCATTTGGCTTACGTTTTATCATGGAACCACTGCCGCCCTGATACTTGCTACCACAATCTTGTTGGGACGTTTGAGAAGAGGCTGGAGCAGAACCCTTCATACCACCTGCCATGCCGCCCACAGATGATTGCATAGAGTTCGACTGACCACCCATTGAGGAAATAGATGACTGATTGTTCCCCATTATACGATCGTTACGATCATTCCGATCATCACGATCGTGTCCGCTGTGACCTACGCCACGAGTCGATGAGTTCATAGTTTGCGACGCCATGGCAACTGGTGGGGGAGGTCCAGTAATTGAGCGTGAGGGTTTTGTTATGTATCGTTCAGTCATAACGGGCGCCTCAAAGCGTTTGCGTTCCCTTTCACGCTCTCTTTCTCTATCTTCGCGTTCTCTATCACGCTCACGCTCCCGTTCTCTTTCTCTTTCCAAGTCTCTTTCACGTTCTCTCTCCCTTTCGCGTTCCCTTTCACGCTCACGTTCCCGTTCCCGTTCACGCTCTACATCTGGACGAGCAACAGCAGCAAATAAAGCTTCTTCGTCGCCATTTTCCAAATCTAGACGATCTCTGCATGCTGGATTATTTTCAATTTCGGCTGCCAATTTCGCAGCTTCCGCTTCGCGCTCCTTAAACTCATCTGAATCGACTTTATCCAACGGAACAGTGTAAGAAGAAAGAGAATCATCGAAAGTTGACTGAACACCGAACGTATTTTCGTTCTTACGAAACATATCGTTGGGATCCCAACCATTAGCTGCATCATCTAATTCAATATCAATATCACCATTCATGCCAGAGGGATCCCAAGGTTCCAACTCTTTCTCTTCGAAGCGAGAGCCTTGAAAAAAAACGAATTTAATAAATTAAATATTGGACATATTTTCTTCCGAATACATATGAACTTTTCTCGTTAAAAAATTTAAGCTTACTCACCATTACATTTTTCGGATATGGCGGCATCAGTTTGAAAATTGCCACCTGTGGCATATTGTGAGTCAAAATCTTTAGCTGAAATACTCACTACCGTGTCGTAGGGAAATATCATAACATTTGGTACTGATTTCGATTCATCGGGTGAATTTTTATTCAATTTAATGCACGACGGCAATTCTAAAGCCACATCGAAATCGTGAGAGAAAGTACGAAAGACACCTTCATAAATATTACCCGAACGTAAGCGCATTTGTACAACATTACCAACTAGAGCAGTGGCAGCATGCATGAAATATGCATTATTGTAGATGCCCTGTGCCTGGGAACGTGATTTATTATTAGGTTGTCTGTTATCATTCGAATATCTATAACAAAACAAAAAGCCATAAGTTATTAATTAAATTGTTCTATATATATGTATGTACGAGGTCTGATAAAAAAATAACCGATATTTTAAATTTTTTCAAAAAGTATTTATTTATTCATCAATAACTATCTTGTCCCCTTCAAAGTAATCCCCCTCAGATATAATTCGCTTATGCCAGCCTTTTTTCCAATCCTCGAAACACTTCTGAAAGGCGCTTTTTGGTATCGCCAACAGCTCCTGTTTCGATTTTTCTTTTATCTCCTCAATCGTAGCAAAACGCTTTCTTTTCATCGGTGTCTTCAGTTTTGGGAAGAGGAAAAAGTCAGCGGGGGCCAAGTCCGGTGAATACGGTGGTTGAGGCATGATAACGGTTTGGTTTTTGGCCAAAAACTCACGCACAAGCTGGTGCGTCATCATGGTGCAAATTCCATGATTGTTTTTTCCACAATTCTGTGAGTTTTTGACGAATTGCTTCGCGCAAACGGCGCATAACTTCAAGGTAGTATTCCTTATTGACCGTACGACCTTGTGGCAAGAATTCATGATGCACCACGCCATTGCAGTCGAAGAAAACTGAGCAAAACCTTCACATTTGACCGAACTTGACGACAAGGACGAGCATCTTTTCTCTTCTTTTTTGTTGTGAGACAATTATTTTAATAATTAGAATAATTTGTATGTATTAAAAAGCTTTCCAAGTGGGATAATAAAACTAAAGATGTGCAAATGTCGTGATTTTATCGTGCCACGCGTGAATCACGCGTGAATCACGCGTGATCGTGATCAAATTTATAATTAATCACGCGTTAGTGCGTGACCGTGAAAATTTTCAAAATCATTCGTGCGTGAAAGTGCGTGAGTAAAATATTTTTCTGCGTGAGCGTGCGTGTCGTGAATTGAATAAGCACCACTTCCTAAATCAGAAATTTAACTGCTTTGGAAAAGTGGTTAATAACCACATCATAAATGTAAAACATATTGGATTTACTTCTCCAATAAAAAATTACACCTTATTTTGGAGTTTTTATAGCAAATAAAAAGTGAATTTTATTCGCTCACGGGTTGGCAAAAACAAACCACTCCGCTCCAATGACACGCTAATGTAAAATTCACTACGTTTTGCTCGGAGTTTGAAGGGCTTCGTATCAGTAGTTGTGGTGCTTTTTCTACTTCTTTTTCATCACTTTTTTTTTGCTGGATTATTATTCAAAATAATTTTATAAATAAAATTTTAAACTTCCCGTTACACTAAGTTACTGACTTTACCCCAATTTTCACATTTCGATGCTTTGAGGTCCTGGTCAATTCTGACTATTTTCGCGATGATGTTTGTATGGATGTACATATATATATATATATATATATATATATATATATATATATATATATGCTGATGTGTGTATGTATCGTCACCTTAAATGCAAACGTGCTTAACTGCACAAAAATTCGAAATCAAGTTTTTGATTGATTATGATTCATTTTATCAAACTACATCCCTGTAAAAAATAAATGGACGCATTCAAAATGAAATAGTGTTTCATGATTTCTTGAGCATTTGTTTCTTCGAATGCATTCTGAATGTCATCGCAAATTGTAAATAATGCTATTGTTTTTGAACTCCTTAAAAACGCATGCGTCGTGAATCGATTGGATAGATTTAAAAATTTTTCGAAAATAAATTTTTCACTAAACTTCTTTTAAACAAATTTGAAATTACTAAGCCGAACCAAGTTCAAAATCTAATCAGATGTTAATTTCAAAAAGATACATCGAATATTGTCAATTTGACTAAAATCGCGTGATTCGTTCGAGAAATATCGTTGACGAAATTTTTCGAAAAAATCGTTTTTATTTTAGTAACTTCAAAAGTATTCGTCAAATCGGATGTATGGAATGCCGCAAATTTGACTAAAATTTCAACCGACTCACATATTTTTTGTTCTCTGATTAAAAATATAAATGTTAAGGTGCTGCAAAATACCTAAAAAATCATACAGGAAGTAAGAACTTCCAAAATCCACTCTTAGAATTCTTTATGGTCTCCACCGATAAAAATTATTTATTATATTTAACATATAATTACGATGAGTTATTCTTCAGCCCAGAACAACTTTTCTACCATTAAACTAAAACATTTACAAAGAATTCTACATATGTACGAGTATATATGTCTATAAGTACATACATATCGCTGTTAACAAGTGGAAATGCCCTAACTCAAATAACTATAACTTTACACGAGAATATTGCAATACATTTTTGTGACGAGATGTATATCTGTATATATGTATAAAATCGCAGTGTGTGTTTGTTCGTAACGCATGATCTCTGGAACTAGAAGAGGTGTGGAGCTGAAATTTTCAACACAGGTTCGGGTCAATACCCAGTAGGTTTTCATTTTGTTTTTAAATCAAGAAGTGACCACTGTATGGAGTAATTTGTAGTTAAAAAAAATAAAAAATTGATTGAGGGTAAGACGTTTGCAGGGCTCAGCTAGTATATGTATAAATATCGCTGTTAACAAGTAGAAATGCTCTAACTCGTATTTTCACGAAATTGAGTTTTTCAGTGATTCCAATACGTTTCACACAAATACACCTCGTCACAAAAATTTATTGTAATAGTTTATTATTATGTTTTTACCTTCTCCTGTAAAGTTACAGTTATTTGAGATGGACGTTTCGAATTGGCGTTAGAAAGTATGAAAAAAATAAACTTTTGATTTTCGTAAAATTTCGAATTATTGCAACACTTAGGGATTTTTGTATGGAAAAATTACTTTTAAATATGAACTGATATTTAAATTACTTGGTGAAATTGGCTCTTAGTCTAAAACGTAAATGGTCAAAATTTGAGCTAAATCGGACTACTCTAATCCGTGGCCCACTGGCGTCAAAGTTCTTATATTTTCAAAATTCGCCCTTTATCAACAATTCATTTGAAAATCCGCTATTTTTGCACTGATTCTGCTGAAAATCAGCGAGGGAGCTTTTTTGAATATCCTAAGTTTTATTCGAAATTTTTGGTTGAAAAAAATTAACACTTTGCTGTCGTGTCAAGCGTACACAAATTTAAAAAAATTTATATAAAAATATTTTTTTTTAGTTTTAAATATATTTCGCAAAACCATTGTAAAAATACTTAACGAACGAATATATTGACGCCTCCACGCATTGGGTTAAAAATTACCCAAACAAAAAATTTCCAGCTTCAATTTTTGCAAAATTTTTTGATTTTTTTTTGTTTATTTTAGTCCCAAAGTGAAAAAGGGTTAATGTTTTCGTTTATAAAGTATTTTTAAAGTCTTACTTGATAAGGGTTTACCAAATTTCTAGAAAAATAACTTTGAAATATTTGTGAAAAAAATAAGTGTAATTTTAACCCACATGACTCACAAAGTTCAATATTCTAAAAAAAAGTTAATTATTTAATTTAGAATATACATACATACATATATAACAGCACTCTTGTCGATTTTCAGAAGAATCTGATTAAAATTGCCGAATTCTCTAATTAACTGCTGGTAAATCGGCGAATTTTTGGAATATTTGAACTTTGACGCCAGTGGGGCACGGGTTAGAGTAGTCCGATTTACCTCAAATTTTCACCATTTACGTTTTAGACTAAGCTTATAATAATTGGCCTGGGCTGTTATGAAAATCAAAAGTTGTATTTTCAATGCCACCCTAATATATGTACATCTCGTCACAAAAATTTATTGGAATAGTTTAAAAAATAACGCTCTTACAAGCAGTTTTACAAAGCAGTTGTACATTGTACTATGTACAAGCACTTGTACTGTTTGTTATTATGGTTTTACCTTCTCCTGTTAAGTTACAGTTATTTGAGATAGGGCTTTTCTACTTGTTAGTAGAGTACATAGTAGTACATGTATATACATATGGGTAATTTACTTCAACAACGTCATAACTCAAAAAGCGATTTTTACAGAAAACGAGTTTAGTTTTAAATTTTATACAACTCAACGAATATGTAATAATGATTAATAAAAACTTAAAAAAAAGTTAAACCGACTTTATGCACTAAAAAGTTAAAACTAACAAAAGTATTATTATATGCGTTAAGCACTCTGCACACGCGAGTCCGTTCTAGCTTATGAAAAAGCATGGCATATGGCATCTAAGCAGCCACGTAAACTAACCAACTGTTTTAAGCACATATACATACATAGTACATACATATCACTCATTTGCTCAAAGAATGTTATAACTTCAAAAATGAAATTTTTGAGTTAATGATGCATATCTCGGCATTCATATTTTGTTAAAATTTCATACAAATACCTTGTTCACTCAACTCTTGAAAGCAAAATAAAATTTTATTTTTCCGTTAAGTAAATTAAAAACTTTGAACTCTTTTTTTGCAAACTAGTTTTTTTAGATCTGACGTTGTTTGAGTAGATGAGCGATATGTATAGGAAAAAGTATTTGAGAATCATAATATTCCCAGGAAATTTTTAAGATTTTCCCGGGAAACGGGAAATTAAAAGCACCGTTATTTCATAAATATATCGACTTTTGTGACATACATATGGGCAATTCCCAGGAACGGACGCGACATTCGTATACTTTTAGTTGAGCAAAAAACGAGAAAGGAATGGAAAGATCCAATATATATATGTACATATCTTAACTGTTTTAAAGCAATGAAGGAGTAGTATATTTAAAAAAATGTTGGGCGATATCAATAATATAGTAAAAAGATATATGTAAGGAAAAGTCAGCCAGAAACGGACGCCACAAAAATTATAATTTATTTTTGCACTTATAGAAATATACATAATTCAGCGAATTTTGTGAATAATTTTATTCTGTGAATGTAGAAATGAAGGTGAAAGAAGATTGATTATGTGTAGATTTATGAAATATGAAAATTACGGGCGCGACAATTTAATTTTATTTTTTATTTTGAAGAGAACTAAACGCAGTAACTTTGCTAATATTAATTGAACTTTAATTTAAAAGAAATTAAACAATAACAAATGCTTATTTACTGCTGAAAAAATTAATAATGTTGATTATATGCTACGGATACGACATTAATGTATAAGGGAAAGCCAACTCAAAAAACGTCCGTTATTAGAACTCCGTTCTCTTTCTTTTATGCTAATGCGTAATGTTATTGTTAGTACAAAATTTGTGAATTATAAAAAAATAATACCTATTACTTTATATAATCGCTAAAAAAGACTCAGCAGAAACATTTTTAGGGCTATTTTTTTACTAATTAGTTAAACTTAGTTTAACATACGTTTGAGCTAACCAAGAAACAAATTTAACCGTCCATGCTGTTTTTCAGTGAAGGCTTAATAGTTGTCAATTTAGCTGGAACTGCCATACTTTGTTTTCAATCTAGATATGGCATTGTTGAAAATATTTTTGAAATAAATAGGGCAACACTTAAAAAGCGATATGACAATTATTTAAATTTATTTAAAAAAACACGAAGTTTTTCTGAGATTTTTTAGAATTTAAAAATAGATAAAAATAAACTACAAAAGAATATAAAATTTTAAATCCAACGAAATATTTGGAAGAATTCCAATTCATTACACACATAAAAATAATCTCCCTTATTTTTCTCAAATTTGTCCTATACAAGTTATTCTGGCTTCATAATCACTAAAATCTTTGTCGTCATAACAAACATCCATATTTATTAAACTTGTCAGTAAAACTGTTTTTTTTTTCAATTGCGTAATATTTATTTCATACATATGTACACATGAGCAATGTTGCTCTGTTAAACATAGATTATTGACTAGATAATCTTTATTTGAAAAACAGCATTTTAAATTTAAACTACAGTTAACTGCCAAGTAGAGTTTATCTTTATGTTAAAAACTCGCTCTTAGTCGCATATTTTTGAGCAAAAAAAAATTATTCTTGGTTGACCTTTTTCTGGAATTACCAATATTTATAAAGTGACAGTCAAATTTAATTTGATTCATATAAGAAATTTTTATTATAATCCTGTTTTATCAAATAATAATGTTTTTTAGATATCAAAAAAGTTCGTTTTGCTCGTCATAAAAACTCTGAAAACAGCGATACTTAATATGTGAATGGACCATAATGCTCTCTCTGAAAAAGCCCCACATTTGGCCACGCTACTCACTCACCACCCCAATTGGCACAGGAACCCGTGCTGTCAAAATTTATCCGCCGCAAAAATAAAAAACCCGGATACTTATTTCATGCAAATTATGTAATATTTACAATGCATTGTATCATGTGTTACAATATTAAAAAAACGGCAACAACAAAAGAAACAACAATAGAATAGCATGAAAGTGGAGAAAAAGCAGTGCATACAGAATGCATTTATTCGTAGGTGTGTCTGTGTGATGTATAGCAACATGAATACAGTAGACATTTTAAATTAAGGTCAATTGAAATTTAAAAATCAATTAAGTTTACGTGTGATTTTAGAGGGTTTGCTTAAGCCTTTTCTGCTACATATGTATGTATGTATGTATGTATGTATATAGCAGATATTTTTATGAATTTTGCTTTTCACGATACATTCTATCACACGCCAGTCGACAAAGCAGCCAATAACAAACACTTTGAAATCGTGTTTGTGGCCCAATAGTAAATTTCTATTTATTTGAAAGCCATGATGCTGGTGATAATGATAAAGGCGACCGACAGTTAGATATACATACATACGTGCATATGCATGTATGTACATACTCGTACTCGTTTTTTTTAGAGGTATAGAACTTCGAATTGAAATAAAACACAAGAAAATCGTTTTAATGTCCATCAATTTGGATTTATTGGAAGGATAATTTTATGCCATTAACGTCTAAATATGATTTCGGGCATGTGGCCGCCGCGGCTGGCTCGAATAAAGCCAATTCTACAGGTCCAATTTTCAACCACTTTTTCGAGCATATGGGGCCGTATGTTGGCAATAACGCCACGAATGTTGGCTTCCAAGTCCCCTAACGTTTCTGGTTTGTTGGCGTAGACGAGCGACTTCACATATCCCCAAAGAAAATAATCCAATGGTGTCAAATCACACGATCTTGGTGGCCAATTGGCCGGTTAACCGAATTAATTGCTCTGATGGACGATTATGTCGACCATAAAATGGACGGAGCTTGCGGTAAACTTCGCGAACTGAACCATTATTTTCGAAATAAATGTGCACGATTTGCAAGCGTTGTTCTTTTGTCAACCTGTTCATGATGAAATGGCAAACCAAACTAAATATTAATCACTTGACAGCTGACAAAATGGCCGCCAGTTAAAAAAGTGATGCCAACTTAAAGTTCTATACCTCAATAAAAAAACACCCTATATATGAATGAACACATCCTTGGTCTCAAGTAGAGAGGCCCTATCTCAAATAACACTGTCAGTACGTCAAAATGGCACAGAAAAACGCCGAGACAGTGGTATAATCCGTTTTAAAAGATTTGGTCAAAATCACGTGATATTCCATTTTTAAGTTTGTATTGTCACACAAGCTATTTTTATACTATACTCGTATATGGAAAAAGGCTTCGAAAAGTCTTGAAAGAAAGTTATTTATTGTTTATTTGTCGATACTTAACTCGAACAATGATATACGGTGGATACATTTCAATTATTTTCAGTCTTTGGCATTATTTATTCTAATTTTATCAATATTACAAAAAAAAAAACAAATTTTAAAAATTCATAAAATTTTATTAGTAAATTAGTAAAAAAAAATTAAAAATAAATGAATTGTGCTAGCCGAAAGGTAGAAGGGCATCATAATAACAGTTGAATTTCGACAAATAAACAAAAGCTAGTCATTTCAAAAGAGATTTTGATGTTTTTCCCTTAAAAAACCAACAAATCGCTTGAGAGACAATAAAAAATTAAAGACGTAATATCTCTTGATTTTGACCTAATCTTTCAAAACGGAGTATACCACTGTGTGCTAAGACACAAATCAAGTTGGCGTTTCTCGGGATTTTTCTGTGTCATTTCGAAGTTAAAATTTTACTTACAATGTAATTGTAACTTTACAGAAGGTAAAAACATAATAGATACTGTAATATTCAAAACGTAACTTTTTTTGTTGTACAACTGATAGTAAAAGCGTTTTGTTTTGGAATCACTGAAAAACTCAATTTCGTGAAAATACGAGTTAGGGCCTTTCTGCTTCTTAACAGCGATACATATGTATGTATGTATGTACATACATATGTACATATGTTAAACACAATGATATTGATATGCAGATGATGAACTTAAATATGGATTTATGTAAATGAGTACGAAACATTTTCTAAAGGAAAAAGTTAAAAATATAATTAATAAATCAGGTTAAGTTGATGTCAGGTCTAATTTTGTTGTCGGTAAAATAACAACAAGAAATAAAGAAGCAAAAAGCTGAAGGAAATATGTTTGTTTACTTTTTAATATTGCATTAAAAATGACAATACTTTGTTCACCAAGTTTAAGGTAACTTTCGCATTATTCTATTGTATAAACTATATTAAAAACTCACTTCAATTTTGAATTAATTTCAACAATTTTACAATTTCGTTTTTTACAACATCAAACAAAATGAGCTAAAGTCGACATGTTGTTTTTGTTGTTAGGTGTTTCTTAATTTTTTTAATTACATTTTTTTGTGCAGGTTATTTCGAGCATGCGAAAAGTAGACAGTTTGACAACTATTTTTTCAGTATTTAAAAAAAAAAACAAACAAAAATTCTTGAAAAGGTTTGGTGAGGTTTGACTGGTTGCTGAGAAGAAAAATTAGGTTTTCAGCTTACTAGGGTTCAAATAACCGGTGAAAAATTACGGCATGCGAAATTATTCGAAATTTCCAATCAGTTGGATTTTAAAATCACAATTGTGATTTGATGGTGTTCTGAAAATCACAAAAGTTTTAACTTTTCGGTGTAATTTTACCCTTTCAAAAACACAAGAAAACAGCTGATGTTTTGTTTTGTATGAAAATCTGTTCGATGATATCGAATGCTGCAATTTGCCCCGCGGTGCTATTATGTTACCTGGTGAAGTGGTATTGTGCGTCTTCTTAATTTATATAGCATTGTTGCAGCGCGTCTGGTGCTGCATTTGTGGTAAATGTTTTAGATTCTTTCGGAGTTAATATCATTTGTTGCTATTTTAAGAACATATTAGACCATATTTGGGCGCGATTTGTTGATGGGTTGGTAAAGAAAATCACAGTCGATAACAATTGACCATGTAAATTCGTCGTGTGAAGCACAACAACAACAAAATAACAGCTCTTAGTCCCCGGTCGCACTATGCAAGTCTTATGGTAGGCTGATTAGTTTGTGGGAGAGAGAGAGAGACGAGGGGAAAAGAAATGAATAATCAGCTTCATTTACTGTCAAGACGTTTATCTTTCTCATTCGTAATGTTAAAAAAGCACACATGCATATACAAAACTATACATAAAAAACATATCGCTAGACTTAAAGTATACTATGTTTTGAATATGAATATGCGCAAATGTAACCAAATATGTATACAAAAAAATCATCAGTGGCACTAATGAAGAGGAGGAGGTTATGCTATCCGACTTATCGGAAATGACACTCGAAAACTTAAGCCTTTCTATTAAGAACAGCGTAATGCTCCTTTCTTCTCTCTTTTCTTGCTACGTACAGGTAGCACAAAGGGATCATAATATTACACAGAAGTGGGCTGGAATATTCATTTTCATCCTTACCAGCAATCTGCTAACCTAACCTTCACAAAACTGTATTACGGAATCATCGCTTTAGTCAAAGCAGCCTTGTACTTAAACAACAAATTGAATGTCATGCGGAACCACTCACGATATAAAGCCAACGTATCAAGTAATTTTAAAATTTCGCAACTTGACCAGCTGTTTTTCTTCACAGGTCTGTTCCAGATGCTTATCCAAAAGCGTTCCAGATAGCAACTTTTGCGCAATTTTGAGATCCTGTACAAACTAGTACGAAATTTTTATTCTATGTAAAGGCTCAGTTAGCCGACTGTAATGGAAAGTAACTGCAACGTAGGAAACAGCTGATCGATATTTGTATGTGAAAAGTAGGTAACGTTACATTAAATCTCTATAATAATTTACATTACTTTTCACATAACAATATCGCTCAGCAGTTTTCTACTGTTGCAGTTACATTCCATTACAGTCGGCTAGCTGAGCCTTATGTTCGGACAAGAATTAAATAATCCGCTATTTTTTTTACATACGAAACTGAAAAATGAAATCAGAAAATTTGCCAATATAGGAAAAAGGTTTTTACATACAAATTTATTAAGAAGCAAAATGGAAGGTTTTTTGAACAAAGGTGAAATTGTAAGTACACTTGTGCATAATTCTCCATTTCCTTAATATAAAAAATGGTTTTTTAAATAATTCACGTAGCTTTTACTTTTTTGGAACTTATTTTCATTTACTTGTTACAGCTGTTTGCAAATGATGCAAAATTTTTGTTTTTATAATGTCATGTGTTTTAGGCGACTAAAATCACTTAAATTAAATTTGATGTAAAAAGTAAGCAACATTAGTATTTAAAGATGTGCAATTACGGTTTTTTGCGTTACAGCAATTTTGGATAACTTTTGCATATTCACAGTAATTTTATTTTTTTTCTCATTAGTCCGAACTTGTACGAAATCTTGTAGAAAACTTACATACTAGTGTTGTCATTCGAATAAAAATTATTCGAATATTTGAACAATTATTTTTCGTTTTGTTCGAACGAACAAAAAATTTTCGGCCTGGCCCACGATGTCGACAAGAAAGTAAGAGAATTTGTTTTTGTTTTCAATGTAAGTAAGCGAAAGAAACTTTCTTGTCGACATCGTGGGCCAGGCCGTTTAAATTTAGAATAAAAATTTTTTCAAATATTTTTTGTCCATATTCGAATAAATTCCTAAGAACTTTATATAGAAAATACTTTATATTTCAAAACTTTTTAAGTATTTATTCGACTAAATAACTAAATCAACGTTATAAAAGAGTACGCAAATACTTTTTCTCTGGATTATTTTCTGATAAAAAATATTGCGATCGACCTCAACTACGATGAAGAATTAGATGGCGTTTTGAAGTAACTAAGAATGTTTTATTAACTGATCTAAAAAAGTCTATAAATAAAGTATTGAGTATATTGAGTAGATATATTGAGGAAGTTGATTTAAATTACTTTGTTCTGCAAAAAAAAAATCAAATCCTAATTCAAATCCGTGTTCAGTTTTTATCTCTAACATACAGATTTTTTAATGGGCGTGGCTAATATGACCCCCTAAACAAGTCAGTCACGCTAACTTATTTCAATATATCTCGATAATGGTTTGCTCGATTTTATAAAATTAAATATTGAAAGATGCAAACAACTTTATATTTTTTCGATTTTCAACGGTTTCAGAGTTATTCAGAAATTTTTGGCAAAAAAAAAAACATTTTTAATGCAAAATTAAATTTTTGTTTAGTCATCAAAAATTCACAAAAAAAAATAAACGGCAAATATTTCAAATTTTTTTTATTTATCTGAAAGCTACCCAGGCAGAAAAAGATAATCAGGACGACGTTGGTACGATTGTCTGCGAGTACAGCTAACACCAGCACAACATATGTTTACCAAAATTTGAATGTATGTACTCATAACATTGAAATGATAACGCCGAATGAAAGCCCTGCGACTCTTGTTTCCAATGTTGTCACTATACTCTAAATACAAATTCATAAGGTCGTCACAATGATTGAATGAAATCAGTACATCCCGTTTACCAAAATGTTAATATACTCATAACATTTAAATGGTATCGCCGATTGACCGTCCTCCGACTCTTGTTTTCAATATTCTCGCAAGATAGGATATACTTAACCTGACCCGACATCCCGCTTTCCATTGGTCGATTCCACCTCGAATTGCTATCCCGCTTTTTAGAGCTGGAAATTGTCAATCTCTTATTCGATTTTTATTAAAATGTAACTGAGAAAGATTTTTATAAGCGAAAGTAAATTTATTGTTTGTTGCGCTTTTACGGCTAAGCCACGGAACCGATTTTGATGAAATTTAGAACATAAATAGATCTAAATGTAGGATCACACGATTGCCCCAAATACACCTATCTGACCCAATTTTTATCGTGCTGAATTGGTGCACAATAACAAAATTGTCCCAATTAAATACGTTGCAGTCACATGATTGCCCATTTTATAAAAATTTTATTGCCGCAGATTGGCGAAGAATGAATTTGTGGTAATAATTGCCGCAACCCAGTCACACGATTGTTCTAACTTGCGGCAACAGAAACAAACAGCTGTTTTGGTAGTTTTTAGTTTTTTTGTTTTAAGATTGGTACGGAGTTCATACGGAATTTCAGGTTCTCATACAAACTGTATGTAAAAAAATTTACAGCAATTCAGGTTGTTAAATTTCATACAGATATATCCATTTGCTAGTACGGACTTTCAAAAGAAAAATAGACGAAATTTCTGAAATGTATTGCCTATCTTAGGGAGTTATAAATATAAGTGGAGACTTTGTCAGTCAACAGAAACAAAAATTAATGTTCAAACAATTGTTTGGTAGCGGAATTTTTGACATTTCTAATTTTCATCAATTTGTAATTAATTTATGTTTTTGTTTGTTGTAAATTCAAAAATAAATGAATTTGTGGGTATGCAGACATAATTCTACTCAAAAGGCTACACGATTATTTTTCAATGTAGAAATAAAAGTAAATTTACAAACGTGAAATTCCGTAAGAACTCCGTACTAGGCTTTAGTTGCAAATGATTTTCTTTTAAAAAGAAATAATTTTTTTTTCTGTTTTATTTTGTACGTGAAAAGAAAAGAAATGAAATTTGTTTCTGCTTTGTATATTTTGTGCTCAAAGCAGAGACAATTTTCGTTCTTTTAAACGAATAAAAGCTAATGGCCTTATGTACACTGAACCAAAAAAGTATTCTTAAAACAAGAATTTTGCGTTTTTGTTTTAAAAATGCTGCATTTTTAAAAATAATTTTTAAAATAAGAATGTTTCTTATAATATTAATACACAACATTGTTATTTTTATAACGAAGCAGTTCTAAAACAAAAATGTGCGATTTCATTTTAAAAATTTCAAAAACTATAATGTTTTCTTATTAAAATAAAAATTATAATTTTTGAAATCATAACAAAAAAGAAAATGTATAAATGTAAATGTAAAAATTCTAAAAACCAAAATATTTTATTATTATATCAAGAATTTAAATTTTTTTGAAATAAAAAAAATAAATTTATCTCGAGTAACATTTTATATTTGTGTCGTGTTCAAAAAAAAAGAGAATTAATTTTTTATTATGACCAATATATAATCCTGTTTGATCCTTGAGCACAATATCTTGAAATTATTGTGAAATTTTAAAAAACTCGGTGTTCATAATAGCGACATTTTTTGTTGAATGCTCGTCATGACCCAAATGAAAATTCGTTCGATTAGCGCTTTGGACTATAGTCGAAAACCAAAAATTGTTCATAATAAGGGCATTTTGATTCCAAAAAAATTAACACTTTTAATTTTAATACGAACCATCGGTAATTTGAAAATTCTCTTTTATTAATTTAAAACGTTTCATTCTTAATTTAAGAACTCTCCATTATTAATTCAAAACATTTAATTTTTAATATAAAAATAATAAGTTTCAAAATAAAAATGCTTCATTATTACTTCAAGAATATTTTATTCTTAACTCAAAAACATAATTTCTTAATTTGAGTATGTTCAACTTTAAATCAAGGTTGTTGTTTCTTAAAACAAAAATAATAATTTTTAATTCCAAAATAGATTTAATTTTTAAGCAAAGAATGAAAATTTTTAAAATAACAAAACAAACTTAGTTCTATTTCATAAAGGTTTCGTTTTTAAAATCAAAATGTTTCTTCTTGATTTTAAAACTTTCTTTTTTGGGTGTATGTATAACCAAAAATTGGAATAAAGTTAGCATAAGTGGCAAAATTGAACATGGTCTTAACATGTTTTGCCATACATATTTATATTAAAAATCATGCTAGGATGTAGTCGTGTGTTAAAATTACATTATATGGCGATTTTTAATTTATGCTAACTTCATACCAGTTTTTGATTATACATGAGCCCATGTACTCGTATATGGGTTAAGATTGGCTAACAGTTCTATGTTAACGTTTCAAATAAGTTATAATTACATATAAAGTAAGTTTAAGTTTACGG
Organism: Nowickia ferox; assembly: GCA_936439885.1. Taxonomy (NCBI): domain Eukaryota; kingdom Metazoa; phylum Arthropoda; class Insecta; order Diptera; family Tachinidae; genus Nowickia; species Nowickia ferox. The sequence continues at coordinate 44,013,751 of OW387023.1, read as the reverse complement.
TACTTATGAAAACACTTGGAACACACGAAAAATAAATTAATTTAAGAAATTGTCGCATATTGGCTAATTTTATTGCCGCTCGAGAACACAAATATTGGTGCATTTTTAAAATTTTTATTGGAACATGATTCCATATCAACCGTTCACACGATTGCCGCACCAGAGTTGCATTTGATTGCGGCAAATCAACACAATTTGTTCTCGATTGTCGTGAGACAATAAATTGTGAAATCACACTATTGGTGTATAAAATGAACCAATAATTGGTGCACTGCAGCAATCGTGTGATCTGTTTCTGCCTCTCAGAAACTATCTAACAGATTTTGATGAAATTCAAAACATGGATAGATTTGAGTATGGAAAAACACAAACGGTATATGTATATTTTATCAAAAATAAGTTCACTAGTGGGTAAGGAGCAATTTCTAAAGTAAGTAAAACTTAATGAACTACGTTCCTACCAGCTGTCCGATGACACGCAACGTGCGTTCTTTTTTCAAGTGTAGTTATTGCTTAATGTGGGGCAACTTAAAAAAGAAGTTATTAATGTTCAATTAGACATTCCATAACCACAACCATAACCACATAAAGCAGCAAACTTATAGAAAACAATGTATGTATTTGAGTACCTGATTCGTGTAGTTATGGAACTACTAACCGACTACAAAAAATTAGTATATATAACAATGGAGTTGTGGTATGGCACGTTTAATTATTTAAGCTTCAAGTCTGACTTTTGGGGCAATCGTTTCGAACAACTTGACGATAACAAATAATATAAAACTGTATGGTGAACAAACGTAATCCAGTAAAATTCAGCATTTGTACCATAAATTTGTTACAGAAAAAAATTTCTCAAATGTTGACAAGTGACTTACTGTTGTTTTCTGCACAATGATATTGGTTTGTTTAAGTGCATATAACATTAATGAACAACATACATAGATATGTATGTATGCAAATAGTAGCTCCTTTTATGCAACTTGGAATTAAGAATAAATAATTTTTTTTTCCATTGGCCGAAAGCACAAAGAGAATGCTTTAAAAAATGTAAAAACATATATATTCAATGTGTTATTAATCAGTAAAGGATTAAGCGGATCTCCTCTATTCAGCACCCAGGTGCAAAGTTTAATAAAGTGTTAGGTTAACGCAAAAGATATAATTTAATGAAAAGTACTATTTCAATCAATTATAACCTAAATAATTTTTAACAACAATGCCTTGGTTCATGAAGAATTGTAAAAATAAAATATTAGATTAACTGGTAAAAACTTACAACTCCAATGCCACAGATACTTTGCGATACACACACATGTTTTTGAAATTACATAATATTCAAAAATCATTAATTTCTATAATTTGGCAAATTGTTTAACTAAGCCAACGTTTACAAAAGAGTAACAAGGAAATGAATGTAGTTACAATGCGAAATGCAACAAAATTTAGCAATGCATATTTAAACATACCTTGATATACCACCAGCACCACCACCAGTGGATATGCCGCCGCCTCCGCCACCACCTCCACCAGTTAGACGATTTTTGCGTTTATTGTTCATTTTGTTTTCTTTTATCGATGAAAAGTTATTGGCTGCAACCACAGAAGGCAACAGACAAAATTTCTAGAAAAGTTTTATTTTCCAAATATTCTACCTCTGATTATGTTTTTCCTCCTCGCAAAATAATTTGATTTTACTGATGAAAAACACCAGCAGCTCGTTTACCTTTTGCTTGATTTAATTTATTTTGCTTTTTTGCCAACTTCACTGCAATGTGTAAGTATGAATGTAGTTTTCTTTGTAGAAATCGTTAATTTGAACGCTATATCTATATTTTTTCTTTTGTTTATTCAACTTCTTTTGTTTCTCGTGTTTTCCCTCGTTTTTTTTTTTGTAATTTTATGGGTTCATGCAGTTTATTTTGACTTCGTGTTTTTCTTGGAATTTTGTTTTTCCCTTTTACAAAATTTTTGCTTTTTTTCTTTTAATCAGTATATTGTTGCTGGTTTGCTGTTTGTTCTTCTATTCTTTTTTTGGCTGCAACTTCGGTGCAAAATTTTCAATTTTTCTTTTCCCTTCTTTGCTTTTTCGATTGATGTTCGTTCGCCTTCCTCTGCCGACTTTCAGCCGCTGCTCTGCTAACAAACACTTTGCACAGTTTTCCCTTCCAAATTAATTTCGGCCAACTTTCGCCACGTAATTTTACTCGGTTTTAATTAGTTGACTTTGTGAATTTATTGCTCTCCTTGTGTGACGTTGTTAACATTAACCTTTGTAATATATTTTCTAAAATTTAGATGATAACAATTGCTTTTTAACAAATATTTTAATTGCTGTTTTAACTTTTATTTCGGTAATTCCACATATGCGTGACACCCGTAATAACAAAGTGCTACCAGACTATAGTTGCATCTGTTAATGATAAAGCTGCCATATCAGAGGGAAGAACAACATACAAAAGAATCTGAAGCTGCCAGATGTAACCTTAATATATCAAACAGTTAATCATTGTGATGCTATGATTTTCAACCATGATTCAGTGTTGCCGGAATGTAAATTAAATTTTACACAGACAAACCTTCAAAATTATTCAAAGTTTTACAAATTACACAATACAAATTTTGTGTTTAATAACAAGTAAATCTTCTTATTTACGAGTACATAAACAATTATTTTAAGAAATAAATAACTATGTATGTTCGTGAATAAATTAAATATCTACATATACAGTACATATTTGGATACAAAAATAATTATAAATATTTTAAAAATTTGTACTTATCGGTTAGTAAAAATATATGGTACATAGTAGGAGAAAATCCCTACATGTATTTATTTTTGATACTAACAGACCAACCTAAATTACGACGCAAAGCGTTGTCTGGCTGTCAAAATTTCTCATGCCCATACAAAATGTATGAAACCAACCGAAATAACGCGGTGTCAACGCTTTGCAGTTGGAAAATCCAATTTTGACAGCGCGTAAAGAAGTAAAGTTGGCTGCAAAAGTACTGTTGTTTTTGTTAAGTAATGCAACTTTAGCTACTTTCAGGACAATTTAGCGTTTTTATTTTTACTTCTTATTTCTATTTAGAGTTTTTATTAATCAAAGAGAGTAAGCATTACTGTTTTTGGCGCAACGTTAACGGTGTAGTTTAGGTTACTCATTTCAGCGTAAAAGCTAAGCGCTAAATTACGTTGCGCTTTGCGTCGTAAATTAGGTTGGTCTGTAAAATAGAAAATAGGGAAAATCGGACAGATTTTTTATATTCTCCAAAATGTAAGGATTTTTTCGTCATGTCGCATTATTTATGAAATAAATGCAAACATAACATTTTTTTACTAATATTTTCTATTTCAAAACGGTTCAAACATTTTCTTTTCGTTAAAATCGCTTAAAAATATATTTCCAGAGTTGTTTGTTTTTAAAAAGTTGGCGACACTAATTTGTATGTATGTACATATATGCCGAGGCCAAATCATATACCAGGTGGTGCCAAACCTGCAGCAACAAAATCTGCCTAATACCTTATTGCAATGAAAATTTACAAATCAAATTTCCTACATATTTTATTGCATGCCAAACTTCCTAAAAAAGCAGCTGTTAACTTGGCACCACCTGGTATATGAATTCACCTTGGTATATTCATACATACATATTAATTTTAAAATAACCTGTTTTTGTAACTGAATTGAATTTAGCCTTTAAAATTTTATTTTAAAAGAAGTATTCATATTAATTTTTAAAAAACTTTATGTTGTTTAAATTGAATTTAATTACTTATTTTTTTACCAAAACTTTAATAAATATATATATTTTTTTATAACTATTGTACTCTTCTATTTTAATGACAAAAATGCATAGAGATTTTTTTTCAAACGTGTACGGCATAATCTGATTTTTTTAGCAGGTATTTTTTCGAGAAATCTACTGGCAACACTGATTGTACATTCTATTCAATACGTTAACATAAATATGTACATATATTTCATATATCGTGCCATAACCGCCAGAACAAGCTTAAGCGACATAATTGTCGAACTTAATTTTTTGACCAAAATGGATTATTTGCGATTGTAAATAATAGATTTTCAAAAAAATTAGGTCCAAAAAATGTGTCGGTTAAGCTTCTTGGCGGTTATGGCTCGATATTGCAAGCTTTAATTCCAATGTTTTATTTCAATTGATTTGCAATTGATGCATGATGTTAACAAAATTAGTACATGGCTAAATATGAAATTTATGCAAATTTAAATTTATTTCAACACGAAATAATAATCGTGTGAGCCTTTTTAGAGAACTATATTTTCATACAAACAAATTCATTAAGTTATTAACTTACAACAAACAAAAAACCTTAAAAATTAATTATAACTTACGTAAATATCAGAAATGTCAAAAATTTTGTGACCTAACATTTTTACAAACATTGATTTTTGTTTCGGTTGACAGGTAAAAATCTAAACTTATAGTTCAAATATCCCTGTAATAGACTTTAATGGCGATTTCTTTTCTGAAAAAAATATGTTACAATATATATACTCGTATGTAATATTTTTAAATGTTACCTAGAATCACTCTGCTGCATATTCTATTACTATAATCGAACAAAATTAGCTGCTTTTATTTATAACGGTTAAATTTTATCATTAGTATACTTCATTATCGATTTTTAAAGCTATTTGCGAGGGTTTTCACACACTATAATGATTTTTAAATACAATTGACATCACTAATTACGTCTAAAAAAATTAAAACAGTCACAATATTTATTTATTTTAATTTTTATATTTTGTATTTCGAAATTATAAACATGACATGTAAAATAAAACCTTTGTTACCACAGTTGGAAAAAAGTTAGTATGTACACCTAAAAGGGCTATTAGACACGCATGCTTGTCTGTAGACATGTACGATGGCATACCAAAACTCACTGTCTAATAGCATGTATATCAAGTAGGCAGGGGGGTTACTCTCTATTGCGATGCGAAAGCACTTACGATGTGAAAGCTAAATGCGATGAGATGATAATTTGCTACTCTCTATTACTTTCGCAAATCCTTTCGCAAAATTCTTTGATAAAGTGGCAGCATTGACTTTGCAAAAGGAAATATGGTAAAGATTGAGAGTAATGAAATGCCTAAATATGTAAAAAAAAGTCTTTTCAGAAAAGGAAAGTTAGGAAAAAGTGAAGTTTAACAGTTTTTAATTGAAAATAAAATAGTGTTTGATGAGGAAAACGACCGTGTAAGACGAGTCTTAGGAGATAAGTCCAATGTACTCTCTTCAAAATTTCCGTTTGAATAAGGAAGCTTTTTTGTATGTTCAATTCCAACTACTATAAAAATAGCCGCCACATTAAAATTACTTTGCCAAGGCCGCAACACAAAATTTTTGTTTTTTGTTTCACGTGATAGATCGCTGTACCGGGCATTTATTTATTTCACAGTTACAACATATGCAAAGTGCATCTTTTGCTGGTCTAAGCAACCTTACTAACGCTGAACCATTCTCCCAAGTTTTTCTGTAATTTTGTTTACTCCAAAACGAAAAAAATTTTACGGCTGATTGGCAGTCAGCGGCCATATTAGCTTCTGACTGATATTATGTAGCAAAAAATGTTAGTTAAAAGCTAATTTTTATAGCATAAACTACACAACTTGAAGGCGGAAAATATTTTTAAAATATTTTTTCTTAAAGAATTCATATATTTTTATAAAACAGCAATCACACAATGATATGTTAAAACAAAATCGTACGAGGAGTTGTTAAATAATAAGAAAATATTAATATAAAACATTATAAACAATTTTTGTTACCTATAAAGCGCATCCAATTTTCGTTTTTTTCGTGCGGTTTGAGTGTCAAACATGATCTATAGTCTGCACAGTCAAAATTATGGTTACAAATGTATGAATCTTTAGCTGTCATTCAACTTCTACAGTGTGTACCTCACCTTAGGGCTTTTGTTTAAAATAATATTTATGTCTGGCAGCACAGTTGTATGGTGTGGTGAGTATAAGAATCTTGATATCCTGCGTTGATGGAAGGAAATTAAGAACTACATATGTATCGCATATTTTCCGGTACTAAAACCAGTTTTCATTTTTGTTCGTATAATTAAGCATATATTAATGTGAAAAATTAGGTGCAATTTAGTTTAAAAAAGTTTAGAAAACCTTTCAACATCTAATATATTGCATCTATCCGTTAGATTTCTTTAAGTGTCCACAACTAATTTTTAAACAAGTAAGAGGGATATGTTCGGCTGTGTCGCATCTTATGTCCCCTTCACCGACGTACCTATGATTTATATATGTACATATGGGCAATTCCCAGGCGGCGGGCGCGACATTCGTACACTTTTAGTTGAGCAAAAAGCAAGAATGGAAAGATCCAATATGTGTATGTATATATACAGTGTTTTAAAGCAATGAAGGAGTAGTATATTTAAGAAAAAATGTTGGGCGATATTAATAATATTGTAAAACGATATAAGCAAATATGAACGAGAAACGGACGCGACAAAAATAAAAGTTATTTTTGTGCACTTATAGAAATATACATAATTCAACTAAATTTTATGAAGAATTTTTTAATGAACGTGGAAATGAAGGTGAAAGAAGATTGACTATGTGTAAATTTATGAAATATGAAAATTTTTTTTAAATTTATTTTTACAATTATTTTCCAAGACCACTAACGCAGTAACTTTGCTAATATTGATTGAACTTTAATTCAAAAGAAATTAAATAATAACAAATGCTTACTTACTGCTAAAAAATATAAATAAATATTGATTTTATGTTATTGTTAGTCAAAAATTTGTAAATTACAAAAAAAATACATATTACGTTAAATAATCGCTAAAAGGCTCAACAAAATAATAGTTTTTTTTACAGTTGCATACTTCGGTCAAAAAATTAGAAAAATTAAAAATGCTTTAACATTTATAAATTATAGACCTTTGAGCATTATTATCGAACAAAAATTGTGAGCACTTTCCATTTTTTACTCGAGGTTGACCTTTTTCTGGAATTACCCATATGTACTCGTACATGCATTAGTACTCGTACATTGTTTTGTGAAAGAAAACCGGTTCATTTATTTTTCGACTAGAAAATTTGCTTCAAAGATTATAATTTCGATATAGGCAATGGTTGAATATTTTATACTTCACTCTCCGCTTAAGAAATTCTGTACATTAGTTAATGAAAATTAATTAGTGAGAGAAGACTATAATATAGATCAGCCCCTTCCAATGGCAAATTATTCACCCACATCTCAAGCAACTTGAATGAGCAAACATTTTACTAAAACAATTTTTTATTTTAAAATAGTTTTAAAACATTTGCACGTGTGTCAGTGTAGCGCTACCATATATATTTTTTAAAAAACTTTTTATATCTGAAAAAAAAAAAATTTTCCACAAAAGTACCAAAATCTTAAAAGAAAACATAAAAATGTATTTAGAGTTAATTTTATTTAAAAATATAAAAACGAATAAAGTAAAAAATATAACATAAAATTCATATTAGATTTAGAGATCTTTAAAAGATATATCGCATACATTAATAAATATATTTCTTATTTGTACATTGTTTTATTAAAATTTAAAGCCATTTACACAACACAACTGGGACGAACGACGAATTTTTCGGTGCGAACTTTCGTCATCAGAAATAAAACACATCTGTGCATATGAAAATGAACACAACAACGCCGTCGAACGAAATTCGTCGTGCATGACGAACTCTGAGATAGATTTATTTATATTTTGTACTCCGACGAACGACGAAAAAAAATTTTTCTCTCTCTCTCTCTCTATGTTTTTGCACACACAATAAAGCCGCGTTCAAACTATTATACTTTGTATTTATACTTGTCAAAAATTCAAATAATACGTGCAAGTGTGATAGTCTGAACGCAAAATGTCATCAAAGTGGCAAATAATACGATAAAAATTTTGACATCCCATAAGACTTTTTCGTTTTTAGAAAATTTTCTAAACGATAATACTTTTCATTAGATCAGGGTTGCATTTTCACACAAACCAAATTTCCAAGTCGGCTGTTTCGCCGCCGATAGCGTGTCGTCATTGATGCAATGTTTTGTCATATGTATATCGGCTCAAAATTTTGAATAAGTGAATCGTATGGAAGTATATTTCGTTAACGTAATTTTTTAACGTTTTTGTAATATATTTTCTTAAATTTTTTCTGTTATTTACATAGAATATTTTTAACTGCTGAATTTTTTCAAATGCCGGCACGTCCCCGCCTACATGAAACCGCTTTGCCGCCGCTAGTCAATGAATAGCACAGACATTTTCATTGAACAGCTGTTTTTTTTTTGCTTGTATTACACAGTCGCAACGAATGTATTTAGATTTCTGTATCGTAAAATGTGATGAAAGTATTAATACTTGTATAATAGTCTGAACGGGGCTTAACCAACATTATGAAATATAAGAGAGGAATTCGCTGAGTGAGCTCTTATTTACGAATTCGTCGACGTAGACGAAATTCGTCGTTCGTCCCAGTTCCTAGCAATAGTCGTACATAAGAGGGAGTAAACACAATTAGACACTGTTGCATTAATAAGGGAGTGAGAAAATATAAGATCGTTTTATTGCATACAAACATCACTTAATATTTTCACCCAATATACTGCAAAAGTTAAATTATGTATTTATAAAAAAAAGTTTACAAAACTTTATATTTTCAAAAAACTTTTTGGCATTTCAAAAAACTTCCAAAAAATGGGAAAACTTGACAAATGGTAACGCTGATCAAGTGTCACGTATTTCAAAATCGCTCCTTATGTTTTATGCTCACAATTTACAAAAACGGCGCTATATGCATCTCTTTTTGATGCTCAAGTTATGATTTTGTGTGTAATATATATTTATATACATACATATAGGTAATATGTACGCACTATTTGTAAATCTGCCTTTTTCTTCCACAACATAAAATTAAAATTTGAGCAACGAAAATTTACTAAATTTAACTATGGTTTTCACAAAAAGCAACACAAGCTATGGCATGGGTGGATAAGTTAATAGGATCATAATTTTATTGATATCAAGCATAAGTGTAGAAATTCAATTCTGGGGGAGGCATTAACCCCCCTCCTCCCCCCCAGGAAATGCTGTAGTCCCTTTAGAATTATTAAAAATTTCATGTGATTATTTATTTATTTATTAATAATGCACCCCACAAAAAAACTCATAGCTACGCCAATGGATGCGAGGTGAATTCATGCCAGGTGATATCGATTTGCAACTCTGCAGAAAACGCATGAATATTTATCAGAAAATTTCGGAACGTTTTGTTTGATTTGACCGAAGAGAAATTAACAGCTGATCACAATTTCTTTCAATATGATGTTCAAAACTGTGTTACTATTTGACGCCCTTAAAAATCTTTTAGTTTTTATCGCTTAAAAGTAGTTTTCTTAAATAAATACTTTTCCTAAAAAGCACCTAAAAGTGCTTTTTTTAAGCACCTTTTTAAATATATGACTTTTCTAACATTGGAGGCGTACTCTTTTTATAAAATACCATTCTAAAATGGTACATCTCTCAAAAAGTACCTTATCCAAAAGTTTTCATATCCCAAAAGCACATTTTCAAAAATGATATCTTCAAAAATTACATTTTCCATAAAAGTACCATTTAAAAAAAGCACACTTTTGAAAAAGTGCTGTTTTCAAAAAGGATATTAAATTTTTTTAAAAGTACATACTTTTTTTTTAGAAAAGTACCTTTTTTGTAAAGTATTTTTTGAAAGGTACCAAAATTTATATTCAAAGTAACCCTTTAATGCCAATAGTCAGGAAAACACTATATCACTTAATTGTAATTAACTCAGATTTAAAATGTTTCAATTATATGAATTTTTCCGAATTTAAAATTTTAACATCGTTTCAAGTATTCGCCCTTTTTAGTACCTATTTTGGGCCCTGCGACAGTATACATATGTATGCATTTCATTATACCAGGTTCTACCAATCGGTAGGAAGTCAGTTTTTATCCCATTTGAACCCATAAGAGAACACATATCGAAAAAGTATTAATGTAATATAAAATTATTAATGTATCTAATGTAGTTTCCTTGATATAAAGCTACCGATTTTACCCTTTTTTGAAATGGGTTACCCTTCTCGTTCGAATTTCCAAAAATCCCTTCCTTCGGCAGTTTGGGTGGTCTTATGTACAATGTACATACATACTCGTATGTACATATTTTACATTTCATTTATTTGTTCATTATGTAGTCGGTCATATCATACTATCTCGACTTAAGCACGTTTCTCTTTAACGCACTAATTCAGTAGAATACTGTTTCTTAAAAAGACATTGAAATTGATAATGGAATACAATTCATTAAATTATAATTAACAACACTGCACTAGAGATCTGTAAACAAAATTCATTTTGCAGTGGAAAGATATGTATTTATAGAATTGAATATGTTCTTTGAGCAATTTTGTTGAAGGAAAATCACCATTGATATTTATAAAGTAAATTAATTTGGAGACATTTTTGGAACTTGCTAAGTATTTTAGCAAATACAAATATAAATATTTTATAAGTAAGTAAGTACATATCATTACCTTAATATAGAAAGGCCTTAACGCATGATTATTTTGAAATCGAGATTTTTGAATTTTTTGATACATTAGATGTTCTGCTATCAAGAAATCCACCATTCGACGTATTATCATAATTATATTATAAGTGAAATTTTTTTGCTGGTGGTTAAGCGATGTCTATATGCATTTCATTGTTGCTTTAACAAAACGTCAGTAGACTTCAACCACACATTTTGAACAGTCACAAACCTCTTATCTTATGCACAAACTTCCAAAAACTATTTGAGAATTCACAAATAATAATATTTTGCTTTTGTGATTTTCAAAAATATCTTTAAAAAAACAAACATTTTACAAGAATATGATCTATGGAAGCATTTTAGCTCTTCTAGTCAACAACATTAGTTTCAAAGAAAGTTTTTTGCTAAAATTAATATTTTAGAAAATAATGAAGAAAATAACCAACAAAATACCAAAAATTATATTTACCAAAATTATATTTATATGGAAATGATTTATATTGAGCATGGACAATAAGAGCTTACATCTATTAAATTATTTCATACATATACATATAGTCAAAGGAAAACAAAAAAATAATTGTGGCACTCAGGGACTGCCGCGGTAAAGCTATTGCTTAGCATTTTTTTTATCAACTTTGCAATTATAATTATTTATTTATTTTTTATTTATGCAGTATTTTTTTTCTTCTTTGATATTAATTCAAGTTTTTCTTCGATATTAATTCAAGTTACACTTTTTGAGCGTGGTGACCGATAAGAAAACAAATTTTTTTCTTTTATTGAATAAATGAGAAGTTAATATCGTTTAAAATATTATTATTATTTTACAATACATGTAGGTTATTCAGGAATTTTTATCATTGAAACTATAGGTTTATGGTAACTGAAATAAGAAACATAAGTTTGAGACTTGATATCCTCTAAATATCTGCAAAATACCGCATTCAATTTTTCCGAAAGAAAAGTTGTCAACCGTTCTGATTTTTTATTAGCGAAGTTGATGTTGAAATCGCCAGCCAAGATAAGTGGAAATTTATTACCATTTGTACCAAGTATTTTCGACCCTTCTTCAGTAATCTTCAGTAGTAATTTTTTGTCAACCACGATTGCTCGTAAGTGTTTTCTTACATGTAAAAATCTGTATTGGCAATACTGTATGTTAATGAAATCAATAGCATACTTTAGGGGTTAACATACACTGGGCGATTCAAATACAAATAGTCTTAGATTTCTTTATTTTCGTTACAGAATTTCTTGATTCGGTCGCCGCGCTCTAAGACAGCGATAAAAGCTATGCAATAGCTTAAAAAAACAAACAAACAAAAATTACATTAAATAAACGGGCTTTCCCGCTATTGAAGTAATAGCTAAGCATCTATCAGTAAACTTACAGCCTGACCCACGATGTCGACAGATCAGAGAGTGACAATGAGCACTAAAAAAAAATATATATACATAAGTATGTAGTCTTAATTTTAGTAACTGTGTATAATGATAATTGTAGCGCAAACAATTCGCAAGTCCACATATTTTCTCTCAAGCCACTATGACAATAGCTTATCTCTACTTCGTTTATGCGAAAAATTAAAATGCGCTACAACTAAAAATAAAAAGGCACATACATACGTATCAAGCGTATTGACTCTCTGTCATACTTATAATTGGAGTATGCTTACACTCAGGCTATGGATATTTAACCGGAAAAAAAAATATAAGCATGATACTCGTGATATTTATTCATCACTCGCCACCGTATACATAGATTTGTGTATATAAAGTGTATGGGAAAATGTGTTTTGGCCGTTTGAAAACATACTTTATATGTGTGTCTAAATAAAATAGTCCTGTATATAGGCATACGTACCCGATTAATACTCAGAGTATTTTTAAGGTCATGTTTATAATTGTAGCTCATACGGTCTATAAATTTTAATAGTTGTCGTTTGTGCTGCTTAATTTAAAAAAAATGTGTATAAATATACTAGTTGTTGGATGTTTATAGTTTTCCATATTCAATTTAAAATTGATGCGTGTGTTTGCATATGAGCATATGAGTGTTTTTTACTTTTAGCTGCACGCATTCATATTTCGGCCAATACTCAAAAAGTACTTAAAACGATACTTTTGCCACTTTATGCGACAGATAACGTTCGATTGATTATATACGCATATTGCAAATAAAAACAAATTTGCTTGTTTTTAATACAAGTTGTCCATCGAATGTTCTCTGACGACATCGTGGGCAAGGCCGTTTTTGTGAAATAAATTCAGTGAATGTATTAATCGTACAGTAAGAAAATAAAAAATATGTTGTTGATTATTTAGTTCTGAAAGTTTAACACAATATCTCTATCTGTCCGAAGAAAATTTTTGGGAAAAAGTACCCTGATGATCTGGATTAGCAACAGTGAAATGCCCTGCTGATCTAACTGATCCCTTAATAATCGATTTAAATGTATTTTTAAGAAAAAAATAATAATATTTTGCTGAACAATAACAACAACAATAATAATAAATATAAATAAAACATAAAGTCACATGCATTTTAAAACGAATCAAATGAGAATTCCATCATATGTATATTATTAGATACAGTAAGTTCAGTACACGACATCGAAATGCTTTTTATTTGGATATTTGGTGTCAATAAAAACTCTATTCCTTAAAAATTACTCTTATATTTCAATCAGTTAAATTTCAAAACAAAAGTTTAATTGACTCAATTAAATTCTCAGTTGATTACTTGCATTTGTGTAAGTAACAAAAAAAAATTATTACCATAATATAAGCTATGAATTTTTTTTGTATTTTTTTTTACATAAGACTGAACCGATTCGCGGGGAGAGAATATAAAATATCAAAAAAAATGCTCCATACAACTAACGGCCACTCTAATATACATAAACACCTTTTAACTCAAGCCACTTTGGTAAAACCTTGCATACACGTTGAACGTATGCAAGGCTTTAAGCTATAATCTTTAAAAGTGGGCGTAACCCCGCTCATAAAATGTTTCGTGTAGATGAGTGATCCAGTGGAAGAATCTTAAAACCACGAATTTTTATCCGGTGCGCGGGTCCACGCCCTTAACAGTCAAATTTAGATTATAGATCACTAAGAAAATTCTAAAACCCTGGAAGTTTTAATCCAGGGTCGGGGAGAAGCGCTTTAAACTCAAAATTAAGAATTTAAGTTAAGGGAGTTGAAATTCAATCGATTTTATTAAAAGTTTTCATACACATTTCACTTATCCAAAGTAAGAGTTTTCTGTTTTGAACAGTAGCCGTGGCCCATAAGACTTAGCCTTCTCTTTCATATACTTCGGCTTAGCAGATTTCACATTATCACTTTTCTTACAAAACTTTACATGAAACATAAGCAAGAACATACGCATGTCGCTTTTTACATGCCGTGTACTATAGGCTTTACAAACGCAAAGTTGAGTAGTTCCGGTCCACTCAAAAATTGAGTAATTGCTATAAATTTTTCAATCATAAAATTTTTTCGCTATCTATAGTCAATATGTTGTGCTCAGCCTGAACAGCTGGTAGAATAGAGCTATGCCTTTCGTATACTTTGTTAGGTTGCAGGGCAAATATTTGTCGAATTTTACATTACAAATGCGATATATCAAGCCGTTTCAAAGACGTAACTTTTGGGGCCAACAGTTGCACCTCCAGGCTATCTGACCGCTCGACATAGGTAGAATAAATGACTTTTCAAAAATATCTAACCAAAATAATTGAGGGTAAGACAACGTTTGCCAGGCTCAGCTAGTATTAAATAAATCTGAAAAAAATTCAACAGATATTTAATAGATTTTAAATAAATTTATATTAACCGAGAGTAGCACAACTCTTAATTAATAAATTGACTAATATAAAAATAGGTTTCAATTTATGCAAATTTAATATACTAAATATCTCGACCATTGGAATATATAACCACTTTCATAATTAAGGGCACCTTTAATGATAACACTGCACAACAAAATACAGGTTTTTTATGATGTTTAAATAAATGGCCGATCCGTATGTATTTTTATCTCCTGGTTACGATGGCGTCTATTTTATTTATATATATATTTTATACTATTTTTTAACCTAGTATAACTAATCCTTATGTATTTTTGTTCGCTGATTACGAAAATAGGTGTATTACTTTCCTAGCTCCTCTAGTTTCAGAGATATTGTGCTTTACACAAAAAAATACTTTACATTTTTCTTTTCGAACGCCATCCAAAAAAATTGTTTTCTATTTAACATTTGTCAATTTGCAAGTCATTAATGCAATTATTACTCAAACAAAAATGTTGTATGGACCAATTCAGACAATTTTTGCGTTATTTGTAGTTAATATATATCGTATGTCTTAAATTTGCAGCTTTTACGAAATAAAAATAAAATATACGATGTATTAACTACAAATAACACAAAAATTAGTTATACTAGGTTAAAAAATATTATAATCATGAAAATTTTAAGGACTAAACTAAAAACACACGATTTTTAACATCCTTACAATAACAGTAAGATATCCTGATATGTTCATCACTGTGACTATCTTAATAAAAAGAGATTTTTGTGTGGTTTTGAAGTTTAAATAAAAACGGCCGTTCCTTATGTATTTTTATCTCTTGATTACGATGGCGTCATTAGTTTTTTCCTGTCAGATCTAGTTTTACAGATATAGTGATATTTAGTATTTGCATAATTTACACCACTTTTTGTATTATTCCCTTAATATTTCACGCATAGTGGCCGGCTTAAGAAATCATTCTACTGAATCCTCCTCGTGATTGCTGGCTGGTAACGTATACTAGTGTGTTTTGAACATAGTCTCGCAACGTAATGCCTATTGCGTACATTATTGGAATGAGCTCTGATCATAGGTAGGAGGTAATCGTGGTTCCAATTCGTTCTGTGAGTCTTTCTCTCATAAGGAGTAGAACATAGCTTGGGTTGGGATGACGATTAAAATCCAGACGCGTGTGTTCCATATTGGGTGGCGTCCTGGTCCGCGTCTGTTACCTAAAGGATCGGCGGTTATATTAGATGGCGGTATGTATAAAACGCAAAAAAAAGTTTATGATGAGAAATGAGCAATAACAATGTTAATGCGGGTGGTAATATGCACCCAAACGTCGGTGGCTGAATTGACTGCGACCCCCGGCGGACACGGGGGAAATAATGATCCTCTGCATGTCGCCAGCGGTCAAGCCTCTACTGCGATGGAAACAGGTCACAGTAGTTGTAGTGCTATTGTAGTGTAGAAAAAACTACATTAATAATGAATAACAACGCGGAACACTCCAGTGCCTCGATCGACTCAGAATCGGACCTTGAAAGTGTTACCTGCATCAACCTGCAAACAGAGATCGAGCTCTTGAAGTCTCCAGGTCCTTCCACCTCAACTCCTGTTAAAAAGGGCAGAGCACCGAAGAACAAGTAGGCTATTAAGGCTTTCTCAGAAAACAAGGCAGTGGTTTGGATTGCACACCTACTTGGCTTACAAAAAGATCTGTCTTCAGCCAGACAGACTTAAGTGAGCTAAAGGCCGAGAACATTTCGCCAATAAAAAACGTTTTGAGGCTACTGATCCCCGATACCAAAATAGTATGTATGCTCAAAAGGATGGAGGAGAACACCGATAAGCCCGGTAAGAGGCGGAAAGCTGATTAAAGACTCAGATCAGTGGATAGCTCACAATCGACTGCAAAGAAGTCTAAACACAGCTTTGAAGAGAAACCGTTCACTTCCCAAGCTGCATCCAAAGCACCATCTGCGGTCACCAATGTCAATAAGGTTGCAAAACCACACTTGATCGTGGGACTCCTTGACAGAAGTGTACCTTTTGGAGAAGTGGCAATGGAGCAGTGGAAGGTTGCGGAAACGGCAACGCAATTGTTGCACTGATGGAGACGGAACTAGAGAAACCACTGCCTTCCTTTGAAGGACCTAGCTGGTTCAATAGTGCAAAACTCATCAAGTGCAGGGACACACAGTTGATGGATTGGTTGAAAGGAGTTGTTCCGACACTCAAAAACCTGTGGCCTGGTGCACAACTTGAGATTGTGAATACGGACAATATACCCATCATACCAAAAGCGAAGGTCATAATTCCGCTTGTGGTCAAGACGGAGGTCACTCTTCGCCTTTTGCAAAATCAAAACCTGGATATTCTGACGAAGGACTGAAGGGTGTTACATGTTGTGAAACCGAAACCAGAGGGCCAAAGCTATATTCTGCAAATAAACAAGAATGCCGAGGACATTCCTTACAAGCGGAATGGTAAGATGTCATGGGGCGTGGGTAGTGTTTTTCTCCGTTTGCAGAAAAGACACCCACAAGACAAAAATGAGTACACGATAGAAGCCGAAGAACTGGAGAGCGAATTGGTAGCTGCTACAGCCTGCTTAAAGTTGGAGGAACCGATGCGTGAGGTCCCATACCTGGATATTGACTCAAGAACAGAGAAATTAGACAATGGAGCTAAAGATCCTGCAAGTAAACCTCCAAAACAGTAAAATAGCGTCCAATGAGCTTCTCCTTACTCTAGAGGAGGGCAACTATGACGTGGCGTTAGTCCAGGATCCATGTATCTCATCGGGAAGCAGGGTTGCTGGGCTAAGGTTACGGAATTACTACACACTTCTCAAATATAGTAACAAGATACGACCAGCTATCCTAATTAAGAAGAGCTTTAATTGATATATTTTGTATCATAGTACTGACGATGTAGTGGTTGTGGCAGTAGATGGGAGCAAGGATGGGCTTATACTCTTTGCATCATGCTACATGTCACACGCTGATGATGCACCCCCACCGGAGTTCCAACGGCTCGTTAAAGAAGCCTACGATAAGAAGCTAAAACTGGTGATAGGCACAGATGCAAACTCGCATCATACAGTATGGGGAAGTAAGGACATCAATGATAGAGGTGAGTCACTTATTCAATTCATACTACAAACTAACCTTATAACTGTGAACAGAGGGGAGGAGCCTACTTATATAGGTCCTACCTCATCCAACGTCTTGGAATTAACACTTGCTAATAACGAAGATATTGTTGTAAATGACTGAAAGATGCTTAGACAGCTGTTCTTCTCTGATCATATTTTGTCTGAAGTTTCAAAGCTTAGAATATTGTATAGGAACCCAGTGAAGCTGATATTGAAAAGTCTGTTAACTTAACGAGAGTTATAACCAAATCATATGAATCAGCTTGTCCCCTTTCGCGCATAAAACGTAAGTCTAGACCTCCATGGTTGAGTAGTAATCTAGACGTTCGAAGACGTGAACTGCGTGAGTTCTTCAGATTGGCTAGATACCTAGACCAAACTGAGTGCTGGAGGGACTACAAAAAAGCACTGAAATATTTTAAGAAAAAGGTGAGAAAATTCATGCAAGAATTTTTGTGGTAACATGAAAAAAACTACGTATACGGAAGAAAGAGGAAGCTGCTTGCTAGCAACCCATCAGTGCCTAGCACGATCTGTAAAGGGAATGGTGATTCAAATAGCTGCAGCCGGGAAACATTAGAGGTTCTCCTGGACACACATTTCCCAAGCTGCACGGAGATCTTCTCTCGCTATGAAACTACAAATCAACTGGATACTGAGAATTGTGACGTTATGTCCATTAGTAAAGTGGAATGGGCCATTAATTCTTTTGAACCTTATAAATCATCAGGACCAGACGGTATCTTTCCAACTCTACTACAATATGGTGGACAGAGGATAATTCCCCGGCTAACGGGAATATTCAATGGCTGTCTTCGACTAAATTATGTGCCAAAGTCATGGAGGACAGCCAAAAGACTTTAGGCCTATAATTCTGACATCCTTTCTACTGAAAGCACTAGAGAGAATCTTGGATATACACATCAAGAAAAATGTATACCCAAATATTCTGTCCTCTAACCAACATGCATACACAAAGGGTAAATCAGTAGAGACAGCACTCCATAATGTTGTCGAGCTGATTGAGAAATCGTTACACTATAAGGACTATGCTATGGGGGTCTTCCTGGACATTAAAGGCGCCTTCAATAATGTCCCTACGGATGCAATTATGGAAAGCCTTAATCGGTCCGGTGGTCACATACTAGTCAAGAAATGGGTTGGCAATCTCTTAAAGTATATCTGCAGAATTGGGCAATGACACTATTAATAAGGAAGCTCATAGAAGAACTCCCCAAGGAGGAGTTCTTTCACCTCTTCTTTGGACACTGGTCGTAAATAACATTCTCATGGAATTCGAGGGATCTGCAAGATTCACAATCCCATCTGTAATATGTATATATTTTTAATTTGCATTTAAACGTTTTACGCTAACTGTGCATGTTATCATCGTGATTATAAAAGTGAAGCTCTGAGCACATACATACCAATGATTTCTAATGACCTCTACATCTCGTGGTTTTTATTTGTCATAAAAAATTCTTGCGTTTGGTGAAATTATAATAATTATACAGAATTCATAAATATATGTTATCTTAGAAGATCAAGCAACTGTTTAGATAAATACTCTTCTCTTATCAGTGTTGAATTGATGGCAACAATATTTCTGTAGTATAAATTTGGTGTTAAGGTACTTGTACTTATATTAATTGTAAATATTTCTGAAAAACGCAAAACCAAGATAAAATGTATTATTAGAAAGTAGAGAGAATATTGAAATAGATAGCGCAGCAAGTTAAGAAATCTAAAATTAAATGAAATACAGTGAGGGAAATTTGTTTTGAAGAAGAGCATTTTGCACAGTTTTGTTATTTTGCCTAATCCATTTATTTTTAACCTCAGACTGTTATAAGTTTGTAATGCGTGTGCGTGTATTTGTGTGTCTGTACAAATCCATGTACAGACCAAACGGCTGGACTTTGATTTATTTTTTATGTTTGAACGTTAATTTAATCGAGAGTGTTCTTAGCTTTATTTGAAGAAAATCATTTTAGCCGTTTATAATGTATCACATTTCCTCTAGATGTACTCTGTTGAATATGTGAGTCTTTGATGCCGTAGTCTCTAAACGGCTTGACATTTTAATTTTTTTTCTTTTGAAAGATGAGTAAATTTTTGCGATTCTGTTCACTATTTAATTGGGTAGCGAGAAGCATATTATTTTGTATTTCGGAGTAAATAGTACAAGTTACGTTTTCGCTGGGTTGAAACAGAGGCCCCTCCGCTAGCACCAGTAATGGTGGTCTTAGCACCGGGTGAACCTGAGAGCTCTCATGGCTTGAAAGGACAATATAGGTAGCAATCCTGTTATCCCTGAGTATAATCAAGGTGAGGTACTCGAGCTATCTTATATGTCACTGCTAAGACCGAGGTCAGAGCAGCATCTCTTGAATGGCAACTGCACCTAGAATTGTGCCTGTATCACCGCGTCAGACCATGCACTAGCATTGGTTTAATACTGGAAAACCAGAGCCATTCTCCCAGCAATTTTGATAGCCACCAAAGCCATTAGGTATGCTTAACCGTGATAAAACGCAGCGAATGTGGTTGCTCAAACTAGCCGTAAGTTCTCGCAGACAAAACCTCATCAATCAATCACCGAACTCAGCGTGACTACTCATATTGGGGATGGATCGATGCATATCACAAATACCACCCAACACTTACTTGCCATAATAAGTATTGCATATTTAACCCCGTAGGCTTAGGCGAAGTCGACTGTCGGCTTTTAGCCGATGGTTGATATACCAATAGACACAATACCACCATTTAAACCCCTAGAGCAGATCAACTGTTGGGCCACCGGTGCCCGTAGTACCAGTAAATAAGCCCCTGTTTATACTTCGAAGTTCAATCCCGAAAGGCTTTACTTCTATCGTGTTTCGAAATCAGGACAGTTACAGAACACGCTGAACCTAAATTGCATCGTAGCAAGATACTTTTTTAAATAAATATATGCTCATCCGTTACTCTGTTATTTCATATAAATTTTATAGGTAAACAGACAAAGGAATTGCGTCAAAAGCTGGATTGCCGAAACTGGGGTCTGTGGGTTTAGAGATACCGTTGTGGGGACAGACACCAACTGAAGAGTACTCATATGCGTAATGGCTCAACAATGTTTTTCAATAAATGGGAATATTTATTCATCAAACAGAAAATTAATGATAGCGGATTGAATTGAAATGAATTTGCTTTAAACATATGCTTAAAGATTTAAGATCAAGTAATGTTTCAGACAAAGAAATATAATCAAAACCGATCAATCAGTTTAAGAGCTGTGGACCAACAGACACATATAATTAAGAGGATGCAGTTAGAAAAGATGTGATAACTTTGAAATGATTGGAACAATATTCTTCAAACACAGCTAAGAACACTATTGATCAAACCAAATTTCAAACAAAAAACTAGATCAAAATCGATTTAGCCGTTTTAGCTCTACGAGTGAACAGACAAACATTCAGATACAAACTACAAACTCCGTTTTTTTGGTCTTTTAAGCATACATCGCATTAAAGTCCATTACTTTTCCTGTACTATTTCATTCGTTCGACTCGTACAACAAGATTAATTGCAGAGATAGCAAGGAATGTCTTGA
Source organism: Nowickia ferox (assembly GCA_936439885.1). NCBI lineage: Eukaryota > Metazoa > Arthropoda > Insecta > Diptera > Tachinidae > Nowickia > Nowickia ferox. The sequence goes on along the minus strand of OW387023.1, from coordinate 43,992,565 downwards.
GGACTGCTTGGTAGGATCGTAGTCCACAAGGGAGCCACTGTAATTTAGGTGATCACTACATGTGCCCTCTTTAATTTCAAAAGTAGACAGCAGCTTTGGAGTATTTTGACTCATTGCAAATGCCATCGTTAGGAAGCAGGGGCTTTCCTTATTGGATACCAGGTCATATGCATTGTCTAAGAGCGACGCTCGACTGTCAATTCACTAATTAGGAAGATTAAGATCTTGACAGCAAGGAAGATTTGGTTTTATTATCCGATAATGAAACAGGACGAAACGCCTTATTGCACCCTTTCTCGCATAATGGTGTGCTAGAAAATTACCTACAGTTTTGTTCATAAAATATTAGGCGGTCTTCACCATCCTCTGTATTGACTTTCGTAAGGATGTTCATACATCTATCTTACTACAACTATGAGAGAGACCTTGATAAATTTCCTGTTTTTATGATTGATATATTTAAGAATTAAAGAATTGAAATCCCTTAAACTCTTACCGCCAAGATTCTCAACTCCAAGACAATGCAACAGTTATGCTTTAATTTCTTTTCTTTTTAATAAAATTTCAAGTCTACCTTCGTGTGTATGTTTGTGGGTGGCTGGATACTTAACTAATTATTTGTTGGCAATAATCGTCTGAAATGTGCTGTTACAAAGTCAAGAAAACACAATTTTTTTTCTTATTATCTCTTATTTACACATTCATTTTGCACATAATATCACAATATCATCGCATCTTCTCGGTCACATTGCGCTCGTCTCATCTTAATTCAACTGATAAAACATGATATTCGCATCAGTTTTCAAATTTAATAAAAAAAAACTAAATAATAACATATGAAACAAATCAAATTTGATCCATGTACGAGTATTTTGATTTAATATAACAGCAACGTACTATTTTTGGACAGTTTTCGTTCAAACGCGTTTTCTGGCGGTGTCGGCGAAAAAAAATAAAAATTATAATAATTAAAGACGGAATAAATGCAAATAGTTTTTTATCATTTGCTGCAGGAAGTTGAAATAAAGAAAGTGAAGAAGAAAAGTATTAAAAATAAACTATGAAAAATAATAATAACATTGTAAAATTACAAGGTTGGTGCAGAATATTTATAGTTTCCTTGAAAGAAAACCCAGTTAAAAAAGACATTCGCAAGAAGTCATAAAAATTTTGAAATTGTGATCCAGAAGTAGTACCAATTTTGATAATCTCTAATGATTTTTACATATCGCACATTCAGTTCAATAGTGTCATAACTCAAAAAATTCGTTGTTTGAGTTAATAATGCAGAATAATAATGCATTTCGTATTTTATCTTGCGTAACAATTTCATACAAATAGCTTGTACTATCACCTCCTGAGAGGAGAATATTTGTTCATGCCTTCATTGACTTGTATGTTAATTGAAAACTTTAAACGTGTCTTCTGCAAAACTAGTTTTTTTAAGTTATGACACTATTGAACTGAATGTGCGATATGCTTGTTGACAAGCAAGAAGTTTTCTTTTATGATACCTAATCACCGAATTGGAATCAATATTAAGGAAAATCCCTTTTTGAATTCTAATATAATGATATTTTCCCTATTTTCCCTTGGGAAAAAGGGTAAAACATTGCCCATTGAAACGCAAAATATTGGCTTCGTGTAAGTTTAAGAAGATAGATAAAAAAAATTTAGATGAAAATTAGTTCATAAATTTCTTCAAGTTAGATCGATTTTTAAAACGCAGCGCGATGCCTCGTGAGCATTTTCTAAAAATATAATGAAATTGCAAATTTTTTTACGACTAATATAGATTTTTATTCGCGTTTCTACTAATTATCTGCATATTTTTAATAAAAATTCCTTGAAAACAATGAAAATGTAGTTCCTTAAAAATTACTTCCAATTTTTTTAATGGGAATGTACATATGTACGAGTATGTATGTCTATTTAATTAGGGAACAAAATTTCGTCAATTAACGAGAAAAATTTTTTGTATGCATATTTGATAATAATTTTCTTGAGTGACTTGCAAGTTTCACTAATTCAATAATAAATTCAGTAAATTGCGATTTAAGTACATGGTAAACTTTTTTCTTTTCTTTGGGATTTTTTTTTTTTGATTTGGCGCCTTTTTTCGTTTTTGGGAGTTTTTCGGTCTGTGTTTTTTTTAGCTTTGGCTAGTTTTTTGTTTTGCCGATTTTTTTATTTTGGGATTTTTTAGTTTCAGCGTTTTTGAAAATTTCAAGTGTTTGCCTCCTCAAAAATACATTAACCGATAGAATACCCTTTGATTTCATTTTTTTTTTAAATTTTAGTGTTCATTGGTGTAGTCTGCATACAAATGCATTAACTTTGCAAATTTTAAGAGTCTACGTATGTGTCCTTAATCATGAAAGTGGTCTGAGTCATAAGCATTTTTGCTTCGAAATATTTTAAATAAATTAAAAAGAAATCTATAAATATAAAATAAATTTATATTCATCGAGTCTACTACAACTCTAAATTAAAATATTGCATAATATAAAAATATTTTTTGATTGGTACAAATGTAATCTATCTTAACTTTTAAAGATCATGTACTCGTATTTGTTGTTGTAGCGGCCAAAGTTTTACATATTCTGTGAAAATTTCAGCTCTTAAAACACCCAGTGACCTTCTGTTCGTCTGTCCGTCACAGGCTGTTTTCTCGAGAACCGCAAGAGGTGAAATTTTGACAGAATAGGTAGAACTTTGGCTGCTACAACAAAAAAAAATATATGTAAGTTAAAGGGTGTTTCAAAACAAGCAACGAAATATGTTAAAATCCCATGTAATGTACATACAATTATACATGTATTGACAATTGAAATTTGCAAAGTTAGTGTATTTTTATGCAGACTGCAATAAATAACACTAAAATTTAAAAAATCAAAATTAAAGAGTATTCTATCAGTTAATGTAATTTTCATTATGTAATTTTGAAAAACCAAAAACCGAAAAAATCGCAAAAACGAAAAAAAAATCGCCGAAAACCGAAAAAAATTGCCAAAATTAAAAAACGTTAAACTAAAAAAAAGATCTCTTAAACTAAAATAAATCGCCATAATTCGCGAAAATTCCAAAACCGAAGAAAAGCTCCAAGAGTAACAAAATACGCCAAAACTAAAAAAATTACCAACAACCGAAAAAAAAGTTTACCGGGTACTTAATTAAAAAAAAATTCTGTATCAGGCAGCGTTGCCAAATGTGCAGATTTACCTGTTTTTCGCAGTTTTTTAATGTTGTTGAGCAATCATGCAGTTTTTTGTTTGAAAAATCTGTTTTTTATTTAAAATTATCAGTTTTTAATTTTTTGCGTTTGCTTTTTTACTTTTCAGCACATTTTCAATTGTAATAAATATTTCAAACCATCACTAATTAATTTGTCTCCGCTTATACACGTTCATAACAGAGACAAAGTATCAAAGTGCAATTTATATTAAAAAAGGGGTGTCAAAAATATTACACATTTGTTTGTTTTTGATACAAGTTCCAAAAACTATGAAAGGAAGAATTTGCATGAAAAATGTTTAAAAAGTTTGAGATTTTTCTTTATTTTCAATACTCATATGCACATACATAGTTTTTACTTGGTGAGAAGCTTGCTACAATTAAGTTTTTAATGATGAGACTACCGTTTTTGCAGTATTAATTACATAATGCTAAGGTTTATTTAAATGTATTTAAATTAAATACTTATTTAATTTACAAAATTTTTGTGAAGAAAATAATATAATTATCGCAGACTACCCACACCCAAAGTAAAATTCCAAAGCGTAAGCCAACATTTTACTACAAATCTTGAGAGCAGCAAGCGCTAATGAAACTGTTAGTACGTTTATACGCACGGCTTATTTGCAAATAAAACTGTAATTGTTGATATATTATTGTTTTTATTGCGACTTACTAATTCAGAAAACTATTCACGATTAACGCATTATTTGCAAATAAAAATCAATAAATTGATAAATATTGTACAAAAAAACATTTATAGAAAAAAATAATGGCAATAAACACAAATTATTATTTGTTATTTTATACATTTACACAATTTTTTTGTTTTCTATAGAAGTGCTACCAAGTTTTTATGCATTTACAATAACGTATAAACAGTGAGTTAATTTATTTGCAAATAGTGCGTGTATAAACGTAGTATGTGCCTCAAGAAAAGTCATGTTGAAGATTTTGAGCTAAAAGTATTGAGTAGAATAGCTGATTTAATGCGGCATATTTGGTGTATACCAGCATATAAACTACTAAACACAGCGACTACCAGAATTTTTTTATGCAGTTTTTTCTTCTGAAAAACACTTTTTTTATTACATATAGTTTTATCAAGAGAACCAGATATATGCTCTAAAAAAGGTGTTTTATGCGCATTCAGTATGCACTAAAAATTTGAAAATATGCACCAAAATCTCAAAAATATGATTTTAAAAATAGCATAAGTTGGATTATTTGGAAATGAAGATCTAGTTTTAATTCAATCGTGATATCAGAACTAAAACTTTGGAACTATATTTTGAAGAATAAGACAAGCTTTTTATTTATAATTGTTATTGCAATAAACAAAAAATATTCACTTCGATTTTTAAATAAATATCGCTGCCTCTATACATTGAAAATGTTCTTTCAACCTCAACTAATGTAATCGGTTACACTGGCCGAAATTAACGTCCAGTGAGGATGTTAAAGCACATGTTTAAGTTGAAATTTGAAAAATACAAATCAATAGCATTTGTTCCAGCATAAAAATTTAGTAGAAAAAAAAATTGGAATTGGACGATTTAAAATTGTTTTTCATAAGACTGTTTACAAGTGAGTGAAAATTAAAAAATCCAAAAATTTTAAATCGTTCATTTAAAAATTTTTTTCTTCTAAATTTGGATGGTAGAACACATACGGCCCCTGTTCTGTAAACCGAATCCAAGTAAATTTATCGGTTTCAAAAAATTATTAATTTTCCTGCAGACGTGTGTGTTTAAAATCATACACGATAATTTTCTTTCAGATATGATATTTGAGAATCTATATAATAAAAAAATTTCAAAAAAAATCTAAAAAAAATTTTTTATTATCGGAGTTAGTTTTTTAAAATCGTGCGATTTCAAATCGATCGGTTTACAGAACAGGGCCGATAATGATAATTAGTATTTTCTAAATTTCAACTTAAACAGGTGTAGCATGCGTTTTAACACCAGAACTCGCAAGAAAACATGTGAAATCGATCCGGAAGCCAGAACATTCACAATGGTCTTTTTTTTTTTGCCAAATACTTGTACTACTGTTTCTTTCACTACATGCATAGAATATTGAAAATTAAATTTAGACGGAGAAAAGTAGAAAGTTTTACTAAAAACTTTTTTATTAATATATTAAAATAAAAAATATTATAAAGTACCAAAATATGGCCTAAAAGCATCAAATATGCTTTAAAAATTTGAAAAATGGTCAAAATATTAGTGTTAGACTGAAATATGCAAAAACATGCCTTAAAGGGTAAAATATGCAAAAATATATCTTATTTCCGCATTGATATGTCAGAAAAGAAAAAACATGCAATTGCATATTTTCGGTTTCCTGAGTATTACATATGTGGTGACCGTATGGAAGCCTTCTTGTGCGAGTCAGAGTCACACTTCAGTGATATTTTTAAATTGTCATCTATTGAACGCTGTCGCCTGGAATTATAGTTACAAAGTAAAAATTGCAATCAGATGTAATTTGTAACTGAAATGTTTCCGATTAGAGGTACAAGTAATTGTAAGTAAAATTTGTGCAATTACAATTATAAAAATGTAATTGTTATTGAAAAATAAATATGTCAATTACAAATACATGCAATTGTAAATAAAATAAATGTTACAATAGAGGTGAAAAAATATTATATGTATATTGAATTTATATTAACGCTTCACTCTTATTCTTTAAAAGTTTGGCCACATTTGATTAATTTTCTTTATTAAATTCGTTTCAGCAAAGCTTTTCATATGTTAGTCATGTCATAAAGTTGCATATCAAATTGGAATTACTCTCTGGAAAATCCGCCATTTTGGATTTATCATCATTATATTATATAAATATTTGGGTTCTTCTAAGCAAATCTTTGAATTTGATTTATGAATGAATTTGGCAAATAATTGGTTTGCCATCTTCGGCATCCGTTATATGAATAGAATTAAAAATGATGTCGATTTCTTTTTCAGAGAAACGCGAATACTTTTTTCACGTTTAATTTATGTATTTGTGATAAAAAAAATATTTTACTGAATAAATAAAATAATAATTTGGTATTATTAGTGCGTTAACAAATCTTAAACTTAAATTGTAACAATTCCCAAAATAAAAACATTAACAATCAAATTGTAATGGTCGAAATTTCTGAACGAACAAAATACGGGAGTTAATACATTTAGAATATTGAAAAAAATTTAGCGGTTTAATCGATTAAGATTTCTTTCAAATTTATTAGATCGATTGTGAGTAATCGAGTAATTAACAAATACTTAATAACTTATATTCGTATTTTATTTTATTATTAATTAACTAATTTACTTGAAAAATTTTGCTTGTTTTTATGGTTAAGCGATTGTCTATATGCATTTCGTTCCCGCTTTTTGGAACTCATCAGTAGACTTCAACCCAAAACATTTTTGGTTTTAGCTAACAAACTTCGTATGTTTATAGTAAGACTCTTAATACTATATTGAGAATCACAATATACAAACATAATAAGTTTGAAAGCCTCAAACAAAAATCTTTACAAAAGAACCATCTTTATTCGATTGTGCATCTGTTTTATTTATTTGTTAGCTAAAATCAAAAATGTTTTGGGTTGAAGTCTACTGATGAGTTCCAAAAAGCGGGAACGAAATGCATATAGACAATCGCTTAACCATAAAAACAAGCAAAATTTTCAAATTAAATAAATAAAGACTTTATGTCAAATAAATTACTTCGGTATTTCATGTATTAACTAATTTACTATTAATTTTAGTACTTTAGTGTTTTTTAGCACTTATTCGATTAATCGAAAAAATTTAATACATTTATAAAATTTATTATACATACATATAAAATATTTTTTTCTTCAAAACATTCTTATGGATTTGGTTTATTTTTTCGATTATTCGAATAAAAAGTTGTTTAGTTTTTATTCGAATAATTTCTTACAACATTTACTATATTAATTCTTGCTTTTAAACAATGCTCGATATTTTCGTATCAAATTGTTTATTCGCTATTCATTATAATACTGCAGCATAATTTAAAGTTTTTTCGATTACTGGCATACTAAGTTTTTGTTCATCAGGCTTAGATTTTATACCGCGAAAGAAAGACAGAGATATATAAAAAGTTTATATTACTTCTCCATTTCTCCCATCCAAAACATAACTTGTGCAAGAAAAACTCATGTGTGTGAACCAAGTTTTTATTATAAACTTTTACTGGAGTAATTTTTAGTAACAAAACAAAATTTATCTATTACTCGTTAAGTATTAAAAAGCTATTTTTCCTCAGATAACCTCGTATAAAAAATATTATTTATGAAACACAACTTCTGTAGTCTGTTCAAAATTGTAAATAAGTATATACAATAACGTTCGACGGAGCCGAATGTAGCGCTTAAATATTTTCATTTCTTAGAATTCCAACTCGCGTTAATGAGAATATTTAAAAATTTTAAACAAAGTTATTGTTTTTGCTAAGCAAAACAATAAATATAAATATTTTATTTTCAAACCCACTGGAGGGACTTACACATAAAAAACAACAAACACAAAAATACAAAATTTTATTTGAAATTGAAATTACAAATTAAACTTCATTTGAGTGCTGACTGACACGGTTTACAATGCGAACTTTTAACAAAAATGTTTTCTCGTGCCTATTCACAAAAACATCTACAAAAAGTGTGCATTTAAATAAAAATTGTCCAGAAGACACACAGAACAATAAAGAACCAATTGCCACAATATACAAAAGTATCTGCAAACTTTTATGCAATTATAAATTAATTACTCAAATTAACAATTAATAAGTGACAGATTACAAAGAGATAAATTTTGCGTGAAATAAGAATGTTTTGTGATTTTTGTTACGTTTTATTTATTTTTAGTCAAAGCAGATGATGACAACGTTTATTCCGTAAAAAATGGTCATTGCGTTGATTTGAATATCGATATTAACGATGAGAAATACGTTAAGGCTGCAGAACCGCATTGGATTTTACGACGTATTTACATTTTGACCTGGATATGTTTGTATGATCGCGAAAAGGCCATCGCCGATTTAATTGCCGGGGTCACTCTCGGCCTCACCATTATACCGCAGAGTATTGCTTATGCTTCTTTAGCGGGCTTGTCTTCCGAATATGGTTTATATTCTGCATTTATTGGTGAGTGATTTCATAAAATATTTCAGCAAGTTGCTCGTAACTGGTAGTGTTTGTCGAAATATTTACAATTCTGTGGCAAAAAGGAAAAAGTGCTTAAGTCGATATAAGCTAATTTTGAGTTAATGGCGCCCCTGTTATCTTCATATTTAAAAGCATAACTAGGCAAAATATCAGTTATTTTGTATTATTTTTCAGGAAGTTATAACGCAATGTAATCACAAATGGATTAATATCTTAATTAAGCTTATAGAAATCGCTTATTTACTCAAACAACGTCATAACCCAAAAAGACTAGTTGGACAGAAAACGAGTTTAAAGTTGTCAATGCCTTTAGGAACGAAAAACGTGTCCGTTAACATATAAATATATTAAATTTGTGAGAAGAACAAAATAAAAGGAAATCCACAGTTATATGGAATCGCAAAAGCAGTTTTCCGATTTATCGAGCACTCGATTTAGGAACACCCAACGTTTTTCTAATATAATAATAACATATAAAAAATGCTACAAATACATAGTTTGAGTTTTGATTAAAATAGACTACGCTGCACATTGGTTGAGGTTCATAGAACGAGCGGCTAAAAATAGAAGAAGTTGTCGAAGGACAATGAAACTTGGCACATAGGCATTTTTTGTTTGAATCAAGAAAACAATGGAAAAATCAAAATGTTCCGCCCACTTTTACGCCCACCTCCCATACAAAGTGAAAATTAAATTTTGACCTACGGCGTTGTTTTTGGCACATAACATTTTTAAACACTCAGAATCATTTGTGTGAAATTTGAAAAATATCCGCCCACTTTTACGCCTACTTCCCATACAACTTGTATCGAAAAACTGGCATAACTCCCTTGATTTTTGAAGCATCAACTCAATTTGCACAAAAAATAAATACTATAATTGTAGAATGGACTCCTGAAAATATATACCTGATCCGCCCACTTTTACGCCCATCTCCCATAGAAAAAACAAATAGAAAAAACATGAATAAGTAATTTAATTATTTATTATAGTCTTTTAATAATTTTTTAACATCATTATCGTACTCCAATTTTTTGATTTGCTTTGAGCGAAATCTATTTATAAATGGGTCTGAAGACAATAAAAGATTATGCATTACGTCTTCATTAGTGGCTACACGTTCAATTCTTCGCGAATGATGTAATCTATAGGCTCTATAGTCTTTATTCCTCGCTTCATGAGCTTCCCCGGACAGCATACCTGATACAAATACTCATTAAAATGAAAAAAATTAAAATGAAATCATTGAATAAGGGCCTTTATATAGAGACATACCTATTGGCAGAATAGCTTCTGCTACAATTTTGCTATCATGCACTAGAATCTTATGCACAGTTACAGGCATGTGGTACCAGCCATAAAGATCAGCAAACAACTTGGCAGTATCGATGCAATATATATGAAATTTGTTAGTGTCGATCGATGCATTGCAATTTATTGCGGCCAAAATAATTTTATATCTATGTATTAACTCTTCTTTTATGCCAATTACGTCTGCAATTTTGGCTGGATTTTCGAAAAACCCTCTTGTCGTATTGCCATCGTTTGTTGCGCCCATACCTTGCTTCACCCTCTTATAGTCAACAATGAAATATATAACAATTAACATTATTAACTAGTATGTAACATTATGTAATAATTTTAAACAGTAGAGAATTATGGCAACAACAACAGGCATGAACGAAAATTCATGTTTTGTTACTTTATCACTTTATAGCTTTTAAGGTAGAGGTCCATAGCTCGCTTTTTGCGCGTTAAGCTTTACACGCGTTTCATCCTCTTGTTTCATTCTATACTTTGTTCGCGTTGAGTTACATGCACTGCTTTTCATGCGCCATTTTATTTTTCTTTTGATCAGCTGTGTGCGTTTGTTTATAAATACTTATAAAGAAAAAATGGAGAGTGAAATCGAGTTTTTAAAAGAATTTGTGGAGTTAGTCGAGTTTGTATATTTAATTTTATGTGCAAAAAATGCCTATGAACAATTTCAAAAAAGAAAAGGTTTTGGGTACGGCCGTTGTATTTAGAACGAAATTTAAGTGGGTTTTTTGAAACCACATTTAAACAATTAAAACTTCTGACCCTGAACAATTTCGAACCACGACAAGAATATCTGCAGATGTCTTTGACTATTTATTCAGCATTTTAAAAGATAGTCTTGAGAAGAACTCGGCCAGGGCTATTCCAGCAGATTGTCGGCTGTTGTTGACTTTAATGTAAGTAAATTGAAAATTACATATAAATGTATGCACATTATTGGCTATTTAATACAGATTTAGCGGAGATGACACTCAGTACGTAAAAGTAATCGATAACGAATATGCAAAATTTGTTACTGAGAAAAGTGTGGTGAAAAGTTAATTAAAATACATCGCATTAATGAAAATATTCACATATTTTATTAAACAAGTTTTTTTTTTACTAAGAAAATTTTTTTATTGAAAAAAAAGAAAAAAAATTATCCACGGCAAAATAATATTTATCGATAACGTAAGAAATAAAGTATTATTTAACATCTTTAGCATTCAAGAACAGCTGACTTTCTTTCATGGTGCTTGTAACGCGTACAAAAGTAGAAAGTAGACCTACTTTGTGCTTTGAACGCGCCTACGCGTTCTGCGCTTTTTGCAATGTAACTTGTCACATACTATTACATTGATTCTACTTTTTTGACAGATGCATAGAAAGCGCAACGCGCAAAAACCGAGCTATGAACCTCTACCTTTACTGATTTTTTTTGGAAAGGAGCAGGTAGCAGCAGCTGAATTTTTTTTTTAACTTTTAACTGAGACTTCAAGCTGTAATTTGATATCTTTCGTTAAACAGCGCTCCACAGCGCTAAAAAGATGCAATCCACTGAAATTGATGAACATTGAAATTGTTTTACGAAATTTATTATGTGGCACTTTTTCCCACTTTTTTAATGTAAATCTCATCTATGGCAATTGTCATTAACGAAAATATACAACAAAGTCAAATGATAAGTTTACTGTGATTGTACCAAAAGATTGAATATACAGTAAATTTGCATGCCATTTTAATCAAGCGAACATATATAAACTTCGAGCGTGTCTGTCCAAACAAATAATAAATATATCAGTCTAATATTATGGAATCATAATATTCAGCTATCTGACAACAAAATACCAAAAAATTATCCAAATCGGCGAACATGAAAAAAATGAATTTCGGCCACTCTTCAACAAATTTGCGCTGTTTCTTCTGCTTTATAAGTTAGTGTAGAAAGATTATTCGCAGGTGTAAGGTATACTGGTATAGTGAACCTTACCGTAATAGACTTGAAAATGATAGTCTAAATGCGGGTGTTCTTACCCGGCCTAATTTGGTGTTAGTTTAAGTATAACAGAGGAATTTATTTAATATACATACATACATTTCTACATATACCTACGACCCTATTTATAGAAAAATTATATTTTAGGCTTCAAACTAGAACTTGCCATTGAAAATTTTTAGGCTAAAATTGTTTATTTTAAAATTGTATTCATAAGCACTACATCAGATATTACAAGTTTTAAGGAATTTTACATTTCGATACTGGCAAATCCATCATATTCTGTAGTACTACAATAAAAAGATTATTATGTCATAGTTGTACTGTGTAATCCCGATAATTTGTAATCGAAGGTACCGACTGCTTTTCACAAATTAGGGGAGTTTTCGATTTTAGTAACGATTTTAAGGGGTTTAATTTTAATGAGGTGTTTTTATCTCTGACAAACTAATCTTAACAAACACAAAAATTTCAAGAAAGATAGATAACTAAGTGTACTTGTTAACAAACTTGTAAAAAACATCGCTTTTTGTTGTTTTCAAAACATGTTGGTTTTTATATCAAATTATGTAAGGCTGTTTACGAGTAAGTACGATTTAGAGGAGTCACATCATACTAGGAATTATAAAAAATACAAATTAACGAGGGGATCAAAATGTATGTTATGTTTGCGTATTAAAGAGTTTTTGCCAAGCGAATTGTTAAGGCTTTTGAATTAACGAGTACGAATTATCGTGGTTTCACTATAATGGAAAGTCTGCGAAGTATTTGCTCATCGTAGAAACGTACTACGAGTATAAAAGTACCGTCCTACAAAACAGTAAAATATAACTCAATCATTTCTTCCTTATTGCTACAGAATTGCCTTTGATGCAATTTGTTCCTTAACACATGTAATTTCGCTTACGCAATATATAAACTTAAGCCTAGTCGAATCAAAAACAGAGCAGCATTCCAATTTATTTACTTTTTTGAAAGCCCTTATTCATAAAATTTTTTTTGGTTTTATTTTATAAAATTATATTTTTAGGGTCTATAATTTATGTTTTCTTTGGTACTATACCTCAAGTTTCTATTGGACCGACCAGCTTAATGGCCATAATGGTTTTACAATTCTGTTATGACAAACCGGTGCAGATTGTAATTGTTTTGGCCTTTCTAGCGGGCCTAGTTGAGCTGCTAATGGGCATTTTTCGCTTAGGTAAGTGGATAAAAACTATATTTTTAAATAAAATAAAACACATAAATATTTGAAAATACTAATATTCATAATCAATAAAAATGATTATGAATGCTGTTTGTAGTTTTAATCATATATCCGAGTATGTATGTATATATCGACAAGTTAATATAAGAAAAGGTGTAACTCGAAGTGTCGACATTTTACAGGAGAAGAAAATAACTGAATAAAAACTAAAGCTTACATACACACAAAAAAGTAATATGAATGAGTTTGTAATATTAATTAAAATATTTGTAATATTAATTAAAAAATTAATTAAATTTTCACCTGTAAACAATTTGATAATATCAATTAAGTTTTTCCACTCAAATTAAATAATACAATTAAAAATTTAATTGAATCAATTAAATTATTAATTGAAAACATTAATTGGTGAATACTTTTTTCTGTCTAAATGCAAGAATAATTTTTTAGGTGACAATAAATTTTTTATTTTTAGGTGTTATTCACTTAGTTCTGTAAAGAGGATGTATGATTATACGGTCGCTACCCGAAAAATTAAGAAACTCGATTTCCAAAAAAAAAGATTCGCAATTTTTATATTAAGCCATCGATATTTACATATCTTTGGTCACAAGTAGAAAGGCCTGAACTCAAATAACTGTAACTTTACAGGATAAGGTAAAAACGTAATAATAAACAGTACAACTGCTTGTAGAAGCGTTGTTTTTTACACTTTTGCAATACATTTTTGTGAAGAGGTGTATCTGTGTGAAATGTATTGGAATCACTGAAAATATTGAATAATGAATATGAATAATTTCTTAATCGCGCTTAAATTCATTATTTTAAATTCTTATCGAATGAAATATTTATATTAATTAATGTGATTTTCTAAAGAAGAGAAGAAAAATTAAACTAATTTTTTTGTGCAGCCACGCACTTTATCAGCACCCATGTCTATCTACTGGGGTAGAGATGGTTATTAACATCAGCTATTTAACGATAAATTTTCAATGAAATGGAATATGAGAAATGAATATATTGTGTATTCGTATACAATTATTGATTTACTTTTGATAAATACATTTATAAGTATCACTATTCATTTTCTGCTTTTTCCGCTTCTTCATTTTCTATTCATGTATTTACCAAAGGTAAATCAATAATTGTATACGAATACACAATATAATCATTTCTCATATTCTTTTTTTTTTTTTTGAAATTTCCAAAATACAAATGTGACACATGTAGCTGAATCGAACACATTTTCTGAGGCAGCACATCTGTAAGCATGTGAATATCTACATGTACATACATATGTTACTAGTATACGGCATGTAGCAAATGTAGCTTCGTGATGACATCAAAATTAAATCAGAACCACATGCGCATGTAGTTTTTACATGGCGTGTACTATGGGCTTTAGTTTTGCAGCTTTTACACAACCAAATTTAAACACTTTCTATATAATTTTAATTATTTAATATTATTTATTTACATGCATTTATTATAAAATATTACATACAACTTGCAGTTTACTTAATATGATTTAATTTTTTTCTTTGAGATCTCTCTGAGTAAATTAATTACAGGGCTGCCAACTACAATAAAAAACATAAATTTTTTGCAAGAAATTATAAATTTCACATATGAAATTTGAACTTTATGATACCAATTTTCATAGTGTGCAAGAGCCCTCTTAGGCAGACAAAGTTTACTTTGCAATGTGGTGCCTTGGTACGACTTCATATACTAGAACTCATCATCACTAATAATTTTACACAAGAACTTTAACCCTTTTTGCACTACTTCTTGCTGTTCTAGTAATTATACTAACAGCTTTAAGACAATTAACGCCTAATCTTCTGCAGGTTATTTACAAGAAATGAATCGTTTATTTATTGTTTAGAAACAGTGAACGTATATGAAGCAAACTATAGAAAAAGGTGGTTTGAAAGCGCCACAACAATGCAGGTTTTAAGGCCAAAAATTTAGCTAATGTACACACATGCATCTTGAAAAGCTCTTTTATATACAAGCTCTTTTATATACAAGTAAGTTTATATTATTAATCCTGTAAAGAGCGCTTTTGATAATTGCTTGTTTGGATGTTTTATTGGATTCAAAAATGAAATCGCCATATAAAAATCAGCAGCGATTAGGCAACGTCTACATGCATTTCGTTCCTGCTTATGGAACTCATCAGTAGACTTCAACACACAATTTTTTGAAATAAGCTAAAAAACTTCATGCGCTTATAGTAAGACTCTTAGTTTTTAGAATTTCTTATTAGCTTTTTTGGACTTGTTGTAGTTTAGCGGATATTTTCGTTTCGATAATTCTTTTCGCTTCTTACGAATTCTTTGCTTATTACGAATCGCAGGTCAAGCGGCATGGTAGTCGGCAGCCTGCTGTGGTGAATGTGCTTAATGCATTATTCGTGTAGTACGGTTTTTATATCTTCTGACTACTCGCCAAAAAAATTCACATGTGTGATTTTCAAATTCTTGAAGGTAAAAGGGTACTCGATAATGAGAAATTTTACTGCGAATTCTTTTTATGAAATCATTTGTACAACAGCTGAAGAAGCAACACAAAAAGCACCATAAATTAGGAAACATGATTTTTCACTTTCGTGTAAAATCTGCGATAGACCTGGTAATCAAAACTCTTTTTTTTATTTTTAGGTTTTATTGTTAGTTTCATTCCCGCTTCCGTTACAAAAGCTTTTACAACTGGCACAGCATTAATTGTGGCTTTGGTTCAAGTCAAAAATTTATTGGGTGTTCGTATCAAAGGTATACCTGATCCAGTGCAATTTTGGAAAAGCATACAAAAAGCCGATGCTTGTGTTGGCATAATATGTTTAACTATTTTGCTGTTGTTGAGGGTAAGTGAAAGTAATAAAATAATAATATTAACTTCTATACCTTCGACATTAACTTCAATTGCACAGCAATTTTCCAGTATAACATTCAAAATACAAAACAACAGCACACGCCGCCTGAAGAAGCTGCTGTGGTACATTAGCATTTCCCGTAATGCCTTGGTAGTTCTATTCTGTGGTCTTATGGCTTTCATATGGATCCATAAGAGTTCCTTGCATGCAGTACCATTTTCTTTGTCATCGAAAGTTGATTCTGGCCTGCCGATAATAAGTTTGCCACCATTTCAGTTCGAGCATAACAACAGAACTTATGTTTTTACTGATATTTGCCGGGAATTGGGTAGCGCTATTATTGTTGTACCCATAGTGGCTGTGTTGGCTAATGTGGCTATTGCTAAGGCTTTCGGTATGTTAAATATTTGTTATCTAAAGCAAATAGTTTCATTAAAGTTATTTTTGCACAAAGTTAAGGATGGCCAGTTGGATGCATCACAGGAAATGTTAACGCTTGGTCTGTGCAATTTGGCTGGTTCTTTCTTTAGCGCTATGCCCACTTGTGGTGCCTTTACGCGTTCGGCCGTTAGTCAGGCAAGTGGTGTGAGAACCCCTATGGCTGGCATCTATACTGGTAGGATTTTTAATTTGCTCTAAAATCAGCTCAATTAATTTCCTTTAAATTTCAGGCATAATAGTTCTGTCGGCCTTATCTATTCTAACGCCTTATTTCCAATATATACCAAAATCTACCTTGTCCGCTATTCTAATAGCTGCAGTTATTTTCATGGTAAGACATACGAATAAAATGTACTATTTTAAAGTCTTGCGTATTTTGAGTCACTTGAATTGGTGCGAATTTGGAAGTTTTTCCAAATGAAGATAGATGTAGAAGGGAGGCTAAAGAGATTGTAGAATGCTTGATAGGAAGTTTATAAACGTGGCAGATACAAAACATTTCCACCAAGGAACGAGCAATGTCATATTATATCAAGCATATGTCGATGAAATCGTTATTATTGAAAGAGACAAATTTGAAGAGACATCGTGTAATTAACACAGAACGGACGAAGGATAGTGAAGGAATGGTGTCTATATGTAGGGCTGAATATCAATCCTGCAAAGACTACCATTGTTACTTTCACAAGAAGGAGAACACTTCCACGCTGGCGAAACATCCGAGTAGATAGCGTGCAAATGGAAAGCTCATCGTAGGTCAAGTATCTGGGAATGATATTAGACTCAAAGCTGTTATATAGACAGCATTTAGAGGCAACTGTTGACTAGACAATTAAAGCACTAATGGTTTGTAGATCTGTTGCAGGAAAAATATGGGGTTGCATACCCAAAATCTTGAGATGGATATACACCATCATAGTGAGACTTATCCTTATTATAAGTTATGGTGATGTTGCCTTGTCGGACAGGATCAAGCTGGCTACGACCAAAGATTGGTTGGAGAAATTACAGAAGCTAGCATGCCTCTGTATAACAGAGGCTATGAGGATGTGTCCTACAGCTTCTATGGAAATCCTCATTGAATTCACACCTCTAACGATTGTGATAGAGAGTGCTGCCAGACAAAAAGTAGCCAACATCACGGAGAAAAGCACAGGCACAGACTGTCTAATTAGCCAATGGGAGCAATCATCCATGCAAGACGATTTCTACTACTTGCGCAACGCTCTGGTGTAATGAATAAGTGCATGACTTCGACAAGAGGTTTGAAACTTGCCAATAGAAAAGAATGGGGGAAATGGCACCCCGATATTCCTTTGGAGCTGGCATTATCAGTTGGTATACTGATGGCTCCAGAAATTCGGCAAGCTCTGGTGTGGGAGCCGTAGTACCAAGGATTAACTACCACAAGTCCTTGGGAAAATCTTGTACCATTTATGAATCGGAAGCTTATGCCATTGAGATATGCGCACAATATAATCTTGACAGGGGCTACCGAGGGAGAGAAAAAGACATCTGCAGGCTGCCATCAAAACGCTCAGCTCATCTTCGCTTACCTCTAAGTTAGCTTAAGATTGAATAAGGTCACACACTGCTGCGTTCCTGGACACGCCGCACAGTGGCGCCATTTGCCTTTTTTCGTTGCAAAAATCATATCTTTTGAACCGAACAAGATAATCGAATAATTTAAATTGCATGTCATAGATAATTGTTCAACCTATAAAATGAGCGGTTGGAGTGGACGCTACACCTTATAGGTGCTTACTTATGGGTTTTCAAAGTTAAAATTTGTGAAAAAATCCAAGTTTTGGTAACAAAAAAATTTTTTTTAAGAATTTTATATTTTTTTGTAGTTCTTTTGTAAGCTTTTCATGTTTTAAGATATTACCTAAAAAATTACAACAAAAGAGTTTTTTTTTAAATGATTTTTTCAATTTTCTGTAAAATATTCATTTTCTTGGTAAGACAAAGTATGTCTAAAATACAAATCATTTCTAAACTCTAATTTTTTTCTAACTCATCTATTTTATGGTAACAAAATCAAATTATTTTTACCAATCTTATATTTCTTAGTTCTTTTGAAAGCTTTTTCTGTTTTAAAGTTATTAGCCAACAAATTAAACAAATTTTTTTTCAATTAATTTTTTGAATTTTCTGTAAAATATTCATCACAATTCGTAACAGAAGGTATATTTAAAAGACTAATCATTTCTAAAGTATAATTCCATTGTAGTTCTTTTCGTGACTTCACATGCCGCAGGGAAGAAATAAGTGGATCGGAAGATGCTGCTAACATGTTGAAGAGGTCCTCATTTTGCCTCACCCTTGATGCTTTGAACGTGTTCTGCAATCTATATTTTTTGTAAAATTTGTTAAGAGACTCCTGCGCTTCTTCAGAAAGCTCTCCAATTGGCAAAGACTGGTACTCAATTATATCTTTGCCATGCGCCAATATTTTATGGACGGTCGGGGTCAACTTCTTCTGTGGATAAATTTTTGCTAAAAGAGATGCAGTTTCCGATGCATATTCTCCAAATTTTGTAGAATTAACACTTTCTTGGCAGTTTAAAACATTCAAGATCGTTCCCAATCTTTTGACGATTTCATTGTCAATTCCAGTGATTCTAGTTACTGCCTCATCATTTGCAAAAAATCTCCTTGAAGTGTTTCCATCGTTTGAGTTACCGTATCCACACTTGGGGCAGTCTACTTTTAGTCCAAGTTGTTTCCAAAAAGCATTCTGTATTTGCTTCTTTCTGATCTTTTCCTTATCCTTAATTGATGTATTTTCATCGATGTTTTCATCTTGTTGTGGTAGGGTATACGCCAGTTTTAGCAAGAACTCCATACACCTTATCCTTGCGTGCAATGGTGACATTCCATATTCGTAATTCTCCTCGTTTGTAGAATCGTTTAAATTACCGAAGTTCTTCTGACTCTTTTTGCAAATCGGGCATGTCAATGTTGAGGTTGTTCCTGTCAGTTCGTTTACGACTTTTCCGTCAACCATGGTCAGGTGGAACTCGTAACTACATTCAATATATTTTCCTTCTCCAATTTGCAATTTTGTATGCTTAATCTTGCTTATTTGTTCTTCAATGTCCTTCACCGTGGTCCTTATGAGTTCTGCCGATTCCTTTGCAAACTGAAACATTATTGGTCGGCAATAATGCACTGATGACGGTCGATGATTTTTCCAGTGTAGGGAAACATCAGATTTTAGCCGCAATGGAACAACAGATGCCATAAACATATTTCCGTCAGATATTGTAGTGTCATCGGAAGATATCCTTTGCTTATAAACGCTTTGTCCGGATGATCCATCGCAGCCCCATTTGCTGATCAATGTTAGTTTCTGAGGAAGAATTTCCACCTCATTTTCAGGAAGACTTTCCAACAACCGTTTTGCTGTATGGTCCATAAGATCCTGCAGATTGGCTTTCGCAGAGACTTCCGTAAACTCCGTACGCAATGGTCGTGAATTTATTTTGGCTTGCGTAATATGCTTGTATCCGGGGAAAAGGTCAGCCCCGTGTCGCATTAAAGATGCCCGTAGTATCTCATATTTCTCTTTGGAAAGTTCTAAGTCCAAAAACAGAGCCAAGGCTTCTTCGGAACTATACTTTTTAATATGTGCGTTTGTGGGAGTGGGAATGCTTTCCTTAATCCTTTTTAGTCGCAGTGGGCTTGCATCAGCAACAGATTTTGTAATCTGCGACCTAACTCGTTCACTATCCTTTATGTATTTAATAGACAGCGCATCCGATAAATCCTTCGTGGTCAAGTCATTGGTGGCATCGGCAAGTTTCCTCTTTCTTGTGAAAATTGAACACTCCTCCATACTTTTTTTTGGCCTTCCTTTTTCTCCTCTGGTTGATGTGGAGGGTTTATCTACTGCCAATATATCCAGGATGGTGTCTTCATTAAGCCAGTCCTCGTATTTGGAGTTGAAGATGTTAATGGTTCGATTGCATTTCACCCATTTTGTCTTAATTTTGGCATGTATCATACAAAGATTATTTTTTATACTTTTGCTTCTCTCAATATTTCCGTATAAGCTATCGAGTTCTTCTAAAGCAGCTTCCGCGAAACACGTTGGTGTAATTGACTTTCTAAACAGTTCAAATAGTTTTAAATTGTTCAACGCCATGTTTTCAATACTTGTTTCGCCAACTTTCAGTCGTAGACTAATGCAGGCATTAAGCTTGTTTTGCAATATATAGGCCTATGCTACCATGTCTACAAATGTACCTGTTACATGCATACATATGCATTTGGGCTGAATTATACAGTTTTGATATTATGCACGTAGCCAAATGAGATTTGTGCCTACCTGTACCATAAGTCAGTATTGTTCTTCACCATATGTACGCCAAAAATAATTTTTAAGTGAGGTGCGTACCTGCTTATTTCAATGAGTAGTTTTTTGTGCATCTTGTGTCTGTAACGGAATATTAGGACCAAATTTTTCGCCAGAGGCTCTCAGGTAGACAACTGACTCAAAATGCAATTTTCAAACTATTACATCAAAGTAACTGTCAGTCAAGGCATGTAAGGGATGCCCGCCATACAATTTCTGCAACCATGTCTTTTTAACGTTTTTTACCTGTAGAAGCCAAATAGGCACGTAAAGGCAGATAAAACCTTTTGAGTTATGTAAAAGACTAGTTAAAGAACATATTTTGAAAATATGGCGGAGGTAAAAAAAGGTAAATTTTTTTTATTTTCCGTCAAAGTTGAAGAATAGTGAAAAAATGGATAGTTTTTAAATACTGATTTACCTAGAGAAACACAAAGCAAACAGCACAATTTTTTTTATTGTTATACATTTAATAAGCACATCAATCACTAAAAACAAAAAAAAATACTATTCGTTGCCTAGTTTTCGTGATATTACACCTGAAATCGGATCAAACTACCTAAAAATTGTGTGTTTTTTTAAATCCGAAAATTGGTTAACTTTGAACAGTTATGTCTTCTAAACTAAAAATCTGATATTGTTAAGAGTAGCATATTTGAGATCGTTGAAAAGTTTACTATAAGATGGATTCATTTAAAATTTCGCAGGCGCACATGAAAATTTTGATTTTTGCAACCTCGTTTGCTCTACGGGCGCCACTGTGCGCCGGTATGAAAGAAAATAAAAATGCATGCAAAATGAGCAAAAGTGGGGCTGGTACATCCATGGTTGGACCAGAACTATTTTGCGGGCTTGGATTGGACAAAATCTGGAAAAATATATCGACGGAGATCAAGAGTACCTACTATGGAACACCTCTGGCTCAATCTCACTGGATTGAGACACGCGAAGCTAATGATTGGAACGTATAACCAAAATCGTTTCATAGCTCTCATGTCCCTGAGTAAAAACAGTCTAAGAATGCTTACAGGCTTCCTCACAGGCCATTGCAGACTGCGAAAACAGCTCAACAGACTTGGCATTGACAGTAACAGCTTGTGCATATTCTGTGACTAAGACGATTAAACTGCAGAGCATATTCTGAAGCCTTATGCCGCAGAAGATATAGCCAATTGGGCAAGTAACTATTGGAGGATTGGGAACTGCCAACACTAGGCCTACAGACAATTTTCAGATTCCTCAGGAAAGTAGGTCTAGATGAGGTGCTCTAGCACCTGGCAAGGGATACAATAGATCTACTTCGGTCGCAGTATCCTGTGTTTTCCGTTTAGTTTAATTCATTCATTCATAGAAAAACTTCAACTTTATGAATGTACTTCCAGGTAGAAATATTTGCAATCAAAAGTGTAGCAAAGTATATACGATTTTATCGAATAATCGATAGCAAAACTGCAATCAAGTCTCTTACAGATTTGTATACATGCCTAGATGGGGCAGATCCTCCAGTCCTCAAGTGTTTGCAATGATATGGGACTATCTATTACCAAAAACTTGATCACGATCAATTTGAAAAGGAATTTCAGGATGTGAACACTCGTCCTTCTGTAAACATGTCAAGAATATTCTTGTAATTATAGTGAAACACTCCAGCCTCTTAAGCTTTCACAAGCCCTAAAGCTTTGCTTCGTAACTGAGGTTTTGGTTCCTATACTAATTTCTGTATTATTCTAATGACTGCTATTCAAAAGTATGCAACTGTCTCAAACTGCAGAGCCGCTGGCTTAATTTTCTTGGTAACAGGTACTTCGAAACCCCTCGGAACAGTCAAATATAGAGTTGAAAAGCCTGTGCTCATTTTTAAGTGGTGATCCCTATAGTTAATTACTGCGACTTGGATACAACTTCGCTTTTCGCGATATCAATTACTTATTAGTTTATTGTTCCAATCCTTTACACGCAATCCTTTTTCTTCACTCACTTGTTAGCCTTTTTATACTTAGTTAGAATCTCTAAAGTCTTTTCACTATTTGGGTTTCCCCAGAAAAATTTCGGCCGCTCTTCCAACAGTAGAGTTCTGCCAATCTCTGGTGTAATATATGTAAGTATGATGTTAACTTCTTTTTCATTTCTTTCTCTAGGTTGACTTGGAACCCATGAAGAGTCTTTGGAAAACCAATAAAAGAGATTTCATAAGTTGGTCTGGATGTTTAGTGGTGTGTTTACTGGCTGGAGTGGAGATGGGGCTTTTATACGGAATTATTCTCAACCTCATATTTATATTGCTTAGACTTGGACATCCAAAGTTGGACGTTAGCTTAAAGAAGGTAAGTTTTCCCAATTATTATGTTATTATTTTTATTATTATAATTTTTCCACTATTAATGCAATTACCATGTATAAACGTCAAATTATTTTTTACTTTTTACAGTGCGACCACATGACTTATATTAACATTAAACCACTTTCAGACATTTACTTTGCCGGTGTGGATCACATACGAACCGAAATTCGGTCTGCATGTTCTTTATACAGAAATGATTTTCCTATAGTAGTGGACTGTGCTCGTTTTATGCTCTTCGATGCCACTTTCGTTGATATGATCAATGCCGTGGCTAAAGAGCTACAGGAAAACAAAGTCATATTGATTTTGCAATCGTTTAGTTTGGAAAGGCAACGTTTACTGCCCATTCATGCGAATATAAGATTTGTTAATGACAATATTATAACAGCAGATGACTTGATGTCAACTAAAGGAGAAACAACATCATAAAATTAAGCAAACAAAAATAAGCATTCTAGAGTTTGCTAGATAAAAGCAAAAAATTAGAAAACAAACATTTAAAAATTTACATATAACGATATTAAAATCCCCTGCACTGAAATGCCTTTTACTCTCTCTCTCTCTCTCTCACTATCACTATATCTCTAATTTATTCAGGGATGTATTTTTTTCAATATTATAAATGGTACTTTTTTGACAATCAAAGCACTAAAGCTAAGACCTTGTTGCAAATTATTTCTTTAAAAAAAATCTGCTCTCGTATATAATATATTAATTCAAAAGACTTTGGCTCAGACTTATGCTTTTTGTAACAAGTTTTCAAGTGAATAATTTTGTGTATATTTATTACTTAAACTTTTTCCGTTCAGTATGTCTCATAAAGTTATTTTCATTTCGAGTTATGTTATATACTTATTTTTCTCAAATAAATTTCAAAGTAATAAAAGGATTGTATACAAAGCCTAATCAGATCTTAGGCTCAACAGACAACATCCACTGCCGAAAATCGGACTTCATTAAATGGTAAGGGTATATATAAGTCTGCCATTCGGCATGTAATTTCCATAGGCAACTCCATACATACTCTGGATCCTTATGAGTAGGGCAGTCGAATAAGTGATGTTCTTCTGGCTGTTCATGAAATCGGGTTTCCAAGTCCCAAGAAAATCTAGAGACTTCGGTATTCGACTGATGTGTCAGAGTTTGTCCTACATAGATTGGATTTGAAATTCAGTAAATTCGAAAAGACTATTTTGAAAATTTAAACTCTTTTTTTTGATACATGAAAGTAACTAAATAAAATTAATAAACAAATCGCTACCGGAAAATCAAATGAATGATTTCTCTTTCACAAAAACAAGTCCATACATACGTCGGTGAAGAGTATATAAAATTCGGCACAGCCTAGTATATCGAGCATAATTGTTTCATATCAAAGAGATTTTTTCAATTCTTTAAAAGTTTTGAACTTAAAAACTGCATCAAATGCAGATGTGAAACATACATATGTATATCGTTTTAAAAAAATGTTGAAAGTTCTTTCGATAATTCCAAAAGTCCTTGTGAACTCGATTTTCTTGGTTCCTTAATTCTTTTGATTTGAAAAACTGTGTGAGAGATGAATGGTTTATAAATTTCTTAATGCTTTGGAAAATTAAAACACATCGCTCCTCTATTGCACAAGGGGGATAACTAAGTTTTTAGTTTTCAATTTTCATACAACTCAATGAATATTTTATTTTCTCAAAAGGCGCGTCGACATGCCTTTTATATGAAATTTTTACACAAGACTAAATATATTAACTCCAAAGGTCCACTTTTTGAGATATGTCTACGTTGCAATAAAGGAGCGATTTGACAGTTCATGAAAACCAAAGACTTATTTATTCATATACAACGAGGAAGTACTGAGATAGGTTTTTTTTATCAAAGTGCACCAACCAAACTACCATCGTATTAACGTTTCCATCTCTGTTTAGAGGAAATACTGGGGGAGAGAGTAAGTAAAACAAAATAAATTTTATTGATCAAGTTATTGTAAAATAAAAAAACAGTAATTTTTATTTTTTATTATTCCATAGAAAAACAACTCGCAACTTACATACGAGTACGAGTATGTATATTGTAACTATTCTAGTAGATATTAAGTTCCTTTATCTAAAACGAAAACTACCTGCTGTAAAATAAATTTTTGCTGTTGATATGAATGTTCTTAATTTTGTTGCGTCATGCAGCAAACGGTGACATTGTAAACACGAGCACGACGCGTTAATTGACTTTGATAATGTGTGATTTTATTATTATAGTACGTGTGTGCGTACCTACATACATATCCACATGTATGTATATGTACATAAGTATTTATGATTAACTTAGTTATTTAGTTTTAAAATTAAATAGGTATTATTTAATTGCATTTATTAAGGCAATTTTAAGTTTGTATGTTTGCATTTTTATTTAGAGCAATGCAAGAAAATTTTAAACTTTTTATCCAAACAAAAACTTCTGAGTTATGTCAAATATTTATTTTAAATTACTAATGTAATTATTTTTTAAGAATATCTGTGTAATATGTTGTGCATAAAGTTGAAAGACCATATCATCTGTTCTATGCATATGCGCTATATGCGTTTCCGTGCGTTCTATGCGTTTCTAAATTCAAGTTACATGCAACGCGTTTTATGCGCGATTTTGTTTGTTTTGATCAGCTCTAGTGTAGATATTTTTATCAAATGAAAATAATTTTGGAAAAAATGGAAAGTAAAGTTGTGATTTTAAAAGAATTTATGAAATTAATATCTTATTTTACAAAGGCTTAAGCGGCCCATACACTACAACAGCATGCACGCGCAATCAAGCTATTGAGCAATCATGCTCGAACCACATAACATACCAGCAAATTGGTACAATAATCACTTTTTTAAAAAATTCAAGAAGAGTGGTTATGAATAGGGACACAGTTTTTGCTAATTTTTTTATATTTTTTATTGATATTTTGTTAATATTAACAGCTACATATATATAAATAAAGTGCTCAAATTCCATTTTCCATTGAAACAAATTATGTTTCAACAAATTTTGATTTTTAAATGCATATTTACTCCTTGAAAACTTTACTAAACTGAGCTAATTTCACCATACACAATTCCAGCAAGCTGGTGCCATTATCAAAATATCAAACTCTATTTGACATCGCTACAGCAAAACGTACAATCACACAAAATGCCCATACACGACCAAACCGCTGGCACAAACATTTGATTGCGCATGCATGCTGTTGTAGTGTATGGGCCAATTTACTCAAGAGTTTCACGATTTTTCACAGTTGCATTGCTCTTGCAATGAAAGAGTAGGCAAAACAAATTTACATATGTAGTGATATAAATATGACACTAGTGACTATTGAAATTGCAAAAAGGCAGGTAAGTATATAACAAAACTCGAGTCCCATCCTAATTTCCTTGCTCGTAACATCTTGAATTTTACTGAACACATCCGTTTAATACACAACACTTCAGATGAAACTTCTTGAAAATATTTTTTTGCCTAATACGCTATTTACGTAATACTAATTACTATCAGTAATGTCGAGTGCACATCTGGCATTTCTTGTGTTGTCATTTTGTAGTGTCATTTTCAAGATGTAAGCAACGCCGTTCTCAATATGTTTCTTATGTGGAATATAAAATGACTAACGTTGCCACCAGTATACACTATTGCGATGCCACAAAATGCCATAATGTGAACTCGGTATAAGTCTGTTTTTTTTTCGGCTTGGCGGGAATCGAACCCACGACCTCTTGACTGAGAGGATAGCATTGCTACCACTCAGCCAGAGGGGCACCGACACTGGTTGGGCCTAATAATTACCTATGTACATATATCTAGATTTAAAATTTGAATACTTATTGTTAGCTCATTTTTGAAGATGCAATAAATAAATATAAGTATTAGAAAAAACAAGTAAGAGTGCCATATTTGACTGTGCCTAATTTTATATACCCTTCACCGACTTACGTACATCTGTATGTATACGTAGTACACAGATACATATACACATATTTATTTTGCGAAAAAAATTATAACTTTTTGTTCTAGTAAGTGACCTATCTACATTTTTCGACTAAAGAATCGATTCCAATACTTTATTTTCGATATTAGCAATAGTTGAATATTTTATTATAAATTATAATTTATTGCTAAATTTTCTCATTTTGAAGACCCTGCTTTTCGCAAACTATAACGCATAATCATTCAAGATTTCGCACTAACGGTAGTTATACAAAATTTCATCAAAATCGCAAACTTTAAAATGTTACTTTTGTCATTTGGCAATAAATGTTTTTACTCTCGGCGGGAGCTTGATTTAAGACCCCTAGTTTCTTAGGGTAATATTCTCAGAATTTTGTGCAGATTTCGTTTTTTAGACGCCTGTTGACAAAAAAAAATTTACCCACCCTAATATATATATATATGTATATATATATATCGTAACCCCAGAATAGTTGTGCTCCACCGACCATATACATATACAGGGTGGGCCAAAAGTTACCATGGGGCTTAAAAGTTTAATAACTTTTTAGTTTATTAATTTTTTTATATTTTTTTTTCAGATTATATAATATACAAAATGGAAATTTTTTACACTTAGTATGAAAAATAATGTCTCTTAAATGACCATCGTTTTCAGCTGCGCACTGATGGGCTCGATTTAGAGCATTTTCCATAACATCTTTCAAAATTTGTGGCTGTAGCGTTCGAATTTCTGCAACAATGTTTGCCTTGAGTTCAAAGATTGCCTCTGGCTTGTTCACATACACTCGCTACTTCAAATAACCCCAAAGAAAATAGTCGGGTGCTGTCAAAACTGGCGATCGCGCTGGGCCAATTTATTTCCGAATTTCTGGAAATTTTTCGCTCTCCAAAAATTTGACTTAAAAGTGCCATTGTGTCTCGGACAGTGCGGGCAGTGGCTCCGTCCTGCTGAAACCACATACCACATAGGTCTGTTTTCAAAAGCAAGACGTAAAAAATGTTCTATCATAAACCGATACCGCTCTCCATTTACGGTTACAGCACTTCCATCTTCATTCTCGAAGAAGTAAAGCCCAATGATATTTTCAGATGTGATCCCACACTATATTGTACACCTAATGGGGTGCAATTGGCGTTTATGAATGGCTCTTGGATTTTCAGAACCCCAGAACCTACAGTTCTGCTTATTAACAAAGCCATTCAAATGAAAATGAGCTTCATCACTCATAATCATAATCGCCCATCAGTGCGAAGCTGAAAACATTATTTTTCATACTTAGTGTAAAAAAAATTTCCATTTTGTATATTATATAATCTGAGAAAAAAAATAAAAAAAAATTAATAAACGAAAAAGTTATTAAACTTTTAAAACCCCTGGTAACTTTTGGCCCACCCTGTATATATATATATTGAATACCCTATTTCTGAATCAAAAATGCGTTTCTCGAAATTTATTATGGTTTCTGAGATATTAAGCATTCATTTTGCTTCATATCCACTATTTTTAGGTTTAATAAGTATTGTTTTGCTGTACACGCCACTTTTTGGCGATTGCGTCCAATTCTTCATACAAAAACGGACGAAGTAAAGTTAAATTTTGTTTTGCTTCATATCTAAAAGAAATGAATAATAAAAAAGAAGGTGCGTAGGAAAAATTCAACGGCTGCTGTTAAGCAAAAACATCATCACCCAGTCGCAGCCGCTGATTACATGTTTTATACCCAATAATTGACTTATTAATTATGTGTCATTTATCTTTTAGTGCCATTTAAGTAACAAATTCATTTTTTCAGTACAAAATTGAGAGACATTTAAATAATACTTAAATGCCCAACCTTGCGTATATAAGTTCTATTTAAGTTTTTCGAGCATACCATATGTTTTTATGTTTGTGTGTGTTTACTGAAAATATGTACATAAACATCGTGTGGTCGTATTAAAAAAAAATTCGTTTAATTTTCATAACAATAAAACATATGCAGTAAATAGTTTCATATCATGAAATAAATAAATAGAAAAATGCGTTGGGATGCTCTTTTGGTTTCATAAAATCTGTTTTTATGCAATTTAACTTTCTACATGTTGATAACCTAACTTTGTTATTTACATTAAACATCTGTTTTCGTGTAGAACTATCGACATTTCACAGTGCTTCCATACTTTCAAAATATTTAAGTGAACATTTAATTTTATGACTTAAAAAATTAAACTGCATTTAAGTGCAACTTAAATTTAAGTAGCAATTAGCTAAATAACATATAACTGAGAACTCAATTATTGGGACTTAATATTAGCTTTTTAAACACTAAATTAAAATAAAAATCCTTAATTATGCATCTTTGAGTATAACATAAATCACTTAATTTAATTCTTTATATTACATACACTTCAATTACTTGTTTGTCTTGTGTAGGAGTGTAAGCGGGTTGATAGTTAAAATATTACGGCGGCGGCTTCTTCGCTGGCATTAAAAGATCGACTTATTTCTCTGAACAGCAAGAAAAATAAACAAAACAAAAAAATTCTCAATTCACAGCAGAAACGTATACGTATGGAGCACAAAAAGCTCCTTTTTGAAAATAATTTGCGCATGCGGCACAAAACGTGTTTTATTTTTACAATAACTTAATATTAACTTTTAACCTCATGAAAGTTCAGTTAGTCACTACACAACTCTTTAATACTACTCATTTTTGGAAAAATAAATTTAAAAAAATTGACTCGCCCTAATACAACACGATCCATCAAATTAAACAACAACAAATACTTGCAGCCGAACAAACTCTGTTAAGTTTAAATTTTTGCAAAATTTTTATCAGAATTTACAAAATTATTTGTAGGTCCGCATTCATACAAAATATTCACTGACTCATTGAATTTGGTTACTGAAAATTAAATTTGGTTTTTATGTGAAGAGAATACTTTTTGGGTCCTCTTCGGAAGGCAGCACCAACTTAATTCATTGAAGTGTCTTCTTTAACATTATTAGTGTGATATCTGTAAATATTTGAAAGTCTTGTAAAATTCTGTAATGGGCTAAAAGATATCACAACACGAAATTTTTAAAATACGAGTAACAACGCCTTAAAATAAAAGCCTTGAACGTCGGGGTCGATTTCATATATGCAACAATAAACCCACGATTCGTCTCCAGTTATGACCCTCTGCAGCAAATTTGGCTCGTCGTGGACAGAGTCCAACAGTTCATTAGTAATGTTCATGCGATGCTTTTTGGTCGAAATTGAGCAATTTTGGTACGAATTTCGCGGCGACCCGCCTCATGCACAAATCATTGATAAAAATCGATTGGCACGAGCCAATCGATATGTCTAGGTCCTCAACAACTTCTCTTATGGTGATTCGACTATTGGCCAATACCATTTTCTTCACTTCATCATTTTTTTCATCTGTTGTTGAAGTGCTCGGGCGTCCGGCACGCTCTTCGTCGTTCATATCTTCTCGGCCTTCTGACAACATTTTGTACCACCGATAAACGTTCCAAGGTAACTTCTCCGTATGCTACAGTCAACATTCGGAATGCATCCGCGTACTTAATTTCGTTTTTCACATACAATTTGATACAGGTTCTTTGTTCCAGTTTTTTTTAATAGGTAAAAATCGAAGACGATCCAAAATACGTGCAAGCAAAGCACATTCCAAATGGCCGAAATTGTCGAAATAAGTGAAAGACATGAGTACCACATAACGCCACAAAACAATCAAAATTCAAATATACGTAACCAGCGAAAATTAAAAATTCGCCATACGTTTTGAACAAACCTCGTATATGGGTAGTCAGGTTTTTCACCGCCCTCGTACACATAAATAAATTATTGAAATTAACCTTTAACCACTGAATTGAAATTTTTCGAAATAAATAAAATAAAATTATGAAGTCTAATTTAATTTTTGTTCTCTTCTTTCGAAACTCACATTAATTAATTTAAATATTTCATTCAACAAGAATTGAAATTAATGAACTTAAGCCCGACTAAGAAAACATTTCTGATTAAAAATTTTCGAAATATGTACCTTCTGACGTGGTGGTAAATTTGACCCCTTTGTTATTTAGCCAAAAGTTTTTACTAAAATCATTTTATTTACATAATTTTTTTTTCAATTCAAGAGACAACTTTTTTAATTCAGAATCAAATAAACTATGGATACAAATTTTTTTTCAACGAAAAGCTTCAATTTTGATGACTCTCGGCGGGAGCTAAGTTTGGATTTAAGACCCCTAGTTTCTTAGGGTAATATTCTTAGAATTTTGTGCAGATTTCGTTTTTGTTAGACGCCTGTTGACAAAAACAATGGAACACCGATACACTTTTACAAAAAATACTTTCAGCCAAACTCTGTTAAATTTAAATTTTTACAAAATTTTTATTAGAATTTACAAAATTATTTGTAGGTCCGCATTCATACAAAATATTAACTAACTCAATAAATTTGAGAATACTTTTTGGATCCAACTTAGTTCAAGATGAATTGTTGAAGTGTCTTCTTTAACGTTATTAGTGTGATATCTATAAATATCTGTAAATCTTGTAAAATTCTGCAGTGGGCCAACACACCTTACAAAACAAAATTTTCAAAATACGAGTAACAACACCTAAAAATAAAACCCCTGACCGTCCGAGTCGATTTCCAAGTGTCAGTCGGTACTAGTTGCGAAATAGTCAGCTTATAGTTAATTTAAAGTTAACTTAGTTTCCGACCGGGTATTCATTGTTTATTTATTATCGGTTTGGCGACAATGTCTTAGTAACTGGTCGTGTCCCACGCAATGAAATATTTGCTGCAAGTTCTTGCAAGTTTTGAGCTTGCTGTTTTTTAAGAGAAGTAACACCCAGGTAGTGAATGTCTGCTATTACTAACTTATTTTAGGAAAGCCATAGTGAGAAGGTAGGTTGTGGAAGCAGGGACAGAGCTTCATTGCATTCTCATTTTTAGAACTTTACTATAACAACTGTGACAAAGGGACGCTTAATGCACATCCGGCAAATGTGTTTGTTGTTTAATGACTTTGTCGGAGACCGGTATCGAACAGAGGATTTTTGATTTTGCGGTTAACATTCGAACTACGTTAGCTAACGCTGATGTAAAGGGATCTGTTTAATGTACATTAGAGGCCTGCGTAAACAGTCTTGAAATGTAAATACGTCTTATTTTTTAAATGTATTCTCGTGGCATGTATTATACTAAACCAATAATAAATGCTGTCGTATAATAACAATCTAGTCAGCCTAGAACCATATGTCTCTATGTCAACAAAATTTTCTCTAGCGACAATTGCACTAGTTGAAATGTCGCCAACTTTCATTTTATGCGCGAGTAGAGATACGTTAGAGACAACAGTTCTAGTTAATTTCGGGTTACATTTTCAATGAATAGTTTGTTTTTTTTATTATGCTATCCCTGCAGAAAATGCGAATAGTGAAAATGTGGTGATTTACTAATGACATTGTCAGTAGCACTACTGACCAGGTGTACCCCAGCCAATGTAATCGCCTATTGACATTTAACATTAGCTTGTCATTGAAAATCCACCACTACACTGTAGCACTACTGACTAAGAAGCTTTTTTGGGACCACATGGAGACATTGGCACCAAAGATTCAGCAGTAAATTTTAGTGACCCTCATCTACAATTTCATAATGTTAGGGCAACAAACTTAAACACATACATACATGTGTATTTTAACAGTATTGCACAACATAATAAAAAAGAAAATCAAACTATTGACGCGTTCATTGACAATATCTCTAACGTATCTATACTCGCGCATAAAAGGAAAGTTGTCGACATTTCAACTAGTGCAATTGTCGCTATGGAAAAGAGTGTCGACATAGAGACATAGTTCTAGGCTGACTGGAGGGATGCAATAATGTTAAAAAAATACATACTTATGTACATACACAGAAAAAAGTATTCACCAATTAATGTTTTCAATTAATAATTTAATTGATTCAATTAAATTTTTAATTGTATTAATTAATTTGAGTGGAAAAACTTAATTGATATTATCAAATTGTTTATAGGTGAAAATTTAATTAATTTTTTAATTAATATTACAAATATTTTAATTAATATTACAAACTCATTCATATCACTTTTTTGTGTATATGTATGTGTTTAAGTCAGTTGGCATAACCCTTATAAAATTGTAGACGAGGGTCACTAAAATGTACTAATGTATAAGAATAGTGCTAAAGTCTACTAGTAGATTTTCAATGAAAACCCTATGCTATATGTCAATACGCGATTACATTGGCCGGGGTACGGGGAAATATCGATATTGTAGACTAGAATCCTTTAAATTTACCAGTGAATAATTGGTGCCAATGTCCCCATGTGGTCCCAAAAAAACTACTTAGTCAGTAGTGCTACAGTCTATTGGTGGATTTTCAATGACAAGCTAATGTTAAATGTCAATATATGGTTACATCGGCTGGGGTACACCTGGTCAATAGTACTACTGACAATGGAACTACTAAATCACTACAATTTCAATATTCCCATTTCCTGCAGGGAAGCGAAGCACGACGGATGTATAGATGTTCGTGTATATATTATTTTTTACAAGCCATGTGGCGTAGACTTCTTGTTCGTAACAAACACTCAAAAGAAGTAATGTGTATGCATGTTATTTTGCATATTGTACGTTTTAGTGTGTGTGTAAGATGTATATGCACTTCAGTTTTAAAAGTAGAAATTGACTCCAAATCGTTAGATATTTCCCTAAAGAAAAATCGACTACCTACTACAGCAGCCACAAGTAATGCATTAGTTCGCCTTTTTACTCTCTCACTCTCATGGATATGTTAAGGCAATGTCAGATACAACTTTTGCTTTGCGTTGCGTTGAAGATTCGCTTTGACATCTAAGATGAAATGTACATGCTTATATTAAATATGTAACCTAAAGTACTTTTAACGCAAAGGGAACTTTTTGCGTGCTTTGACATTCAGTTGGTATAATACAGAAAATGAATAGTGATACTTACAAATGTGTTTACTACAACATTTCTCATATTCCATTTCATTGAAAATTTGCGTTAAATAGCTGATGTTAATAACAATCTCTACCCCAGTAGATAGACTTGGGTGCTGATAAAGTGCGTGGCTGCACAGAAAAATATCGGTATTTTCCCCAGCTAATAAAGTCTAATTTAATTTTTCTTCTCTTCTTTAGAAACTCACATTAATTAATAAAATTAATACTGAACTTAAGCCCGACTACGAAATTATTTCTGATTGGTATGGTTGGTTGGTTGGTTTACGTGGCTGCCCACTACACGCAGGCATTCAAGTAGAATCTAGAAGATTCCTTTTTGAAAGGACCACTACAATCATCGGTGTCAACCTATGTAGAACCTTATTTGAGTATTCTGATACGGTGATCGTTATTAGATCCAACCCGTCGCGTTGAGAAATCTGATAAGGTCATTCAACCCAATCTCAGATAGATCTGATAGATCATCTAGTACATGACTGCCTAAAAATTTGTGTCTCGAGAGATGCAAAGCTGGGCATTCGCAAAGAAAGTGAAAGACTGTTTCTTCTTTGCTTACTTCTTTGACAACTTCGGCAGAACTCATTGTAGGATAGACCTATCCTACTAGCATGTCTGCCGACAGTCCAGTGCCCCGTCATGACTGCAACGAGTCTCGAGATGTCTCTACGGTTTCTGTTTGTTAATTGTATTGAGCGCCTATCATTGTAGCAAGGCCACATTTTCTTAGCAACCTTGCACGTGACTATATTACGCCATCTACTTTCAGCCTTATAGATATAGTGCTTGAAAATATAGATTTTAATAGCACCAAACGGCATGGCTACCGATTCGGCATTGGAAACATTCATAGCGGAGCCAGCCCTAGTCAGCTCGTCCGCCCGTTCGTTACCTAAGAAATTGCTATGTGCTGGAACCCAGATGAGGGTGAGGTCAGTCTGACCGCCCAGTCTAGATAGCAAACTCTTGCATTGCCCGACTAGAATAGACGAGGTGATGTGTGATCTTAGGGATAGTAGTGCTGCCTGGCTGTCGACAAAGATACCAACTTTACCCTGTATCTGCCTATCAATCAGCATTCTAGCCGCTTCCCTAACTGCCAAAATTTCAGCCTGAAATACAGTTGCTTCGTTTGGGAGGCGAAAGGAGCATTCTATACCAAGATCACCTGAAAAGACTCCAGAGCCGACACCGCAGATCATTCTTGATCCATCAGTGTATATACTGACGTCATATTCCCTTACCATTTTGCCTCTCTTCCACTCCCGTCTGGATGGAATCAGAACTTTGAACCTCTTGTCAAAGTCCAGATGAGGAACCATGTAATCAGTAGATTTCCTCAGCATGGGGGGTAGTTGATCCAGGATTCTGGCATGGCCATATGACCTTTATCTCCACAGCCCATATACCGCTAATCTTGCCGCACTACTTGAGGATACCTCCAATATATGAAGGTCGATCGGAATAAGGTTTAGTATAGTATTCAAAGCCTCTGAAGGACTAGTACGTAAACATCCTGTTATTCCTACGCAAGCGGATCTCTGTATTCTATAAAGTTGATCTACCACGTATTTCTTACTTGTGGCAGGCCACCAAACTACAGAGCCGTATATTAGTATAGGACGCACAATTGCTGTATACATCCATTTAAGCATTTTGGGGTTTAAGCCCCATTTAGCTCCAAACATCCTACGACAGGAGTAGTATGCTACCGTTGCCTTTTTAACCCTGTGTTGAATATTCAGTTTCCATGAAAGTTTTTGGTCCAGTATAACTCCTAGATATTTTGCGTTGTCTGATAGCGTCAATTCATGATTATTCAACCGAGAAAGTCTAAAGTTCTGTACCTTGGTCTTTGTGGTAAATAGTACCAGTTCCGTTTTGTTTGGGTTCACTACCAGTCCACAGTCTGTAGCCCAGTTGCTAAGTGTGCCCAAGGCGTTGGACATGATATCACTTATCACGTCCATGAACATCCCTGAGACCATTATTACCACATCGTCCGCGTACGCTATAACTTAACCCCCAAGGCATCTAATCTGAAAAGTATTTTGTTAACTACAAGAAGCCCGAGCAAAGGTGAGATCACCCCACCTTGCGGTGTCCCACGGTTAGCCCATTTCGACCTCTCATTGTTGCCTAATTTAGCAGTGACATTTCTTGCCCCCAGCATGGTTATTATCCAGTTGCGGATGTAATCCTCAACATCAACATCCTGGAGAGCATTTTGGATGGCTGTCACTAATACATTATTGAAAGCACCTTCTTCAATGTCTAGGAAGGCAGCCGGGGTGTATTGTTTATCCAGGGATCTCTCTATGAACCTTACCACTTCATGTAGTGCTGTTTCTGTAGAGCGTCCCTTAAGGTAGGCATGCTGACTATTTGAGAATCCTGACGATCCTAACAGCCGTTGCCTTATATGACTGTCTATTAGTCTTTCCATCGTCTTAATCAGGAAAGATGAAAGACTGATTGTTCGGAAGTCCTTTGCGTCTTCATGACTTCTTTTCCCAATCTTCGGAATAAAGACAACTCTGACTCTTCTCCAGCTGATTGGAACGAAACTAAGAGGGAGACAGGGATTATAGAATTTAGAAAGCCAGGGGATGATGGAGCTTTTCGCGCTCTGTAGCATCATTGGTATGATGCCATCCGGACCTGGTGATTTAAACGATGAGAAACTGTCAATTGCCCAGGAGATTTTATCTTCAGATAGTATCTCACTATCAACAGCATAATGTTGCCCACTGATAAAGCTGTTCACAGCAGGTGTATCCTTACAGCCAGGAAAGTGGGTGTTAAGTAATATGTCTAAGGATTCGGCAGAGGAATCTGACCAGGAGCCATCCACCTTTTTTACAAAATTTGGACAGGAATGATTCGTAGCCAGGACCCTAGCAAGTCTTGCTGAATCTCTGGTACTATCTATGGACTCACAGAAATTTCTCCATGAGTTGCGCTTGGCAATTTTTAAAGCTTTTTTGTAAGCTTTTAGCTTTTCACGATAGGGTTGCTACATTTTATTCTCGTAGCAGGTGTTAAAGGCCCTACGTGCGTCCTTGCGTAGAATGGAGAGCTCCGAATTCCACCAAGGAGGATAGCTTTTCCTAGCTTTTGTTATGGGACAGGAGATTTCAAAGGCTCTGTTAATAGCCTTGTTGAAGATCTCCACATTGTGTTCGAGTCCTTCGATGTTCTCTATCTCTGGTGCTCTTTTTAATTTTTGCTTCAGAATTCCATTGAGCTTAATCCAATCTGTTCTCTTCGGGTTTCTAAAGCAATATTTTTCTTTGTTATGTAGTTTAACTTCGAAAAGTATCCAATTGTGATCCGAAAAGGACCTCTTATTGGATACCCTCCACTTGTCAATAAGAAATCTAAATTTGTCGTTCGTGAGAGTAATGTCCAGAACCTCTTCCCACCCGCTAAATCTGTCCGAACTCGGAAAAATAAAGGTTGGCGAGTTACCGGAGTTACAAATAGTTAGATTGTTAGAGTTAATGAAATCTAGGATGTACTCACCTCTGTCGTTGATTTCACTGCTATCCCATATTGTGTGCCTAGCGTTGGCATCTGAGCATATGATGATGTCTTCATTAGCATTTAAGGATGACATAACCGCTTTTAGTTCATCTGGCGGTACTGGCTTGTCATGTGCCATGTAACATGAGGCTAAAAGAAAGCTCCTAGCTTCAGGCAACTCGACCTTAGCAACTGTTAGGCCCGCTGAGCTGAGCGGACCTATCCTTTAGCATAAAGTACATTGTACGTGGGCAACGGAAACCCCTTCACCTCGGAGTTCACCACCCATGGCTCTTGCACCACGCAAATATCAAGTCTCTCCTCAGCTAGAAGAACTTTCAAGTTATCTGTCGCACACTTGGAGTGCTTCAGATTTATCTGAACGATTCGTATCGCCATTTTGGTGCTATTATTTCGATGCAGGTTCTGCAAGCTGCATGCCAACTAGAAGGTTGTTGGCCGCTTCGACGACGTCTTCGTCTATTCCTGCAGAACCGGTTGGGCGGGTCACCTTAACCTTGGCGTCCCTTACACCGAAAAATAGTTTTAAGCCTGCCTTCTCAATGGCCGCTGCACCAGGCTCAGTGATGGAAAGGATGAGGCAGGTACCACTGCTGCCATGGTCCTCTGTCCGTATGACCGACCAGTCATCCGTCGGAATACTGGGATTCTGCAGCTTCAGACATTGCAGCATTTTTCCGCTGTCCTTGCCCATTTTTCGTAACCAAACCCTTGCTCGCGGTCTCAATGGGATTTCCCCTGCAGGGATGAGTTTAAGACTTAACCCATCCCAAGCTTCACTAATCTTAGCGTTGCTATTGCTGAGGAATTCCTTTGAGAACGCGTCCAAGCATTTAATTATCCTGTACCCCCGGTGGATCTCACTGGAGTCGAAACGAGGTGCCGGCTTGTCCTTATTGGCGATTACGTAATCCATTACGAGTTCCGCCAATTTGGATTCGATGGCACCCCATTCCGTTGTTACAGGAGCAATTTTGCCTTCCTTTTTGTTCACCAGAGCCACTAGCAGCTGGTCTTTAACTACCTCGTTAAAGGACCTTCTCGTGGATGATGATGTGGGCGGATTAGGAATGGTCGTCTTCGATGAGACCTTTCTTCTCTTAGGCGACTTTTCTCCCTCAGCCTGAGAACGGTTGCGCTTTGTGTTAGCGGCTTTGGATGTGCTGGGGACCGAATCCTTAATCTTTAGGTATTCGTCTACCACAGCCTGATACCTCAGCTTATCCGCGGTGTCACGCTCGTGAGTTACTCCATTCGCAGCATTCTTGGCAATCTTGTCCAGAATGAAGACGGTCTTGGAGTATTGGGATTTTAGGATGTCTTTCTGACTCCTTTTTTTTCTTTTGTTTTCCCTTCAACTGGCTCTCGGACTCGAGTGCCGGTATAGGGGTTTTTTGAATTTTTGCTTTCGCATACTGTGCAGATAGTGGGGTACTGTGACTTTTACCCTCACTATCCGAGAGGCCGACTATTGTCTCCTGACTGGAGGCAAGAAGGTCGTCCTCTGAAGAGAAATCTTCCCTTCTGTTTTTTGTTGGTTTTGTTTTTTTTTTGTTTTTATTTAAATTTTCCATAGGTTCCCACGAGTATGTCAGTGAGGGTTGGAACATCCACGCAGTGACGGCGTGCGTAGACTAGACAAATAAAAATTACAACCGGCCCGTGTCCTGGCACCGGAGGGGGGGCTGCTAGCGACTAGTCATCTTTAACCACTGACTAGCCATTCAGATCCTCGGCACAGCCCCCGCACCTTGATCTTACAAGTGGGGGAGAGACAGGATAGGATAGGATAAATATAGGATATATGGGAGGGAAATTGGGAGGAAATGGGGGTGTAGTTAACCTTTAGTCGTGAAGGCCTTAATGAATCCTAACCCCAAGCCAGGCGATGTGTGCTCAGCACCTGGACCGGGATAGGAAACTCAGCCGACACTTAAGCCACCACATCGCGACAAGATTGTTAACCATGGTGGTTTAGTTATCTTAATTTGTCTGGCCAAAGTCGCATGTAAATATAAAATTTTATTAAACTTTTGGTAAATTTACATAAAAAGCGAGTAAATGGTATCAGAGTAATCGAATTGTGCTGCATTTTATTAAAAAAATCAGTAAAACAAAGAGTGAGTGTTGTCGTAGTTTTTATTGTGTCATGCACATTTAGCTTCACTCTTTTCTGCCAACGCTAGAAACGTCACGCAAAGCGTTGAAGTTGTATCTGACACCGCCTTTAATGCCATTAACCTCAAAAAATTATTTTACGAGTGGAAAAAAACTGTGCTTTTATTCCAAAGAAAATCAACAAGAAAAAATTATTTTAAGTACATAATTATTTTGATTTTGTGTTGGCGTCAATTTTACAATTTTAAGTTCGTGGTCAGTAAATGTGCAATTTTTAGTGAAAAAAGTGCTTTCTTTTAGAAAGTTAAAATGATCAGCAGAAGTCAATTAAAACGTTGCATACAAAAAGATAAAGAACAAGTAATTGAAAACTCTATTAATCACCTTTATTGGGAATAAAAGTTCACGTGAAACGTGTTCCCTTTCTCTAAAATTGTGATCGCCAATGTTTGTATTATTGTTGTGCCAGTATAATATTCTTTAATTTTGTTCACCATCTTTTTTTCACGGAAAATATTTGACGTGAACAAAATGCTCGCCTTTTAATAATTAATTGTTTTATCACTTGAAAAATTAGTTGTATTGATTAGAGAAATCACTGACGAAGGGTTATGCAGATGGTGGCAATTCACTATCGTCAATGTCATCCCCCTGTGGTAAGCTATTATGTTTGTGTTGAAGGCAGAGTACCCACTGTGGCATTTTGTGACAAATATGGCAGTGGGAACTAGTGGCAACGTTTGTCATTTCTGATATTT
This sequence comes from Nowickia ferox, assembly GCA_936439885.1. Lineage (NCBI taxonomy): Eukaryota > Metazoa > Arthropoda > Insecta > Diptera > Tachinidae > Nowickia > Nowickia ferox. The sequence goes on along the minus strand of OW387023.1, from coordinate 43,952,209 downwards.
TTCGTTGTGTGGCATTACCACACAAACTGTTTATGTATCTGATGTAGACAGTTGTGAGAATAAGTTGGCAGCACTGCATACACAAAAATAAAATGTCAGCGTGGTGACATTTTCTCGCATTAAGTATGTATGTATATACAGAAAGAGTTTTAAATGTATGCGGGTATACAAATTTAAATGTATGGAAAACGACAAAGAAAGTGGAAAAGTACAGGACGCACGTCATGACGACATAGCTTATTCAACTTGTGGAGGTTCGTGAAGCTGTATGTAATCATCTATGTGGCATTTATAAGGATAGAAATGCAAAGGAAACTGCATGGACAGAAATTTTGGTGGAATTAGGCTTCATTCATACGAAATTTTTAAACCAACTTGAATCCTGCTTCCGAAAACTGGAATGAAAAGTACAATAAAATCCTTTGGTAGCCCTTTCCTTTTTCCTTTTTTAAGCCCTGGTATTTTCCACCACTTTCTTTGCTGTTTTTAGATATTCTTAATTTTTTTCTTATTATTGATAAACATACGGTGCCACTAGCCAGTTGAATAATTTTGCAATTATCCATTTGTTTAAATATTAATTAACAAACAATACGAAAAACAAAGTCTCACAATGATAAAGCAAACGACACTAAATGTCATTATGTCAAAATTAGTTCTTGATGTAGACAATGATACCGTATTGCCATTTTTTAGGGATGGGACTTTTCCCATTTGTATGTCATCAACAAATTTAATGGGAACGGCACTGCACACATATGAAAATGACACCACAAAAAGACAACACATGAAATGCCAGATGTTAATTCGGCCTAAGGCAGGTTTTTTAAAGCAAGCACACACAACTAATGTCAATGCATGTGTGCGTGGAAAAATAAAAGATCAAAACACAAAGTGTGTGGGTATGTACATGCATGACGTTTGTATAAGCGCCCATGCGTATGAAGAAGCAAGCATCACAAATTCTTCTGTCACGAAGTATTTCCTTCTTTACTCCTATACCTGCAATAACTGAAACAAATGTCTTGCCAACAGTGTTGTTTACCGTTTGTTTTAGAAAACTTCGCTGCAGTAAAGCATTTCAAAAATCCCTCGTCTTAAAAGTTCTTGTAAATGGCTTTTTGCAGGGGTCTAATGTATATATGTGCATACATGCAGTTCTTGTTGAATTTGTCAAACATTGAGAAAAGAGATCATTCGTGTGGACACGAATGTAGTTTTAGAACAGAATTTCAGAAAGCTTTGCAGCAAATGTTTGGACAACAACTTACCAATCGATTTGACAGTTGGCATTTGCTTTGCGGTTAGTTTGGTTTCCCCATTTCATTAAACATGATTTGGGACATGTGGCCGATGAAGCTGGTGCTTAGATGGTGCACTAACCACTGGTTCAAAAATTAATTAATTATTCATCTCAGTTATACAATCGATTGCATCGTGTGTGGGTACGGGTATGGGCTAAAGCATACTTACCAATACTTTCTAAAACTAGTTTTCTTCATTTGTTTATTGATGTTTTGTTTTTGTTAATTTTTTTCTCATTTTTTCTCAGTTTTATTTCAATAAATAAATTATAAGTTATAGAAAAAGTATAATAATACCGTATAACAATTGTTTTATGTTTTATATTTATTATTTTCTTTGTTTGTTTTTATTTTTTTTAATTTTTATTTATTTATTTTAAGAGTTTTTAATGTTTATTATTTGCTTTAAAGTTGCTTATATTGTTTTGTTGTTGTTGTTATTGGTAAATTTCAAATTTGTTTGTTTTGAAATTTTTTGCATTAATGATTGGCTTTTTGAATAAAGAAAAGAAACCGAAGAAATTAATAAATATTTATTTTAAATGTACTTTTAGTTTTATTGTTTTCTTTTATATATGTATGTATCTATATTTTCTTTTATTTCCATAAATTTTATTTTTAAATTTTCAATAACTATGATTGTGTGTATTAAAAATTAGAAAATATTCTTGTCTCTCGTAATTTTTTGCTTTTTTTTTAAACTTATTTTGTTTTTGTTTAAAACAATAGAAATAATTAATTAGAAAAAGAAAAACATAATTATTAAACTAAATATTGTAGATTTTTTGCGTGGGATAAGTTAGAGTTAAAAAAATTATTTATTATTTGTTGTTGCTTTGTTTCGTGCTATTCCATTCGATACCTTAAGCCGAACAATTCGTACTATTAGAATGTAATTGTCTCTTTTGTTACTGTTTCGTTTTTAAATAATTTTAGTTTGTCTTCTTCCTTTAAAAATTTTTATATATTATTTGTTTATGCATGTTTCTTGTTATAAAATGCGCGTTAAAGTGATAAGGTCACTTATTTTCAATTACGTCGAAGTAACAATACAAGGAAAAATGAATGGCAGAAGATAAACTCATATACTTGAGGGTGGTAATATTAAATTACTCGATTTAATGCTGAACTCGAAACTGTCGTGGAAATTTAATTCTGAAAATATAATAATCAAGACCAGACCTTATGAACTTTTCTTGTACTCGTACAAATGTAAACCGAAATAATACATGACATGTAGTATGTGCACAAAACTGTCTAAAGCTATGTATCGTTCTTCTGATGGGGATAAGTTGACAGAAGTCCCTCTACAATATAGGAGATAAAGAGTGGGAGAGGCCAATTTTTTTTAATGAAATGACTAGAAGAGTCCTTTGTGTATATACAAGGGAAACATAAACCATGGTAATAAGCCGCGAAAAAAATCATCATCAAACTTACATAGGATTAGAAACATCAAATCAAGTTGAACACTTCCGCTCCTTGGGAGTCACAATTAGCGAAGGCGGAAAAGTGGGCAGGGATTTTAATCGCAAAATAGCTACAACTGCCAATTTATACCTCGCCTTAAACATCGTATACGAGTATGCCAAATCTTACATATCGTACCATAAACGCCAAAAAAATTTAAAACGACACATGTTTCGGACATACATTTTTTGACAAAAATCGATTATTTACAATAACAAATGATGATGATTTTGGTAAAAAAAATTAAGTTTGAAAATTATGTCACTCAAGCTTATTTTTGGCGGTTATAGCAAGATATGGCTGCGAATCATGGACGTTAACAACAAAAAACTAAAGCAGAATTGAAGCATCAGAAATGAAATATATACTGAAGACGTGTGGCCGGTAAATGAAGACGAGACAGAATACGAAACGATACAAAATCGCACGTAATAAGCTAAGGTGGTTTGGACATGTGGCTAGAATGCTAGAGAACCGCCTGCCGAAAAAAGTATCAGAAGCAAAACAGAGTGGTACAAGAAGTAGAGAAAGAAGAAGAATAACGTGTAAGGCCAATACAACAATACTCGGACTGAGTCTAGAATTGTCAAAACAGGGCCACAAGATAGATCAAAGTGAAGAAGACTTTGCAAAAATCTCTATTTTGATTTTATAAAAGGTTTTTTAGTCAAATTTCAATAGAACATTTGTTTCGTAAACCTCTTATTAAACAGAAATATTTTTTATGAATAAAGGTGAAAGTACATAACACGCATTCAATGCGCTAATGCGATACAAATTTCTGTAAAAAAAATTGAAATAGTGTGTTTTCATAAGGCAAGTTACATAAAGAAGTTTCCGGGGCGCGTACCTCGCAAAAAGTTGAACATTCTTCAACTTTCACGCGTTGTATACAAAATGCCAGATTCACATGCTAACATATACAAAAATTATTAGAAATTAATTTTTTTTTATTAAACAATAGATAAAAAAAATGCATTAAATATTTAAAGAAAAATAAAACGTAAATGCAAGACAAATAAATAGCCGGCAAAGGCTTGAAATTTTACAACTAAAAACGCCTCAAAAACGTGGTGTATAACTTTTGCATTTTTATAGCCTTAAACGTTTAACAAGCCAGAAACGCGTTGCTGCGTAACGCGTGGTATGTACCTCCACCTTAATGGCTTCGTTAGTCAAATCGTATGGTCTTACTTTTGAGGTTGTCGTATCGTTTAAGTCTGGATGTTAGTTAGCAAAAACGTGAGGCTGCCAGCGAAAGTGTGAGCTGTTACTTTGCTTTATACGTGTGTGTGTATGTATGTAAGCCAGAAGTTGACGTTTGCTACGTAAAAATTTATTTCCTGTAGATTTTTACGTAGCAAAAGTTGCCAACACATTTTCAATAAGCATCAACATGCTTATTAAACGTTACGGATTTTGTCAGCTGACACGCAACAGCACGATACGATTTCAGTAATTCTAGCATAAGGCAGTTACTGTTTACTTTGTTGTTAGTTTCTCTTCTACACATACATTCTGCTTCTAAAAACTGCAGATGCAGTTCCTTTAGCAAAAAAAAATATTTAGGGAATTTAAACTATTTAAAATTGATCGAAAAAATCATTTTAGAATATATAATCCAACATCAAATTTCAAACGCTTAACTATATGTTTATTGGGTAGCTTCTTAACCTCACTAATATGCCTAAAAACACATTCGCAGTTTAAGTTTGGAACATTTATGGCTTAGAGCCAAATATTCGTCTGATTTAAGGAAACATTTTTGGGTATACTATGATCATTTTGCACAATACAAGTGATTTATTTGGAGATTTTTTTATTCTCGGTTTCATGGACGATTCGAAGTCAAACTTAGGTTACATATTGTGTTCTGACTAGAATTTCATAACATTCACGTGAGATAAACTACCGGTAAGTACAAAAGAAAACAGACAATCTTAAAGTAGTAACAAAATTACAAAGATCATTTTTATAACCTGGCGGTGATTAAAGTTAGAATTTTATCGGAGCTAAAAAAAATTGTTCATTGTTACAACTTCACTTTAACCTAAAAGTGAGCGATAAGTTAAAGGCAAATTTAATCTAACTTTAAGTTTTATAGTGAGATTTAGTCATTTGAAGTTGCCACATTTTCATAAGTTGCCCTACTTTCTACTACATAAATTACAGCCAAATTAAAGTTTATTTTTTTATTTAAATATGACACAAAGCAAACAAAATATAATACAGAATATAAAATAATACAAAAAAAGAAAAGAATAAACTGACTTCATTATGTTTGTTATTGAGCAAATAAACAAAACCAAATCGTTGCCACTAATTATTTTTAACAATCAGAAGTAACGGTATCCACATCAGTGTTGCCACAATACAAAAATTGTATTATTTATTTTATCGGACAGTTGTCACTTTATAGTTCAGTTTTGCTAAACTTGGGTTAACTATCTGAAATTTTATCGCCAAGTTTTAAAATGGCCCAAATTATGAGTATTTACACTCATTTGTTTAAGTTGGAAAACGACCTTAAACTATTGGGATTTAGGTTCTCACAGTTGCCATTTACAGAGTATACGGGACCTCAATTCGTAATCGTAAGCGAATCTGAATCAGGATGAGCTTACACATCTAGTCTGATCGTAGGGAAATCCCACTAACTGACTTGCTTGGTTCTTTGAATGGTTCTAGAATTTTCTCAAAATGACCAATAGTAAGTAGTATTGGGTTCAAGCGATCCTTTGAGCACCATAAAGAACCAAATGACTTCCGAGCAAAGAACCAATCTAATCTAAGTGACCTTATCATTTAAACTCGCAACAGACGCTAACTGTTTGCTTTGTTATCGCACATTGGGGATTTTGGGTATTATGTGAAATTTATTGTTTATGCATTAGTTAGTTTACAATTAATTTTTAAGTGTGTATTGAGTATGGGTTCTTTTTTCCTTTAGTGTATTCACGAATATTTCTTTTAAATTTATCATTTGCTTATGTACTCGTATTTGAGTATGAAGGAATTTGTTGAAGTTATCAAGTTGAATTTTAAAGTATGTAAATCTTATAGTTTTGTAGTTTTTAAGTGTTTTAGGGGGGATTTTTATTTAGTTTTTCATTTTTTACTTTGTTTCTAAATATGTATGTTTGTATATATCTATATATTTTCATTTAATTTTTGTTAGACTTAATTATGTATGTACGAATTACTGATAAATATATTTATTTCTTTTATTTGTATTTTGCAATTATTTATGTATGTATATTGTTTTAAGCAAAAAAGGTACATTTCAAAGTATAATTATTTATGGCATTTTGTTAAAGGTTCTCTGTTTTATAATTATGTCAATAATACAAAATTTATAAGATAGATAGTTTTTTTTTCTTAATGTCTTTTTTATTTTTTTTTTGTTATTAATTAATTATGATATATTATGCTTTAATAGGAAACTTGTTTGTTTAATTTAAAATAAAGCACTAAATTTTGGAATTTTATTTTTATGCATATAAATTTAATATTTTAATTTAATTTATAGGTGTTTTCATTTTAAGTTTATGACAAGCCGATAAAAAAGTCTCTGTAAAGGTAAATTGAGTAAACGAACTCAAAAAAAAAAAAAAAAAAAAAATTAGAAATTAACTGCAGGATTCAAATGGCAGTCTTAAATGTCATAGTGTCACAATATAATTGCTTTTTTACTTTTGTTTTTTATTGCAAATAATAAAACATTATGATACTATGACACTTAATACTACCGTTTGAATCCCCCAAATGTTTCAAACAAATTGAAAATAAATAGAAATGTTCATGTACTTAATGTTATCCATAGTATGTAGTAATGTTAGTTTGTATTTATATATTATGTATTTATGTATGTATGTATGTGTAAATATGTATATATATACTATATGCATAGGTTCAAGTATTTAGCATGTGTAGTAGTATATGTAGTCGTATGAACGTACTTGTTATTTCTTTATATTTTATGTATGTATACTATATTTTCATCTAATTGCTTTATTTTTTTTATTTAAATTTATTTTATTTCTTTTTTACTTTGTATATGCTTGGTAATTATTGGTCTATTCGCTTTGGTTTCTTTACTTTACGAGGTTTTAGTTATTGCAATTATAATTCTTGTCTAGTGATAAATCCCAAATAAAAATATAGAATTTGTTTCTGAAAGATTAAATGAAATACAATATTTTTATTGTTTCTATTCGGCTAATTTCTCTCAGTGTAATTACTATTTGCCGACTGTGATGGAATTAGGAAAATGCTGTACTGCTACACTGTATTGAATTTGGTAAAACTTGTGATCCGGAAGTAATGTAAATCTGGATAATTTCTAATGATTTTTGCATTGGGTTAGTATTAAAAGAAGTTCTCTTTTTTGATATATATTCAGTGATTCCGAAGTCATTCTCATTATGTTAAGTAAATCTGATTTTTTGTATGTTATTTATGATAAATTCAAAGGAATTAATTTTTCATTACTTTTACAGAATTAGAAAAACTCACCACCATCTTTGGAAAGGCCAAATATAGCCGAAAAATCATTGTGTTATAGAGCTTTAAAACGCAGTCGAGCTTTTTGAAAACTTCACGGCAGGAGTTCATTTACCTAAAAATATTAAGAAATAACTTCTTAATTAATTATCTGGATGTTGTTGATAATCACTTCCCAAAAACTTCAAAATACACACTTATTGATACTTTGGAAGTAGAGCAAAAGTAATTCCTTAACAATTACTACCAAATTTTTCACGGGGATGTTATAGAATTAAGAAAAAATAGAATATGCTTATGTGTTCGTGTGCTTACTGATATTTATTTGGGTCACGGTTCACACTAAGAAATGTTTCTTTCGGAAAGTGTGAGTTTATATGTATGTATGTATGTGAGAGAAGAATGGCATCATTCATGTACTTGGAAAATCTTTTTCTTTTCTAATTCGTAATTGTTTACAATTTAAAGTTTTTATTAAATATAGACATATATTTTATTACATTTTTGTTAGCTCGTTTTAGTTATTTTTTCTGGAAATGTCAGAAAAAGGGAAACTAATTTTAAAGTAATTTTGTAAAAATTTAATATTGTTAAATAAATTTCGCTATGTGGACACAAATGAAAGTTTAATATTTCAGGAAGAAAAATTTCACTGTGTAAATTGACCAAGTGTAATGTAAATACTTACATTTATTTCTTTATATTTCGAAACAAAAATATATGTAGATACATAAATGAAGTGGACTATACTTTCACTTTAATATCCACATATGTAGGTAAGGAAGGATGGTGCTATAACTCGAAGATGACGACGTCATGCCTCTACTTTAAGGGTTGCTTTCAAGACAGGAAAAAACCGAATAGAAGACTTAACCCATTAATGCCGGACCATAGAAATGTTCCTACAGTTTCATTTGCGTAAGTGCCTGGGGGCCGGCAGAAGCTGTTTAGAGCAAAACTATTTTTTTTGGCTCTCCACATACCTGGGATAAGACATGGGTATTTAAATACCCATACTACCTTTAAAATATTTTTCTCTCTCTGTTATTTTATTTTACGGTAACGTTTGAAATTTTTTTTCAAACCTTAAACTCATGACACGCTAGTCGAATGACTGATTTTTCGCGATAATATCGTAAGTAACATTGCAAGACGTCGAGATTTTGTTTTAATACGAACAATTTTATAATGTCTGTAGATGGAACGATAATTTGTTACATTGCACACTGCAAGATTTTATGTAATCAGTCGGTTCTCTTATTTTATTTATTTCCATTCTTACATATGTATGTGACTCTCGAGGAAAAAAGTTTGGCAACCCTTGGTGTACAAATTTTGGATTATATGCTGATTTATGTTTGCTAAACTTTTCTTTCATTATGCTGGAAGCTTCGATATCTTGAAAACGCATAAATAGAATACGAAACACATTATTCAGGTAGTGTTTTTTAAAAAAAGGTTTTCAATTAAAATATTGAATAACTCAGTCAATTTCAAACTTATATTTTGACACAAGCCTGCGTTTTTTGTTTGTAATTAATCAAACTTTATAAACTAAGTTATAAATAGTATGATATCGGTACAAAAATACTGCGAAAGAACGGATCCAAAGTAGAAAAATTATGAAAAAAATCAGAAAAAAATAGATTTGGTAGAAAAATATGCACATAAATAAAATATTCAAGGGTCTAAGTCTCTTCTTTCCAAATCCATTTATAAATATAAAATCGATTGATATTCCACTTAATTAGAGTTTGATAAGTGTATGCGGGTTTGAAAACCCGATGATTTATCCAAACATTTAATCCCATCTATTCTTTCGCGGATCAGAGCACCATCCGCATTTTTTTTTTCATTCAGCGACAAATTATAAAAGATAATTTAAATTATGATGTAACAAAAATTTCTGAAGACGGTCATGAGAATAGAGTCGATTTTAACGCTCGTAAAACCTGATGTTGTATGATTACTCATAGACGCATGACCGAAAATTCTGCTCCCTCTGTAACTATGGGGGTATAAATATCAGGAGCTCTTGATCTTCTTGGCATGAAAATTCAGTCAGGCAGAATTTTTGAAACGGTACAAGCGATACTTCATTTTATCTGATCTCCTAACTATTTATACCACTTATATCTCACCGAAAATGGAATACAACTCTCATTTATGGGCCGGTGCTTCAAAGTCTACTTCGAGGCTGCTCTATCGCATACAGGATATGACGAAGAAGCCACGGTTACTGCAGGGTATCCAACTCTATTGATTCATTGGAGAATATGGGGCAATTTTTTCTATCGCTTTAAGAATGAAATGTGTTCTAATGAAACCAAATGTGTTCTTGAAACCCGTATATTTTTACGCTTCATGCAGAGCACATCTTTTTGTGATCGATTGGCCCATAAACTGCACTACGCATTAGAGAGAATTCCTTTTTTAGCCGTACTGCTCATATGTGGAAGAATCTATCTGCCGAAGTTTTTCCTGTCACAACGTGAAAAAGATTAAATCGAAAAAAAATAAGTGCATACAGACTAAAGGCTCAGTTAGCCTACTGAGCTACAACGGTAGGAAACAGCTGATCGATATTGTTATATGAAAAAATAATGTACAGATTCTTACGTTCCGTTACACCTGTATAACTATTTTTATTACTTTTCGCATAACAATATCAATCAGCTGTTTCTTACCGTTGCGGTTACATTCCACTACAGTCGGCTAACTGAGCCTTAAGGCGCCACTAATTACAAATGTTTATTCATATAAAATTAACATAAAGAAATATTATACATATACCCAACTAAACATTCAAAAGAGGATTTTTTTTCAGTGAAACTACATGTTCACTTTTAAGCACTTTTTCCTTCTGATGACCCCTAGTATTGCTGACCAAGAAAATGAGAGAGAAACAGAGAGCATTCTGAAAATAATCACGACAGTAGGCTACCGACTACACAACCACGTTTGTAATATCAGCCAAATTAGACCATTTCCATTTTTATTGGGACAATGAGCAAATACAGTGCTGCCAATATAATACAATATATGAAGTGAAATAGCTAAAACTATTGGGTGTTATTAAACAGAAATAACAACTAAAAATTCATATAAAAAAAGAAATTAATTCGTTTTTATATTCTTACCTAACTTAAGTACATTTTAAATAAGTAATTTTGTTTTTGAAAATATAAAATATTTGAAAAAGGCAAGAACTTCTTTCAGAAAAAAAAATAATAAAAAATAATAATCTTACAAGCATGTACACTCGTCGCAGCATTAGAATATGTGCGAAGTCAAATCAGCTCAATTGAGCTACAAATTAGACACCATTCATGAATCATTATGGCAGTATTTGTGGAAATGAGTTTGTATTTGTTTTTCTTACAATTATTGATGAAAAAATAAAAAAAGTTGAATTTTGGCTTTCTTAATGTCATATCTTGATGTGTCCCTTGTAGAGATGGGCAAGTGTCGCATTTTTCCAATAAGACATGAGCCGAACACGAATCCCAAAACGCCCAACACGCACGTGAACAATTTCCCCAACACAACACATACGAAATTAAATTGAATAGCAAGAAATTATTACATACGTTTTTTTCGTTTAATTCCAGAACTTTTTGATTAAAATACCCACCCATAACTATCAACAAATTTGTTAGTGTTGCGTATTTGGCAATACAAAATATTCAATTCGTTATTTACTGGAAATTCATGCATTCATTTTTACATCTGGTTTTTCGTGTAAATTTTACTTAGTACGACATAACCCGATCTTGCGTTTTCGTGTCATAAAAAACATGACACGCGCTCATCTCTAATTTATATAGAAGTTGATTTATGGCTCGATTATGGATGGAAACCGAACTTCAGTTTCAATCACAAGGGCCTACTCTGTATTTCGAAACGATAGCAAATACTTTCGAATTTGTACGTTAATAACACGCAAATTCGAAAGCATTTTCTCTCCTTTTAAATTACAGACTAGACCTCCAGTTGATAAACAGTTGTTACGGATGACAACTAATTTGATTTAAAGCTCAAATATAAATTGTTATTTAAATATTATTTTAAACAGTAATATTTACTATTTAAGTTTAAAGTTTAAATATTTACTATTATTCAAACTATGAATTGAAACAATTCCTCTGAACTAATACTTTTTATGGTAAATAATATTTTAAGCACTTTAATATCCATTTGGGCAAAACAAGTTGTTTTGAACAAAACATTTCGAAGTGTTTCCATTACATTGCAAGTGTCTTGAGTATAAGAATTCTCGAAATTAATTTGATGTGTATGTCAGCATTTTCATTCATTACTAATTTGAACAATTTAACCATATTTTTAGTAATTCTATTTATTATTAATACATATTATAAATAATGGGCGAAAACGGACCAAAACGTTGTTTTGCGAAAAAATTATTAAAATCAGTTGGCATTGATAAACGGAAGTAACTTTTTCGAATTTTTAATGAGCCTTAACTTACTGGACTAATTTTTAAGAGCAAAATTTTTGTTCTTTTCATAACTCACTGTATGGTTATTCATTTGGAATGAAAGGTACACGTGCATCTGACGGTTGCTGTTTTTTAAAGGTGTGTATGTATTGGTTTTGTGCTTCTTCCAAACAAATAACGCGACTAGTTCATATACGCATGTAAGGACTACTCCATAAAAGACCAGGAATAGTCCAAATATAGTCCAAATGTATGGATAAAACATGGTCGATTTAACATATGGTCCAAATATGCAATATTTATCGGACTAACCCCAAAACTACCCCATATGGAATAGTTATAGACCACTCGCATACAATTTGTAAGTTCCTTAGAAGAACGATCATAATTGTTTGAGCACAAACACTTATCGTGCAGCATTATAGTTCTCGTTATGCCAGCACAATTGTGGAGGTCCATAACAAAAAGCAACAATTCCACTTTTCGAGTTTTCTGATTTTTTTACTTAATACAATTATCTTAAAATCTATGAAATCCTAAAATATATGTAAACATTTTCATAAAACATACCAAAGATCAATAGCTTTATTGTGACTCAATACCTAAACTAGATATTCGGACCAAACTAAAGCAATTTCAATATACAGGGTCCGCCATCGAACGTGTTTTTTTTCAACTAGTGCTTATTTCGTGAATGGTAAAACTTAGCTCATTTCTGATTTGACAGCTAATTAGTTTTATCCTTCCCCTGAACGAATATGGTTGTGTATACGCTTGAACAACGCTGGGAAATATTGCCTGCGATCGACTTACAGAAGAGGCCGATTTTGCCAAAAAAATCATCTTTTCAGATGAAGCTCATTTTGATCTTGGCGGGTATGTAAACAAGCAAAATTGTCGCATTTGGGGCACAGAAAACCCGCACGCATACATTGAAAAGCCGACGCACCCAAAACGAGTCCCTGTTTGGTGCGGATTTTAGTCCAGAGGCATAATTGGGCCATTTTTATTCGAAAATGAGCAAGGAGTGGCCGTTACAGTCAATGGCGATCGTTATCGGGCCATGTTGAACGAATTTTTGTTCACAAAAATTCAAGAGGAGGATATTGGCAACATTTGGTTTCAACAGGACGGCGCTACGTGCCACACAGCCGAAGCTACACTCGATGTTTTGCGCCCTGTTTTTGAAGATCGCATTATCAGCCGCAGAGCTGATGTCGTTTGGCCACCTCGGAGCTGCGATTTGACACCGTTGGACTATTATTTGTGGGGTGCCGTCAAAGATAAGTATTACAATCGATAATGTGCTTAAAAATTGGACCGATCGTGTAGGCTACTGCATAGCCAGCCGAGGCAGCCATTTGATTGAAATTATTTTTCATTATTAACCGGAAGGATTGTACTTTCAAATAAAAAAAGAAATTTGAGAAAATATTCAGTAGTTTTTTTTATAGCATTTTCAAAAAAAAAAGTTATCTGGCGGACCCTTTATATTCCCCTCTGTCTAATTACAGTTATTCATTTGCTCAAGTGGAATTGTTGCATTTTGTTACGGACCTCCTTAATTATTCTTGTACGAATATGTGAATGCTTAATCACTTTTAACATATGACTTAATTTTGCACCTCATAATAATATTACTATAACTTTTATATAACTTTATAAAGTTGGAGTACATAATAAATGTTAATTTCAGTTTCTTTGCCAAGAAATTGCGCATCTGAAGTTCAGTTGTTCTTTATAGTTGAGCCATTAATAATTGAGGCTACCAGCACAGAAGTAAGTAAGTGTAACCCACATATACTTAATTAAACATTTGCTCTAGTTAATTATTTAATTTCCTTGTTACTTCGCTTTATTATTATCTGTGCAAACATGATTTTTCAGCTCTTTCTTCGTTAGAATACCAAAAGGTGGCTTACTCTACTTTTCTTTGTGAGTTGCTAATGTAAAGAACGTATTTATCACTAGAACAGCAAATGTGGGATACACCACTTCTGCGCTGATATCCTCAATTTACCGCACTTTCAGTGAGTCGAGTATTTGTATTTGTTTTCTCGACAGCAGAGTTTTCTGATGTTTTGGGGGTTGAACTTTATCTGGTGATATCCTTAGCTGGTTTTCTCATTATATGACCCAACCATTTAAGTTTGCGGGAGCGTATGTATATCATGCTCTGAGGAAGTTTTGGCCGGATTGGAGATGGTTCCAGGCCAGACTATTTCTAGTATACAGATAAAACAGCAGAGATGAGACAAACATCATTAGAAAAGTCGAGGTAGTGAAAGGTATCATAAATACCCCATTTAATGCCATACTCTTTAGTCATAGAGTGAATCATAATAATATAAACTACTACGTTAAATAGAAGTGGCGATAGAACGCAGCTTTGATGAACTCCAATATTTATTTTAATAGGGTTAGTACAGTCGAACTTCCCTATAATGAACTTTACTATAACGAATTTTTCTCCATAACTAACTATTTATAATTTGTTTCATACACATATGTATGTATATGCATGTATGTACATATGTACATATATGTATTATCATGTATATATGATAATTGTCGTAAATACAAAAGCATATGTTAAATACATATCGCTCACAACTCAAAAAAACTAGTTTTGCAGAAAACGCTTTTAAAGTTTTCAATTTACATACAGCTCAGTGAAGACATGAAAAAATATTATTTTCTCACAAGGTATTTAGGTATTCACATAAATTTGTTTCAACGTAAGCAAATGATTTTAATTGAAACTTAATTATGACAGAGTCTCTATAACGAATGTGTTTTCATCGGTCCCCAGCTACTACGTTATAGAAAAGTTTGACTGCAGCGCTTTCAGTATACTCGTATTGTGCTCATATGGATACCACATTTTTAAAGTTGTTTTGTAAGCCCCAGGACGCATAATTAACTTGAATTTCCTTTTAATATGTTACTTAAAGGCCGTTTCTTATGTTTAAAGAAAGCTTTATTTCGTTTTGTTTTGTTTTTAATAAAAAATTATAGGTTCTTAAAAACCTTATTTTTATTTATTTACATATTTTTATAAAAAAATTGGTTTTATATTCCATTTATTTTGTCAACCAATATAATTCTTTTCCCTTATTTTTTGTCATAAATACATAGTAACCCCTTTGCTTCAGCATAATAACTATACAAGCTGTGGGATTTTTTCCAAAACTCATGTATCCACACGGATAAAAATTTTAGTTGCAGGAGTGTGTTTGCATAAACTTTGTACAGAAAAGTAGAACAGTGCCGTTTATGTTTTCGGCCTGATTTGTAGAGAATTCATGGCATAATGGACAAACCTAACCTAACTAAACTAATCAGCTTAGCAATAAGACTTGCATAGTGTAAATTAGGACTTACGGCAATATATGCCAAAGAAACGCAAAAAATAGATTTTTATGCTGCGCCAGAGGAATGAGCTAAGGTTTAGAAACCTGCTTGGGCCGAGGAACAATTCTTACTGGGTCATAGTTATGTGTAAGCTTTTGCTCCACCAAGACGTATATGTTATATAAATTGTGTTCACGTACCCAAAACTTTTTTTACTGCATTTTACTAAATTTCGTTCGTTTACCCAAAATACAGTAAATGAGAACACAAATTGGGAGAGTAAAGTGACAGTTCTTTCCTGAGTATTTTGCAAATTTTTAATGCAGAAATTTGTCGTAGTAAAGTTTAGTAAAATAAAAAAGATATCGCACAGTAAATCATAAACAGTCACAACTCAAAATAATCAAAGTGGTTTTGTTTTCTTATAAACCAGTTAATAGAACAAATCTCCAACGGCCGCAACAATTTCTTTTGCAATACAGTCTTCTTGTAGAATATAAAATACCGTTATGCTTGTTTTTATGTTACATACTTGCGTCATTTGTACAGTATTAACAGTTGTTTGCAACTACTCAGCATCCGAAATTTTTTGAGTTGTGACTGTTTATGATTTAGTGTGCGATATGATTCAAAATGTAAACAAATGAAGAGTAAGCAAACGAAAAAAGAGTATAAAAATTTTAAAAAAGGTTAAACCAAAATTCACAATTTTAAAAAATAATTTATTTATAAAGCATGATAATAATAACTGTTAATATACATAATTTTTAATTTATGTATTTTATTAAAACTTTTGATTTGCAAATTATTTTAATTACTCAGAGTTGTAAAACTGTAAAGTATCTGGTTACTTAGTATTGCACTTGCTTTTAAGGTAAGCAACAACAAAACAAGGAAATCAAAAAGAAATTAATTATTAAATTGTTCCTGTTATAAAAATATTGTATCGAGTGCCAATAATTAAAGAGTTGAATGAGGTAGTTTACACGGGCATAATTATGCTGGCACAACATACCAGTTTGTTGGCAAATTCGGGGAAGAGAGTGGTTTTGTATTTGGCATCATTTTGCAACCAGCTTCAACCCGGCATTAGCAGCACAAAACCAATACATATGAACATGCGAAATCACAGGTTCGGCGTTTTTTTTTATTTAGTTTTTAGTTGACCATCGTCGTGGAAACATGAATTTGAAAGAAGGGGGTTGGTCACGCCAACAAACTTTAAACAGACCTAAGGTTCAAAAAAATTTTTTAATTTAACCATTTTTTTAAGTTTAATAATAGTTTTTATGTTTCATCGAAGTTATTTCAAAAATGTTTATTTACTTCCTTGTTTTTTCGTGTTGAATAAATCATATGGAAATAACATAAACAAGATTTTATTTAATTCTTATAAAAAGAAGTTACAAAATATAATTGTGGATAGTATAACTATTTAGAACTATAAACATATCTTCACATGAATTCATAAAAGATATTAAAAATAATTTTTTAATTTTAATTTTTAGTAAATAGATATGGATTTATTAAAAAAAATATTTACTGCCTTATTTTTAACAAATATTTGATGGTTATTCAAAGCTTAATAACGTACTTTGTATGGAAATATTTCAATTAAGAGTTAAATAAGCTAAATAAGCATTAAATATATAATAAACTGCCTTATTCATAAAAAATATTTAATGCTTATTTAGCTTATTTAACTCTTAATTGAAATATTTCCATACAAAGTACGTTATTTAGGCTTATTTAATAATTATTAAATAAATACACACGGACTGGACAGTATAGGTTCGATAGTATTACCAAAGGGTAGTAAAACCCTATACTCAGTTTCATGAATTTGGTGATAAATTTTTTTTTATGGGCCTCCAAAGATTTAGAAAATATGTGCTCCCTAAGAAAATTGTGTCCTCAGTTTTTGGCCAACACCTTATTCAGCTAGCTCTAAACTATATATACGGTAATAATATAGTTCAGAGTCTACCGAACAAATCTTGTTAACATCTTATACCCAAAAAATAGTTATTTCGTATACTTTTTTGTTGCAAGTAAAAATTTGTTTTCACTTTTAAGAATAACTTATAGGGACTCCTGATTTTTTGCTATCAATATTGACAAAGTTGTAGCTTGACCCAAAAAGATCTGCTTTTCTTTATTTTTTATCTGCTTCCAGAATTAATGAGCCAGCTTCCAAATTATAGGCTATTGAAATTCCTCCTAAAATAATTGCCAATTCTTCATCATTTATTATCGCCATATTTCCTCCGCGTATGTTTCGAAATGTGTATAACGAAAGTCAAACGTCAAATTAATAAAAAAAACACTAACACACACAAAGCTGTGTATACGTATACATTTTATGTCAGATGAATTAGTCCCGTGTAATTTGGAAAAGAACAAAAATTGTGCGGCTTAAAAATTGTTCTCGTGTAAACTACCTCAACAGTCAAAAGTTTATATATTTTTCAACATATGGAGTTGGAGTCAGCTGTTTCTGTAATCTTACTAATTTTTACTAATTTTCCGTTCGCGTACTTTTTTCGGCAACAACTTTTTTTGAGAGTAAATTTTAAAATGTTCGCAGTAAATACCCATTTACTGCATTTTACTACAAAAGTAAAAAAACACACCTATATTTATATTATATAATTCGAGCTAATTTCTCGTGTTAAAAAAGTGAATAATGGCACCATTCATATAATTTAAATCGCTTATGATAAATTAGTTTTAGATATGCAATTTTAAGCTCTAAAATATATAAAATTTTTAAATTGAAGAAGTTTTTAAAATAATACAGTCTTGTATAATAATATTCGACAAACCCTCATATGAGTAGTCTCAGATGATAGTGGTACCGTGGGTGTAGTAACAAACGACTACATAACCTGCGCACATGAATGATCAAACAAGACTAAATATTTTTATTAAATAATGCATTAAACACATTCACCACAGCAGGCTACCGACTAGAAAATGTCAAGGATAGAATACACATGTTTATATGAGAGTGATTCCTTTGAAGACAGCAAGGCAACAGGGCGGCAGATTGTTGTCTATGCTGATTTCTAGTTGTAGTCCAATTAAATTAATTTCTATTTCTTTGGCTACAATGAAAAATTCAGTGTTGCCAGTATAATACAAAATGTTGAATGAATGATATCGTACAATTATTTCATATTATGATTAATTTTTATACTTTTTCGTCATAAAAGTACATTTTGAAAGAGTAATTTAATTTTTATAAATGCGAAATATTTGAAGGTGGCAATACTGAACTATTTATTTATACTTAAATATGATGTGCAGATGGTGCTGCTGCCGTCTCCAAAATAATTAAGTAGCTGGCTACGTAGCCTGCTGTGGTGAATGTGTTTAATGCATAAAAATACAAATTATTTTATAGTGCTCTCTTCATTATTGTGAGATCATTCGCGCATATGCGGAAGAAGTCTGCACCCGAGGCTTGAAGTCATTTTTGAAAAATTCTAGTGGCGTTACATCTTGGCCCATTGACTTCCTATTTTTGATCCGATTAATTACCTTCGCAATTCCGCCTGGCACAAAAGATGTTCTTCTATCGTTTCTAATGTTACTCGTGTGATGCATTGGATGCATTGGATTGGTAAAGTAGACCGCTTACCGATGAGGGTTTTATTAAGAAATCTACTATTTCTTTGCTTGACAAAGTCGGAAAATTTTCAATATATTTTGTTTTTAAAAAGTGAAATTTTAAAACAGCAAAATGTATTGAAAACTTTCCCATTTTACGTAGTCAACAAATAGCCATCTCAGTGCAAACTGCACTTTATTTTCTTTTTGATAAACAAAACAATTTGTTGTAATTAAATTTTAATTCAATTTTAAATAAATTTTTAAATAAATTTCTTTAACCAATGCAGCTGCAAAACATTTTTGGACTTCCCTGGTATAGACTTAGTGGCTTTTTGAGCATGTTTTGCTTTTTTATTGCTGCTGCATTATGGAGGCCATCGTAAAATTATACAAGGTACATGCGCAAGCCCAGCCTGTTAATGTATACAATGCAGAAGGTTGTCAAACTTTGTTTACAAGCTGCAAAAATGTTAGTGTATGTGTGTGAATAAAATGATTACAGTGTTGCCAATGAATTTGTACACAGTTGTGATTCCAATTACGCATTGAAGAAAATCACACTACACATATTTTGTGTAGGTTAAAATTTTAACAAAAATAAATAAAAAAAACTAGGACCCAAAGTATAATTACACACAGATTATATATGAATCTCATCACATGGCCTACACATGAGAGTAGAAATTACACACATATTGGTAACACTGCATGACTATAATCTTGCATGAATGCCGCGTCTGCAATTATACATTAGTTACCCTGTGATTGTTATTTTTAAAAACAAAAGACATCTGTTTCTGACAATTATTCGTTTGTTTCTACCAACAAAATGCGTGTGTTTATTGGAGTTTTAATTTTGTTGTAGTCGTGCAAGTACCTTGTATAATTTTACCATGATGGAGGCCACGTATTGATTTAATAGAACATCGAAAATGAAAGCAATAAAAATGAGTAAATGCAAATTTATTTCTCCTGTCATGCAAATATCATCGAATTTCAATTTGCAATGGGCTACAAGACACTATTGCACTAGTTTCATATTATTTAAGTAAATACAAAGTAGCTTTTTTCATACGTTTCTAAGAAATTCCTTAAGCCACGCATTCATAAGAATGTAAATTATTCAACTAAAAAATTCAGAAAAATACTATTGAAAAATTAAAAAAAAAAGTTTATTATGCAAGTTGTATTGATTAGTTAAGTAGTTATAGTAAATAGTAGTAAGTGTTTTAATGTTGTGAAGTTAGTCGTAAGTAGTAATTGTTGCTGTTGCTGTTTATGTAAATGTTTTTTGTTATGCAATAAGAAATTATGAAAAATTGCATATTAGAGAAATATGTATGTTAAAGTAATAATTACAAATAAGGGACATAATTTTTCTCAATTTATTTTTTGTTTTTCACTCTATAGTACGAGTATGTAATCGTATGCATGAAGTAAAGTTTGTATAAGTTTTATTTTTATATAAGAATTTGTTTGTTTGCTTTGTGGAGTGTATTTATGTTGTTGTATAATTTACTTATTTTTGTTTTTTGATTTAATAAATTTTGGATTCAATATATTTTTGGTTTTTTAGTTTTACAGTTTAATTTTAAATATATTTTTGTTATATTATTTTTGTATTATTAATTTCAATTAAATTAATAATTTATGTGTATATGTATAGATGTTTGTTTTTAATTATTTTAAATGTAATATATATAATTTTTGTATTTTATTCAATTTTTTTATAAACTGGTCAGCAACAGTAGCAAATTTAACAATGTGCGTAACAAATAATTGTAAATATTTAATATGTTTATAAATTTTAATTTGTTTTTGTTTTATCATCATTATTACTATTATTATTATTATTATTATTATTATTATTATTATTATTATTATTATTATTATTATTATTATTATTATTATTATTATTATTATTATTATTATTATAATTATAATTATTATTATTATTATTATTATTATTATTATTATTATTATTATTATTATTATTATTATTAATATTATTATTATTATTTATATTAATATTTAATATAGCTTTATATATAATATAATTAATGTATGTATAATATGATTACAATCAATTGAATGATGGTGACTCATTTTTAATATTATTCAATTAACTTGAAATTTATTTAAACAAATATATTATTGCATTACATTTTCTTTGGAATTTTTCTTTTTGTTCAAAATTGTCTTTACAATGATAAATTTTTGTTTTTAATTAGTTTAAAATTTTACAACTTTTGTTGAATTAGATTTTGTTTTCTTAAACAAAGTGAAAGAAAACAATTTTCTTTATGTTTATGAAGGAATAAATAAGTTTTTCTTTATCTACAAATGTTTTTAGTTGAAAAAATTTTATTCACGTTTTTATCCTTAAAGGGTTTTTGATGGGGGGCTTTTTTTGTTTTTGAAAAGGGAAAAGTAGAATTTTTTTTATCAATTTTAAATTGATAAGAAATTAATCACTTTTGTATTTTTTTCAGCGAGAAAAATTTTCCAATAATTTAAACTATTTTTGAACCATTGAATTTCAACTGAGAGAACTTCTATTGTTTCAAAATATGTAAAGCCAACATGAAATTAAAATTTCCACAATCCAACGATAACCACAGCAAAATCTTTCAAAAAAGCTAATCACGCTCCTATTTTTGGTAAAATGTTAATGAAAATTATAAATTATTAACCCAATGAATTTAAAAAAAGTACTTCCAGTAGATTCTGTTAAAACCTCTTCCGGCGGTTATGGTACGATATACATATACTTCTTCTGATGTCAAACTAATTTTTTAATATTTAACATTGAATTAGTTTTAGCTTATGAGCATCCGTTTGTCCTAGTTTACACTATGCAGTAAGTCTTATTGCTAAGCTGATTAGTTTGTTAGGAGAGAGAAAGACGAGGGGAAAAGAAACGTTTATCTTGCCCTCGTCTCTCTCACCCTCAAACTAATCAGCTTAGCAATAAGACTTGCATAGTGTAAACTAGGACTTTGGTACATAGTACATTGGCCCAACAAGCTGACGTTTATTACCATCTCACTTTGATTTATATGTATATCATGTAGTTTGAAAGCAAATATCATAACTGAAAAATATTTAAAGTTTACTTTTACATATACATATATGTATTTATTTACATGAAAACGATGAAAACCACAATATATTATATAATGCTAATATATCGGGTATTAAGCGTAATCCACGGGAAACAACACCTGACATAGGGTCTGTTAACTGCAGGTTGTTGGGCCGCCCTAATCTAGCGTATTATCAGTTGTTTTAATTTCTTTTTGCTAAAATTTTTTTATACATTGCCCTATAAAATGTACAAAAAAATTTGAAGCCATTTCAGGAATATGGTCAAACTTTTTGATTAATTTTCAAAAATACCTTTTTGTGCAGAAAAGTTTTTTAAAAAACTATTTGCATATTACCTAAAATTTTTATGTTATGAAAAATTATTCAAAGAATAACTATAACCATTATTAGAAAAAAAAATAATATAATTTATAAGGTACTGAATACGTTTCAAACATTATAATTGTTCGAAAATGCAAATTTTTAATTAACTCAATCAAAGTATCACAGGCGGTTTATTAGAAAAAAGTTTGACAACCAATTGTTTCTGATTCAGTAAAATGAAAAAAAGAATACATAATAATTGAACGAAATAAAAACCAACAAAAAAACTTTGTTCACTAAGTAGTGTAATTACAGTCACAGGCAGTTTTGTTTTTGTATTTATTAGATTTTTGTGCTAGTTTTCGATGTAGCATAAAAAATAAAAATTTTATTTAAAATTTCTATGGCTTTATAGAAAAATAAAATAATTTTAAGTTAAAATTATTTATAAATTTTAAAAGTTAAAATTTTTTAAATATAGAACTATTTGACAATAAAACTTTTCATAATACAACAGGAAAAAGTGACAAAAAGATTTATTTATTTAATGTTTAAGCTATATTCGAAATTTGTTTATTAATATAATTAATAATTTCAAACATACTTGTGTTAAATTTCTTCTTTAATTTATTTAATTTATATTTGAAGGCTTCAAAAAATCAAAATTTTATTTCGAAATTTACAAAAGTAAATTTAATGAGTGTCATAAAAATTTTTTTGGGTGGAGGGGTGGAAGAAAGCATTTTTTTGTTTTCCATGTCTTCGTCTTCTTATTGATATATTTGGTTATTAAAAATAAGAAAATGTTATTAAAAAGTCCTTTTTTGGAACTAACGACAACATTTTAAATCTGAGACAATTCAAGAACTGTATTTCAGTTTCAATTGTTATAAAAGCAATTGAGATCCAAACAAAGATTTATTTTCGTATGTATATATTCAATTTATTATGCAAACTCTGCAAACTGGTGAAGACCAGCATGGTAAATTCAGGCGGCGGTCCCAAGCCCGGAAAAAGGGGGGAGTAAAGGTATGAAGTAATGGGACAACCTTATCCCTAGTAAATCCCAAACCGACCAATGGCGGTATAACTGCATCATCTGTCCCTATCAGGAAGTGGTTGCGGATCCACAACAGTCTTAGGTTCGTATGGAATTCTTTAAGACCACAAAATTCTTATAAAAAGGCAGCAGCCCTGCCACCATATTGTAACAAATTCTTAATCCCACCCTCTGGAGCGTTACGTAATATGTGAACAGCATCCTACGCTTTTGCTCCAAATCATTAATTATATCCAACACATTCCAGAAAAATTAATCGTAACTAGTTCCAAAGGTTTCACTACAGGTACTGAATTTTACATTCTAAGGCTGTTGTTTATATCAAAAATTGTTCTAGACAACATTTTAAGCGCATGCTTAATATGTATTGAATTCATTGATGATTCACCAGGAATAGAACTACTTGGAGCTGAGTTCATCAGTGCTGTAACTATTGATTTGTATTGTCATTTTTTGCTGGGTAGTTATTTTCATAAATAAGGTAATTTCAATATAATTTCTAATATTCAAACCTAAGTAAAATAATTTTTTAAATGCTGTGAAAATTTGAAATTAAAAAGAAAACCATGTCAACGTAATCACGGTAATATTTACTTATCACAAACCTAAAAAAGTTCCAAAATCACAAATTTTGCTGTAGAGTCGTTTCAGTCACGCTTATTCAAAAGCTGGTGAAATCAAATAAAGTTACTTCGAAATAAAAATTATTTTAGTAAATAATATTTAAAAAATAACAATTACAAAAAAAGTGTGGGCATTCTCTAACACAAATTCTGCTTATATAAAAAGAAATTTTAAATTAATCTCTATTTATTCCTTTTTGGTTCATTTAAAAAGAATTATCTTTTAAAGATTTTCTTTTTCAAATAAGTTTTGGAAAACTTTTCTCACACTGTATTCATTTTGATACACTTTTCTTAAGTATTTTTAATATTATTATTTTTTAATAATTTATTAGTAATTTATTAAAATAATTATTATTAATATAATATATATAAAAATGACCTATAATATGACCGGGGTTATTTGCCAAAACCGAATCCGAATTTGCCAAAGAGATCTTTACCTTTCGACAACACATCACCACCCGGCGCTGCTGCTGCGATGCCTTTAAGACCGCCCAGCAGACCAGCGCCGGGTCCTTGACTTTGTGGTGGTGGTTGTTGACCTTGAGGTGGCACTTGTGGTTGTTGTTGTTGGGGTTGCTGTTGCTGCTGCTGCTGTTGTTGTTGCTGCTGCTGTTGGCCGCCGCCAAATAGTCCACCCAGGCCGGTTGACGTTTGCTGCGTTGGCTGCGCACCTGCTTGTGGTTGCATTGGATCTTGTTTTGGTGGTTGTTTAGACCCAAATAGACCACCGGTGGCAGCCGAAGTAGCACCCGAGAGCAAACTAGTTGCACCGGATAATAAACCGCCTGAGGGTTGTGAAACGGGGGGTTGTTGTTGTTGCTGCTGCTGCTGCTGCGGCTGGCCCATCATGCCCATTTGTCCCATCTGCTGTCCAATTTGGCCCGGCTGTTGTTGCTGCTGGCCCATCATACCCATTTGTCCCATCTGTCCCATTTGCTGTTGACCTTGTGGACCCATTGGCTGTTGTTGACCCATCATACCCTGCTGACCCATTTGTCCCATTTGCCCCATGCCACCCATTTGTTGCTGTTGCTGTAACTGTTGCTGCTGCTGTTGTTGTTGTTGTTGTCCCATTTGCGTTTGTTGCTGACCATAGGGTTGTTGTTGCTGCTGCATGCCAGCAACATTACCACCGCGACCGATCATCCCCTGTAAAATATTACATTTCATTAAATGCAGTGTTTTAGCTTAATAATTTAATAATTTAAACAACAATTAAACGTTTTTCTTTTAGTTTTAATAAACAAAATTAAAGGAAATGTAGCTAAAAAGAACTTGGTAAAACATGTATTATTTTCTTTTAAATAAAAATGAACAAAGTTGCGGGGCAATTGAAGAACATTATTTTTTAACTAAATAAAATTTATAAGTGGGAAGATAAACGTTTTATTTTACAATTCCAAGAGCAAAAAATTACAAGTAAGGATTCCACTCAGGGATAAATTTTAACTTTAAAAAACTATTTTGTTTTCCACTGTCATTTCTTGAATACGAAGATGTGAAAAGTAAATTTTTATTAAATGAAATAAAATAAATGTGTGTTAAAACTTGTAAGAAAATTGTTCGTAAAATATTTTTAATACACTCTGAAATCGTTACTTCTCATGTAAAATATGTATTTATGTATATAGTTGCCGCTATTCTTGACGTTGCTAATGTATGTGCAGGAACGGAATAAGCGACGGATATGACTTGTCAGTCGAGATCGAATTTATTGAGTGAACTTTTTGTTATGTCTTAAACTTATAATAGACGCGATATTTTAAAAGCCACATGCGGTTGTGGCTATGACGTCACGAGAATTTTCAACACGTTGGTTTCATTTTTCCAATAAGTAGTAGTGGCTACATGCCGCAAAATCTTCATGGTATTTTTGTTCCAAAATCCAAATGTGTCACATGTAGTCGAAGCGGACATATTACCAGAGGCAGCACATGTGTAAAAATGTGAATGTCTACAAATACTTACTACATATGAGAAATTTATTTGCTGGTGGTTAAGCGATGTCTATATGCATTTCATTGTTGCTTTAACAAATCGTCAGTAGGCTTCAACCACACATTTTGAGCAGTCACAAACCTCTTATCTTATGCACAGACTTTCATAAACTATTTGAGAATTCACAAATATTAATATTTTTGAAAATCACAAAAGAAAAATAAGCATAGTAGGCTTAGTAACTTATACAAAACCCAGCAAATAATTTTTATTCGATATGAATCTATTTTATTTTTTCTATAAGTTACTAAGCCTACTATGCTTATTTTTCTTTTGTGATTTTCAAAAATATTAATATTTGTGAATTCTCAAATAGTTTATGAAAGTCTGTGCATAAGATAAGAGGTTTGTGACTGTTCAAAATATGTGGTTGAAGTCTACTGACGATTTGTTAAAGCAACAATGAAATGCATATAGACATCGCTTAACCACCAGCAAATAAATTTCACTTATAATATAATTATGACAATATGTCGAATAATAAATCTCTTGAATCTTACTACATATGTTACTAGTACACGGCATATAACCAATGAAGCTTCATTATGATGTCAAAATTACGGCAGACCCACATGACAATGTGGCTTTTTAAATGCCGTGTACGCAAGCTTTAAAGCGCACTTAGCTGTAATGGAATGTAACTGCAATGGTAGCAAGCAGCTGATAAATATTGTTACATATATGAAAAGTAATGTACAGATTCTTATATTCCGGTTACATCTCTATAACCACTTGCATTAATTTTCACATAAAAATATCGATTAGCTGTTTCCTACCGTTGCAGTTACATTCCATAATAGTCGGCTTAAGGCTCAGTTAGCCGACTGTAAAGGAAAGTAACTGCAATATAGGGAACAGCTGAAAGTAGTTTACCTTGCATTACATCTCTATAACCATTTTCATTCACATAACAAAATCGATCAGCTTTTCCTCTTTGCTCCGTTACTCCCTCATGTACGACTATGCCGTTTAAATGGCTTTAAGTTTTAATAAAACAATTTACAAATAAGAAATATATTTATTAACCCTACGATTCATAACCGTATACCCGGGTACCTTTTTTGACTTTAAAGTGCTGCTGTGCCTATAATTTTTGAGATATGGACATAAAACTCCGAATCATGAGAGATTTTGGCTAAACTAAGATTTAAATACGAAAAAATTCAAAATATTTTCAATATTTTCTTTAAAAAATGATTTTAAATGTTTTAGCCCCATAAACACACAACCGGGTCCCCGGGTACCCTAATGCAATTCCTATGTAAATGCCTGACATGTAAATGAAAAAACGTTTTTTTTGTGTTGTTTTTATTGGAAATAAATGTCTTTTTTATTTATTTTATCATATTTTATATATATTATATTATAATTCATCAGAATCACTATCGCTGTTATTGTGGCAATTGTAGCATTTAGTAATTGTTATGGCGTGCTCGCATATCGGCGTGCTACATATGCTGCAATTTTTTCTAGTTTTTCTTCTGCGCTTATTTGGAAGAAGGTTGCACATGTAGCACACGCCCGTATGTACTTTTCTGCCCCTTTGTCGTGCTGACGGAGATGTTGACGGACCTGCAGCACAAAACACACTCTCCAACGGCCTTCCGATGATGATTTCAATTGCATTTTTTGTTGAAAATTGGCGCACGCTTTGCACATTTGAAATTCTATTTTCTATAACAGGAATGCACAGGTTTTCTGCCAGTTGACGCAGGAAATTCTTCCTGCGCGTCGTGGTGTATCGTGCAGTTGGATTATTTCCATAATATATGATGTGTGATGCAAATGCGCTCACATCAATGATGTTATAGAAAAATGCCATCGGCCATCTTCTTGTTTGTCGCTGGGTCGTGTATTCTTGGAGCGTTTGGTCCATTACGTCCACCCCACCTTTTGTTTGGTTATACAAATTTATAATTTCTGGTTTCCCATTCTCGTCAATTTGTGCATCATCATGCATACTAGAAAGAAGGATGACCGAGTTGGACTTCCGCTGCTTATATGAGAGCAGTGTTACGTTGTCGTAGAAGCCAAATAAACTTGAACCAACGTTTTTTTTGTCTTCTTTCATCTCCGCAGGGATGTAAGCTTTGTTGCGGCGGAGTGTACCCACAATGCTGAGCTTTTCTACTTTTAGTTGCCTAGCCAACGGCAGCGTCGTAAAAAAATTATACATTGTTATATTTCGTCCGCTACTGTAGTATGGCCCAACTAAATCTCTCACCACTCTTTCGCCAACACCAACTTCACGACCAGTTTCTTGTTTGCCAATATATATTTGGCCATGAAGTGGATATGAGTTTTTGGCATCGCAAATCCACCATACTTTTATGCCATATTTTGCTGGCTTCGAGGGTATATATTGGGTGAATTTGGTTCTACCACGGTATGGATATAATTGTTCATCAATGGTCAAATATTCTGATGGCACATAATATCTGGCAAGATTTGCATTGAGCATTATCCAAATATCGCGAATTGGCGCCGCTTTGTCTTGACGCTGCCGCTCTACCCGTGTTCTGGGGTCGTCAAACCGCATAAAACGCAGCAAATCGAAAAACCTGTTTATTCCCATGGTGGCGCGGAATATTGGGTGAGCCTGTGACGTCCACAAATCTCTTGCGTTTTCGTCATTAGAATGATTTGTGCCAGCCATCAAAATCATTCCAATGAACGCATAAATTTCGTTGATTGTCGTGTCTTTCCACTTCAACTGACGTCTATTGGGATTCGCTTCATTGTACGCATTATATGTAGCATGCGCTTTTCTATTTGTGTGGCGCACTATTATATTCACCATTTCCACTGTGAGGTATGATTTGAAACACTGCAAAGGCGTCATATTTTCAGTAATCCGCGCTGGACCACAGCGGTCTCTGAATATATTGTGGCTTCTCACTTGTTGGCAACTACGTGGTGTTCGCTGCCATTGTGTGCCGTCACGTGAAGTCATGTAGTCTGCTGGGTTTGTTGTTGGTGCATCTTCTTGCATATCATCATCTTCACTTTCATCATCAAAGAAAATTTCCTCTGGTGCGTCAATAGCAGCTGCAATTTCGTTTGCGTTGTCAACATTCAAATCTTCATTCTCTGATTCCGAAACTTCGCCAGTATAGGACACATTTCCTTCATTTTGGTCTTCCACAGGGTCCACTTCAAGGTCCTCATCTTGAGTCGCTGCCTCAAATAAACGTTGAATATATGTGCTTCTTGCTTCATCACTCAAATTCCAGTATTCCCTTGTAGACAAATATCGGTCGTTGCGGCTCATTTTTCACCAACTTCACTGTTCAAATATTCAACACAGACTGGCGAAGCAAATGAAATATTTCAATTTTACGACACAAATGAACATCTGCTATCTAATTCAAAAGCAATTAAGCAAGTAGGTACCGAAAATAAGCAAAATAAGCAAATAAACAACCCTTACATAAAACCAGTTTCTGCCTACTTGTGTCGCTTTAGGTATATACTTATATACGAACAGAAACCAGTTTTTTTCCAAATATCAAATTTGTACAGTTGAGAACGCAAAATATAATCAACAACAAAAATATTTACAGGAAAATATTATTTTATTTCAATAAACGCAAAACAACCTACTTCGGGTACCCGGGTACCTGGTTATGAAATTAAAGGGGTTTTGCTGGTTATGAATCGTACGGTTAATGTATGTGATATTTTTTTAAAGATTTCTAAATCTAAACATGAATTTTATTTTATGTTTTTTTTTATTATATGTTATGTTTTTGATTTTAATCGTTTTTATATTTTAAA
The DNA here is from genome assembly GCA_936439885.1 of Nowickia ferox. Classification (NCBI taxonomy): domain Eukaryota; kingdom Metazoa; phylum Arthropoda; class Insecta; order Diptera; family Tachinidae; genus Nowickia; species Nowickia ferox. The sequence goes on along the minus strand of OW387023.1, from coordinate 43,922,629 downwards.
ATAAAACGAATTCTAAATACATTTTTATGTTTTCTTTTAAAATTTTGGTACTTTTGTAGAGAAAAAGGTTTTTTTTTTGGAAAAAAGTCTTTTTTCAGATATAAGAAGTTTTTAGAACAACGCTTGCAAATCGTGCAAATTTATTTCGAAAATAATGGTTCAGTTCGCGAAGTTTACCGCAAGCTCCGTCCATTTTATGGTCGACATAATCGTCCATCAGAGCAATTAATTCGGTTAACCGGTCAATTGGCCACCAAGATCTTGTGATTTGACACCATTGGATTATTTTCTTTGGGGATATGTGAAGTCGCTCGTCTACGCCAACAAACCAGAAACGTTAGGGGACTTGGAAGCCAACATTCGTGGCGTTATTGCCAACATACGGCCCCATATGCTCGAAAAAGTGGTTGAAAATTGGACCTGTAGAATTGGCTTTATTCGAGCCAGCCGCGGCGGCCACATGCCCGAAATCATATTTAAACGTTAATGGCATAAAATTATCCTTCCAATAAAGCCAAATTGATGGACATTAAAACGATTTTCTTGTGTTTTATTTCAATTCGAAGTTCTATACCTCAAAAAAAACACCCTATATATGGTGACGCTGCTTACATGTTATGTCCAGCGTGACCATTTTAGAATTTTTTGCAGCTAAATTAAGAATTTTTTTGTTGACCTACGTGCAAAATTTTTGATTTAGTAGTTGGCATTTTCTTTAGCATTTTTCTATTATTTATTTAGCATTTGCTAGCAATAATCTACACAATTTTTAACAAATCAGTTTGTTAAGTTTTCTGTATATTAGTAATTTTCACGTGTAAGCAATTAGATGATGTATTTACTAAATCCCTTCTATTTTTCATATCAATTTTGTAACAATACACAAAGTACATAATTTTAAGTAAATATGTACAAATATATACGATCATGTGATATTTAATTTAACTATTTCTTCAAAATAATAATCACATTAGCTCAAAATGTTTAAGATATGACATGTTTGTAAGAACATAAGTCTGATAGCCTGTTTCTCTAAAATGAATAAATATACGTTCATAAAAAGGACAAAGGAAAACAAGTTTAGGTTTTTCATGTGAGTGATAATAAAACTTTAAATTTTTGTACTGCTTGCCTACTAACAAAGTGTAGTGTTTCATAACACCGCAGTACCAAATATTGAGACTGCATACCCGACGCAAACGCCGCAAACAAACAATTAGCGCATCATTATCAATGTTAATACTCATGCTTAGAATGTTTCGCAACCTTCTGTCTGTACTCGATATACATAAATACCGCATCCGAAAAGTATAAAAATTTTGTACTGATATGCTTTTAGTCTTGGGTCGAACTCATTTAGTTGGTCGTTTTTGACACAAACCTATGATCAAGCCTATTTAATTAAAATAATTTTTGTGTCAAACGCAACAAAATTAATGAGTTCGATCCAAGTCTATACGCTTCGGAAGTCGTAAAAATGGAATAGACGAAAGCTTTAGAATATTTTATAACAACCCAATTTTGAAACGTTTGTGAATTAATACTTTTTAGCATTATGTATGTATAGTGCAAAATTGGCATGCAGTTAGCATAAGTGATATAAGATACCTGTTTTCCAACCTATCACTCTTAATAATACGGAGATAAAAGTGTCCAACACTGCAAAATATCTCGGTGTTATTCTTGATTCAAAGCTGAGTTTCAAAACTACTATTCTAGAGAGTGTGAAAAAAGCAACAATTTCACTCTATCTATGCATAAAATCCAGTGGGAAAAATTGGGGTCTTACCAATTCTCATGTATGGGGTCATCGTGTGGTGGCCGTCCCTGGAGAAAAAGACGTATCTACATATCTTACACAAGCTGCAAGGACTTTCATCCTTGTATATAACCAGTGCTCTTCGCACTACTCCTACGGAAGCACTAGGGATAATTCTTCGCCTACTACCATTGGACCTAGTAGGGAAGGAGATGGCAACGACCTCGGCAATCCGTCTTCGTTGTACCTCTCTGTGGAACGGAAATGTAATCGGCCACTGTAGAATACCTCGATGATGAAGCTTGTGGATGGAGGATTGACCAAACCTCCCATGTTCTACTACACGAACTTCTTTATAGAACCTGGATACCATCCACAGAATTGTGGATGAACGGAACTCCAGGTAGAAGAAAAAGTGTGATTTTTATACGGACGGCTCCAAAACACAAGAAGGCGTGGGTTATGGAGTCTTTTCAGGGGGTTTAGGTCTTCGTATTGCAAAGCGACTTCCGGGTTACTGCAGTGTCTTTCAGGCAGAGATCCTTGCTATAAGAGAAGTTGCGGATTGGTGAAAGTGAATGTCACTTCAACGACTTTGATTAACATATACACAGATAGTCGAGCAGCTATTATGACCCTCGAATCCCCGCGTCTAAGAAAAACAACAGCCCTCGACTGCTGATCATCTCTAAATGAGATGGCAGAGCAGTTTGATATTAGGATCATGTGGATCCCGAGTATAGAGGCTTTCAGGGGAACTCTAGTGCTGATGAGCTTGCTGGAGTTGGGACAACTCTACAAGTTCCACCAGATTTTTAATGTATGGGTTTCTCCCTACTCTCTTGCAAACTCAGACTTAGGCGCAGGATAGAGGATGAAACAAATAGAAGGCCGGTCACAAGAAATGATTGCGTGATCACAAGGCAGTTATGGACTCATCTAAATAGGAAAAATACGGCTTCTTTAATTTTGAAGAATAGGAAACAGATCTCGATTCTAGTGTCCGTGCTAACCGGACACTGTCTCATAGGTAGGCATGCACAAAGGTTAAAGGCGGAACACAATGATTTTTGTCGCAGCTGCCAGGATATTGATGAAGAGGAAAGTGTAGAACATTTGCTTTGTCACTGTCCTGGACTTGCAAGAAAGAGAATGGCCACAATGGGCGCTCTTGAATTCAGGTAACTTTCTGACATTGCTAGTGTTGAACTGCAACGTATTAGTAGTTTTATATTGAGCTCTGGTTGGTTAGATTATGGGGACTCCTCATAAGCAGAATCTCCGTGGTATCACAATGGACCAAAACGGTGTAAGTGAGTCCGGGCTTTTGACTGCCACCCCTACCTAACCTAACCTAATCTAACCTAGCATAAGTGACGAAATTGATATAAGTTTGAACGAGTTCCTCACAATTTGACATTTAAAATTGGCGCTTAATGTATTATATGCTAATATGATTTATAGTGTAATAATTTTGTAATTTTGCCATTTATGCTAACTTGATGCCAGCTCTTCATTATACTTCATGCCGTTTATGTTCAAGAAATAAATTGTAATTCTTTAAAAAAATTTGATTTCATTCAAAGGAAATAAGATTAATTTAGTTAGGAAATATAAGCACAAATTGCAAAAATAAGAACTTTAAGAGAAACTACTTTATTAAAAAGAAGTAGACATTAAATTTTAGCATTATGTTTTAGCACTTTAATTATTTTTTAGCATTTTACTCAAGTCAATTTAGCTGCAAAAATTTTTAGGATCTGGTCACACTGGATATGTCTCCCATTTTCTTATTGACCTCTTGAAAAAAAGGTCTTATTTTGATGGGAATATGTTAGTTTACTGTTAATGCTGTATGTGTGAGAAAAGTTGTCTCATTCGTCTCTGAAGTACATAGAAAAAATAAATATTTGGACAAATGCAGCTTAGTAAAGCAGATTCATTGTGCTCCGGCCTTAAATCGGGCTTTAAGTTGGGTACACCCATTGTTTCAGAATAAAAATTTTTTATATGTAATTTTATGTTTCTCTTCTTGTGCGTGTGAGAGAGAAAGAGAGAGAGAGAGAGAGAGAAAAGAAGGGAACTAATTTAGTTCGGAACATTTTCAGCTTGAATTTATTGATTTTTTTAATTTTGATCCGGGCAAAATTTATCTCCACTGCCAACTATTTAAATTTTTCAGTCAAACTTCAACTGAAACACACATTAAATTCACATGTAATGAAATCACAGAGTATATCTGTGATAAAATTTGTACATATCATTCGTGTAATAAAACAACGTCATAACTCAAAAAAAAAATTGTTTACAAAAAACGAGTTTAAAGTTTTCAATGTAGACACAACGCAAAGGAAAAAGGAAATTGTATTATTCTCTCAAGAAATTAGTATGCAAGATATTTGTATGAAATTTTTACACAATTAGAATAACAATGTGAGGATGAATTGTGCATCATTAATTTAAAAATCCCATCTTTCGAGTTATGACGTTGGTAAATAAATGAGCAATATGTAGTATATTTTTTTGTCGCAATTTGAATTTTTTATTTTTTAATTATAATAATTATATAATTAAAAATATATCTGTGACACTAAGTAAACAGCAAATTGAAATCATCTGTCTGTGACCTGCTACCTTGTAAAATTAATACGCCTCGTAGCTTCGTTTTTCAGGACAAATTGTTCGAAATGGGTGAATTGTGTTGCAAAAACTGTCATTAAAAAAATTGTTGTTAAGCGATAAATGAATCAATCCAGGGCGCTCGTAGCCCTAAATTACTGTAAAATGCAGTAATTACTGAACGGTTAACATCATTGATTTCATCAGAATACAAAATACGAGAGCGAGAGAGCAAAGTAAGAGAAATACAGAAATTATTGTAATCAAAGTGGAATTTATTTTTTCCTCTCTGCTTACATCAATTTGCAGTATATTCATCGAACCTTTACTAAGACGTAACTGCAACTAATTTAAGAAAAATGCAATCAACATGCGAATATTTTTGTGACGTCATAGCTACATGAGCATGTAGACTCTTACATGCCGTGCACTATGGGCTTTAGTAAAACTAAATTTCCCATCCCTAGAATTAAACTATCATACTTTTATTTCCTTGAACAAACAATGGCAACGTTTAAAACAGCCGGAAAAAATATTTTTTTTAATCATGAGGAGTACTGGTAGCTTCTTTTCATTTATAATTTCTGAGTAGAATTATTATGACAATGTTTGTGAATTTTTAAATTTATATGTTTATGTATGTAGAACTAGCAACTTTTTTTCTGCTCTATATAATTATGTAATTTATATATCTGTGGTTTTCATGAATAACAGCCCATGTACAAAAATTGAATTTTTTCAGTAGAGCCAAAATAAGTTCTTTTTGCAGCTTATTTTAAAAAAAGTTTAAATGGTGTTTCTGTTTTACACAAAAAAAAAATTATGTACGTAATTTTTCAAAAATTTCTTAGACTTTTTTAAAAAGAATTTAAAATTTGACATCACATACAACATTTTGGATTTCATTTCAAAATGTGTGCAACGTCGTACACATTATGTTTTTTATATGGAAAGCAATGCAACACACTGAATAATATCGGATATGACAAACGTTGCCACTAGTACATACTATTGCAATTTCACAAAATGCCATTGTGTGTACTCGCCAATAGGTTGTTATTCATAAATGCCACAGAATTTTATATCTCGAAATAAAAAACTATGTATGTTGAAAAGAAAACGTATTCTTAATTGTTTTACTTAAGCCATAGATAATTTTTAACTCAATTCTCTAAACTAGTTTATGTTAAATATTCTGAAGCATGTACAAATGTATAAATTTGTATATATATATATATATGTATGTGTGTATGTATAAATATGTGTATGTAGTTTTAAATTCTGTGTTAGATTTTCAGTTCAACTTTAAACAAGGAAACTGAATATATTTAACTAATAAAATAAAAATAAAACATATAAATAATTGAACTTATTTAATAATAATTTGGCAATTTATAACAAACACATTTAAAACTTTTTATAACTGTTTGGCAGTTAAAAGCAAATCTTAAAATAATAAATTAATTTAAAAAATATATTTACAAGAAAGGAAATTTAATTTTAAATTTCATAGTTAGACAAGAACAACTAAAAAAAACATACAATTTATTACACATACAGTGAATCACATAGAAATTTTTTACACACCATTTATTACATCCAATATTTAAATTTAAAAATTTAATAATAAATTTGTTAAGGGCTACTACTCGAAATACAATTATCAAAAATAAACTATAAAAGTTGCAAATACAGGTTGGCATGTTTGAAAAGGACAAAATTATAAATTATGCATTTATTTATGATATACAACTAAGAATGTATGTGTGTAATTATATACATACATATGTAAATATAAAATGTTTCCTTAATTTATAGTCTAAAAAATAAATGTTCTTTTACACTAACAATGCTGCTCTAAAATGTTTGATTTTGTTAGTTGGTTATTAGCAATAACTAAACTTCTCTTATTATGCACAATAAGTTAGTGATTTCTGTGAATGTGATAACTTAATTTATTAACTAAAACGGAAAACATCAAAAGAACAACTAAAAGAAAATAAGTTCGCTCTGCTTGGTGTGGCATGTTCTAATACATTCAATGTGGTAAGGTTAAGTTTGGTGACAAATGTTAGGCCTTGTCCATATCGAAGGAGCCATCTTCTTCCGCTTTCAGTTGCCATTTATATAATTTTATGTATTTTCTTTTGTTCTAAGATGAATTTTCTTTTGGCGAAGGCCAAATGACTCCAACTTTGAGCAAGCTGCCTGTACAAACATTTTTTAATTTTGTTTTCTTTTTTTTGTAGTATAAATCATAAAATTAGAACATAAAACTTTAAAAGTGAACAAATAATCTTAAAAAGCAAATTATGTTAACGAACCAAAGGACACAAGATAAAAAAAACATATTTTGTAATAAGTGATAGAAAAAGGAAAATTCGCAAAAGTAAAGGAAAAGGAAAAGTAAAGTAAAGTTTTTATATGGAAGTTTAATATGATTTGTTTGATTTATTGGCATATTGATAACGAAGAAGTGCATGTGGGTTAAGTGATATCAAACTTATTCACGTGTGTACCCCTCAGGTTTTAATATAACCAAAACTGTATTGATCATTTTTGTTCATGTATGTACATATGTATGTATGTATGTGTCTATGTAAGAGTATACCTAAGATTGGGCCGTTCAAAGACTGAATTTCTTCATACACTGAGTTAGTACAAGTATTTGCTAATGGGACGAAGAACGAAATTCACCCAACACGACAAATTCATCTGTAAGTCCCAGTTCAAACTACACAAGTCTTGTTGCTAAACTTATCCTTTTTTCTTCTTTGAACTTTCATCGGCATTCATACAATGCGTCTTATTATTGAGCATATATTTTTTATGCATTGTTTTGTGCATGCATGTGTGCTGTTTTTATAATACGAATGAGAAAGCAAAACGTATTGACAGAACATGAAGCTGAGTACTTTTTTATTTTCCCCTCGTCTCTCAGCCCTACAATCTAAGTAGCTTAGCAATAAGACTTGTATAGTGCAAACGGGGGCTAACAGTTGGCTGCATAAATTTGTCATTTAAAGCACAATAATGACGAAAAAATAACAGCTGTTATAATTGATAAAGTAGTGTACTGGTCTTGCAAAGAAAGAAACAATTAAAAACAGTGAAGCAAGACACACAATTAAAAATAATTTTTACAGTAAACTATTCTGTATACATTTTTATTTTAAGCGTCATAAAATAAAAATAAAACAATTTTTAAAGTAAGCAGGGACTCCATTTAATAAAAAACTTGAAAACTTAAACCGAACGTGGTCACATGGTGCTGATTATTTGTTCGTAGTTTTTTTAATTTTTGTATAATAACTTGCTCAGAATAACTTTTTACTGCAAGGCAATAAGTTAAAAAGTTTTTTAACGTAATTGTGGTAATTAAATCATATAAAATGCTCAACGAGGGTTTTTTGTGAGCCAAAACGATTTTAAAACATGTGTCCTTGCACGAACCGAATGCGAAATGTTTGGTTTATTTTCATACACTGTCTATAACTATGATTTTCATTAAAATACCCAATAAGCTAAATATTTCAAGTTCAAGTTGTTTTAACTTTAAATGCAAAGTTTATTTTCCAAGGATTAAGGGCCTGTTCCACGATGCCGACAACGTTCGAATTATCGCACACTTACATTTGAAACAACAACAAAATTTTAAAATTTTTATTTGTTTTTAATGTAAATATGCGACAAGTCGAACGTTGTCGACATCATGGGACAGGCCCTTAATATAAAAATAAATTTTGTACAGCATTTACTGTTGGTGAAGTACAATACATGCCGATTTACAATGTCATGCAATGTTTTAATATATTGTCTGTATATAAAAACTTGCAACAACTTTAGGATTTTGTGGTCAAGGCCTTAAGTGAAACCTGAAGTGAAACCTTTCGAATTGCTCAATTCTTTCGATACTACATAGATCTATATAAAATTAATAAAAATAGTTTACAGACAAGTTACGTTTGGGTGCTCACAAATAAAAACAATTGTTTAACATTTATATTCCTAAATATTTTTCACATTAAAAAAATACTGCATCGAAAGCAAAATTCTGTTCCATAAAAAGTTCGTTGCTCATCGAAATTTTCGGTGGTGCCGCCAGCTCATAATATAAATTTGACATTCTATCCTCGATGTTAAATAACCAGCAAACATCGAAAAAATCGGATGCAAATCACAATAGCGGACTGAATTCAAAGAGAAAAGTATACAGAGCCTACTGCCTATTATAGGAATTTTATAGTGGGAAACTGTTTCAGAAACTTCTTAACTTAACTCCACACTTCTGATGGCAACTTCGAATTTAGACGGTAAGTTGTGTAAAGTTTTATGATGTTGTTGCTGTTGTTGTTGTAGTTTTTTTGTCTTTAGGTAAGTATATAACATGATTTACTACCATATGAGTTTAATGTTACGTTTTAAAGAGATCTTCTTAAAATGTTAATTATGTGGAACTTTATTTTATTGTCTTCATACACATGTATTTAATTTTTTTTATTACTTATTATTTTAATTTTTATATGCAATAAATATACTATATAATTTTTTTTACTAAAATGTTGCTAGCTATACATAAAAACTATTGATTTATTCATTTAATTTGCAAATATGCACAAATTTCAAATATCAACACACTTCAGATTTTCTTCACAAAAGTAAAAGAAATAGAACGCACTATGATGAATAAAGTGTTTTATGTGTGAAGACAAAGCAAAATGTGTTTATGTATGTATGTCTGTTTATTTCAGAGAATGGCAAAAGTATTGTTTTAAGTACTCCTTGAGTGTTGGCCGTCAAACAACTGTTAAATGCGTAAAGTAAAAATTAATTAAACCATACTCATACGCAAGCATACTAATAAAATTTAAACTGAATACCTTCAACTATAAATAATTAACGATTATGCTTATACCTATTCCTTAAATTACGCAGCAAAACCGACTAGAAGTAAAATTTATGCACAGTATCGGCTACTATCATACACATAAGTATAAAAATACTCTGCTTATTTATTCGAGTAGACATGAGTATAATTATACAGAACTATTTAATTTGCTGCCAGAAAAGTGAATTGGTAAAACGCTAAAGTGGCAACGATACTCTATTGACTGCAGCACAGGGATGGCAAATGAAATTTAATAATTCTCAACTGTGCTTTGGGAATAATGTCAGATGTTTAAAAGTTATATTTATTCTAATTCATACCTCCTAATTATCTCATTAACATTTTAAAACAATCACAGAACATTTTGCATTCCATTTCGCACACCCAAATGCACACGGGGGCGTATGATGAATAAATACTCTGAGTATTTTGTCCGAATAAACATCCATACTCTGAGTATAAGCAAACTCCGAGTACAAGAATGGCAAACACTAAATACGCACAATTCGCATTTCTCTTTCTACTTATAGTAGTTTTTTGTTTTTGCAAAAATGAAGTATAGATACTCTTTTGCCTTGGAAAATGCTACAGTCATAGCATGGTAAAATTATACAAGGTACTTGCACGACTACAACAAAATTACAACACCAATAAACACACGCATTTTGTTGGTAGAAACAAACGAATAATTGTCAGAAACAGATGTCTTTTTTTTTAAAAAATAACAATCACAGGGTAACTAAAGTATAATTGCAGGCGCGCTATTCATGCATGATTATAGTCATTCAGTGTTGCCAATATGTGTGCAATACACAGTGTGTAATTTATACTCTCATGTGTAGGCCATATTATGAGATTCATATATAATCTGTGTGTAATGATACTTTGGGTTCTATTTTTTTATTTATTTTTGTTTTAATTTTAACCTATACAAAATATGTGTAGTGTGATTTTCTGCAATGCGTAATTGGAGATACAGATACGTACGATACGCAAAATCATTGGCAACACTGTAATGATTTTATTCACACACATACACTAACATTTTTGCAGCTTGTAAACAAAGTTTGACAACTTTCTGCATTGTATACACCCTGCAGAAAATGCGAATAGTGAAATTGTAGTGATTTATTAGTGACATTGTCAGTATTACTACTGTAATGTAATCATCTATTGACATTTAAAATTAGCTTGTCATTGAAAATCCACCACTAGACTGTAGGACTATTGACTAAGTAGTTTTTTTGGGACCACATGGACACATTGGCACCAAAGATTCACTAGTAAATTTTAGGTTCTCTAGTCTACAATATCGATATCTCCTCGCTGTATATCAATAGTGACCCTCATCTATAATTTCATAATGCTAGGGCAACAAACTTAAACACATACATACATGTGTATTTATTTTAACATTATTGCACAGCACAATAAAAAAGAAAACCAACCTATTGACGCGTTCATTGACAATGTTACTAGAAATACACTAGAACTGTTGTCTCTAACGTGTCTCTACTCGCGCATAAAAGAAAAGTTGTCGACATTTCAACTAGTGCAATTGTCGCTATAGAAAAGAGTGTTGACATAGAGACATATGGTTCTAGGCTGACTAGAGGGCACTAACAGGCTGGGCTTGTGCATGTACCTTGTATAATTTTACCACGAGTCATAGTTAGTTGAAAGCAAAAATAAGAGTACATATTTGAGAATATTTTATTTTTTTAGAACTTCTTGTCTTTCTTTGGTATGTGTGTTTTGTTTCTGTTTAAATTAAAAATTCATAACTACTTTTTCAATAGATGAAACTTTTCGTTTCTTTACTTTGAAGCAACTTCTTGCAACTTAAATAAAGTATTCAACACTATTTAAAATAAAACGAACAGAAAGAGATAAATTAAATATTAAAAAAAATTATTATATAAAAATTTAGTGAGTGATTTAGTGGTTTTCTGTTTTAATTTTCAACGAAGACAGAGTTGTACTAAAGTATTTAGTTGCAAAATAATGTATTTTTTTTTTTTGAGAGAGCGAGAAAAAGCAAGGTGAGTGGAAAGTAGGCTGCTTTTTCTAGTAGCTTGTAGTAAAGGCAGAGTTGTATGGTAGTAGTAGTAGTAGTAGCAGTTTAAGGTAACGTATATATTTTTTAACAAACTGAAAAGCAAATTTAAAATGCAGTTTTTTAACATAACATAAAAAGGAAAAAACAAAGAAAGAAAAACGTAAAGAAGAAAGAGTATTTACCTGCGTTTGGTGATCGGGGGCAGGGTGGCCCGTGTTGTCTAACAGTGTAGGGGAAGCAGGGCGAGCATCTATAGCAACAAATATAACATAAAGACTTCACATTTACCACAGCAGACCATTACAAAATAATTTTGTTAACTTAAGTTTGTTGTTGTTTTTTGTTGAAAAACGATTGAAAAAAAAACATGAGAAACAAACAAAATAAAATCACCGAAACCAAAAAAAAAGAAAATCAAAATGAATGTTGGAAATGATTTTTTCCCCTTTATATATAACAAAAAATAATAGAATAAAATAACATAAATTAGTTTTGTTGCTTGAATAGAAAACCAAACAGTTGTTATATTTGTTTAACCTAATTAACAAATCATATTTTGGACCGATCTCAGTAGATCAAATGAGTTGTAAGCAGTTTTATTTTGATTAATTCACTTTCGTTTCATATAGACAAAATAACACACCAGCATCTAAAAGCTTGTGCATTAAATGTAGTTTCTATATAATTCACCGCAAGTTGATAACATTTGTAAAATTACTTAAAATTAGTTACTATTTTTGTACATAAATATACAGTTTAAATAAAGTAAATAAAATATTTGTATCATTAAAAAATAATAAAAAAGAAAAACGTTTTGCTATTTTATATAAAAAGCTTAAAAAAAAAAGAACATAAGTTTGAGAAAAACAAATCGTTTGAAAAGTTTAAATACATTTGAGAAGAAGAAGAAAAAAGTGTAGTTTATAATACGAGTTCTTAAGATTGAAAAGATAAATAAAAACTTTACCTTTAGAAGTGTTGTACTTAGAGTTTCTTCCTTTTTTATCATTATTATATATGGATATTTATAATTGTAAGTATGAATTTTTCACAATATTACTATATAATTTTCTGATGATTTTTGGATTGATTGTTACATTTAATTTGTATTTATAATGTATGAGAAAGTAAATAATTTATTTTATACATTATTTAACTATTGAACTTTTTTTTTGAAATAGTGCTTGAAGCTGCAATAAAATTAGTATTGTTGTTGTTGTTATTGTTGTTTTTAAAAATTTACAAAAATTATAGTTCGGAAATTTTTTGTATAAAACAAACACATCATTGTCAAAAAGAAATGAGCATTAAACATTTAACAGATTTTGGATTTGGTAACTTTGCTGTAGAAGGGTGGGGACTTCTTTCAAAAATTTCTTTACATATTTTTACAGTGTGCTGTGTACGGTGCTGCCAGATTTGTATGTCTTAGCTTTATAATGATGTTTCAAAGAAAAGATTTTGTAGATGAAAGGCGAACTAATTTGACAATTGAAGGTTAGCCGCGAATAAAGTTGTAATTGACAATATAATAATTTTTCAGGAGAGCCAAAAAACGTATTTTAAGGCAAGATGGTCTTTTCGACCAAAACAATGATAATTGCATTAATGTGTTCTTTTGTATCTCTGTTACATTTATCAATTATTTTTGAACATTTCGTTTGGATGATTTTGTTAGTTACTTCCAAAGTTCTTTCATTGACTGGCTATTTGTAATTGTATTTTGACGGCGATAAGATGCATAATTTTGGTTGGATGTAATGAAAAAACTGGTTTTGTAAAAATTGTCTTTTACAACGTCATTCGCGGCTACGCTTTAATTATAGGGTTCATAATTTGGGTTTCGACGAATATCTGCTGTAGTGACAACTTCCATTTTTATAAAAAAAAATTAAATAACGCCTTGCAAGGTATACTTATATCCATTGAAATATAAATACGGAGACTATTTTTCTAAGAGAAGTAACACTCAGGAAATGGATGCCTACTACTACCTTCTTTAGGAAAGGGATAGTGATAGAGAAGACAGGTGGTGAAGGAAGAGATAGAGGAAAGCTTCATTCTTTTACAACTCTGCTTTTTTGCACGTTGTTAATAATGCAGTGTTGCAGCGCCTCTGGTGTTACATGAGTCGTATTAAACTAAAAAGCTGTGTTTAGTAGCAATTTTATTGGTTATTTTACTTCGCCGATGATTCTGCTACACAACGAGGGAGGGCGCTCTGATGTTACATTGGGATTAGTATCTGCTGAAGCTGATATAGTTCAGTGACCAGTGACTATGCTTTCATCACTTGAAATTTCCTACAACAACTGATACAAAGGGACACTATTGCACATCAGAAAAATGCGTGATGTTTTTATTGAATGACTGTTGACTGTTGGACACCGGTATCGAATACAGAACCTTCGCTTTTGTAGTCAACGTGCTAACTACTTCAGCCAACGCCACCCTGAGTTAACACGGATCATACGGAAACTGAACGGAAAATCAACAGACACTGAAAAAAATGTTTGAGAACCATTGCTATAAAAGATCAAAGCCAGTACTATTACAAAATGGGAAGAATCTTTAATCGTAAGTTTTAAAATCTAAGAGAAATCGCTAATTAGCAACCGCAAAGTTTGTGATATTAATCGCTTGGAGTGTGGCTGATACAAAGCACTGCCGAAATAAAATGTAATTAATTTTTTTCTAAGTTATCTAAACTTAAATGGGGACTCTGCAAAAATATGTGTATGTCAGACGAGGCCTATTTTGATATTAATGGCAAAGTTAATAAGTAAAATTTTCGAATGTGAACAAATCCACAAATTCTTCAAGAGAGGGAATTGCACCCAGCTCACGACACAGTGTGGTATGCGGTGTCATTAAGCTGTCTTGTTGATTTATACTTTTTTGAAGAAGGCGGTCATGCTGTAACGATCACGTGAAGTAGTTGTTTAATAATGTTATATAAATTTTTATTTCTTGAACCGCGCCGAACGAGAATTCCCCAACTCCCAACACCCGAGACTCCATGAACAATGACCGGTAGCTGGGCCGCCATCAACCATTTAGAAATGAGAGGGTCAAAATGGAAACCCAAACAGTAGCGTTTTATGGAGAAGTATTTTTTCTATATATTATAGACTAAGAGGCTTTTAAGGCCTGTGTATGCAAGTGTTTAATCCTGTTTATTTTCGTACTAAGCTGAAACATTGGTCTTATTTCACCATGGAGCACGGAGGTATTAGTAATTTCTCAAGTTTGCACTGAAGCATAAGGTTGGCGAAGTACTCTATTTACTCGCAGCTGTTCATAGTCATTTTAGGTAGAACAAAACCCAGGCACTATATTTTTTAGCTTAGTGTGTTTGCGTAGTCCATACAACCACGTGTTACCTCTGTTAAATTAAATATGAAGTTTCCCCCGTGATTAAAAGACTGTGAGTGACGACAATCTGTAAAAAAGATATCATAACTGTCAGGTATATCAGCTTATTTTATTATTATTGAAATGGAATACAGTCTATTAGAAATTGGAAACCTATTTTATTCCCTACATATCGCTCATTTTCTTAAATAGTGTTATCACTCAAAAAATTCGATTTTTGAGTTAATAATGCAATATAATTTGACATTTTGTGTTTTATCTTGTGTAAAAATTTCATATTAATAGCTTTTACAACCATCTCGTCAGAGAAGAATATTTGTTCATTTCTTCATTGAGTTGTATGTAAATTGAAAACTTTAAACGAGTTTTCTGCAAAACTAGTTTTTTTGAGTTGTGACACTATTGAAGTAAAAGAGCGATATGTACATATTTCTACAACTTTTTAATTGAAATTCAGAAAATACAAATTTGCATTGAGAAAACGCAAATTCATAATGAGAATTCCAAAATGATATTGAGAGAATACTAATTGATACCGAGAAATCAAATTTGGTATTGAGAAAATACTAATATATATCGAGAAAACCAAATTGCTTTTGAGAAACAACAAATTTATAATGAGAAATCCAAATTGATATTGACAGAATTCAAATTCATAACGAGAAATCAAAATTTATATTGAGAGAATATAAATTGATAATGAGAATTTCAAATTGATATTGAGAAATCCAAATTGATATTGAGAAATCCAAATTGATATTGAGAGAATTCAAATTGATAACTAGAAATCCAAACTGATATTGAGAGAATACAAATTGATAATGAGAATTTCAAATTGATATTAAGAAAATTTCAATTGATATTGAGAATTCGAATTTGATATTAAGAGAATTCAAATTGATAAGGAGAAATCCAAATTGATATTGAGAAAATATAAATTGATATTGAGAATTCCAAATTGGTATTGTTATCAATTTGAATTCTCTCAATATCAAATTCGAATTCTCAATATCAATTTGAATTCTCTCAATATCAATTTGGAATTCTCAATATCAATTTGATTTTTCCCAATATCAATTTGGATATCTCATTATCAATTTGAATTCTCTCAATATCAATTGGGATTTCTCAATATAAATTTAGATTTCGCACTATCAATTAGTATTTTCTCAATATCAATTTAAATTTCTCAATATCAATTTGAAATTCTCAATATCAATTTGTATTCTCTCAATATCAGTTTGGATTTCTCATAATCAATTTGTTGTTTCTCAAGAGCAATTTGGATTTCTCGATATAAATTAGTATTTTCGCAATATCAATTTTGATTTCTCGATATCAATTTGAATTCTCTCAATATCAATTTGGATTTCTCATTATCAATTTGTATTTTCTCAATTACAAGTTAAAAAGGTGTAGACTGTTATACAATATAATGAAGATTTAAAAGTAAGAATGGAAAATACTACACGAAAAAATGTGGTCATGTTATTTCGATTTTACTTCTTTCAACTTGTTTTCCTACTTAAAAGTTATGCTAGCATATAAATACGTTTAATTCAATTACAAAGTTTGCAAAATCCATACTTGGCTCAAACTTCCCAGCGGTGACGTCATAGAATCTGGCAGCACTGCTTGTTTTTAGGTGTAATTAAATAACAGAGTAATGTTAATTAAAAACGAATTTGTTTCTGTTGAAATTTTTAAATTGATTCTTTCAAATAAATATTCTTCACGAATAAAGTTTTTGAAAAAGGAAGAACAATTCACTATATATAAATAATAGTATATTACATGCGTTTATTTATATGTATATAAACTAAAAATATGAACAGACATACACAAAAAATTTGTTATTTATTTAGTTATAAATTTTAGGTTACTTTTTGTTAATTACAGACAGGACACAAATAAATGCTGAAAAAAAGAAATTTAACAAAATAAGGAAGTAAAAAATTAAAACAAGGAATTCAATACAAATGGAATTAATGAATTTTCAACTTGATAAGGTGCTCGTCAAAACGATAAGATCACTGATGTTCGATTATCTTAAAAAATCTTTGCATACATATTGTATTTTTTTTTGTATTTGCTGAAGTTTTCTTTTTTCCAAATTAGAGCAAAATTCGTTAACCTTTTAAAGAGAATGAAATAAGCTCCGTGATCGTCAAATGAAATATTTTCAATGAGAAGTAAATGAAAAGTTAAGAGCATAGAATTTCTAAAATGAAACAGCTAATAGGATTTTCAACTAAAATATCAGAAAAATACGATGAAGAGAGACAGGAATATTTAACCTCTTTTGAGCGAAATAGTTACTGGCCGGTTATGGCAGCAGCTAGGAACTATATGAAAACCGAGCGGTTGTTTTGCCAGAGGGTTTGAAGTCATGAGCGTTTCAAACGTCTTGTCTATTACCCATTTTATTCTTATATACATAATACCTATTCGCATCGTCCTAATCTATGATTTTGTGCACATTTATTAGTTGCACTTAGACTTGATCTCTTCTATATGACAGCCGAAATGTTTGAATATAATGATTGCGTGGTAATGTGGCTGCCTACTCCACGTATGCATTCAAGTAGAATCGATATGACACTCATCGGTGTCAAATTATGCAGGATCGTACCCAACTACTCGAATACGGTGATTGGTAAAAAATTTAACCTTTCGCATTAAGAAAGCTGATGAGGTCATTCAAACCAATCTTTGATAACTCGAAAAAGTCATCTAGTACATGGCTGCCTAAAACCTTGGGTTTCGGGAGATGCAAGGGTGTACATTTGCATAGAAAGTGGAAGACTGTCTCTTCCTTGCTTTACTCTCGACAACTAGGAAAGAACTCATTATAGGGCAGGCCTATACTGCTGAATTATCTGCCGATCGTTCCGTGCCTCGTCACGACTGCAACAAGTTTCAAGATGTCCCTACGATTTCTACTTGTTATTTGTATTGAGCGCCTATCATTGCAGCAAGACCACATATTCCTAGCAAGCCAAAATCTATATTCAGACTTATGGAAATAATGCTTGAAGATGCAGGTTCTAAAAGAATCGGCATGAGAAGTGTTCACTTTCAGAGCCAGCTCGTCTGCCCGTTCATTACCTGGAAAGTTGCTTGATCACCTTATCTCGATACCACATTGTAGCACTACTCAATGGAAGCCCCAGTAGCCCGGTGGATAGTGTGCTACGCTATCAGTGCAGGGATCGTGGGCTCAATTCCCACCAAAAACTTGGTCTATTTCACTACAACGATTGAAGGTCTTTGTTACTATGGTAGTAAAAATGGTCTAATTTATAATTTGTATTTGTAACATTTAATAAATAAATAAAATTTAATAGATGAAATGGTATGTGATCTTGCGGGCAGAAATGCTGTCCGGCTGTCGAAAAACATACAGACATTACCCTGTGCCTTCCCGTCGATCAGTATTGAGGCCGCTTCCCTTAGCAGCCAAAATTGCAGCCTGAAAAGACTCCAAGATTAACACCGCAGACCATTCTTGATCCATCGGAGTATACTCTGACGTCGTATTCTCTTACTATTTTGCCTTCATTCCATTTCCGCAAAGATGGAATTAGGACTTTAAAAACTTTATCTATATTGAATGTAGTACTTCTGTACTTTTTTAATCTTGCAACTGGTAAAATGGCATTGAGAATGCGTTTATTATTAAGAGAAAGTTCCGTGCGAGGCAGCCAAGTTTTTTGAATTCAAGAAGACTGTTTTCACATTTTGCGTTAATTTCCTTAATATATAATTGC
Source organism: Nowickia ferox (assembly GCA_936439885.1). Classification (NCBI taxonomy): domain Eukaryota; kingdom Metazoa; phylum Arthropoda; class Insecta; order Diptera; family Tachinidae; genus Nowickia; species Nowickia ferox. The sequence goes on along the minus strand of OW387023.1, from coordinate 43,904,159 downwards.
AGTTAATCTATTATTCACCCCTACTCTGCATTTCAATTCGTAGCTTAATTTTTGAAGTGCCGAGTACACATTTTGGCATTTAGTGGTATCGCAAGCAAAAGCAATAGTGTGTACTAGTGGCAACGTTTGTCATTTCCAATATTTTTCGTTGAGTGTCATTACCGCACAAAAAGAAAATGTCAGCTTGTTGACATTTTGTCATATTGTCATACATACCGAAAAAATTTTGGGTATTAAATAATTAAAAATAAGAACATTATTATTTAGCTTGTTGTGTGTATGTATGCGAGTACAAGCATTTAAAATTATGGAAGCAAGCCTGTTAAGGCCCGAACACATAGAATCCATCATATGTTAAACTTCACCTTTTTCAACTGACAGCTAAGTTGAAATACATGGTTTCGTATGAGGTCTGTTATATTCAGTAAATTTGGCAACTTTTAACTTTTTGCGTACTTTGAGTAGTTTGACAGGTTCTTTTGATATGTTTTCATTTAGGTTTTTGTGTTTTGTGGCAGCAAAAATAAAATAAAACAAATGAAATAAATAAAAAAAGTTGAGTTTAATAAATACAATGGATAACCAACCTATTGAAGCTGTTCAAATGCTTCCGTCAATAAAGTGCTCATTGTGCCAACCTTTTCCGTTGTTGCATTAATGTGAGTTGAAAAAGTCGAAGTTTAACGTATGACGGATTCTAAGTGCCTGGGCCTTTACTGCTCTCCAAATTTTAGAATCTTGCTTTTGTATGTATGGTGTTAAACTGTGAAGAAGAAAGTCAAATTTGTTTTTCTTCACGCGCATGAAATTTTTAAACCAACTAGAATCCTGCTTCCGTAAACTGAAATTTAGGGTACAATTGAATTTTGCACACATATTAAGCGCTGGTCCTTTCCACCACTTTCTTTTTAATTTCTTGCCTTACCTAAGTACTTCATAGAAGTAATTCTCAGATGCAAAAGTTACTGGTTTGGAAAATTTTCTGTGATAATTTTCTACTTTGTTAGAGAGCCAGCCTTGCGTTAGTGCTTTTCAGAAGCATTTTTCGAAGCTTTTGTTATCAAGTAAGCAGTGCATTGTCAGAATGTTTTTTTGCTGGCCTTGGGAATAACAAGAAATATGTACTTAGGTAAGGCAAGAAATTAATGGCTTTTTGGAATCTGAATGTATTAATTCTAGCTGACTCATCTCGAAAAAAATGTCTTATTCATGCGCAACAGCAAGTGGTTCTGTAACATTGTCTCCCTTACAAAAAAGTTGCTGGGAAGCAGTCATTTTTGCTGGGAGCATGCAGTGGCACTAGCCAATTGAATATTATTATTAACGAAAAATATTTAACAAGTCTCAAGCTATAAAGTGAACGACAGTAAATGTCATTATATCAAAGTAAGGGGTGTTTTTTATAGATTGACACAAGTTTAAATCATAATAAAACAAGGAAATATATTTCTAGTAATAATTAAACGGGCTTTATTGGAAAGAAAATTTTATGAAATTTATGTTTAAATATGATTTCTGCCATGTGACTGCCACGTAGAAGGCGCAATTTGGAACACCAACTCTGAACCGCTTTTTGCAGCATTTGCTGCCGTATTTCGCCAATAACGCTTCTAATGTTGATTTTCAGATATTCAATTGTTTGTGCTTTATCGACGTAGACAACTGACTTAACATAACACCAAAGAAAATAAGCCAATGGAGTTAAATCACACGATCTTGGTGGCGAAATAATTGGTCCATTTCTTCAAAAGTTTCTTTGCCCGCTGTGTATGTAGCATGTGGCTCCGTCTTGTTGGAACCACATATCAGCAAGATTAATGCCACGTAATCGAAACGAACGGAAAAATTTCAAATCATGTTCCTATGCCGTTCACCATTGACAGTAACACTCTGACCATCACCGTTTTTGAAGACATATGGGCCAATGACTCCGACAGCCCATAAAACGCATCAAACAGTAATTGGTGTTTCGACAAAAGCTTGTGGATTCTCCTGACTCCAAATGCTACAATTCTGCTTATTTAACTACTCATTCAACCAGAAATGGGCTTCATCGGAAAATACAATTTTTGAATGGAAATTCGAAATCAATATCAATTTGTGTTCAAGCCCAGTCGCCTGGTGGAAGTCGATTCATAACATGATACAATTAATCAAGGTACTTGCACGACTACAACAAAATTGCAACACCAAGAAACACACGTATTTTGTTGGTAGAAACATACCTATAATTGTCAGAAGCAGATGTCTTTTGTTTTTAAAAACAGCTATCACAGGGTAACTAAAGTACAATTGCAGAGGCGGCATTCATGGATGATTATAGTCATTCAGTGTTGCCAATATGTGTGTAATACACAGTGTGTAATTTTTACTCTCATCTGTAGACCATGTAATGAGATTCATGTATAATATGTGTGTAATTCTACTTTGGGTTCTATTTTTATTTAATTTTGTTTTAATTTTAATCTACACAAAGCATGTGTAGTGTACTTTTCTTCAATGTGTAAATTCATTGGCAACACTGTAATGATTTTATTCACACACATACACTAACATTTTTGCAGCTTGTAAACAAAGTTTGACAACTTTCTGCATTGTATACATAAACAGGCTGGGCTTGTGCAAGTACCTTCTATAATTGTATCATGGATTCATAATAAAATTTCAAGGCAAATTAAACAAAAAGCAACTATCAGCTGTTAAATGAGTGTTGAAATAAAGCAGTGATGCCAACTCAAAGTTGTAACACTCTAAAAAAAACACGCTTTACTACTCAGCCTAAGGCTCAGTTTACATCTGGCATTTCATGTGTTGTAATTTTGTGGGGTCATTTTCATATGTGTGCAATGTCATTCCCATCAAGTTTTTCGATAACACACAATTTTGTTGTGTCATTGTGCAGGAAAGTGTCCCATCCCTAAATAATGGCAATACGGCATCATTGCTACATCAAGAACTTATTTTGATATAATGACATTTAGTTTAATTTTTTATATTACGTTCACACTTATGGTCTTAAGCGTGTTTAAGGCAAGTGTTTTAAAAAGCTAAACACAACCGTTCACATTACATTTGAGATGTTTAAGGTTGAGGTTTTGTCAGTAAACTATTGTATTTGTAAAAAATTTAGTATATTCAAACCACAAATAACACAAAGTTGCCAGAGTTATCAAAAAAACGGACTGAACATACTGCATTTGTGTGTTTAAGGAAGTGTTTAAGCCTTAAACACTTAATTTGAGATGTTTAAGAAAAAAAGTCAATGTATGGTAAAATGTCTCAAAATCGTCGTGCTTAGTCCATATTTATATTATGCAAGTCTTATTGCTAAGCTGATTAGTTTAATAGGAGAGAGAGACGAGGGGAAAAGAAATGTTACTGTTCCCCTCGTTTCACTCTCCTTCAAACTAATCAGCTTAGCAATAAGACTTGAATAATGTAAATATGGACTTATCCTTATTATTATCGCACTATTAGCTTTATATATGCGGTTTTAGCACTTGTGAGAGTTGGTTTTTCGTATTGTCTGTTAATTAATATTTAAACAAATGGATAATCGCAAAATTATTCAATTGGCTAGTGCCACCGTATGTTTACCAATATTAGGAAAAAATTAAGAAAATTTAAAAAACGGCAAAGTGGTGGAAAAGGTCAGGACTTAATATACGCGCAACCAAAGGATTATATTGTATTCTGCATTCCAGTTTACGGAAGCAGGATTCAAGTCGGTTTACAAATTTCGTTTGCATAAAGCCTAATTTCATCGAAATTTCTGCCCATGCAGTTTCCTTTGCATTTCCGTCCTTAAAAATGCTACATATGTATATGATTCCATACAGCTTCACTAACTTCCAAAAGTTGAATAAGCTGTGTCATGTCATGCGTCGTGTACTTTTAAATTTTTATACCCGCACACATTTAAAATTCTTTCTGCATGTACTTAATGCGAGAAAATGTCACCACGCTGTGATTTTGCTTTTGTATCTGCAGTGATACCATCTTATAATCACAACCGTTTACATTAGACGCGTAAACAGTTTGTATCGTAATGCCATACAACGAAAAATATCGGAAATGACAAACGTTGCAACTGGTTCCCACTTTTATTTTTGCTTGCGATGTCTCAAAATGTCGTACAGTGTACTCGGCATAAGTTGTTAATTAATTGACGAAGCGCCTTTCGATTTTTTTTTAAATTTTTTAATTTTAATTGCTTACTGAAAAGAGTACGTTTTATTTAATGTATTGCGGTCGATTGGAATAAAAAGCTGGCAAATGTATTGAAATTGAAATTGAAATGAAAACAATAAAAATTATTTCAATATTTTATTTTTATTTAAAAAAATTTTACTTTTGCGCTACAATTATGTAGAAAATTTTAATATTATATCTTTTTTGTTTGTTTTATTTCCTAACTGCAATATATATAAGTTCTTATTCAGTTTTGCTACTGTGGACGAAACGAGGATCCACCATAACACATTAGAGACTAAACATTACATAAAACAATCAATGTATGACTATTAGAGCAATGCATTGAATACTCGAGCAACGTTCATGGTAATCTACTCTCAGTAATTTTTTCTTCTTTTTATGTTTACTAAACTAAACACACATGGGCATGCTGCTCATGGTGTTTAATTTCAATGCTCGTGCAACGCTCTAATGACTATTATGCAAGCTATTCGAGCAACTTACTATTTTTGTTCCTAAATCTCAATAACTAATGCTTCGTTGGATAGAAATTTGACTGCAACGATGAAATCATCTCACAAACAAATACCTTATTTAATGACCTTGACAAATCTTATTTTATGGAAGGTGTAAAAAAAATTGGAGAAACGTTAGACAAAGTGTATAGAGCTCAAAGTAGACTAGGTACGTTGAAAAATTAAATGATTTTTCATCCATAAACCTGCGTTTCGTGCATAAAGTCACGAACTAATTGACTCGCATTTATATATACACATAGCTCGTTTACTTTAATAACATCATAACTCAAAACATATCGACTTCGACTAAGACGTTTTTGTAATAGATTAAAGAACACCGAATAAGTTTTTCGTTAGTCGAAATACACCAACCACGATAAGGCCCATAGTAAAAATTAGTTCTGATGCTTCTTCTTCTTTCATTAAATACGTTCTTTCGTTATTGGAAATTTGTACACGTAGAGATATCAACTTCCTTATGTATGCTAAACAGCTGTTATTTGAAAAGCTCTCCATAACATTTATATAAATATTTTGTAGTGCTGCCATACTTTCAACGTAATTAACAGGGTATTTTAGTTAAAAACTGAGAAAATAAAAGCGTATCCAAATGAAATCTAAATTTAAATGAAAGTAGACTATGTAAGTATGTATTGAAATAACTAGTCAAAAATTGCCTCTAAGTCCTCTTCTAACTTTTTTCCATACATGATTTTGTAATCGGATAAGTAGTTTAGAAAACACAGATTTATAATCATTATTTCTGCATTAAATGTCACTGTGCATTGCGGAGCATTTGAATATTGGTGACCCTGAAAGTATTTCGGTAGAGATACACTTCAACTTTACTCTGAAAATTGCCGGCCAATAGCAATATGTTCTGGAAAGTATGAAAAATTCCATCCTTTCAGCTATATGGAGTCCAACAGCAATATGGCTTTCGTAAAGTCGGCTCTACGGAGTACCTACTTGTCCTACTCTCGAAGAAATTGTTTAATTCAATCCACCATTTTGATGAAAATGAGGTGGTGGCTCTAGATATCTCCAAGGCGTGTGTCAGAGTGTGCCATGGTACAGTTTTGTAAAATGTATAACTTATACCGATTTGTATTGAGCTTTCTCAGGTCACGTACTATAAGAGTTGTTATAGATGGAATCTTATCAAACCAGTTCTTGAATTCTTTTTTTTTCTTGAATTATTTTTTAAATGGTCGATTTTAATGAAATTTTATATGCTTATTCATAGTTGCATGACCAAAAATTCCACTGTATCTGTAAGTATGGACGGTGATGTTCGGTGGACTTATCAAATGATATCCATACTATTTATGCCACCTATGGGGACTGCTTGACCTCGTACATGAAAGAGCGAAGAAGCTTATCGGTGGCAATTTGTATACTTTGGAAACTTGATTCACTGGAGCATCGACACAATGAGGAGTGCATTTCCTTGTTCTATTCCTACTACAATTGAATGAGTTTTAATTAAATCAGTGAACTTGTTCTTGAAAGCTGTACCATTTTACGCACAACAACGTATTTCATTAAGAGCACACCCATTCATGATCGATTGGGAAATGAGAATTGGTTTTTTAGCCGTAATGCTTGTACATATGTGGAATAAGCTACCTGCAGAGGTCTTTCCTATCATTTTCAGTGTGGGAAAGTTCGAATTGAGTATCCACAGACACTATTTCCTCCATCCTCCCCCATAACCTATTTGACTAGTTCTATCACTCTATCAAAGCAGCACTCAGCCTTTTATGGAATCGTACTTTCAGTCCACAAACGCATACATACATACTAACAGAATGTATAATAATTTATGGCTAAGTTAACTGCTGTACTCAACACCAAAACAGACTGAAAATAAAGAAAGGGCAAGCAACCTTATCATTTTAGCTTACACCGCTTAACTTGGAAAACTGCAGCATTTGATGACAATCAAATTTAATTATTTTGCTAAATTTTTTAATGAGATGTCTTAACTCAAAATGATTTTTGTTATTTAAACAGTTTATTTTAATGAGTTATAGTCAACAATTACAAACAACAAGAACAACAACTATATTCATATGTATATTGAAAAAAAAATATTACAGAAATATTGTGCCGAAAATATTACTTATTACTAAAAAAATAAATCAGAAAAACTAAAATAAAATATAAAATATATTTTACATAAAACATAATTTACAAAAAAAAAACTTATAAGAAACCATGTTGAAAATAAATATTTGCTGAAAAGTTTTATCGTAAATTTTGTTTGAAAAATATTAAAATTATTGTTTGCAGTGTACCAAACTATATTTTAAAGGTTTCTTTATTCTTTATTTTTTTTTTTTTTTCTAAAAGTTAATAGAACTTTTTTGAGAAACCTTAATTTGTTAAACCTGATTCTAAACACGTTTAGTTTGTTTGGAAATTGTCCCAAAACATTTTTTTTTTGATAATTTTTTGTAATGATTTCGAAACCAATGTTTTGTGTTGTTTGAAAATAGAGATAAAAGTTTTTTAGAATTTTAAAAAGTTAAGCCTAAATATTTTACAATTTACATATTTTATTATTAAATAAAAATATATTAAAAAATTATAAAAAGAAAATATGTTTATTAAAAAAGTAAATCAAGATAAGAATCGAAAAAAAAACTCCATGAAAATAAATAATCTGCACAAATTTTACTTACTTCTTCCTTGCGGACCACGAGGTCCTGCCATACCAGGCATCATGTTATCGCGTGGAGGTGGTGGCGGTCCTCTAGCACCCGGCCCTTGACCTCTGCCCCTTTGACTGGCCAAGCCACCGCGTCCTGCAGGGCCACCACCAGGCATCATTTGATTGCTATATGTATCGGGCGCATCGGCTAAGAAATTCGATGGTACCAAACCTCTCACGCCATCCAATTCACCCATATAGAAACCATCTTCATCCATATCACCATACACAAGTATGATTTCACCCGTTTTAAAACTCAATTCCACTTGCTGTATGTGCAAATATTAAAAAAAAGTAAATTGAAAGACGTATTAGAAATTGAGAAAAAACGTTTCACTTTTCGTATAAGAAAACTAGCGTTAATATTTAAAATGTTACTGCTTTCATATAAAATTTAAGTTGTTGTTGGTTTCTTAGCAGTTACAAAATATACCAGCGATTAAAATTTATTTAATGGAGATGTGATTTTGAGGAAGACTGCATCATTATATGAAACTAAAACGAATATTTAAGGCTTAGCGAGTTTCAGCCATAACGAATGGAGTAACGTTACTGAACGACTGGCTTAATGATTCACTATCAACCAAACGGTTGACGCTAGAGGCTTAAAATAATCCTAAATTCCAATTCTAAGAAGGTTAAAAGGGTAAAGGGCGGATAAAATTGTTAAGCTTACATCTCTGTAAGTACTTGAGTTTGAATCAAAATTTTGTTAATACTCGTATATAAGCCTATGTAAAAGTTTGGTACGAGTATAAACAAAAGTTTGTTGCTTCTACGCACCTCTGTTTGCTTTCTAAAGTACTGCGCTCAGAAAAAAAAACTTAATATGCATCTCAATTTTCTTTAAAGAACCTAGAAAAAGTTTTGCTCCATTTTAGGAACAAGATGTAAAAATTTTACCCTTTCCGATACTTTCCCTATACAGTTTACACAAGAAACAAGAAAATCTTTTTCATTCTTAGCTTCCAACTATCGAATGAAATTAACAATAGAAACATTTTCGTTTTCTCAAACGCCAGAACTGGAAAAGATGGAAAAAAATTAATTCCGAAAAAGCGGTAGAAAAAAATTCAAAACAAAAATAATGGCAACACGGAGAAGTCACCACATCGAAAAAAGCCATCACGACTGAAAACAGTCGGAAAATCGTAGAAGCCAATAAATGGGAAAAACTGCCCAAACAGAAAATAGGATTTAGAAGAAAAGTTAGCAAACATAAAAAACGCCAAAAAGGAAAAAATCGCCACGATAAAAATTGCCTGACAAAAACAACAAAAAGGGAAAATTTAAATCCGAACAAAAGTGCCAAACTAGAAAAAATTTACAAACAGATGGGTGGCTTTTATCGTAACATAGCGTCTACAACTGCGATTAACGTTGATATAATATGTGAGAGAACGTCGGCAGAATAACAAAAATAAAATGCCGATATTTCTCTTCATCTCATACAACAGGAAACACATTAATTTTACTTTTCCTATAACATTTCATTTTATGCAAATTCTCATCGAGTTAACATGTATTATTTTTGTATAATTATTTGTTTTGTTTTCACTTTTTCACACAAACTTTAATTTATAAATGAAATTAAACACATTTAAACATATAAAATCCCAAAAATTGTGTCCAAAACATTGTTTTACATTTATTTTAATAAACACTCACACATTCTTACTAATTTATTTTCGTGTACGTGTGTTTTTTGACAGTTCATCTCATAAGATTGTTGTTATAGGATTTCTTATAACAACGCTCTTATAAAAAATCTTATAAGATTGAGATAAAACTAATTTGAAGTCTACACGTAACATAATTCGCACTGCGATTGAATTTGACGATCTCATCTTACATATTATGTTAGATGTAGACCCTATGTAAAACTACATATGTTTGGCGTTTAAGCATTAGGGCATTCATTACTTAATGTAGTTTTGGATAAATAGTGTTCTATAAAGCATAAATAGTCTTAGCCACTTAATTTTTGAGGAGAAAGGCGGAATGGTTGTATAAATAAAAGCCATTAGCTATAGACACCGAAGGATCTTTAGAAAATTCATTTCCTTTCTCACCCAACTTGGTGTTGTTGTATCTTGTGAAAAACTTGGCATTATATTGCTAAAAATGCCTCCAAATATACCGCCACCTCTAGCACTGGCATTTTTACGCTGATTAAACGCCGCATATTTATTTATATGCAATGTATTAAAAGTGAGAAATTATAAGAAAATTATAAAAATACTCACTTCGGCATCCACATTGGGACTCAGCTCTTGTGGATCGTAATCGTAGAGGGCTATCATGCGTTTAACAGGCATATTTGCATAAATATCTCCCCATCGATCACGACTAACATTCCGCATACTTTGCTGAGTACCAACTTGGCCGGGCATTACTTGCCCCGTACCGCCACCTGCTTGTGGAGGCATTGGGCCACCCATTTGACCCATTTGGCTTGTGCCGTCATCAACTTCGGTTACCATATTATGAGGCACATATCCGCTGCGGCCACGCAGCTCACCCCAATAAAAGCCGTCGGCATCTTTATCTCCATAAACCTGTCAAATAAAAAAACACACACAGACAGGAGGAAACCAATTAAAAGAATTCATTCTTTTTTCTCTTTGTGAATGTGTAAAAGCTACTTTGAATGAATTATTTATTTAAAAGCTAAAACAAATAAAACAATAACAATCAAAACATTAAGTAATATTTTAAATGAATACAATTAAACTCTAAACTATATAAATAACCACTGAAATACTTAATTAGTTTGATTAAATATGTATTTAAATACTAATCTAACGGATTAAATGTTTGTAAGAAGGATGAAGGTGTGATAAATAATTATAAAACTGATTATTTTTTTATTAACAATTGGAGGAATAGTAATGATAATAAAGATGACAAAATCTAATTAGTTTGATGATTTAAGTAATATTAAGCTAACCGATCAGTTTTTTTCTTTTTTTTTACAGTTTAATTGAATCAACCAATCGAGCCTTGTTTTCATTAAATATTTATTTGTTACAATTAAAGCGGGTTCAAAAAATATGTAGCAGTAGTTCGGAAACTTTCCCACAGATGTTCCTTTGTTTTTTTTTCAATTACTCTTACCTGTGGTGTTTGCTTTTAGCGGTTCACGTACGAACAGACTTTACTTTTTATTTATTTAGCCGACCAACTACATACGAATAATTATGTAATTTGTATTTATATTATATGCATGTAAGTATGTATATGAAATTAAACAATCATTCCATTATTGTAATTCTAGATATTAGAAATTGATTGTTAAAAAGTGTTCCTGCAACTTTTGTTAAAACTGTTTTATATGGATTTTAACAAGAAGGAGTAAAGCAGTGTATTGAATTGACTACTTCGCAGATGTTCATATCAAAACCAACAACCTCATGAAATTTGTTGGTTTAAATGACCATGACATTTGTCAATGCAGAGTAACATTGTCAGATTGTATAGGTTTGTTCTGTAGAGTAAAGCAGAAACTTAAAAAATTACTCTCCCAGTTACGATAAAGTAAATTAACGCTTTAAGGATCAGTTAGCCGACGGTAATGTAATGTAACTGTAATGTAGGAAACACCTGATCGATATTTTTATATGAAAAGTAGGTTACGTTACATTACATCTCTATAACCATTTCCATTACTTTTCACATAACAATATCGATCAGCTGTTTCCTACTGTTGCAGTTACATTACGTTACAGTCTGCTAACTGAGCCTTTACTGACAAAAACTTGGAAGTAAATTTAATGCGCATTTCACTGTTGCTAATGCAGATCATCAGGGAACCTTTACACAAAAATTTCTTAGAACAACTAGAGTTAATATGTTAAACTTTCATTTAAGCAAATGAGAAGCTCAACAAATAACAAAGTTGAAACAAGAACTCAATAATCAACATGTTTTTTATTTTCTTACTTTATCATTACTACATTGGCTGACTTTTTTTCAGGTTCAGATTGTATGTATATATGTAGTTGTAAGAGTATGTAAAGAAAATAAATGTAAATAACAACAACAGCTATTCAAGAATAGAGTGTTGCCACACAAGTATTTTTTTGACCGGGTGCTGTCAAGTTAATAATTAGTGTTTTTTGTGGGAATTGTTACAATTTAAGTTTAACATTTTTTAACGCACTATTAATCCCAAATTATTATTTGACTTATTAAGTAAAATATTTTTATTTTTTTAATAAAAATACATTGAAATCGATTATTGAGGGGTTTAGCTGGATCCTATGCGCATTTCACTGTTGCTAAACCCGTCAATAATCAATTTCAATGTATTTTTATTAAAAATATATTTTACTTAATAAGTAAAATAATAATTTGGGATTAAAATTATGATACAATTGTTTTTTTTTTTTGGCAATAGCAATACAATAACACAACCCCACGAAATACAAAATTTGTTTTATAGCATAAAAAAATTAAAAATGTATTAAAAATATAGGTACATTTATAATGAAATATGCAAAAATATGTATTTTTTTTTAAATATGTAAAAATATGCACTAACAACTCGATGCCATTTTGTCGCAAATTTCTTGATTCGCAAAGATATTTTATTTCCTTTGAACTACGACCACCGACAGAAAACATGTATTTACATGAAAATCCTTTCCCTAGTAATAAGACTTATAAGGAAAAAGCTGATGTTTTGATAACAATGTTCTTCAAAAAATAAAAAATAAAAAAAGTCGGGAGCAGGAGCTTCATTACGTGATTCAAATGGACTTTTGTGTGCTGAGTTCAAATTTATTTTCAGATTGTTTCCACCACTTCTGGTTTTTGAGATTTTTTCACTTCAATCAAATACTGATATTAGAATATAAAATACTTATTTATTATGATAAAAGTAAAAAATCTTACACATAAATGGCTTCTGTGATATAAATTAAAATCTTAAATCAAATTAAGCACTAGTATAACATAAAAAATCAACTACTAATAAGTAGATCACTTTCTTTTATAAATTTTATCTGCTGTTTCACGATTGGTTGCCCAGCAGAAATCAGTTCATATTTCTGGGGACCACCAGCTTTAATTCTTTTCCATGTGCGCAATATCTTGTTAGAACCTTTCACCAGGCTAACCAGATATGACAACATGAAAAAAATCTAATGCGAATGCAGGAATTTTTTTTAACGGCACGTTGCTCTTTAGTTGTTGATATGAAAGAAGAAGTATGGATCTTAAGGAAAAACTCACAAAAAAGCAACAATATTTTGCATATGCTCCTGGCATAGCGAATTTTTTTTTAAATTCATATAAATTCTACAAATAGAGATCGTACTGAACTCCGTTGAGCAGTAATTTTTTGTTTTCGTGGGTCTCTTTCATAGTTACTGCATGAGTTAATGGTACAGATGGATATTGATTCCCATTATGTAGCAACACTACTTTCCAAGCCATTGAATAAAAATATTCTTATTATTATTATTATTATTTTAATTCCAGGAACCATAAAAAAATAATTCCTTTACTTGTGATGGCCGTGCGATTGAATCTCAAGATGCAAGTGTGTTTTCCGAAAGAAAAAAAACAAAAATATAAAATATATGCGGTTTTAATTTTTTTTATAATGTTTTGAAAACAAATACAAAATCAATTTTGTATTAAAAACATTTGATCGAAATCGGAAAAACTATTAAATTTAGTTTAAAGATAATTTTATTTTGCATCTTTAAATGTTTATAGTTATATTGAAATAATTTAGAGTGACCGCCTTGTTTATGGATTAATATTAGCCACGACCACGACAAAAACTGAAAACAGATTTGAATTTAGGGCACAAATGTCCATATGAAACACATATTTTTATTGAAAACAAATTTTTTTGCAGAACAGTGTAATTGATGATAATTGTAATTATCAGTGGAATTTATTTAAATAATGTTGCAAAACAAGATTTGGCTTCGTTGAAGTAAAATGTACAAACTTTTTGTAAAAATTTATCGTCAAGGCACAAGGCCTTTTCGACTTTTCCCCAGCAAGATTTTGCTTCCATAGCTTAAAGGCTATTTTGTTATCCCCCTTGCGTATTTTTATCGTGCCAAATTTCAAAAAAATGTGTCTGTTCGCTTTCGAGATATTTAGTTTTTTATCTTTTTTTTCATAGGATGGCAACCCTAAGACTTTCCACAATTACAAAAATTCAAAAACCCAGATGTGCGTGCTGATGAAAAACTCTTAAATTCGAAATTTCTGCCATATCAGCTGAAATTCATTTTGGCCTAATAAGTAGCTCAAATTACCAAATATGCACTGGAAGGTAGAAGAGTTCCGAGATAAGTAAGTGGGTTTATTACTATGGATTTAAATTTTATTAGAAATAAAAAAATCTATTCTCTAATTTTGTCCCAAAGACATGTATTTATAAACTTTAATATTTAATTGGAATTAAAATGTTTAAATTACAGTTTGCCTTCAAACATCAATTAAACAAAAGCAGGGCAACAGTGGAAAGCTGTCCATGAAACTAGAGCAAATAATTTATATTCGATATTAATAAATTTTTTTAGTATGTTAACCAGTAAATAATGTTATCAATAATTCATAATGATGCTAAAAGTGTTGCAGGGAATTTGTTGCAGAAGTTATTGTTAACAATAATTCCTTGAAACACCTTTTAGAATAGTGAAAGTGAACATTTCTTATTATTAAACTTAAATTGTTTGATTTTCAATTTACAATTATACAAGGTACTTGCACGACTACAACAAAATTGCAACACCAAGAAACACAAGTATTTTGTTGGCAGAAGCAGATGTCTTTTGTTTTTAAAAATAACAATCACAGGGTAACTAAAGTACAATTGCAGAGGCGGCATTCATGCATGATTATAGTGATTCAGTGTTGCCAATATGTGTGTAATATACAGTGTGTAATTTTTACTCTCATCTGTAGACCATGTAATGAGATTCATGTATAATATGTGTGTAATTCTACTTTGAGTTCTATTTTTATTTAATTTTGTTTTAATTTTAATCTACACAAAGCATGTGTAGTGTAATTTTCTTTAATGTGCAAATTCATTGGCAACACTGTAATCATTTTATTCACACACATACACTAACATTTTTGCAGAACAAAAATTCCACTTGTTATTCACAATAGGGGACATACTCCACTCCTTCAATTCAGTTTTGACTTTTATTTATTACATGTTTCCATATTTAATGAAACAAATTATACTCCAGGAACACTCTTTTTCAACAAAATTAGTAACTTATAATCTTGCTATAATTTATTCATTTTACACTTTTTTTTTAGTATTAATTTAAATTTAAATATTATTTGCAACAAGTCCCATTGATAATCCTAACGCAAAACTACAATTTTTCCAAACTGGCCAATTGGTTTCGATACAAACAACAATTAAGATTGTTCTAGACTCTGCATTACATTTGATTTCAATTGGGTTTTTTTTTTTTGTTCTATTTGCCGACTTACCTTAATAGTATCACCTTCTTGGAATGGCAGTTCTTCGTCGCATCCATCTGGATTTGGACTCATTGTGCTAGGATCATAGTCGAACATGGCAACGAAATAACGGGGCTTTTTCTGGGCGGCCGCTGCCATTTGTTGCTGCTGCTGTTGTTGCTGTTGCTGTTGTTGTTGCTGCTGCTGCTGCTGTTGTTGTTGTTGTGGAGTGAGACCGTGTTGGCCGGGCATCATTTGACCTTGTTGCAAATGTTGCTGATGTTGCATCTGTTGCTGCTGCTGTTGCTGTTGATTCATTGGACCTCTAAGGCCCATAGCACCTTGCATTTGTTGTTGCATACCGGGTTGCATTTGACCGGGCATCATACCTTGCTGCATGGGTCCGCCAGGCTGCATTTGACCCGGAGGGGCAGGTCCTCTTTGGCCGGGGAAACGCTGCTGTGGACCCATTGGGCCTTGAGGTCCATAAGGCTGTTGTTGCTGCATTCCCTGAACACCCGGCGGCCGCATCATACGTTGCTGCTGTTGGCCCGGTGGGTAACCCTTTTGTTTTTAGTGGTATGAATTTATTTGGTTTAAACCCGAGTAAAGTTTTTGAAAAAATTTTGATTAAAGCAATATAATTCTTTAATGAGTTTTCTTTTGGTTCTATGATTATTTTTTTCTTGTTAGTGAATGAATGTACTATAATTTTTTTCCAATACAAATTGGAAAATAATGTCTATTTTTCTGAGGCGAATGGTATAAATTTCTTTATAAAAAGTGAAAATGTTTAGAAAACAAAGGGAAAATCGTTAATTTACTTTTATGATTTTGAAACTGAATCGAGAATGAACGTAAGAAAATTTAAAGTTGGCTTAAGTTAAGTTTTAAGGCGAAAATAATCATAATCAAAAATCATAAAAGAGAAACAAAAATGAAATGTAGTAGAGAGGGAGGCACAGCTAAGTATTTTGTTTATGTTACAGAGTTTAATTTACTGGTCTACGAGTAACTGTTGTATTTTTTACAGTGTATTTGTTGTTGTGAATGTTTCAATTTACAATGTGGCGGCATGAGATTTTGTTGCAATTTCACAAAATATTTTCATATGTTGCTTTGAGTTTTTCAAAATTTATAAACCTAAATTACACCACGACTTCATTAATTGACGGTTCTAATTAGATAAAACTAATGCAAAAACTAGTACTAAACTTAAATTATTTGTAAGTAAAAACTATTTAACTTTTATTCTAAAATGTTACACTAAAAGCTTTTCAACTTGTATAAATATAGAGGGAAAATTAAACTATTCGCAAGTTTTAAATTAACCTCAAATAGAAATTAATAATTTTAATAAATTGTTTCATTAAATATATTAATATTTTAGCAAGCATTAATAAAAATTCAAAGAAGTAAATAAAAAAATGTTTCTAGATATTTGTATATTATATTCGTTAACACAATTTAATTAAAAACAAGTGAAAATAATTGACTAGTAAATATTTGTAATCGTAAGTATTAAGTTTTACTTTGTAAGTGTGTACGAGTAAAGTTAAAATGTATTTAGTATTTAGAGGTATGTAATGAGTTATAGACTTACGTTAATATTTTGATTCGCTTGAGTTTGAGTTTGTGGTGTTTGTTTTGAAAAGAGGCCACCGAAAAGGCCGCCTAATACACCGGAACTTCCCTCGGCCTGCGTTGACAGATGATTTAGGTGGGGAATTTGTATGTTTTTATTTAGAATTTATACAAAATGATGATGTTTTATTGTATTTGTTTTTAATTTTCATTATTATTGCAATATTTTTTTTAATTTATATAAAAAGTTTAAAAAAATTAAATTGAATTGTTAAGCTAATTTCAATCGTTCAATCGTTAAATTTTTTGTATCATCAACATGCCAACAATATTAATTTAATTTTCAATTAATTTAAAAAAAAAAAAAAACACAAGCATTTTACTTTGGAAACTTACATACATTTCAAAAGGAGGATTTTTATTTTGGATTTGAACAAATAACAACGTTGTTTGTTGGGTAAAAAATTAGTGACTGATTTGTCGTTTGAATCTAAATTTTCTCGGAGTTTAACAAGTGCTTTTGAAAGTGAAATTTTTCTAATGTTTTAACAATTAATTTTGCTCTGTGTATGTAGGTTTTCTGGTTACATATACATATAGTAAAAACTGAGTGAAAAGAGATAGTAGGCTGAAGAAAGGGAGTATTAAGAGAGATATTCATGATTTAACGGGAAAAGATAAAGAAGTTTTTCGAATTTAACATTTTCATTCTGTAATAATTAAGGTAAATTTAACTTTTTGAAAATTGTATATTTTTAATCTGTACAAAAAAAGCTTGTTAAATATTCAAATTATCTTCAAGGCACCCATGGTGATTTTCCACAAAAACCTTTAACATTTCAATAGAACAGACATCGCCAAAGTACCTAAGACTCCATTATTAAGGCATAAATTTACAAAATTACTCTTCCAGAAACGAAAATGAACGCCTTACTATAAAAAACTTGAAATAAACTTTTATTTATATCAGCAATAAGAATAGAAATCATGATACAATTGGCCTTTTTCTGATGTACATATTTTTAACTTCTTTGTTTGATAATATTCTAAATTAATAATACGAAACACTTTTCATAGTTTCATGTATTATTTACTATTTTTATGAATTTTTTTATTATATTTTTAATTCTATTTTCTTAACACACATGAAAATTAATTTTCCATCCCTGATCAGACATGATTCATAAAATTCTATTTATGTAGCTTAATACAAAAAAGAAAACAATAAAGAAACAAAATATATACTCTCATTATATGTATGCATATATGTATACATACTTTTTCTTAAAGAAATACAAATTTTAGCAGTCCCTAAGTGATAAGGATTATTCAGAGTTCTAACCCTTCCTATGAAATGGACCAGTCACTTTTATATGGGAATGTCCTAGGATGCAGTTAATTGATACTTTCTATGGATCTTGTGACTTATCACTGAACTATCTTATTGGGAACCAGAATAGAATAATATAAATTATATATGTACGTCACCATTCCGACATTTAACTGGAACAATTTCGGAACTTATCAATTTTTTATTGTTACATATGCAATTATATTCTATTCTATTTTTAAGAAGAGCCTCTGTTGGGACTGGAACTGACAACCTACCCACTCGACCACAAAAGTATTAATACCAGTTAAACTAAAGTTCATATCTAAGTATATTTATTTAGTTACGGGACTGTCCAATCCAGTCCGGAACAATTAACATTATATTTATACTATTTGATAGGTTTCAGATCCAGTCACCCCGAATTTGTTCAGTGCCGTTTACTGCAATATCTACTAGACCGAATCCCAATTAAATCGACTGAAAATTAATACGACACATCACGATATGTACTCGTATTCTTTTCACCATATATATAGTCATGTTTTAGACACGGCAGCAGCAGAAAGAGTGTCTAAAACAGGACTTGCTCCCTGCTTTTGGTAACACTCCGATTTTCTCAAGTCATAGGACGAGTACGTTCGGATCATTTGTCACCAAATTATATTTATTATTACAAATTCGTAAGAATTTTTAATAAATGAGCCTGCCTGGTGTTTAGAGGACGCCCGCCCTAGAGTCATAATCAGCGTTGCCAAACCTGATTTGTGCATTTTTGGGATTTTTTATATTAAGTTTTAATTACTAAACGATTTTTAAGCTTTAGGTAAATTTTGTTTATTTTTTTATTTAATTATTTTTAGCGATATTTTGCTACTCTGTGGATAGCATCGTCGGGAAATAATGAGTAAGAATAAGTTAAATTCTTACATATCACGGATGCTGTCAAATCTTTCCAAACTTCTTTAAATTTAAATCCCTTGTTTTAACATACGAAAGGAGATTTTGCAAAGAGTAAAGTAGAGTAAAAGTATTAGAGAAAAAGTAAGTAAGTAAACAGGGTTTGCGATATTGTGAATCAAATTAAAAAGAAAATACAAAACACGATTGCATTTTAAACTCAA
Source organism: Nowickia ferox (assembly GCA_936439885.1). Taxonomy (NCBI): domain Eukaryota; kingdom Metazoa; phylum Arthropoda; class Insecta; order Diptera; family Tachinidae; genus Nowickia; species Nowickia ferox. The sequence goes on along the minus strand of OW387023.1, from coordinate 43,885,244 downwards.
ACACTGAAAGAAATTAATTGTATATTAGATATGAAATATTTTTCTTTTCAATAGTAAAGAATTCTTTTTTTTTAAGAGAAAGTGCAAGCAAAATAAATGAACTATTGTTTTGAAACTGTTGAAGTGTGAGTGTGTTTTGATTGTCAGTTTGTTTTGCTTTGAAGGAAACAAATTTTTCCAGTGTAATTTTATCGTGTACAGAGTTGCCAGAGTGAGAGTAAGAAAGTTAGTATAGAAATGTTAACAAAACGAACAAGTTGTGTATTGTTTTTTGTTAAAGACTGTTAAAAGTTAGTATAGAGAATATTTTACAGTGTATTGAATGAACACTCGAAAAAAAAATCCAAAATGAAAAATAGACTTGAATATTTTGAACTGGTTTTAGAAATGTATGTTACTTTTCTTTACTGGTTTATAACTATTTATAGACTTGGCAATACGTCACATACCTGTTGTCCCTGTTGACCTTGGTGTTGACCGGTTTGTTGCTGCTGCATACCAGGTTGTTGTTGCATGCCGGGTTGTTGTTGCATACCCGGCTGCTGGTGTTGTTGCATTTGATTAGGATCGTACTGATGGGGATCCTGATGTCCCATCATATGCTGTTGTTGCATACCCATGGGACCATGAGGTCCTTGGGGCAAGTGTGGACCCATACCCATACCCATTTGATTTGGTCCCCTTCTACCTACAGCACTGCGAACAGAATCTAAATGAAATGTAAATTTTCCTTTATTTCAAGACGAACTTATTAAAGTGAATCGATTAATGAAATTACTTGGTATTAATATGGGTGCGCTGTCGGCCGATTGCGCTTCTCGTGATTTAGTGCGTATAGTTACGGCTCTGGGATTGAATGTACCCAATTTACCAATATCGATGAGCGCATGATCTCCCGTAGGTGAATTGATATCAGTTACCTTTTTACCATCCGCGTACACAGCATAGCCGGTTACAGGCCCTGATGAGGTGGGCCTATTAACTGGCTGCCATGTCACAAGAATGGTACCATCCTGAGGACCAGCCTCAAGTTGTATATCCTGATATTAAGCGGAAGTTAAGGAAATGAAGTAAAACAAAATTATCCATATACTCATTACCCACCTGTGGAGGATCAGGCAACCCTTTTGTAAGGGTACGGAAGTCAGCATACGCTCCAGGTGCCTCCTCTTGAGGACGGCCCGGTGTCTGGTGACCACCAGGAGCGCGTAAATGCTTGGCCCGTACAGTGACGCGATATTGAGTGCTGGGAGCCAAACCGGTTATGGTATGGCGATATACACCCGGCTTTACGGTGCGTACTTCGACATTATTTACACAAACTACATGCTGATGATTGGAATTGGCTGGAAGCCAGGTAATTACAGCCGATGAACACGTTATATGCGTAGCACGCACGGAAGATGGACCCAAGTGTGAAGTGTCGCGGCCAATTATCATCGTACAAGCTGCGTCTCGGGACTGCTGGCGAGTTTGTGAAAGGCTGCGGACACTAATGCGATGAGGCTAATTTCACAAAAGTATAAAAAATTCCAAATTTGTTAATAACTACTCAATTTGTTGCTTGTAAAACGGTTAAATTTTACTCACCCTATTTGAGTCAACACCCTCAATGAGAGCACGTGTGCGTTCATTTGCTTTAACGGTAACTTTGAGCACTCCATCGACATAAACGTGATAACTGTCGATCAAATTGTAGCCGCAGGGTTCCGGTGGCGACCAACCAATTAAAACACTTTTGTTCAATTGTCTCTCCAATGTCAAATGTTTTGGCGCTGGAACTGTTTTAAGAGAGTATGATTTAATAATTTGCATAAGTATACATGTATGCATGAAATAATAATAAAATATCAAACTACTGGAAAATGTATGCTTTGAGAAGTCAGTGTTTTATTAAAAAACATTATGTAATGTGTTAAATATACATATGTATAGTATATGTCTCTAGGTATTTTGGAGTAAAATAATTTTACTCTTAAAAGAGATGACAGCACTGTAATAAATCTAGCTTTAACAGCACGCAAGCCTAAACGATAGGTAATATATAAAAAATATTCAAAAAACAAACATCATGCTTACATTTAAAAAACGAGTTAACTTAAGAAAAGTGATAGAACAGTTAATTAAAATTCTATAAAAAATATCATCGCTGCCACACCAGCCATAAAATTAATTGCATACTAACCATTATCACTAATATCGTCCTGATCGTGCTCCAAATCGGTGTGTGATTCACTTAATCTAGCTAAATCTTCCTGTGTATGGGTGAGCAATGGATTGTGCGGTGGTAGTGAGGGCAACGATGTCGAATCGCATTGCATAGAACCATCTTCGGCATCGCGCAAGGTGGATAAAACGGCTTGATGAAATTCCAAGAGATCATCACCTGCAACACAAAACTTTAGCAAATACATGAGTGATTTTCAGGTAAATACTTAACCTATTAAACGCTGTACAAATGAAGCTGGCACCAGGCCACGTCTGCCATCTAATAACTCGGCATCTAAATAGCCTCCTTGAGGTTCACCACTGGTCCATACTAGCAGATAATCGCCGGCACATAGTGACAACTCTCCTTCAGCATCTCTGTAATAATATTGATCAATTTATGTGACAAAATTATATTAAAAGTAGTTTTAAGCAACTGATTTGAAGTTCTTGTCCAGAAAACTTATATTACATTTTTTCATAAACTTTTGTTTAAATAAGTTTTTAATTTTAAGTTTTAAATTTTATTCGAATAAAGAGCAATTAAAAATTTATAGTCGATAAAGTGACAACTTAGAATCGAATGCAAGTTAAAGAAATTTCTTATTTTAGTATTCTGAAAAATTTCTAGATCTGACTGGTGTAAAATTCTAAGTTTTTATGGAATCTTCTAGCTAATGACATACAAGAAACTTTCTTGAAATAATGGGTTATAACCATGCCGAAGACAACAAATGCCATTGCAATTTTAGGTCACAGCGGGGACACAAACTTGGTAAGAAGTGGGAGGGGGTGATATCATCCCTGCCCTGGTTCCTTATTGTTGAATACATCGGTTGCACTCTAGTTGCAGTTTTGAGATAAATATTCTAAGGAGGCTTAAGAAAGCAGAACTGCACTTCATTTCTGCAAGAAATGTATTTGAAAAAATGAAGTCGCATTTTAAAAATCGTCCACTGGATCTATACGGCTATGGTAAGTCCGATTCTCATGTATGGTATCATTGTGAGAGCCTTCTCTGGAGAAAAAGGAGTATCTGTTCAGTTAAATTACATCCTCCATAACATCAAATTATAAATAAAGTTGTTAACAAGAAGTTAATGAAGAACATAATCGTGAATGCAAACAATAATAATTGTAGACAAAATTAACTTTTATCTAATCATTAAAACTTAGTGAATTTAACTACAGGTATGGGTTACAGAGTTTACTAAGGAGCATTAGGGCTTCGTAATTCTCTTGCACTCCTTCCTAAGCAGATATCCATGCTACCAAGGAAACTGCGAATTGGTAGGTAGTATATGTTACTTCAACAACATTAATTAACATATACACTGATATTCGAGCTGCTTTTCTTCCAAAAACAACATCTTGAAATTATCGATGGTACAGTAGTTAAACATAAGAATCATCTGGATCCCAGAAAAGCTCTAGGGTTGATGAACTTGCAAGACTTTGGACAACTTTACAGGTTCAACCGAATATGGATTGTGTATGACTAAGGGTAATCTCGAGCAAACTCAGACTTAAGGGAAAGACTGCGGAAGAAACAAATAGAACCTGGCAAAAAAGAAATGACTACATGAACACCAGCCAGTTGTGAAATCACCTTACAAAGAAAAATATGGTTCCCTTGACTTCAAGAAATAAAAAACAAATCTCGGTTTTAGCGTCCGATTTAAGAAGAGTCTTCGTGGCATCACAGTGGATTAGAAAGGTATATGTTGATTCCAATATTCTGACTGTCATCCTTACCTAACCTACACCCGGTGAGGAAATAACACCATACGTGCTCAAACTTATCAAAATCATTGTCAAAATGTATTAACAACGTTTTTGTTAAAATTGTACACATTGCTGACAAATTTACAACGAAGTATTGGCAACGAATGTGTGCAAGTTGACGTCGCTGCACAATTTGACAACAAGATTTAAAAAAAAAAGACGAAGTTTCATGTATCACGCTACTTGACTTGGCTAGAACTCATTCAGTCGGTCGTTTTTAATGGGTTTGTGTCAAAAACGACCGACTGAATGAGTACGACCCAAGTCTACACACTACCTAATTATGTTCAGTTATTTTGTTTATCTTCTAATTATTCGATGTACATATGTAGTATATATATACATATTTAAGTACATTTGTAGTCGTTGGCATTTTTTCGCGTACCAACGATGGCACATATTTATTATTTTATTTGAACTGTAATGAATTTTTAATATAATATCTTAATCAGGCTCCAGTTCAGTTATTTTTAGTCTGATCTGAATATTTGCAGCTCGTTCAGCAGATGCAATGAAAATTGCTTGTTCTTGCAAAGATCAATCTTAGAAGCAATGTACACTATCAACGCTGTTTGACTAAGAATGTGACAATCCTACTGAGACAATTTCATCACCGCAAACATATTTCTACCATATTCGAACAAATCGATACCTCTATGTATCTTTGTATCATGGAAATTGAAATTGTGCTGCACAACTATAAAAATTGTTAAACTGTAACATACTTACTCTGGTGGATCGTACGGAAAGCGAGCAATAAATACACAGCAACGTCCTTTACCCGGTATGTCCAACATATCAACTTGTGGCTCACTTATACCGTTAAGGTTGTGATTGCGGGCTATAAAGTAGAAGGAAGGCAGTTAAAATTGTAAAAGTCCCTCTCACATTATCAATAAATTTACCAAACTTACATTCCATATCCATTGGTCCTAAAGCTAAACCGCCACGACTGTGCATCATTGATGCGCTCATACTGTCGGGAAATTCATCCAGACCCCAACTGCTTGGGGGAATCGGTGAGCAAGGTGAACTGCGATTGCCGAAACGCGTCAATGGTATATCGATTTCATCCAACATTTTCATTTTTGTGGCATTACGTATGGCAGCTGATGTGAATGGATATGAGACCGTTGAGCCAATATCCAGATACGAAGGAGGGTGTGGTCCGAACGAGCTTGGCAAACCTGCGCCAATGCCACCACCAATGCCAGAACCCAAACCGTAAAATGAGGCTGTACCCGCTAAGCTCGTGCCTAGACCAGTCAACCCACTGGTACCCAAGAGAGCGCCCGTATCCAGACCTAAGGTGGGATGATTTAAAGCAGCACCCAATGTTGGTATGCCAGCTGCGCCTCCGGCTGTGCCACTTAGGCCGAGTGCCGAATAGCTGCTGGTGCCCGTTGGTATGTTATGCGAGTTCAGCGAGAGTATTGGCATAGTTGTGCTCTGTAAATTGTATAGTTGGATTGTGCCACGCTATTATTCATCACACATTCAAATATTTGTTAGCATTCATTAAACGTGATATACATACATACATATACATATTTAAAATGTAGATATACATAAGAATTTGTTGTTTGTTAAAATTTCAATTCAATTGTTTAATAGAATTTGTACATTCAATTTGTTGCCGTGTTGGTTATTGCAGATTTTTTTTTTTTTTTTTTTTTTGGAGACACGCATACATACACATACACACAGAAGTTAATGGAATTGTAATGTATTTATTGTAAGTTTATTATATATAGTTTTTTATTATAATAAATATAGACAAGTACACACACGCACACGATTATATATACACAATATACATATATATATATATATATATAAATATATAAATATTTAAAATTGTATAAGTATATGAGTATATACATTTAGAAAAAAGTTTGTACAATAATGTATTTAGTTTGATAAGTAAGATAAGTTTTATAAATATATATTTTTATGTTTGTCAAGTAAAATTAAATGTTTACAAACAGTTTTTAGTCGAATTTGTTCAAGAGAAAACGAGTATGAGATTATTATTATTATTATTATTATTTTATTTTATTGTATTTTTGTTCCGCCCCATCATAAATCATACACGTTGTATGTAAGTAAAATTACAAATAGATAGTAAGATATTAAATACAGAAAAAGAAGAAGAGAGAACAAAATCACAGCACATATATTGAAAAAAAGACGGAAAAAAGAAAAATCAAATTGAAATTCTTTTTTAATTTTTTTCATGGACTCTTGATTTTGTTTTAACATTTTAATTCTTTTGCAAAATTTAAAATGAATTCATTTTGTAATATAACAGCAGAAATTGATGAAACCTAATGCACAACTAAATATTAAGGCTGGTAATTACTTACTATCCCGCTTGGTCAAACGACTTTTGAGAAATTGCAACCCTGATCTAGTGGACTTGATGAAAATTTCCAAAGGACAATAACAACTCATTAAATAAGGGTTGCATTTTTTAAAAAATGGTACGATTATGTAGGATAGCGAGTTCCAGCCTTCATTTTTACTAAATGCAGTTTTCTATTGTTTTGAAAATTAAACTTCAAAAACCATATGACTGTTTAAGCACTTTATAATGACAATATAAAGCTTATGATTTCGTATCAAATGGATGAGATCAAAAAAGTAACACTTAATCAAATAATCAAGCCTGAAATGCAAAACAGTAACTTTATAATAATTAAAAAGAAGTTATTCGCACAGAAATCATTTGATGGAGCAACAAATTAAACATGCATAAAACGTTACAAACTGAAAATATTTGTATATTTCAAAATTTGTTTTATAATATTGCTGTTTAATAGTGTTTTTTTATTATAGGTCTGTTCATTTACTTTTATAGCAGAAACCCAGTGGGAAAAGGTAATGAATAGTTAATGAGAAGGTAATGAACAGCATGTCTAATTTTTCATTCCAGAATTCATTACTGTTATTATGCAACATGTCCTAGGAAAGTACTGAATTATCTTAATACGTCCGGGGAATGAATTCTATAATTCATAAAACTCGTCACAAGCAAAAATTATACTAAAAAATAAAACATATTTGTGCATATGAAAATGAACACAACACCACCGACGAACGAAGAAAAACGATTTTTTCTCTCTCTCTCTGTCTTTGCACACACAATAAGTCCATATTTACACTATGCAAGTCTTATTGCTAAGCTGATTAGTTTGACGGAGAGAGAGAGACGAGGGGAACAGCAACGTTTCTTTTCCCCTCGCCTCTCTTTCTTAACAAACTAATCAGCTTAGCAATAAGACTTGCATAGTGTAAACTGGGACTAACCAACTTTATCAAATACAAGAGAGGAATTTGCTGAGTAAATTCGTCGTTGCTTCGCACGACGAAGTCACGCAGCGACAATTTGAAAACAACTATTGATACAACTATTGATTACAACTATTGTTGCATTTGGAGCTCAGATAATCCAAGAATTATTGTTGAAATTCTCTCCATCCTCAACGTGTGAACGTTTGGTTCGGGTTTTGGTCTGACAGGGTCACTGGAACTTGCCCTTTCGAAAATGAGGCTGGAGTTACTCTTACAGTTGATTAACGATTTTTTATGCCGGAATATGAAGATTTTGATTGGACGGCGTTTGTTTTAGTGAAAACGGTGCTACGTGCAACACAAGTAACGATATCATCTTTCTTTTGCTTGAAAAGTTTCCTGACAGTGTATTTTCTTGAAAAAGTGATCGCAATTGGCCATCGAGATCTTATGATTTAACACCTTTAAACTTTTTCCCTTGGAGCTAAGTGAAATACAACGCGTATGCAAATGGCTCACAACCAATTCAGGACAACAAAGAGCTTATGACGTCGCAAATGTGCGAATTGTTGAATAGCGGTGGTGGCTATTTGGCTGATTGTGTTTTCCCATTCCGAAGAACGTTCACTATAAAAATTACTACGTACAGAGGAGTGGGACGCTTTTCTAATGTTGTTCGAACATAAAAGTTTGTAGTGAAAAACATGTCTTCTACTATTACGTAAAGCAGTAAATATATTCTCTATGTATATAAATTTTTGTTGTGCTCCAATTCGTCTTAGATCCGTTATTAAATACTTTATACTTCTTGGATCTACAGAGACCACGAGTCTTCTACCAAATCTGAGTTAACAATTTATCCAGTGTTTGGAATGCACATTGGTTCTAAACAATTTAATATTTTACTAAAAGTCGAAGAATGTCCATACATAGTACAGAATACCAACTTTCCAAAGTCAATTCTGTGAGCAGCCATTGCAAGCCAATTAACCCCTTAATCAGGACTCTACATATATTTTTTACCCCTGTAGTAAGAATACATGACACCATTCGATCTTTACTCACTTTAGCTGTTGCTGCAACTGCAGAGCCTTCGTCTATCATTGAACGCAATATAATTTATTTTTAATGTGCGAGCTCTTCGAGTCAAAAGAATTGTTATCACTCCGTAAAAGAAAGGATGAGTAATTAAAAAATTTTCATTTGTTAATGTTCTTGCATAGTACGAAAATAAACAGGACGAAACGTTTACTGTCATTTTGTTTTGTTTGTTTGAGGTGAGTGAAAAAAAAACAAGCACATGAATGAAATGCCAATTGCTTTGTTTGTGCTCAGTGTGGTTGGAAAAGTATTTGCTATCGGCTTGCCCATGAGCAAATCGATCCACAAAATATGAAAAGTTTTTGTTTCTGTAGGAAACATTTAAAAAAATAATTTCTGCATTTCCATATACTAGTTTTTTTGGAAGTTTAGTTAATTAAGTCACTATATGGAAAGTAGGACAAGCAAATTTAAACAGATATGTTCCTTTAACTCCCTCTGGATTATAGGGGATTTAGTGGTCTCATTTCAACTTTTGTATAAAGTGTCCAAGTTATTCGTGGTTTTCCAACTCTCCGACCTGGCTATTGCTTAGAAATATTATCATACTATAACTGGCAAAAAATGCAATCTCTGTTTGCGTTCGCTACTTCCAACTGGCTAGTTCTACGCAACAATTCCATATTTGATATTGCAAGGTTCGTTTAAGCAATGATTTACGAATGGTTGTAAGCGTTCGATAATGAAACGTTAACCTTGTATGTAGTACATCTAAGGAGTAAAACTGACTTTACATTGGATTATAATATGTATTCGTAATTTAGTACGAGTACGGAGGCTTATATTGTTGTTTTGCCAGACCAGCGATAACTTTCCATATGATGTTTTATTTAGCCTTGCTGATCCTCACAATATTAAAATCGGTCTTAGTTAGCGTAGTTATGATTACATACTCAAATAGATGGCGAGTTGTTGTTTTTATGGTCATTCCTTTGGTATTTACTACATTTAATTTAATTGAAAGTGAATCGTATTTATATGCTCGGGTCAGTAAAAGCCAATTCGAAAACCAGCCTGAGCTGAGCTTATGCTATCCTCAAGGTGATCCTTAATGCTATTCAGAATGAACTTCGCAATTAATTTAGATACGGTTGACAGATGTATTTCATATTAACGTGAGCACCTGCTTTTACGGCCTAATCTCACGGTGGTCTAAGGAACGGGTGAAGGTAAGCGTCCAACCATCGCCCCCATACACCCTTAGAAAGAATCATGTGACTTACAAAGAACACATAGGTTGCAATCTTTGAACATAGTTATCCCTGCACTACGAACAAGTAGCTTGCTGAGGTACTTAGAGCTATCTAAGCTCTTGCAGCTAACGCATTGTAAAAGCAGCTTCTGTTGTATGGCAACAGCACCTAGAATAGTGTCTGGCTGACCGCGTCCCACCAATCACTATCATTGATTTAATACTGGGAAGCCAAGACTATTCTCCCAGCGTTTTTGGTAGCAACTAGAGATGGGCAAATGGAAAAATGTATCGGTATATATCGTATCGATATTTTTGAATATCGATACTTAACATATCGTACCATAACCGCCAAAAAAATTTAACTTTATTGTGTATAAATGTAAAAATATCTTTTCTAAAAATATGTATGTCCGTGCAAAAATTTTGTCTGACGTTTTATTTTTTTCATTTTCAAAAATTAAATCAGTCAGGGGTTTTAAAACAGCTTTTCATACATACGTATGTACACGCTTATGAAAGTCTTAATAATTTTTATACATAAAGCTGTTAATCATTGTTTAATAAAGGAACACTGTGAAACACTTCAAAGTTCTACACATCTAACTTAAATCTTACTGAACTCCATGAATAGTATTCAAAAAGGAAATAAATTTATATATACATCTGTATGTTTAATTTGTATTATAAGATAATTTCTGAAAAACTGTAGAAAAGTATGCATTAATTTCGAATGCACAACTATGTAGTCACTTTAAGAAATTTAATACAAAAGAACTACATACGAGTATGTTAAGTTAAGTTATACGTGACCTACGGTAGATCCTTAAGGCTTCATTAGTGCCGATCGAACGGCACAAAACGGTCACAGTTTTCCACTAAAGTGATGAGTTTTGCATCATTCATAGTTATGTTTTTCTGGTAAAAATTCAATTTCTTAAATTATTAAAGCACAGTCGCATTTTATTTAGAAATATTTTTATTATATTTTATTTCTGCTGTCATTTACAATTACTTAACAGTTTTTTGATTTTCATAGGTTGAAACAAAACAGAACAGAACGGAAGAGAAAAACTAACGGCTTGTATAAGATTTCTGCGAACAAAAGAGATTCAGATGATTCGTAACAAAACAGTAAGTAAAAACTAATGCTACCTTCAGGCTTATACCCACACAAAACAAATTTGACACTTAGCTTAGTTAACAAACAAAAGCCACCTGACTTAGTGGGGTTACCTGGGCTGTTATTATGAAATTTCTCTTTTTTTTCTTCTCATCACTAGCAGAGTGATGCCAATATCGTGTATAGAGCTCTTAAAAATATCGAAACCATATACTCGCAAATAAGAATCGATGTCTCGATATATCGGTTTTTGAAATATCGGCGATATACATCGACATATCGATATTTTCTGCCCATATCTAGTAGCAGCTACAGTCACCACGTACGATTCTCCGTGATCACATGCCTCAAGTGTAATTGCTTACACACACAGCGAGGTCTCCAAGAGAATTCCTCGCCATTTACAGGCTCAGCTCAACCACTCATCAGAGCCAGACGAGTATCTGAGCCGACACTCTTTTGAACTCAAGGCAATTCCACGTGACGCTGCACCTGCACAAAAACATAGCAAACCTATTTTCTTTTATAAATATGTGCACACCCGTTCCTCCGTTCCTCTGTTCCAGTAACTTCTATGGGTAAAAGCCAAAGGTACGGCGAGGGAAAAATTCAAATTAACCCAGCTGGGGTCCCCGGGATTGCCACACCTGTAATCTCCTAAGAGATCCCCTTAAGGGGAAATACGGTCGACAGTAAGCAAATACCCACACAGTTTTTGAAGTCCTTGCAATTTTAACAATGATATCCTCCCTTCATTCACTTTTGAATGCTACCTCGTCTCTTGATGGCTGCACAAATTTCATTATTTTTTATAGCCACGCTATTGACGGACGTGATTCTCGCAACAAAAATAATCGACACTATTATAAATTTATTTTTGTTTTGATTTCTTTGTACTTAAAACCAGAGCACGAAAATAAACGAAACAAATTGTTTGATTTTGTTTTGTTTCGTTCTTTTTTTCAATTTGTTTTTGTATTGTTTTTGCACATGAGCACAAACCAGAGAATACAGCCGATTGGCTGTAAGCCAGCTAACAGCCGCCACCTGCCACAAACAATACATTAATTTAATCGTACGCCGCTAGAAAAGAAAATAGTGGGAAATAAATGGAAACGTTTTGAAATATTTGCGGCGAATTTTACATCATCATATAATATATGTAATTTTATTGCATTGTTATTTAACACATGAAGTTTGTTTTATATCACTAAGTAGCGTACCTACAATCGGGTGTCCTCTCATCTTTTTTTTATGCGAAAACTTCCCACAAAATACTGAAACGAGTTGTGTAAAGTTGACAAAATACAATTCATAAGTTTATTTGGAATTTTGGCTTGTTTTTTCTTTTTTTTTTGTTAAGAAACGTCTATATGCTTTTCGTTCCTGCTCATGGAACTCGTCAGTAGACTTTAAGATTTTGAAATTAGCTAAAAAAAATTGTATGTTTATAGGTAAGACACTTAATTTGTTATTGAAAAATAAAATTGGAAGCAAAATCAATCATCATTTTTACTGATTCTACCTTTGAGCTTTGAGAATTTTTATATAAATAAAGATAATTTTTATAACAATAATGCAGACTAATACTTCACATCCTATTTTATCTTGTATGAATTTAAAACATTCTATTCTGGATGTTGAAGGAATTTAGTTGGAAGGTTATTGATAAAACTTATCAATAGCACCAACCTAGCTTAATCATATGGATCAGAGGAAGTCCAAACAGCAATATCTTTAATTTTACAAATTTTATTTGAGAAATAATCACACTTATAAGCAGAGCATTCATTTTGTGTTATTTGTTGTAAGAAGAATTCTCTTAGAGACTGAGTTAACAAGTTCTCCCAAGGAAAGAGAACATTAAAGACTGCAAAATTTTAAATGAAAAGGGCGCATACCTAAATGACAGTACGCAATCCATAAATTATGTAATTAATTGTAAATTTACGACTTGATATGTAAGTCTGACATATTTTGTGACTCCATTTGAGAAATTTTTTTTCTTTCATTTTATATTAGCATTTACAAGTTTGTTTCCATATACATAAATATTTCCATTCACGGCATATTTATATTTCATGTAGGAGCATTTTAAACAATCCATAATTATTTTATTTATAGAAAAGTCATTGAAAGTGCAGAAATGCAAATAAAACTTCTGGACAACATGCAAACATTAAATATGCAAAAAAAAAATTATTGCATAGGGAAAAACTTTGAAAGCAAAAGCACACACACACACACACACACATACGAAACGTTTAATAAATCACAGTTTTAATATTATTCATTATAAAAAAAAAGATTAAAAACATGATAAACAAAAGTGCTTTAAACCAACTGGAAAAAACATGAAACAATAACAAAAATTGCCTTAAAAGTTGAAAAGCTAAATATGAAAATAAGTGCAAATTTAAGTGAAATTAAACTAAATTAAAAGTAAAGTGTTAAATAAATACATAATAAAAAGAAAAGTATTAAGTGAAATTATTAAAGTCGAAAAACGATTAAGGAGCGGTTACAATTTATCTTAAATTTATTTAAAATAACAGCGTGGTTGAGAAAATCTAAACTCTAAGAGCCAATTGCTGGTCTCCGGGTCTAAAATTTATTTGATCTTATTATTAGTATTACCATAATGAAGAACAACTGGCAACACTTTCTTTGCAAATGTCATAATGTTATCAAAACCCCTTGATTTTTTGTCCAGAATAAGAAGAAGAAAGTGCCTTAGATCTAGAGGTGGAAAACTATCGATATCACTATCGATGCTACCGTTATTAAATTTTTTTCTGTGACTATCGACGTTTTTATTCGGCGATCGATTAATAATCACAATCGATATTTCTTACTCACTATCGATAGTAACTCCTGAACCCAAGCCCCAAAAGCAAAAAATGTAAATATATTGGTCTTCGTAAACAAAAATAACTGAATGATCTGACTTATTTTTCATACAATTATTTAAGTTTTGTTATTTATTGAACTGAGAAAGAAAGTTCTGTTTTTTTTTGTTTAGTTTGGAAAATATTTTGTTTTGAATTTTTAGTATAAATAAATACATTATACGAGAAACATACAAGTTCGATACTATCACGATAGTATAGTCGATATATCGATAGTTTTTATTTTTATTTTTTTGATTGTCTTATATCGATCGATAAAGGAGCGATATTTATCAGGCCAAGTTCCGGCCTATGCACGAATGGTTTTCTGTAAATTTGCACAATATTTAAGTGAAACCATTCGTCGTGTTATTACCCGCTCATAACTTTGTTCACCGCCATCGTAACATTCTAAAATTTCAATCATAATTATAATTAATTTATGTGAATTTTAGCCTCCTATTTCATGTACTTCGGCTCAGCACATTTAAATATACTACTTATATATTTATTATTATTTTTTTCCAACGAAACTTGACACGATAAGCACTGGAGCCATGTCCTTAAATCCCAAATTTGCACTAGAGATCTTAAATTCGATAAACAAATAAATTTAAGTCAGAAATCACCAAGAAAAATCTTATAACCTTTAAACTGAAAATTAAGAATTTAAGTTAAGAGTTGAGTTACGAGGTGGAAAAATCAAAAAGCACTGATTGTTAAATTATTTAGGTAGGGCAATGCACATAAAAAGTAAAAGTAATATTGTATGGTAGCAGGCTACAATTTTGCAGACAAATAGGCTTAGGGAAGAACCTACTAGAAAAATCGAAAATTCCAATAAATTGAAACACAAGCTACTCTATTGAAACTTTGCATGCACATCGCACATACGCTAGCCTTTAATTTTGCGTTTTCAAAAGTACTTCGTCTAAGCAGACTTTAAAAGAGTAGGCGAGGTCACTCCCACTGAAATTTACGCCATAGTTTTCATATTTCTACTCAGATGACTTCTACAAAATAACGTACATACTTGGGTATTTGTAAGGACTCAATAGTGCACTCATCACGCTCTAATCAATTCCTTTTATACAACTCTGCCCTTTTCAACTGGCGCAGTCTAGCAGACTAGCAATTGTAAGTTTAAAAAGCTTTATTAAAGAAAACTTCTCAAAAAGTAGTCAGATCCTCACAAAAACATAAATGTAAAGGTAGAGGTCCATAGCTCGCTTTTTGCGCGTTATGCTTTAGACGCGTTTCATCCTCTTGTTTCGTTCTATACTTTGTTCGCGTTGAGTTACATGCACTGCTTTTCATGCGCCATTTTATTTTTGTTTTGATCAGCTGTGTGCGTTTGTTTATAAATACTTATAAAGAAAAAATGGAGAGTGAAATCGAGTTTTTAAAAGAATTTGTGGAGTTAGTCGAGTTTGTATATTTAATTTTATGTGCAAAAAATGCCTATGAACAATTTCAAAAAAAGAAAAGGATTTGGGTACGGCCGTTGTATTTAGAACGGAATTTAAGTGGGTTTTTTGAAACCACATTTAAAAAAAATAAAACTTCTGACGGTGAGCAATTTCGAACCGCGACAAGAATGTCTGCAGATGTCTTTGACTATTTATTCAGCATTTAAAAGATAGTCTTGAGAAGAACTCGGCCAGGGCCATTCCAGCAGATTGTCGGCTGTTCTTGACTTTAATGTAAGTAAATTGAAAATTACATATAAATGTATGCACATTATTGGCTTAAGCAATAACTTTTCTAAGCAGCTATTTAGCGCATGGCACTAGCAGGCAATACCTCTTACTAACATTCAAAATGTCGGTGACCGTTGTGAGAAGAATCGATTTGGAGAAGTGTGAAGTTATATGGAAGCAGCTAAGTGGCATTTACTTGTCTTACCCAAATACCCATGAGTGGGAACGAATAGCTTTTGTTATATAAAAGCTCGTGCTTTTTTACAGCATTAATTAAATTTTCTTCCATTTTATTGTTTAAAAATATGTAATGCACACAAAGTAAATAATACAGATTTAGCGGAGATGACACTCAGTACGTAAAAGTAATCGATAACTAATATGCAAAATTTGTTACTGAGAAAAGTGTGGTGAAAAGTTAATTAAAATACATCGCATTAATGAAAATATTCACATATTTTATTAAACAAGTTTTTTTTTACTAAGAAATTTTTTTTATTGAAAAAAAAAGAAAAAAATTATCCACGGCAAAATAATATTTATCGATAACGTAAGAAATAAAGTATTATTTAGCATCTTTAGCATTCAAGAACAGCTGACTTTCTTTCATGGTGCTTGTAACGCGTACAAAAGTAGAAAGTAGACCTACTTTGTGCTTTGAACGCGCCTACGGGTTCTGCGCTTTTTGCAATGTAACTTGTCACATATTATTACATTGATTCTACTTTTTTGACAGATGCATAGAAAGCGTAACGCGCAAAAAGCGAGCTATGGACCTCTACCTTAAAAAAGGCCAAGTTCCTTTCCAAAATGTCGGCCATCAGAAGCAATGAGATAAAAATTGTGATAAAGTTCTTGTTTGACACAATACTTATCACTGGAATATGCTTTGCATTTTATAAATTTGTAATCGTCAGGGTGTCATATCATTTCTAGGCAATCTGCTAACTTGGCAATATTTTTACCTTTCTCAAAAAGGAGGGAATAATAGATATTTGTTTATTTCTTTATAAGAGACTTTTCAAATGAAAGCATGGAATTAAATTACAGTGACCAATTGGCTGCAAAAAAATTAAACAGCGCGACCATTTGAAATTTTAAATACTTGTTCCACTTTTCAAAAAAGTAATTGAGTCAAACTAATGTCACAATATATCCATCAAGCTGGTTAGTTTTGGGGCCAACCTCGTAGGTACGAAATTCAGGAGTTGGCTTATTCTAATTTCGAGCTCTGGAGTATTCAGAGACTTATAATAGAATTCTATGGCGAACATTTTTGTAGAGCATTCGAGCTCGTAATATGTTTATTTAAAGATAATATTTTGCCTCTTTTGGTGAGAGACAGAAGAGACTCGTATAGAGATTATTCGGAGCGTTAAATTTTTCCGTAAAACTTTTTCCAGTAAAACTATATAAGTAATTGTTAAAGATATTTTACACGTAAGCTTCAAGGGTTGCAATCTCCGATTTATCACAATAATCTAGAAAAAGAGGAGAGCTTTAACCCTCTTTAAATAAGATTAGGCGTAAACTTTCAAGGCGCTGATACACGTGTTTTTGGTCTCCTTTGATAGAAACAAACTTTAGAAGTAAATACAATTCAAGTTAATTTCTGAAATGTAGAAACTATTTGCTCTGTAAATGAAATCATTTTGGAGTTTTTTTTCACATGTAAATCACACTAAACGGTTTTGGATATTTTAAAAATTTTTAGAGATACATACATACATATATGTATTAATACGCTTATACGCACGGTCATGAGACAATTATACAAGGTACTTGCACAAGCCCAGCCTGTTAATGTATACAATGCAGAAAGTTGTCAAACTTTGTTTACAAGCTGCAAAAATGTTAGTGTATGTGTGTGAATAAAATGATTACAGTGTTGCCAATGAATTTGTACACAGTTGTGTTTCCAATTACGCATTGAAGAAAATCACACTACACATATTTTGTGTAGGTTAAAATTTTAACAAAAATAAATAAAAATAGAACCCAAGGTATTATTACACACAGGTTATACATGAATCTCATTACATGCCCCACACATGAGAGTAGCAATTACACACTGTGTATTACATACATATTGGCAACACTGAATGACTATAATCATGCATGAATGCCGCGCCTGCAATTGTGCTTTAGTTACCCTGTGATAGCTGTTTTTAAAAACAAAAGGCATGTGTTTCTGACAATTATCCGTTTGTTTCTACCAACAAAATGCGTGTGTTTTTTGGTGCTGTAATTTTGTTGTAGTCGTGCAAGTACCTTGTATAATTTTATCATGCGCACGGCTTATTTGCAAATAAAACTGTAACTTGTTGCCATATTATTGTTTTTATTGCGACTTACTAAAGGCTCAGTAAGCCGACTGTTACTACGTTTATACACGCACTATTTGCAAATAAAAATATTTGCAAATAAATTAACTCACAGTTTATACGGCATTGTTAATGCATAAAAACTTGGTAGAAATTTTACTTATTTTTACAAAAAAAATTGTGTAAATGTATAAAATAACAAATAATAATTTATTTTTATTGGCATTATTTTCTTCTATCAATGTTTTTTTGTGCAATATTTATCAATTTATTGTTTTTTATTAGGAAACATTTGTAAGTGTGGCAACCCCAAGCACTTTATTTGCAAATAGTGCGTTAAACGTGAATAGTTTTCTGTATTAGTAAGTCGCAATAAAAACAACAATATGGCCACAACTTACAGTTTTATTTGCAAATAAGCCGTGCGTATAAACGTAGTATGTAATGCAATGTAACTGTAATGTAGGAATCAGCTGATCGATATTTTTCAATGAAAAATAGGTTACGTTGCATTACATCTCTATAACCATTTTCATTACTTTTCACATAACAATATCGATCAGCTGTTTCCTACTGTTGCAGTTGCATTCCATTACAGTCGGCTAACTGAGCCTTAATTCAGAAAACTGATTTACACGGGCATAGTTGTGCTGGCATAACATGCCAGTTTGTTGGTGAGAGAGGCAAAGAGAGTGGTTTTGTGGTTGGCATAATTTTTCAAACAGCTACAACCCCACATTAGCAGCACAAAACCAATACAAACAGAACTTAAAAAACAGCAAATGTTAAATGAATACGAAAAACACTAACACACACAAAGCTGTGTATTAGTATACATTTTATGGCATATGAATTAAGGCTCACTTAGCCGACTGTAATGTAATGTAACTGCAACAGTAGAAAACATCTGATCGATATTGTTATGTGAAAAGTAATGGAAATGGTTATAGAGATGCAATGTAACGTAACATACTTTTCATATAAACTACCTCATTTGCAAATAAAATGCTTGAGGTTGCCACACTTACAATGTTTGCTAATAAAAAACAATAAATTGATAAATATTGCACAAAAAACCATTGATCGAAGAAAATAGTGGCAATAAAAACAAATGATCATTTGTTACTTTATACATTTACACAATTTTTTTGTAAACAGAAAACTCTTCTATAGAAGTGCTACCAAGTTTTTATACCTTCACAATGCCGTATAAACAGTGAGTTAATTTATTTGCAAATATTTTTATTTTGTTGTGAAAAATCGTCACATACTACTGTTTATACGCAGGGCTTATTTGCAAATAAAACTGTAAATTGTTGCCATATTATTGTTTTTATTGCGACTTACTAATTCAGAAAACTATTCACGATTAACGCACTATTTGCAAATAAAATATTTGAGGTTGCCACACTTACAAATGTTTGCTAATAAAAAACAAAAAATTTATAAATATTGCACAAAAAACCATTGATAGAAGAAAATAATGGCAATAAAATCAAATGATTATTTATTATTTTATACATTTACACAATATTTTTGTAAAGATAAGCAACATTTCTACAGAAGTGCTACCAAGTTTTTATACATTTACAATGCCGTATAAACAGTAAGTTAATTTATTTGCAAATATTTTTATTTGCAAATAGTACGCGTATAAACGTAGTAACAGCCAATTTACAAAGTATTCTTAAGTTATTTCTATTTTTATGTCGTCGAACAGATTAAACGTTCCGATATAATAAATGTTACCAAAAAATTTTCACAAATTTGAAAGTAAATAATATTTCTATTGCAAACCATTTATATATCATTTTTAAGTTCCCAAAATGTAATTCATATTAAAAAGTAATATGGTTTTTTATTTCTTTTTGTTATTAAGGTATAAAAATGCCAAATAGAAATTTAAAACGTGCAAAAAAACAAAATAGCAAGGAATTATAAAATTAGCAGACATTTTAAGAAAACCATTTAACAGAAAAAAATCTTTCAAATTCCAACATAAATCTGAAAATCAAAACATTTTAATTTACAAATTAAATTCATAGCATGTTGAAGCTAATCTGCAGGAGAACAATAAAATGTTAGTACGAAATTTGCAGCTGTTATGTGAAAGTTAATGTTATGCTTATAATGAGTGTGTATTTAACAGCCAGTTAATGTAACATGAGATGAGACATTTTTTTGTATGTAGTCAAGTTGTTTTAACAGGGTGTGCATAAAACGCCACTAAACTTGGACGAAATCATATTCATATTCATGTTCTGGAAGGTTATAAAATATGGTGAAGCAATAGAGTCTTAGCAAATTATCGATATATTAAGGCCTATTATTTCAACCTCCTAATAGTTTAGTCTCAGACAGACAAATATTTTTTGACTATTACAAGTTAATTTTTAACATAAAAGTAACCGATAACATAAGGGCAGGCTTATACTTCCGATATTTTTTTGAGGTGAGCTTTAAGTATTTGAGGCTGCGATATTTGCGGTTGAAGATATGCTAACATCAACAATAGCATTTTTCTGAAATATCGTACAAATCTAAATTCTGTCGTAAATCTGGGCTGAAGAACAGTTCTCGTGTTATTGTGATTACTTCTTAAGTGCTCCTAACTGTTTAACTGGTTCCCTACCAAACTGTATTGATTCGTATTCTTTTCTGACATTTCATTTTTAACAACTCTGCTACTTTTTATGTGAAGGCAGATATGGTCAGTCATAAAAACAATTACAAAAATTATGTTTATAACATCAGGGGCATCTGACATTACTTTTAGTAAAAAAGTAAATAAATTTACAGTGTAATTGCAAGCTAAATTTACAAACGATTGGTACTGAATGACATTTGGGTCGTCTTTTATTATTTCATACCGATTTCTGCGAAATTAAGTCACCTTTTACATACATACATTCATACGTTCATATATGTATGTATGTATGTATGTATAAGAAATTGAAAGGCAGACATTTTTAAAAATTTATTTTGAACTTGCCTGGGGCTTTAGCACTTAAGGCCCTGTCAGGTAAAACCTTGTTAGCGTCGTGTTGAAGATTCGCTTTGACATCTAAGATTAACGGCCTGCCCCACGATGTCACTCGACAACTTGTATTGCATTGATCGAACGATTTCTAGTGACATCGTGGGACAGGCAGAAAATGTACATGCTTAGATGAAACATGTCACATAAAGTCCTTTTAACGCAAAGCGAAGCGAAAAATTAGGCAACTGTCAACTTTTTGAGTGATTTGACAATTAGTGGGTATAATTTTCTTAATTTGTTTGGCCAAACTCGCAAGTAAATATGAAATTTTATTAAACTTTATGCATTAAACAAAGTAGTAAAACAAAAACTGAGTGTTGTCAAAGTTTTTGTTGTGCCATATACATGTTGCTTTACGCCCTTAGGATATGGGCAGACAGACCAATTACTTGTGTTCTCGATTTATTAACGTGATGTGAATGCATTTTGTTTAAGAACGAGAGAAAAAAGTGGGAAAACTAAATGAACAACTTCCGATACAGATAATTGTGATACCGAGGCGGATCAATAAGTCCGTGTCTTTTTGAATGAAATACAGTTTTTTTTGTGCAAAACAAAAATTAATTTTTCAACATAGTTTCCTTTTAACTCAATACACTTAGAGCCAATTTCACCAATTTATTTAAATATAAATTCATATTTAAAAGAAATTTTTCCATACAAAAATTAATGAAAATCAACATTTAAATATGAATTGATATTTAAATAGCATCGGCGAAATAGACTCTTAGTCTTAGTCTTAGTCTTAGTTTTTTTATCCCCTCCAAAAAATAGAATTTTTCGAGGTTCTTAAAATAGGTATTTGCTTGGTCAATAATTTCATCGTTGGTGCTAAATATCTATCTACCGAGCCATTTCTTTAGATTTGGAAATAGGAAGTAGTCACTAGGGGCTAAATCCGGAGAATATGGCGTATGAGGTACCAATTCGTAGCCCAATTCATAGAGTTTTGCCATTGAGACTGCACACGTGTGCACCCGTGCATTATCTTGATGAAAAAAGAACTTTTTCTTTTTAAATCCTGATCAAATCGGTCTGATAAGTTGGCATAATATTCGCAGTTTATTGTTTTTCCCTTTTGAAGGTAATCGATGTGGACTATCCCGCGTGCATCTCAAAAAACTGTTGCCATCACCTTATTGGCCGACAAACTTACCTTGGTCTTCTTCGGAACAAGTTCACCAGGAGAAACCCATTGTTTAGACTGCTGCTTGTTCTCCGGAGTACAGTAATGGATCCATGTTTCATCCACAGTTGCAAAACGCCGCAAAAACTGATTCGGATTGCGGTTAATTAACTTCAAACAATCCTTTGAAGTTGTCACACGTTTACGTTTATGGTCAATTGAGAGAAAGCGCCGCACCCATCTTGCAGACAACTTTCTTAAAACCAGCTGATCACTTAAAATCGAAACTACACTGCCATATGAAATGCCTATCGCATCAACAACATCACGGACTGTTACTTTCCGATCGGCCAACACCATATCGTGGATTTTTTCGAAATTTTCGAGTGTACTAACTTCAATTGGCCGTCCAGAACATTCAGCGTCATTTGTACTTGTGCGAACACAACGAAAGTCAGTAAACCACTTTTTCACCATTGAAATCGATGGTGCAGAGTCCCCATAGTATTTATCGAGCTTTTCCTTAGTTTGATTGACGGTTTTTTTTCGCAAAAAATAATGTTTAATGAGCACTAGAAATTCACTTTTTTTCATTTTTAAGAAAAATACACAAGGTTGTATGTTTTGAACAGCTGTTAAACGTAAAGTAAATGAAGACACTTGCTTAAAATTTGACAGTAGTCTATTGATGGGATCAGTTTTGCATTTCATATAACTACGAGGAAGTTCGAAAAGTTACGGACTTATTGATCCGCCCTTGTATTCACCTTCACCTTTTGAGACTTAGTTAGCCCGATTTATCATTTTTTGAACGTAAAATGACATTTCAAAATGTATGGCTACATAATTCTTATTTCATTTCAGAAGAAATTGCGAAATTACTCGTTTTCGGCGGCAATAAAAAAAAAATATTATTCGTTGTCGCTAAGGTTAATGTTAAATATCAGGAACTGTATTGTTAAAATAATGGCCCTTGATAAAAACAATAAATAAAATATACTGACGCAACTCGATCAAGGATTACGACCAGTGAATTACGTTTACGGAAGAATTAAGTTCATTTAACACATTTGAATTGTTTTAACAAAGAATATAAGAAAATAATATCTTTTTCGAGTTGCTTTTCCTTTTGCTTTCATGTATTTTGCTCCAATGATATTTCTAAGAAGAGCTAAGAACTAAGAAAACTATGCAATAAAAATTATGTTTCTATTAAATTGATAACGATATGAAAAACAAGACTGCTTAGTCTTCCGAAATGGAACCAAATCTTCTATTTGCAAGAGATAACATATTATCGTTATATGACATCATCATGGTAGAATAGATGGCTGGAAGAACCTCTCGGGGAGCAAAAACTGAAAAACGCTAAAGCCAACACTTTTCAGCAATTGAAGTGTAGTATTTACTACCACGTGAGAGATGTATGGTTGTTTTTGTAAAGCCTTAACTCTTCGAGTATTTAATCACCCTGTTAAAAACTGAATGACTGAATTTAAGCATTAATGAGTTCGCAAAGAAAACATTTCACAGGTTACAGCTACAAGCGAAATTACACAAATCCTCCCGCTATTCAGGATATTTGCAATTTTCGTGATGTTTTTTTATATTTATTTAATAGCTGTTCTGAATGTCTAAGAGTTGTTTTATTTTCTTTGGTTGGTATGTAAAGAATGATTGTAGTTTACCTGACTTAATGCTGATGGCATAGACTTCATCGTATGAATATTTACCGGCAATTGTGGAATGCCAGTGATTCCACTTGTTCCACTCAATAGCTTATCAACGGCTGATGTGCCAGCACCACTTCCAGCCGCTCCGTATGCAGATGGTGCCGTTATTGCGTGACTACTAAGACTTGAGGAAATGCCACCGATTGAATTTGGCACCAAGCCCGACATGGATGTTAAGCCAGAACCATGTCCTGTTGACGTAGTGCCCGAATGACTTGAAACCACACCGGTATTACCAGTACCGCTGCCCCCGCCACCACCATTTGGTAAGCTAGAGGTTAAAGCGGACGAGTAACCGGTGTAGGCACTACTGCCCACCGCTCCACTCGATATCCCACTACTGCCACCAAGTACGGCTCTCTTATAACGATTCAGTTCTTCTTCAAGTTCTGTAAATTCAAAATAAAACATTATAAGGTTTAACAATAAAATAAAACGGTCCAAAAATTACCAGTTTTTGATATGGTTTTAAATTCACTATTTGTTGTATTCAATATGGAACTTGTGGGCATGGATGACAAGCCAGCTGATGTTCTGGGATTTTCCAACTCAGCCAAAACTCGATTATCCTACAGAGATATGGAAAGAGAGAGAAATTAGTGTTTTGAACAAATAAAGTAATTCTCAAGATCCTTTAATGAAGTTTATGTCTGCTCTATTGACATATTTTTGTAAGAATTTGCCAACATTGCTGATTTTGCAATTTTCTAAATGAGTGCCATGAGAGGAAACAGGTGGAAGATTGGTCGTTGCTTCCTATTCTAAGTTAGGTGCGTAATATCGTAAAAATAGAAAATGAATGCTTTGCTATAATTACCTACAACGAAACGTATTCTCAAAAAAATCATTCGTCAAACAAGTAATACTTGTGAGTCCTCGAAAATTACCGAGAAAGAAATTATATTTTATTTTCAAGAAAGTCTTTTCACTATCATTTTATTTATCTTTTTTTTTTGAAGTTGCTAAAAAATATTTCTAAAATACTATCTCCTATGTTTCAGTTTCAGAAAGAAGCTGTTACTTTTACAAATTTGTGTCATCGTGGCATGTTATAGAAAATGTGGGCTTAGTATCATATGCAGAGTACGGCACAGCAGTACTTATGATTTTTGTATTATGGCATAACTGAATGCTTTTAAAATTTCTGAAATTATGTCCTGCAAAGAAAGAGCAATTGTCATAGGGATCGTGAGCGTGGCTAAAAAGTATCAAATCATCTACACTAGAGATGAGCGATATTTCTATACAAGTTACTTTTTCACAGTGATTGAAAATTCACAATTTGAAAATTCAAAATTTTATTGCAGAGATGTTTATTCTTCTTACTCATCTTAGTAGTATATCTCAAAATAAGAGAACTCTGTTATAAACAAAATACTTTTAAAGCAAAAATGTCACTGCTAAACTTCTCATCAGTTTTTCTCAAAATAACGGAATTGTTTAAACAAAACACTGTGAAACCGTGATCAAGTTAGCAGTTCAAAAGGACAGTGATTTTGAAATCACTCTCGCTAGGAAAAACATTATTAAAAAATCACGGAATGGCTCATCTCTAATTTGCACAATAAAGTGCGATAAATGTCATCGCTGTTTTGTATACGCATCTCTCGTGTAAGGAACACCAAACAAGCGAAAATTTTATTGCTTCAATTTCTTGAGGATAGAATAATTTTTGAGTTGATACATTCTTGCAGCAACAGAATAACTATTTTGCGCTTGCTGCCTTTTGTGATCCACAAACAACGATTTCGCTATCTAAGAAGTTTTTATCTGCTTCGATTTTGTTAATCCTACTCATAGATTTCCTCGTCGACATAACATAAGGGTCGTCTCAATAAAATTGCAGATCCATAAACTGAATAACTACGAACTTGAGGATATAAAACTTGAAACATAGTCTGCACTGGTGTAAAGACTATGTAAGAACCTCCCAAAAATGTTCACAAAGTCTAATAATTTGTTTAATAGCTGTTCTCAATTACAATACCGATTATGAAAGAAACGATTGCACTTAATATCTTTTTCAGGACCTAACAGTCGCAAAGAATATTTGAAAAAATTATTCTCCGTCTTCATCACTCAAGATCTTTTGATATACCCATACGAAAAAAACAGACATGACTATATGAATGTTAGAAGGTACTTGGTCCTATTTCATTTCAAAAAGTTCTCAATATTCTAAGTTGTAATAATGAAACATCTATGTGTGCCGTCTTCTTCTACGACCAAAGCTTTTGTTTAAAGCCAGTCCTTAAATTACGGAGTTTTGCAGTAACATACATAAGAATATACACACGAATCGATAACCTCCTTCTTTTTAAAGCTGGCGAAAAAGAAACAAATTCTAGTATTCCATTTCACTTAATAGGAGGTTATGTTATTACCTGATCTCCACCAAAATAGAATGATTGGGAGCTGATGAAGTGCATGGTGGCACAGAAAATGCAGCATTTCCCAACCAGTCTAAATTAATTTTTCTTGTCTTTTTAATAATAAATAAAAGAATTGAAAGTACTTAACTAGAAGGACTGAATATGAAAAATCTTCCGTATTCTCCATTCTGCCTTTTCTTAAGTCAATTGACATTGAACAGTGGTACGGGCAAATGCAAATGAACGCTGTTAAAGTGCATAAGGTGTCTTTACATGGTAATACAATGTATTACGATATGTCAAAAAATGCTGTAGATTATACAAAATCTTATCATGTAAAAGCAAAATGTATCGAGTAGGAGAGAATACGGATAGAAAATTTTACAAGCGGTCGGTAAATGTTTATTTTCTAAACCATTTTAGAAACTTAAGTATTCTCATCACACCAGAGGTATATTTCAAAGTAAACATTGGCAGCACTAATGTGTATCTATTGAAAGTGTTAACACTTTTACAAAAACAACCAAAATCAACTCAGGAAATTTTCATGTTGTTTTTGTAAATATTGTACAACTGCAGCTGATGGTACAGCAAAAGCAAACAAACAATAAACAAACCTATAAAAAATTATAATTTTGTATTAAATTACATTGAAATAATAAATTGTTTTCTCCAATATTTAGTTTTATTAGTACACCTCTTTTTTTTGCAACTTTCCAATTTTTGTTATTAACTCAGAAGTTTAATATTTTTGCTTGCATTTTACTTATAGTATCAGTGTAAACATGAAAAATACCTACAACAGACTTTTGTTCT
Source organism: Nowickia ferox (assembly GCA_936439885.1). Lineage (NCBI taxonomy): Eukaryota > Metazoa > Arthropoda > Insecta > Diptera > Tachinidae > Nowickia > Nowickia ferox. The sequence goes on along the minus strand of OW387023.1, from coordinate 43,858,542 downwards.
CTTTTTTTTAACACGGAGAGAATTTCATAATATTTTGATTCTACAAAGTCGTAATACTTTGTATTACCATGTAAAGACACTTTTAGTGGAACACATTTTTGCAATTCAATTCAATTTTTTTGCAATTTCAATAGTTTTTCCTATTTTTCTTAATTTTTAAAATTAATAATTCAAACCCGAACAAAACAAGCTTTCTTTTAAGGACCAATAGAGTTTGGAAAAAGTACTTAAATTCCCTTACAAATACATGATCCCTAATGACATGACACGCTAGTGTAAAAGTCATGCATGTTTCACCCAAATCCAACCAGTTCGCTATGGCTTGAACCCATGATTCAACACATGATTTGTCATGTTCTTATTTACTCGAAATTTCGAATAGAGCACAATGTGTACCTTGAAGGTGAAGACTAGAGTTTTCAATTGATTGCATGCACATTAGGCCAACTTCCACTGACTGAAGTATTTTTTATTTTTACAACTTTTAATATTTTTTTTCAGATTAGATGCAATTCAAAAAAGTTCTTATAATGGCATTATATTTAACGCAAGAGCATGTAAAAATGTTTCAAATTTATTATGTTTCCGCACGATAAATTGTTACAACGCAACGAAATATCGTCAGCATTTAAATCTGCAATATGATAAGTAGCTTAATTATTCATTTTTAGATCCAGGGTTCAGTACGCAATGAAACACGAAGAACTTTTGCTGGATCTATTCGCACTGGAAAATCTGCTGTACAATAACCCATCTGAGTCTACTCGTTGACGTGCTACTCAATTAGGAATCTCCAGAGCATGCTGCGTCGCATTTAAAAACCTGATCTAGAGATTTTTCCATTCAAAATTCAAGTGGCTGAAGAATTATTGCCAAGTGAAGCATCGTTCTCTAGATTTTACGGACCCTTAACAAACAACAAAACATTCCGCAACTTTAACAGAATATTCTCACAGAAATTGTAGAATAAGAGTCAGAAACGTTGCGCAACATAATGCAAAACGTCTGAAAAGAGCCATTATATTCGTATGTCAACAGGAAAATGGACGGCATTTAAATTATGTAATTTTTCATACTTTGCTAAACAAATTTTTAACTCATAAATTTGTTTTAGTTCAGTACATTTAAAAATAAATAAAATTATAATCATTTCAAATTAGCCAGACGAAGTTTTGCCACCCTTGGCAAACAGGAGGTCAAATTGACAAGCAGTAATACATGTTAAGCGGCATGGCCACACATCAAACTGACGTATAAAATTTGTGTATGTGTTGGTAAGATTTTGTTGCCTATCACAACAACACATTAAATTCATTCAAGTTTGTTTTAAAAAGGAACGAACGTTTTTTGAGACATCTTTCTTCCACATTATGATTTTTTTTCAAGTAAAATGTCGTACTGTTAATTTTTTTCTGATCTATTACTACATTATCTACGTTGAACTTGCCATAAAGCAGGCAAACTGCGACAAGTTTCACTAAATTCAAAATGAAATTTTTTTCATCCATTCATATTTCACAATGCGTCACCCAAAAAAAAAATTAAATAAAAAAGGACATTTGAAGTAGTTAAGCGTACACAGATCAAATTCTAGAGCTGGGTACAACTTGTTAATTCGTTCATTTTTGCCACAAACCAATGATCAAACCCATTTAAATTACATGGGTTTGATCATTGGTTTGTGGCAAAAATGAACGAATGAAGGAGTTGGACCCAGCTCTATCAAATTCGTTTCAAATTTCTGCCGCGATGGTAGTGAAAACTAAATTGTTTTGATTTTCGTGAGAGTTTTTTTTTACTAAAGTTTTTTTTTACTAAAGTGGGGTGGGTACACACTATCGAACATGAGTTCAACCACAGAATTGTTGTGGTTGAGTGACAGTCGGCGGAAATATTGGTTTTTGATTGATAGTGTGTACCAAAAAGCGTCAGTCAAGAGATATTTTTGTAGCATAAACACCACAAAATGGAAGCGAAAAATTATTTTTTTAAGTAATTTACATATTTTTAAGAAATGCAAGGCTGTGTGTGATGTTGAAGACGAAATATTAATTCAACTTCGTACGAGGAGTTGTTAAAGATAAGAAAAAATTTAAATAATTCATTATAAAAAATGTTGTTAGGAATAATGCGCATTTGTGTTTTTGTGTGTAAAATTTTTTTCTTGAATGAAGGTTTCAGTGTCAAACATGATCGATATTCTGAACAGCCAACACTATCATTCAAAACTGATGAATTTTTGTCTGTCACTCATGTTCGATAATGTGTACCCGACTTAACACTACCAAAGAAAAGCAGAATTTGACGCATCCGTTTGATGTGTGTCCATGCAGCATTATGGAGATGCTTAATTAGAGTTGCCAAATAATATTTTTGATGATTTTTAAGTCTTTGTGCTTCTGATTTGCTTTCCACTCCTCTTATTGACAAATCAAAAAAAGTTCAGTGCAACAACTTTCTTCAAGAATTTCATATCGAAAATCAGTCGAAGAAATTATTTTTTGCAAAAAAAAACTCCTATAGATTTAAATGAGATTGTATGAACACTTATTTTCCTTTGCTGTTAGATTCGTTTTCAATGTTTTAAATATCTATTTTCTCTACTCGTGAGGGATTTTGGTGATGATTAAAGTTTTCCAGCATTATGCAAAATAATATACACAGGTGACCACTAATGATGCAATTCGATTTTGTTAAGAAGAGAACTATTTGACACACAAAGAAAACAACATACATTAGCTAGAGATAAACGTGCCTGTTCAATTTTGGCCATAATGATGTCGATTTCGGAACCCTGGTCGTCATGGTGGCCTATCGTTGGCGCCCAGGTAACTGACGTGCTTGTACCGGATGTAGATGTGCCGCTAGAAGCAACATTCTGTGCTGCGGCGCTTGTTGCGCCGCTCGAACGAGATGATTTTGTTTTCATGGCAGCAGATAACTCAATTTGCAATTCTTCGCAACGCACATTTTCCAATGCAGCCTAAATGATAAACATTAAAGAGAAAAAATAAATTCAAATATGTACTCAAGCATAAACATATATTCATACATTTATTTATTTTTCTTATATTTTCTTTAATTACAAAACAAGATAAAACAGCACCAACCTTTTTCTCTAGCTCTCTAGCGCGAGATTGTAAATTTTCTATGGCTTCTATATCTTGACGACCGCCAGAACTGCTAAGATTACGAATTTGTGCCAAGGTTTCCTGTTGTAATGCGAAAACAGTTATAAAATACATACAGCAACAACAACAATTACAAAAAAAAACTGTGTCTCAGTCGCATCCTTGCTAGAAGATTCTTATTAATTTAATTCAATTGCATTTAATGCAATTAAATAAAATTATAAACAGATGAGCAGAGTAAAGTGTCTTATGCTGGTGATGGTGAAGGGTGTGTGTGTGTGTTGAGCGAGGGAAAATTACATGAAATTATTTTTATTTTTTCAACTTACTTGATGTGCTCGTTCGATTTCGGAACGACGTGTTTCAGCATCGCGTAACTGTAAACTTAAGGAGTCGAACATACCGTTAGCTGTGCTGGATGTTTGGTGATGATGTTGCTGATGATGCTGATGTTGCTGTGAATGGTGCATTGTTTCATATGGCATCGTAAAATCTTTCTGCCGTGTGTTGGTTTCTCTATTTTATTGACAGTTTGTATTTTGTTTTTTGAGGCTGCTATACTTGTGTTGTTTTGTTCCCAAGACTGCAATTAAATACAAAAACCAAAAATTTTATTACTCTTAAATTAAAATGAAAAAAAAACTAATAATAAAACAACAATCTCAGTATTGCATGAGGACATAAATTTGGGAAACATCAGAGCAGCATGCATAGTCAGACATAAATAATGGCCTACTAAATTGAAACGCGAGCCAAAGAAAAAGAATATAGAAATAAAAGCAGAAAAAATTGTCTATTCCTTTGCTGGGTTTTGTACTTCCGGCTTATGGTCACACAGTATTTTATGTCTATTGGCACTGCTTTAATTTTATATTAATTTAATCTTTAAATTTCAATTTGCAACTCTTTTCATTTCGTTTGTATTAAAGTTAACTGACTTCTGTTTGTCGCATTGCACAGCAGACTGACGCCAAGTGCTGCACAATGAACTCCTCGAAATGATGATGAAGTGCAAGGATTTAATTTTAAATGCATATCGAGGCATAAAGAACGCATTTGAGACTGTACACAGTGCTTTGTTTCCATATAATGACAGGACAATTGATGTGTGATTCTGTTATAAACCATTTTAAGCGAATGAACAAGGAATTACCGCATATGTATATATATATATATACAAAAAATATTTTTATATATGCATATAAACTTCAATTTGAATAAATAACAAACGTTTTTAAATAAATGAAATTCTAAATTTTCTTCATTTATTTCTATTTTTGATTTGCATCACACTGCAGGTAAATAGCGATTGAATGCAAAGAACAATTTTTTGCCAAACTTCACCTAGTACTGCAAGTACCTAGTGAAGTTTGGCTGTCGCATGATACTTGACATGTTCGCTTTATGAATGTTCAAGTTAGAGCGAAAAATAAATAATTAATTAACTAGCACACACACAGTCGAGTAACAACCAGTAGTTATTCTCGCACTTTGTTGTTCTCAAAAACAACTAATATTTGTGTTGAAAATTTTTGTAAAAATTTCGTTATATCATCAATTTACTCCCCTCCAAGATTCTCAATCACTGAGGATCAATACGAGGTTTTCTACAAATCGCTTGGAGCTTGCTTCGTATCAGCTGGAGACTACAATGCAAAACATACGTTCTGGGGTTCACGCCTTATAACACCTAGAGGAAGAGCGTTGTTCAACACAATTTCAAAAATAGGTTTGGACGTCATTTCGAGTGGGGAGCCCACTTACTGGCCTACAGACATACAAAAAATTCCGTATGTTATAGATTTTGGAGTCATGAAAAATATTTCTAGGGATTTAGTTCATGTTGAAACTTCCCTATCGTTACAATCTGTAACCCACTAAGAAGTGATTTACCTCACCCATATGTGAAGATGATCAATCGTGTTAATTGGCTGAGATTAAAAAAATATCTTAGTAGTCATTGCACGGAAAACATAACGCTAAGAAGGTCCGATAATATTGAATCTAACATTACGAATCTTAACGAAAATATTAAGTAGGCTGCTGAACAAGCTACTACCTCCCACCCCCAGAATGGGTTTAATAGAATTTATTCTATGGATATTGAACGTCTCGTATGTGAAAAAAGAAGAGCTAGAAGGGAATGGCAATAACACAGATCACCACCTCTGCGGACTTATACCGGAGGTTGGGCAAGAAGCGATACTGAAAAGGGTAACATATTTGCTGAGCTTTTACAATCCGTATTTGTCCCAAACACATGTACGTACGTTTGATACCCCCTCGGCCCTTAACGCTTAAGATGCGTGAGGTACAGATACTAATTGCTAAATTCAACCCAAAGAAAGCTCCAGGTATTGATGAAATTAGTAATCAGATATGGATGAAGTTGCTTCGTATTGCAATTAGAATGCTGTTATTAATTTTTAATGCCATTTTACGAGTAAAGTATTATCCGCACCACTGGAAGCTTGCCAAGGTCAAAATGATTCCAAAGCCGGGCAAAGATCTTACCAAGGCTGAGTCATACATGCCAATAGGTTTACTGTCAACAATGTCAAAGCTCTTCGAAAAGCAATTCATGATAAACCATTGAACAAACGCATAGATTGGTTCAATTTATAAGAAGAACATTTGAAGAAAAGAAATATTGTTTGCCCTCTTTATTGATGTTTCTCAGGCATTTGATAAAGTGTGGCATGAAGGGCTAATTTTAAAATTGAATACATATCTACCAATAAACTTTCTTAATCTTTTACAAAGTTATATTCTTGCCCGGAAGTTCACTGTTGTGGAAAGAGAGGTCATGAGTGTGCTCGAATCAATCTCATCCGTTGTGCCATAGGGGAGTATACTGGGGCCAATTTTGTAGTTGATTTATACTTGTGATATGCCTGTGAGCAATAACATCCACACATCTACATTTGCCGATGATACAGCCTGACTTAGTATGCACGAAAACTCTTACGAGGCATCTCGATATCTTCAGGAACATATTACCAAGCTGGAACTATGGCTAAACTTATGGAGAATAAAAGTAAGCGAACAGAAGTGTGCTCAGGCAACATTTACCCTATTAAAAGATACTTGTTCCCCCATTAGAATAAACAATCAAATTGTTCCTCAACACTCACATGTGAAATACCTTGGTATACACCTTGACCGACGGCTTACATGGAAACATCACATTCAATCTAAGCTAACACAAATAAAACTAAAATTAACTCAGTTACATTGGCTGATTGGTAGAAATTCCAACCTGAGTCTAGATTGTAAACTTTTAATATACAAGTCGCTTTGTAAACCTATATGGTGCTACAGAATTCAGCTATGGGGCACTGCTTCAGCTTCAAACGTAGAGAAAATCCAACGAAGGCAAAACAAAATTTTACAGTTAATAACATCGGCTCCATGGTATATAAGAAACTCAAATTTACATCTTGATTTAAATATGCCACAAGTGACTGAAGAAATTGCAAAATACGCAGGCAAATATTTAACAAAACTCGAGTCGCACCCTAATCCGCTTTCTCGTAGTATCTTCTTCACATCCTCTTAAAAAAGAGGGACACAAAGGCTCTAATACTTAACACTGCAGATGAAACTGCTTGAAAATACTTTTATTTTTTGCTTTGCACGACTCGTATGTATTATTAACTACTATCACTAGTTTATGTCCGACACTGGTCGGGCCTAATAATTATATTTACAATAAATAAATATATGTATTACAAAAAAAAATATATATATATATATATATATATATATGTATGTATATCAGAGTTTTTCTTTTCCCGGACTTTTTCATTTCCCGGGAAAGCGGGAACGACTTTTCAGTTTCCCGGGAATTCCCGCCCAGTGCAAAAGTACACAAAATAATTTTTAATTTAATAACCTTTTATAAACACATTAGTCGAAAAACTAATATAATTTCAGTTCTTTATATAATAGTAATGCATAAATACTAATATTATATGTAAACGGAAAGTCAAGTGCATTGATATAACGCAAACAAAAAAAAACCAATTACATTATTAAACAAATATTACAAAATCTTGCTTTGAAAATAGGACTTTAGTACGGAATAAGCATTAATAGAATCGTTCGACAGACTATATCTAATTTTATTTAAAAAAAACTCCTGTTAATGAAAAAATACGTTCACTTTCTGCGGATGTTGGCCTTATAGTCAGAAGAGCATTATATAATCTCTGGACACTTTCAGTTTTTTCACCAATTCCTTCAAAAAATTGCAATTCCTGGCCAAGGTCAAAATGATTCCAAAGCCGGGAAAATACCTTATCAAGGCTGAATCGTACAGGCCAATAAGTATACTATCAACAATGTCTAAACTCTTCGAAAAACTGCTCATGATAAAATTGTCTCAAATTCTAATTTGTAGTGGGTGCATACCAGACCATCAGTTTGGTTTTAGAAGTCATTATAGCACCATTGAACAAACGCATAGATTGGTTCAATTTGTAAGAAGAACATTTGAAGAAAAGAAATATTGTTCTGCCCTCTTCATTGATGTTTCTCAGCCATTTGATAAAGTATGGCATGAATTTTAAAATTGAAATCATCTATACATATGGTGCTACGGAATACAGCTTTGGGGCACTGCTTCAGCTTCCAATATAGAGAGAATCCAACGAAGGCAAAACAAGATTTTAAGACTAATAACATCGGCTCCATGGTACATCAAAAATTCAAATTTACATCGTGATTTAAATATGCGACTAGTGACTGAAGAAATTAAAAAATACGCAGGCAAATACTTATCAAAACTCGAGTCTCATCCTAATCCATTTGCTCGTAACATCTTGAATTTTACTGGACACATCCGCTTAAAAAAGAGGGACACTATGGCTCTAATACTCAACACTCCAGATGAAACAGCTTGAAAATATGTTTGTGCTTAATACGATATTTATGTATTATTGATTACTATCACTAAGTTTATGCCTGACACTGGTTGGGCCTAATTATTATATCTAGATTTAAGATTTGAATACTTATTGTTAGTTCATTACAATAAATAAATATACGCATGAAAAAAAATTAAAATGATTTACTTTGAATCGAAACATCGTTTTCTTTACTACAAAATCAACACAATATAAGTTGTTGTTGTAAAATTTTAGCTAATGTGCTGGTACCATCACCTTCATAAGTGAATAACGACACTCATCAAGGAATGTGTACATATGAACTAAAGTTGCCATAATAAAATCAAAACAAAAAAATTCCGGGAATTCCCCCAAATATATCCCGGCATTTCTTTCCCGGAAATTGTGCGGGATCCCGGGAAATCCCGTATGAAAAACACTAATGTATATACATATATATATATATAAACATGTACATAATTTTTTACCAAAGCACGAGTAAGTGTTCATGCTTTGCTAGATTATATGTTTAGTACTTCTTAATTACAAATCCATTTTCGCAGGAGTTTAATTTGTATATAATATTATCTACTGAAATATTTATTCACAGCAAATTTTTTATTTTTACTTTTTATAACAGGATATTTCTAATATTTTTAACATAGAAGATGGCAGTGAAAAACATTACTTATGCAAAAACCCCGGATTTTCAAAGTCCCGAAAATCCCGAGATTTCCCGTTTAGCATCATGAATCCCTACTAATATTTTAAATGTGAAAATGAGTTTGTCTGTTTGATTTCTTCGCTTTCACGCCCAAACCTCTTAACCGATTTTCAAAACATAACCTATTTTGTATCCGGTTCGGAACCGGTTTTTTATATATGGTACGGATTTTTTCCGAAAAATAAATTTTTGGGATGGTTAGGGTAATTTTCGATTCGAGTTGAATTGTTTAAAAACACAGCTAAAAAAAATATGTATGGAGCATATATGATACCCCACATATGGTTCAGATCCGAAAAATTAGGGTATATGGACATATATGATAATATACCCTGCAGGAAATGCGAATAGTGAAATTGTAGTGATTTACCAGTGACATTTTTAGTTGTACTACTGACCAGGTGTACCCCAGCCAATGTAATCATTTATTGGTATTTAACATTAGCTTGTCATTAAAAATCCAGCACTAGACTGTAGCACTACTGATTAAGTAATTCTTTTGAGACCACATGTAGACATTGGCACCAAAGATTCACTAGTAAATAAATTCCAGGGGCTCTAGTCTACAATATCGATATTTCCTTGCTCGATGTCAATAGTAAAATTGTAGTGATTTACTAGTGACATTGTCAATAGTACTACTGATCAGGTGTACCCCAGCGAATGTAATCGCCTATTGATATATAACAACATAGGGTTGTCATTCAAAATCTACCAGTATACTTTAACACTATTATTTTACGACAATATGGAGACATCTGAACCAACGATTCACTAGTACATTTTAGTGATCCTCGTTAACAATTTTATAAGTGTTGGGGCAACAAACTTAAACGCATACATACATATGTATGTATCTGTTTAACATTATTGCACAGCATAATAAAAAATAAAAAGCAACTATTGACGCGTTCATTGACAATGTCACCAAAAATACGCTAAAACTATTGTCTCTAACGTACCTCTGCTAGAGAAAAGAGTGTTGGTACATAGAGACATATGGTTCTAGGCTGAGTAGAGGGTATATTCATACATTTTCATACATGTATGTGTAAATATTAACTATACAGTATGCAAAGTTCGTATTCATATACCCTTGATTAACAAATGCACACTGCCGTGCAATAAATTCAATTACTTAAATGACTTTCTTGTAAAACTTTGTGAAAAGTTGTTTTATTTAATTCAACGGCGGCCTTCGAAATCGGCATGTTGTTCCATTATACTAGTGTTTGTCATAATAATTAAAATTATCCCATCAAATTTGGCTTACGATACGAGCGATACGAACTTTAGCCAACTCGAATCATGAACAGAGAAATGTGTACATAAGTTCAAACAAAATAATTAAAAACTAATTAATTAAGAAATCATATTAAAAACTAATGCAATTTTAAAAGAAAAAATAACTTGTTTTTATACTATCAGTAAAATTTTTTGCATTAATATGAACTTTGTTTTTTTTTTAATATCTATAGGATTGCGTTATTTTCTATAAAATTAATGACTGATTATCCTTTTGATTATTTGATTTATTTAATAGAGCAACAATGTATAAAATCGTACAAGAATGGTTTTTTTTTGCTACAAGAGTTTTTATTTTTTAAATATAGAAGCTCTACGCATATAAACTTTGAATACCGTATGTATTTTCTAATAGATTTTCAATTCACCAGGGATAAAAAAGATCTAGTAAACAAAATTCAAGTTTTTTTTATTGCAAATACGATCTTATGTGAGATTTCATACATGCATACATTTTTATATGGCTCAATATTATACATCTTATTTTTATATATGGATACACATATGAAGAGCTTCATAATTAAATTTCCATATATGAGCTAATATATTATTATACATTTTATATATTCTTCGATATATCAATTCATATATAATAGTTTTGCCATGTATAATCGCATACATTTCCATACATGAAGTTACGTTACATTACAGTCGGCTAACTGAGCCTTTTTTCTCTTTCATTTAGTCGTCAATGAGACAGCTACGATATTACATGTGTAGCGGGTGTGTTAAATGTGAACAAAAAGAGGTTGTATGCAAAAAATATTCTATGGTCACCAATGCTTTTCCCGACATTCAATGTGTTTTATATTACAAAGCTTTTAAGGAAAGAAATTAATATTAATTAAAGATATTTTGATTTTTTGGAGCAGTTTCACTAAACTGCACTTTCTATCTAAACTTTTAAGATCAATAACTCGGGAAATATGGGTCGCAGCAAATTTTTTTATCTAATTTGTTCTTCTTATTTTTCATGTTTCTATCAGATAAGCTATTTAACACTTTCATTTTGGAGATTATTTATAGTTTCCCATGAAAAGTTCAGAGCACCATAACTCAGAAAATATCGGTCTCTGCCAACTTTTTTATATGATTTTTTTTTAGTTTTTTGTTAGTTTTTTGTTTCCTATCACATAAACTTCTTTTAATTTCTTTTGAACTGCTTTACTAAACTCCATTTGTTCCAAATATTTATTTTTTTATGTACTTCAGAGACGAATGAGACAACTTTTCTCACACACACAACTATAGTTTTATTTTTCACATCACTGATATAAAACTAAAATGAGTTTCAAAGCAGCTGAGAATAAATTTGTCGGCTCTCACCAAATTCGATTACGAACTCACATTAATAATTAATTTTGGATTTGTTCTGTATGACATTGCAGTTAGATTTAAGTCAGTCTAAAGGCTCAGTAGTTAGCCGACTGTAATGTAATGTAACTGCAACGGTACGAAACAGCTGATCGATTTTGTTATTTGAAAAGTAATGGAAATGGTTATAGAGATGTAATGTAACGTAACCTACTTCTCATATAAAAATATCGATCAGCTGTTTCCTACATTACAGTTACATTGCATTACAGTCGGCTAACTGAGCCTTAAGAAAAGTTAACTATAAGTTAACTCTTTGTGTAGTCAACAACACATTCTCCGAAAGGGTGCATACTGCAGAGATGGCCACCGAGAGAAACACGAGAGAAATGTATTCACGTATGTGTATTCATTTGTATAAGAAGCAGATTGATATTCGGTACTCTGGTGCTACTTTGGGCAGCTAAGACATACTGAGATATACATACGTGTGCATTAGGGCAATAAATTTTTAAAATTTTTTGCAAATATCAAAATTGACTTAGTATGTACCGAAAGACCATTAAAAACTATGAAGAAAATAAATTTTTACTTACTTAGTTCACGCACCAACAGCCAAGTTTTAAATTTATATTTGTATGCAATGAGATGGCGTTGCAAATGTATTTCAATAAAATGCACACATACATATTATATTGATGATTATTCTCGAATACGTATCGACTTAAGGTGTCTTTACATGGTAATACAATGTATTACGACATGTAAAAAAATGGTGTAGAATGTACAAAATCTAGCAAAATGTATCGATTAGGAGAGAATACGGATAGAAAATTTGACAAGCGGTCGGTAAAAGTTTATTTTCTAGACCATTTGAGAAACTTGTGTATTCCCATCACACCAGAGGTGTTTTTCAAAGTAAAAATTGGCAGCATTAATGGTATTTATTGAAGGTGTTAACAGTTTTACAAAAACAACCAAAATCAACTCAGGAAACTTTCATATTGTTTTTGTAAATATTGTTCAATTGCAATCATCAGATACTTAACGAGTACAGACAGCAAAACCAACCAAATAATAAACAAACACATAAAAAAAATATACTTTGTAGTAAAATTACATTGAAATAATAAAATGTTTTCTCCAATATTTAGTTTTATTAGTACACATCTTTTTTTTCTTGCAATTTTTTAGCTAATTTCAGCAGTGTAATAATATCTTTGCTTGCATTTTACTTATAGTATCAGTGTAAACATGAAAAATACCTCCAACAGACTTTTGTTCTCTCGACTCCACAAATTCATAATACTTTGTATTACCATGTAAAGACACCTTTAGTGAAAGTTACATGGCAAAACTGCATAAAGGTAAAAAATTTGTTTTTGTTCATCATAGAAAACAATTTTTTATTGATTTTGAAAATGAATTTGGCGCGGGGAGCTTTTTTTGTAAAATAATACGAGATAATATTTTTCATTAATAAAATACCAGTGCGCACCTCGTGGTACTATGAGAAAAATTTGGTTACGGCCCTAATGTACATACACAACATCTTTAACAAACGTACATATTTATGTATGTATTAAAATACCCTTGATAAAGAAAGTATAGAAAAATGTAAGATAATTAAAAGAAATGTTTGTTGTAAGTTTTGGATTTGGCACAATCGGCTATTGTTGAATTTTCTATTTGGCCTTAACAAAAACGAAACGTACACACTTCACTACACTCTTAAAATCTGTGAAGATTATTTACTCATGCTGCTGGAAGCAAAATAATTGTTCAAGTTGAGGAGGTAACGAATGAGCCAAACAGTCAGTCACAGTTGCAGGAAATACTCGACGTAGTTCGTAGTCGTAGTAGTTGCGGCAGGTTTGAAATTCTCATGACTTTAAAGAACAAAACAAAATATTATGGTTTATATAACAAGCAACTCGGAAGTTCAAGGGTCAAAATGCACTATTTAAAAAAAACCAACATACCAGATAATAAACTTGTATTAATTTGAAAAAAAAATTATCAAAATTTTAGTTAGTTTAATTGTTTTTGTTTTGATATGAAGCTAAAGCTTCAAATGGTTTTTAGCACTTTTTTAAAATTTGAACGTATACAAAGAAAATTTTTAAAGCAAAGTAATTTTTTTCTACACAGAGACTAGAAATGTATAAAAACTGCTCAATTACGCATATCGCCATACTTTTTTAAACATAATCCATGGTATTATGGATTCCGCGCTGAAAAGAAAATTCAACTGAAATTAATATCGATCCACATACAAATCGCAATTATTAATCACTGTGATATCAGCTGATTTCATTAAATCTGAAGTGGTATAATGCCAACTGTTATTAAAAAAAATATGTAAAAGAAAAATTTTATATTTTTTGAAAGTAAGAGCCACAGAATATATTTTGTAATAAAAACACTCTTATAAATTTTCAAAGTAATATTTAAGGAAATTAAATTTAAATTGTATTCTTCTCTATCTAAAAACCACGGCGACGAATTCAGCTCTTATAAGACCCCATTCGCACTATGCAAGTCTTATTGCTAACCTGATTAGTTTGATGTAGAGAGAAATGACGGGAAAAGAAACGTACATGCATACATAAAATTATGCATAAAAAATACAAGCTCAAAAACAAGACTTGCATTGTGTGAACGCCTATGAACGTTCAAATAAGAAAAAGTGATAAGTTTAGCAAAAAGGCTTGTGTAGTGTTCGTCGGTGTAAAAAATAGAAATAAACCCTGCAGGAAATGCGAGTGGTGAAATTGTAGTGATTTAATAGTGGCATTGTCAGTAGCGCTACTGACCAATTGTACCCCAGTGACTGTAATTGTCTATTGACATATAACATAGGGTTGTCATTGAAAATCTATCAGTAGACTTTAGCATGGTAATTCTTTTACGACTATATGGAGACATTTGAACCATATATTTGTTTAATATTATTGTTTTGTTAAAAATTAAATAAATTATTTTTAAATTATTTAGACCGCTCTGAACTTTTCATAGGAAACTGTGAAAAATCTCTAAAAAGAAATGTTTAAATAGCTTATCTGATAGAAACATGAAAACTAAGAAAAAAATTAATGAAAAAAATTTGCTGCGACCCATATTTCCCGAGTTATTGATCTCAAAAGTTTAGATAGAAAGTGCAGTTTAGTGAAACTGCTCCAAAAAAAATCTAAATATCTTCTTAATACATATTCATTTCTTTTCTTAAAAGTTTTGTAACATAAAACATATTGATTGTCGTGAAAAGCATTGGTAGCCTTAGAATATTTTTCGCATAAAAAAGAAGTGGAATGCGAAAAATATTATATGGTCACCAATGATTTTCACGACATTTAATGTTAATGTTAATGTTTGTGTTAATGTTACAAAACTTTTAAAGAAAGATATTAAGTATGTATTAATGTGATGATCATAAAAGATAAGCAAGAATAGGTAAACATACTTAGGTAGAGTGACATAACTTCGTGCTAACCTGAATAGAGAATGAAAAAACGGATAAACAGAAAATGAATAGTCATACTTACAAATGTGTTTACCAAAGGTAAATCAATAATTGTATACACAATATTTCTCATATTCCATTTCATTGAAAATTTGCGTTAAATAGCTGATGCTAATAACAATCTCTACCCCAGTAGATAGACTTGGGTGCTGATGAAGTGCGTGGCTGCACAGAAAAATATCGGTATTTCCCCCAGCTAATAAAATCTAATTTAATTTTTCTTCTCTCTTTAGAAACTCACATTAATTAATAAAAATATTTCATTCAACAAGAATTGAAATTACTGAACTTAAGCCTGATTAAGAAATTATTTCTGATTAGAAAGAAATTAATATGTATTAAAAAGACATCTTTTTTAGCAGTTTCACTAAACTGCACTTTCTTTCTAAACTTTTGAGATCAATAACTCGGGAAATATGGGTCGCAGCAAATTTTTTTCATTAATTTTTTTTTCTTAGTTTTCATGCTTCTATCAGATAAGCTATTTAAACATTTCTTTTTAGAGATTTTTCACAGTTTCCTATGAAAAGTTCAGAGCAGCATAACCCGGAAAATATGGGTCGGTGTGAACTTTTTTATAAAATTTTTTTCTCTTATTTTTTTGAGCTGCTTTACTAGACTGCATTTTTATAAATATTTATTTTTTTCTATGTACTTCAGAGACGAATGAGACAACTTTTCTCACACATACAACTGTAATTTTATTTTTGACATCACTGTATGAAACTGACATCAATGATATACACACAGTTAGCAAAAAGAAACTTGTACAGTCCCTCTTTCAATCAAAATATCTTTGTTACTTTTTGAGATTTTAAGCTAAAACCAAAAGCAATTTACAGGCAAATTAACCAGTTTGCTATGAAAATCTTTCATTTTGTTAACACATTTGTTTTAATGCTAAAAAATAACATAACATCAATCATCACTATTTTTAAGAGCAAAAAAAAAGAACTTGTACACTAACTCTTCCTTTTGGATAGAGATATGAAATAAGTAATATTAAAAACACTAAGGCCCCAATTCACAGTCATTAGTTAATTAGCAATAGTTTAACCAATAATATTTGATTCACAGCTTTTTGTTTGCCATTAGTTAAACCGCCAAATGTCATTGGTTAACAAATAGTTAGTCAACAGCTGATTTGTTGTAAACTTTATTAGTATTGTTGCTTGTGAAAAATTTTAGACACATTTCACACATACATACGTTGTCAAGCATGCTTAGCTGTAACACATTCTTTGTTTTTTATTTTCTATTATATTTTGGTTTTTCCGAACCAATTTCAGCACTAATTCCATATCATGTACATTAAAGTTAGACGAGCGAACACTGTTTTATCCATTTTTAAGAAAGAATATAACAAACGTAAACAAAAACCATATGCTATACCAGAGCTGCCAATAGTGAAACTAATTTGATAGGGTTACCATTATTTGCCCATATTAAGAATACACTGTGAATATGAAGTATTAGTTAAATAATAGTTATAATTTTTGTTCACTAATAATTAACTAGTGACTGTAAATTTGGCCCAAATTGTGCTAAACAACATTTTAGTATTTTTAAATAATCCAGTTGATCTCATTGAGCCCCATACAATCACATTACAAAGCCATGCTTCACCGTGTTATTCAGGTTGTTATTAAAGGCTGGAGCCCCTCTTCGCCACAAATCAAACTAAAAACGACAAAACTTAAAAATCACAAAAACGCTATAACCAAAAATGCCCAAAAACGCAAAATTTAAAAAATTGCTTCAAACCAAAAAACATCCAAAACAATACAAAAAAAGGAAAACAAAAATTAGAATTAACTAAAACTACACCTTTTTAACTTGTAATTGAGAAAATACAAATTGATAATGAGAAATCCAAATTGATATTGAGAAAATACTAAATTATATCGTGAAATCCAAATTGCTTTTGAGAAATAACAAACTGATAATGAGAAATACAAACTGATATTGAGAGAATACAAATTGATATTGAGAATTTCAAATTGATATTGAGAAAATTAAATTGATATTGAGAAAACACCAATTGATAGTGCGAAATCGAAATTTACATATATTGACGAATCCAAATTGATATTGAGAGAATTCAAATTGATAATGAGATATCCAAATTGATATTGGGAAAAATCAAATTGATATCGAGAATTCGAAATTGATATTGAGAGAATTCAAATTGATAACGAGAAATCCAAATTGATATTTACAAAAGACAAATCGATATTCAGAATTCCAAATTGGTATTGAGAACATTCAAATTGATATTGAGAATCCCAAATTAGTATTGAGAGAACACAAATTGATATCGAGAGATCCAAATTGATATTGAGACAAACCAAAATGAAATTGAGAAAATCCAAATTTATATCGAGAAAACCCTATTTGAAAATGAGATATTCATTAAGGGCCACTCAGACTATTATACATGTATAAAGACTTTCATCACACTTTACGAGAAAAATATCTAAAGACATTTGTTTCGACTGTCAAAAAATCTAACGTAAAGATATATTTTGTGTTCACACCATTACACCTCATATTACATTAAAAACACAATTGGAAAGCAAACAGCTGTTGAGGATTAACATGCCTACATTAATTGTTTACTTCCGGCGGCAGAGCAGTTTCAAGCAAGCTGTGGTCGTGCCGGCCTAAGATAAAGAAAATGAAAATACAACAGTTTTGTTAACTTTCAGGCATGCCTTGCACGAAAAATTATTCAATACGATAAGCATATTCAATATTTATATCGGGTTTAAGACAAAGACATATACCATAAACGACGGCACGGCATCGGCGCCGAAACAGGCGACTTGTTAGTTTGGATTTTATAATAATGCAACTCTGATCAGATGAAAAGTATTATCGTTTAAAAAATTTTCAAAAAATTGTCAAGTATTATGGGATGTCAGATTTTTATCTTATTATTTACCATTCGTTATGAATGCAAAATTCGCAATATCGCACTTGCACGTATTATTTGAATTTTTGAATAAATACAAAGTATAATAGTCTGAGTGGCCCTTTAATAGATAGTTTTATTAATACAAAATTATGAATTCAAAACAAATAAAGAAAAATCTTTAAAAACAAAATCATTTATGAACATAATTATGTATATGTACACGTATGTATATGTGAAAGAATTCATTAGCCAACAGTCATGTTTTCTAATTACATACATATATTGCCCTTTGCTAAAACGTTGTAGAATATTACACTGCTCTTGCAAAATCAACAGTTGTGATGGTGATTTTATCTTCCAAGTAAGATCGGAAAAATAGCAAATTTTATAATTGAAAACTTTTCGTTTTAAATTATGTACAACATTCTCTCAAAAATATTGAAAAAGTTCTGAATATGAATTTGGATTTTCTCAATTTCATTTTGGTTTTTCTCAATATAAATTTGGATTTCCCGTTATCAATTTGAATTCTCTCAATACCAATTTGGAATTCTCAATATCAATTTATATTTTCTCAATATCAATTTGGATTTCTCGTTATGAATTTGAATTCTGTCAATATCAACTTGAATTTCTTATTATAAATTGGTTGTTTCTCAAAAGTAATTTGGTTTTCTCGATATATATTAGTATTTTCTCAATACCAATTTTGATTTCTCGGTATCAATTAGTATTCTCTTAATATCACTTTGGAATTCTCATTATGAATTTGCGTTTTTTCAATGCAAATTTATATTTTCTGAATTTCAACTTAAAAAGGTGTACAATTACAATTTTTTACAGCTATTTGTGAAATTAATGTCAGTACGGTAGAGTTGTGCTTTTAAACCTTTTTAAGTGACCACTCTTTTCAGCTCAGCTCACTTTACTGAAGTCTTTTCATTCTGTTAGCTCAGTTCATTTGCAGGGAAACATTTTATCAAGGATAAAAAAAGAGCCAAAATACAAGTATAAAGAGTGTCAGATATATGCTCATGCTCGTATAGTGTGTGCGTATGTGTGGCATCAGACACTACAAAACAAGGCAGATGAATCGTAAAAATTAATAAAAATAAATTAGTTTTAATGAGCGGAATTTGTTAATAAGTACATCTTCATACAAACATACATGTCGGTACATTAATATAGAAAGGCCCTAACTCATTATTTTTTGAAATCGAGTTTTTTGTTTATGTCCGACACGGGTCGGGCCTAATAATTATATTTAGATTTTAGATTTGAACACTTATTGTTTGTTCATACTGAAGATAAATCTAATGTATCGAAAAATGAAAAAATCTAGATTTCAAAAAAAATAATGAGTTAGGGCCCTTCTGTAATAAGGTAGCGATATATTTATTGAATTTTCGAAATTAAAATTATTTATTACTTCACATATATATTTTAATATTACTACAATAACTAATTATTTTTCTTGATGTACTTGTGTGACACATAAAAATTTTGCTAACAAAGCACTAAGCTTTTATCGAACTCTTACAGCTTCAGCTGAGGCTTACAGCGCTCAGTGAAATGAATCGTTCAATGGAAGTAGTTCGTTCATGAGCGGGATAGCTCTACATATATTCCACAAATAGCGATCGTACTAAATTACACATACAACTCTCTCTTTCACAGTTACTGCATGAGCTAATGGTACGGACAGATATTGATTTCCATTATGTAGACGCACTGCTTTCCGAGCCATTGGATACATATATTCCTACTATTACTATATTTTTAAATTTCAGAAAATATAAAAAAAGAGTTCCTTTACTTCAATTCTTCGCATTTGAACAGTCGCTGAATCTGCCCTTACATCGCAATTGAAGTTACATTTTAGTAACACATGATACATCAGATTATACATGCGTTACAATCAGAAGCACTTAGCTTGTTCACTGACGTTATTGGTCATTATCTGAGTAGTTGGTTTCATTTACCTCTGGGATAGTGACGTAGAGCGTTGCCAAAAATTTTGAGAGCAAAATTATCAGTTGACAAGAAAAAAATTATATTTTAAACAATAAAGTCATCAAAGCCTTTATTTTGCGACCAAGATTGGGGCAATCTAGATAGACAAAATTCAATATATCAGTAAGTAAACAAGCAAGAGGTATGCATTTTTGTACAAGGAATTGCTAAATTCTCATACACGCCTTGGTTCAAATTGGACAACTGCCACGCCCACCTATCATATAAATATAAAGTTTTTTCCCACGAAAAAAATCTCAAGTAACATAAAACTGAACCAAGCGTTGAAATATATAAAAAAAGTACTCGGGAGATGGAAAGGACCACTACTGTTTAGTTTTCTTAAAGAAAATTTTAAAAAGGATAGCACGTATTTTTATTTATCACTTAAATGAATAAATTACAACAGTGAAAAATGAAGAAAAGCCCTTTAGTGTTTCATTTATACAATCGAAGTGGACGGTCAATACTTTCATTTTTAGGTGTTGTTACCCATATTTGAAAAATTTCATGTTGTGAAGTTTGTTTTCCCATTGCAGAAATTTACAAGGTTTCCAAATACTTATAGATATCATAGTAATAACGTTAAAGAATACACTTCAACAGTTCCTCCGGAATTAAGTTGGTGCTGCCTTCTGAAGCGGATTCAAAAAGTACTCTCTTAGGACTAAGGACTGATATTTTTAATTGAAGAATGCTAAAATAATTTTAACATTCCAATTACATAATCAATTTTAACATATTTTATTTGCTAAATTAGACGTTAAAATAAAAAAAAAATATAGAAAGACGATTCCAATAAAAATTTACACGTTAAAACGAGTGAGTAATTTATGTTAGTATTTTTATTATATTTAAGTTACTCAAATTCAAAGTACCGTTATATTTCTAAGGTCGTCAAACTGGATAAACCTTTTACGTTTTTCTGCTCACTTCAATGTTTCTTTTAATATTTAATTAATTTTTACGCTAAAACTTGTACAAAAAATACTACTTTTGTCCAGCTAGATTTGGAAAATCTTACGCTTTTCAATGTATGGATGGCACATCCTTACATATATCTAAGATCACTTAAATCTTAGCGCAAGAAATGGTACTTGGCTGGTGACAAAAATTAAGTAAATTTTTTCCGGAGCATTACTTTTGTTGCTTTTGAAAATATTATTTTTTAAAAGCGCGCTGGTATTTTTGACATTTTGTTACAAAAATTTTTCTTTGAAAGTCTACATTTACTTTTTTTAATGCTATCCAAAATGTATTCTTTTAATGAAAATGTTTAAATATGCAATCACTTTTCTGAAAATTAACTTTTTTCAAGCATTAAGTTTCGCTAATCACAAACACTAAATGCTTATGTTATTAATTTAGGGAAGAGAAAGTGCATGGTCCCCAAGAAAAAATTCGAAAAAATCACTAGAAATTGTTTATCAAAACAGTTCAGTATTCCATTTGAATTGAAAAATGTGTATGTAAAGTTCGAGCTTACATTGACTACACCACAGACAGTGGACCCTGAATAAGAAGGAATAGTGGCCTCCGAAAACAACATGTCATTACCTTCTGCTAAGTTTTATTTAAAATACTCTTGGGTATTTATTTTGAATAAAAAAATACACCTCTTAAATACAAATTAATTTATTAAAATAAATTTTCATTTCAGACGAAAAAAAATATTCTTCTAAAAGTTTAGAAAAATTGACTTTTCCCTAAAATAGAAAATAGTTTAAGTTTATCCAATGATAAAATTACCTTCTACTAAATATATTCATATTTTCTTTGCTATTTATCTTTTATATTAAATTTGTGCTATTAATTTTATTTTATTACATTTTCCACTATAAATTGCTTAAATAAATATTTAAAATAACAAAAAAAAAATAAATTTTATTGCAAAGTCAAACACTTAAAAGAACTTTATTTATGATTTTTTCTTTTCTTCTTTTTGGCAAGCTCTAGAGCTCTTGTTCAATTCTGCTTGACGATAAGTTTATTGAACTTTTATATCTTTAATAAAGCACACAAGCATGGTAAAAAAAGTTTTTAGACTTTTATAAAATAAATCTACTACATAAATATTTGATTTCAGACAAGAAGATGTTTAATGAAACTCGAAATAAATACTGACGCAATATTTTCATACACGCATAGAAGAAGTTTCAAAATCAAGTTAAACACATAATAAAAAAACACACTGATTACTCATACGATCCCATACTCAGCATACGCGCTCTTCAGAACAGAGAAACAGTTACATACGAGTACCAGTAACACACACACACGCACACATTTTTATTATTTTTAAGTGAAAATTTTTAGCTCTCAGATTGTGTTTGCGAAATGAGATGAGGGAATAAAAAAGACGTGCAAAATATTAAAATCAAATGACAACTAAAACACACGCGGTTTCTTAAGAATATTAAAATAAACCAAAAAAACCTTAAAAGGCGCTTGTATAAAACAAACGACAAAAAAATCAGTTTTAACGAATTTTAATATAAAAAAGTTACGACAACATCCAGCAAAGTTACCGAAATAGAAAGAAAAAATTGGTTTTTATTTTTGCACATCTTATTAAAAAAATAATTGTATATTTTTGGGGAAGAAAAACTAAAAAGTATTTATGATTTACAAATTTATTTGCTGGAGGTCAAGCAATGTCTATATATTTCATTGGTGCTTAGCCAAATCATCAGTAGACTTTAACCACATTTTGAACAGTCACAAACCTCTTATCTTATGCACAGACTTTCAAAAACTATTTGAGAATTCACAAATATATAGACATTGCTTGACCTCCAGCAAATAAATTTCAAATTAAAATAAACTTATGACAATATGTCGAATAATAAATTTCTTAAATGTTAAATTTAGATTTTATTTTTCATTTTGCCTTATAAATACTTTTATTGTTATCCAATGGATTTCTAATTGTATAAAGGTGTAGAAAAATAAAATAGATTCATATCGAATATAAATTATTTGCTGGGATTTTGTTATAGTTTCTATGCCTATTGCTTGTGTTTCGCTTGTGATTTTCAGAAATATTATTATTTGTGATTATTATTTGTGAATTCTCAAATAGTTTTTGAAAGTCTGTGCATAAGATAAGAGGTTTGTGACTGTTCAAAATGTGGTTAAAGTCTACTGATGATTTGGCTAAGCACCAATGAAATATATAGACATTGCTTGACCTCCAGCAAATAAATTTCAAATTAAAATAAACTTATGACAATATGTCGAATAATAAATTTCTTAAATTTATGATTTACGGTCATACAAATCTTTTAATGAAACCGCTAAGTATGTTTTTCTGTTTTAAAAAAGAAAAAGTCTTGCATTTTCTTTCTGAAAATAAAACATTATTAAACTACATACATATGCATACTTCTATATTTAGAGCAAGAATAAAAAATATATAAAATCATATGTATAAAAGCTATTTTATTAAGCTCGAGATCTTTTTTATAAAATTAACAATATCTTTAATAAATATTGCAGATTTTATAAAAAAAATACCTCAAGCTTAATAAAATAGTTATTATATAATAATAAAAGGTACCAGAAAAGTTGCAAAATATATATAAAATACAGAGTGTCCGCCAGGAAGGTATACTACTTTGTTTTGCCGATGAGAAAGTTACGTGAAATTTTTGGGAGAAACAAGGTGCCACGGCACTATTTATTAAGTAGTGAATGATTTCGAAGAAAGAGAGTCTGTAGGTGATAGGCCCACGCATGGACCACAACGTACTGCAAGATCGGCTCAAAACATTACTGCTACTCAAGAAAGTGTTCAAAACACTCCATCAACCTCAATTCGACGGCGTACTCAGAACCTTGGTCTTCAAAGAACAACTTTCGCCACAATTTTGCACAAGGATATGCATATAAGATTCAGTTGACACAAGAGCTTCTTCCACAGGATCATTTACGCCGCCGTACATACGCCAATTTAATCAAAAATTATAAACAAACAAAGTAGTATACCTTCCCGGCGGACACCCTGTATAGGTATATTGAAGTCAGCCGTTTGTGACTATTAAAATAGTCGCTTTATTTTCGAAGAACTAATATTTTTAGACAATCGTCTTCATCTTAACAAAAAAAAATAACCTGCGTTAAAACCGGTATAGTAATATTTATTCGATCGCCTTAATATTAATTGTCCAGTTTATTTTCCGAAATTCCCACTGTTTACCGTTCCATCGTAAACAAGCGACGTATACGCAATGTAAATAAAGACAATAAGTATGCTTTAAAAAGTTCCATTATAAAATGTTTGGTATGGTATGCCTACCAGCGTTGCCAAGTGTGCAGATTTATCTGTTTTTCGCAAATGTTTAATCTGTTGTGCAGTCGTGCAGTTGTTTGCTTAAAAATCAGTTTTGCTTTAAAAGGATCTAATTTAGCTTTTTGCTTTCTTAGTTTTTAGTAAATTTTTCAATTTCCATAAATATTTGAAACCATCTCTAGTTAATATTTCCCCGCTTATACAAGTTCATAACAGTGACACAGAATACACAGAAGTGAATAAAGTGACAGATAAAAAGGGCTAAGATCAGGTTTTTAAAATTCGTGGGAAAAAGAGACAACTATAGTGCATTTGTTATTAAGAAAGTAGGAAAATAAGCAAACTGTAAACCAAAAATATAAGAATGTGGATAAGCAATAAATGATTAAAAAAGTTTTATCAAATGTAAAATTAATAAATTGTGCTTGATTTAACAAAAACAAAATTAAAATAAAAGTTTGTGAGTGTTCACTAAATGTTGCCGGCATCTTTCAATAGCAATATTGCTAGTTGTAATGTTAATATTGCTGGATATAGTGTATAAAGCTTTATCCGGATGAGAATGAGGAATCTATATTGGCCCTTAAGGAATTCGCTCAACATGCCAGAGTGGATTTTATTCCACATCTTGGGGGGAGAATGTTTACAGAATGATTGATCACCCCCATAAAGGTATTCGTATGAAAAATTTATACCATTTTTGCTTGCATTAATGATGTCCTGTTGGGAAAGGTTGCTTGCCAGTTTGATAAGCCTGCTGGCGGCAATAACGATGAAGCTGAAGAAAGTGAATACCAGTGAATAGGATGAAGCCATTGTCGAAGGTGCTGGCAATTTGCTGATATTGTTGAGTCATGCTATGACCCAACATTTCGGACGTGTATACAAACCAAATTATCGCATATACATAAGTTGGTACGCAAGCAAATTTTTGAAAATGATTACTATAATAATTATCAATTGTGGTTTTAAGTATATTTATAGCAAAAAGCTAAGAAGAACGAGGAAATGAATTCACAAGGGGCATTTGTGAATGGAAGTAATCGTAAATAGGTGTATGTCGCCCTAGCCGAATGTTATGGTGCTTTGAAAAACTGCACCAGAAACTACTACGATACATTCAAAATGCTGTTTTCGAATTGTGTGAAGTAGTTTATATTCTGAGGGAAACAAACAAAGAAGAGTGTCAAATTCATTAAAAATTTATTTTTTACATACAAGTTCAAAGATTATGAAAGGCAAATTAACATCTGAATTTCTATGCGTTCCTTCGTTGAACGATTTGTATGAAAAAATTTTTAAAAAAAGGAATATGAAAGCTGAAAAAAGGTTTTATTTCCAATGAAATAATATGGTATATACATATTTACTTATGTACATATATCTATGTATATACGTACATATATAAAAATTTTATGTTTGCTTGTATGTCCTTTATGCGCGGCTAAACCGCTTATCCGATTGGGATGAAGTGGAGTGCACTTAGTCTGTCCAACTCCGGGAAGGTTTAAAGGTATTACTTTTTTTAAGTATGATTAGGAGAGCGGTAGGGAGGAATTAAATTTTTTGGCCTCTTTGAAACGTTCAAACCGATTTTAATGAAATTAAGAGCATAAAAAGATCTGCATCTAAAAAGTTACACAGGCTATGTACACTTTTAAAATTAGGAACAGAATAGTGATAGGGGAAGTTTCCTCCCCTCCGACGTATTCACACCGATTTTAATGATATTTAGAAAATAGAAAAATCTGCGTCTAAAAATTCACATATGCTATGTATACATTTTTAAAAGTTGGACCAGGAGAGAATTTCAAGGAGGGAGGATGACCAGGTGGAATTTCAGGGGGGAATTTCTGTTTCCAAAACAATCAATCCGATTTTAATGAAATTTAAAATGATCACAAACATTTTCTAAACTAGGACCAGGAGGAAGTAAGAGGGACAATTTCTGAGTCTCAACTCGATTTTTGTGAAATTTGATATATATAAAAAGACATACTCTATGTAACTTCTCAAAAGTAGGGCAAGCAATGAGACAGGGGATGAGTCCTGCTCCTCCGAAACTTTGAAATCAATTTTAATGAAATTTAAAGCATAATTATCCCTTCATTTAGAAGAAGACATAGGCTGTGTACCTAATGTACCTAAATTCTGCCCCTCCGACATTTTCAAATCGATGTACAAGGCGATGGGGGTAAATTTTAAAGACGATATGGGTAGCACAGCCAGGAGAGCTTTAATGAGTTATTTTTGAAGCTGCTGTCTCAGTATCAAAAATTTCTAATTTTTTTTACACTATCATGTGGCTATAAGCAATAACAATATTGCAACTAATTTTTAGGAAACATTTTCTTAAGGATCATATCTTAGAGAAATTAAAAATAAAAAAAATATTATAAACATCGATATTGTTTTCTGACAAAATAATTTATGTCAATGTAAGAGATTGAGTATGTACCTACAGACGGTATATAAATAACAGAAGACTAAAATTATGGATCAACTGCAAGTGATTATGATTTCTTATTAACTAAACAAATATCAAAAAATAATTTTCAAATGTGTTCAAATAAAACAACGTAAGTGGCGCATCGTCAACGACGATCCAAATTTCCTCAAAAAGGTCATAACTGGTGACGAATCATGGGTGTATGGCTATGGCATTGAAAAGAAAGCCCAATCATCCCAATGGAAGCGTCCAGAAGAGCCAAGACCGCAAAAAGCACGTCAAGTTCGGTCAAATGTGAAGGTTTTGCTCACTGTTTTCTTCGACTGAAATGGCGTGGTGCATCATGAATTCTTGCCACAATGTCGTACGGTCAATAAGGAATACTACCTTGAAGTTATGCGCCGTTTTCGCGAAGCAATTCGTCAGAAACGCACAGAATTGTGGAAAAAACAATCATGGATTTTGCACCATGATAACGCACCAGCTCACACATCGATCCTTGGGCGTGAGTTTTTGGCCAAAAACAAAACCGTTATCATGCCTCAATCACCGTATTCATCGGACTTGGCCCCGCTGAAAAGAAAGCTTTTTGCTACGATTGAGGAGATAAAAGAAAAATCGAAACGGGAGCTGTTGGCGATACAAAAAAGCGCGTTTCAGAAGTGTTTCGAGGATTGGAAAAAACGCTGGCATAAGTGTATTATATCTGAGGGGATTACTTTGATGAATAAATAAATACTTTTTGAAAAAGTTAAAAATAACGGTTATTTTTTTATTTTTGGTGTTGAAATTTATTTGAAAGGTTATAAGTTGTGTTGTTGTACAGAAAGGAAGGATAATTTTATGCCATTAACGTTTAAATATGATTTCGGGCATGTGGCCGCCGCGGCTGGCTCGAATAAAGCCAATTCTACAGGTCCAATTTTCAACCACTTTTTCGAGCATATGGGGCCGTATGTTGGCAATAACGCCACGAATGTTGGCTTCCAAGTCCCCTAACGTTTCTGGTTTGTTGGCGTAGACGAGCGACTTCACATATCCCCAAAGAAAATAATCCAATGGTGTAAAATCACACGATCTTGGTGGCCAATTGACAGGTTAACCGAATTAATTGCTCTGATGGACGATTATGTCGACCATAAAATGGACGGAGCTTGCGGTAAACTTCGCGAACTGAACCATTATTTTCGAAATAAATTTGCACGATTTGCAAGCGTTGTTCTTTTGTCAACCTGTTCATGATGAAATGGCAAACCAAACTAAATATTAATCACTTGACAGCTGACAAAATGGCCGCCAGTTAAAAAAGTGATGCCAACTTAAAGTTCTATACCTCAATAAAAAACACCCTATATTAAAAAATTATATATCGAACACTTTGAAATCATAAATTCGAAATGAGAAAAATTTAACACACGTTGTTATTAATGAAAACCACAAAAATTATCAAGATTATCAAGATCAATTATTATTTAAGGTTGTAGATATTTGAAAAACAAAAAGAGGAACTTCGATTATACGGATCTCTACAAACCGGCATGATGTGACTTTCTTTCTTGACCTTCATTACCCGTGCTTTTACCTATTATCTGTACTTCAATTTTTGCTATACCTCTATTAAGAGTGTCATTAACTGTATTATGAAAAAAAAAATTTTTTTTTTTGGTTTTAATATAAACTAAAATTTTATGTTTTATTTATAACAATATATAAGATTACAGAAAATTGTGAAAGTCATTTCCTTAGACCAAATAAACCAAAATATCCTGAAAATGTATGTCTTTACTTTGTTATGCCAGTTATGTGATGATTATCAAAATCAAGAGCCGATTTTACAGATTTTCCCATTAAATTTTGCTGATTTTGTATAAAAACTATTTCGCAAAAGTGCGTGTAACTATTACGAGGAAAAAACCGTTTTCCAATGTTTGTTTCTGATTTCGTCGATGGAAAATGTACAAGCGGTAATTACAAGAAAGTCACTATAACTAGTGTCCGAGATTTTAGCCGATTCTTGTTTCTATATATATACACTTGGTAGCGTAGATAAATCTAATTTAATAAATACATGAACTTAAGAATTTTTCATATGTTAGTAGATCGTATTAGTTGAAGCTTTCGCATGTTTGCAACTTATGCCGCTTCTTTTCTATAAAAAGTTCAATATTTTTAAAATTTTTATTAAGCAAATTAAAATTTAGCATTCACTCAAACTCTCTGTTTCAAATAAAAAATTGTATTGCCAATTTTCATTGAAAAGTGCAAACAAAGTGAGCTAAAATCACACGCCTAACTATAAAAATATTCATAAAACACGTTTTCAAACACATTTTCGATTCCATTTGGCGGTGGCTAATGATCAATAAATATCATGCGTATACTTTTTTTTGTCCGATTAAATATCCATAGCCTGAGTATACACATACTCACACTGTAAGTATGAGATAGTGTCAATACGTTTGATACTCATGTAGATTTTTTTTTTTTTTTTTGCATGATCAAAGTGGAGATGCACAGTTGCACAGTCACAGTTGCTTTAGAGAAAATATGAGAGCGTACGAATTGGTTGCGCTACAATTATGATTATATGAAGTTACTAAAATTAAAACTATTTACTTATGTATCATTTTATTTCTCTGACCAGATAGTCCCGGAGAGGTCCAAATCAAATATTTATAAATATGTACGCATTTAGTTAAGTTCTTGTTTTTATAAAAAAAAATGAATCGAATCTTCAATAAGGACTTGCACTGGCTGGCGCCTACCCCCGCTGGAATAGAATTCTGCGCTACAGAGTTGGCAATCAAATTTTATAATCAGAGAGTGATATTTTAGAGAAAGAAAATGTGGATCTAAATGAAATTTACTTCCTATGTTAGGTTCACAGAACAAGAAAAGTTAAGAAAAAATAGAATATCATTTTAATGCAATGCGAGAGAAATGGAAGCTTTCAACGTCGAGTTTTATAAAATAGAACATAAAAGTGTTCAAAAAGTAAACATCTTCAATCCATTCTATATTCAAAAAACTGTTTTAAAAGGTGCCAACTAACTCTCGCCAGCACTATTAAATTTCATTGCATACACAGAAATAAGTATTCACCAATTAATGTTTTCAATTAATAATTTAAATTTAAATTTTTAATTGTATTAATTAATTTGAGTGGAAAAACTTAATTGATATTATCAAATTATTTATAGGTGAAAATTTAATTAATTTTTTAATTAATATTACAAATATTTTAATTAATATTACAAACTCATTCATATTACTTTTTTGTGTGTATTTTTATATATTACTTTTCAAAAGTTACATCCTGATTTTCGAAAATCTATGATGACCGTATGGATGTATGTCTATGTGTCTAACTGAACCGATTTGTGGATATAGTGAACTGTTTCGTTTCGGTAAATTTTGAGAATTTTAGAAAATAAAGTTTTCAAAAAACATGTTTTCAAAACCGATCAAATACGAAATATGTATAATCAGCACTTTAACTTAAATAACAAAACTTAAAAATTTTAAAAACCCCCGATATAGATAGAAAAGATGTGATATCTTCTAAACGGCTGGACCGATTTTCTTAAAACATAGTTAAGAACCCTCTCAATCAAGTCACCTTTCAAACAGAAATAACTAAATTAAAATCTGTCCTGCCGTTTGGTCTGTACGTGGATACGGGGGTTAAAAACAACGTCGACTGTGGAAAATTTTGTAAAAGTCGATTGATTTGTGCGTTAGTAACTCCAACAGATCTTGTCAGTTCGGTTTTAAGAATTAATTTCATGTTTTTACCGAAAATTCGATCTCAGTCGATCAAATAGTTCGAAAGATGTTGTTGTCGAAGATTTCCAGTGATAAGATCTTGAAATCAATGGGATGTTCCAGGGATGACCTGCAAGTTCTACCGTATCCCATATACTTTTATTATTATATTTATCCATTCATTGTTATAATAAAACTATTAAATCAATTTTGAAAATATATTTGCATTATTCGAGTGAATCGCGCAATATTAAAATTTCAAAATCGATTAATTCTCACTAGAACAAAACTAGAAGTCAAATGACTGAATACCCTAAATAAAAAATGTATGCATGCGAGGTGTATCGGTTTGTGCTGTAGAAAAACAACTGAAAATCGGTTTTGCTCGTAGAAATGAGTGCTTCTTATTTACAAACAACAAAATGAAATTATTGAATTAATTTTTATCAATTTAAGGTTTCGGAAGAAACTATTGGCTTAACTTTTATCGTAAGAAAATATTTTCTATACAAATTTAATAATCAAATACTGTAAACTTTCGACATCTGTGAGTGTGTAAAATGTGAACTCTTTTGTGTTGTAGGAGTTGAAAGTTGTGTTTATTGTAATATCATGAGAGACGAAATGGATGTGGGTGGGCTGCTGTATGGCATAAGACTATATGACCTTTAATGTTGAAAATGTTGAAAATGTTGTTTTGCAGGCAAATATTTATATAATGTACGAAAGTTAACAATTAATCAATTGGGTTTTGTCCAAAAATGAAGTATATAAATTAACTTTGACTAATAATGAAATAGAACGAGCTTTTGATGAACGAAAATAATAATATTTACTTTTCTCTCAAACGCAAAAATAAGTATTTAAGTACATATTTATTTATTTCGTTTGTGGCATGTGCTTGAAAAGCACCATCAGCAAAAGAAAGATTATTTAGAGAAAAAATTTACCTCAAAAATGTATTTAACATTATTTTTGTTTTATTTTATTTATATTAACTTGTATACGTATGAAGTAGTTCAAGCGATTTTAGAGTAATTTTTGAATTTTATGAAATTGCTTAGAAAATTATAAAATTTAAAAGAGCAAGCTTACGAACTTAATAAGCAAATACTGAATGAGTAGTCACCGCGCGTCTATACATCTGTGGCAATAAGGAAAAAGTGCTTAAGTCATATTTTACTGTTTTGCAGGACAGCTGTTTTAAAGTTTGAAGTCGATTTTCAGAAATTTATTTCTATTGCAGTTAAATTTGGGAATTCGGTATTCACTTGAATTTTTTTTAGAAGAACATCGCTGTACAATTAATAAATTAAATTTGAAATAATATCAAAGTATTGGCTAAATTAAGTTGTTATTCCGTATGAGATTATAAGTCGAAAAAAGATAAGCGCAAATTTGTTGCGCTATAACTTCCTGAAAAATAGCACAAAATAATAGCAATTTTTGTCAAAGCTACTTTTGAATATGGAGATTGCGGAGGTATCACTAACTGAAAATGTGCTTATCTCGACCTAAGCACTTTTTCCTTTTTGCCAGATACATATAGATGTATATATATACGTTCTGGTTCATATACAATAAAAAAATATTTCATGGTATTTATTTACAACCTATTTTTATAATAATAAGTAAATTTGATCAA
This sequence comes from Nowickia ferox, assembly GCA_936439885.1. Taxonomy (NCBI): domain Eukaryota; kingdom Metazoa; phylum Arthropoda; class Insecta; order Diptera; family Tachinidae; genus Nowickia; species Nowickia ferox. The sequence goes on along the minus strand of OW387023.1, from coordinate 43,826,576 downwards.
AACAAAAAGAAAAAAAAGTATAATAATTGTTAATTGTTAATAAGCTTCAGAAGGCTTAATAAACTATTATTTAGGGCATTCAAATGGTAGTCTTGAGCGATCTTACATTCCAGAACAGAGATGAGCGATTTTTCGAAACCTGTTACTTATTCACAGCGATTGAAAAATCACTAATCACAACTGTTACTGAATTTACAAGTAAAAGGTTTTCATACAAACTGTGAATGTTCTTGTATGCTTACTTTACAGCAAACACATTTTTATATTTGCAATTTTACTGACTCTCTGCCTCTTATACGACAATTCTCAATATTTGGATGGGGTTGATTTCTAATTGTTTGTGCTTGTCGCTCTTCTTATTAGTATTTATCAAAATACCAATACTAATAAATAATTTTAAAGCAGAAGAGCTGAAATGTGTTAAAACTTGATCACAGTCACTGTTTAATTTCACTGCACTCTTCTTATTAGATTTTGTCAAAATAATAGAACTGCTACAAACAAAATACTGCTAAACTGTGATCGCAGTCACAGTTTAAAAGAACAGCGATTTAGAAATTACGTTCACAAGAAGCAACATTATTAAAAAATCACAGTATCGCTCAACACTATTCCAGAATCCGATCATACTCTATATGCCGTAGCCAAAGGTCGTCAACGAGTAATTCGTTTTATTATTATTATCATCATTATTCCTTAGCGATGCGGTAGCAATTTTATTTCAGGTAACATAGGTTGCTAACCTTCATTCCCAAGTTTGGTGATAAGGCTGCTATCTGAGCACCCAAACGTGCTGTAATTTTGGAGCCAGAGTCTCAAGGAATTCAGTGTTCACATACCTTCTAGTTCCTAAGACGCTCTTAGGCTACTCAGAATTTACCGGCACTCTTTACGGACTTGAGGTTTGCGACCGAATTTCCTCTGTACATTTCTGAACTTAATACCGCCTAAGACCGGTGGCCAGAGCCTCGTTAGTGTAAACAAGAGATACAAAGGCCCTTATGGACAGTTGGTTAGGTTGACAGTTGAAAATGATAGGCAGTGTACCCAAATCGGTAAGTGCTTTGGCGCCTTATGCTCCAGTGCGAGTTAAAGTAACAAATATGTTTATGGTAGTCTTAAGTAGTTTAAAATTATTTTTTTTTGTTTTTCATCCGAAAGGTGTATTATATTAATACATCCTAGGTTTATGTTATTCTCATAACGGATTATTTTGCATTTGTTACTTTTCTTTTTCGACAAAATGTTCAATTATGTTTTGCACTTGGCGGTTTTCTTTAGCAAAATTTCTGCTAAAAATGTTATATATTGCAAAAAAAAATAAAATACAATTTCGCAAGGGATTAAAGTAATAGAAAAATCTGCTAAAGCTAATTTAAATTATATAGACTACAAAAAAGCAATAGCTCGAGAATAGGCTTACAGCATATAAATCGTGAAAACTTGGAAAAATGCGAATATATTTAAACGAACAAACTCCGTAGATTTTAAGAGTCAAAAATAATATTTTACGGCCTGTCAACAAGAAAGAACTTTCTTGTCGACATCGTGTGTCAGGCCGTTAATTTAATCTTTTTAATTGAAAAGAACTGTAAAAGTTGTAAGCAATGCCAGAAACTTGGAAAAATTTGCGACAATGACGAAAATTCGCAAAAACTTGGCAACATAAAAAAGACATCAAACTCTGATAATGATTTAAAATCGTTAAAGAATTGGCAACAATCACTTTTATTTTCGAAAATATAGAAAATTAGCGATAAATTGCAAAATTGCAAAACAGTCCCAAAATTACTTACAAAAATCGGCAATTTGCACAAAATTGCTAACATCAAATAGACAGATCGATTAAAAATCAGTTAAATGGTAAAAATGCAAGATTTGGCTGAAAATCATTTTTATGGCGTAAATAGCAAAAATTGGCAACAAGCCCCTAACATTTTTTACAAATAGGTAAAATTTTAACGACTGCCAAAAACTCAGGAAAATTCGCGAAAATTACAAAACTTGCTAACATCAAAAAGATATCAAAGTGTGATATGAACTAAAAGTAGGCAGAACTTAAAAAATGGCAAAAAAAATACTTCTATCAGACAATGGCCGAAATGGCTTGAAGCGGACCTAATTTATTAAAATTATGCACAATAGTAATAAGTTTTTTCAAAATTACCTGTTCCGCAAAACTTACTAAAATTTGCAAATAAACTCTTAAGGCTTACAATTTTAAAAGGATAAATACCCGAAAAATTTGATATATTATATATTGTAAAAATTACAAAAATTCGCAAATAATTTTTTTAAATTTTATTAATATTTTTTCTCATTTGTTTTGTATAATCTTGTTTATGTTTCACATAACACACTAATAAATTTATGAGGGATTGCTCACAGCACTCATATTTTAAACTAGTTTAAAATTTTAAGACCTTATGACGTTATGACACTTAAGACTACCTTTTGAATACCGCAATTATATTTATAAAAAATAAAACTAAGTTTATATTATTCCTACACGTAAGTCGCTTACAAATTAAGCAGTGCCTCATAGAAAAACATTCATAATACCAAAAAAGCTATGGTCTTACTTTTGCCAAAAACACCATTAATCGCTTTATTGTTTTACTCGATTAGTTGAAATTTAAACGTACTTTCAACAACACTTCGCTCTGTGTGGGATGAACAGTTGCTGATTTGCAAGGAAAATGCCAAAACATTATCCAGCAACACCAACAATAACAGCTACAAAAAGGTGAAAAAAAAACAACTGGGAGTCAACGTATGACATTTAGCAGATAACAGTAAAAAGTTACATGCAAAAACAACGTTGCCAAATGTGTAAATTTATGTAAATATGTATTTTTACAGTTCTTCGACCGGTTAACAACAGTCCTTCGGGAATATTTTTTTAGTTTTTTCATACTTTTAATAACTGATTATAGCAGAAGAAACCAATAAAAACATATTTGTATCAGAATTTTCAGCATTCAAGTCTAAGTATTATTTAAAGGCTGTGTGAAGTTCCAGGCGCCAGAAATCATGTACTCGTATACCCAAACTTGAAATTCAATTTCAGCTCCTGATACCAGTCAAGACTTAAAATACCTTTAAGGCTTAATTTCATAATCATTCACGCTAGCATTTCATGCATAGGATGTGTTCAGCACTTTTATTTAAAGTGCTACCAGCAATTTTTATCAAAAATAATTTAACCCCCTGATCCTTCTCTGTATGCGATGCTAAAGATATCTTACATGATAATACGTAAGTATTATGAATTTTCTTCGTACTTAAAAAAATATAACAAAAATCTATTGCAAGTACTTTTCATCTTTACAGAAAGTCAAGGTAAATATATTAAACAACTGAGTTAAGAACAAAAATTGCCTGACGGTTACTGTTCTTCAATATTTACAAAAATAACATGAAAAATTTCTAAGTTAATTTTTTCCAAATGAGCAAGCATCATAAAACTGTGAAATCCCTGTTCCTAAAATAAGCATTTTAAAAAAGTTGGCAATAAACCCCACCCATTTTATACCATTCCTCGAAAAAATGCGAATAACGTAAGTTCTATGCCACAGGCGACAAAAAACTTTTTCGCAACTTCAAAAAAACATGACCTAATAAAAACACGAAATCTGACACATAACCCCAACATTTTGTAAAATATTTTCATCTGTTTTTTAAGTACACACTTCCAATATTATAATCCATTTTGATAAAATTTTAAAAATAACCAACTTTTTTAACAAAATTAAAAAAATTAATTTTTCCTTATTGCAATTATTTTACCACTCAACAAATTGAATACTTAATGTAAAAAAATTTAAACATTCGCAACTGTTTATATTTAAACGGAGTTACCAACTAGCACGAAAACAGCTAGTTGTTCCGTTCGACTAAGTGTTTGTCGGAATATTTACAATTAACTTTGGTGTTATTTGCTCATTAAAAATTATCGCATGTAATTTGGCTTAAAAAGTGATACGAACTTTAGCCTGATCAAATCATAAATATAATTATTTTTTAATTAATTGAATAGTGATTTTTTTTTATTGTAAAAAGCGAAAATTTAAAATTGAAATTGCACACATAGTGCTCTGGTGAGACGAGCATATATGTAAATAACTTTCTGAAATGATTAAGAAAATAAACATTTACCAAACCAATATTTTTTCCTATTTAATACATCTTGCTTATATATGATAATATTTCTTTCATTCTACAGCATTTTTTGAAATGTCGTAATACATGTATTACCACGTAAAGATCCTTAATCACGTTTGCATTTTTGCTATAGATATTTTACTTTTTTTTATGCTAAATTTTCTTTAAAACAATATGAGAATCGGTTAGACTTGCAGGCCATCTCACTAAGCTACAGATTTTTATAATATTTGCAGCAGCCGATACACTTTTTAAGTCTATAAAAATAAGTGAACATTCGAAATCGAGTTGATGATGCCTTTGGAATTATTTTTTTCGAAATTTTTTCGCCAAGGATATCTTGCGAAGTTAAATTAGCAGCAATTGACTTATCTTTTTGAAATTAAGAGTCAAAAATTTGTTAAAACAAAACAGTTTTGGGAAAACTTTATGTTCGAAAATTTTTTGAATCTACTGACTCAATTCGATTCCTTACTCAATGTAAGTGAGCTCAACATTTTTTGAATGCGGTCAATTTGCTTCCTATCTTTAGTTATGAGATGTTTACATACATACACACACGCATTCCCACACACATTTAATTTTCGAAAATTAGGCTAAAATCAGTAACTTCCTATAGCGGCAACACTGCACACAAGCATAAATATTTCACTTTAATATTTTTCTGCTTCAAGCATTTCCTTTTTTTAAGATACGGAATTTTAAATAAAATGTCAATGGTCCAAAGCAACAATATAAAATAATTAACATGTATTCATAATGTTTTTGTCTCTTTAAATATATTTTCTATTACCTTAAAAATAAATATTCAGAAAATAAAACCAGAAAATCAAACATTTGCTGGGTGTGACAAAAAAAATTATGCACGTTCTTGTTAAAATAAACATTGATTTATCTTAAACTTGAAAGACTTCACTTGAATGTAAGTTCCACAAGCTTTCAAACTTTTCCAAAACTAAATAATATGTATATTTGCAATAAAACATTTTTTTTTTGGTCATTAACAATATTAATCTAAATATTTACTTCAGCACTATTACTCAATGATTTGGTTATTTAAAATTTTTTTTCTTATTGTTAATCTTTTAATTTTTATTTATACACTCACACTGCTACGAATAATTTTTTTGCTTTTATTTATTTGTTTAACTCTCAAAATAAAACCAATAATTTACATGAGTTCTTTGCAAGAAAAATGTTTGCCTTAAAGTATGCAATGATATTTTTACTTGCTTGCAACTTCTTTTATTAAACAATTGTGTACACACAAACAAACATACTCGTATATACATACGACCACATGCATTTAAATACAAAATAAATGTTTATTAAAACTATTATTCGCCAACACTTACACATTTACACACATGTAGGTTTTTACTTATTTTCTCCATTCATTCACCATAACTATAAAATACAAAGTTTGTCATTTTTTTAAATCTTCTTTTCTATTCAATTCATTTTGTATTTTATTTCATTTTACTTTGACCACTAGTTGCTGTATAAATCGTGGAAATGTATAATTTTCAATACATGCTTTGATTACATGAATTATGTTAAAATAGACACAGACCCACACACTCACACACATTCACGTAAACACGCATACGTCGAATGTACAGAAAAGTGTAAGAGATAAGGAGAGCACAACAAGTTCATATTTTGACACATTAAATGAAAGCAAACGATGCGTTCATAATGTGCTCTCCTATTTTCACAACTGTCACTAGTTTCATTAGAAACTTTCTATATAAAGAAAAAAAATTGTAATATATTACACACATGCTCTCATTATTAAAAGAAACAAGATTTTCTTTTCCAATTTTTTTACTCTTTATGTCATATATTTAAGAGAAAACAAACTTCTCCATTGACTGTCATTTTTATATATTTTGTGGCCATAACTGCGCATGTACTAAAATGCTCCTGTCATGTTAAGTTGGACACAATTTACGGTTAATGTGCGTGCTATCTTTCACTCTATCTATTTAGTTCAAATGTCATAACTTTTAAGGTTATGCTGTGTAATCGTTACAAATGGAATATCATGAAATGGAACAGGTCTTTGTTGCCATATTATTGGAGACTACAATTGACGACAATTATTGGATTTTTCTGCTAAGGAAATTATTTTAAATTTTTTTGAACTTCGCAACGACAACTTGCAACATATAAATTTGTATCACATGCTAAATAAGCGATTTATTGAATACGTTCTATGTAAAAAAATGCATTTCTTTCCAAACGAAAACACCATGCAGATATCTGAGTCAGATGGGTATGATCAATTTTACACAAAGTTTCTGATTGATTTCATTTATTTGATTTATTTAGTATACTTGAATTATTTACAACGGCACCTTCGAACATAAATAAAAGGCAATTTGAATTAAGTGGGTTTGAAAGGAATTTTAATTCGAACGTGAGCGAACTAGTTCAAAAAGAGCTGTTGGATAGAAATCTACACTAGAGGCGAACCAAAATAAATTATTGCAAGCAAGGCAGCTCAATAAGAGGGCAGATTACGGCATTCAATATTCAACGAATTTCTAAAATATTTAAACTCTATTGAAATAGAAATTTATGTTTGCGATTTCAGTTGACTTGAACAGACGTCACTTAACCAACAAGCATACATAACTTCTTATACATACATTAAATAATACATATCGTCACCTATAATCCAAAAGGCTGTAAGTATACTTTTTACTTTTTTACAGGAGAAGCAAAAAATTTAATAAATTTAAGACTATGTACCTGTTAGATGCAAAATTTAATAATTAATACCATCAGTATTTTTGAACATATGTGAGTAAAATTTTAAGGAAAGATATACTTTGATTAATCACATCATAATTAATCTAAAACTCTATTTTGAATTTTTTGCTTGTTACGGCCTTTTGGATTTTAGGTGACGATATATTTATGTATGCATGTACGAGTCAAAGCATTCATACTGAAAACTATTTGTTTACAGTCATGCATCTTCTTGTATTTTTAAATGCTTCCATTAATCATTATGATGAGAAAAGTGGGCAAGGACACGCCCATAAAAACTAAGTATTAGTTTTGACTTACTTATGCTTAGGCGATTCTTGTGAAACTTTATACACACATAAGTTATTATGGTGAAAAAATTGGACAGTGCCACGCCCACTTAAAATTAATATTTTTTTAGCTTTATTGCACGCTAGAAGTCTGCTTACCACCTGGCAAACTTTGCGTCAGGCCTTAAGTAGCAGAAAAAAATTCAACTGAAGCAGGAGCTAAAAGTAGGATTCCATAGACAAAGTCGCGTATTGAACGAATGGCCCTGGAGCAGTTGGAGAATGGCCCTAATACATAAAAAATCATCGAAAATCATCTTTGGCAATGAGGCCTATTTCAGGATGAATGGGCACGTCAACAAACAAAATAGTCGAATTTGGGACAATAATAATCTACTTGAGATCCAAGAGCAAGAACATTATCCAGCAAAGTATTCATTTATTCATCTCTAGAAAACTTGTCTCTCTAATATTACGTCAATTTACTGCTAGATGGCAACTCTGTGAAAGGTTTTATTTGCTTCTGGCTTTACTTTTATTGTAGTTGCTGTCTTCTCCTCTAATAGCCCACATGGTGTATACATAACTGTAAATTAATAACATTACTTTTGTACCCACAACCTGGTACATATCCACATATACATACACACACGCACACATATTGATGGATGTATACATTTTCCATTTTTTTATAATATTAAAGCAAATATGTATTTCATGTTATTTCATTGTTTTTTTTTCTTTCATTATATCTTTTTGTTTCTTTATCGTCACCGTCACCCACCATCGTCATCAACACCAGCACCATCGCCATTTTACATATTTTTATTCTTATGTGGAAATGAAACTATTTTTAGCATTTGTCATACAAGAGTGGTACTTGGCACCATTAACTATGTCAGTAGGAGATGCGAAAGAAACGAAAAATCAACGGTTAATACTCAACTCTTTGTATGTACTTACGATAACGTCATAGTAGTGACAACTACGCAGATACGACGTTTTTCACTTACGAAAGACGTACATACGATACGATACGCACAAACACTTACATACATCCATACATACATGTAGGCAGACACAAAAGATTTTGAATGTGAATTATCGCGAAAAATGGGATGAAAAATTTAATTTATTTGATGACCGAGATAAATTAATATTTAAAAGAAGAAGAAGTATCGTCACCTGAAATGCAAAACGCCCAAACTAGCACTACATCAGTGCACCCTCAAAAAATGGTGTCATCAGTTTTTGGCCTTAAAAAAATTGGTCACCAAAATCGCCAAACTGGATATAGGTTTTGTAGTACAATGGAACCTATACTGTCCTGTCCATATGTTCTGATTGACCACACTATCAGAACATATGGACGTCACTGATCGCATGTGATCAGATATTGGAAATATCCGACCAGGTACGTTAGATTATGGTTATAACTTTATGTGAGATTGACACTACTATGTCAATCGAACCCTAAAACAAATACCAGGGGGAGTTTGCTGGGCCTAGGCTTCTTTATAAAAGAGCCGTAGACCGAAATTTGATTACGCTTGCCTGACCATAATTCAGCCTTCCAAGCGGAAGTTCGTGCGATTACGAAGGTCTTAAAATGGGTCAGTGTGAATACTAAAGCTACTGATATCAACATCAGGTAAGATATCATTTTATATAGGCTAAATTTCGTATAGTATTACATATTAAGTGCCCCTGTGGCTGAGTGGTACTGATGCTAGGCTCTCAGTCCAGAGGCGGGCGGGTTGCGTGTTTGTTTATAACAAAAAAATGTGTAGTGCCCGTACGGAACCTTTCCTGTGCGAGTCACTTCCCTGAATTTTTTCATATTTTATCTTTCATTTTATTTATGATAATGTTTTCGTTGATATTATGAAGTTTGTTTTTCTCTAATTTTAAGAAGACTAAAAGCTTAAAAAATTTCGAGAATAACTGCATATCGTCACCTTAAATGCAAACGGACGTAACCATACTTTTATATTTTTTACAGGGGAAACAAAAAACGTTTCAAAATCAATAATGATAAAATGTTCTTGAAAATTTTCTTCGAAATTAAGTTGTATGTAGTATGGATACTTATATGTATATTAGTGTTTTTCATAGGGGATTTCCCGAGAAAAATTTCCCGGGATCCCGTACAATTTCCGGGAAAGAAATCCCGGGATATATTTGCGGGAATTCCCGGGATTTTTTTTTTTTGTTTTGATTTTATTATGGCAACTTTAGTTCATATGTACACATTCCTTGATGAGTGTCGTTATTCACTTATGAAGGTGATGGTGCAATAATAAGGTCATGTTCTGATGTTACAACAACAACTTATATTGTGTTGATTTTGTAAATAGTAAAGAAAACGCTGTTTCGATTCAAAGAAAATCATTTTCATTAAAAAAGGAATTGCAATTTTTTGAAGGAAGTGGTGAAAAAACTGAAAGTGTCCAGAGATTATATAATGCTCTTCTGAATATAAGGCCAACATCCATAGAAAGTGAACGTATTTTTTTATTAACAGGAGTTTTTTTTAAATAAAATTAGAAATAGACTGTCGAACGATTCTATTAATGTTTATTCTGTACTAAAGTCCTATGTTCAAAGCAACATTTTGTAATATTTTTTTAATAATACAATTTGATTTTTTGACTTTTCATTTACATATAATATTGGTATTTATGCATTACTATGATAAAGAACTGAAATTATATTAGTTTTTCGACTAATGTGTTTTTTGTCGAATTAAATTAAATTAAAAAATATTTTGTATAGTTTTGCACTGGGCGGGAATTCCCGGGAAAGTGAAAAGTCGTTCCCGCTTTCCCGGGAAATGAAAAAGTCCGGGAAAAGAAAAACTCTAATGTATATTTAATCTATTATGTTAGTTACGTTCTTTGCAATAAAAAATATATTATTCGTATTCGTAATTACGGCCTTTTAAATTTCTTTAATAAAGTTGTCATTTTTAATCACAGAGGTCTAAATATTTGCGTGAACAAATAGTTTGATAAAATGAGCCATAATCAATCAAAAACTCGATTTCGAATTTTTGTGTTTACTACCGTTCGCATTTAATGCGACGATATGTATGTATGTACTAATGATGCATACAAACGAGTTTCAATTTATCCGGATAGTCGGATATATTAACAATATTTTGTATTATTTTAATATAAAATGAAATTTTTTTAATTAGGATGTAAATTAATGTTTATACTACATAAAAAAAACATAAGCTAAATGCATTTATTGTGAAGCAAATAAGTAAATGCAACAATTTTTTGTAAAGGGTTTAAACCGATTATTTAAAGAAAGAGCTTTGTTTACATTTGGTGATTGTATGTGCATCACTATAAAATTTTGTATATTTTTAAATTATTTTACTAAGTAATTTTGGTGAATAGGTACGAATATTTTGTAATTTAATAAAAAATGGAGGATACCAAAAGGAAAAGATCAGAAAATTGGAACGTTTTATAAGTTCTTGCCCTGTAATAGCCCGTCAATTGGTTTATGCGTTCTAAATGAAAAATCACACATTGAAAAATAATTTTCGCATAAAATAAAAACAATGTTTACCGATTCTGCTCATTAAATTTAGAGTATCCATTTTTTATTTTATAAATCCACACAATTCGCTGTTTTTTTCACAAAATTATTATTATTTTTCACAACAATAAAATATTTTAACATAGCCTTAAAGTAGGTGGGTAGTTGCTTTAAATTATTTGATGTTAACATCTGTTTAAAATACGTATGTTAAGCTAACAATCGTTTTTACATGAAACTTTAAGGAATTTCGCTTAACATTGGTTTGCCAACCTATGTTAAGTTTTTTTGCATAAGACTGATTGACTTTAAAGATGAAATGGGAATTGTAATGGATAAATCTAAGGTAGCTCGCGAAAAAATTTAAAGCAGGCAGTGCGAAGGTGGGAGGAAGAATAATGAGAGTTTAGTAGCATTTAATTCATAAATTTTTACATTTGAAAAAAATGTTTTTCTAAAGAAGAGGAAATACGTTTTCATGTCGAGGGGCGCGGTATAGGGATTGATTTTAGACACATGGTTTCTGCGTAGGATTTGCTCAGCATTTCGTGTAGATTACGTTCCTGCTATACGATTTTTGCAAAAAAAAAATCGACCCGCCCTAATGTACACACATACATACATAAATAAATATGTATGAAAAGATACTAAAAAATTAGCACTGCATTTTAAATGATTTTATAAAAATGTGTAGGCCCGTAGCAATCTCAGTGTGTTTACTCACCCTTGAATGTAGAGTACTTACATCTCGACTATCTAACCCAACCTAAATTTAGTTGCAGGGTGCTCCCTGCAACTATCAATTAGAGGGGTATTATAACTATTTTATTGCCTAATTAAAAACAATATTTGTATGCACATATGTCTTGTAAAATATATTTTCTATAAAAACATACATACATAAAATGAGTAGAACACGTTGCTGCATAATGTACATACATATGTATGCATTTTATAAATGAGCGAACTTTCTGTGCCACAAGTTTATTACAGTAATTAAAAAAGAATACACTTACTGCTAAAATTCAGGTATATGTACATACATATGTACACATATATACCCTCTAGTCAGCTTAGAACCATATGTCTCTATGTTAACATTCTTTTCTATAGCGACAATTGCACTAGTTGAAATGTCGACAACTTTCCTTTTATGCGCGAGTAGAGATACGTTAGAGACATTGTCAATGAACGCGTCAATAGTTTGGTTTTCTTTTTTATTATGTTGTGCAATACTGTTAAAATACACATGTATGTATGTGTTTAAGTTTGTTGCCCTAACATTATGAAATTGTAGATGATGGTCACTAAAATGCACTACTGAATCTTTGGTGCCAATGTCTCCATGTGGTCACAAAAAAACTACTTAGTCAGTAGTGCTACAGTCTAGTGGTGGATTTTCAATGACAAGCTAATGTTAAATGTCAATAGGCGATTACATTGGCTGGGGTACACCTGGTCAGTAATGCTACTGACAATGTCACTAGTAAATCACTACATTTTCACTATTCGCATTTTCTGCAGGGTATCTATGTACATATGTATGTATGTATGTGTAAATGCTCAGGCACACTTCTACATACGGCATTTACATGCATGTGATTTTTTAGGCACAAATGTGTATGAATGAATAATACAACATGTACGTACAGATATTTACAAGTGCATAATTCCGTTATTTACACTTCCTTCTTGTTTTAGCTTGACAAAGAAGTGCACGCATTCAACCATGTATACACATGCACACACACTTTTGATAAGATAAAAGCATTCGTTTTCTAGTTGCACTCATTCGCTCATTGTAATAAATTGTTGTCTTATGCTTTGTTATTGTTGTTGTTGTTGTTTTTGTTGTTGTTTGTCTTACAACTTCATCGTTTTGCTTTTAACTCTTTCTTCATCTTATACCTTTTGGTTGCAGTTTTTTGCATGAGTGTGTCGTCAGTCCTTTTATCTTTTAACAACTTTATCTTAAAGTAGGTATTTCATTTTGTTTTTTTATTTATGCACAATGTTGTTTTCTGCAACTCAAGGACTCAGCAGACTAGCGGAGCTGTATTTCTATAGTTTTTTCGCGTCGTTTTCAAGTTTTTCATCTTAGAGATTAAGCTTAGGCAACTTTTATTTATTTGCATGTAAGCGATTTTTGTGCTTAAGAATATTTCTATGGTCTGTACTAACGATATAATTTTGGTAGAGATTAATTCCCTATTACACGCATTTTGGAAGACCATCAGTGTTAGGCTACTTTCCTTGCATCGGGATTCATATCAGAGGGGAAAGTCAACCGAATCGGCTCCACACTGGCTGAGGTTCAATACACCTTAATGAACTTCTCATATATGAACAGGGACTTAAACAATATTTCTCCAGATACGATAATTGGTGCTTTATCAATTTTTGGTTGTCAGTGTAGGAATGTGAAAGTGGATTTAAAATTTGCTACCTTACCGTAGGATAACCTCGGTTGTAGTATATTCTGGGTTGCACTACTTTAATAATACGGGTAGACTAAAATGAGAAGTTCTTTAGCCACTTTTATGAAATCTGACTCCAAAGTAAAGTGCTGTTATGACTAAAATCGCCTGGCAACAGCTATATTAAAACAAAATTCCTCTATATTCTAAGGGATATCCCACAAGATGGTCTCCTTTACCTATGAAGATAGGCGGAGTGTCAATCATTAATCATAACATAACATATTTAGTCCTCTGCTCAAGGAGATATAATAATATAATATAATTTTCAACCCATTACCCCTGATAAAAGTGTCCAACACTGCAAAATATGTCGGTGGCATTCTACACTCTAGCAAGGTTTAAAAACTGGCCTCACGGTATATATGTATGTATGTAATTAGTGCTATTTGCATTACTCCTACAGATGTATTTTGTATGCTTCTGCACCTGCTACCATTGCATTCAGTAGGCAAGGAAAGACATAACGACAATCTCTGCAATCAGTCTTCGTTGCATTTATCTGTGAAGCGGATAATAGTTGACTGGATGTCATCCCTTGAAGCATGGCGGAATATAACTCCAGATATAATAATTGTTATTGAATTTTATACAGATGACTCAAAAACTCAAGTATGTGTGGCTTACGGAGTTTACACAGGGACTGTAAGTCTTCATTTTGCAAAGCGACTTCCAGATCGCTGCAGTATTTACCAAGCAGACATACTTGCTATCAAGGAAATTAACATATACACTACTAGTCGAGCCGCTTTAACTGCCTTACAGTCACGCTACTAAGAACAACAAAGGCCTTGACTGCCAGTCATCTCTAAAGGCCATGACTCACTATCATACAAAGTCGTGCGAACTACGAAAAAGTACAACCCTGGTGTGATGAATTGTTATTGTCTTTTGAAAATTTTCATAAACTCCATCATACCAGGGTTGTATTTTTTCGTAGATCGCACGACTTTGTATGATAGTGTATCACGGCCTTAAGTGACACGGCAGCGTAGTACAACATTAGAATTATCTAAATGCCGGGCCAAAGATGATTTCAGGAAAACTCTAGTGCTAATGAGTTTGCAAGAGCTGGGGCAACTTTACAGGTTCCATTGGATATAGAATAGAATTGCCCTTACTCCCGTAGAAACTCGGACTTAAATGTAAAACTCACATAGAAGGTGAACTACAAAAAATTACAACAATTACAACAACACATTTCTGGACTTACTCAAATAATAAAAATATGGTTTCTAATAGAAAACCAATCTCGGTTTTAGTGTCATTGATGACCAGGCGCTGCCCCATAGGTAAGCAAAGCTTAAAGATTGAATAGAATGACTTTTGCCGAAGTTGCCAAAATATTAATGAAGTACAAAACCTAGAATATTTTCTGAAGAAGAACGGTAATGTTGAGTTCAGGGAACTTGCTCTAACCGAGTAAATATTTTGCTATGTCAACACTTAGCCATAAGGCCCTCGGGACTCTGCAATTTTCCCAACTAAGATAGGTTGAAGGGAGGGGCAATCAATATTGAACCAACCCATTTGGGATTACATTTATACATTATTTCGTAGACGAAATATAACACTCGTAATTAGGTCCATTGCTAAGATATGAATTAACAAGCAAATTTGAAATAGTTACTGAACTTATTGGCCTGTCCCACGATGTCACCAGAAATCGTTCGATCGAAAAATTGCATTGCAAACAACAATAACATTGAAAATTTGTTGTTGTTTTCAACATAAGTATTCGATCGAACGATTTCTAGTGACATCGTGGGACAGGCCGTTATATCTCTAATTTATGTATGTTGGAATGTAATAAAATGAAAACTACTATTTTTTCTTTTGTTAATTTAACAGGCGTATAAAGTCTAACTATAAAAAATTTATTTATTTTAATCAGGAATAATTTCTTAATCGGGCTTAAGTTCAGTATTTTCAATTATTTTTGAATGAAATATTATTATTAATTAATGTGATTTTCTAAGGAGGAGAAGAAAGAGTACATTAGACTTTTGCGCATTTTTCTTTGCAGGCACACACTTCATCAGCACCCATTTCTATTTACTAAGACAGAGATTGTTATTAACATCAGCTATTCAACGCGAATTTTTAACGAAATGGAATATGATAAATAAATCACGTTAAATAGGTGATGTTAATAACAATCTCTGCCCAAGTCGATAGACATGGGTGGTGATGAATCACCACAGAAAAACGCGCATTTTTTCCAACTAAACAGTCTAGTTTAATTATTCTTCTCTTCTTTAGAAATTCACATTAATTAATAAAAATATTTCATTCAAAAAAATTTAAAATACTGAACTTGAGCTCAACTAAAAAACTGTTTCTGATTAAAATTCACTCTAGTTCAATTAAATTTAAAATGTATCCCTTAAATTATTTTATGTTAAATTATAGTTTGGTTTATGTAAAGTTTTTAGTGATCGATTATTGCAACTTTTCGGTAAAAGCAACAACATCGATTTCCTTTCAGTTGCGCAAATCTAGCTTGCACTATAAGTATGTGTAATGAATTTGTATAAACGTATCTACATATTTATCTAAATATACATATATCGTTATCTTAATATAGAAAGGGCCTAACTCATTATATTTTTGAAGTCGATATTTTTGAATTTTTCAATGCATTAGATATTCTTCTACCGAAATATGCAAAAAACTAGATTTCAAAATATAATGATGACTTGGGGCCTTTCTATATAAAGGTAACGATATAGTATTTAAAAAATTTTAAATTACAAAATCTGGGTTTCCTTTATCTTGTGTTAAGTTTTGTTCAATGAAATTTTATGCCAGAAGCTGATACTGTGGAAAAAAACGCACTCAAAGACTCAGTACTTCTAGTATTTTACTTCCACGAGGAACAAATGAAATTTTGCCCAAATAATCAATAGTGTTTTGTAGTGCATTTACTTATACTTATATGTGGTACATATGTACATCATACAATCGGCCCTGTTCTGTAAATCACGACATACCATCAAATCACGGTGATTTAAAAAAATTAATAAATCATTACTTTGGTAATTTGAACTAAGTAAAACGTTTAAAGATATAATAAAATATTTATAAATAAGTGAAAAAAACTTAAAATATAATAAAACCTCACTAACAAGTCAGTTGTTAATAGTTTGTTTTTGAAATCAACGTGATTTTCAGAACATTCCTGTATATATGTAGATATACATATGTACTCGTACTTACATATGTATGCATGTAATGTTTGTAAACTTCACATTGCATGTACCCATTGCAATTCTTCGTGCTCATTATTATTATTTTTATTTTGATTGCTGCTGTAGTGCTGTTTTTAGTTTTGTATCTCTCGTAATTTTTGCACGGCGTTTTCTTCTGTTTTAAGGCTTACAAGTGGGTTGTTTTCTCTCTACTTTATTATTCTGTGCTTTTGTATATACTTCTGTCTTTTTTTAAACACACATACATACGAGTACATATATATACATATCTGCATATAAATTTACATACATAGTTTTTGTATTTTTGCACTCTATTAACCTAATTTTTTTGGCAGATGCGGTTATCAAAGAAATTAAATGGAAAATATTTGTAATAGTTTTTTGCATTCTGTTTGCATTCTGTGTGAGAGTTTCGTTGTCCATTTATTTGTACTTATTTTATTTAATGGTTTCATTTATATATAAATCTGATGAAATTATTAATAGAGCGTTTTTAAATAGCAATTACAAATGGGATTGAACTGACATGACAGCAATATTTTGCATCAATACCCTTAAAGGTGAGTCACATAGAGTCCGTCATACGTTATGCGTCACTTTTTCAACTGAAATTAACGTAACGACGGAGAAAGTTGACACAATGAGTACCTTGTTGATGGAAGCATTTGAACAGCTTCAATACAATTGTTCTTCATTTTATTTATTAAAGTTAGGTTTTTATATTTTATTTATTTCTTTTATATAATTTTATTTTGGCTCTCACAAAACATGAAACCCCAAATCAAAAAATACCAAAAAGTACCAATTAATAAACGTACTGAACGATATGGCTTTGTTAAGTTTGGATGTTAGTTAGTAAAAACCCAAGGCTACCAAGGATATGTCAATTGTTATTGATTTGCTTTTAAACAACCCGGTATTCCTCTTTGAGTTATATGTAAGTATATCAAGAATTGAGGTTTGATACTCAAAAATCCATTTCTATAGATTTTTAAGTATCAATCGTTGCCAATATATTTTCAATAAGAATCAGCATGATCACCAAATGTTGCGGATCTAGTCAGTCTCCACATTATATACAAGTATGTACAAAATTTTCTAAAAACTACACTTTGAGTATAATTTGTTTATAAAATTATAAACTTTTTATTTTTTTTATCTTACTTGAGACCAATGTAGTATGAAACGAACCTTAAAAATTATAGCTGCCCTAATGAAGTTTGGGGCATGAGAGGGTTAAGGTGATTCGCCCATCCGGCTCTGTAGTAATAGACGAAGATGTCATCGAGGCTGCCAGCAACCTCCCGATTGGCATGCAGCTGGCAGTGCCAACGAAGAAATAACTAGCACCAAAAGAGACCAAAGCTGACCGAGAACAGAAGCTGCTTTATAGCATCATGCTACATGGCACATGACAAGCCAGTACCGCCAGACGCAAGAAAGCTTTTATGCCTTAGGGATCTCCTGCCTCCCAAAAAAATCTAGGAAGAGCTATCCTCAATATCTAACCAGGAACTCTGCAAGGCTTGTTATGATCCTGACTACGAATTATTCCTGTCCAAATTTTTTTAAAAGGGCGGAATTCTCCTGGTAATATTCCTCCTAATCCCTAATCATGCTACTCAAAAACAAACTTCCTGGCAGCAGGGATACGCCTAGTGTGAACAGTTCTATCAGTGGGCAATAACACGCTGTGAATAGTGGGCAATTGACAATTTCTCATCGTTGAAATCACCAGGTCTAGATAGCATCATACCAAAGATAATACAGTCTGACCTTATTAATTCTATAAACTCTGTCCCTCTCTTAGCTACGTTCCGACTAGCATGAGAAAGGTCAGAAATTAGTAAAAGAAGTCATGAAGATGCAAAGGACTTCATTCCAATCAGCCTTTCATCTTTGCTGATCAAGACGTTGGAAAGACTAATATACAGTCATATTAGGGAACGGCTGTTAGGATCGTCAAGGCAATCAAATAGCCAGCATGCCTACATTAAGGGACACTCAGAATCAGCACTGCATAAAGTGGTAAGGTTTTAAAAGAGATCCCTGGAGTACAAATAATACACTTTGGCTGACTTCCTAGAAATAAAAGGTACCTACAAAAATGTATCAGTGACAGCCAAACAAAATACTCTCCGAGATACTTATGTTGAGGATTACATCAGCAACTGGATAATAACTATGCTGGGGGCAAGAAATGTACTTGCAAAATTAGGTAGTAGTGAGAGATCAAAATGGGCCTGCATAGGCATACAACAGGGTGGTGTGATCTCACCTTTGCTCCGGCTTTTTGTGGTTAACTCAATGCTTTTCATATTAGATACCGTGTGAGTTAAAGTTGTAGCGTATGCGGACTTTGTGGTAATAATGGTCACAGAAATAGTGACGAACGGATAAGTTGTACCATGTACAACGATTTGAGCACACTTGTATCTACGCTACAGACTGTGATCAAGGAGTGAACCCAAACAAAACGGAACTGGTACTACTCAGCACAACTGCCTAATTACAGAACTTTAGACTTCTGTTGATGAAAGATTACGAACTGTTCCTACCGGATAGCGCAAAATATCTAGAAGCTATGTAGGATGTTTGGATCTAAATGGTGCCTAAACCCTAAAATGATTAAATGGATGTATACAGCAATTGTGCGTCCAATACTGACTTATGGCTCTGTAGTATGGTGGGCTGTCACAAGTAAGAAATTCGTGGTTGATAAATTTTAAATAATACAGATATCTGCTAGCGTCGGAATAACAAGTTGCTTATGCACTAGTCTTTTGGAGGCTCTAAATTTTATTCCGATCGACCTTTAGGTATTGGTATTATTCTGAACTAGTGCAACAAGACTAGTGGCATCTGGGTGGTGGATCAAAGTACTATGGTCATGCCAGAATCCTGTTTCAAGTACCTCCTACGCTGAGTAAATCTAATCCTAATTTCATCCAGGTGGGAAAAAAGGGATGGAAAATAGAACGAAAATACAAAGTTAGAGTATACACTGATGAATCAAGAATAGTCTGCGGTGTCTGCTTTGGAGTCTTGGGGAAAGAATGCTCTTCCGTCTTCCTATCAAAGCCACTGTTTTCAGGAAGAGACAAGCATTGCTTATATCCCTAAGATTATATACCACTTTCTCTATTCTAGTTGGGTATTATAAAAACGTGCTTTCTAGACTGTGTGATCAGGGAGACCTCACCCTCATCTGGGTTCCAGCACATAGTAACTTTTCGGCTAACGAACATGCAGAAAAGCTGGCTAAGTATGAATGCATCCATCGCCGAATCGGTAGTCAAGAGGAATCATCTAAATTCTACTTGAATAAAAATATTGGTATTTTCATTTACTTAATTGTTAAGAAAAATTTCCTTTCTAGTGTACTATAATGATATTTTCCTTTGGGAAGTAGGACCAAACATTTCCCATTTTCAGAACTCGTTTCTTTTTGTGTGAATTGAAACTCAAAACATTGTTTTCATACATGTATATTTCAGTAATTTGTTAAAAATTTTAGAAGAATATTAGTTCATGAATTCTTTTCAAAAAATTTGATTTTTTAAAATGCATCATGAATTACAAATTGTTGTGTGAATAATATAAGCGTTTTCTCACTTTTCTACTAATTATCTGCATATTTTGTGTATATGTATATGTAAATTGCTTGGACGCAATAAAAATGTACTTCTTTAAACTACATTTTCATTGCTTCCAAAAATCCATAGTTTTAATATGCAGATAATTGGCAGAAGGCAACTAGAAATTCATTTCATATCAATCATACAAACATTTTTAATTCCTTTATAGTTTTAGAAAAACCTGATCTAGCTTTCTTTTAAATCTATTTCTCTAAAGAAATTTATGAACTAAATTTGCATGCAAGCAACGTTTCACTCTTGAATTCGTATAAAAATATACAAATTCCAAAAATGGGTAACTTTTTATCATTTTTCCTAGAGGAAAATATTATTATAGAATGCCAAAAAGAAAATTTTACTTAGCATCGCTTCCAATTCGATGATTAGGAAACGAAAAACAAAACTTCTTGCAATGACAATCTTATGTAAACATCATTAGAAATGATCCAAATTTGCACTAATTCCGGATCACAAACTCTACATTTTCATGACTTCATTGAAGTGCCTTTTTTACTGTGTACTCGTATACACATATAAAACAGAAATAAATATAAAATTAAAACATCATTTAAATCCTTATCAATTTCAACGTAATAGTTTGTCTAATTTGTGGTTTCCTTAATTTTTATCGTTTAACAATGTTGTTTCTTAATTCCTCTATTTCCTCTTTCCACCAAAATTTTCCTATTTTTTTTTTCTTCTTATTAAAAGTCTCTCCGAGTTTATCCATACACTTATGCAATAAAAGGCTCTGTTGGCGTGTTTGTGTGTGTATTTTTATAAAAGTATTAGTGTGTTTAAATGTGTTTTATAAAAATATATCATTAATAAATATTTACTCTATTACATTTTCTAGTGTTTATTATCTGAAAATCATGAACGATGTAATTTTTCTTAAGGATTCTATTTAAAATTTAAACCTTAAAATAAAATCAAACAAATATATGTACATACTCGTACATACTCGTACATTGGCGATATTCTTTCTTTGATGCAAATGGTCTTGAACGAGTGCAAATGCAAAATATCGTAACTTTTCTTTAAAATCCAACAACAAAATACACACAAGCCAAAAAAGATACGATATTTTGCATTACAATTACGCAAGACCATTTGTTTCTTAAGAAAGTAATCTTTTTTAAAGGGTATATATAGGTTTGTCCAGATTTTTGTAACTTCTACAATATTCATTTCCTGCCAGATAAAGTTAGTTGTTCTGAATCCTTATGAATAGGAGATGAAAAAAAGGCATGTCCGTCTGTCCGTCTGTCCGTCTATGAATTTAAAATTTATCAATATTTGTAATGTAATTACAAAATAAAAATATTTTTTTAGCTAAAATTTAATGTTTTATTAAATTGGCGATATTTGGCGATATACGACAAGTAATGACAAGTAATTTGGCGAGGAGGCTGAAAATAAATCTGACAACACTGGTCACAGCACACCTTGATTGAAGCTACAAATTTGAGTTGTATCTTCGTCGGTGGAATTTAAATAATGAAATTGACTATTTTGACACACAGTATGTGTGATGAAATTGAAAGCGATTTATTGAACGTGTGGCTGCAGCGTAAGGCCCAATAATTGAGTTCTCAATTATGTGTCATTTAGCTATTTGCCACTTAAATTTAAGTTGCACTTAAATGCAGTTTAATTTTTTCAGTCGTAAAGCACTGAGAAATGTCAATAGTTCTAAAAGAAAACACATGTTTAATGTAAATAACAAAGTTAGGTTATCAACATGTAGAAAGTTAAAATTGCATAAAAACATATTTTATGAAACCAAAAGAGCATCCCAACGCATTTTTTCTATTTATTTATTCCATGATATGAACTTATTTACTAAATATGTTATATATTTATGAAAATTAAACGAAATTTTTCTAATACGACCACATGATGTTCATGTACATGTTTTCAATAAACACACACAAACATAAGAACATATGGTATGTTCTAAAAACTTAAATGGAACTTATATACGCAAGGTTGGGCATTTAAGTATCATTTAAATGTCTCTCAACTTTGCACTGATAAAATAAATTTGTTACTTAAATGGCACTTAAAGATAAATGACACATAATTGATAAGTCAATTATTGGGCCTAAGGCAGAAGTAATAAATTTTTTTAATATTTATATTATTTTTGCTAATAATATTTTTGTCACCGCCCAAAAAAGGAAGTGGCGACGAAAATGGCATCTTAAGGCCTCCTGGGTCCAAGTTTAAGGTTTTGAACTTTTGCCGACGTTAAAAGTTGCATTTGCTAAACAAAAGTATGAGAAAAGCTAAGAAACAAATTTAATTTTTCAGAGGTAGGATTAGTTCCTCCGAAGGAAACTTTTTTCCCCTCTTTCCGATATTTCTGATTTTCAAAGTTTATCAGCCTATCACTATCAGACATATTTACACTGAGTTTCATTGATCTAGGGGCACTCAAAAAACTTTCACCAGTAAAAAAGTAAAAGTAATGGCCAGCTTTTTGGCTCAAATACTCCTCTGTGTACTGAAACTCATCTGCGATTGAAACGCTATATATAAACGTATTAAAGGTTATATAAAAAATAATATTTGTAAATTTAGTTTAAAATAACACAAATTAAAAAGTTTAAAAAACCTTGATATATCTAGAAAAGATGTGATACGAGTAGGTATCTTCTAAACTGCTGGACCGATTTTCTTAAAACATAGCTAAGAACCCTCTCGATCAAGTCACTTTTCGAACAGAAAAAACTAAATCAAAATCCGTTCAGCCTCTTGGTGTGTACGTGGACGCGGACAGATACACAGGTACACAGACACACACTACAAATTGGACTTGTTGTTTTTGAGTTATGACAACATAAGTGGAGACATTTCTCAAAATATTGAAAATTTTACTTAAAAACTATTTTAAAAAATATTATCCGTAGAATTTACAAATTTTAAAATTTTTGTACTAAAGTAGGCATGATGCATCAAATCTATACTCATATGCTGGTTATTCAAGGAATTTATTGCTGTTTGTTATTATGAACAAATACCCAAATATCTAGAAATGTTAAGTCGCCCAAAGTCGCCAATTTTCTTACAACAATTTTTGGGCGATGCAACATTTTTTTTCACTTGGATGATTATTCTTATAACCCGTCTTCATGAATAATACCGAATTACTCAGAGAAGCCGCTTTCCGAGTCACGCCTTGGATAAGAGCAATTTGTATGAAAAGCTTCAATAAAATCGATCGAGTTTGAACGCCTTAGCTTAAATTCTTAATTTTCACTTTAAAGGGGATGTCCCCGGCCGTCTGATTAAAACTTCTGTTTTTTTTGATTGCCCAGGTGATTTTTATCCTGATTTATTTATTTATTTTTTTAATCAAATTTCAGCTCTCTAGGGCAAATTTTAGTTTTAAGGGCGTAGCCCCGCCCCCTGTATAAAAATTCTGCATTTTGATATTTGCTTTTTAGTTACTTATTCATCTAGACTTACTTGTGTAAAAATTTCAATTCTCTAACGCGAATTATAATATAAACTTAAGATTATGTTGTGGGTACGCTTATCATTCTTGTAAACTTTCGTAGAAAACTGCTGATACGAACTGCGTAAATAATAGAGTTAAATTTGTTAAGCCGAAGCTGTATATTTACTTTTTAATTCCGAGCTTTATTTGCGTGGCCCCGCACCAACATCAGGTAAAAATTTTCCAATTGTCATATTTTTTTAGTTGGTTTCTCACCTTTGCTTGTGCATCAAGTTTATTTAGGTGTTCTCTGGCGTAAATTTTTTTCCGCCCACTTTTCTAAACAAACATTTTTGGTGGTCATTGCTTATCATTCAATTCAAGTTTCGTTGGAAACGGATAGTAATAAATATTTAAATAGTTTATTTAAATTTGCTAAGCCGAAGTACAACGAAGTACGAAAATTTATAGTCTTTCATTATCGCAACGTGTATGCAAAGTTTCAATTAATCGATTGTGCTGCTACGAATCCCAAAAATGAATCGAATAAGTAAAAATAATTAATGTGATGATCATAAAAGATAAGCAAGAATAGTTAAACATACTTAGGTAGAGTGACATAACTTCGTATTAACCTGAATATAAAAATGAAAAAAACGGATAAACAGAAAATGAATAGTGTACTTACAAATGTGTTTGCCAAAGGTAAATCAATAATTGTATACACAATATTTCTCATATTCCATTTCATTAAAAATTTGCGTTAAATAGCTGATGTTAATAACAATCTCTACCCCAGTAGATAGACTTGGGTGCTGATGTAGTGCGTTGCTGCACAGAAAAATATCGGTATTTCGCCCAGCTTATAGTCTAATTTAATTTTTCTTCTCTTCTTTAGAAACTCACATTAATTAATAAAAAATATTTTATTCAATAAGAATTGAAATTACTGAACTTATGCCCGACTAAGAAATTATTTCTGATTAAAATTCACTATAGTTCAACTAAACATTTAAAATTGTTTCACTGAAATCGAGTAATTTTAAAATAAAACTACGAACGAAATCAATAGTGTTTGTACTGGTAATAAATGACATTTGATTTGATTTCACAAACCTCTGATTCATTGCGGTATTTACTGGTATGTTTTTTTGTTCAGTTTAATCAAGGCTTTGTAACATCTAAATAATTTTTTCACACAAAAATCGTCTTAAAAAAAATTCCTTCCAAATGAATGCTTTAATATTTTTCTTACTTTTCATGATTGCAAATATCCATGTCCAGCCAGAAATTGTAGCAATGGGAAAGCACTTTTACACAAGAAATCAAAACGGTTTGCCATCGTTGAGGTTTACAATCTGAAAAACCAGCGCTTTTTAATAAATTTTTTTATTTGTTATCGTTTTTATTTATTTATATTGATTTATTTTTTAATTTAATAGGCTCATTTTGTATAAATTTCGTTTCCAAATGTTTCAAATTTTTATGAAAAATAACGAAAATTCGTTTCAAAATATATTTTTCTATACAAATTTGAAAAGGAAAAAATCTTTTGTGTTTACAAAATCTACCCTTATAAAGGGTCCGCCATCTAACTTTTTTTTCAACTAGTGCTTATTTCGTGAATGATAACACTTAGCTCATGTCTGATTTGACAGATAATTAGTTTCATCCTTCCGCTGAACGAATATGGTTGTGTATACGCTTGAACAACGCTGGGAAATATTGCCTGCGATCGACTTACAGAAGATGCCGATTTTGCCAAAAAAATCATCTTTTCAGATGAAGCTCATTTTGATCTTGGCGGGTATGTAAACAAGCAAAATTGTCGCATTTGGGGCACAGAAAACCCGCACGCATACATTGAAAAGCCGACGCACCCAAACGAGTCACTGTTTGGTGCGGATTTTGGTCCAGAGGCATAATTGGGCCATTTTTTTTTTCGAAAATGAGCAAGGAGTGGCCGTTACAGTCAATGGCGATCGTTATCGGGCCATGTTGAACGAATTTTTGTTCACAAAAATTGAAGAGGAGGATATTGGCAACATTTGGTTTCAACAGGACGGCGCTACGTGCCACACAGCCGAAGCTACACTCGATGTTTTGCGCCCTGTTTTCAAAAAAAAAAGTTATCTGGCGGACCCTATAGTATGTTTCCACGATACATGCTTCGCTCTCAATTCATGCTTCACACCAGGGTTCCCAGGTTTCATTCGACTGACATCCCCAATTTTAAAATTTTTATCCCCAAAATCCCCCAAAAGTAATTGTACTAATCACAAAGTAGACCAGAGTTGTAGAAAGTGACATATGAAAAAATCTAAAATCCGCTGATTTGATCACTGTTAAAAAGGGACAAATATAGTGTGTTTGTTATTGAATATTTTTAGTACAATAGTCAAAACAAACAACAGAAATGTATACTTAGTGAAATGAACAATTGAACATTTTTACAAAATTAAATGAAAGATTTTGCAGTGTTGAACTAAATAAAACAATGTGTAAAATATTATCAGTTTTATAAAAGTGATTAAAATTAGTTTCCAAATGCTTACAAACTCAATTTTAAACATTTTCCTTCAAAAATATTAATTTTTAACTTCAACTTGCAAAAAGCAAACAACGAATGAGACCACAAAGCATAAATTGAAAATACACTTGAGCACATGAACATTGCACAAAATTAAATGAAGGAATTTGTGGTATTGAATTAAAAAACACAATGCGAAAAGGATTATTAGTATTAATAAAGTGATTAAAATTTGTTTTAAAATTATTAGAGACTTTGTTTTAAGTATTTTCCTTCGCAAATATTAATTTTTACCATTTATTTACAAAAACTAGGCTGCGAATGAGACCACAAGGAATAAAATGTAATTACTTTAAAATAATACCACGCGAAAGAAAAAGTAAAGAGGATTTGATGACTGTGTGAGCGAGACCTCTAAAAACACCACAAAAACACAATTATCTTCCGTCCTGTGTCACCTCTGGTCTACTTTGTGGTACTAATTTTACCATTTCTGGACATGGATCAAAAGTGTCACAGCAAATTCCATTATTTTTGAAATATATATTAATTCATAACAGAGACTATAGAAATTCGTGCAGTATTTTGTTTCTAATTTTAGTGTTTATTGACTTCCTTGCTGAAAAAACTCCTTCAATGCAAGCGTTGATCGTTGATAACAAAGTAAATTTAATAAATACAGTTCTTTAAACGGGCGTGATTCAGCGGCATTGTGATATGAATAAACTTTTGCTCAAAACATGTTTAAATTGTTTGTTATTTGTATAACAAATAAATGTTTCCGCCTGTGTTTGTCGCTGGTTTTATTATTTTATGATTGAGCAAATTGTTTATGTTTTAATAATTTTGAGATTTGGTGGAAAACGTTTTAAAATTTGCTGCAATAAGCTTTGAAGTTACAAAAAGCAAGTAATCCTTACTTTTAATAATTACGTTGATTCCACAGACTTAGTTCCTTCTCAAAATCGTAACCCAAATCCACTGAATCTAGAGATAATTACGATTAATTGAGCACCATTCAACATTAAGTACAGATGCTAGCTTTAGATACAACTCTGCGCTTTTGAGAACGTAAGTGTCAAAAAATTGTAAGGAGCCAGCGAGGTAATTAACTAATTGTTATATAATTTGTAAGTTATATACGTGTAAACAAAAAAATTAGCTGATGAGCATGGCTGCCAGATGTGACGATTTATCGTCATTTTGACGATTTTTGGTGCCGAAAATAGCAAAATGACGATTTGACGATATTTTCCTTAAAATTGACGATTTTTCAATAGTTCAAATAGGGCAACTTTTTATAAAAAATCCACTGTTAAGCGACCAATATAATTGTGCCATTTTTCGTATTGTACAATAATATCGCCAATGTGTATGTCATATTCGAAGGTGGTACAATATATTGGCAAATATCAAAAGACTTTTGATTTTTATTGTACAATCAAGCCAATTGCGTAATGTGGTGGCCATTTATTGAATAGTATAGGTCAAAACGACAATAATATGTACAACAACATATTCAATAATATTGTACAATGGATGGGCCGCTTTAAAATTAATATATGCATATCCAATAAACGATTTTCTTTCTTAATAATTTATTGTTTAATTTAAAAAAATTTATTTGTTGATGCTTTAGGGTTCAATATTATTGCATTTGTATACAGAAAGTTTTGTACTAAAAATTTCTGATATAACCATGACATTTCCATTACTTAGCAAACACGTGTATAATATCAAGAGGAGAGGTTGTAATTTTATAGCCACAAATGTTGACAACAAATAGTTTTCTCGATTCAACAGTGAATATTTTATCTTTTTAACAAGAGAAAATACTAATAGTATATTATTTGAGGAATCGTTAGTATGGAAAATGTGCAACTTTATTTGAATTTGCGCTATTGGATTTGTAGATAACTCAAAGTCAAAAGCTGAAAATTGCGATAAAGGAGCTAATATATTAATTACATCATCTGGTATATGGATTAGATTATGTCTATTCATATTTTGCGAATTAGGGCCGTATTATTGAGGCATAAGTTCATCAAATGATTTTAACAATTCTTGAACGTATTTCGATTTTAATGTGGTTAACTTGGTTGACGACGAAATGCGACAAGAAGTAAATAAAATTAAAAATTGTTTGTACATCGAATACATTTTTAAAAGCATCAGCACCAGCATTCTTTGAAACTCGAAAGATAGATTTTTTGATACCATTAGTAGGTTTTGTTGAAGTCCTGGGGCCTAATTCCCGCATTCGATTACGACCGAGTTATTACTCGAAAGTGAGAGTTTTTAACCTTTTGGGAATTTCTCATTCGATTTCGAATAACACATATCGAAATTTCGAAAGCCAGGCATTCGAAATAACATTTAACATAGAAAAAGCAAAGGAAAACAAAATGTACGTTCAGAAAAACGGGTATTTTTAGTGTTTTTTACAATTTCTCGCAGTGCTTTTTAGTGATATTTCAATAATCAAAATTTTTTAAACTTAAACGAAGCAAAGAAGCAGACGCTTCGACCGTTTTCAATAATTTTTTTAATTCCTTATAAGAAATTTTTTTATTCATTTGTTAAGCAACGATTTTACTATTTCAATTCGAATGCGTTAATACAGTTAAACAAAGTGGATTTGTCACTTGCGTAAATTGCAGATATAACAAAAAAGTGTCTTAGTTCCTATGAAATTAAACATTTTTGTTAAGTAAATGTGGCATTAATTTTATGTTAAATCTTTGTTATTTATGTTTTACATAAATAAGTATTTATTTTTTGTTTAACTATGACATATTAAATCGCTATACGGGGCAATCATTTTAAAATTACATCAAACGTATAGTGCCTTGAACGCTTTTTCTATATTGCTGTTTTTCTATCTTAAAGAAAGCCATAATAATTTAACAAGATTTAACAAAAAGTTAATGCCAATTAATAAAAAGCTATAGAGAAAAGTCGAACATTTGTTTAAAAAAATTTGATTATTGAAATAGCACTAAAGAGCACCAAAAAATACCCGAAAACACCAAAATGGCAACGCTGATAACAGCACAGATTTTTTTAATTCGCAAAGAAAAATTGAGGTTAAAGACATTAACATATCCATGAGCGAGAGAGTAAAAAGGCGAACTCTTGGTCCCGGTTCACACGCTTCAACTTTTGTTGATCAATTCGTAATTCAGCTGTATGAAAAAAAGCGATGTTCGTATATCCCTCTCCATCTTTCTCACAGCTGAATTACGAGTTGATCAACAAAAGTTGAACTGTGTGAATCGGGACTTGCATTACTTGTAGCAACTGTAGTAGATGGTCGATATATCGTTAGGGAAATACCTAAAGATTTTGAGTCAATTTCTACTTTTAAAACTGGAGGGTACATACATATGTATGTATGGCGAATGTTGTCTAGATATTGGTTACTACAGCCGTCTTATACCCTCCAGTTTTAAAAGTAGAAATTGACTCAAAATCGTTAATTATATCCTTAACAAAAAATAGACTAGCTACTACAGTAGCCACAAGTAATGCAAGAGTTCGCCTTTTGACTCTCTCACTCATGGATATGTTAATGCGTTTAACCTCAAAGAATTTTTTTGCGACTGGAAAAAAATTGTGCTGTTATTCCAAATAAAATCAAAAAAAAAAATTATTTTAAGTACACCATTATTTTGATTTTGTGATGGCGTCAGTTACAATTGGAAGTTCGTGGTCAGTGAACGTGTAATTTTTAGTGAAAAAAGTGCTTTTCTTTTAGAAAGTTAAAATGAGCAGCAGATGAAAATTAAAACGTGCATAAAAAAGAAAAAGAACAATTAATTAAAAAATTTATTAATCACCCTTGTCGCGGATAAAAGTTCACGTGAAATGTGCTCCCTTTCCCTAAAATTGCGATCGCCAATGTTTGCGTTTACGGAATATATTTCACGTAAACAAAATGTTCGTCTTTTATTCCTGATAAGGGTGAATAAGTATTTATTTTATCAATAGAAAAATTCACTGTATTCATAAGCGAAATCATTGCTAGTAGTTAGGCTGGTCGTTACTGGTAACGGTTGGTAGTTAACGAAATGGCTAGACATTAGCTAGGTACGCCGACTGCAGGGTAATATGCATATGTATGTATGTATGTATATACATAGTATGTACATATATTTGTTATAACACTTCCATACAGCGTTACCATATATAATTTTTTAAAAACTTCTTATATATGAAAAAAAAACTTTTTAACAAAAAAAAATTTTTTCTACAAAAGTAACAAAATTTTAAAAGAAAACATAAAAACGTATTTGGAATTTGTTTTATATAAAAATATAAAAACGATGAAAATCAAAAACATAACATATAATAAAAAACATAAAATAAAATTAATATTTAGATTTAGACATCTTTAAAAAAATATCACATACGAGTACATTAATAAATATATTTCTTATTTGTACATTGTTTTATTAAAATTTAAAGCCATAGTCGTACATGAGGGAGTAAACGCAATTAGACACTGTTGCAGTAATAAGGGAGTGAGAAAACATAAGATCGTTTTATTGCATACAAACATCACTTAACATTTTCATCCAATATATGTGTGTATTTATAAAAAAACTTTACAAAACTTTATTCTTTCAAAAAACTTTCTGGCATCTCAAAAAACTTCCAAAAAAAGGGAATATTTGTCAAATGGTAATGCTGCTTCCATAGCACGTAATGAAATTTTCTTTTCAACTGACATTGACGGTTGCTGAAGAAAAAAACACTGTTTTATATTAATTTACGTGTAGGCTTCACATTATATACAAACTTACTCGTATTTTCTTAACTTAAATTTATATCAACACAAGCAAAAAGATTTAAAGTCTTGCCGATTGCCTATATTTCAATTTGAAAACTTTAAGAAGTAAAATGTTACACAAAAACAAATGATTTAATACAACTGCAAGATGAAGTATGAAAGAAATCAAGGACATCTGTTTCCTGTTCGCTATAGCCGTGAATCGACAATATGTCACTCCCATACATGACAACATTTAAAAATTCCGTTGGCTTGATGTTGATGTCGGTTTTAGAAAAGAAAAAAAAACACAATCAAATATTTACTAAGCTTATAAATTAGTAGTATTGGATATAGTAAGCCAATTCTTACTACATGAACAGCGAAGAAATTTAAGCAAAATGTTTGCAATTTACAGTTTTGACGCGTTAAAATGAAATAAAGTGTTGGTTTGAAAATTTTATGGTGAAAAAACAAATTCTTATTTCGTCTTATTGATAAGATTCTTAAGGCTATGACTCACTATCGTACACAATCGTATGACTTTTGAAAACAATACAAGCCTGATATAATGAATTCATGTTGTATTGGGAAAATTTTCATAGACTTCATCATGACCCGAGTTGTATTTTCTCAAAGTCGCACTTTGGTGTAGGATTCTTCTTTGAACTATCTTTGGCGTTCACACAATACAAGTCTTATTGTTGAAGACATGTGTTTTATGCAAAGTTTAGTGCATGCATGTAGCGAAAGAGAAAAGAAAGTTTATTAATAGCACATGAAACTGAATACTAGTTTCGTTTACCCTCGTCTCTCTTCCCTATAAAGTAGCAATCTTATCAATAAGACCCACATTGTATGAACACTAGAGTTTTTCTTTTCCCGGACTTTTTCATTTCCCGGGAAAGCGGGAACGACTTTTCAGTTTCAAAATATTTTATTTATTTTTTACAAAATATTTTTTAATTTAATTTTATTCGACAAAAAAGAAATAACAATAACGTTTTATAAACACATTAGTCGAGAAACTAATATAATTTCAGTTCTTTATATAATAGTAATGCATAAATACCAATATTATATATAAATGGAGAGTCAAGTGCATTGATATAACGCAAAAAAAATACAAATTACATTATAAAAAAAATATTACAAAATCTTGCTTTGAAAATAGGACTTTAATACAGAATAAGCATTAATAGAATCTTTCGACAGTCTTTTTCTAATTTTATTTAAAAAGAAACTCCTGTTGATGAAAAAATACGTTCACTTTCTACGGATGTTGGCCTTATATTCAGAAGAGCATTATCTAATCTCTGGACACTTTCAGTTTTTTCACCACTTCCTTCAAAAAAATGCAATTCCTTTTTTAAGGAAAATAATTTTCTTTGAATCGAAACAGCGTTTTCTTTACTACAAAATCAACACAATATAAGTTGTTGTTGTAAAATTTTAGTTATTGTGCTAGTACCATCACCTTATTATTGCACCATCACCTTCATAAGTGAATAACGACACTCATCAAGGAATGTGTACATATGAACTAAAGTTGCCATAATAAAATCAAAACAAAAAATATCCCGGAAATTCCCGCAAATATATCCCGGGATTTCTTTCCCGGAAATTGTGCGGGATCCCGGGAAATCCCGTATGAAAAACACTAGTGAACACAGACTTAAAGATGTATAAATGTAAAATTTCAGAACTAAAATTTAGACAGAATTCATTAACGCCATGTACTATTCCAATCAAATATACACAGCATTACCATTACAATATTTTAACACTAAGAAATTAATATTTTACGGCTTAAAGGCTGGTACGAAGTTCTTACGGGAATTCTGGTTCCCATAAGAACTGTATGTATAAAAATGCTCGAAAATTCAGGTTGGTAAATTTCCTTAAGTAATCTCCTAAATTGTAATTAATTTTTAGTGTTTTGATGTCTTGTAAATTAAAAAATAAATGAATTTGTATGTATCCAAACATAATTCTATACAAAAGGCCACACGATTCTTTTTCCGTGTGGAAATAAATTTAAAATTGCAAACATGAAATTCCGCAAGAACTTTATACTCAAAAAAATAAAATCTATTTGAAATATAGATTAAGAAAATTTGTTAAGAAAAATTTTAAATTTTGATATACTAATTTTAAATTTTATGCATATTTGGGATCAGTATGTGTTGAGAGTCAAACTCTGGCAGTCAAGTGGCTGATATTTGCAAAAGGTTTTTATAAGTATATAAAACTTATTTGCTGGTGGCTAAGCATTGCTTATATATTATTATTAGAAACTTTCTAAGCCTACTACAGTTATGTTACATTTGTGATTTTCAGGCTTATTCAGGCTTATCCTAAAAAAAATTTCACATGGAAATTTCCGAACGTGTGAAAAATCGGTATCAAAAAACTTCATACGATTGCGAAATAAGCTGACAATTTATGAAAAAAATCATTCATACAGATTTGTCTGTTGGAAGAAGTGGAAGTATGTTAGTTTTTAATTTTATTGGAAGTGATTAAACGAAAAATTTTATTCGGAAATTTTCACATGTGGAATTCATGATAAGGCTGATTATTATTTGTGAATTCTCAAATAGTTTTTGAAAGTCTGTGCATAAGATAAGAGGCTTGTGACTGTTCAAAATGTGGTTGAAATCTACTGATGATTTGGCTAAGCACCAATGAAATATATAGACACCAGCAAATAAATTTCAATTAAAACAAGCTCATGACATATGTCGAATAATAAATTTCTTATAAGTATAAAACAATCGGGCTGCTTCATGCAAGAAGAAGAAGAAGAACTTTACTCTCTCTTTTACCCAATTTTCAAATTGGAATCCAAACAGACCTAATATTAGAGGCATTCACATTTAGAGCTGATTTACATTGAGGGTGACGTTGGTGCTGGTTTTGACAATTTGTCGCACTTTTATCTTGTTTTTGTAGCAATTCTGTCTCAAGTAAATAAATAAGAAGTATTAGCTGATGCAGCATCAAAAAGACTGTGTTACAAAATACTCTCAATGTAAATGTCTGATACTTTTTGAAGGAACATCAAATAGAAAAGAATTACTGCAGTAGGAATAGAACCCACAAACTCTAAACACTATCCTACAAAATCTAATCGTTAGAAAAATACAACTCTTCTTAATTATTTTCAGAAGATTTTATATACATATGCAACGATATATAAATATATTTAAAAAAACAACTATTTCTCATATTTCAAATTGCTAACAGCTGTTAATTGCACGCAGTGTAATAAAGATAATAAAAACAGAGCTTATGATAAAAGTTATTGCAAACAGAGAATCATCCGACATCAAATATCACTAGTATATATTTTATATATTTTATTTTGCAAACCAAACGTACTTACAAGGAAATGTATACATATAATCATATGTCAAAAGAAGTAGAGAATAAAAATAATAATAAAAGGCAGGCGGCATGATATGAATTGCTCATACGTGTATACATTCATGCAGACATGCAACCATACGTTTTGTTTACTAAAAAATACAACCTTGTGCCTGTAGATTTTATGGCGTTAATAAAAAATAAAAAGCAAAATATGAATAATTTATGAATAAATTACATCTATTGAATGCATATATGTATACATGTATGCACATACATACATATGTATGTACATACGCATTTATAATCCCCCACTTTTATCAACATTCAGTTATTTTGACAACAAAGAACTGTTCTGTTAAAATTTGGACACATCGAATGGAAGGTTCTCCGTCGCACATGCTTACATATATATGTTTATGCTTATCACTTTTTCTTCTCTGAACTTTCATCGGCGTTCACACAATGCAAGTCTTCTTTTTCAGCTCATATTTTATATGCATAGTTTTGTGTATGGATGTGTGCTTTTTTTAATATTATGAATGAGAAAGCAAAAAGTACTGACAATACATGAAGCTGAGTACTCGTTTCTTTTCTTCTCGTCTCTTTCTCCTACAAACTAATCAGTAGGGAAAGGATTTTCATGTAAATGCATGTTTTCTGTGGTTGGTCGAAGTTCAACGGAAATAAAATATCTTTGCGAATCAACAAATTTGCTACAAAATGGCATCGATTTGTTAGTGCATATTTTTGCATATTTTAAAATAAATACATATTTTTGCATATTTCATTATAAATGTATATTTTTAATACATTTTTTAATTTTTTCATGCTATTAAAACAAATTTTTGGTGTTTTTGATTAGTTGCAAGGTATGTTTGCAATTCTTACGACTGTGTAAGAACAAAAAAGAGGAAGACGAAAACAATTTCAACTCAATTGATTTGAAAAATTCAATACAAACAAAAACAAAAGCATGGGATAAAAGCCCTTTTAAACCCAAAGATGTTTGTGTATTTTTTTGGGCGCTCTTTACCGGTTCCGTATTAATTTCATATGGATAGAAAGTGTTTTCAAAAGCTACTTTGAGTGTTGCAGACTTTAAAGAAAAATATTCAGGGATACGAATTCTCCCCCACAGACTATAGTAACTAGATAGGGAGCGTGGTTGAACGCTTTAGAATACTATATTTAAATTAACAAAGTTAAAGAAATTTTGTACTCTGAAAGACAGAATAAGTGAAGAAATTAAAAAATAAATAAATTACATAAAACTATACAAAAAAAATATGGACATAAAAAATGCAACAAATTACAGCTAAAATTTAGAAACTAAATATTCCACAAACGAACTATCCGCATTTAATTAAATATGCACCAATAACTTCTGCTGACGTGGAATGTTAATTTTTACAATAAAAATGTTTTTTTTTTCAAAAAAACTAGTCAAATATTTACCTATGACAATTTACAAAAACTTTTACTCATTTACTAAATAAAAGTTCTTCTAAACTTTAATTTGTATTCCAAAATGTTTGTTTGGAAAGCAATGAAGTTGATTTTTTTAAATTAAATTAAATTTTAAGTCGTACTCGAATAAATTACCTTATGCACAGACTTTCATAAACTATTTGAGAATTCACAAATATTAATATTTTTGGAAATCAGAAAAGAAAAATAAGCATAGTAGTCTTAGTAACTTATACAAAACCCAGCAAATAATTTTTATTCGATATGAATCTATTTTATTTTTCTACACCTTTATACAATTAGAAATCCATTGGATACAATAAAAGTATTTATAGGCAAAATTAAAAATAATATTTTAATGAAACATTCAAGAGATTTATTATTCGACATATTGTCATAATTATATTATAAGTGAAATTTATTTGCTGGTGGTTAAGCGATGTCTATATGCATTTCATTGTTGCTTTAACAAATCGTCAGTAGACTTCAACCACACATTTTAAACAGTCACAAACCTCTTATCTTATGTACAGACTTTCATAAACTATTTGAGAATTCACAAATATTAATATTTTTGAAAATCAGAAAAGAAAAATAAGCATAGTAGGCTTAGTAACTTATACAAAACCCAGCAAATAATTTTTATTCGATGTGAATCTATTTTATTTTTCTATAATAATAATTAATTTAATAATTAAATGACTTAAAATAACAATAAATAATAATAAAACAACAAAAATTGGAGATATATGAACTAATTATTCAAGCTTATCATGAATAAAATTTCACACGGAAATTTCCGAACGTGTGAACAAATGGTATCAAAAAACTTCATAAGAAATATATTGAAAATTTATGAAGAAAATTATTCACAAGGATTTATTTGTCTATCGGAAAAAGGCGAAATATGTAAGTTTTTAATTTTATTGGAATTGATGATACGAAATTAAAATCCATGTGAACGAAAAATGTGATTCGGAAATTTTCACATGTGGAATTCATGAAAAAACTTAACAATAAATACCACAAATCTATTCAAAACTCTTCTTTTTAAATTCACAAATTACATACAAATTATTAAATTAAAAATGATATTTATGCATCCATTATCCCCAGATAATTTCATGGTATACCTGTATATTTGCTACCTATATCTATATAAATTTATTTTTCTTTTTTTTCTACTTCCCTTTAAATAATGTTAAAATTGTTAAACTTATATCACTCTAGTATCTATAGATAAAATCTTGAAATTATAAATTTATATGCTAAGTATATGATGTGAATAAAGCTGAATTTATAAATGTAAAAGATACACTAATGAGGTTTATTAGTTTTTTATTAACAATTAGTAAGCATGGCTAAAAATAAAATTATAAGTGAAGCAGATAGATCTAAAATCGATGTATATTTATTTCGCTTTAAATTATTCGTGTCGTGCCATCGGCCGCGAAACCACACAACCACAACAAAATTACAGAGGGAGAGTTATAACAGCTTTAAATCTGACAGAAACGAGAAAAGTATCTAAAATGAGATCGGAAGCTGGCATACAACCAAGTATCTCAACAATTACATACCCTGTAGGAAAAGGAATTGACACAAGATTAGTCAAGTGGCCGGTCCCAAGTAATGGGGACGATTTCGAGTTCTAACACTTCCTATGAAACGGACCAGTAATTTTTACATGGGGATGGCCTCGTATGCACCTTGTGGCTTGCCACTGAACTGTAGTGTAGAATAATATAAATTATATATTCCGACATTCAACTGTATTAATGAAAACTTATAAATTGTTTTATTGTTAGAAATGTAATGTTATTTTATTTTTAATCAGAGATTTTTTAGTGACTCGAATTGGCAACCATCGGCATGACAGGATTGTACACTATTCACTCGACCACAGGTGCACTCATATTTCAAAGGTATACATAACAGTTAAGCTTAGGTTAATATCTAAGTAAAGTTACGGGACTGGGTCCAGAGTCTCATTGAGGGGAACAATTAACATTATTTCTATGCTATTTGATAGCTCCTGGATTCAACCACATCGAACATTTTCCATGCCGTTTACTAAAATACTAGACCGTGTCCTAATGAAATCGAAAAAAGATCAATACAATACATCACGACAATGGTGAATATATAACAATTTACAGGATATGTCCTTTTTCACCATACACTACTACAGGGTACTTCTTACAACTAAAATACGAGTCAGCCAATGTAGTAATGTTAAAGTACGAAAATAAAAAACATGTTGATTATTAAATTCTTGTTTCAACTATGATATTAGTCTACTCATGAGTTCCATAAGCGGGAACAAAATTAATATAGATAATGCTATGCTATAATGCCATAAAAACCAGCAACATATTCAAATATGGAAAATTGTATGAATATTTACTCGCATTCGTACAATTTATTTCAGGAAATTAAATCTAAAAAAACTGAAAAAGTACCAAAGGTAAAAATTTTCTCCCGTTTTACCCCGTATCCTGTATTTTTTATCTTGAAATAATTATAATAACGTCATCGAACTTTGCAGCCTGGCACACATACATAAATTTTGAAGTGGGAAATTTGACATGTGAAACTAGCTTTAGTTATTGCCTTTAGAAAAAAAAGAAGAAATTAATGTATCTGCACATGTAAAGCTACGGTCACACTTGTCAAACATTTGCCCAAAAAAGCGTAACCACTAAATGCTAATGAAAAATCTTTCAATTCAGACAAAAGTTTGTCAAGTTAAAGAGTAGCCAATATTGTTGGATTCTATGACATGGTGCATTAGTTGTGTTCGAAGCTGTTTAATATGATAAACAAGTGTCTGGATCAAAACTTTTTCATTAGTGTTTGTTGGTTACGCTTTTTTGGGCAAATGTTTGACAAGTGTGACCGTACCTTAAGTTAACGAATTTGTTAACTTATTCAATAGTTTTTTTAGTTAACTGTACTGAATTTTTATTTTTTTTTTATTGTAGCGAACTTTCACTGTGCTTGTACTATATTTTACTTGAACTGAGAAACTGTAAGGCAGTTGTCATGTGACATGTTTTATAAGGCTGCCACTTTTCACCAGAGTAAATCCATAAGTACATGAATTAATTATATGAATGAATTTAGATCTGCAAAATAACAATTCTTTTAAAATGAACTCCCTACATACATACGAGTATATTGCAATATGCTTCGTTTTACTTTTATTTAGTGCTGAATTTCCATTTAGGTATTATGTATTTCTCTCTTAAAATATTAAATTCTCACAAAGCTCATTGTTTTCCACTAGAAATCCAGTCAGACACAAATTGCTAAAAACCGTTTTAATGCCACAATGTAGACAAAAAATGTGCATTTCATTTTAGTTGAACTAAAATTTATTGAACTAAAAAAAGTTCAATGAATGAACTCATTTAGAAAAGAAAAGAATTGGCTCGTAAATCTTTCGAGTGCAAAACACTTTGACCTATAAATGAGTTACTGTTTCATGGATTCTTTCAATTTTTTCTAGTTTTTGTTTTATTTTGTTTGTGTTTTTCTTTTGGCAATAATAAATAACTTGTAAAAAGTTCAAAAACCCCATAATTATGGCGTCTTCTGGAGTTTTCTTAAGATATATTACTATCTTTGGTATTCATACATAATTCCATGTACACATGTTATTAGATACACACACACACACACACACATACACATACATACGTACTCATAAGGAGGATGTTAACATAATGCACATTAATTTTTTATTTGTGTATACAAATATATGTACATATGTATGGATACCCAGTAAAAAAATTTCAAGTTTTACGGCAATAAAGCGTATCATAACTCGCTTTAAAATATGAGCTGTTTAGAAGCAGTGAACATATATGAAGCAAACTATAGAAAAAAAGGTGATTTAACAGGGCCACAATAATGCACGTTTTAAAGCCAGAAATTTTGCTAATGTAATCTTTTTACATAAGTAAATGCGTTTATATTATTAATCCTTTAAAGAGCGCTCGAGATAACTGCTATATTTGCATGTTTTATTATATTCAAAAAAAGCGCTTTTGTGAGCAAAAAATGTAGTACTCCAAATCGGGAACCCGCCATACACAAATCAGCGGCGATATCAGCAGGCTTGTCAGCTCTACTTTTGCTCTCTCATAGTAAAAACCTGCTTTATTTGAAGCAATTTTTTGCTGGGTAAACACATGCGAGTATATGCTTACATATGTATGTTCATATTCATATATCGTACATATGCACTGTAATTTGTCTTTAACTCATGGTTACGCAGTCATTATATTTCCATTTTGCCAGCAAATAGTTTCTCTAGCTTTGTTTGTTAATTTTTTGTGAAAAAAGCGACTTGTATTAAATGAATATATAACATCAAAAAAAAAACATAAGAAAAAAGTATAACACGCATACCCTTAAAATATTTACAACATATTTATATACACTCATATGTGTACACGCATTCATATTTACATACATATGTATGCATATATTTATGAATGTAAGCAAGTGCATACTTATAAAACAGTCAAATGAAAAATGAGCCACTATCAATTTATGTATTTCTTAATATTTTAAAACTGAGCGTGGTGTGTCACGAAGTGTATCTGAAACGGAAAAAATCCTTGCATATCTCAAGGAGAGAAAATTAAATAAAAAATCATTGTCATAGCAGTGTTGCTGCTTTATGAAAAATTGCCCGAATGATTTTTGGAATTATTGACTGCT
The DNA here is from genome assembly GCA_936439885.1 of Nowickia ferox. Lineage (NCBI taxonomy): Eukaryota > Metazoa > Arthropoda > Insecta > Diptera > Tachinidae > Nowickia > Nowickia ferox. The sequence goes on along the minus strand of OW387023.1, from coordinate 43,786,170 downwards.
GACAATTTTGTACACATTATGCTAAATTTTAATGAAGTATTTTTTTGAATCAAGTTGAAATTAAGTAATCTCTCATTTTACTTAAATTCCCTTTTCTTTGAACCATATAGATATTTACGACCATGAGCAACACATAACAAAAAACATTGGTAGCGTTCATTTCGTTAGAAATCAAATTTTTAAAATTTAATGTAATATAAAAATGAAATGAGTACAAAGCATTAAAGTTATTCACGTCAAAAGTTGCAAAATTGCAAAGTTTTATCAAAGTCTAACAATCACATAGAAAATTATTTTGCAAATTTTGCAAATTTTGCAAAACTGTACAACTTTTAACGGCTTGGCAATGCCAAACAAAATGGGAAAAAATTTATTGTAGAGTTAATAATAGTATTATTAACTCTACAATAAATTTTTTTAACGTAAATATTTTGGTTTAAATTGAAGAAGTGGTTGAAAATTAAAATAAAATTAATTAATTAAAAAATTAAAAATTGTGATACATTTTATTATTTAATATATTCATAATGAATATATAATGAATTTCAATCAGAAATAATTTCTTAATCGTGCTCAAGTTCAGTATTTTCAATTCAAATTATAGAATAAAATAATCAACAATATTAAGTGTCTCCTGTTTGGGTCCTTGATATGCATCAAATTGATGTTAAATCACAATTGTCTCCGTGGCTAATTGTGATTTAGCACTCTTCGAATATTTTCTTTGGGGCTAAGAGAAAGATAAAGTCTACGCCTTCGTGTATATTTGAACAGAGTACTAGACTTTAGAGTAAAATGTTTTTAAAGTTCAGAAACTATTTTTTTGATTTTTTATACATACATATATCTTGCAGATATATATTTATTTGAGTTTCACATTTTTATTATTTTAATATCAGCATCTTAACAGTTTCAATTATTAAATTATCTTTAGAAAAAAGAATTCCTTGTAAAAGTTATTTTTGCAATAAACATCGAAATATTTAGGGAGTTCACAATAGCGTTTTGAAATATGTCTTAATATTGCAACGTTTCAATTTTAATACTTTGATATGGGTTTTGCAAGTTTGTTGTTTTTGTTTGTATGTAAATTCAACTTATTACCAGGTGGCAAGTTTAATTGTTAAACTAAACAAGTTGAAACTGTCAGGCAATTGTAGTTGATGAACAAATATTTGTATTTTCCGCTGTCTTTAGGCATTTTGCGCAGAACAAACTTTATTTCGATAAATTTATTCAACAATAATTTCCAATTTAAAAAATTTTGTTATTTTAATACTTGAATATACTGTGTTTTATATCGTTGCCTGCTCACAATGAAAATTTTAAAATGGCGCAATGTTGCCATATTAAAATTTAAAGATAATCATTGTGAATTCCCTAATTGTTGCATTTAGGTTCGCTTACAATGTGGAGCGACATTATTTGCAGCAGAAGCTTTAATAGCAGTGGAAATGCACCTGTTGAATCCCCACGTTTCCTTAACACTTACAAAATTGTAACTCTTTGAATGCAGAGTCTCAAACCAGACCAAAATAAATTGCTAAAAATGATTCAGAGATTTCTGCTACGTCGTTTTTATGTACATATTCAGTTATTTGTCTAGGGCTGCTATTTAGGAATAAAAAAAGTTTTGTGCAAAAAAATTTTATGAAAAAATTTATAATGTAAATTAAGTAGAGGTCGAGTCATATAGAATCCGTTATACTACGTTAAACGTCGCCTTTTTCAACTGACAGGCATGTAAGTTGAAATACAGTGTTTTTATGATCGCGGTCATATTCAAAGTAAAGTACAAAAGTTGGCCATCTTTTAACTTTTATTGTACGTTTACAGCTATAAATTGATTTTTTTTTGTATATTTTAGATTCTGGTTCATTTACTGTTCATTCGGGAAAAATTGCTACCCTAGCAGCGACTCTTTTAAAAGAGTCTTTTATGACTCGCGTTTCTGATAAATTTCGATTCATTTTCGAAAGGTAGTATCTAAAATCAATTGTCAATCTTTTTTGATTAATTTTTCCATCATCTAACTATCCATTTACGAGTCTTTTTCGAATCATATTATACGCGAAATTCTAATTGCATATATTGAAACTAAGGTCGAATAATTTTCTTTTTTCCAAGATGTTTTTTTGTGATTTATCATTGTTTGTTCTTAATTTAATTGACATATAATATAATATAAGATGTTTCAGTATCAATTATAACATTTTCTTGGTAATACGCTTTTTTCCTTTTTGCCAATCTTTTACTTTTTTTTTAGCTAAAATTAACTTTTTTGTTTTACATTTGTATATAAAAAAATTTAATACACTTTTATATTTTCTCCACTTTACTGCACGAGGCTACTGACGTAAATGAACTTAAATTTACAAAACTCATTTGCTTCAAGATCTGTATAAAAAATTGTCCGTTACAAGAAGTAGCAACAGCAAAAGAAATATTTTTTCAACGTTAGGCTGCGCTAAATATGACTCCAAAACTTAAAACAGTCACATTTCGAGCCTATGCACGATCAATTTATGATTGCGAACATTATGTATATTTTGTTTTTGTTTTTTAAACAATTTACTTTCTAAACATTTCTGTGAATCATTTTCGAGTCTTATTTCCAGCGCTGAACTGATTAATCAGCTTTCGATCATGTAAGGTAGTCGAAAAAGTCTCAGTTTGTTGAAACAATCTTCGACATGCTGATTGGGTACATACATATGTACATATTTATGTATGTATGTATGTATGTATGAATGTACCAGCCGTGCTTACAGTTAAAATCATTGAGCCCACAAAAATGAAACCCAACAAGATGGCAACATCATTCAACTTTCAATGAGAGACACTGTTAATGTGGCAGAGTAAATGGAGCATATGAACGAAGGAATGAATGACAGCAAAAGAAAGATAATGAAAGTAGAATTGTATTTGAAAGTATATAAAATTAAAAATCTATAAATTATTACTTACATTTGGAATAAAAAAATTGCGTTAAGGTAATTTTCTACTTTAGTTTCAGTTGTTGTTGCTATTGTTATTGCTGCTACTGCTGCTGCTGCTGCTGCTGGTGTTGTTGTTGTTGCTGTTTCTGGTGTTTCTATTTGTGTTACTGGGGAATTATTTTTGAATTTTATAATTTATGGTAATTTTAGATAATTTTATAATGATAAGTGTCAACGACATTTCAGACACATTTTTGAGGGCAGTTTAGCTTGTATGACGGAGTTTGTATATATATACATATGTATGTATGTATGTATGTACATAAGTATGCGTGTATGTAGGTAGTAGTAATCGTAGTAGTTGCAGTATCAGTATTAGTATTAGTAGTACAAGCTGTCAATGCGCACAACCATACGAACGGACATCAGAACGTACATATGTATGCATGTATGTATGTTTAGTATGTACGTGCAATGTAACGGTTGATTTGTTTGTTGGGTAATTTTTTTGTATATCAATAGATAGATGTACGACGCTGTTAATGGGTTTGTATGAAGATGTGAACTCTTAAGTGCGAGTGAGTGTGCTTGTGTAATATTGCTCTGCCTTTTTTTCCTCTATTAATTTTTTTACACTTTTATCGATATGCTTTTAGATTGTGTTGTTGCTGCTGCTCTTATAATATTTTGGAATAGGTATTTTCTTTCTTTCTTTTTTTGCAATATTTTAATACATATTTATTTATACACACAAATTTTTTACATAATTTTTTTAATTTATTTGGCTTACTGGTGATTTCTGTTAATGGAATTTTCATATATTGTTATACATTTAATACTGTAAATGCAATTTTCTCTGATTCCTTTTTTACACTTTTTTCTTTTGCTACTAACTACTTTTTATTTTCTGCACTTTGAAAAATTTACATTTTATCTTACAGCAAGGGAAAGAATTAAGAATTTCATTAACTACAGTAAAATCATTTTTTTTTAATTTGCGAGAAAAACTGGCCAAACAACTTTTTTTAGAATTTTTCAAAATTTAGTATACTAAGCGTAAGAATTTTCTTCAACAAAATTTCTTCTTCATAACCACCACCACGATTCTGTTCTATACTTTTCTTCTTGTTCATGTACACATAGGAAAAAAGCAACTGTGCCAATATTCCCGTTCTGGTGGGGTTATAAATGTGTTGAAGAAAAAATCCTAAAAAAAGTTTTGTAGAACTCTATTCACTTTTCTAAATCATATCATATTTCATAGATTTAATACAGTCATTGTTGCAAAAGTCCATCACTTTAGTTGAATATTATTTTTTTAATTTTTCCACACTAGTTTAATTTATTTAAATAATTTTTTCTTACATTTTCCAACTACACAAATTTATTTACATGTGTATACATTTTTCAAGTTGTAATTAGAAAAATTCTTTTGGTTTAATGCGAAAAACCCCGAAAAGTGGGTCATCTTCGGTTGTTCGGTTCGGTCTATTTGTATTTTTCATCTAAAACTTGCTTACTTGCATACACAGCAATCGATTTTTGCTGTACCTGCCTTACCAACGTCTGTTAACAGTTGCTTCTCAACATGTTACAATGGCAACGACACTTTTCCCACGTTTAAGAGAGCATTTCTTGTACTCTTTGGTGTTAATTAACAGTTCCGTTTTCCGTTTTGTTTCTGTGCGAATAATAAAGTGTTGCATGCTTTCAGGAGGGGTAAAAAATTTAAAGTAATAGGAATTTCTGTATTTACGTCTACAAACGTTAAAGAAGAAGAACTTTTAGCAATAACTTTAACGTTTTTTATTTTGACAAATACGGAATTAAGAAAATCAATTTATTGCAATAAACTTAGAAGATATATGATTATAGTTTTTTTGTTAATGCACAATTTTTACCCGACTGCGCGACGCAAGGAAGGGTATTGTGTTTATCAGCCTGTGTATGTATGTACGAATGTGTGTTCCTTTGCGGCCTTATATAAACCGAACACGTGGACCGATTTAAATGATTCTTACGTCAAGCAATTTGTCTTAATCCCGAGAGTGTCACTAAAGATATGACAGTAGTAAAAATTCAATATGACGGCCAACAGACGCCATTTTGTAAATACGAAAGAAATAAAAAGTCGGCGAACTGTATCAAAATGAGTTTCATTCGACAGGTATTTTAAAAACATCTTTAGGTTTCTCTTATGATTTTTTATTTCGAATGACCGTTTAGGATATTGAACGGTTCAATGTTGATCGCAGTCGGGTTTTTTGATTTTTTTTAATACAACTTGTTTGAAATTTTTGTAGGTATGTAAATGATTTTAAGCAATAACATTTATTTTTTATGTGGGTATGATTAAACAAATAAAAAGTTTTTTTTTTGTAAGACGGACCGCAAAATAACAATTATATTCCAAATTTAAACAAAAAATTAATTTAAATGAAGGGTTGGGCAGCATTTCAAATACATATATTTTAAATACCTATTCATAATACAAATACTTACATGACGTAGAAGTATTTTGTATTTTGTATTTTAGATACATATATACATTAAATGGATGTATTTTGTATTTTAAACACATAATTTACAAGGATATTGTTGATGCTTTGCATTTCGATCAGTTTATTATACATTACTGCATTAAAATCTCAATTTCTAAAAAAAAGTGGACCTAGAGCGTTTGCACGTTAAGCCAGCGACATATATTTTATAAAACAAATAAACAAAAGCCAATATAATGTGAAATTGAAATTCATACAAACAAGGAAGTATTTTCAGTGAGCCTCATTAACAAGTCAACAGATTTTTCTTTCATTTAATTTTGAGCCATTATATGTATAATAATAAATTTAAAAAAGAACCGACAAATATTTTGTTTTGTACGATAAAGATTAGTGGAAGGATTTTTTCTTAGTCAAGTCTTATTAAAACTAAAAAAAAGGTCTAAGTTTACCATTTGTCAAATTGGTTATTGAGGGGTTTAGCTGGATCTTATGCGCATTTCACTGTTGCTAATGCACATCAGCAGGCAACCTTTACCCAAAAATTTCTTAGAACAACTAGAGCTGAAAAAAGTCGGCCAATGTAGCAATGGTAAAGTAAGAAAATAAAAATCATGTTGATTATTGAGTTTTTGTTGCAACTTTGATATTTGTTGAGCTTCTCATTTGCTTAAATGAAAGTTTTATAATAACTCTAGTTGTTCTAAAAAACTCACTTATGTACTTGTTCTCTTATTAATACATACATATACATACATACTCGTATGTAAATCAATTTTCCTCGATTTAGTTCGAAAATTGTTTTTTTACGTTATCGTTTTGTCATTAATAAAATCTCAAAATAATGAATAATTTATGTATTTTTATATATTGGAATGAATAAATTTATAAAAATCATTTTTAATCGGTTAACCGATTAATCCAATATTAACCGATTGCTAATCGATTAAACCAAAACCTTGATGAATAAATCGAGCGATTAACCGGCTAAAATAAAAACCCGATTAATTTATTGCCCTAGTAAATATATATATACATACATGACGTGTGTGTTTTGTATTTTAAATACCGCAAACCATGAATTTTGCCCAACTCTGATTATTATTATTCGATTATTTCGAGTTTCTAGCATATAACAACGAATATTATTTTCTTCTATTCGTTCTATTCTTTCAATTCTTATATTCTTATTCCTTTTATTCTTAGAGAGAACTTTTAAAATCTCACCGCAGCTTACTGCTCTGCCAAATTCTTTAATAGCGCTACCTTTAGTTGGCCAAGGCTTATAATTACGGTGACCATATTTTTCAACAAAAAAAAACACATTTTGAAATGAAAAATTAAATCAAGGTGCAGTAAGCCAGGAGACTGATGTATGCATGTTAGCCAAGCTAAATTTCAAATTTCTATATGGTAATTCTGTGGCAATAAGGAAAAAGCGCCTAAGTCATATTTGACTGCTTTGCAGGAGAGCACTTTTAAGCGTTCACCCAGCAAAGAAAAAATATTCTGATTTGGATGCACTAACAACTGAGGGAAGCAATGTATTGCTTATTTGATAACAAAAGCTTCGAAAAATGCTTCTGAAAAGCACTAACGTGGGCTCTCACAAAAATTATATATTATGATTTCTGTGAAACACTTTAATAAGGCAAAAAAAATTCATGGCTTTATGGAAGCTAAGTGTATTTCTTTAGCTGGCTCATCTCGAACAAAAAATAATGCCTTATTCATGCGCAACAGCAAGTGATTCGGTAACATTGTCTCCCTTACAAAAACGCTTCTGGGTTTTTTTTTTTTTTTTTTTTTTTGCTGGGTATTTTAGTGCATACAATATAATTATTGTACATATTTAAAAATGATGTGCAGATTCTTAGACTTTTATCGTTTAAACAAAGAGGCTTTTCGGGTGGTACTCAATACCATTGAAGGGCACCTGCAACGTTCAAAAATTTCTCAGTTGTTGGAGCTAGCGGCCCGTTATGTTTTTAAGCTGAAGGATCCTATCAGAGGTTTTTCAGTATAAGTCCTTCTCTGGCCATATTTATATTTTTTCCAATTTTTTAAAGATTAATAAAATAAAATTTGCGTGCAAATTTTACTAATTAAACTTTAAAAAAAATATTTTTTATAAATACCTTTTTATTAACTTTCATTTTTACAAGTTATACAACTACAAGAAGTAAAAAACAAAAGCCAGCCAATTAATTCCGTTACCTGTCAACTGATTGTTTTCTTTCCAATCTTTCAAAAAAAAACCGATATCATTTAATTCTATGACACTTAAAACCGATAAAAATTCAAGTTTGAACAAAAACCCGATAACATTGGATTTCATTACACCAACATAATTTATTTTCGGTTTTAAATCCAATTCCGATACAATTGGGTTCTATAACAACCCCGATTATATTGAAAATTAATCTGTATCCATACTTTGTATTGTCAAGAAGTTGGCTAGGCTTCCAAACCAAAAAATTGTGTATTTCAATAAGTTGCATTGGTGTAAATTTGTTTTTATAAATGTTCTATTTGTAGGAATTAAAACATACGAGTACATTGTATAAACTAAAAATATAATTCTGCAAATTTCACTTAAAAACGTTTATACTTGGTGTTCACAATCTTTTTGGAGGATACTAATTTGAGCGGCTTCCCCATCTGAATATATCTAAACTATCTTGTCGTGATGTGGTGGCTTGTCGTGAGTGGTTACTGTCCTTGCCTCAGGGGTCACTGTGATTTTCTGAATTAAGGGCAGTGACTATAAAGGCATGCATAGTAAAGGTTATCCAGTTACAAGTGTCTGGTACATAGTAATGCCTACTGTCGTATTGTGCTAGAACACAGAAACACTTTTTAAGGTCAATGTAGTAGGGGTCTGTGCCGATGATCTGAATGGCTAATTTAGTGAATAAATAAAATTAGTCGCTAGCAGTAACCCTTCTCCAACGCTTATGGCACGGGTTGGTTGTAGACAATTTTGCCTAGTCCGCGCACGCCGTCACTGCGGATAGTCCTCTCACTTACTGGCATTGTCGTGGGAACAAAATAGACAATTCTAAAATAAATTTTCAAACGGATGATAACGTTGACTCCACGGATGATACGTTTGGGGGAGACTAGTTGCTGGCTCGCAGGATAGTCAGCTACTCAACGAACTGGAGGGAGTTGATGAACTCAATGCTCCATCGGGTGACTTAGCTGTAGGGTTCAGTGAGAAGCTGGGAGATCTGTCACTGAGGTCGAACGACGAGAGGGACATCACACTGATTTCAACTAGCCTTCAGATTTCAGGGACGGATCTGTTAGACTCTGGATCTAAGCAGATAACTCTATGACTCTATGGCTAAGGGAGGGCATTCATCTTCCTCAAATAAAATTGTTCGACAGGACGCCTTATCAGGAAATATGGGCAAGGATGGTCGGGCAAAATTGGATAAAGCAAAGAGCGGCACTAAGAAATCTCTGAACTTTCTGGAAAAGGTGGCCAAGAGAGATCCGAAGCTGTATACGGCAAAGGAGAGACATCTGGTCAAGAAGCACAGGCAAGACGTTAAGAAGTTCGAAAGAATTTACAGCTCTGTTAGTGTTCTGCTGGGTAGATCATCTTCTTTGGAGAAAGATGTGAGTGTCGACGGAGTCCAGGCTATATCTCGCAAGAGTGAATATATCCAGCTCCAAAAATAAGATAGTAGCAAAGGCGTCTGGCAGTGCCTTGTTTGCCAAGGCAATCAGGTCCTCAATGATTGAGACTGACAAGACGCAGTCAGGTAGTAAAGAGAAGGCTGTCAAATCAGCTGGCTCTCTTAGGAACCCCCGAAAGGAGTCATGGAAGAGAGTGAGATCTGGCGATGACATACCCTCTACGTCAAAGAAGGTGAAGAAGTCGACGAGCCAGGAATTTGACCTTCGGAAGGCTGTCATAGATAGGACTAATCCGGATGGGGGGATCAATCCTGAACTGTAGCAGCTGGTTGAAGGTAGGCTCATCGATCAAATCGCCCTAACGGGGGTAGAAAAGGAGGAGGAAACTTGTCAACTGCGGCAATGAGAAATAATTTGATTTCCTTAAAACCGTCGTGTACAGGTGTGGCAAACTTCGCCCGGAGGCGAAACTGGAGGTAATTTCAGCCTCAGATCTGCCTCTCCGGGCAGTGGTGACAGCATGGTTTCCATCACCCGTTAGATCAATGGAAACCATACTGTCGGTACTGGCAGCGCAGAACTCGCCTCTTAGGACAAACCAATGGAAGCCTTTGGCCTCAATGGATTGTAGAGAGAACGCGGATAAAGATCTTCGGTTTGCCGTAGATCAGGGATCCCTAAAATGACTGCAGTTATGTAGGGGTGTTGTGGAGTGAAGCAGCCTCGGCCGAACTAGTAATACGCTTCAATAGGTCGCAAGTAGACGTGGCTCTTATCCAAGAACCCTGGATGAATGAAAAAATAGGATTTGCGGAATAAGAGTCACGGGCTACACATTGAATATCCCTGCCACAGAGGATAAGGTATGAACTTGTATTTTAGCAAGGGATGGACAAAGATTAACTTTGTTAAATTCTTTTAGTAATGGAGACCTTACAGTCGTTATTGGAGGGGCCAGGGGTAAGCAGGAAATTGTGCTTGCATCGGTTTATATGCCCTATGATGCTGTTGAACCTCCGGGGACTGGCGTGCAAAAGCTGACCGAGTATGCAAGGTTGAGAGGTGTTGCATTGGTACTCGGCTACGACGCTAATGCGCATCATAGTCAGTGGAGGAGCAGCAACATTAACAAAAGAGGTGAATTAGTGTTTGATTTTATTACTTCTGTGAGTTAGTGTTTGATTTTATTACTTCTAGCAATATGTTTATTTGTAACAAGGATTAGATTAGATTAGATTAGATTAGATTAGATTAGATTAGATTAGATTAGATTAGATTAGATTAGATTAGATTAGATTAGATTAGATTAGATTAGATTAGATTAGATTAGATTAGATTAGATTAGATTAGATTAGATTGGCTTAGATTAGATTAGATTAGATTAGATTAGATTAGATTAGATTAGATTAGATTAGATTAGATTAGATTAGATTAGATTAGATTAGATTAGATTAGATTAGATTAGATTAGATTAGATTAGATTAGATTAGATTAGATTAGATTAGATTAGATTAGATTAGATTAGATTAGATTAGATTAGATTAGATTAGATTAGATTAGATTAGATTAGATTAGATTAGATTAGATTAGATTAGATTAGATTAGATTAGATTAGATTAGATTAGATTAGATTAGATTAGATTAGATTAGATTAGATTAGATTAGATTAGATTAGATTAGATTAGATTAGATTAGATTAGATTAGATTAGATTAGATTAGATTAGATTAGATTAGATTAGATTAGATTAGATTAGATTAGATTAGATTAGATTAGATTAGATTAGATTAGATTAGATTAGATTAGATTAGATTAGATTAGATTAGATTAGATTAGATTAGATTAGATTAGATTAGATTAGATTAGATTAGATTAGATTAGATTAGATTAGATTAGATTAGATTAGATTAGATTAGATTAGATTAGATTAGATTAGATTAGATTAGATTAGATTAGATTAGATTAGATTAGATTAGATTAGATTAGATTAGATTAGATTAGATTAGATTAGATTAGATTAGATTAGATTAGATTAGATTAGATTAGATTAGATTAGATTAGATTAGATTAGATTAGATTAGATTAGATTAGATTAGATTAGATTAGATTAGATTAGATTAGATTAGATTAGATTAGATTAGATTAGATTAGATTAGATTAGATTAGATTAGATTAGATTAGATTAGATTAGATTAGATTAGATTAGATTAGATTAGATTAGATTAGATTAGATTAGATTAGATTAGATTAGATTAGATTAGATTAGATTAGATTAGATTAGATTAGATTAGATTAGATTAGATTAGATTAGATTAGATTAGATTAGATTAGATTAGATTAGATTAGATTAGATTAGATTAGAAAAGGGAGAATATCTGGTCCAAAGATCGGCACTGCGACACCTGACGGATCTTTTGTGCCATACATATGTAAATTAAATTAAATCAATCTCTGTATAACTCTTCTTATGAAAGTCAGCACAGATATTGGAGGAGCCCGCCTAATATCATCTGAATACAGAAACTCGGAATGAAAAACAAGCCTGCTACTGTTACATAAGACGATACATTCACAAATAATGTGTGCCGTCATCTCGTCATCACAGCTCTCGCTGAACCTTCATAGTGAACAGACGTCTTAGCGGAGTTTTTTTTTCATATACATATTAAACAAACAGAAAATCATACAAAAAATATTCGTAATACATAATAACCGTAATACATATTAACTTTGATAAATAAACAAAGCAAATATTGCTGATATTTTTTTTACATAGCAAGAAACAAAAACAAACAAAAACTGCAAACAAAATTCTCTACATGAGTACCTCAAAAACAAAAAATTGTGAAGTGAGTTCTAACGGCAGAAATGCCTATTTTACTGTGAGTTCTGAAGCTCTCAATGTTAACAATAAAAATAAAAAATCTGATGATAGTCTTTTTCTAACGGCAAAACCACTTTTTCGTCAGCGATCAACTTCGCTTTGTCCAATGCCAACTAGTGATTCGTTAACATTAAAATTGCCTAGTACTTCTTCATATAAGTCAGTGATATCATCCCCTCCGGGCTCTTATACATCACTTAACAAAGTTATCACTACAGATAACAGTAGCACTAAGCCCAAGGTCCAAGTCGGAATGGACAGGTATATAACTGTGGTAAAGCGTGGGCGAAGCCCAAATTCTTCAAAAATTTATCTGCTCCAAAGATGTCTAGGGATAAAAGCGCATCATCTACTAATCGTCAAAATCGGTTTTCACTACTGCAAGACAATAACGACAAGCCCGCTGCATTATCGCAAAAGTCTTTTAAGCCACCACCTATCTATCTGAGAGAAAAAAACTCTCATGCGCTTCTAAAGAAACTATTGTCGGCCGTTGGTGAAAATACTTTTCCAAATATATGATGAAAAAGATTTCCGAAAAATTATTAGTGAATTAAAAAAAAAATACTTAAAAGTGCTAAAGGCCTTCAAATAGTATTAAAGGGCATAGATTCATATGTTGACCCCGAAGAAGTACAATGTGCTCTTATCGACAAAGGATTTAAGGTTAAAAATGTTACTAATATAATTAATAGAAAAAAGGTCCCCCAACCCCTATTTCGGGTCGAACTGGAGCCGAATGACATACAATTGAAAAAAAATGAAACCCATCCAATTTATAGCGTAAAGTTTCTCTTGCAGCGTTCAGGTCACGTACAGTGCCACAATTGCCAAGAATATAGCCATACTAAAACTTTCTGCAAATTACCTACAGTTTGTGTTATCTGCGGTGAATTGCACGGTTATGCCAGCTGCAAGAAGCCAAAAGATCAAGCTGAAAAAAATTTAGTAATTGTGGAGGTAATCACACGGCTAACTACAGAGGATGTCCTGTGTATTCTTTCGTTAAACAGACTATGGGACAAAAGCCTAAATTAGCTCCAGCTCAATCAGCAAACGCATTCTCCTCCAATGAGCCAACGAAGTACTTCACGTGTATCATATGCCGATGCTGTTAAGACAAATTCTTTTCCCACGCAGATAGTGTTCCCACCAAGTAATTCAACAAATGCTAACACAAGCTTTAATTTCAGTCGCCTTGAAGCCACTATTGATAATCTGGTGCAAACTATAAACAACTTTACTACAAATATGACTAGCATGATGCAAGAAATGCTGCGAATGCAGAATACTCTGCTTCAAGCATTAATTAACAAACCATGAACACGTTAAAAATATGTTTCTGGAACGCAAACGGCATTCTCCAATACAAAAATGAGCTCGAGCACTTCCTTTCGGAAAAAAATATTGATGTAATGTTAGTTTCTGAGACTCATTTGACTTCGAGAAGCCTTTTTAAAATGAATGGCTACACATTATATGATAATAAGGACTCGAAAGGAATAGCATGCGGTGGATCAGCAATTTTAATAAAGTCAAGACTCAAACACTATATTCTTGATAACATCTGTGCAGAACATTTACAATCAACTAATATTTGTGTTGAAAATTTTTGTACAAATTTCGTTATATCATCAATTTACTCCCCTCCAAGATTCTCAATCACTGAGGATGAATACGAGAATTTCTACAAATCTCTTTGGCCTTGTTTCGTAGCAGCTGGAGACTACAATGCAAAACATACGTTCTGGGGTTCACGTCTTATTACACCTAGAGGAAGGGCGTTGATCAACACAATTTCAAAAATGGGCTTGCACGTCATTTCGAGTGGAGAGCCCACTTACTGGCCTACAGACATACAAAAAATTTCGGATGTTATAGATTTTGGAGTCATGAAAAGTATTTCTAGAGATTTAGTTCATGTCGAAGCTTCCTTAGATCTCTCCTCCGATCACTCTCCCATTATCGTTACAATCTGTAACCCACTAAGAAGTGATTTAGCTCACCCATATGTGAAGATGATCAATCGTGTTAATTAGCTGAGATTCAAAAAATATCTTAGTAGTCATTGCATAATGCTAAGAACATCCGATGATATTGAATCTAACATTGCGAATCTTAACGAAAATATTAAGCATGCTACTGAACATGCTACTACCTCCCACCCGCAGACTGGGTTTAATAGAATTTATTCTACGGATATTGAACGTCTCGTATGTGAAAAAAGAAGAGCTAGACGGGAATGGCAACAGCACAGATCGCCCCAGCATAAAATCAGTTTTAAAGAGTGCACTAAACAACTCCAAGAGTTGCTTACATATGAAAATACTGCATCTCTTAAAAATTATCTGGAAAATCTCGATGTCACACCAGCATCTAATTACTCTTTGTGGCGCGCTGCGAAAAAGCTTACAACACCCGTTGAGTTTAAACCACCTCTGCGCACTTCTACCGGAGGTTGGGCAAGAAGTGATACTGAAAAAGGTAACTTGTTTGCAAAGCATTTAAAATCCGTATTTACCCCAAACAGATGTACTGCTGCTGTTGATTTACCGAGTGTAGTTGCTCTACCCCCTCGACCCTTAAAGTTTAAGATGCGTGACGTACAGAAACTAATTACTGAACTCAACCCGAAGAAAGCTCCAGGTATTGAAGGAATTAGTAACAAGATGCTGATGAATTTGCCTCGTATTGCAATTAGAATCCTTCTATTTATTTTTAATGCCATATTACGACTAGAGTATTATCCACACCTCTGGAAGCTTGCCAAGGTCAAAATGATTCCAAAGTCGGGCAAAGACCTTATCAAGGCTGAATCGTACAGGCCAATAAGTCTACTATCAACAATGTCTAAACTTTTCGAAAAACTGCTCATGATAAAATTTTCCCCAATTCTAATTGGTAGTGGGTCCATACCAGACCATCAGTTTGGTCTTAGGAGTCAACATAGCACCATTGAACAAACCCATAGATTGGTTCAATTTATAAGAACATTTGAAGAAAAGAAATATTGTTCTGCCCTCTTCATTGCTGTTTCCCAGGCATTTGATAAAATGTGGCATTTTAAAATTGAAATCATATCTACCAATAAATTTTCTGAAGCTATTGGAAAGTTATATTACTACCCGGAAGTTCACGGTTGTTGAAGGAGAATTCATAAGTGTGCCCGAATCTATTTCATCCGGTGTGCCACAGGGGAGCATATTGGGGCCAGTTTTGTATTTGATTTATACTTGTGATATGCCTTTGAGCAGCAATATCCATACATCTACATTTGCCGATGATACAGCCTGCCTTAGTATGCACGAAAACCCTCACGAGAAACTTATCGAGAATTAAAGTTAACGAACAAAAGTGTGTTCAGGTAACATTTACCCTGCGAAGAGATACTTGTTCCCCAATTCGAATCAACAATCAAGTTGTTCCTCAACATTCACATGTAAAATACCTTGGTATACACCTTGATCGACGGCTTACATGGAAACACCATATTGACTCAAAGCTAACACAAATGAAACTTAAATTAACTCAGATACATTGGCATTGGCTGACACTCAGTCTAGATTGTAAACTTTTAATATACAAGTCGCTTTTGAAACCTATATGGTGCTACAGAATACAGCTATGGGGCACTGCTTCAGCTTCCAATATAGAGAGAATCCAACAAAGGCAAAACAAGATTTTAAGACTAATAACATCGGCTCCATGGTACATTAAAAATTCAAATTTACATCGTGATTTAAATATGCCACTAGTGACTGAAGAAATTTAAAAATACGCAGGCAAATACTTAACAAAACTCGAGTCTCATCCTAATCCACTTGCTCGTAACATCTTGAATTTTACTGGACACATCCGCTTAAAAAAGAGGGACACTATGGCTCTAATACTCAACACTCGAGATGAAACAGCTTGAAAATATTTTTTTGCTTAATACGATATTTATGTATTATTGATTACTATCACTAAGTTTATGCCTGACACTGGTTGGGCCTAATTATTATATCTAGATTTAAGATTTGAATACTTATTGTTAGTTCATTTTTTGAAGATACAATAAATAAATATACGCATGAAAAAAAATCTCGTCATCTTCCAAGCACAAACGGCACAAGGGTGAACGAACTTGGTTACTTTTCCACAGAGAATAGTTCAGTCCAAAGTGACCAGAAAGAAAACCAGTAACCAGCCAAAAATTATTCCTGTTGAAGTTCAGGATGCCATTGTACGTAAATGGCTGCATAAATGCTTTGGCTTTCCTTAAACCAGAAGAAGTCAGTCACATTTCCTTAGCGGTCGAAATGTCATCTTCTTTGATCAGAGATATTACAGTCGACCGACTTACGCCACAAAACGGCTCTGGGTCTATAAACGGAGTAGCAGAGGCCCTCTTGGCCAGTTCATCCGTTTTCTCATTCCTCGGATGACCGCTGTGGTAGGTATCCAATAAATGAAAACTTTGTTCCGTATGGATAGCTTTTGTAATGAGCCAAATCACTCTAAAACCAGCCTGGAACGAAATTCCCATGAAAGGAGGGACTATCTGAAAAACTAACTATATTCACGCCTCTAATGCCCCTAATTAAATTAATGTCAACACATTTGGTGATTGCCTGTATTTCTGCCTGAAATACCGTAGACCATGTGGCCATGGGCAAACAGATTTTTATGTTGGGCCCTACAACTCCAGCACCAACTCCATCTTCCGTTTTGGATCCATCCGTATACCAACATAAGCTTCTGGAATCCACATCGGGACCGTTCTCGTCCCACATTGCCCTAAGTAGAATTGTGACATTGAATCTCCTGTCGAACCTCAGTTCACAGTTTATCCTCTCACTAGGCATTCCTATCAGCCCTAAGCTGGACATTTTACTCAGCATCGATGAGTGCCCATTGCCAACACAACGAGCAGATCTCCCGAGACCCATCCTATAAGCGGCCATTGCCGCAGAAGATCTAATAAAGATTTGTATGGGTAGTAGTCCAATCAAGGCCTCAATGGCTAAAGTTGGACATGACCTCATTGCGCCTGTAGCAAGAAGATACTCCAATCTTTGAACTTTACAGAGTTTAGTTGTCGCCACAACTTGCCGAGTCTTTTGCCACCAAACAATCGCGCCATACGTTATGATGGGCCTAACAATCGTTGTATAGATCCACATAACCATTTTTGGGCTCATGCCACAGGTGCACCCAGCACAACTCTTTACCGCCCAGATCGCCCTAGTGGCTTTCTGTGTTACGCATTGAACATGTCGGTTCCAAGTTAGCTTACTATTAAGGGTAACCCCCAAGTATTTGACATCGGTCGTTCGATTTACCCTTAACATATGCATATTGATTTGCATGCAAGTGGGCGGTATTCAAAACCGTCGATCTAATGTGCAGATCAATTAGTCTATCCATAGTTTTCAGCAAAAATGATGTTAGGCTAATTGGTCTGTATGATTTGGTCTTCCTGGCCTCTTGCCCATTTTAGGTATAAATACAGCGTCAACTTTCCTCCACAGCAGAGGAATGTGTCCGAAGATAAAACTGGCTCTAAATAGGGCGGCGAGGGCACAAAGCAGTGTATCAACGCACATTTGCAAGAGCGCTGGAAATATACCATCCCCGAAAGGAGCCTTAAAAGGCTGAAAAGAGGCAATAACCCATTTTATCCTATCCGAACTAAATATTATTTTTGACAATTTGAGAGACAATCGTCAAGTCATCACCACTTTGAACCTTGAGAATCGACTCAGGAAAATGAACACTAAGTAAATTTTCCAGTGTTTCTCTTCGGTTCTTGTAACAAGGATAATGTACCCACGTTCAGGAATAGGCATAGGGCAGAGGTTATAGACATAACACTAACTAATAGAGATAGGAACCTGGTAGAGAACTGGATGGTAGATATAGACTGTACGTTTTCAGACCACAGTAGGATATCATTCAGTCTTAATTTTGCAGGGGAAAGGCGTGACACATATAGGAATCCAAGAAAGACTAACTGGGATACCTATAGAGCTACTCTTGATATTACAGCAAGGATCAGTCCGCAGGGTGTGGATACACAAAGAGGAGTGGAAGAGGAGGTGTAATATTTCACTAACACTTGTAGGGAATGTTTTGAACAATCTTGTCCATTTGTTTTCCCGGGCAAAAGAGAGCAGCCATCGTGGTGGACTAAAGATTTAAAAGATCTGAGGTCCTCGGTTAGTGTTGTATAATAAGTACAAGGGTGATCTCAAAAGGGCGAAAAGATCCTCATGAAGGAAATACTGTGAGGAAATTGATTCCGTAAATGAGTTGTCGAGGTTTCGGCGAATATTCATCAAAATACCCTGGGGCTCCTGAGAATATTCAAAGACTGGATGGCTCATGGACGTAATCCAGCTTTGAGACACTTTCTGTTCTGATGGATACTCACTTTCCTGACTGTAGGGAAGTAAGAGAAGAGGCAACGATGGAGGTTAATTTTAACTACTTGTCGGAACCAGAATTAAGGGGAGGAGTGGACGACATAGAACTTGGCGATCCTCAGGGCCACGGGAGCTGGTGACCAGGAATGCAGCTGAAGGTGAAAAGGTAATTTTCTACGTCAACAGCCAGGCAGTGCTAAAAGCTTTGTGTTAGTGGCTGTAGAAGAGCCCTCAACTTGCTTATGGATAAATATAGTGTCAGACTATGTTGGGTTCCTGTCTACAGCAGTTTTAAGGGAAATGAAATTGCCGATGAGCTGGCAAGAATAGGGTAGGCATTAGATGAAAGAATGTCAGACAGGTCGGTGAAATTACAGATAGGTTATTAATATAGGGAATTCAGTAATTGGGTAAAAAGCAGGACCAACAGTTCATGGCAAATTAGGGAGGAATGTATAGAGTTTCGAGAGATTTGTGGCCAAAACTTGACTCAGAAAGATCCAAACTGCTACTGGACATGAATAGGAAGCCGATGCAAATTGTGATAGGCGCGTTGACAGGTCACTGCTCGGTCAGAGCAAGAACTAGTATTTGGGAAACTGACACTCCAGATTTCTGTAGGATGTGCGGGGATGAAGAAGAACCAGAAAACATTAAACATTTGATCTGTCACTGTCCGAAGCTACAACGTCATAGGCTTAGATGGCTGAGCAGACGTTTCCATGAAAGCATTACTGATATCGAGAAATGTAAACTAGAGGACATCACGGCCTTCATCATTCATGGGAGTTCAGTGGATCAAGGACGAATAAAAGGCTCACTCCTGGCTACAAATGGAGGATAAATATTACTTTTTTGGACAACAGAAGGGAAAATCACAATGGTCCCAATTGGGTCCCCGACTGGAGGTAGGGTATAGCACCACACTTCCTAACATAACCTAACTTAGGTGGCTGCACCCAATAACAGCTACTTTTGCAGAAACATGTTTAAAGTTTTCAATTTACATACAACTCAATGAAGCCATGAACAAATATTCTTCTCTCAGGAGGAGATAGTACAAGCTATTAAAATTAAATTTTTAAGCAATATAAAATATGAAATGCATTATTATTCTGCATTATTAACTCAAAAAACTAATTTTTTTTGAGTTATTACACTATTGAACTTAATGTGCGATATGTACCTTCTTCAGTGTTGCCAAGTAATTGCAGTCTTAGATGATTATAATTTCTATTAAATTTATGTTGAAGTTTTGGGATTTTTAGAAAAAAAAACTTATAATTTAGGATTTTTAGGAAAAAAAGTAGTTATCAAAAAAATTGCAATCCAGGTCAATTCAATTTAAAAAAATCTAAGAGGACATCGTCCAAAAAAATGACTGCCCTCTTAAAAAAGGATGAATGATCACCGGAGTTATAATATCAGATTTTATATCAGATTTAAGAACACTCAAAGCAATACCTATCGATGAATTACAAAGGGATGTACATATGTCGAGCAAAAAATCCCGACAAAATAGTGTTGTAAAAAGCAGCTACTTTTGAATACTCAATACAACTTGATACTTTTTCAATTGGGTACTCGATATTACCCAATATTTCAACGGCTTTTTGAATTTAAAATTAAAAACACACTTAAATACATATCTGTATATATGTGACTTTAAAAATTAATAAGCTTGAAGATTAGTTTTGTACGTTAATTTGTTATCGATATTGCCAGAATTTGAGTGATTTTTCATATCTGTAAGAACCTGTAGCACGTTTCTGTAATTCTCGCATCGAAAAATTTCTCACAGAAAACGATGGCAATGAAGAGGAAACTATGTGAATTGAAACAAAAAATCGTTTCTCACATGCAAGTGTTTCTGTAATTACTTTTTGTGAGAACTGTTTGTCATTTTACCGTTTTTGACGTATGTTATTGGAAATTTGTGAGAAAAAGTGTTTCTGTAACAATATTTTGTGAAAAGTTTCTCGCAAGAACTGTCAAAACAACTCGCATTTTAAAGTGGTGCGAGAACAACCAAAATTTTACAAAAACATATGAACTTTATAATTTGTGTATAAAAATATGAAATATAAACTAGTTAAGAAGATATGCAACGAATTTTTGGACCAAAATATTATTAAAAAGTCGATATGTTCACATTTATTTAGATTTTTTTTTTGGGAAATTATCTTTGATTTTTTTGAGTTGATAGAAAAACTTCTTTCAAGCATTTTGCATTCATTTTATATTCTTGTTCATTATTTTATTTTCTTTTTCTTTTAAATTATTTCTTTTTTTGTTATTGAAATAATATTTTTGTAACATTTTCTTTTCATTTGACACTTGATTGTTGGAAATATTCCAATAAAAAGGAAATTAGTGTTGCTTCTTTTCACTTTAAATTACAGAAACACTTTTTTCTCACAAATCGAGAAACGATGGAATTTTTTGTTTCACACTTCATGTGAGAAATTTTTCGATGCGAGAATTACAGAAACGAGCTACTGACTTGCTGCTCTCACGTGTTTTTCACCTCTTTAAAGAGTCCCTTCTAATGTCCAATATATGTTCATGCGAGCAGTTGTTTAGTTCAAATATGCATTTTCAAGTCCTTGTTTCAGTTGCCGTTTTCATATCAAAATAATTCCAAACAGAACTATTGCTTTCTGAATTTGTATTTGTTACACTAATTCAAAGAGGTTCAAATATATATTTTTATCAAGCTTAAATTCGTACAAAGATTTGTACAAATTTGATGTATTTTAAAGGAAGACGTTCGCTTAAATGCTAGAAAATGCAACCCTGAAAGTATTGAGTAGTTACTTTTGTGTATTGAGTACCCGGAAAAACACTCGGTATTGAGTACTCAGTAAACAAATACTCAATACTTTTACAACACTACGACAAAATTTGTGGAGGAATTCCCGGGATTTTTTGATATCTCATTATGGCAAATTATGAGTGTCGTTATTCATTAATAAGATGACGATAGTAGCAGATTTTTTAAGTACTTCTGTAAACTCATTTTAGAAAAGAAATAAAATTTTTAATTCTGTGCAAAAATTATTTTGTGTAAAGGTAAGTGTAGTAATGGTTTTATTCGCCAACTGGGCAAAGTTCATAACAAAAGCAGACAAGATTGGAAAAATATTCTAATAAGAAAGATGATTTAGTTGGATTGGATGAATTTTCTGTAAGGGCTAGCACCAAAAGCACATTTAGTTTTGTATCTCTGAAACTTAGTAGCCTTTATTTGCCAAAAGCGGAACACGAAGTTTAAAATTTAGTTCTAACGCAATTCATAAAAGTGAAAACAGATATACATACAAGGTGGGTCAAAAGAAATCACCCTATTGGGAGATGCTCTTATTTTTGCAAATGGAGGCCAATGTCAAATCTGTTTTGACATTTGTGAACTAGACAGATGTAGAATACAAGTGAACAAGCCATGGAGCGATACAGTCTCCAAGAACGCGGAATAATCGTGTCGTGGATTTCCCGGGTCGCCTCATCTCTCGTTTTGGCGATTTACACTGGCCCACAAGATCACCCGATTTAACCGCTCCAGACTCTTTTTGTGGGGTTTTTTGAAGTCCCGTGCTTACGTAAACAAGCCCGAGACCCTGGAAGCCCTCAAGGACAACATTCGACACGAGTGCGAGAATCTGTCGCCCGAAGTTCTGGCTGAAGTGATGAAAAAGGCCATAAAACGAGCAATCAATTGTGCTGGCGCCCATTTGACCGATATCATCTTTTCGACTTGACCAATAAAATTCTAAAGGTTCAAATAAACATAATCAAAAAACAGAATCGAAGTTTTTCATTTACATAGAAAAAAATGAGAGCCAAACAACATCGGATGACTTCTTTTGGCCCACCTTGTACATATGTACAAATAAATGTAAGGAAATAAAAGACCCAGATTTGTTTCGTAAGAACAAAAATCACTTGCAACCACTTCCTTCTAAAAAGGTGGTGATTTCATATGCAGAAGAGTTGCATAACAGGTTTTTTGATTATACATATATAGGTTCCTAATTCATAAATAATATTTTGTTTTATAAAAGGTTTATTAATCAAATTTCCATAGAAAATTTTTTTCATAAAGCTCTTATTAAACAGAAATATTTTTTATGAATAAGGCAGATAATATATCTATGTAAATAATATATGTATGTAAAACAATTATAAAAATTCAAAGTGAACATAGGGCATCGACAAGCTGTCTCCATCTAACTCTATCGTTGGCCAATGTTTTTGCGTGATTCCAGGATATTTGAACTTATTATAGTTCTCTTTTTGTGCAGCGTATCCAGGTGTTTCTTGGACGGTTTCTTCTACTTTGCCCTTGAGGGTTCCAGTCGAAGACGGCTCTAGCAATATCATTGTGCGGGCGGCGTAGGATGTGGCCTAACCAGGTCCATTTTCTTCTTCGGACTTCTATTTCGATAAGACTAGTATTTGTAATTCGGTTTGGCCAGAAAATTCTTAATAGTTAGCGTAGACAGCGGTTGATATACAGGCTTATTATGAACAGCAACCATCAACTGATGAAAAAATTTGTCAACTATGTGTTGAAATAGTTATTACGAAACCAGTTGATAAAGTTGTGAATGATTAAGTAGATATTCGCAATTGTGAATGTGCATTTAAAGGGGGAAAAATACAACAGCTAACAAATGGCAAAAATAAGATGTAGTGAATGTGCGGACGGAATTCGTTACAAAATTAGTAGAAAATTTAATTTAGGTAGACCTAAACTATTTAACTCCATGGTATTTTGCTCCCAATTTTTTTAAAAACCACTTTTGAGCAGAGTCCCTTTGCGATATCCGGTTTGCTTCCATCAAGCTTATAAGCCTTGCAATTTGCTTTTTGTTGATCATAATAAGCGCTCTCTGCACAAAATCAATAATTTTGTTTATTTTTAACGATATTTATTTATATATTTCTATTTATTTACTACTTACATTCCGAGTGAATATTTTTCTCCTATTTTGTAGTTGCAAAAACGAGAATAAATTTCTGTTAATAGCTATTCACACTAGTGATTTTGTAGTTGATAGTTGATAAATTATGGTTGATGCCTCTTTTCAACCGCTGACATTTCGTAATACCGATTTATGAACTTAGTTGTAAAAATTTCTCTTATCAACCGCACGTTGCTGTTCATAATAAGCCTGATAAACTTGGATTTTGCAAGTTGTCGCTTGTGTTAAACTCCAATTTGTACAGCCATACAGCGAAATGGATTTGACACTGCAATTGAAAATTATTATTTTCGTTTTGCACGTGATGTTGTTGCATCTTCAAATTTTATTCAATGCGAGCCTTTTTAATATAATAGTGGATGTCCGCCTCTGATCCCCCATCTTTGGTTAGTTTACTGCCGAAGTAGCAAAAACGGTCGGCGTCTTCAATGGCCTGCCCGTCTCTAGTAAGCAGATTTACATTTGTTGTGCCTATTCGCATAAGCTTGGTTTTTCCATCATTTATTCTCAGACCGACCTTAGCAGCGTGTTCTGTCAGGCATTTCAGCTTGGCTTCAATGTGTTCTAAACTGTGGGCTTTTTGATTAGATTCTGAAAATTCAGTAATTACTATCAATGAAAGTGTTGATGACAAAAGTGAAAAATTTCCATTTAAGTTTCGAATACAACAATAAGTAAAGAAAAGCTGCTTTGATTCAAATAATAACATTTTGCATATCGTTACCTTAATATAGAAATTATTATTTTTTAAATCGTGATTTTTGCATTTTTCGATACATTATATGTTCGTCTAGCGAAATATACAAAAAACTCAACTTCAAAAAAATAATGTGCTGGGGCCTTTCTATATTAAGGTAACGATTTGTATGATTTGATTAGGCTAAAGTTAGTAAAAACATTTTCATTTAAAAATGAATTAAAATTCTGTGAGAGAAATGGGGGCAAAAAAGTGAGGCTCTAAAGATTATATAACGCTTTTAGACTATTAATGATTGTTCTGTACTAAAGTTCTATTTTCAAAGTAATAGTTTGTAATTTTAGTTAATTTTAATTATTATTGTTCGAAATTCATTTGTTTCTATATTTATGATTTGATCAGGCTAAAGGTCGTATCGCTTTTTTAAGCCTATTTACATGTGATAATTATTAATGAACAAATAACACCAAAGTAAGTTGTAAATATTGTGACAAACACGTAGTAGAACGGAACAACCGGCTGTTTTCGAATTCCACTACACCTTCCTCATCAGCGTTCTTTGTGTTTGGTCCACTGTGTGTGGTGTCAGTTGCGTATATAAAGCAGAAATCTACATCAACTGACACCACACACAGTGGATCAAACACAAAGAACGCTGATGAGGATGGTGTAGTGGAATTCGAAAACAGCCGGTTGTTCCGTTCTACTACGTGTTTGTCACAATATTTACAACTTACTTTGGTGTTATTTGTTCATCAATAATTATTATATGTAATTTGACTTAAAAAAGCTATACGAACTTTAGCCTGATCAAATCATAAATAAATAGTTTGTAATGTTTTTTATATTGGATTAGCATTTACTTATACAGGGTGGGCCAAAAGTTACCATGGGACTTAAAAGTTTAATAACTTTAGTTTATTAATTTTTTTTTATTTCTTTTTCTCAGATTATATAATATACAAAATGGAAATTTTTTTACACTAAGTATGAAAAATGATGTCTCTTAAATGACCATCGTTTTCAGCTGCGCACTGATGGGCTCGTTTTAGAGCATTTTCCATAAGGTCTTCCAAAATTTCTGCAACAATGTTTGCCTTGAGTTCAAGGATTGTCTCTGGCTTATTCACATACACTCGCTACTTCAAATAACCCCAAAGAAAATAGTCGGGTGCTGTCAAAACTGGCGATCGCGATGGGCCAAATTATTTCCGAATTTCTGGAATTATTCGCTCTCGAAAAATTTGACTTAAAAGTGCCATTCTGTCTCGGGCAGTGCGGGCAGTGGCTCCGTCCTGCTGAAACCACATACCAGGTCTGTTTTCAAGAGCAAGACGTGAAAAATTTTCTATCATAAACCGATACCGCTCTCCATTTACGGTTACAGCACTTCCATCTTCATTCTCGAAGAAGTAAGGCTCAATGATATTTTCAGATGTGATCCCACACCATATTGTACACCTAATGGGGTGCAATTGGCGTTTATGAATGGCTCTTGGATTTTCAGAACCCCAGAACCTACAGTTCTGCTTATTAACAAGCCATTCAAATGAAAATGAGCTTCATCACTCATAATCATAATCGCCCATCAGTGCGAAGCTGAAAACGGTGGTCATTTAAGAGACATTATTTTTCATACTTAGTGTAAAAAAATTTCCATTTTGTATATTATATATATAATCTGAGAAAAAAATAAAAAAAAATTAGTAAACGAAAAAGTTATTAAACTTTTAAACCCCCTGGTAACTTTTGGCCCACCCTGTATATGTGCAAAACTACGTAACTAATAAAAATTCAAAATCGCATTTTATATTAATTATTGGGTATACATCGAAACATATGAGGCAGTGAGTGCTGTGAACGATACCATTGTGATGACGGATAATCCTTTTAGGAAAGCAGAAGTGCTGAGAACGAAGGAAGACGTCGAACACTTTATAATTAAGTTTAGAGATAGAAATGCAAGGAAGTATAAAAGCCAGTTCAAACGAAAGAAGAATTAGACATGTTACAAAAAATATTTCACCAACAGCAAATTCGACTTCTCTCCAATAATAGATCAAAGAAAACTTCTATAAGTTTCGTTTAATCCATTACAAAAACGACAAGACAGACAGGCTGTTATGTTTCTCCTGTAAAAAAAAAATAAAGTGTATACTTACGGCTTTTTGAATTTTAGGCGACGAAATAGAAAAAGTTTAGTTTTTACTTCCTGCAGGGTACAAAAAACCAAATGAATTTTAATTTCAAATTTATTATAAATACATTTATTTGTCATAAGTATGTCTGTTTTATACTGTTTTTGTATCTTCTCGCTTTAAATTTTAAAAATTAAAATATGCAACATAATAAAATTAAAATTGCATTTTCATTTTTTTTCCCTTTATTATTTTAATTGATCTGTATTTTTCCAATAAGCATATAATAAAAAAAATATATTTTAATTTAAAACACTATTATTACTATTCGTATATATTCAAACTTTTTTATTCAAGCTTCAATCTTTTACAAGTCCTGCTGGGTTGTTAAAATTATTTTAATGGAAATAAACAAACGGTCGAGTAACAAAATTTAAGACAATAATTAATATTTACATTTTTTGTTAATACATTACATCGCTTTATATATTTTTTATTTATAAATAATTATAACATTTATTTTTGTTAGTTAAAAAGAATGTTAAATGGATTGGAAATAATTTGTTATGTTTTTATTGTTTTTATAATGGGAAATTAAAAAGTAAATAGTTCTTTCTTTATGGTTATTTTAATAATCCGTTTTCTTTCTTATAATTGTAAATAATTTTCTGCGGTTTTTGTTAAATTTTAGTTTAAATTTGTATTTATTTGCTTTCTTTGTATTAGTGTTTGTTTTGTGTTTGTTTTTTCTCTTATTTTTAAAGGATATTTTCTATTCTCTTTTAATGTTCGTTAGCTATTTCTATTACAAAGTTGCTAAGGATTATTTCTTATTTTTATTATAAAATTTTTAATTTTTTGTCTTCTTTGTGTAGTAAAATAATATTTGTTAATAATTGTATTTAGTAATAGAAATTAGAGACATAAAATTAAACGAAAAATATATAATAAGAATGCCACTAATTTGAAGCAGTTCAATTTTCTATTCGCATTTACTTTTAACCGTCAGCATGATTTGATTAGTTTGTCGTATTAAATACAGGGCACTTATAAATACTGCATTGGGTCTGGAAGAAAGAATATTGTGAAATTTAAGTTTTAATATGTACATATGTAGAATATAAGAGTAAATATATAAATTATCTACTATGTAGCATAATGCCCGCTACCTTGTTAGCGAGTATTTCAAAGGTACTAATCCAGCTCTTTTATTTGAGACTAACAAAGATAGGATTCAATTATGAAAAGTACACGCTCCTCGTTGTTCTGATATTGTGCTCAACGGAGACACTCTTCATGCTGGTTAAGCATGGTTATAAGTATGTGTAAAAATTAGGGAATTCACAATGAGTATATTAAAATTTTAGTGTGGCAACATTGAGCCATCTTAATTTTTTATTGTGAGCAGGCAACGATATAAATACACATACTGTGTATATCAAAGACAGGCAAACACACATACATCTTTATATTATTTACATATTAGTTTATAATATGTGAGAGAGTAAAATGCATGTTTGTGCAAATGTTTATGAGAGACTGAATTATTTTCTTCCGTACGTACTAAAATAACAAAATTTGTTAAATTAGAAATTACTGTTGGATAAATTTTTCAAAATACTTTTGTTCTGCGAAAAATACAAATATTTTTTCGCCAACTACAGCTGCGCTGACAGTTTTAAAATGTTTAGTTTAACATTACCATATTGCCATATAGAAAATTACATGCTTTTTATCCTTTTAAATTTGCCACCTGGTAATAAATTTGATTTACACACAAACAAAAACAACAAACTTGCCAGACCATATTAAAGTCTTAAAGTTGAAACGTTGCAATATTAAGACACATTTTAAAATGCTATTGTGCTATTGTGAACTACCTAAATGAAATCCTTTTTATCCTTTTAAATTTGCCACCTGGTAAAAAATTTGATTTACACACAAACAAAAACAACAAATTTGCCAGACCATATTAAAGTATTAAAGTTGAAACGTTGCAATATTAAGACACATTTTAAAATGCTATTGTGAACTCCCTAAATGTATTAGTATGTGTAACACAGCCGCACAGTGCTTTGTCTCCATATAGTGAATCGGCAAAACTGGAGTTGTTCTCGTAGAAAAATATAATTTCGTACACTTGATCTTAAAAAAGTTAAACTAAGACAAATTTTAATTTTGAGAAAAATCGGCGCCTATTGATTTATCGGTATCCTGAATTTTAAAATTTTAGTTTTGCCTAGAGTTATTACGAAAATGGGTATCTGGCTCTCAAATTTAACATTATATTGCTGTTATAAATTTTATTCCACTCGGTGCAAGGACATGACTAACTCCCATAAAACCTCTTTCTTCAAAAGTAAATTTTAGCAGAATTTATGATTATAACGCGCTAAAAATTTATAAAAAGTTTTATAATAACGCATTTAAGCTGTGTTGTAAATTTTATTCCATTCGGTGCAATGACATGACTACCTCCCATATATCATTTTTCTTCAAAAGTAAATATTAGCTGAATTTATAATTAGAAGACACCAGTGATCTGTACCTGGATTCAGTAACTTTTATTACGATAATCGTATCGCTATAATAAACATAACGAAAATTTATCCATTTTACTATTCAGTAAAATTTTTTAAAGATATTCCCTGTCGATTGAAGTAAAAAAAGGAAAATAACAAGCTCAAATTCGTTTAGTTTTTCTTTAATTCTTTTTTGTGCTTTTCGTTCACTTTGACATTTTGCATGCAGAAATGCCTCATGATATACTATTGAATGGTGAGTAAAACACAGATTTACACTATCGTTAAACAAAAACTACAGAATATGTCGATAAATATTACGACTTTCGGCTCGCAAAAAGTTACTGAATCCAGGTACTGAAATGCATCGTTTTTTCGCTATTCATACTGACTCATGAAATTTTGAATCTAAATGAGTAGACATCGTTTAAACTCAACTACTCTGATTTACGCACACTCACGATAAGATTGATTTATAAGTATAGGTTGCAATAAACCCAGATGTAAAACTCAGAAGACCTTCTTACTTCAGGCCTTTTAATTACTATTCTTATCAAACAGACAAAGCAGGCCTTATAGAAGGCCTCGGCTTTTCCGCTTAAAAGATAAGGTACACATTCCACATTCCCTTCTATGAGAAGGGAGAACAGAAGGAGTAAAGTATTTTGTTTTGTTATTTTACCAAAACAAAAGCAAACGAATTCATGTTTTTGACTCAGTTAGCATTCTTATGTAACTTCTGAAGAAGGCCTAATAAAGGGTCCGCCATCTAACGTTTTTTTTCAACTAGTGCTTATTTCGTGAATGGTAACACTTAGCTCATGTCTGATTTGACAGATAATTATTTTTATCCTTCCGCTGAACGAATATGGTTGTGTATACGCTTGAACAACGCTTCGCTAAGTGGGCCTGCGATAGACTTACAGAAGATGCCGATTTTGCCAAAAAAAATCATCTTTTCAGATGAAGCTCATTTTGATCTTGACGGGTATGTAAACAAGCAAAATTGTCGCATTTGGGGCACAGAAAACACGCACGCATACATTGAAAAGCCGACGCACCCAAAACGAGTCACTGTTTGGTGCGGATTTTTGTCCAGAGGCATAATTGGGCCATTTTTTTCGAAAATGAGCAAGGAGTGGCCGTTACAGTCAATGGCGATCGTTATCGGGCCATGTTGAACGAATTTTTGTTCACAAAAATTGAAGAGGAGGATATTGGCAACATTTGGTTTCAACAGGACGGCGCTACGTGCCACACAGCCGAAGCTACACTCGATGTTTTGCGCCCTGTTTTTGAAGATCGCATTATCAGGCGCAGAGCTGATGTCGTTTGGCCACCTCGGAGCTGCGATTTGACACCGTTGGACTATTATTTGTGGGGTGCCGCCAAAGATAAGTGTTACGCCGACAAGCCAGAGACAATTGACGCTTTAAAGGACAATATTCGTGAAGCCATTGGGGAAATACAGCTGCACACAATCGATAATGTGCTTAAAAATTGGACCGATCGTGTAGGGTACTGCATGGACAGCCGAGGCAGCCATTTGAATGAAATTATTTTTCATTATTAAGCGGAAGGATTGTACTTTAAAATAAAAAAAGAAATTTTAGAAAATATTCAGTAGTTTTTTTATAGTATTTTCAAAAAAAAAAGAGTTATCTGGCGGACAGTTTACATTGAAATTCATTATTGACGGGTTGGCTAGATCTTATGTGAATTTCACTGCTGCTAATGCCGACCATTAGGGAACCTTTACCCAAAAATTTCTTAGAACAACTAGAGCTATTCAGCCTCTGGGAAATAATTCCCACGCAATTAATTTTTTTCTAAAAATAAAATCCACCTACCCTAAGTCTGTGTTCACACCAGAACATTCTTATTTTTAAGTTTGTTAGTTTATAGGAGAGAGGGGCGAGTAGTAAAGAAACGCGTACACTCTGTCCTGTACTGTCGATACGCTTTACTTTCTCATTCGTAATTTTCATCGAAAAAATTTTTTTTGACATTCTCTTTTATTTTCATTTCTTTATATTTTGTTATACACATCTTAGTTTTGTTCTGAAGTGATGAAGTGCCTTCTGATAAATTTTTTAAAATAAAGTTTATAAAATATATGCATACATATATAAAAATAAAATTTATAAATATCAAAAAGAAAAACATATTTCACAAAAAAAATATAAAAAATGGCTTTGAAGTGGAAGAGAGATGAAGTAGAAAAACTTATTTATGCCATCCAACAACACCCTTGCCTATTTAATATAAAATCGGCAGAATATTTAGATAGGACAAAAAAAGCGCAGGCTTTCAATGAAGTACTAAATTATATCAACACATTCATCCCCAATGTTAAATTAGAAGACATTAAACTAAAATGGAAGAATGTCCGATCGCAATATTCCCAAGAACTCCGAATGATGAATTATTCCAAAAAGTCTGGGTCTGGTGTGTCTGACATATATGTTCCCAAACTTTGGTGCTTCGACCAGCTTGAATTTTTAAAAAACAACACCAGAATTAGAATGAGCGGAGATAATGTGGAGGTAAATTACTATGTACATAGTACCTGCAATAGGTAATAATAAAACTAAACATTTTATTTTAGAAGAATGAGTTAGAAAACGAAGAAAATGTCCCAGAAATTTTAACAGTGGAGGAAAGTTATTCTGAAGAGCCACCCAAGAAAAAAACCAAGGTATTAAAATTGTACATTTAAAATAATGTATATATGTATGTAACAAGTCTTTCTTCAGCGTTTTACAGATATAAATTCACTAAGAAAAGATTTAAATAGCTTTAGAAGTGAAGTAACTGCAAGGAAAAAAGAAAAGAAATTTGCGTGGTTGGGTACTTTAGTAGCAAATGTTATGGAAGAAATCGAACCTGACGAGCAAGATGATGCAGCTTGGGAAGTGCAGTGCCTAATGCGCAGGCTTTCGAAAAAAAGGGTTAAAAGGGAAAGCTTGTCGACATCCTCCAGTAATTCTACAAAAAACATTTTAGAATTATCAATGGATGGAGTGTTTGATGAAGACGATTTCATATAGCCATTCAATTACTATTAAGAAAGAAATTTTTGAAAACTGAATAATTACAAGAATTACAACTACTATCTCTTTTACAGATTTATGTGATCTCCAGTGCAACATAAACAAAAGTACAAATAGAATTAGTATGTATAATAATATGTGATTTGTTTATTTATGTAAAACATAAAAAGACTGCCTTTTCCTTTAATATTTACAAGAAAATGAATATTTGATATATCATTTAATTTCATTGAATTTTAATTTACTTTTTTTAATAAAAACAAAGTTAAAAGAAATTTAAAGAATATTTTGCTTTATTTCGTTTTAACAATAGAAATGTAGGGTTCACATCCAGTCCAGTTTCCCTTCGTTGTTAAAATATGACATAAATTGTTGCCGGATAGCTTCTGCCTCGCCCTTTCGCGGATTATAAGGATTTTCACCTTTTCTTTCTTGAGGTATGGGATGCTGTGTGGTACTTATATATGACTCATCTGTTTGCATCAAAAAGTTGTGCAGCGCGATACAGGCAAAAGTAATTTTTTCAACTGTTTCCACTTTGAGGTCAATGTGGGTTAAAAAAATACGAAACCGATTGGCCAGTATCCCAAAAGCGTGCTCAACAACGTTACGGGCTCGAGAAATTCTTGCATTAAACATTTGCTTTTCTGGGGAATTGGTTTGATATGGGTATGGCTTCATTAAATATATTTGCATAGGAAATGCATCATCTCCAATAATTACATGTGGAAGACATCTTCCATTACCAACAGCTGCACTTGGAGGTATTTCTTTGCCTTCTTCTAGAATTTTCCTTAGCTTACTTTGCAAAAATACCCCAGCATCATTATTACGGCCATTGCAACCAATATCAACATAAACAAATTTGCAATTGGCATCTACTAGGGCTAATAAGATGATACTATTTGTGCCCTTGTAGTTATGGTAAAATGCACCGTCACTTCGCCGTGATCTGAAGTTTATATGCTTCCCATCTATAGCCCCTATGCAGTTAGGAAATTGCCATTTTAAAGCAAATTCCTTGGCAATAGACTCCCACTGCAAGTGGTTGCTGGGGAACTATTAAAAAAAAACTGTATAGAAACAATTAAAGTAAGCGAAATCGTTCTTACCTTTACATATTTTGATTTTAATTTATTCCAAATTGCTTCCGTGACCTCAGGTATAATTCCAGAAATAGATGCCTTTGAAATTCGGGTTTGGTAGTCTAGGCTTTGGTATGTTTCTCCTGCAGTATTAAATGAAATCGCAAATAAAAAGTATTCTTTCTGCAAATGATATAATCAATATTTTACTAACTTACCGGTGGCCAGAAAACGAAGGGTTAATGCTAGCTTTTCAGCAGCTGATATTGATTCCCTCATTACAGTATTGGAACGCTCTATATCCCCCTGAATTAAATCTAGCAGAGTTTGGAACTGCCATTTCGTCATTCGTAGGTAGTTCTTATACGAAGACTCGTCATTTAGGAGTAACTCATTTGTCAGAAAAGCAAACGATCCGCGTTCCTTTTTCGCTTTTCTCCAAGGTTTAACCCATTTTCTTTTACGTCCTTTGGTTGGAAGATATGTGGCTTTCTCGCATAAATCAAGCACTCCTAATATATTCATTAATCACAGACATTTTAGGTATTTACATACAACAAACACTAGTAATATAGAACTTACCAATGAGAATGTCCTCCTTTTCACTGTCGTCCGAGTCTAATTCTACAGCTTCTCCAATACAATCAACAATATCTTTAATTAATAAATATTTTGCTTCATCCATTTCAAATTTTATAAAATATAACACAAAATGTAACCAAAATTTAAATAAAAACACTTGAATTTTAATTTTTTACTTAAAGAATTTACATCAAAAAAAGAAATGTCAAAAACACACACAAGTATACACACAAATATATAAAAAATATATGTGTCATAAATAAGAATCGTATCGTGTGAACGCCGAAGATAGTTCAAAGAGGAATAATCCAAAATCTTAAAAATAAGAATGTTCTGGTGTGAACACAGACTAAGCAGATTGAGCTTAAAATTAAAATTTGATGGAAACTTCGAATTTTCGAAGTCAGCTACATATTTTGTTTTCATTTGTGCTATTTTAACTGGAAGCTTGCAAATGACTTTTTCAAATTCAGAATAAGACTGATTATGTGAAACTTTCACTTAAATAAATGAGAAGCTAAACGAATATCATATTTGAAATAAGAACTCAATAACACTGTGCTAGTTCAAAAATGTAACAGGCGGTGTTGAAATGAACGATAAATTTAATAAGTCACTGTGTTTCTCCTGTACTTTGTTACACTTGTTTTAATATTTTTATGTCTACGCCAACTCTGTTATTTAAATACGTTTTTTAACTTACATTGTTAAAACTTTTTGTGTCTAATAAATTAATTTAAACTAACAGGTTGTGGGCTATATGTAACGCAGTTAAAAAAATATATTCGAAATTTTTATTTTTCAAATAAAAAAAGTTTTTTTTTTCTTAAGGCAAATAAGATGGCGAACCTTTCTATAGGATTTTCGTTGGAGCGTCTAAAGGGACGCGAGAATTTCGACATATGGAAGAGGCAAGCAAAATCTTGGCTGGTCATCAAAGGATGCTGGAAAATTGTGGAAACCGGATCGGTTGAAGCTAATGATGCAGCCTTGAATGAACGCGCATTGGCAGAAATTAATTTGATGGTAGATCCCTGTATTTATGGACACATTGCTGCAGCTAAAACAGCAAAAGAAGCGTGGGATGCATTAAATAGTGTTTTTGAGGATTCTGGTCTTACGCGTAAAGTGGAATTGTTAAAACAATTGGTGAATATGAAACTGCGGAATTATGTTTCTATTCAAGAGTATATCAACGAGCTAGTAATAACTGCTCTGAAAGTTAAAAATGCAGGACTCAACATAGACGACGAACTTACGGCTTCACTTATGTTAGCTGGGTTGACAGATGATTTTAAGCCACTGGTAATGGCTGTCGAGAACACAAGGGAAAAGTTGACCGTCGATAAGGTAAAGAATCTTCTTTTACAAGATGCTAAATTTGATGTTCCAAGTGGGGAAAAGGAGGCTGTGCTCTATTCCAAAAAGTTCACCTCTAAGAAGAAAAAGCCTGTAGAATGCTACAACTGCAAAGAATACGGACACATTTCCAGAAATTGCCATCACAAGATCAATATCAATAGTTATTTCAAAAATGGTAACAATAGAAGTAACGGTAAGCATAATAAAAAAAATGAGAAGAAAGGGTTTTCTTCCACCATCGGGATAACTACCTTGACGTGGTGTGGTGGCTTAAGTACGGACCTTTCAGTGTGTCCTTGATCCGGAGCTCTTTCGAGTTTTGGTAGAACCTCTCGAGGCAATGGATATTGAGCACCTGACTGAAAGGGCTGTATACTAAAGGTTATCCAAACCCCTAAACCGAGGTGTCAAATGACCCGTGCCTATTGGATTTTTACAGCCAGGGGTATTAGGCTGTATCACGGTTGTAACGGAGCCTTGCTGATACCTGGGCACCTCAGCAAGTAGACAAACTGTCCCCTCCACGTTATCGGGGGCTATAACGTGGTGGGATCCCTTCCCCTACACTCGTGGGACCAAAATGAACTTCAATACAAACAAAAACAAAAATTCCAATCAAACGGACGGACCAGGACAGACAGCTACGATACGCGAGGACAGTGATAAACGAACAATGACGGAAAATATCAGTGTGGTGGTGGAACCAGGCCAGACTGCAAGAGGGACGACTGGTACCAAACCTAAAGCAAGTGGAGGTTTGGGGAAACCTGAACCTTCTTCCAATTGCAAAAACATTATTGTGTCTGAAAAGACCAATAAGAAAAGCAGCGAGGCACCTCTGGACTTCAGACCAAGTACCTCTAAAGCTGCCAAAGCCCGAGCCTTCACGGCTAAGATCCCTGTTTCGGGAACTGCAAGCAAGAACAACTCTGCTACAGTGTCCTAACTGTCAATTATGGATAAGGGCAGCAAGAGTGTACACTCGGCTACCCGATCGCCATATCTCCATGCTAGCAAAAGCAGCACGAGGTTCAGCCCAGGTGCTGGAGCTGGCTCCCTAAAAAGTGATAAGGTCGCTGGTGAAAGAACTGCGAACAAGATTTCGGGTTCCCAAGCCACGCACCGAGTGGATCCTGGCACCCCAAGACTGTAGTACGGGAGACACAAGGACCCAGTAGGCACGTAACTCCTGCACGACGGGCTTTTATTCAGAGGCGATCTGCAAACAAGATCTTGGCACGTCTAGGCGCTAAGCCGGCCGAGATGCTAACTGGTGATGAAATTTCATCACTGAACTGGGCCAAAACAATTATAGCTGACCAGCAGAAATCGCCTCCCCCACGTCTTCGGACGGGCCTAAACGGCAACGTTCTGAGGAGGAGGCTAAACTGCTAGGCCAGCAGCCCGCCAGTAAGCGTCCAAGACCCCATCTGTCTAACGATAGATCTTACAGAGAAGTGGCTAAGGATAACCTTGTCATGGCTGTAATTGATCTGGGTGACGCCGACTACGCTATATCACAGTCTAACTAGATCGTAGTCAGAAGGCTGCTGATGGGAGTCCTAGGGAAAGTCGTGGAAGACAACCCAGGAGACTACCCCAGATGCAAGGAGGCTGGATGGCTACTCGGGAAAGTCAAACTCATGGCCTGTGCAGACGAGAGATCAGTCAAGCTATTGAAGCTGGCGATAGCTCTTCCTGGCAGTCCATGGGAAGGGGCTAGGTTTGACGTGGTATCTGCCTCGGAGATACCTCGCCGACCTAGGGCTATCGCGCGTGTGCCGGATGAGCCAGCCATAAAGGAGGAGATCCTGAAACTCCTGAAGTTAGGAAACCCTGAGATGCCAACCCAAAACTGGCAAGTGACCAGTGTTTCCGAACCTTCGGGTGGTTTCAGAAGGATCACAATTCTTCTGAGCCGGGAATCGCTTCCGTTGATCCAGGAGAGGAAGGGGGAGATGTATTACAATTTTGGCGTAATCTCCCTTAGTTTCTTCCAGGGTGATGACAAGCACACCCCGACTGAGAACAAAGGTGTTCAGGAGGAGGAGAGAATGTCTATCGTACCAGAAAGTGAGGAAATGGATTCGGCACACCCGGGTCCCGAAAACATGTCTGTAGACGGATATGCCAGCTCAATATCTCTAGAGAGCACTCCTTCCAATTCAGAGTTGGTTGGAGAGTTCTTTGGAGATATTGAAGAAATGGTTGACGAGTATACCGTCTTGGATTCAGACCAGGAGGATATCAACGTCACTGTCGTACAGACTAAATTGGGTGATGATTAGGGTAGCGCAAGCTAACCTTCATCACTCAAAGGTAGCCTCGGCTGCAGCGCTCCTCAAAATGAGTAAAGTTAGTGAGAAGCTATTGTTGCTCCAAGAACAATGGATACACAAGGGCAAGGTTTGCGGACTGAGCATGAAGGGCTTTAAGCTCTTTCATACACATGGGTCAGGTAATATAAGATCCTGTATAGTTGCTATCCTATCTCATTTCAGTGATGAAGATACAACAGCCGTATTATGGGAGACTGGAAACACCACCATCATCTTAGTCTCCAGTTATATGGCGCATGACCTTGAATCACCTCCACCTAAGATTCGAGAAGTAACGGATATGGCAACGCGTAGACCTGACGCTTATTATTGGGGCGGATGCAAACGCCCATCACATTGTTTGGGGAAGCTCAGATACGAACGCAAGCGGTGAGTCTTCACTTAATTTTATTTTTTGCAGTAACCTAAATGTAGCTAATATTGGGTCAGAACCCACCTTTATAACAGCTAACAGAAAGGAAGTCTGGACATAACTCTTGTTAGCTCCAGGCAATTTAATTGGATCAGAGGATGGAGAGTCTCAGAAGATTGCTCCTACTCGGATCATAGATATATTGAGTTTACGATAGGAATTCAGTCAGAAAGGGCTGTGCCCAGAATTAATAGGAAGACAAACTGGGAAGTGCATCGTAGCACCCTAGCAGATCTTCTTCCGGAACCCACAGTCATACAAGACAAACAGGGTATAATCAACGCTGTAGGTACACTAACAAGCGCAATAAGTTTTGCGATATCAGAATCATGCAGACCAAATGTCTATACTGGTAGGACAAAACCACCTTGGTGGAGCCCCGAAATTGCATTGGCCCGCGCAGAATCTAGAAAAGTTTTTAATGAGGCGAAGAACTTAGATACATGGTCGGCCTACCGAACCGTTTTAAAAATTTGATAAGAAATGCAAAGCGTAAGTCCTGGAAATCCTTTTGTAGTAGCGTTGAAAGCGCTTCGGACACCAGTAGACTTCGTAAAGTGTTATCGAAAACGCCCACGGTGCCAGGTTTCATTAAGAAACCTTGTGGCCAGTGGACTACAAGCGGACGTGAAACCCTCGAGGTTCTCATGGAAGCACATTTTCCTGGCTACCGAGTCTATGAAGATAGGGCAAAATCCAACTTGGAAACTAGCGCTGAATTGCTGCGGGTGCCTATTAATATGGACAGACTTATCTGGGCAATAAACAGCTTTAGTCCTTTTAAGTCACCTGGCCCAGATGGCACCATTCCGGCTGATTTACAGCGGAATGCGGACTTATTGATACCTTGGCTAACCAGGATATATATGGCATGTACAAACTGGGCATATATTCCAAAGCCATGGAGGATGTGTACTGTCGTTTTCATTCCAAAAGAAGGCAAAGCATTGCACACCACAGCGAAAGATTTTAGACCCATCAGTCTTTCATCTTTCCTCTTAAAAATATTGGAAAGGCTGATTGATCTTCATCTCAGAATGACAATGGAGCCTGATCATATATCAGCATCTCAACATGCATATACTAAGGCTAAATCAGTTGAGACTGCGTTACACACTCTTGTTGGTTCAATAGAGAAATCTCTGAATCAAAAGGAATACACACTGGTAGCCTTTCTTGGCATAGAAGGCGCCTTTAACAATGTGAAACCAGAAACCATTATAATGACTCTGGCGAAACTGAATATACATCAGTCAATAATTAACCTGGTATGGAGAATTCTTACTTACAGAACTATCTCATCCAAGCTAGGGCAAGCTTCGATTAAAAGAATAGCAAATAGAGGTACCCCACAAGGAGTTCTATCTCCCTTCTCAAGGAGTTGGATGTCAATATGTTCAAGTGCGTAGCATACGCAGATGACATCGCAGTGTTGGTATCGGGTAAATATTTACATACCTTATCTCAGAGATTACAGGCGGCACTGGGTACTATTAGTAGATGGAGTATCAATAGTGGCGTGAATGTAAATCCGCTGAAAACGGATCTTGTATTTTTCTCGAGAAGATATAAGATTCCACAATTCCCACTTCCAAGGTTAAATGGAATGGAACTTAAGTTGTCTGATTGTGCCAAATATCTTGGTGTCTATCTAGACTCCAAACTCTCATGGCAACGAAATGTCCAAGAAAGGGCAAATGAGGCTGCCATTGCTTTATACACATGTAAGAAGGCAATAGGGACATGGGTCATCAGCCCTTGCAATTCCAAATGGCTCTTCAATACAGTGATTAAGCCAATATTAACATATGGAGCGTTAGTATGGTGGCCCGCTTTGCAGAAGGCCATCCACCGTGGAACCATTGAAAGGATTCTACGATCTGTATCCCTGACTATTACAGGTGCACCACGAACCACTCCCTCCAAGGCGCTCTTCGTGATGATGCACTGGCTGCCAGCGGATCTCATGGTAAAGCAAATTGCTATGAACTCTGCAACTAGATTACAGTTGGTAAATGCGTGGAAAAAGCCGACTTGTAGGAGATCAATTGAATGATCTACCGGCCAATATTGATTACCGATCACCCATACCTCTGCCTGACAATAGATTCAATTCTAACACATCGGGTGTGTCTAACTCGTCTATAGGAACAGAGGAAGCTCTGCTTGAGGTGTACACAGACGGATCGAAGTCACACAGAGGCGTGGGTGGTGGAATCTTTATTCCTCGCTTTCAAACGAGGATAAGCTTTAA
Organism: Nowickia ferox; assembly: GCA_936439885.1. Lineage (NCBI taxonomy): Eukaryota > Metazoa > Arthropoda > Insecta > Diptera > Tachinidae > Nowickia > Nowickia ferox. Next base: position 43,746,363 of record OW387023.1, on the reverse strand, counting down.
GCTAGACAATAGATGTAGTATATTACAGGCTGAAATCTCAGCGATAGGTAAAGCGGCTAACTGGTTGAGGTATTACAGGATATACAACTGGTATATCCGTATCTTCACGGATAGCAAAGCTGCCATTAAAAATATTGCGGGTGTCTTTACGACATCGAATCTGGTACATGATTGCCGGATGTCTCTTAACAAACTGGGAATGCATGCCGATCTGAAGCAACAATGGCTTCCAGGACATGCGAATTATGTTGGAAATGATATTGCGGATGAGCTGGCTAAGGCTGGAGCTCAAATGCAGGATGAGGACACTGATCGGTTGGTGGGTGTTCCGATGAATTGCTGCAATATGCAAATACAGCAGGACCTTCTCAGAGTTGCACAGGCTAGATGGTCAAATGAGGTAACATGCATGAGGAGGTCCGAAATATTGGAGAGGATTCCAAGAGGACAACTCCGTACTTTGGTTGCAGTCCTAACAGGACACTGCTATATAGGTATACATGCTGGTAGATTAAATCTACCTTATAATGACTACTGTAGAAGCTGTCAGGACGAGGAAGAGGAGGGAAATATTGAGCACTTTCTCTGTCATTGCCCAGCACTCGCGGAGGTGCGGTCAATCTGCATAAGGGCTCCGATACTGCAAGGTTTGTAGAGCCTGTCAGAATGTGACATCCGGGATGTAAATTCATTCATACGTCTTTCGGGTTAGTTTTAACAAAACATAAATAGTAAATAGAGGGAATGAGGATGGGTAGTCCACCTCAATCCGCCCAAGTAGCACAACGGGACCTCAACGGACCCAAGTGGGCTGGTTTTACTATAAATCGGCAGCCTGTTATAACCTAACCTAACCTAACCTAAAACTCGGGCAATGAATGCGTACTACTATTACTAGGTGTTACCTTCTTTAGGAAGGTAGAGATAGAGGAAAGCTTCATTCTTTTACAACTCTCTTTTTTGCACGTTTTTAAAAATGCAGTGTTGCAGCGCCTCTGCTGTTAAATGAGGCGTACTAAATTTTTTTTTAGCTGTAGCAATTTTTTATTGGTTATTTGATTTCGTCAATGATTCTGCTACACAACGAAGGAGAGCGCTCTGATGTTACATTAGGATTAGTATCTACTGTATGCCGGTATAGTTCAGTGACCAGTGAATATGCCTTCATCACTTGAATTAATTCACATCAAAAAAACTGCGTGGTGTTGTTATTTAGTGACTGTTGGATACAGAGCTCGAACCCAGAACCTTCGGTTTTGTAGTCAACATGCATACTACGCCACCCTTTGGTATATTTAAAATTGAATCTTTCATGTATAGTCCCGAGAACAATGTTTTCCTAAAATAAATAAAAGTGAACACCGAATTTCCCAATTTAACTGTAAAAGAAATCAGTTTCTGGAAATCGACTTGAAAGTTTAAAAGCGCTCTCCTACAAAACTGTAAACTATGACTTAAGCCCTTTTTCCTTATTGCTACATATGTATGTATTTAAATAAAAAAGATAAGATACGATAAGATAAAATTATTTTTAACAAAAGGTGACGATAAATTATTCGCGTAAAAAAAACCTGTAGATATTGCAGTATACGAGTACATATGTACATACGAGTACATTAAAATTTAACACATAGATAACATTTCTGTGGAAACTATTCAACCCGCTTTTTTTGGGGGTGGGAGCCCTAAAATTGGCCAACATTTACCAAGAAATGCGTAACCACTAAATATTAGTGAGAAATCTTTTGATTCAGACACGTGTTTTCGTTTCAGTCCAACTCCGAGCTCTCTAACTTGTTTGGGAGCTTCAAAAACCGCGTTTCACGCCACCCATATAAAATCCGTACAGACAGACGGACAGACGGACAGACGGACATGTCTTTTTTTCATCTCCTGTTCATAAGGATTCAGAATAACTAACTTTATCTGGCAGGAAATGAATATTGTAGAAGTTACAAAAATCTGGACAAACCTATATATACCCTTTACCATTTTTGGTGAAGGGTATAAAAATAGTAGAAACCCAGCAAAAATTTTTCAAGATTTTGTAATGGGTAGTACTCTTTTAATGGCTTGCACAGTAATGAGTGGCACTTATTTATCTAATTATTTTATGCGTATAATAATGATTATCCTGTAATGAATAAAATAACAACTTATTTATATCATTACGTGAAAGTATTTATTGCAGTACTTTCCAGCTAATAATGAAATATGTATATCTAGAGAAAAATTAATTGAACGTGAAAATGTAGCTTCGAAAACAATAAAATAACTTTGGTTTACTATAATTTTTATTACAAAATTTAATTATTTTCGCAAATTCTTCAATATACATATTCACATATTTTCTTTGTAAAATTATAATTTTTAATAATCCCAAGCTACAAGTTTTAAAATGTCGTTACAAAAATTCTATTTATTTTTATTTAAAAAAATTGCCAATTAACTTTTGAATAATTTTAGCAAAACGCAATCTAAAAAGTTTTGCATATTTGTAAGCAAAAAATAACCCATTAAATTTTGAATACTTTTAGGCAATCAGTAAACTATTTAAATTTGTATATTTGTAGGCAAAAAGTATAAGGTACCGCTTACTTTTTGAACTTCTCAAACAAAAATAATGGGTTCTTCAGTCAAATTGTAAGTACTTACGACTGGGGAGTACATACACTTTTTTCCATTCTAGTAGGCAAACTTTTTTGCTGGGTACATGTATGTACTTTTAATTAAATTCAATTAAAACAACATAGTTTTTTAAACATTTTTAAAAGAAAATTTTAAAGGATAAATTCAATTCAGGTACAAAAACAAGTTATTTTAAAATTATTATACGACATGTGTAATTCCATTCAACTAATTTAAATATGAGAACTTTCATTTAATTAAAGTATAAAAACAATGTCATTTGAAGTCTACTGATGAGTTCCAAAAGCGGGAACGAAATGCATATAGACAATTTGCTTAACCGTAAAAACAAGCCAAATCTTCAAATTAAATAAACAAACACTTTATGTCAAATAAATATACTTCGGTATTTCATATTATTATTTATAGTTAGTTCTTTTGAACTAAATTTTTAAATAATAAATTTAATACTGGTACACAAACAACAGGATATTTTAAAATTAATAAAGTTCTTTTGCATTAAATTTTCTAAAATGACTATTAGTACATTCGAAATTAATGCAGTCTTTTCCACTGTTTTGCAGAAATAAATACAATCTTGTCATTAAAGTTTTTAATTTTTATTATTTTTATCCAAAACTATTCCAAATCCATTTTTAAAAACATATTAATTTCACTTTTAGAAAAATTGTATTCGTTTGTTCGCCACTCATCTTTAACTAAAAGAAATTTGTTGAATCATTTTGAAAAACAAAATATTACTAAAAAAAAAAAGATATGTTTGCATTTATTTCATAAATAATGCGCCATTACGAAAAAATCCCTACATTTTGGAGGATATAAAAAAAATCTGTCCGATTTTCCCTACGCTTCTATTTTAATATCAAAAATACCTACATGTAAGAATTTTTCCCTACTTCTGGCAACTCTGCTGAAAACTGTTTATTTTTGTCTCGTCTGGCCAAATCAACTATATAACAAAAATAAACTTTCGCATGTTTACAAATAATAGTTTTTATCTTACTGATTTTTCTATCGCAAGTAGTCCATGATATTTTTGTAGAAAGATTTGGTTTTTCTTTCTTGACAAACGGTTTCAGTCCAACATTCTCTGAACCGTCCATCAACTAACGCGTTGGCTTACAAGAAAAGTGTTTTTTTTCGTGCTTTTTATTCTATCTAACACCCTGGGTTTTTTTTTGAGAGGTAGTATTTGCTACTTCCCATTAAAGTTTAAGCTACTAATAATTCTAATGACAATTTGGGCAATTTGCAAAAAATTTGCCTTTCTTGCGAAATAACTTTTTTTACACATTTTAGAGCTCCTATTTTGTTACACAGTACATTTTAATTATTGAGCTTATCAGCGAAAACTGGTGTAATTATTTAATTATTCTATTATTTTGCTATATTACTATATATTCTGTGCAACCATAAAGACTGGTGTAGATTTTTGACACAAGAAATGTGTGTTGCATTTTTCAAATAAAATAAAAAGCTATGTTTATATAAAAAAAAATATATGTAAGTGTACTTTGGTGTGGCATTGGAATATATTCGGATTCCGGGCGGTTTTTAGTGGTACTTGATGTAAGTACAATTTTTGTTAGTTTTAATTACCCCTTTGCGTCATGGGGGTTGCATTTGTAAATACTAACGGTCTAATTCATAAAAAATATTTTAGGTTTATTACAGGTTTATTTGACAAATTTCTCATAGAAATATGTCAAATAAGCGCTTAATAAACCTGAAATATTTTTTGTGAATAAGGCAGTAACAAAATATTTTTTCCAAACTTTGTTATAAAATTCGTGAAAAAAAAATTAAAAAATTATTTAATAATTTTAAATGTAACATACAAAACAAAACAAAACAAAAATATATGTACGTTTAAGTAATTTCGAAAAACAAAATATTTTGTTAGTATTAACATTTGGTCGTAATTTCAACCCCCGTGACGCAAAGGATTAATTAGGAATAATAAAAAATTCTACTTAAATATATGTAATAAAAGGGTCAAAGACTTCATACAGAATCAGCGAAAAACCAGTTGTTTTTTTAGAGCATTTGTTGTATATAATATGTGATATCTCTCTCTCTCACACACACACACACACACACACACACAAAATCTAAACCCGAGCACAGCGATGCCAACTATTTATAACCCAAACCATAGTTTGGTTTGGGTTATAAATAGTACGTTACAGCAACTTTGGCTGTAACGCGCTAAGTTACAGCCATAGTTGCCAGATGAAAAGAGGGTAAATTCGTCAAATTGCGAGCGAAAAATCGTCAAAATCGTCAAAGTAATTATCCGAAAACGTCCAAAATTAGCAAAAAATAAAACATACACTTTTTCATACATATATAAATATCGAAATTGAACAATTTTATTAGATCAGGCACTACTTTAAAGTCAAAACAATTGCAATTATTTAGTTTTAAATGATCCTTATTATTCAAAATTGCTTAGAGAAGATATAACCATATACATACATATACTTTGGTTAAGTTTTGCTTAAGATTGCAGTAAAAGTAAATTAAAATTAGTTAAGGCGGGATAAAATTATTAAACGTGGGAAATAAAAGATCCTTAAAACCCTTTTTTAATTTCTGATTTTTTTTCATGAAATCTAAAGGTTTATGAGGGAATTTTAATAACTTTAATTGTCTGAATTCAGGAGTGAAATCGTCGCTTTCGATAACGAGCAGATTCGATCACTTTTTTCAGTTTGAGATTATGGCATTTAGCGAATGCCATAACAATGTAATAATATGGTTCGATATCGAATGCCATAATCTCAAACTGAAAAAAACGTGATCGAATCAGCTCGTTATCGAAGCGTTATCTTGTCTTTAACATTCTTCAACAAAGTGAGAAAACTCTTAGAATATCGCAGAAAGAACTTTTATTTTCTATAATAAAATTGTAGGGATCAATTAAGCTTAAGACATTGAATTCATCTTCGAAGTCAAATGTTATTAAAACCTTTGCACACATTTTTGAAATACATATCTGTTTTTAAAAAATTATTCATACTTTTTAAGTAGATATCGTATTTGACCATATACATTTTGTATTTCTGTTGTTTCAGTTGATAAGTTATATAAAAAAATTAAGATTGTTTGCCTTTTACTCCTCATTTTGATTGCATATTCTAGCAAAAGCCGTGCATATTGAAGTTCAAAATCTTTGTATATAAAAATCAAAAACACGTTTATTTGTTAGGGGTGAACTCTTCAATGCCCCAACAGATTTTCGCCTTCCACCCCACAAAATATTTGTAAAAGACCGGCGCGTGTTTTTATATATATTCTACCCCGGTAAATGCTGCGTTCCTTTCAGAAATAGTGATTTTAATAATATAAGTTAATCTATAATATAAAAATGAATCGCTGAATGTGTTGCTAAGCGCAAATCTTGAGAACAACTGGAACGATTTCGCCAATTATTTTTTTATAATATTTCTTGAAGTACGAGGAGGGTTCTTATGGAGAAAAAATTTTAAAACTAGGACCAGGACCGCGATAGGGGGGAAATTTCTGCCCCTCTGAAACGTCCAAACCGAGTTTAATGAAATTTAAAACATAGATAGATTTGCGTCCAAAAAGTCACATAGGCCATGTACATTTTTAAAATTAGGACCAGGAGGGCGATAGGGGGAAATTTCTGTCCCTCCAAAAGATAGATTTCCATCTCAAAATTCGCATGGTCTATGTACATTTTTCGAACAAGGACCAGTAGGGCGAGGGGGCGGGATTGCAGTCCCTCCGAAACATTCGAACCGATTTTAATGAAATTTAGAACATAGATAGATCTGCGTCTAAAAAGTTACATATGCTATGTACATTTTTAAAACTAGGATGAAGAGCGCGATAGAGGGAAATTTCTCCCCCTCCGAAACGTTAAAAATCAATCAAATTACTGAAAATTAATTAAATATTTGTGTAATGTCTTTCCTTCAAATTTAGTTTAGTTGTTGGCGTAGCAACGCGCGCAGGGTAAAGCTAGTTGTTTTATAGTACTGAAAAAGGGTGTCAATTTATAATTATTTAAAATCGTCAAATTGAAAGCAAAAATTGTCCAGTCGTCAAAATGCAATTTTCGGCACCCTAAATCGTCAAAATGACGATAAATCGTCAAATCTGGCAACCGTGGTTACAGCATTGGCAAGTAGTTATAGCCAAAGCGCGCTATTTTCTTACGCGATAAATTAAATTTTAATAAAAGTCGATGTATGTACAAATGTAGAATATACATATGTGTATAAGTTTTTGGGTCACGAGTATGAGTAAATATTTTTAGTTGTGAAATTTCAAAATATTTGCCATTTACAGTAGTAAAATGCATTTATAACTCTAACCACAGTCAAGGGAATTTTATTTTATTTATTTAGTTTTGAATACTAGAAAATTGTTAAATTTATACAAAAAAACGTAAAAAAATATTGAATATTGTTATAGCATACCAATTCGAAAGCATTTATTTTCGTTTCGAATTGCGCAGTAGACCCCCTGAAATGGGTTTGGCATTTGACGTTTAAATACATGAAACGTGACACACATGTTGTTTTAAAATATAAAAAAATAAAAATTATTGAACCATTTTTTCATAAGACAAATACAGTGGAATGTCTCTTGAGCGGACACCGAAAGGACCATTTAAATGTGTCTAATATTGTTAGTTTTTATTTAAAAATATTTTTATTAAAAAAATAAACAATTCAGTTGGTTTTAATAAGTACACTCAAACCTTATTTACGCGATTTTCGTATGCGGTTTAGAAGTTATGCAGTTTTGAAGTTATGCGGTTACGAAGCGTAATTTTAAATTTCATGAAATTTACATTACACAACTACATTTAAAAAAAAATTGTTTTATTTTTGCTTGAATTGTATTTGGGCGCCTTTTATGCATTTAAGTGTGTTTTCGCATGCATAAGTTATGTTTTAGACACAGCGGTTTTTCTTGAAGCAAGTCTGAATTTATAGGATAGAGAGGAGAGAAGAAGAGTACAATCTTGCTTGTACCCAATAGTTATTAGTTAAGGCCGGGGCGGGAATAGTTATTAGTTAAAAAAGGCAAGTTTAACGTATGACGGATTCATTGTGCCCCGGCCTTTTTTTACAAATTATTTTGTTAGTACAGAACAAAATAAGAACTGCGAAAACTACAATTTCATCACATACTAGCTTTTATGCACTTTCTTCTGCTTATTAAAACAACAAGAAGGTTAGTGGGTTTTCAAGCGAAAGTTCTAATATAAATTTATAAATTTTATTTCTTTAGCATCTCCTGGATTTATTTTCTTCTTAATATTATTTTGTATACATAAGTATGCACATATGTATGTATGTATTGTTTTGCTTCTTATTTATTAAAAATAAATACTATAATATAAAATACATATATACAATATAAAATACATACATATTTTGTTTTAATTAAATTTTGACAGTGTGATTTGAAGTTAGACTGTTTTTTAAACAGGAACGTATCTACCCTTTTTGATGCGGTTTTCTTTGGGACGCATATACCGCATAAAAAAGGTTTGAGTGTACATATGTAAGTGTATTAACTCGATTAACTGATCGGTTAATTTAAAATTGGCTTTTTCCGATTAACGGTTAAACCGTTTAATTTCAGTCCATTAACCGATTAACCGAAGTAACAAATTTCTAAATATTTTGTAGTATTATAACGTGACTTTTGTGTGTTTAATTATTTGTTTCGTGTCATATACAAAAGGTAGTGTTTAGAAATTATTTTTCATACAAACAAAGAAGGGTGTTCAGTGATTCTAATTTAACTAAAACTTCAAAAAAAGTTTAGTAAAGATTCTGTTACTTTAATTGAACTAGAGGGAATTGTTAAGTTTTTGTTTAATGATTTAATAAAAGCCAATAGTACAGTTGCCAACAATTTAATTAAGTATACGATTTAATGAGAGACGAATTTATTTATTTTATACCTACACTCTGAAATATTTTGTCCTAGCAACAGTGTTTTAAAGTGCAAAAACGAAAAGTAAGAAATTCAGAAATAAACTTTTTTTCAGGATATTCGTCGCTGAGCTCTGCTAGTATGAGGCAGATGATGACCAGTCAACAGAAAAAACTATCGATAGTATTGCAAGAAATTTTCTAACAAGATTAATCGAAACAACTGAAAGTATCAAGAATTAAAAAAGAAAAAATAAGCAAAGACTCTAATGGCATAATGAAAGATTTGTTATCTTACTTTTATATTGTTGGTTTGTTGTTAGTTTGTTATTGTCGATGCAGTCATTGGACGTCTGCATTGAGAATTGTATTACTTTAGGTGGTTATTATTTTGAAAGTGAAGAAATGAAAACAATTCCTTTGAAATTTGTTATTATCGTCGTTGTCGACCGTGGTACTCTGATTTTTTGTTCCATCCGGCCAGGCTGCAGTGACCCGTGGGTTCGATAAACAACGCGACAAGCAGGTGTTAAAAAAAAATCTGAAACAACAATATACAGGGTGTTTTTTTTAGAGGTATAGAACTTCGAATTGAAATAAAACACAAGAAAATCGTTTTAATGTCCATCAATTTGGCTTTATTGGAAGGATAATTTTATGCCATTAACGGTTAAATATGATTTCGGGCATGTGGCCGCAGCGGCTGGCTCGAATAAAGCCAATTCTACAGGTCCAATTTTCAACCACTTTTTCGAGCATATAGGGCCGTATGTTGGCAATAACGCCACGAATGTTGGCTTCCAAGTCCCCTAACGTTTCTGGTTTGTTGGCGTAGACGAGCGACTTCACATATCCCCAAAGAAAATAATCCAATGGTGTCAAATCACACGATCTTGGTGGCCAATTGACAGGTCCATTCCGCGAAATTATGCGCTCATCGAATGTTTCCTTCAATAAATCGATTGTGACGTGCGCTGTGTGGCATGTAGCGCCGTCTTGTTGGAACCACAACTCATCCACATTCATGCCATCCAATTCGGGAACAAAATAGTCGGTTATTGCTGTGCACGGTGGCGAATCGATTCATTCGGGTCCTCTTCAACACTTTGCTCTACAGCGGCAATTGTTTCTTCGGTGCGCACTGTTCGACGTCTCTGCGGATGCGTATTATCACATAGAGTAAACGTAGTGCGAAAACGATCCATGGTTAACCGAATTAATTGCTCTGATGGACGATTATGTCGACCATAAAATGGACGGAGCTTGCGGTAAACTTCGCGAACTGAACCATTATTTTCGAAATAAATTTGCACGATTTGCAAGCGTTGTTCTTTTGTCAACCTGTTCATGATGAAATGGCAAACCAAACTAAATATTAATCACTTGACAGCTGACAAAATGGCCGCCAGTTAAAAAAGTGATGCCAACTTAAAGTTCTATACCTCAATAAAAAACACCCTATATAAGGAGAAAACGAAGAAATACAAAGTACCACAAAGGTCTATAATGTGGATGTTCACACCAGCGAATGCAAACATACCCTGATGGTATTGGGTAAGATATAGCCCTCCCTATGAACTTTCATATGATAATCCCCTTCTGGCGACTCCATGGAACATTTATGAGCGCCCTTGAAACCGTTGTTGACCCGCTCACTTGCTTACGCTTACCTTTTTTTATATATCTAGCAATTCATAATATCACGATTATCCTTTTTTTATGAAATGATTCAGTACATAGTGACTATTTCTTTATTTGAGTTTCTTAACCTATACTTACATCTAACAGGTAGCTCTATTTCTCCCTAGCTTAATATGGTTATAAAGTATAGTTGTTGATTTATATCCTTTTGCTTTTGAAACGAAGAATTTAATTTGAATTCTAAATTATTTGACACTTAATTTATGGGACCTACACTTTTGAGCTCAAGGAGTTTGGGTCAGCAGTCGAGACCAGCAATATTAATTTCATTTAGGGCGCGGGACGGGGGGGACATAAACCAAACTGATATACTGAGCCTTATAAAGTAATTCAAATTAGTTATATTTTAACAAATATTTTGTGTGATAAAAAGTTCAATGAAAATATCCAAAAAACGCCACACAAAAAATCAAAATTCGAATATACGTAAACCGCGAAAATTCAAAATTCGCGACACTTTTCGAACACACCTCGTATGCTCCGGTCGAACATCGGTGAAGGGTATATAAGATTCGGTTTTATTTGGCTGTAGCACTCTTACTTGTTTTTTATTCTTATAAGTAGGATCCAACACAAAATGCAAGATAAAACGCGAGTTAGGAACAAACGTGTTAATAAAATTACATATGGGCATTTCCAGAAAAAGATCAACCGCGACAGAAATATTAAAAACCGGAAAAAAATTATGTTTTTCAAATTTAATTAGAGAACTGTTTAAATTTTTATAATTTATTAACTTAAAAATATATTTCCATTTTTATTTTGAGTAAATTTGTTTGCTTTCTTAAACTTTGCGTCTCTTTTTGTAATTTTTTTCTTTTGTTATTACTGACTCTTAAGTATCATAACGATTGCACTCTTTTTATGCACTTATTGTATCAACAACAAATAGTTAAAAAAAGTAGCAGAGATCCAGTAAAGCACGAATAATGGTTAAATTTTAAGATTCTTTTACTTGCTTCTTCTCTGTCTCGTTTGCAATCAAAAATAATCATTTGTTACCAGTTCTCCGTGATCATTGATCGAAATAGGTTGTTAAAAAAAATTTAAAGCTAAATTAGTGAGTTCATTAAAAAAAAATAAAACACAAAAATTTACAGAGACAATTTTGTTTTTTTATTAATTTTCAAAGTGTGTCCCGTGCGCAATCGTAAGTGTTACTTTTTCCAACAAAAACTGATTTTGTGATTAAAGTTAAAATGATCTATGCAGATGCAGAATATAAGTTGTGAAAACAAACAAATTGCCCAGAAGAAGTGCAGGGAAAAAACTAAAAGCGATCCAGCCAAGAACAAGAAGTACCTAGACAAAGCGGCAGAGAGGATGAAAAGATATCGCTCAAAACTCAGACAATTGGCATAGAATAATGAGAAGGTGCGTAAAAACATACGGGAAAAGGAACGTATAAGGAAACAAAGGAGCCGCGAAAGAATTAAAAATAAAGCAAATGAAGAAATAATTAGCATCGCGTCCTATAATAGACCAAGCAAAGTTTTGGAAAAGGTCTGAAGAAGGCAGAAAATGCATTGCCCCAAGCAGCTGATAAAAGAGCGCAGGTTGTTAAAGCTTTATTTGAAAAATATGTTAAGCCAATAAATTTTGATGAACCTCTTACTGAAAATGTTGAAGCAAAAACGGCAATAAATGAAGTCAATAATTTTTTCTCAGTAGTGATATATGTACATATATGTATGAAACTGAAAATTCCGGAATTATCTTGATATTTTATTATATTTAGTTTCTTTTACTTGAAATATGTATATTTTTTACTTATTTTAAATATGTAATAAAAAGAAAACACTAAAAAAATAATTTTTGGAAATTATGTCTCGTTTGCAATGTCCCGTTTGCAATAGTTATAAATTTTTTTTAATAATAAAAGCTATTGGAAAGGAATAACTTTATGAAGCAAGCTTTATTATTCTATTATATTTAAAAAAAATTTTCTCCTAAAAAATTCGACTAAATTCGCTAATTTTACAATTATTCCACATGCCGCCAAAAATGACTTCCATTTTTTGTCCCGTTTGCAATGCTATGTTTTTTAAAGTATTTTGAGAATGTAAGAGTTGTACAATTTGCATTTTACACTCAAAAATGCAATTAAACCTTTATAAAGAGCTTAAAAAATTTTTATGTTTTCATACTTTTTTTTTAACTTGAATGCGTACGAATGTCCCATTCGCAATCTTGGAAATGCCCATATGTATGTACACATGTTTATAATACTTACTGTCCTTCCTTAAAGTATTCCTTTAGCGTTGTACTAAACTTTTTCGAATATTTAACAAATTCCTTTTTGCGCTGTTCCACAGCCTGTTTGCCAGTCACACCAGGTATGAAATTACCTATTTCATTCACAACATCTAACAGTTTTTTAATAGCGCTTGCGATTTCTCTGCAAAGGGAGATACAAAAATTATATTACATATTAATTAAATAAAGTTTTAAACGAAAATACATATTCAAATTTAAGACAAATTAACAGCCTTATGTAAAATGAAAAATTTACATGAAAAATAATGTAACAGTATGTGAACATTTTGTTTTTGTTATACACACATAAGGCTTTAAGTTATTACTGTAAAAGTTTAGAGTTTTAGCTTAAAAATTCTCCAAATGATAAAAACAACAAAGTTTTAAATATAATTATGAACCCAATTGAACGCAACGTCTCGAAATTCTGACTAAATTATTCATTTTATTAGTTTATTTTGTTATAAAAGAAAAGGATAAGATAAAAATTATCGAGACGATTGAAAGTAATTTCATGGAGAAATAAATTTTTTTTTTTTTTTTAATACATATAACTTATTTATTGCATCTTCAAAAAAATGAACTAACAATAAGTAATCAAATCTTAAGTCTAGATATAATTAATGTGTCCGACCAATGCCGAAAACAATTTTAGTGATAGTAGTTATTAATACAATAATTATGTACTAGCAAAAAAAAATTATTCTCAAAAAGTTTCATCTGAGGTATTGCGTATTAGAGCCTTGGTGTCCCTCTTTTTTAAGCGGATGTGTCCAGTAAAGTTCAAGATGTTACGAGCAAGGGGATTAGGATGGGACTCGAGTTTAGTTAAATATTTGCCTGCTTATTTTGAAATTTCTTCAGTCACTAGTGGCATATTTAAGTCACGATGTAAATTTGAATTTTTAATGTACCATGGAGCCGATGTTATTAAACGTAAAATTTTGTTTTGTCTTCGTTGGATTTTCTCAACATTTGAAGCTGAAGCAGTGCCCCATAACTGAATTCCGTAGCACCATATTGGTTTCAAAAGCGACTTGTATATTAACAGTTTGCAGTCTAGGCTGAGTGTTGAATTTCTGCCAATCAACCAATGTATTTGAGATAACTTAAGTTTCATTTGATGTTTCCACGTAAGCCTTCGATCAAGAATGTTGAGGAATATTCTCATTGTTTATTCGAATGGGGGAACAAGTATCTCTTCTTAGGGAAAACGTTATATGGACACACTTTTGTTCATTTACTTTAATTCTCCATAAGTTCAACCATATTTCCAACTGGGTAATATGTTCCTGGAGACTGCGGGATGCCTCAGAAGGGTTTTCGTGCATACTCATACAGGCTGTATCATCGGCAAACGTAGAGGAGGTATGGATATTATTGCTCACAGGCATATCACAAGTATATATTAAATACAAGACTGGCCCCAGAATACTACCCTGTGGGACACCGGAAGATATAGATTCGGGCACACTCATAAAGTCTCCTTCCACAACAGTGAACTTCCTATCAACAATATAACTTTCCAAAACTTTTTGAATGTTTATTGGCAGGGATGTCTTCAATTTTGAAACTAGGCCTTCGTGCCATACTTTGTCAAACGCTTGAGAAACATCAATGAAGAGGGCAGAACAATATTTCTTTTCTTCAAATGTCTTCCTTATAACTTGCACCAACCTATGCGTTTGCTCAATTGTGCTATGCTGACTTCTAAAACCAAATTGATGATCCGGGATACACCCATTAACAGCTAAAATTTTGGAAAATTTAGTCATGAGCAGCTTTTCGAAAAGCTTTGAGATTGTTGATAGTAAGCTTATAGGCATATATGACTCAGCCTTGGTAAGATCTTTACCCGGCTTTGGAATCATTTTGATCTTCGCCAGTTTCCAGTTATGTGGAAAATACTGCAATCGCAAAATGGCATTAAAAATAAATAGCAGCATTCTTATTGCGATTAGAGGCAAATTCATCAGCATCTTGTTACTAATTCCATCAATACCTGGAGCTTTCTTCGGGTTGAGTTCAGCAATTATTTTTTGTAATTCACACAGCTTAAACCTTATGGGACGAGGGGGTAGAGAAACTACACTCAGCAAATCAACAGCGCCCATACATGAATAGGGAGTGAATACAGCTTTTAAATGCTCAGCAAATAAGTTACCTTTCTCGCTATCGCTTCTTGCCCATCCTCCGGTCGAAGTGCGCAGTGGTGATTTAAGCTCAACGGGTCTTTTAAGATTTCTAGCAGCGCGCCATAAAGAGTAATTAGATGCTGACGTGACATCGAGACCTTCTAGAAATGTTTCTAGTAATGCTGTTTTTTCCGACGATAGCAACTCTTTGAGTCGTTTAGTACATTCTTTAAGTCTGAGTTTATTTAGGGGTGATCTGTGTTGTTGCCATTTTCTTCTAGCTCTCCTTTTTTCACATACAAGACGTTCAATATCCGCAGAATAAATTCTATTAAAGCCTGTCTGCGGATGGGAAGTAGTGGCATGTTCAGCAGCCTCTTTAATATTTTCGTTAAGATTGGCAACGTTAAATTCAATATCATCGGATGTACTTAGCTTAATGTTTTCCGTACAATGACTACTGAGATATTTTTTGAACCCCAGCCAATTAACACGACTTATCATCTTCACATATGAGTTCGGCAAATCACTCCTTAGTGGGTTAAAAATTGTAACTATTGTGGGAGAGTGATCGGAGGAGAGATCTAGAGAGGCCTCCACGTGAGTTAGGTCCCTAGGGATATTTTTCATGACACCAAAATCTATTACATCCGGAATTTTTTGTACGTCAGTAGGCCAATAAGTGGGCTCCCCACACGAAATGACATCCAAGTCCATTTTTGAAATTGTATTAAACAACGCTCGACCTCTAGGTGTAACAAGACGCGAGCCCCAGTACGTATGTTTTGCATTGTAGTCGCCAGCTGCCAGGAAACAAGATCCAAGCGATTTGTAGAACTTCTCATACTGCTCTTCTGCAAATCTGGGAGGTGAGTAAATTGATGATATCACGAAATTCGCACAAAAATTTTCTACGAAAATATTCGTTGCTTGCATATATTCTTCACAAACGTTGTCAAGGACATAGTGCTTGAATCTTGACTTAATTAGAATTGCTGATCCACCGCATGCTCTCCCTCTCGGGTCCTTTGAATCATATAGAGTGTAACCATTTATTTTGAATAAGCTTCTTGATGTCAAATGAGTCTCAGAGACCAACATTATATCAATATTTTTTCCCATAACATATTTTCAACATGTTCATGGCTTGTTAATTAATGCTTGAAGCAGAGTATTCTGCATTCGTAGCATTTCTTGCATCATGTTAGTCATATTTGTAGTAAAGTTGTTTATAGTTTGCACTAGATTATCAATAGTGGCTTCAAGGCGGCTGAAATTAAAGCTTGTGTTAGCATTTGTCGAATTACTTGTTGTTGGTGGGGACACTTTCTGCGTGGGAATTGAATTTGTCTTAACAGCATCCGCATACGATACTCGTAAAGTAATTGGTTGGCTTATTGGAGGAAAAGTGG
Source organism: Nowickia ferox (assembly GCA_936439885.1). NCBI lineage: Eukaryota > Metazoa > Arthropoda > Insecta > Diptera > Tachinidae > Nowickia > Nowickia ferox. Next base: position 43,730,286 of record OW387023.1, on the reverse strand, counting down.
CGGAGTAAGCATTTGCTGATTGAGCTGGAGTTAATTTAGGTTTTTGTCCCATAGTCTGTTTAACGAAAGAATATACAGGGCAACCTCTGTAGTTAGCGGTGTGATTACCTCCACAATTACTACATTTTTTTTCTGCTTGAACTTTTGGCTTGGTACAGCTAGCAGTGCCATGCAATTCACCGCAGATAACACAAACTGTAGGTAAATTCCAGTAGGATTTTGTATGGCCATATTCTTGGCAATTATGGCACTGTATGGGACCTGAACGCTTGCGTGGCTCTTCAACTGTGATTTTTCGGTGCAAGAGAAACTTTACATTATAAATAGGATTTGTTTCATTTTTTTTAAATTTTATGTCATTCGGCTCCAGTTCAACCCGAAATAGGGGTTGGGGACCTTTTCTCTATTAATTATATTAGTAGCACTTTTTAATTTAAATCCTTGCTCGATAAGTGCGCATTTTACTTCTTCGGGGTCAACATATGAATCTATGCCCTTTAATACTATTTGAAGGCCTTTAGCACTTTTAAGTTGATAAGTGTAAAAATTTGTTTTGTTTTTTTCAAATTCACTAATAATTTTTCGGAAATCTTTTTCATCATATATTTGGATCTTAGTTTCATCAATATTACCTCTTTTAATTGGAATGATGTGAAAAGTATTTTCACCAATTGCCGGCAATAGTTTTTTTTAGAAGTGCGTTAGAGTTTTTATACCCTTCACGAAAAATGGTAAAGGGTATATATAGGTTTGTCCAGATTTTTGTAACTTCTACAATATTTATTTGCGGCGAAATAAAGTTAGTTATTCTGGATCCTTATGAATAGGAGATGAAAAAAAGACATGTCCGTCTGTCCGTCTGACCGACTGACCGTCTGACCGTCTGCATGTACGGATTTTCTATGTGTTGCTTGAAAGTGATTGTATGAAGCTCCTAAAAGAGTTAGAGAGCTCGGAATTGGACTGAATCGACCGCATTTGTCTTGGCACGATTGGTATTGAAAATCAGCAAAAATAAAGAATCGGTTCTTGCATTTTCTATATATAAAGTTTTATCACACATTTTTTACAAATCTACCAAAAAAGTTGCCGTGCATAGAACCAACAATATTTAATTCTATTACTAACCTCACTAGCTACCCCACCACTGAAGCTTGCTTGAATTTACACTATATTTACTTTACTTAAACATTTTCTTTAACAAGCATTATTTCGTATTAAACCCCTTTTTGTCACCAATACATAGACATTGCCTTATGGTGTTTTTGCTTGGCACATGCTTTTTCGTAGGCATGCATATGAATTGATGTGTATAACAATCATTAGCGTCATGCAAAAAACTATATGTTTATATGTATGTATGTATAAATATACGCTACCATGAAGACCATTCATACACACATATGTATATGCATAAGAGTGTTCATATGAACAACTACAACAACAACAATACGCTACAAACAGTATTGAAAGAAGAATATCCAATTGTTTGTACGTATGTATGTAGTCAACTCTACGCACAGCAACAATATGCTAGCAAACGTATTGAAGGAAGAATATTAAGTTGTTTGTGGTAAGAAATGGGATTTTTTTTTTTGTATACAAATAAAGTATTGTGCTAATGAATGCGTGTTGATAAAATATATAAAATATATGTGCCCTTAATTATGAAAGTGGTCTAAGTCATATATTTCTTTCATCGAGATATTTAATAGATTACATTTGAAGAAATTGAAAAAATATTTTTATATTATGCAACATTTTAACTTATAGTTGTACTAGTGTCGATTAATAGAAGTTTATTTAATACCTATTTATTAAATATTTTTTCAAGTTTATTACAGATTTATTTCATATTTCGATGCAGAAATATATGCATATGACTTAGACCACTTTCATAATTAAGGGCATATATGTATGTATGATTGTAAATACGTATGTATGTATATTCAATGTGCCCAAGTATACATACATGCATATGTATGTATATGTATAAATTCGTTTGCTATGTCGGTATAATGTAAATAAGCGCTTGTTAATTAGCATTGGTTTTTTATAAATATTTCAAAGGGGATAGGATTGTGTTTGATTTGCTTGTTTGTTTTCTGAATATAATATAGGTATATGTAACAAAATGCATAAGATTTAAAGGCTAACGTGGTTAATAAGTAAGAAGTCGGTTTGTCATAACTTCTATGCTGAGTTTCGAACTTAGTTGAAAATTTTTTTTCAATATATTTTTGGAAAAAAATTAATCAGGGACAAAAAATAATAATTATTGTTGAATTTTCATAGAAAAAAGGCAAAACTACATATAAGGAAGCATCAAACAAAGTGGACAATCACACCATTTTAATTATTGTAAACTATTTTCTAAGCTCCAATTTTAAAATTATAATTTTTATTTTTTAGGCAGAAATAATTGTTATTTCCTGATTTTTATATTTTAACTGGAAATAATTGTTATTTTCTGATTTTTCTTTTTTCCAGCAGAAATATTTGTTAGTGCTTTCGTTCTGCTAGTGTTTGTCAGAATATTTACAATTAACTTTGGTGTTATTTGTTCCTTAAAAATTATCACATGTAATTTGGCTCAAAGAGAGATACGAACTATAGCCTACTGAAATAATAATTATAGAAATAATTATTTTCCGATTTTAATTTTTTCGAGAATGTTCTATATTTCAAGTCTATATTCGAAGTGCTTTTATTTAAAACTCTTATACATTAAGCATATTATTAAAAACTAACAGGGTGACTCGTAAAGCCATTATGCTTGAACGTGGTTAGTGTAACGTACGTAAGCATAATAACCATACAACATCTCCCTTTACAAATAATAAAAATAATAATACAAAATATGAACAACTAAAAATAAAGAATATATAGTTAGAATTAAATAATTATTAATCAAACAATTCTTAACAAAATTAATGCAAAATCAGAATCATAAATTTGCTAGTCACAAAATTCTAAATTCACAAATCAAGCCTTTGTGGTTGCCTTATAGTTCTTCCCCTTATCGTTACATACTGCCGATCCCGACTAACAGTACCTTCACTCTGTTGTTCCACTACCTCCTCCTCCTTTCTACTATCCCTATCACCATCTTGCCTACCGTGTTCATCATTCTCGATGGTAGTAAAATCCTCAACATTTGAATTATTCCTAGGCGATTTTCTAATGTGTTCTAAGCTCCTTCTATAAAGCGATCCCTTATTATCTAAAACTATGTAAGACCTTGGCTCCTTACATGCCTCTTTTACCTCACCATGAAACCATGACCCAGTTGGAGTCTTCTTAAACATAATTTTCTCCCCTTTATTAACTAACTCAGGACTTTTAGATTTCCTATTATAATATTCTGAACATTTTTTCAGATTAGACTCCAACTTATTACTGTATTCTTTGGTGTGCACCAGCCTAGGTATAAGGTTGTGTATAATTGAAGGTACTCTTGTACGTAGTGAACGTGACATCAACAACTCAGAAGGACTCGGTAGATCTCCCTTCGGTGTTGTTCTATACTGCAAAAGAGAAATATAAGGATCGGAACCACTCTCCAAAGACTTTAATAAAAGTCTTTTGACCGTCTGAATTGTCCGCTCTGCCAAACCATTTGACCTGGCCAAATACGGACTAGAAGTCCTATGATCTATACCCCAATTCCCACAAAATAAACTAAACTCTCTTGAATTAAAGGGCGGACCATTATCAGACATGAAAATACATGGAATTCCATGCCTCGAAAAAATTGACTTTAATTTCCTTATTACGTGAAAAGCCCTATAGCCTTCATTCAATAATTCAATCTCCACAAATTTCGAGAAATAGTCTACTACGAGAATATATGTTTTACCCCTAAGCTCAAAAAGATCACATCCAACCTTATACCAAGGCACCTCAATAATCTCATGTGGCATCAACTCAGGCCTTGTGTTCGATCCCTGATACTTTAAACAAATTTCGCAATTAGATACAATATTATCAATGTCATTGTAGATGTTTGGCCAATAAACTGACTGACGTGCCAAATTTTGACATCTAGTAACACCCAAATGGCCTTCATGGATTCTACTTAAGATCATCTTTCGGAGACTCCGTGGTATAATTATTTGATGATTTTTTAGCAAAACATTCTTCAAAACACATATTTCGTCCTTAATTTTGTAATAAGGTGCAACATCTTGTTCCACTTCTTTTCGGTTCTTAGGCCAGCCATTCTTCACGTAAAACATAATTTTTAAAAACGTTCCGTCTTTCCCACTATGTTCCCTTATCATATCAATATCCGCAAAAGGTATTTCCATATTCGAAGCAATGAAATTGCAGTGCAAAGCTATTTCACTATCTACTTCAGATAATGTCGTATGCTCCAATGGTGCTCTAGAAAGTGTATCCGCTATCTTCAAATCCCGTCCTGGCTTGTAAACCACTGCTATTTCATAACACTGCAATCGCAGCATAAATCGCTGAAGTCTTGGAGGTATCTTATAAAGAGGTCGATCAAAAAGACTAACTAAAGGCTTGTGATCTGTTTCCACTACCACCTTAGAGCCATACAAATATTGGTGAAATTTCGTACAACCAAAGAGAATTGCTAATAATTCCTTTTCAATTTGGGCATAATTCTTCTGTGTATCTGTGAGAGAAACAGACGCATAAGCAATAGGATTTTTACCATGCAAAATTGTCGCTCCAAGTGCAAATTGTGAAGCATCTACGGACAGTGTTATTTCCTTTTCAGGATTAAAATAAGTAAGGACTGGCGATGTTGTAATATCCTTTTTTAAGTTATAAAATTCCGCATCGTGCACTGACGTCCAATGCCACTGCACTTCATTCTTCAATAATTCCCTCAAATTCTTGTTCTTCATTGATAGATTTTCCACGAATGGACCTACGTAGTTTACCATTCCCAAAAATCGCTGTAAATCCTTGACGTTTCCCGGTTTCGGCATCTGAAGAATAGCCCTTACCTTTTCTTCATCAGCCTTTATCCCTGACTTATCGAATATGTGACCTAAAAATTTTATTTCAGTTTTAAAAAAGTTACACTTAGATTTATTAAATTTCAATCCAACTTTCTCTGCTCTCATAAGAACCGTTTCTAAAATTTCCATGTGTTCCTCCATAGTGGATGAAAAAATTAAAAAATCATCAATATAAATGATAAGCCCAGAAATATCTCCAAAAAGTTTGACCATTTCCGCATGGAAAATTTCAGGAGCCGCATTAATACCGAAAGGTAGTCTTAAGAATCGGAATCGACCAAATGGTGTGTTAAATGTGCAAAGCTTGGAGGACCTTTCACTCAATGGCACCATCCAAAACCCACTACTCGCATCTAAGGAAGAAAAATATCTGGATCCATTCAACTTTGCCTTACATTCCTCAATATTAGGAAACGGATAATGCGGTCTTAATATTGCCCTATTTAAGCTTCTGGGATCCAAACAAATTCTTAAATTACCATTTGGCTTAGTAACCAGAACAACTGAATTAACCCACTCTGTTGGTTCATGTTCAGGTACAATTACACCTAAATCCACCATTCTATCTAACTCTTTTTTCAGCCTGTCATGCAGTTTAAAGGGAATCTTACGAGGAGGCTCTACAACAGGCACAATATCATCCCTTACCATCAAATTACACTCATGTTGTAAACGACCTAGACCACAAAACAAATTTGAATACTTTTCAATTATTTCATTTATTGAAACACTGCTAACCTGTTTGATCAAATTCATATCTACAGCTGTATCAAGACCTATAATATTGTTACAAGTAATGTTTACAATAAAAAATTTTATGATGAAAGATCTATTATTAAAGAAAACTTCTACTTCTGTTGTTCCTAAGACAGAAATTTTCTCACCGCTTAGTGTACAGATTTTCACATTAGAGTGTCTTAACTTGTTTGTAATTTTTAAAGCATCTGCGGTCTTCTTTGTCATTATATTGGCTTGCGCTCCTGTATCAATTTGGCATAAAAGTTTTTGCTTATCTATCATTACCTCCACACACCACTCTTTGGTTTTTTCTTTGTTATTGCGTACAACTCCTACAAATAAGTCTTCTTCATCGTCTTCGCCATCCGCAATCATTTGTTTGACAAACCTCTTTTTCAGAAAACACATCTTAGCAAAATGATTCATCTTTCCGCATTTAAAACATTTCACTCCTTCAGCTGGGCACTTGTTGTTATGAGACTGTCCACACTTCATGCAATCTATATTCTTGTTGTTGTAGTTGTTGTTTCTGCCATTATAAAGTTTATTGCTTTGGCTACCATTTCTATTATATTCAAGTTGTGGTTTTGTATTTCTTTTAGTTATAACATTAATAACACCTTCAGCATCAGCATCTTGTTGCAATATAGTTGAGTTTTGTTTGGCGGTCACCATGGTATTAGCAATGGAGACTGCCTTTTGTAGTGAAATGTTATCTTCTGTTAGAAGTCTTTCTCTTATGTACGAAAATTTGTGTGCCAATCCACATATAAATATATCACGAATAAGAGCGTCGCGTAAATCTTTAAAATCACAGTTCAAGCTGAGATTTTTGAGAACTGTAACGAACTCATCAACAGTTTGTTCATCTTGTTGTTTGTATGTAAAAAACTTATGTCTCTCCATCACAATATTTATTTGCGGTGTAAAAAATTCCGCCATTTTCTTCACAAGGTCTTCATATTTAACTGTGTCGATGTCAAGGTCAAAGGAGTTGAAAATTTCCAATGAATTGCTGCCCAGATAATGTAGCATCAATGCTACCTTTCTTTCATCGGCTTGTGATTCCATGTCGGAAGCTCTTAAAAAAATGCGAAATTGTGTGTGCCACATTTTCCATTCTTTGGCTAAATTTGCTGCCTTTAAATTTATAGGTTGCAATGAAGCCGCAAACAGTTGACTGGTACTTGGCTTACCACTTGACTTTTGTTCCTCTTTGGACATTTTGTATTAGTTTTCAGCTAATAAATTTCAATTATTTTATTTTTATATTTTATTAATTATCAAAAACCACTTCTGACACCATGTTCTATATTTCAAGTCTATATTCGAAGTGCTTTTATTTAAAACTCTTATACATTAAGCATATTATTAAAAACTAACAGGGTGACTCGTAAAGCCATTATGCTTGAACGTGGTTAGTGTAACGTACGTAAGCATAATAACCATACAACAGAGAATAAATAAAAATCAATTTGTGATTTCTACTTTTTCGAACTAAATTAAATTAAGTTACATTGTGGGAAAAAATACATATACCTACATACATATGTATGTACATACATACTTTGAACTTATAGGTACATATACGATATACCTAACTACTACGACAGGATCAACGTGTGGATATTCCGTAGCCAAAAAACGTGGTAGCCGCCCAAAGCTGCGAACCGCTATTTTTCACACTTTTTTGATATGGCTGTCAAATGAAAGGGATTTTCCAATGGAAAAATCATGGTGGAATCATGCTGAAAATTTGAACTCATTTACTGATATCTGGCGTTGTTTTATTAAAAACAAATACACATTTTTAACCCTTATACCTACTTATGCATATTTTGGTCACATGCATATATGTATTCCAGGTTCACCCAATTTAATTCAAAAATTTGAAAGTGTGTACATACATATTTATAAAATTTCGGTACTTTGTACACACAGCGATACAATTAAACAATTATTTCAACACTTGTATTTCTTATAAATACTCCCAAGAAGATAAGCTTGAATGGCTGTATTTGAATCTGTCTTCTTATGGGTGAATAGATTAAAGCTTGGATAGGAAAGCTATCCAACTGGCTGGCTTGATAATCTGAGTTCAGCTTTGCAGTGAAACTCCTATAGATTATATAAACATAATATAGTATGTTTTAATATGTATGTTCGAAAACAGCTTAAACACAAATGCTTTAATCACAGGGACATTTTGTATTTGCGTTTAAAATTACTGTGTTCGATATACTTAAGTACTTTTTTTATTTTTGGTAGGTACATAAATACCTAATATAAGTTTTGTTAAAGTTGAAATGGCACTTATGTAGCTCTGACAAGGCATAAATTTTTGGTTGTAAAATTATGTGCCTTCTTGAGTTATTGTAGGGTAAAATCATGTGTTTTATTGTTGTAAAAATTAAACTATAGCGACACGCACTGAATTAGAGTGAAATTGTTTTTACAAAATTCAATTATTTATATACATAACATACATACATATGTATGTATGTATGTGTAAGTATAAATTTATGAATCGAAGATGTAATAAAACGAAAGCTTATGCTTACTAACTTATAACTATTTATTAACTATATTCAGACAGGTATTCATACATATGTACCTAAATACTTATGTAAGTGCTATTTAAAATTTTACTGGTTCCAAACCTTAATTTTTACAGCTCTTGATTTCTTTGTAATTTAAACAAAAATTTTCGAAGACATTTATACGAATGTTAGGCCGGGTTTACATCTGTGCCATGTGCCCTACATAAGTAAAAAAAGCGTAACCACTAATTACTAATGAAAAACTGTTTGATTCAGACACGTATGTACATATTTATTAAGTTGAACAGTTTCATGCATAACTAATAGACAATTTTATGGAATCCAACATTATTGGAAACAGTTTAAATCAATAAATACATGTCTGAATCAAACAGTTTTTCCGTAGTAATTACTGGTTACGCTTTTTTTTGGCACATGACACACAAGAAATGCCAGATGCAAAATCAGCCTTACAACCTGCAAGAAATGAGCCAGATGGATCACACAAATCTCCAAAGTCTGATCCATTTTCATATATTTTTCCATGAACATAATATATGCTACATGTGATGAAAATTGTGCGCTTAAAAATATAAACTATTTTTTATAAATAAGGCAATTGTTTTAAAAATTAAGCCTTGCAATTATTTATGTATAGATATTTATTAGCGCAATATTGACTTCGGTGTGAATCGATATACTTATATATCTATTTGCAATTGTACAACAATAAAGCATGTATTCGTCCCCTACAATTAAAAAATCGGCAACATTTGGTTTACGTAGATTATTTGCAAGAAAATTGCATGAACACTTCTCCTAGTTTGTTTATATTTTTTCTTTCGATATGTGTATACATATGTAAATACATACACATGTTTGCAAATACCAATTTTATACTTGTACGATTTTTCCCAGCGGGAAAAATAAAGAGCAAGGATACCTTCTAGAAGGCCTTTGTACTCCTTCTTTTGGATGTACAAGGTCTACTCGCTCCATTCCACTCTTATATCATTTTTGCCTTTCCATTTCGCCTCTTTTGCCAGCAATTCTGTCTTCAAATTAATCGATTTTACTTTTGGTTTGGTAAAAATACACGCAAAAAATTTTACTCCTCTTCCCCCTTTTCATAGAAGGGAATGTGGAATGTGTATCTTATCTTTTATGCAAAAGAGTCGCGGCCTTCTATAAGGCATTCTTTAGCAGTTAGATAAAAATAGTAATTGATTTAATAAGGCCTGAAGTAAGAATATATTCTGAGGTTTCCCGCTAGGTAGTAACTTGATCGCTTTGTATCAAAGTAGTGATTGGCGTACATATTGTACATGCATACAATTATAAATACATATACATCTCTACACTTGAAGTAACAAACTATTCAGTGTTGCCAGAAAATGCTGATGAGAGAATGTTAAATCGGTCAAAAAATTCTGCTAAAATGTTCTACAGAAGAAAAGTATAATGCTAGATTCAAATGTAGAAAAAATTATTGAAATAGCTTTGAATTTCATGTTTATACAAACTCATTAGTATTTACGTGTATTTTTATAGCACATACAAACATAAAATATTTAATGATTGTGGTTTTTTTTAAATGTTATAATAACGTTAAAAAAAGTTTTAACGCACTAATAATCTCAAATTATTATTTTACTTATTCAGTAAAATATTTGCTTATTAAAAATACGTATGTACATTGAAATTGATTATTGAATGGTTAGCTGGATCATATGCGCATTTCACTGTAGATCATCAGGGAACCTTTACCCTGCAATAAATACATGTACATTTATGAGAAAAATCCTCCATACAGAAGAATTTTTTTAAGAAATTAAAATTTTATATTTTCAACAAATTCTGCAAGAAAGCATTTAGCAGAATTTTTTGCAAGTTGAATGCTGTTTAACTAATGAAAATGCAAGATCTAGCAGTGAAAATGCTAAAATGGCAACAATGAAACTATCCCAAACGCTTTTTGCTGCCATTGTGGATTATTAGTGCGTTAAAAACTTTTAAACGTAATTGCAACATTTCCTATAAAAATACCTGTAAATACTAATGAGTTTGTATAAACATGAAATTCAAAGCTATTTCAATAATTTGTTCTACATTTAAATCTAACATTATACTTTTCTTCTATAGAACATTTTAACAGAATTTTTTGACCGATTTAGCATTCTCTCACCATCATTTTCTGGCAACACTGGTTGTTATGTTGAGAACTTATGGATTTTTTTTAAAGACATGTTGATACATACATACGAGTACATATACATATGTATATAAATATGCACAAGTAAATATAAATTCGTTTGCTAATGTCTGTATTGTGTATGTATCTTTATGTATGTTAAAAAAAGTAAATCCCTTGCTAAAGATCATGGATTTCTTATAAATATTTTAAAGTGGACAAGATTGTTTGTTTGATGGTGCTTGTTGTTGTTGGTATTTTCTTTCATTCATGTGTTATTTTTTTGTTATAAATTTAGTAAAAAGTACTTCTACTTAATTAAGGTGGTGTTTGTATATAGGCAATCGGCAGGGATTGATTCACTGGCTGAGTTCAATTAATGATGAAGGTACTTATGAACATACATATGTATATATTATTATTATTTTCTAAAATTCTTCAGAAAAACTCCTTTATAGTATATATGTACATAAATATGTATGTATGTAAATAGATACATATATATATGTATGTATGTTGTAGTACCTATATGAAAAAAATATTTTTTAATATGTAAGAAAAAAACATAAATGTTGAGATGAGAATATGAACTCACGTTCTTCTATTTTCAGAACGAATGTTTGATTCACATTTTGTTTTATTGGCATTTTGCACTTATTTTAAAGCTCTAAAACTTGGTTTAATTACATACATACATACATATGTATGTACCTATGTAGGTGCTTATGTACATACATATGTATATATGTAAATAAGTATGTATGTAATACCTAAATGAATGTTTGTATCTAAGTACTCGTATGTATACCTATCATTGCAAATGATAAATTTATTAATGTTTTCCCCAGCAAAAAAAATTAATGCGTTCAAGATTTAATAGTGTTTCATGCTTTCTTTAGCATTTGTGTCTTCGAATGCATTCTAAAGTTCATCGCAAATCGTAATAAAGCTATAGTTTTTGAACTCATCAAAAACGCATGCAATATTAGTGGGTAATTAACATTGGAATAAATATCCATACGAAATAGGCATTTATGTAAAAACAGAATTAAATCAACGCTTTGACACATTGTCATAAAACAAGTTTTATCTCCACCAAATAATAAGAGTGCAATAGCTCGGTGGTAGAGAGTGTGTCTTGACAGTCTTAACAGCGAGGTTCGTATCCTGGCTTGCGACAAGGTTTCTTTTTTGTTTTGTGAAAAACGTCATCGAATCAGGGAACTTTTATGGGTTCTAAGCACTCATTCAATGAAGAGCAGTTTTGTTAAATGTGAACCCATGGTCGCCAGTGACACGCCTGTGTTAAAATCTTGCGTTTTGCACCTGAATTGAACCCATGCATTAACTATTTCTTTTGCATGTCTTTTTTGCTGGGTCCGAAAATAACTTAATTATTCGATTGCTAAATAAACTTACTTAAGGAGAAGTGTTGGGTTTTCAAAAAAAAAAAAATAAAAAATTGATAACTTTTATATCTAAAGCCAGTTTGTATTCCTGCATTTTATTGGTAGATCTGCAGCAGTAATGTTTAAAAAGTTTATTTTTAATTTAAATTTTCTTAGGTATTATAAGAAATTTCAACGGAACATAGTAGGCTAGTAGGTTATTTGCAACTTAACAAGCTACATATGTACATATCGCTCATTTTCTAAAAACAAAAACATTATATATGTATACCAAAAAATGGGATTTTTGGGTTAATGATGCAAAATCCTCATATTGGTATTCATATTGTGTAAAAATTTCATACCATATCTTGTATACTTAACTATCGAGAGACAAATAAAATTATCATTTTCCATTAAGTTGTGTGTAAATTGAAAACTTTAAAGTTTAAAATAAACTAGTTTTTTTATTTTATTTAATAAACGAGCGATATGTATGACATTATATTGAGGGGTAACAAAAACTTTTTTTGAAGTGAGTCGCTCCAATGTACATATTTTAAAAAATTTATCGGAAAAGTAAATGAAAAAAGTTTTATAAACTAAAATATATTGTGTGTATATATATAAAAACACTTATTTTTTAACCCTTATACACATGCATATTGCTGCAAAGTGCCTATATTTCAGTTTCACTTGACTTAATTCATACGGGCCTGTTCTGCAAATCACGACATGTAAAAACACGATGATTTTAAAAAATTAATGAAAGCTAAATAATTGCTTTTTTAAATTGCACGATTGAAAGCGTTGGAAGTTGGAAGAAAATATTCTATTATAAATGACAAAAACTTAAAATACAATAAAAACCCACTATCAGGGCAGCTATTAGTGGTATACTTTTGAAATCACGTGATTTGAAATCACCATGATTTTCAGCACAGGCCCGATAAATTTGAAAGTATGTATTTATACAAGTTCGCTGTTGAGCACACACAGTCATGTTAACAAGGCAAGCGTCAGTTATAGAATATATTGTCCGCAAGATGCATTTAAAATGCAGTTTTGCGCTGAATATTGCAGTTTAATTGGTAATAGATACGAAAGTTTTCTCATAAAATTACGCATGTCTACGTATCTACATATATACACATACGTACAGATGCACGCATGTCTTTTCTCTACATTTTATGATTTGTGAAGGGTATATAAGATTCGGCACAGCCGAATATAGCACTCTTACTTGTTTTCTCTCAGATAGATAGGTGGTGGCTTAAAAGACTTTTGCGATAATGCAGCGGGCTTGTCGTTATTGTCTTGCAGTACTGAAAAACGATTTTGACGATTAGTAGAGGACGCGCTGTTATCCCTAGACATCTTTGGAGCAGATGAAATTTTAGAAGAATTTGGGCTTCGCCCACGCTTTACCACAGTTATGTATCTGTCCATACCGATTTGGACCTTGGGTTTTGAACTGCTGCTATCTGTAGTGATAACTTGGTTAAGTGATGAACACGAGCCCCAAGGGGATGAAATCGCTGACTTATATGAAGAAGTACTAGGCAACTGTAATGTTAATGAATCACTAGTTGGCATTGGACAAAGCGAAGTTGATCGCTGACGAAAAATTGGCTTTGCCGTTAAAAAATTACTTTCATAAGATTTTTTATTTTTATTGTTTTCATTAAGAGTTTCAGAACTCACAGTAAAATATGCATTTCTGCCGTTAGAACTCACTTCACATTTTTTTGTATTTGAGGTACTCATGTAGAGTATTCCTCAAGGGTACTTTGTTTGCGGTTATTTGTTTGTTTTTGTTGTTTTGACTATGTAAAAAAAATTTGCAATATTTGCTTTGCTTATTTATCAAAGTTAATTTTGTATTACGAATATTTTTTTAATGTTTTATTGTTTTTTTTTTTTTTGTTTTGTTTGTATGTAAAAATATCCCGCTATGACGTGTGTTCACTATGAAGGTTCAACGCACAGAGGAGACCAGAGGTGTCACGAGCACAAAGTAAGACGGAAGATAATTGTGATTTTGTGGTGTTTTTAGAGGTCTCGCTCACACAGTCATCAAATCCTCTTTAATTTTTCTTTCGCGTGGTATTATTTTAAAGTAATTACGTTTTATTCCTTGTGATCTCATTCGCAGCCAAGTTTTTGTAAATAAATGGTAAAAATTATTATTTGCGAACGAAAATGCTTAAAACAAAGTCTCTAATCATTTGAAATCAAATTTTAGTCACTTTATTAATACTAATAATCCATTTCGCATTCTGTTTTTTAATTCAATACCACAAATTCCTCCATTTAATTTTGTACAAATGTTCATGTGCTCAAGTGTATTTTCGTTTTATGCTTTGTGGTCTCATTCGTTGTTTGCTTTTTGCAAGTTCAAGTTAAAAATTAATATTTTTGAAGGAAAATGTTTAAAATTGAGTTTGTAAGCATTTGGAAACTAATTTTAATCACTTTTATAATACTAATAGTGTTTTACACATTGTTTTATTTAGTTAAACACTGCAAAATCTTTCATTTAATTTTGTAAAAATTTTCAATTGTTCATTTCACTAAGTATACATTTCTGCTGTTTGTTTTGATTATTGTACTAAAAATATTCAATAACAAACACACTATATTTGTCCCTTTTTAACAGTGATCAAATCAGATGATTTGAGCTTTTTTCTTAAGTCACTTTCTTCAACTCTGGTATCCTCTGTGGTTCAACGAGAACTGCCCGAGAAATAAATGAAATACATAATTAAAAGGGTATTTAACAAAAAAAGATGTCTGAGAAAAGAACTGAAAATAAAATTTTGTCACTCCTCAATATGGTGGACCATTAATTTGTATGCATTCCTAGTATGTATATGGGTAAAGGCCCAAATATAATATGAATAAGCAAACTTAAGCAACTGTGCGATTACATTCAATACGTGTGTGTGCAACTATAATGTACTTAATGAAACTTTTCGTCAAGTTTCGTCAAATGTCATTTGCTTAAGTAAAGTGCCAAATTGAACGCACGTTCCGTACGGAAACAACGGTTTGTGCATTTTTTAAACTCAAATAAACAGCAGCAGAAAATATTCATTGCTTTTAAATATTTTTTTTCTTGATTTTTAATTTGAAACTCAGAAAATAAAGCAAAATTTTAATTTGCACTTATGTTTTTACAACACACATATACACACATACACATGTGTTTGCTTATGTATATTCACTGTTGTACTTTTTAGTAGGCAAAGCAAATAAAACATGTAATAAATTGATAGATATAATTATTTGTGAATTTTTAATAGATTAGAACATTATAACAAATTAATTAGATTGAATTGCATTCATTTAGGAGTTATGAGAAGAAACAAAATTACTGCAAAATTATGAACAATACCTATGTAAGTACATTATGGCCACCTAAAAGTCACCTCTGAAATGTTTAAGCATTTGACAGGCTTATCGTTCAATTCTGACATTAACTTAAGCCTGCTTATTCATATTATAGTTGGGCCTTAAGAAATGAAAGCGATTTCTGAGAAGATAATTAAAAATAAAATTGAATTACTCTAAAAATAATATGGTAGACACCCCAAATATGACAGACCACTATTTTTGTTCTTTAATTCTAGTTTTCTAAAATTAAAACTCTAACCCCCCGTTGTCATATGCCAGTAATTACTTGCAAGTAAAGTATATGTATTACTAACGAAAATAAGGAGAAATGTAAAAAAACACAAGAATTTTTTTGGGTGGCTACACAGCACAATGCAATTTCATTTTTAAAATGTCGTCAACAAGTAAAGTTCTAGCAGAAATGGCGTTACTTCAACTGTTAGTGCATTGTTGCCAAGTAGTCAATATTGTACTTTAATTGTATTGTTAATATATTTATTTTATTAAAACATGAGATTTATGTTCAAACTTAGCTCTAAAATTAACTTTTGTGTCATTTCTCAATATACTTTTTATCTATACAAAAAATCAGCTATAATATTAACAAAATTAATGAAATAGCTCTGTACTCGGCAACACTGTTTTTCATTCTGTCAATTTACTTGCAACAAGTGTAAAAATTTACTTGCTTCAAAATTTCATTGCAAGCTGACTAGCAAGTGGCAAAAGTGTGGCAGTGTTACTAAAAAAAATGTGAGTGTATTGAGTTTTTTTCACTTGCACTTGTATGTGGCAATTATTACAATTCTCTACAAATTTCGGTAAAACCTTTTTTCTTAGGTTATTTGGGAAAAACGGAAAAAGATCTTTTCACGACACGAATTTTGTCATATCTCCCTTAACATACAGAAAATTATTTGGAAAAATCTTTGTAACATTTTTATGATTCTCATAACTAAAAAAAATAAGTAATAAACAAAAGGTTGTTTTCTATATTTTATGATTTTATCATGCTAAAGTTCGTATCGCTTTTTTTTAAGCCAAATTACATGCAAAGTAATCCCCCTCAGATATAATACACTTATGCCAGCGTTTTTTCCAATCCTCGAAACACTTCTTGCGCCAACAGCTCCTGTTTCGATTTTCAGTTTTGGGAAGAGAAAAAAGCCAGCGGCGGCCAAGTCCGGTGAATACGGTGGTTGAGGCATGATAACGGTTTTGTTTTGGCCAAAAACTCAAGCACAAGCATCGATGTGTGAGCTGGTGCGTTATCATGGTGCAAAATCCATGATTGTTTTTTCCACAATTCTGTGCGTTTCTGACGAATTGCTTCGCGCAAACGGCGCATAACTTCAAGGTAGTATTCCTTATTGTCCGTACGACCTTGTGGCAAGAATTCATGATGCACCACGCCATTGCAGTCGAAGAAAACAGTGAGCAAAACCTTCACATTTGACCGAACTTGACGACCAGGACGAGCATCGTCATTGACATCTTCTCGGCCTTCCTTAAACCGGTTATACCACAATTGAACTTGTGTTCTGCTCATAGTAGACTCACCAAACGCCACAGTCAACATTCCAAATGTCCTTGCGCATTTAATTTAATTTTTTACACAAAACTTAATACAGTTTCTTTGATCCAATTTTTCGAATAGTAAAAAATCGAAGAGCACACCAAAACACGACTAAACTTTTTATCTGTCAAAAACAAACTGACAATCCAAAATGGCTGATAATGCCAACATATATAATAGATATGTGTACCAACATAACAGAAAAAAATGCGAAAATCGAACATAGGTAACTCACAAAATTTGAAAATAACGGCTATTTCTATCAGACCTCGTATGACCTTCGGACTACGAAACGCAGCCCAAACATTCCAACGCTTTATGAATGACGCGTTAAAGGGATTAGATTTTGGTTTTTCTTATTTGGACGATTTTTTTGTCGCTTCAAATTCAACTCAGCAACATGTGTAGCATCTGCGACAGGCATTTGAAATTTACAGAGCAAATGGTCTAGTCATCAACATCGAAAAATCTCAACTGGGTCAACTCGAGGTCGAATTTTTGTAGTTAAATATTTTTGGTCCAACCTTCCATTTATTAAGGATATCTAGAATTACATGTGCACCGATTTTGTCAAAAGCCTTTTCAAAGTCAATTGAAAGAATCGATGCATGATTCCGAGACGAGAGAGACTTAGAGATGTAAAAGTCAATATGTAATAACGCATCTGAGCAGCCCCTACCAGCTTTAAATGCTACCTGATTGCAAGAAGTGAGGCGGTTCTTCTCCGTAAACCAGTATAAGCGAGTTGCAATGCTTTTTTCAAGCTGTTTTCCGATGCATAGTAGTAATGAAATTGGACGATACTCATTTTTTTCAGAGAGCTTCTACTGCTATTTTTCGGGATTGGAATAACTGGTGCAGTTTTACAGTCAGTTGGGATTATACCAGAGTTGAAGATGGTATTAAAAAGTTTTGGTAGACGTTGTTTGGATTGAGGACTTATATACTTTATGAATTTGTAAGACCCTCGATCAAAACCAATTCTGTAAATGTAATATTTTTCTCTATGTAGCTGGCATTTGTGTTAACTCTTACAGCGTAATTTAAATTTTCGGAAGCGTTTATAGCCTGTATGAAAAATTGTGAAAAGTTGTGTTCGGAAAAATATTCAGACCATTTATCTGCAAAAACATTCCTCTATTAAAAATGGTTCCGTGATGATTGTATTGTATCAGAAAGACGGTGGATTTTGTTCCAAATGGCACTGATTGATAAATTTTTATTGATGGTGCTTGTAAATTTTTCAAAAATAATTTTTTATGTTTTTTCATTTCTCTTCGAAATATTAAGTTTTTTTTTTTTGTATTTTATAAGGTTATCAGTTGTAGGATATTTTTTAAATGACTTCCACGCACTTATTTTATTACTTCGCAACAGAGCCAGTTGTTTATTTCACCAATGTACATTTCCGTTTATTTTTAACGATGACTGAGGGATTGAAATATGAGCTGCTGTTCTCATTGATTTTGTTATAAGAGAAGCTTCCCTGTTGATTTGATGAGTAAGGTTTCTTCTGCAATTAGTTATCAACGGCAACGGTAAATTTTGGCCAATGAGCATGGTCAAATAAAAATTTTTGGACCAAGTTAGATTTATTTGATCCTGTTAGCGATATGTCAATGAGAATTGGGAAATTATCACTGCTATACATTTCATTCCAAATGTCCCACGATGCTTTATTTAGTAAGGATGATGAACATAAAGAAATATCTACGTGTGTTAAAGTCGCATGTGTGGAAAGATGAGTAGGACGACCGTCATTTAATATATACAAATCTGATGCCAATATAGCGTTTTCTAATGTGTGCCCCCTGTGATTAGCATAAGGCGAGCCCCAAGAAGCATTCTATGAATTAAAGTCTCCGACTATTATTTTCGGAATCGTTACCGAGTCGAAAATACCTGATAGATCCTGCTTAGAAAAAGTTTGAGTAGGTGGTATATATAATGATACGATGGCAAATTTAATGTTGAGATGCACTTCCGTAATTATTGTTTGTAATGTTGAGTGTTTATTTAGACTTGTTTATGTGGAATGTTATTTTTTATCAGCATACATATGCCTTGCTTAGAAGTTGTATTGCATTGGGAATTCTGAAAGTAAGCTATATAGCCCTTGGGGAGTATTGGGTTGAAATTGTGCTTACAATGGGCTTCTTGTATTGATATAAAATCTGGATTGTGCTCTTTTATTAAAAGTTGCAGTTCATTGAAATTGTTGATGAAACCACTAAAAGCCTGCATTTTCAACACTTTCATAAAAAATTTTAAACTTATATTTACAACTGATAGAAAGGAGCACGATGCCATATTTGATACCGTTTTAGCTGTCTAAATACGTGTCCATTACGGAGGTTGATAAATAGTTCGTTTTTTTATATTAATTCTTGGGTCAAAAGAGCAAAGGGGAATTAGAGTTAGATTATTTTGTACTGATGAGTTTTTCTGTAAGTCGTTTTTATATATTTCTATGTTCTCTTTGGATTTTTTAGGTTTATTTTGTTTCTTATTTTTTGGATTTGTTGTTTCGGATAGTGGGAGAGTTAATACTTGGTCAGGTGATGCTTGTTTAGATTTGTTTGAAAATGTTTTTTGTTTTTTTAATTCTTGTTGGTAGGGTACATTGTTATTTGATGAAATTTTTTCTATTGTATTAGTATTTAATGACAATGAGCAACATGGTGTTTCAGTATCTATTTCACTTGATAAGGAGCTAATGGATGAATCTCGACGTGTAGGTTTCTTTTCCTCTTTGTTCTGATCCGGTTAATTAGCTGGTCTCTTTTACATTTGTTTATTTGGCTGTTTTTTTTTCGAAAGTTCGCCAGTGTTTTTAGTTATTTCCGAGTATGACTAATTTTCTTTTCTTTTTTTTGGGTACAGTTGTGATGTTAACTTCATATTTTCGTTCGGCGGCCCCGTAAGCGCATTTGTTTATTGTTTTGATTTTAATTATTTCTTTTTGTTGAAGATATCTGGGGCAATTTCGATCTGACGCAGGATTAGGGAGGTAACGAATACATTTTACATTTTAATTTTTGCGAATGCGAAAGCGAATACAAAAATATTACAATACGTTAAAAAATCATATGAAAATAAATTTGTACAAGAACGTGAACTTGTATTATATACGAGTACATAGATGTACGGCATACAGCATTTTATTTCAATTGAGTCTTCAATTGAGCAAATATTTGTTAAGCAATCAACCCATTCGTACTTTGGCCCTAAAGCCTGGTACTCTGTTCAACATTCCATGTGAAATGCTGTAAAAATATATATTAAGAAAAATTGGAATGAATTGTTCATGAAAAATGTTTCAGAAGTAATACTCTGTTCATTTTGGGAAAAGATAGAATAGTCTTAAGGGGAAAATATTTTTGCGGAAATCAAACACTGCCTTTTCTTTTTCAAAAATTTAAAAATATTTCCAAGCACCGCTACATTTTAGTTTCAGTTTGATATTTATGAGAACTTATTTATAGAAAAGTTTTCCGCTAAAATTTTAAAGTTTTGATTAGAATGCTCTACTTGTAAGTATGCATATGTAACTTTTATAAATAATATAAATAAATAAAAATAATTTTCGTGGTTTTGACGTTTTTTAATCGTAAACTATTTTCGTAAAGGAAGTACAATTTTTTTTTAAGTATTCGCTTGAAATATTCGCATACATTTTAGCGAATGCAAAAGCGAATACAAATAGCAAATATAAGCGAATAATTTGCGAATGCGAAAGCAAATGCGAACATTCGTTACATCCCTACGCAGGATGTATCTCATTGCAGTTTGCACACTGAAGTCTCAAACAATCCATCGGAGTATGAGGTGGAAGATTACAAAATACACATGTTTCTGGATTATTACATTTGTTTTTGGAGTGAGCAAGGAGTTGGCATTTTTGGCATCTGCCTTAGGAAATACATTTTTACTTTTACCTTATACCACGCTCCGTCAATGACCTTGGGTAGGTTAAAAAGGTTAAACCACAAAACATACAGAAGTGTCACGAGATGGAAGATGAGGGTATTTTGCTGTTTGTCTCGTTTTCCCTCAAATTTTGTCGGCGTTTTTGTTTTGATTCTTCTTTCTAGTGCAATAAAACTACAATGCTTTTTATTTTTTTTTTAATACGTATATTTATTTATTGCATCTTCAAAAATGAACTAACAATAGGTCCGTTCCAGATGCATAACAAAACAGTCCGAACTTGTACAAAGTTATCCAAAAGCGTTCCAGATAGAAATTTTTGTGCAATTTTGATAGCGAATGAGAGAGTAATTTTTTTCATTTCCTGTACAAACTAGTACGAACTTTTTCTTCTGGGTACGTTCGGACTAGAATTAAATAATCAGCTGTTTTTTGTTTACATCAGAAAATTTTGCAAATATAGGAAAGAAGTTTTTACATACAACTTTAATAAAAAGCAAATTTGGAGGTGTGTTAAGTTGTTTCAACTCATTTATTTACTTGTCTGTTTACAACTGCCTCTTCTAATCTAAAAATTAAAATACTTATAGTTAATACTTGAACAATAAAACTTAAACCTAAGCAAATATGGATGTGCAGAGAGAATACCCAATTACTTGCCAATAATATGACTCCTAGGTATTTGCAGGTAAATAACCTGTACTTTAAGTAAGTCAGCTAATAATACGATTCCATGGTATGTGCAGGTAAATAACCTGTTGAGTGACACATGACTTATATATTGCGCATTTTCACTACACCTCCCCTTTTAAAGAGAAAGCTCTTATAGAGATCATTGATCAAGTGATGTCGATAAGAACTTTCTTTACAAATGTTATTGATAATAGTTTTAGGTATATATAAATTTTTAATATTATTCAATATATTATAATAACTATTAATTCAACTTATACTAAAATGCATGTTGTAATATGATTATTTAGATTAATTTGAATTTTGTTTAAATTTCTAATTATTGCTTCTCTTTCAAGAATTGGAAAAAATTGATCTAAATCAATGTTTCCATTAGCAATAATATTTCCTATTTTAACTTTAGGTGCTAGCACTTGTTTGCCTCTTTTAAAAGAAATAATAGGTATTTTTCCGTTAGTATCCATTCTAAGCCTTACCCATTTCTTTACGCAATCAAACCCGATAGTTTCAAAAACTTTGGGCTTTTCGTGAATCATTTGATTATTCGTTTTCTGAATTTTATCTTTATTCCTGTTTCCTGACTGAGCTCGTGTTGTTACCATTAGAACATTGTTGGTAGAAGGAATTGATTTAATATCACTAAAGTCAATTCGAGATAGCGCGTCCGCTCCTGAATTGTCTTTTCCTCTAATGTGTTCCATAACAAAATCATATTCCTCCAGATCCATACGTATTCTTGTTAATTTTGATGATGGCCCCCCTCGTTTTGGGGGGAAATCTCGTTTTCCGAGACTTCATGTGCCAATCTTATGCGACCTCTATTCGGTGGACGGTTGGCCTGGTTTCTAAAGTTATTATTTTGGCTTCCACGTCGCCAATTATTATTATTAAAATTGTTATTATTATACCTGTTGTGATTAAAGTTATTGTTCGAATGCCAGCCTTGGCCGCGCATGCGATAATTATTGAATCTGTTATTGAAATTACCAGATCCACGGCGTTTAAAGTAGAAAACTGCAGAATTTGAAGTTGAAGCTTCGGTACTAGCTTCTACGAATTTCGAAACGACTTCATTCAAGGACGAGAAGTTTCCAGTTTTAATGATAAGTTTTACCTCATCATTTGAGGCGTTTCGCGAAATGGCTTTAGCCGTATTTTGTCTACCGTATTTTGTCTTTTGTCAGCAATATCTTGAGGGTAGCCTTCTCTTATATAGGCTCCACCTAGTTTCTTCGTAATCTCTTGGATCTCATCCGCATATGCGGTAGCTGATTTTGAATTTTGTTTTATGTTCATTAACTTCGAACATAATAATTCCGACGATTCACCCTTTATGGAAGTCTGTAGTCTGCTTTTAATAGCCTGAATAGAGTTTTCATCTGTAATTAAGTTTCTTGCCTGGCCTTTCAGTTTCGTTTTAATTACCTCTATAGCGACTACCTCGTGTGTTTCTTTAATTCTGTCAATCAGAGTCAACGAGTCAAGAAAACTTTGCAGCTCATTAACGTTACCGTCAAATACAGGGACAATTTTAGTTGTCTTGTCTATAATGTCGTCCTCTGTTCGTGTCATGTTTGTTTCCGTTTTAAAAACTTCGTTTTCTTCTGTTTCAGTGATTTCCCTAACTACCTCAAATCCTAATGCGAGCGGTACCTTAGTATTAATATTATGTCGATGAAAGACTTTTATCAATTTATCTCTTAACGTCAGAAAGATCTCGTTCGCTTTTTCTTTGTGTGGGGTAGTGTATCTGTCGTAGTTTCTATGTAATGTTGCCCTAATTGAATTATAGTTTTCAATTAAATTTTGTGCGTGTTTGTCTAAGGTATCTTGTTTTATTGTCCGATTTTGGTTTAAACATTTACATGATTGTTCAAACTTAATTTGAAAAGGGCTTAGACTGTCTATTATATTTTCCCATTGCATAATACGTACATATATTTAAAATTTACAATTATTTATTTTATTTATAATTTTAGACATTTTAAAAATTAACTTACAATATGCTGATGGTGTTTACAGATGAATTATAGTTGTTATATATGTTGTTGTTGGGCAGCATTAACACTTCTGGCTTTCATCACCTTACATATCAGCTTGGTCAAATAAATAACTGCTAGTAATATCACCACTACTATTGATAGAGTTTCTATGTAACTTGTCTCAGCACTTTTTACTACATGTTGTTCAGTTTTTAATTGTTCACTGTTACGGAGTATTTCCACCAGATCTTTGTTATTGTTTTCTTCAGTTGATTTTCCGACTTCGTAACCTGCCACCAGGAGTGGAATGGTTGATAAAATTTTTTTCCACCACACCATTTTAACTTGACGTTGTTTTTAAAATCCAGGAGATTTTTTATTTTTAATGATTTTCATCAAGTCTTCCGCAAAAAAAAAAACACTTTTTATTATATTTTATGTCCAGAGAACTTTGTTATTTGGACTCTTTTCTTGATTTATTTTTTCAATAGGTTTAAGTTAATAGCTGTAATTGTTTCATATGTACTTGTTGTTTGTTTCCAATTTCCAGTTAATGAATCGTCATCACTTTAGCTTGTGTTCGCTTTTTTATATTAAAGTTTAATGCTTTTATGTTTAAAACACTTATTTTAATTTAAATGTTTTTTCACTAATATGTCACGGCCGCCATGTTAAGTTGTTTCAACTCATTTATTTACTTGTCTGTTTACAACTGCCTCTTCTAATCTAAAAATTAAAATACTTATAGTTAATACTTGAACAATAAAACTTAAACCTAAGCAAATATGGATGTGCAGAGAGAATACCCAATTACTTGCCAATAATATGACTCCTAGGTATTTGCAGGTAAATAACCTGTACTTTAAGTAAGTCAGCTAATAATACGATTCCATGGTATGTGCAGGTAAATAACCTGTTGAGTGACACATGACTTATATATTGCGCATTTTCACTACAGGTGTTTTGAACAAAGTTTAAGTTGTAAGTACATTTGTGCATATTTCTCCAATTCTTTAATATAAAAAATGTTTTTTATGATTTTTTAAATAATTCACGTAGCTTCTACTTTTTTGGAGATTTTTTCATTTACTTTTTACAGCTGTTGCCATTGATGCAAAATTTTTGTTTTTATAATGTTATGCGTTTTAAGCGACTAAAATCACTTAAATTTAATTTAATTTAAAAAGTAAGCAACATTAATATTTCAAGAGGTGCAATTATGTTTTTTTGCGTTCCAGCAATTTTGGATAACTTTTGCATATTCAGAGAGTAATTCTGTATTTTCTCTCATTAGTCCGAACTTGTACGAAATCTTGTGGAACACACCTAATAAGTATTCAAATTTTAAATCTAAATATAATTATTAGGTCCGACCAGTGACGGACATAAACTTAGCAATAGTGTATTAATAATACATAAGAGTTGTGCTAAGCAGAAAATAAAAAAGGTATTTTATATATTTCTTTTTAAACGGATGTGTCCAGTAAAATTCAAGATTTTACGAGCAAGGGAATGAGGATGGGATTCGAGTTTTGTTAAGTATTTGCCCGCGTATTTTGCAATTTCTTCAGTCACTAGTGGCATATTTAAATCACGATGTAAATTCGAATTTTTAATGTACCATTAAGCCGACGTTATTAATCTTAAAATTTTGTTTTGCCTTCGTTGAATTCTCTCTACGTTGGAGGCTGAAGCAGTGCCCCATAGCTGAATTCTGTAGCACCATATAGATTTCAAAAACAACTTGTATATCAAAAGTTTACAAGCTAGACTGAGTGTTGAATTTCTACCAATCTGCCAATGTAACTGAGTTAATTTTAGTTTCATTTGTGTTAGCTTATATTCAATGTGGTGTAAGCCGTCGGTCAAGGTGTATACCAAGGTATTTCGCATGTGAGTGTTGAGGAGCAATTTGATTACTGATTCTAATGGAGGAACAAGTAGCTATTCGTAGGGTAAATGTTACCTGAGCACACTTCTGTTCGTTTACTTTAATTCTCCATAAGTTTAGCCATAGTTCCAGCTGGGTAATATGTTCCTGAATCGAGATACCTCGTGAGAGTTTTCGTACATACTAAGGCAGGCTGTATCATCGGCCATGTTACTGCTCACAGGCATATCACAAGTATAAATCAAATACAAAACTGGCACCAGTATACTCCCCTGTGGCACACCGGATGAGATTGATTCGGGCACGCTCATGAAGTCTCCTTCCACAACAGTGAACTTCCGGGCAAGAATATAAGATTAAGATTAAGAATGTTTATTGGTAGATATGTATTCAATTTTAAAATTAGGCCTTCATGCCACACTTTGTCAAATGTCTGAGAAACATCAATAAAGAGGGCAGAACAATATTTCTTTTCTTCAAATGTTCTTCTTACAAATTGAACCAATCTATGCGTTTGTTCAATGGTGCTATGCTGACTTCTATAACCAAATTGATGATCTGGTATGCACACATTATCAGTTAGAATTGGGGACAATTTTATCATGAGTGGCTTTTCGAAGAGCTTTTACATTGTTGACAGTAAACTTATTGGCCTGTATGACTCAGCCTTGGTAAGATATTTGCTCGGCTTTGGAATCATTTTGACCTTGGCAAGCTTCCAGCGGTGTGGATAATACTCCAGTCTAATTGCAATACGAGGCAACTTCATCAGCATATTATTAATAATTTCATCAATACCTGGAGCTTTCTTTGGGTTGAGTTCAGCAATTAGTTTTTGTACATCACGCATCTTAAACTTTGAGGGTCGAGGGGCTAGCACAACTACACACGGCAAATCAACAACGCCCGTGCATGTGTTTGGGGTAAATACGGATTTTAAATGCTCAGCAAATATTTTATCTTTTTCAGTATCGCTTCTTGCCCAACATCCGCTAAAAGTGCGCAGAGGTGGTTTAAACTCAACGGGTGTTTTAAAATTTCTCGCAGCGCGCCACAAAGAGTAATTAGATGCTAACACCTTTTATTAGCTGTGTTAATTGGTAAGTAGTAATACACTACAGTAACAAATCCACTATATTTTTCTCTTTTTTCCACGAATTTTAAAAAACCTGATTGAAGCTTCTTTTACCTGTCACTTTCTCCACTACTGTGGTTAAACGTTAGAACGATAAATCCAGAATAATAAGTTGTTTTGTTGCTGTCTTCACTGGTTGTTGTTGTTATTGTTGTTGTTTCTTGTTCTTTTTCTTTTAAGTTTCCTTTCTTATTTACGGCAAACTTATAAACGGATACCACTCAAACTCCTTGGGAATGTAGTTCTTTTACTATTTCTTCTTCTAAAACATCGATAATGCAAGGAGCGAATAGACCTTTTACAAAATTGAGAGTTTCATGTAAATAGAGTTTTAGCTTTCAGAAATTTATCAGCAATAATCTGCCCAGGCAGAAATTGTGACTGTACACAAAATATATGTACCACCACAACACTGTAAATACAAAATTACGACTCTTCCAAAATTTTTGTACCACCGCAGTACTGCAAACACAAAATTTTAACCTTACGTTTACAAATACCGCGTTCTTAGTAATCCTATACCACATATACCTAGATATATCCCAATACTCTGTTTACAATAATTCTATACTGCTACAAGACCGTAAGTACAAAAATTTTACTTTAGTTTGGAAATTTCCATTGTGACGACTTTATAAATTTGTATTTAGAGTATTGTGACAACATTGAAAAAAAGAGTCGGAGGACGGTCATTCGGCGTTATCATTTTAATGTTATGAGTACATTCAAATGCTGGTAAACAAATGTTTTACTAATGTTAGTTGTATCATCGTAAAATAAAAATCTAAAAAAACACTGTTACTTTTTTGCTAAAGTAAAAACTACTGACAAATGACACTTAGCACCTTTTTTATTTTATAATTTTGTGTTAATTTAGTCTTATTCTAACAATATGTCTCAGATTTTGCTTAAATTTTGCTTTGACTATTAGCAGTAGTTGAAAAAAAATGGAAAAAGTAAGGAAATATCAACCGACGTTCGAAAATTAATCACCAAGCTTACAAATAAAGGGAATTCAACGACAAAAGCAGGACAAATCTTTAGTTTGTCTAAATTTACAATCCAAACTATCATTAAACCTGCAATCCTGCCGCGATCGGGACGAACAGCAAGGCTTGATGAAAGACTAATGCGCAAAATTGTAAGAGAAATTGCGGAAAATACAAAGAGAAGTAGCACAAAACTGAAAGAGGATCTTAAAAATAATTATGTAATTCTTGTAGATGCTAATACAATTCTCCGTTGCTTAAAGAAAGTTGGATTATAGTCATCTATAGCCAGAAAAAGACCTTACAGAAGTCCCATAAACAAAACTAAACGATATAACTATGCTCCAGAGTACAAAGACGTCCATCTTAATATATCTAAGCTTTGGGAAGCAGTTATTTTTACGGACGAGCGTAAGTTCAACCTATTTGTAAACGACGTGGACAAAATGTAATATTGGCTTTGAAAATAAAACGTATGCAGTACTGTGAAACATGGTTGGGGCTCCGTAATGGTGTGGGAGTGTATAAGTGCTGATGGGGTTGGAGAATGAAATTTTTTTATGGAATTATGGATCTTCATTATTTAGATATTTAAAAAAATATATTTTTTGCAGAGTGTGGACAAATTACACTTTAAGGATAAATATATATGTACATATTTATGCATGCTAATGACGCCAAGAATAACTTAGGCTGGTTAAGGAATGGCGTCTGTATAAAGTAAAAACCCAAGCTTCCACATCTTCCACAATCGATAGAATTAAGTGTAATACTTTATTTATGATCTCCCTTGAAGCAGAGGCGTCAAAACTAGACGGCCATCGTCTCTACTCCAAATAAGTACAATTTTAAAGCAATAATGTGCAAATGTGTCTGTGGAAACAACTAAACATCTGGTTTCTTAGATGCCTAAAAGGCTTAGAAAAGTTTTTGATTAAAAAGTGGACACACAAGCTATTAAAATTTGAAAAAATATTACACAATGTATTCAACAATACATCGTATGTACACTTTTGCAATCGAATAAAATGTTGAATTTTATTATTTCTTTATTTAATGAATTGAACAGGCTAATGTTCGTATCGCCTTTTAAGCCAAATTACATGTGATAATTATTAATGAACAAATAAGATCAAAGTTAGTTGTAAATATTCTGACAACACATAGTTGAACGGAACAGCCAGCCGTTTTCGAAGGCCACTAAACCTTCATCATCAGCGTTCTTCTGTGTTTGGTCCACTGTGTGTGGTGTCAGTTGATGTAGATTTCTGCCTTATATACGAAACTTTTCTGCAAATGGAATATGTGAATTGGTTTGATTCATCGTATTTCAATTTGCTGAAATATGTTTTGTAATGAAGGCCCAAATTTTACCATCACTAAATTTACAACAGTCTTACCATTGTCGTTTTTTCATTACTAATTATGCACATGTTAGTTAATTTGCTTATTTTTGTTCTACTTAAGACAAACTTTTTTAGTTTGTTACTATTAAGTATATTTTTATTTAATTTTTTCCCACAAGCCCATGACTATTAATTTTTAGTTAATTTAATTATTATTATTCGAACTGCATTTGTTTCTATATTTAATGAATTGAACAGGCTAATGTTCGTATCGCCTTTTAAGCCAAATTACATGTGATAATTATTAATGAACAAATAACATCAAAGTTAGTTGTAAATATTCTGACAACACATAGTTGAACGGAACAGCCAGCCGTTGTAAATATTCTGACAACACATAGTTGAACGGAAAACGGCTAGCTGTTCCGTTCAACTATGTGTTGTCAGAATATTTACAACTAACTTTGATGTTATTTGTTCATTAATAATTATCACATGTAATTTGGCTTAAAAGGCGATACGAACCTTATCCTGTTCAATTCATTAAATATAGAAACAAATGCAGTTCGAATAATAAGAATTAAATTTATTATTTCTTGTTTGTTTAATATTGTTTGCTGAAATGAAATGTGATATTTTTATTTAATTTAAATTACTTCTGTTATAAAATAAAAAAAGTTGACAAAATTAATGTTTTTCCTTTAAAAACTAAAATTTTTTGAAAATATTAAGTCGTATGTAGAGTTTTGCGGCTAAGTGTACATATGTATATACATACATATGTATATTTTATTCGTACACCAAGTATGTAATTTATTACAACAAAATAAGCGAAAATGAAGAGCAAAGCAAATTATAAAAGACTATGAACGGTAGAGTTGTGTCGTTCCGGAACGACCTAGTTCCATTGAACGGTTCACTAAAAGGAACGGTTCGGACTTCTACACAGTTTCATTTCTTATCGTTCATCGTTCCGACTAAAGTTTTTTAACAAGGTGGTGTTTTTGGCAGGTACACGAATTAGCGAGTTAACCTATCAGCTGATGTTTTACTTGCGCGCTTATAACGAACAAGTCATTTGACAATTCGTTCAGCCTTGCTCAAAATTTTTTGACAATTACTTTGTAAAATGCTCAGAGTTGTATCTAATGCGCGTACGTGTATTTAATGTACATTGCTTGGTGATAACCTTAACCTAGAATCTAAATTAAACGTATGCATGAATTTATTGCATTATATAGGTAAACTAGTATGTTTACCACAATGTTTTAATTATTACCTTATCCACGTTATGATTTTTGTTGTAATAAAACTATAAAATTCAGTTGAATTATGTTTTTTAATAAATTTGTACGCGCTAATATAGGTATAATTGGTTTTTTTTGATAACCATCAAAACAATGATTTGCTCAACACGAAAATATACATGCATGTGTATAAGTAAACGTCAAAATACATGTCATGCATTTGTTGACATTTTTTAGGAGCGACAGAGAAGTTCTCTCGTTCATCGTTCATTCACTGTTCAAAGTAAAAAAAGGAACGATGAACGAAATGAACGACCTAGTTCCTTTAACATTTCGGATCGTTCCGAACGATTCCCAAAAAGGAACGATTTTGCCCAAAGTAAATTTATATCAAGTATATGCAACTACTCAGGTGATTAATTTTTTTTCTCGTTTCGTGGCAATGCCTGAATGTCAAAAATTGTTTACAATGTTCGTACGCCATTTTGTTTTCTTTTGCTTTGTTATACACAATTGTGTATACTGAAAACGTATGTGAAAAAGTTTAAATAAATTTTTACTTAAAAAATGTGTTACAAAACATTTAAAAATAATTATATTTAATTATTTAATATTTTATTATACTTATTTCACATATTAAAGGTTTATCAATTAATAAATTTACTTTGATTTTGTCTATCCATACATATCCTTTTTGTTGTATGCAGATCTGGGACTATTACATTAAATAAGCAAACGCATTGACCATTTTACCATACTAAACCAAATCAATGCAAATAAAAATTTATTACATTGGCACTAACTTTGATAATATTAGTACATTTTGTTTTTTCATTAAACTAAAATCCCTTCAAAGTAATTTATGAATATTGCATTGTTACTTTTTATTTCACACATTATGAAAAGTATTATTGCATTATAGTGCAAAATACAACGTAAATGTGTAGATATGTACATAAAAACATACGTACATACATAAATATGTAAATTTTTTCCTATGTACACCCAAGACGAAAAATCATATCACTACGTTTTTTATAATTTTTTTCGAGAGATGTAATTGTTCCAAGCGGTAGTATTTTTCGTTTATAAAATCACCATTTTTTAAGATATAACTACAATAAATGAAAACCTAAGCTCTGATCTTTTGTCAATTGCACGGTTTTCTATATAAGGTCGAGATGCAACGTACTTGAAGTATGAAACATTTTAATTTTTTCAATTGGTTCTGAAATCTAGTTTGTATTTATATTGACAGTTTTCCTTTTCTTTAATTTGTACCTACATACTTATAAAGGTGCCCTCAATGAACTTTACTTTTATTTTATTATTTGTGCTATCTGATAAAATAGATTAACGTTTTATTCAATATTACTGTGTACAATATTTGATAATGCAATCATATTCATCATGACGTAGACTAAGCACATCAATACAAAATCAGTGCATTTTTCGCCATGCTAATGCAATATTAATCCATTACTTTTAAGAGATTTTATTGAAGTGAAAAAATAGTGCACTACAGCATTAAATTTAAATTTGCACTAAAATTTTTATTTTTCAATCAGTGCTTATGCAAAAGTGATGCAAGTTGCCCAGGTCTGGTTGTATTCATCTGTTTTTGACATTCATCCATTATTCTTACACAAACAAATCGCCTGTTGTTTTTGTACTTTCTTAGTTGTTGTAGACCTGCATATACTTTATATAAATATGCTTTGATTTTGCCCAACTCTAATGAACCGTTATACACGTTTAATAAACAAGCGCTGTAAAGTAAACGACCGATCGCAACGAGTAATAGTCAGTGTTGTCAGATATGGCGATATATCGCCAAACGGGGCGGCAAAAATTTGTGTTTGGCGATGAAAATTTTGAAATCGATTGGCGATTTACTTGGCGATATTTGAACTCCTTGGCGATATTTTTGGCTATATTATATAATGTTAAAAATGTGACATTTTTTCTAAGGGATTTTTTCTACAAAATAAAATATTTCATGCAAAAGATTCTAAATGTTTCAACTCTTTATCTCAAACAAAATTTTCTGAAATTCAGGAAGTGTTAGAAAAAATTATGGACCACAAAATCTCATTTGGTGTTTATGAAGCACAGTGGGGAAAACTTGATTTTATAAACATTTTGATAATGAAGCACCAAAAAGCCTGCACGAGTTCTCGGCTATACGACGATGATGTTGGTACTTACCACTTCAACGATATAATATGTATGTGTACTTAAATACATATTTAAATACACACTAATTCAGTTTTATCACAAGACTTAAATAAGTTCAATTTATCCTATTTAGATTGATCTTTCGTAATAAGTTAATTTTTAAGTATTTTTTATACGCCAGTATTTATATGTTAATGTAAACACTTCTCTTTATTTTCCTTAAACAACATAATTTGTATGTCTTACGATAGACGTTACCTACTGAATCTAAAATTTAACAATATTTGTAATGTAATTACAAAATAAAAATATATTTTGTAGCTAAAATTTAATGTTTTATTATACTGGCGATATTTGGTGATATTCGACAAGACATTTGGCGAGGAGGCTGAAAATAAATCTGACAACACTGGTAAGGCCCCTTTCACATTAGGCAACTTTACTTGCGCAAGTATAATTTTCATTTTTATTTATTTTCTTTTGAACTTGCTTCTATGTTCACATTCAGTTCATTTGTTGAGCAAGTTTAATTTTCTTATGCTCGAGTTTTCTTAATTTGTTGACGTTTTGTTTCATTTTTTAACTTTTTATTCACAAATAAAATTTTCTTAACACAAAATTAATTAATTAGACAACACACCGAAGAAGAAATAAAAGACAATGTCAAAAACAAATCAATATCCCAAGCCAACAATGACAGCTGAAACAGAATTGTGGCAGAATTGCCAAGTTCAAGCAAGTCTGTACTCAAATCTCGGCAATTCTTTCCCCTTCAACCGACCTTTCCTCTCACACCCACAAACACAAGACTTGCGCAAGTAAAGTTGCCTAATGTTAAAGGGGCCTAATAGTCGCTGACAGCACTAAAATACATCCCTACAAGAAATGAATGACTGAAACTAACATATGGTCTACACCTAACATAATATGTAAGATGAGATCGTCAAATTCAATCGCAGAGCGAGTTAAGTTACGTGTAGACTTCATATTAGTGTTATCTCAATCTTATAAGATTTTTTATGAGAGAGTTGTTATAAGAAATCCCATAACAACACACGTACATGAAAATAAATTCGTATGCATGTGTGAGTGTTTCTTAAAATAAATGAAAAACAATGTTTTGGACAATATTTCTGGGATTTTATATGTTCAAATGTGTTAAATTTAATTTGTGAATTAAAGTTT
The DNA here is from genome assembly GCA_936439885.1 of Nowickia ferox. Classification (NCBI taxonomy): domain Eukaryota; kingdom Metazoa; phylum Arthropoda; class Insecta; order Diptera; family Tachinidae; genus Nowickia; species Nowickia ferox. The sequence continues at coordinate 43,696,887 of OW387023.1, read as the reverse complement.
GTGCGAAAAAGTGAAAACAAAATATATAATTATACAAAAATAATACATGTTAACTCGATGAGAATTTGCATAAAATGAAATGTTATAAGAAAAGTAGAATTACGTTGTCCTGTTGTATGAGATGAAGAGAAATATCGGCATTTTATTTTTGTTATTCTGCCGACGTTCTCTCACATATTATGTCAGAGTTAATCGCAGTTGTAGACGCTATGTAACACAAACAAAATTTCTTTACTAACACATTTGCAACAATTTTACATTGAAATCAATATTGACAGTCAATTGACTAGTCATTTGATCGGAAGTGATGATGGATTTATTTATTAATTATAGTTGCTCTATTCTAGCATATATGTTAGAGTGAAACATCTAATGTACTTTTAAAACGTCGAGTTTTATTAAAAAAAATAAAATTCATTCTGTCTGTGGAAATTAAAATTTATAACTATTAAAAAAGATAAGTAAAAAGAAAAAATAAAATAAATTTACAAAATTCAATTTAATATATGTATATTTCTTTTCAAAATCTTAGACATTTGTAAAAAGTAAGATGCGTTGGTGGTGAAAAGATGTGAAGAGGGCTATAACCGCATAGGATATTCTGTTTTGCTGACTATATCTTTCGTTTTTAATATTTTGTTAAATTTTATATATTTAAGTGACTTTTTGTAATAAAAAAAGAATAATTAAAATAATAAAAATTATATTTATAAATCATGTATCATTGCTCAATTGTGGGGATATATATGTCCATTATGATCATTCAAACTTGACTAATATTTATGCTATCATTGATTATTAAAAAGAAGTAGAGTGAGCAGTGCGACTATATAGTCATTGGAGTGAGATGCAACATCACACGTACATAAAAGTTTCCATCACATATTTCATTTTGCCCTTAATAATGTGATAGAAACTTTGTTCTACGCAATGATGAATATATCGTGCATGACTTTCAGTCAATTGATCGGTCAATTGACTGATACTATTCTTGTAGGGATGTTTAGTGCTGTTCCACTCATGATACAATTATACAAGGTACTTGCGCGACTACAACAAAATTGCAACACCAAGAAACACACGCATTTTGTTGGTAGAAACAAACAGAATTTAGTCAAAAATAGATGTCTTTTGCTGTTAAAAATAACAATTACAGGGTAACTAAAGTACAATTGCAGACGAGGCATTCATGAATGATTATAGTCATTCAGTTTTGCCAATATGTGTGTAATATACAGAGTGTGTAATTTCTACTCACATGTAGGCCTATAATTAGATTCATGTATGATCTGTGTGTAATTCTACTTTGACTTCTATTTCTGTGTAATTTTGTTTTAATTTTAACCTACACAAAGGATGTGTAGTGTAATTTTCTTCAATGTGTAATTGGAGACACAGCCACATGCAAATTCATTGGCAACACTGTAATCATTTTATTCACACACATACACTAACATTTTTGCTGCTTGTAAACAAAGTTTGACAAGTTTCTGCATTGTATACATTAATAGGCTGGGCTTGTGCAAGTACCTTGTATAATTGTATCATGGTTCCACTGAAAAAAATCACTCTTGTAAATGTTTAATGTAAAAAAAAGTATTTAAGCCAAATAAAAACTTATTTTCCAACTCTATATTCGACATATGTATGTATTTTCCTTTTCTACAGCAATAAAAAGTGCTCGTAAAAAAAATTTAAATAAGATAATTGATTTATATACATATGTAAGTAATACAGAAAAAAAATTTAATTTTGGCGGTGTTTGAATACTCTGTGGGTATTTTTTTTCATAAAAAATGCGACAGAAATATTTTCTTTTCGTGTTTTATTCTCTTGCATTAGATTTTTGTTAGTAGTAGTGCTGTACTTATGCAAAGCAGAATGAGCTCTGAGGGCAATGGGATGATGACCACTGGTCTATGAAGATAAAATTTTTATTATTCACCCTTATCGTGGTTGGCGTATTTTGTCTTTTACTACGAAGTTTTTGTAATAGATTTAGGAACACTGTGACATTTTTTCTTTAATCTAGGACGAAACAGTCGTTGTCGGAGTCAAAATACGCCACAAACGACAACTGTAATTATTGTTCGGTAAAATCTGGGGCCTAATCGTTGCTTTCGATAACGAGCTGATTCGATCACGTTTTTTCAGTTTGAGATTATGACATTCGATATCGAACCATATTAGTACATTGTACGACAGCGAATGCCATAATCTCAAATTGAAAAACGAGGCGATTAGACCTCTGTATTGTTTTAATAGTTGCTGCCTGCATATTTACATATATTTAAATTTTATATTATTCTACCAACTATATATATGTATGTCTCTATAAACTCGGTAGTTTTTTTTAATAAACAAATCAAAATAAATAAAGGTTTTTGTGACTGACTATGAGCGACCTTTGCCTTCATATAGGAAGTAGTAGCGTGGTTAACAAAGAAATTAAACAAAAGAATAGCAAAACGCAAAACTCTCGAAGGCCAAACAACAAACACAAGCCTGAGCGCACTTAACAAATAATGACTATGAGGCGAGAGCTGCTTTACGACTGAGGAGTAGAATTATATTTAAACAAAGATATACTTAAATACACTGGAGTAGTTCGTTATAAGCAAACTTCGCTGTAACCGGAGTAAATAATTTTAATAACCCAAAGAAATCATCAAACATAAACAAAATTATGCAACTTATTCTAAAATATACAAATACAAAAAATAAAAAATTAGCAATTTTTTTTTGCTTAAGTTTTTAAATTTCCGAAATACCTACATAGTTTGTTATATGTAAGTAAAAATTAGCTTTAAGTGGTGTTCGCAATGCAAGACTATTGGGACCGGACAAGTTTTTTCCTAGACGCGATCTTTCGCTATAACCGAGAGCATTTTTTATAAAGTAAAAAGTATTTCTTACAATACTAATAGCTATGCAAATGAATTTATACTTTTAGACAAAACGTTACATACTTGATTGTTTCCAGAAATGTTTTGCGATCTTGAATTTCATCAGGAATACGACTTAAAATTACTTTGAGTGCTACTGATTTGCGATTTAATTCCTGAAATGGCTCCTCTGTACGTGTCAGTCGATATTCGCTCACTAGATGTTACAAAAACCAAAACCAATTTATCATTAAAATTGCTTTCGAAATTTTTCGGTTTCAACTTACAATCTGAGTCTGGTAGATTTCCTTGCAATCTTAAAACTGATTCATTAAGATTAACATTGAGTTCAGCTCTCCGTGTAATGGCCAAAATAAGATCATAACAGAATCCAGGGTTATTTTGTTCAGTTTTTAGAATTGCCGATCGCAATGACTGAGCAGCTCCCACATCTCGTCTTTCCAGCTTAAATAAATATGCAAGTAATTAAAATTATCCCAAATATTTGAAACTTGTCCTATTTTTCTATATTTCGGCATTAATGAATGTTTGTCACTTTACCTGTGCAAATATGGGCCTCAATATTACGGGCAGGACAAGTGACGGTGTTGGCATCTCACCCATGGTCATTTTACATTTATTTTTACTTTAAGTCAAATAAATATGTATTTTTCCTCGAGTCTTCTTGAAAATTCCCACAGCGCATATATGTATGTAATTTAACAATTTATTTTTGATACGGTGTTAGCCTACCGTAATGTGCTTTGAATAGAATAAAAAAATAATAATTAATTAAGAAAATTTCAACACGAAACGCCAATGGGAAAGAAAAATATTCACACAAAAATAAAACCTTACAAAAATACCAACAATGCAATGTAGTTCAAGAAAAAAAGAGAAAAGAAACTAAAGGCAAAGCGAAAATGTAAATAACATATCAAGGCATATCAAACAGGTACATGCATCAGGCAAATTGCTCATCCGCTGATTTTTTGTTTACACGTTTATAACGAAGAATTCATTTGACAAATACTTTTGTGCCTTGTTTGATGCATACAATTTTTTGACAATTACTTTGTAAAACTATGTGAGAAGCACAGAGTTGCCACAGTGTTTTCTCTAATGCGTGTACCTGTAGTAAATGTGCCTTGTAACATATCAAAATGTCAGCAACAGTGTTGCCACAACTTGGAAACTTTACAAGTGGGGTATATCCTGATCAAGGCATATCAAACGGGTACATGCATCAGGCAAATTGCTCATCCGCTGATTTTTTGTTTACACGTTTATAACGAAGAATTCATTTGACAATTAATTTTGTGCCTTGTTTGATGCATACAATTTTTTGACAATTACTTTGTAAAACTATGTGAGAAGCACAGAGTTGCCACAATGTTTTCTCTAATGCGTGTACCTGTGGTAAATGTGCCTTGATCCTGATGCATCACAAAAAAATCAAGTAGATTTTGAGAGCACAGAAGTTTTATCGATATTCTGTAAGTACTTATGTACATAATAATATTATATATATTATGTATGTAATAAATACATATTATGTAATTCCACTACATCGAGCCATGTTTTCGATTTAACATTTTCAGGAATAGGTTTTTTATAATATTCAAATATGTTCTACATTCATAAATTGTCGCTTACGATATAATTTTACAACCTGTATTTTAAAAGTTATCAACAATTTTGGTATTTTGATAATTCAAAACTATGACAAGGCCAGGCCAAAACATTTTAATATAAAAAAAGTTTATTATTTACATGCCGCTTACGACTCAATAGAAAATAGGGCTCGATATGTGTATTATCGTACCAGCTTACACTGAATTAAAATTCCTTTGGAACCATGGTTAGATACACCTTGTTTAGTACCTTGTGGTTTATTGCCTCAAAATTAAATTATTTGTTTATATATTTAAGTATATAATCCGTGTATTTTGGAATGTAGCATGTAGAAACAAAAATAAGGAGTAAAGCGCATTTTCATGAGAGATTTAGCTCGGATATTGAACTTTCAAAGGCAAAGTTTGATTGACCTTGAGATGTTTTTATATGGAAAAACTTTTTCTGTGAAAGTGACCTTTCATTTTCCCCACCTTGACAACAAACCATACAGGAAGTGATGTAATTTTCTTCTCGTCTGTTTATATGTAACAATATCTATACGCAGTATAAGGCAGTACTAAGTGTTTTTTCTTCGAAATTCTTAAACACAAAAATTTATCAAAGAAATAGAATGATCTAAAATTTGTTTCAGAAAATGAATCGCTGAAAAGCAATGTATGTATGTATAGAACTCAATACACAATGCCATTGTTTACACATTCATTCTCGACACCTGGTCAACAATCGAACATTGGCTGTCAAATTAAATGTCACCAATAGAAGTCAAACCAAAAGAGAAGAGCAAAAATAGCGGCGAAAACTAGAATTTTTGCATATTCGCAGAAAAAGAAAAATTATCATTTGTGGATTGTTTAGAATTAAACAAACTGTTTTTGCCAATAATAAAAAAAAGTATTTTAATCCATAAAACAAATAACAACAAGCTATTTTACAGAACAAAACAATTCGATAAAAGAAAAATAAATGCAAATCTTTCAAAAATCCAATACAGAATAATATTAAATTTAATTAAAATTTTCCCAAATAACAAGTAAATAAATGAATAATTATTAAGAAAAATCTAAAAAAAATACTTGGGAATTAAAATGCTAAAGGTAAGCAAACGTTTTTTCAGCATTTTTATATACTAAAAGGAACCTTGAAAAGTTTTAATGTGTTGACTGATTGAATTTTTTTTATTGTTGCTTTTTTATGGCTTTAGGGAAAGGGACAAAGATCCTTTGAGGAAGTATGGCCTGATATGCGTATTATTGTATTGAAACTATTAAAGCAGGAGACGGTATCACAAGTTGAGTGGCAAGACTTATTTTATGGTGTACATTTGGTATGCCTGTGGGATGAAAAAGGTGCAGCGAAAATATATGATTGTCTGCGCAATGACGTGGTAGAGTTTATAGCCCATGCCCAACGCAAGGTGCAATCACAACGTGGCGAACATGCATTGCTTACCACGTACATAGTTGAGTGGCGTAAGTTCTTCACACAATCAAGTTACCTGCCTCTGCCTTTCCGCCAACTGGAGCATTGGTTTCAATTGAAACAACCCTCCTCCAGCTGTTCATCAACTTCCGCCTCAAGTTCCTCGGCAGCATCTGCCTCAACGTCGTCTGCAGCCGCCGCCGCCTCGTCATCGTCAGCTAACAACAATAACAACAACAATAATAATAACAATAACAACAAAAAGAACCCCACCGAAGATAGTATTGTTCGGAAACTAATGTTGGACTCTTGGAATGAGCACATTTTCAAAGACATCAAAGATCGTCTGCAAGAATCTGCTATGAAAATTGTACATGCCGAGAGAAATGGCGATGCCTATGATGCACAGCTAGTTATAGGGGTAAGGGAAAGCTATGTGAATCTTTGTTCCAACCCTGAGGACAAACTGCAAATATATCGAGAAAACTTCGAGGCAGCTTATTTGAAAGCTACTGCTTCCTTCTACCGCCTGAAGGCTACAGAACAGCAACAAGCAAATGGCGTTTTGGTTTTTATGAAATATGCCGATTCAAAGTTAAAAGAAGAAGAATCAAGAGCTAAACGCTATTTGGAACCTAGCAGCTATGCAGTATTGGCAGCAACTTGCGTTAAGGTTTTGGTGGGTGACCATATGAACACCATAATAGCGGAATGTGCACCACTTATTAAAGAATATGAAACAGACCGTTTGAATTTAATGTTCCGTTTATTGGATCGCGTACCCAATGGGGTTGATAAAATGTTGCGCGACTTTGAAAATCATATTGTGTCCGCTGGTCTCACCGATATGCTATCGGCGTCTGAAATTATAACACAAGATTCAGAAAAATATGTTGAACGTCTGCTTGAACTGTTTACAAAGTTTAGTACACTTGTCAAAAACGATTTCAATGATGATCCCCGTTTTCTTACGGCACGTGATAAAGCATTTAAGACGGTAGTTAACGACACTAGCGTTTTCAAGTTGGAATTAGCCACGGGCATACAAAATCGTGGTGTAAAATATACAGCTCCCGAAAGTAAATGTCCTGAATTACTTGCCAATTATTGCGATATGTTATTGCGACGTACACCGCTAAGTAAACGATTAACTAGCGAACAAATCGATGCCAGACTTAGGGATGTTCTTTTGGTGTTGAAATATGTCAATAACAAGGATGTGTTTATGCGCTACCACAAAGTTCATTTAACGAGAAGGTATGTGGTATTAGAAAAGTGAATATTGTTTTTAACTTGATCAATAAAAAGAACTTGTTTTCGCCATCTCCGTTTTCCTGTTATTAGAAAATATTTTCCCAAACAATAGATTGATGTATTAATTCTAAAAATATTTTTTAAATGTTCCATTAATTGCAAAAGAAAATGTTTGTGTTTAATGTAGTACGAAAACGTTCCAGCAGAAGTTGCAATAGGATAACCGCGATGAATTCATAAATCAGGGAATGCCAGAAAAAAACTACTTTAATAACTTGAAAATCACTTTAGGGAGATTACTTACTTTAAATCCCAAAGGGTTTCGTATTTAAGTGAAATCAAGATTTAATATAATCACGAAAAGTACTTTAAAATAAGAAATACTCGCTAAAGCTGTAAATAATATTCGAAGGTCCGAAAAGTCTCTTAGGGCGGAAAATTATGAAAATTCGAAAAAAATCTTTAAAAAACAAATTCATATGAAAAATTATTAAAACTGCAGAAAAAGATCAAAAATAACAAATCTCTAAAGAGAAAATGGGGGGTGTTGTAATGAACTATTTGACGTTTCAGTAATATATTTTTCCGTGTAAGTGTTATTACCCCATAGCACAACCTTTGTTTTGGAGTTCAAATGCAACCTTTTTTGTAGTTGGTATTTCACAGGGGAATGTTTTTTCCTTTTGGCCCTCATACACCCTCATTCTTTCTCAACCGGTATTTTTATATTTTTTCCTCAAATGTATTTCATATTTTTATTTAAATTACATTTTTCAACAAAATAAATAAAGGAGAAAATAACGAATATTGCAAAAATATTTTCAGGGAATAAAAAATTTTAAAATATATGTATGTAGAACTCGGTAAAGAATTCGGAAAAATAAAAATTCAAAAATACGATATAAAAATATAATCAGGAATAATTTCTTAATGGGACTCAAGTTCAGTATTTTTCAATGAAATATTTTTATTAATTAATGTGATTTTCTAAAAAACAAGAAAAATTAAACTAGAATTTTTAGGGAGAAATCGCAATTTTCTGTGCTGCCATGCACTTCATGAGCACCCATGTTTATCTACTTGGGTAGAGATTGTTATTAGCATCAGCTATTTAACATGAAGTTTTAATGAAATGTAATATGAGAAATGATTATAATGTGTGTACAATTATTGATTTAGCTTTCGTAAATGCATGTATCACTACTTATTTTCTGTTATTCCCTTTTTCATTTTCTATTCAGGTTTTAACTCTTCTTGTTTATCTTTTACGATCATCGCATTCGTTATTTCTAATTATTCGATGTACCGTCGGTAGATACATATGAACATGTGATATTTTGCGTACTTTTACTCAACCAACTCTTACAAAATCTTTTTATACATATCGCACATAAATCATAAACAGTAGTTGTGTTCATTTACTAAACATTTTTAGAAATTTGTAACAATTGTTACTAGAAAGCGTTCATTAACCCAAAAAATTTGCAACGAGAGAGCGTCGAAAGAGCGTAAAAAATTGAGAGACAGAAAAATTCTTGCAAGTTTTTACAAGTAAAATTTTTACTTGCAATAATTATTCAAACAGCTGTTTTGCGTTTGTGTTTACAAATTAATTATTTCAAAAATATCTGAAAAAGGAAAACTCAAAAATGTGAATTTCTTTATTGAAAAATATGTATACGTATGTAATAAGAAAGCGTATTTTCTTAATTTATTGTTTTTCTTTCATTAAACCACATAAATTCAATTTATTGTCAATGAATTTTGTTTGTTTATCATATTTAATCAGAGATGGAAAATGGTTTTTTTTGTATTTGTTAATAGAATATAATTAAAAAATAATGAAAAATGCATAAAAAATAATAAATAATGCATGAAGCTGTGTAAAGTATTTCATGTCGATTTGTAAAAATTTTGTAATTTAAAATATTTGCAAACAAGATTATCCAAAATACATTAGAAAAAGTACAATTGTATCATGATTTCCATCCATGGTTCTGACGTGAATAAGATTTTCTTGCAAGTTTTTACAAGTAAAGCGTTCATTTACTTTTTCGTATCTGGGAGAGTAATTTTGTAAATTTCTGCTTTGCTCTCTCGTTACAAGTCTCTGCTAGGAAAGTAAATGAACACTCCTAGTAAAAAGTAAAAAAATCCCAGATGTTCAGGATTGTCAAAAAAACTCTCGATACTATACAAATGACGCAAGTACATATGTAACATAAAATCAGACATAACGGTATTTTATATTATTTAAAAACACTTGCAAAATAAATTTTTGCAGCCGGTCGTTAGAGTTTTTTTTTTTCACTGAACTAACTGGTTTATAAAAAAAACAAAACCGTTTTGATAATTTTGAATTGTATTTGATTTATTGATTTTATGATTTAGTCTGTGATATGTACAGAGCGGGACAAAAGTATTCACACGGCACCTCACTTTAATTTTGAATGTTAATATTTTTCAACGAAAAGACCGAGAGAAATCTGATATTATATAATATGTTTGTTAATTTATTACTTATTAAAACACAGAGAGAAACTAGCCAATCGTATAAATTAAAGTACCATTTTCAGTGGACAAAAGTATTAATAAAATGATAAGATTGGTGCTAAATACACAAAAATTCAAATATTGTTCTTTGCATATGACAACTTTTTTATCGCATAATATTGAAAAAAAATAAAAAATGCTTCTGCTTTTACTTGCGATACTAACCAAAAGCAAATCAAATTAAAACTTTTCAAATCGTCGACTGCTGAAAGTACTGCGCAATTTGTCATAATTCGTTTTGTGATTTAGCTTTGACTGAAACTGTTGTATTTTTCAAAAGCGAACGCAGAAGCAAAATCAAATAAAATGAAAATCATTACAGTTTTTTAATCGCTTTTGTCCACCTGAATTCGTGCCTGGAATAGAAAAATTTGTTTTTGTTTCGCTTAAGCAACATTTCAAATTATAGTTTTTCTTATATTTGGATAAGAAATATTTATTTATTTATTTATACATATTATACAAAGTAAATTTGCATAATATGGTTGCACAAATATGGGCGGAGTAACTAGACCATATGCCCAAGATGCTATTAACAGTATTTTAAAAAGGTTTTTGTGACTGACTGTACACGACCTATGCCTTCACATAGGAAGTAGCAACGTGGTTGTTAAAGAAATTCCACAGAAGAACCGCAAGAATATACGGTTATCCGTGTCAGATCAGTCAACCAGTGCGATTGAGACGCAAAACTCTCGAAGGCCAATAAACAACAGTGGCCTTGTTGCACTTAAGAGATAATTGCCAACAACGCTTGATGTTGACTCGCCCAGAGCTGCTTTACGACTGGGATAAGAAATATATAAATAAATAACTTTATTAAAAACTTAGAGATCGAAATCAAAGATGGATGCTGTGTGAATACTTTTGACTGGTTTAACTTTTTGCATTTTTTGCAAATATCACAATTTGACAAATAGAACTGAATAGTCCATGGAAAAATAAGACTAATTGCGTTTTTACTTTTACGCAATCGTTAAAAAAGGTTCCGCACCAAATTCGATGAAGTTATCAGTTAGAATTTTTTTTGATGGCAGTATTTAAAATAATTTTTCAGATTTTAGTTACTCTTTGTTTCAACACCGGCAAATAAAATTCATAATGTGAATGCAGTTTTTACTTTAATATCTAGGGAGGTATTGAAATGTATACAATTTCAATAACATTTAAATTTCGAACGGACGAAACATTTTTAACTTTTGTTCGAATATTCGAACGAACAAAGAATAAAAAAATTTATTCCAATAATTTTAAAAAAGCTTGCAAAAAACGACTCGCATGTGTATGAGCTTAATTTTTTTTTTATTAACAAACACAAAATAATTCTTATTTAATAACAAACTTAGAAATATTGTTAAAACCCGAAAGGAAGTTAGTTAAAGAAGTTAAGTTTATACACATTTACAAAAATTTTTAATATCCCAATAAAAAATGTTCAAGATTTTGTAATGGGTAGTACTCTTTTAATGGCTTACAAAGCAATGAGTGGTACTTATTTATCTAATTATTGTATGTGTATAATAATGACTGTGCTGTAGTGAATAAAAAACAACTTATTTATATCATTACGTTGAAAGTAGTTATTGTAGTAATTTCCGGTTAATAATGAAATATATCTAGACAGAGCTTCGACAACAATAAAATAACTTTGGTTTAGTATAATTTTTATTACAAAATTTAAGTATTTTCGCATATACATATTCATATATTTTTATTTTTTGGAAAATTATAATTTTTAACAATCCCAAAAAAGGTACAAGTTTTATGATTTTGTTACAAAATTCTATTTATTTTATTAAAAAAAATTGCCAATAAACTTTTGAATAATTTTAAACAAAAAGTAATCCAAAAAATTTTGCATATTGGTAAGCATACTTTTAGGCAATCAGTAATCTATTAACATTAGGATATTTCTAGGCAAAAAGTATAGGGTACCGCATACTTTTTGAACTTCTCAAACAAAAATAATGGGTTCTTCAGTCAAATTGTAAGTACTTACTACTGGAGAGTACATACACTTTTTTGCATTATAGTAGGCAAACTTTTTTGCTGGGATATTATTGATTTCTTTTAAAATAGTCACTTAAAAACAGCAGATAATCCCACTTTTTAGCTTGTAGACGGGTTTTTTACTCTTGAAAAAAGAACAAGTAGAAAAATATCTTTCACAAATTGTTGATGTTAGTGATACCGTTAGAAAGGATTAAAAAGCATTTTTTTTTTTATATTTCCAAATAATGTAAATTAACCTCAAAATTGTTGACGATTTTTTATATTAGTCCAATTTCTTACTTTATTGATAAAATTTTTTAGATCAGCTAATAAAACATTGTCAGTTACTTCAGAAATTTCATCTTATACTTCGTCGTACTTGAGACTGCGAAATTTTTATTACAAAATAATCGTGAAATCAAAGTATTTGCGTACTCTTTTTTCGCTCTTTGTGGCATATTTTTAAAAGTTATTATTGGAAAGCTTAGGAATAATATTATTTTTTTATGTATAACAATAGTCAATCGAACCCATAATTCTTTTGATTAGATCTGTAGAAAAGCATTATTTTTTAAACTCTTTACCAGGAATTGTATGATACCTTCTGATTTCAGTAAAGAGATAGTATCTGCTGAAAGCAAGAAAACAAAAGATGCGTTTAGCGAACATATACATATTCACAAACAAGTTTACAGAAGTATTTATAATTTGGAGTAATTTGATTACTTAACATCCTATTGTTAACAAATTAAAAAGTTATGCAATGTAATATACTTTTTATACAAAGTAATTCACGAAATTGTTCGAATATTCGCCAAAAAATATTCGAATAGTTTCTTATTCTAAATTGAAAATTTTTGTTCGTTCGAACAAAAATGAAAAAAAGTTGTTCGAATATTCGAGTAATTTTTGTTCGAATGAAAACACTAGTATGTACATATGTATGTATTTATATGTATATCTGTGTGGCTTTGCATGTCCCGTATTAACAAAAAAAAATTATGCGAATATTTTTGGATTTGCGTTCCGTTCTAGAAATTCACTTAAAAATATTGCATATCACAAATTTTTTTTATAAATAAGAATATAAGATTACATTTAGATATCCCTCATTTACTCAAAGAACGTCATAACTCAAAAAACTAGTTTGCCTGAAAACGAGTTTAAAGCTTTCAGTTTACGCATAACTTAATGAAGAAAGAAAATTTATTTTTTCTCTCAAGAGCTGAGTAAACAAGATATTTGTATAAAATTTTTACACAATATTAATAAGGATATGAAGAATCGTATTTTTTTTTTGGGTTACGACGTTCTTTTAGTAAATGAGCCATTGGGAAGAAGCACGGAAAAATATCGAGAAATTGCCAAAACAATAATCATCTAAAGATCGGTGCAAATAGAAATAGTTTAATAAAAAGGTCATTTAATTTAAATTGTAATTGTTTTACATTTTAAGACTTATATTGGGTACCAGTGCCGATAGTGAAAAGGAAGAAGATATTGTTGAATGGTTACGAGAAGTTGGTATGCCAGCCGATTATGTCAATCGTTTGGCCCGCATGTTCCAAGATATTAAGGTAAGTATTATTTATTAGTACATACACACATATGTAGGATAAAAATGTTTGAAAAATTAAAATTTAGGTCAGTGAAGACTTAAATACTCAGTTTCGAAATTCAACCGGTCGCCATGATGCCATTAATATTAAAATACTTAATGCCGGGGCATGGGCTCGCTGTTCGGAGCGTGTGTCGGTTAGTTTGCCACTGGAGCTGGAAGACTACATACCAGATGTGGAAGAGTTCTATAAGAAAAAACATTCCGGTCGTAAACTTCAGTGGTATCATCACATGAGTAATGGTACTATAACATTTGTCAACAATTTCGGTCGCTATGATCTCGATGTCACAACATTTCAAATGGCAGTTCTCTTTGCTTGGAATCAAAGACCTCATGATAAAATTTCATATGAAAATTTACGATTAGCAACTGAATTGCCGGGTAATGTTTTTATTTAACTATTATTATACATATTTTATTGTGATTATTATAGATCCTGAACTGAGACGTACCTTATGGTCGTTGGTACAGTTTCCAAAATTAAAGAAACAAATTTTATTAATGGAACCCAATTGTCCATCACCAAAAGACTTTGCCGAAAATACGTTGTTTTATGTAAATCAAGAATTCGCTGTGGTTAAAAATAATAAATCCCAACGACGAGGAAAGGTAAATAAACATATTATTTGAGTATGTGTACATATTCATATGTATGTATTAGTGTTGTCAATTATTCGTGTTTTGCCTTTGGTTCGAATAAAATTTCATGATTTTTTTGTTGGTTCTAATTGACAAATAATTTTGAATTTTTGTTTGAACGAACAAAAAATAATAAAAAACTTTATTGAAATAATTTTAAAAAAATTAGCAAAAAACGACATTCATATGTATACAGGCCAGGCCTGTAACAGAAATCTATCGAAATTGTTTTCATTACGAATTTTCATTTCGATCGATTTTGTTTTTCCTTCTCCAGATTTCGATCGATTTTGTTTAATACGAAACTCGATTGTTTTCAATTTAAATGTAGCAATATTGAGCAAAAAAAAAAAAATCACATAAACACAAAATACCAAAGGGGAAAAATCATGTTTTATTGAAGTGAAAAAAATTTAAAAATCAATACATGAAATGTCTGCAATAACTTCACTTTTGGACGCTCAGGGACGTCAACACTTTGCCGGAAAATTGAGGCGAAGAGTATTAACGGATATATGTGTTAAAGTTTTATTTATTTTTATTTGACTGAATTGAATATTTCAGTTTTTATGATGCTGTAGTTTTTCCTTAAGACTTCAGGAAATTTCTTATACATAGTTTCTACAAAAATATTGATACAAAAAAATTTTAAATAAATCGTTGAAAAACATTTTTCTTTATTTCAAACATATTTTTGTACTTTCACATACAGAAAATTATAATTCCGAGCATTAAATTTAAAGTGGTTTCATTTCGAGCAAAGTCTTCGTTTTTCGTTTTCTGAAAAACCTAATTACGGAATTGAAATCACTTCGATCGAATTTGATTTCTGTGATATAGTTTAATTTGTTTCATTAACAAGCAAAAAAAAAAATAATGCATTACACGTGAAAAAACAAAACGTAATTACCCAGCTAACCAAATCATTCGTAAACAATATCGCATTCGAATGTTGTGTAAACATTCTCGGACAAAACACTCGACAGCAGCTATCGTAAACGGAAATAGAAAGTGAAGCTAGAGCTCACTCGTCGCTCAGTTTGTGGCAGCAAATCTTTCGATGTTTCGCTCACGAATCAAAACCGAACCTTTAGGTAATGTGTTTTTTCATTTATGTTTCCAAATAATTTAAATCAACTTCAATATTTCTTATGTTATTTTTTCGGGCTACAATTTTGTGGTCAACAATTTTTCTCCATATACATATGTATAAATAAAAATTACATAATTTTTGTTTTCGTTTCTCGCACCGTTTCGTTTGCTTTTTGCAAACTTCTTCAGGGGTGGTATTTTATTAATTGATATTATTTATATCATTGTCAATTATTCATTTTTAAATTTATCATCATAAAAACTGGACAACACGACATAGATATGAATAATATCTGAGTTGAAGATCTGTCATAATAGTATTAAGTAGACTATTCATTATGTGTTGTGATGTACCATTTTATTTATTTATTTATTTATTATTCATATCTGTGTCGTGTTGTCCAGTCAATATTGTCAATATTGTTAACGATTTTAGATTAGTTAATAAAACATTATCATTTACTTCAGAAAGAAACGTCATCTAATTCTTAGTCATAGTTGAGGTAATTCGTCGCAATATTTGGGTAAACTATTGTGATCTTACGCTCGTTATTTAGTCATATAAATACTTAAAAAGTTATGAAATGTCAAATATTTCTTTTTATAAAGTAGTTAAGAAATTATTCGAATATTCGACAAAAATTATTTTAACAATTATTTTTGTTAGTTCGAATAACAACACTAGTACATATATATTAATGTTTGTACCCTTCGATATTGCGTCGAAAGCAAAATTATGTTCCATGGAAAATGCGTTGCTCGAAGAAATTTTCGATGCTCATAATATGAATTTGCAATTAAGCATATATGTACATACTATGTATGTCAAACTTGTTTAATATAAACTAATTTTTTCTTTATATCTTGAAGCTCAACCTTATCGGTCGTTTACAATTAAGCACTGAACGTTCCATACAAGAAGACAATCAATCAATCGTTCAGTTACGTATTCTACGTGTCCAGGAGGCCATTATAAAAATAATGAAAATGCGTAAACGTATGAATAATGCAACGTTACAGGTAATTTATGTTTATACGAGTATACATATGTACACACACATGCATACACACAAAAATACATACATACTCTGTTGGAAATTCCGTTAACTTTAAACTAACTTTAAGCCAACTATTTCGCAACTAGTACTGACTGACACTTGGATTACTTTTCAATGTAATCAAATCAACTGACTATTTTAACATTGCGATGTCCTAGGCGGTAGTCATTTGTCTCTGCATTACTTTCAACTAACTTAAAGTTGATTTTTTTAAATCACCTGGTAGGCAGTAAATCATTTCACGTTGTGTAGTCAACTCACTACTACCCAGGTAAAGTACCATCTAAAGTAACAACAGCAAAATGTTATATAAAATTGAAATGAGTTTCAAAGTAGCTGTTGGCTCTCACCAAATTCGATTACGTACTCAACTTAAGAATTTATTTTGGATTTGTTCTGGATGACATTGTAGTTAGCTTTTAGTTAGTCTAAGAAATATTAACTATATTAACTATTTTTGTAGTCAACCACACATTCTCCGACAGGGTATATAGGAGTAAAGTGTTAATAATAGTCACATATACATATGTACATTTAATTAACGCTCCAGACGTCGTACATTATTCAACTCAATTCATTTCCGCAATTTGGGCGCGTTATACAAAATATTTTTTATTAGCACTTGTTACTCGTATAACCAACGTTCGCACTCTAGGTTTCCTACTTTCAACTAATTTTCGACATTTACATTGTATAATTATAAGTTATGAATCTTAAAAAATTGACGGGCTAAGTCAATGGTCTCAAGTGGAAAGGCCCTAACCCAAATAATTGTAACTTTACAAGAGAAGGTAAAAACATAATGGAAACTGTACAACAGCTCCGTACAAGCGTTATTTTGTACACCATTGTAATGAATTTTTGTGACGTGGTACATTTGTGTGAAATGCATTGGAATCACTGAAAAACTGAATTTCGTAAAATATGCGAGTTAGGGCCTATCTACTTGAAATCATCGATATGTATCTCTGGCACTTCACAGGCCATGACAATTCATGACAATTTTAAACTAATGATAATGAATAAGAGATAAAAGATCTTTCCCAGTTCATAATTTGACAGTCTTCGAATTCAAGCGATATTTCAGAAAGCCGAGAAGAAACTACTGGAAGGGTATTCTGAAAAACAAACTTAAAAAAATTGCAGAAATCAACAACTCAAGTGAGAAGCTCGAAAAGCCACTGAAACCTTTCAACAAGAATATCTTTAAAGCTTTCAATATATCCTGCCCCTTAACAAAAACCAAAAAAAACTTCGCAAGAGACCATGTAGAGCCTTCAACACCATCTACGGAAGTAAAGTGTGGCAATCCTACCGCGACAAGTTAAGAGCTTAGTAGAGAATCTGCAAGGTCAATAGCCACTCATGCCCAAGTTACGTCAAAAGGCGTGATGGTTGTTGGTCAAACTCATCTGCAAAATCATTGAACATGCTTATGAATACTCATTTCCCTGGCAGTACTAAGTACATATGTCAGGATATCCGAGTCAAATATCGCAAATAAATTCACTATCAATGAAGCACTGAATAAATAACTATAAAAACCTATCCTAGTCAGGTTAGTAGTCTAATTTCCTAAGATATTCCACATTGGGTATATTTTCTAGGTGAAAGATTTGTCAACTGATTTGACTGAATGCTGACAGTAACACACTTATTGTTCGACGGTGTCATCATCTTCCTGACAAACTCTACATATTGTATAGTCAACACCCACGTGAGCCAGGTGATCCTTTAACTCTGTATGTCTTGTTATTATGTTAACTAAATTCCGAAGTGTTGGCCTTTTTAAACTTAAAACTTATTGCAGTAGAGTTTTGCCAATCTCTGATGTGTTGTTTTCTAGCCCATTGTTTCAATTCATTTTTAAATTCTTGAAAAGGTTTGACATTATCTAGTGCGATGTTATTCAGTAATGATCTCATTTTTGTAAGCCTATCCGCCTCTTTGTTTCCAGGCTATTAACCCAAACGTGCTATAGACTACAAAATGCACTAACCTTCCCTGACTCTCTAAATTGTACAAACTGAGTCTATCTCGCGTATATTCCAAGTACTCTAGTAGTTTTTATACCGAAAGCTTATAAGTTTATATAGTTCACACATTCGTAGGAATGCTGACTCCCCCTAAGGTAGGAGTCAGCATTCCTACCTTAGGGGTCGCTCCACTCTTACAGCTCTACACCAGGTGGTAAGACACATAAATAGATCACTAGAACACAAAAAGTACACTTTAGGTGCTTTTAATAATGGATCCAGTGCAGAAATTCAAAAAACGTGGAGGAATATTCCATATAACAACCAAAAAGGCGACCAGCGATATCATTGTGACAATTGATGTTTAAGGGGAGAATTCTTCATATCTAACGTTTTAATTGTCAACCTGGACATTCGTATGCTTATAGGAAGAGGTTATCTATCTACCTCCATATGTTTAAAGGAGTTTATTTTCAGGGCTTCGTTCTCAAGTCTTTTGGGTAACATGTACTTGTGGTCTCTATTGATATTGAAAGTGCATATGACTGTATAAATTCGTCAATGCTTAGGGATGTATTGGTTGACTTTTGCATAATGGTCCTCCACAGGGTAGCTGTTTAAGTCTCTATACTGCCTCTCTTCCCAAAATTGAAGACTATTGTACCATTCTCCTTCAGTATGCTGATGATTTGGTACAGTCCCATCTAAGAGGATTGCTTTGTCAATTAATGGTATACCCATTGAAATGACTAAATCCTTTAAATTTCTTTGTATGACTACAAAGAATACTCTGTCTATCGCGGATCACTATCAGCGTGTTATTCATGAGGCTGCTCCTGCGGCCAATCAATTTTTAATATGTACTTCCCAATGAACTCCCACCAGAATTAAGGGCTGCTTTATTAGCGGCAAAGGAAATTTTGAAGGCAATGGGACTTATCATGTTATCATGGTTGGCGTATTTTGACTTCGACTACATATTGGTCCTAGATTAAAAATTTAATATATTACAAAAACTTCGCAGTCATAGTCGAAATATGCCAAACACGTTAAGGGGGAATACTTTTCAACCGTTGGCGTTGGATGAAGTAGATAGCACGCTGACTACAGAACTGAAGGTCCTGGGTTTTAGCCCGGTGATCGACAAAGCCATTAAATAATAACACCACGCATTTTACTGTATTTTTATGTATTAGTGTCCCTTTGTTAGTTGTTGTAGGAAAGTTCAAGTGATGAAGGCATAGACACTGTTCACTGAATTAAACCGGCTTCAGCGTGTCCCTTCGTCGGTGTTGTATAGCAGAATCATCGTCAAAGTAAAATAATAAATATAATGGCTACTAAACACAGCTTCAAAATATTTAATACGCCTCATTAACACTAGAGGCAGTGTTGCTTTATTGCAAAAAAAAACGTGCATAAAACAGAGTTTTAAAAGAATGAAGCTCCTTTATCTCTTCCTTCACTACATGTCTTCGCTATCACTATCCCTTTACTAAAGAAGATAACACATAGCATTCATTGCCTGAGTGTTACTTCTCTTAAAAAAAACTGCACTATATCATGAGATCAATACATCTCCTCCGACTATAAGAAATAGTTATTCATTTGTGTATCATAAGTTCAATACCATTTTTGATCTCATCTCTCTCTTTGTTTGTTCTTCAAAGGTGAAGATAATTAGTGATCCTCCTTTAACAAAAGATCGCTATCACTCTGATTGATGAATGTGATGTGCTGTCTATCGTATTGTTGATGACCGTTTTTATCTTTACAAATTCCATCATCGATTTTAATCTTTATTGGGTGAACTTCTAGCGATCAAGGAAGCTGTTACCTTTGCTATACGTAAGGCCTTAATTCGTTTGGTTATTTTTACTGATAGTCGCAACTCCTTCATTACTCTGGGACTTTGCTTGATTGATTTTTGCTTTACACAGTGTTTGGGTTCAGTCTCACTTTTAATGAGAAAGTTGATTATGTGAAAAAACAAGCCACGAATCTTTGTGTCCCATCTGAGGCACTTTTAAATATAACTTGAAACAGGAATCGAATAAAGTTTACTGAGAGATTTTGCACCACTCGGGCATATTTTTTTATCATTGTTTCCGAAAGTGTACAAATCAACATTATAAATGGGCTCTTTGTCCGTCGCTTCTATGATGCTCTAGGCTGTGTGATTCGAGCCTATGTTCTTCATTGCTCCAAATATAATATTATTACGTCAGAAATACTCGGTTTTTATTCATTTCTCGGACTTGTTCTTATTATTAATAAACTCACACACCATTAATGTTTTTTTAATTGCTTTCATTTATTGATGAAACTAATATGACTGAATTCCCTTAATTAATAATTTTTCCAATACCCAACGTTTGTATGGACAATTAACGTTCTAAACATGTAGCGTAGCATTTAAACGTGACTTTAATTCATCTGAAATTGTGGGATATCCTGGATCTTTGGATGCGTGCCTTTGCCATTTTCGGTCCCGTCTGGAACACAAAGTCCAAAATAAATATGTATTGTGTCTTACACGTAATTCACGCGATGATTTTTTCCATGTTTATTGAAATACAATTTTCACCGTTTGTGTGACAACATGGGTTTGATATAAAGTAGAGCGGGATAACGTTATTACCGGCAATGAAAAATCGTGATTAGCATATTTCGACTTCGACTACAAAAATTTAGTAATAGATTAAAAAAATCTGTTGAAGTGTTCCTTAATCTATTACAAAAACGTCGTAATCGAAGTCGAAATATACCAACTTAAAGTGGTTAGCAACATTGGCATTGTCTATATATTTCATTGGTGCTTTGCCCAATCAATATTATCCAATGGATTTCTAATTGTATAAAGGTGTAGAAAAATAAAATAAATTCATATCAAATAAAAATTATTTATCTATTTATTTATTAATACATATATATGGGCTGAGTAACTAGACCACATATGTTTTTGTGACTGACTATACACGACCTATATCTTCACATAAGAAAAAGCAACGTGGTGTCAACGAAATTCCATAAAAGAACCGCAAGACTATACGGTTACTGGCAAACAATACACAAGCCTGATAGTACTTAAGAAATAATTACGATGACGCGAGAGCTGTTCTTCAGCCCAGAGCTGCTTAACAACTGAATATAAATTATTTGCTGGATTTTTGTTAAAGTTTATAAGCCTACAACGCTTATACCCCTTTTAGACACGGAAAGTTTACTTTGCAAAGTCTTAATTCAGCTGGGAGAAAGACAGAAAGAGATAGTATTCCTCCCTCTGTCTTTCACACATCTGAATTAAGACTTTGCAAAGTAAACTTTGCGTGTCTAAAAGGGGTGCTATTTTTCTTTCGTGATTTTCAAAAATATTTTTATTTGTGAATTCTCAAGTAGTTTTTGAAAGTCTGTGCATAAGATAAGAGATTTGTGACTGTTCAAAATACATATGTGGTAGAAGTCTACTGATGATTTGGCAAAGCACCAATGAAATATATAGACAATGCTTAAATACCAGCAAATAAATTTCAATTAAAATAAACTTTGATAATATGTCTGATAATAAATTTCTTAAAATATGTGAAGAAGATTAACCGATTACGTACTAAAATAATCAAACCGAGAAGCAACATCTACAGAAAATTTAATATAAAACGAGTTTTTTTAATTCATCGTATGAATTGTCCATCAAATTAATTAATTAATTCTCGCCTTATCAACAAAAAATAAATCAAAGAAATTTTTTTTTTTGAAAGTATTATTAAGAGGTTTGTAAATATTTTATTGTGTGTATTTCGAGTACGACTATTTCGTTATAGATTAAAGAAAAAATGCCGTACAAGTCCAGGACGAAATACGACAACCACTGCTTCGAGGGAGGATTAAAATGGACAATATTTTGTAAACAAAATTTGAACACAGTGATCGTCATTTTTCGAGTATAAGCATATCTGATAAATCTTAAACACAATCCTCCATATGTGACAGCGCATAGAGAAAGGGACCTAAGGGTAAAAAAAATCAATTTTAATTTATTTATTTTTTTTTTTGATGTGGACAACATCTGAGCATCGAATGAGACCGATCCCATGCCCCAAAAGTGTTCCCTCCCAGAGATATGCGCGTTTTATGATGTGATGGTACACCAAAGATACACGTATTTAAATCTTTAAAATGGCTCTCCTGAACAAAACCTGTTTTTACCCTTAGGTCCCTTTCTATTTTGCGCGTCACATATACATACATATGTATGCAAAAAAAAAACACAATTTTTTGAAGTGTACGTTAAAACAAGTTTTTCTATGGAAGTTTTGTTTCATGTAACCACCAGCAAATAAATTTATATATACATATGTATATATAATGTATATATAATACTTATATATATATATGTATTCGCATCACTTTTCCACTGTACAATTCAAGCACACGTTATTTTTTTGCATATGGGGATTTATTTTGTGAACAGAGATACCATACCGCTAACAGCTCAGACAAAGCCATAAATTTAAAATATTTCCAAATTATTTTACACATACACACAGTTTTTTTGTCCATGGTGTAAGTATACAGGTGACTTGACTGCGTAAGGATTTGTTATACAAAATTACGGCAACCATAGCTGTGTAAAGAACCGAAGAATGTCAAAAGCACAAAAATAATTGTACCAAAACTAAAACATAATCGAAGTTTTTGACATTCTTCAGAGTTTTATGCGTGCGCCTTGACATTTTTCTCTGTTATTCATGTAACAAACTGATGTTAAGAAAATAAACACACACACAAGCAAAAGCAAAAACCCACACAAAAAAAATTGCGGTAAACAAAAAATCATTCTTTCCATGTTTCTGTTGTTTTTATTACGAATTATAAGTGGTAGTTAGCAAACAATTACGATTTATAAGAGGTAAAGATTTTATTTGAAAAAAAAATTACGAATTAGCGAGGGGACCAAAATGTACGAATTATCGGGATTTGACTGTACATATATGTGTTTTACACTGCCAAAAAGAAGAAACTCTTTAATTGTCAGTATTTGACTCTTATGTATATTGAATTGAAAAAAAAATATTTTTTTTTTATTTTTGCAGGCCGAATTGATTGATATTTTAAAAAATATGTTCTTGCCCTCAAAAAAGATGATAAAGGAACAATTAGAATGGCTGATCGAGCACAGGTATATGCGTCGTGATGATGATGATATTAACACTTTTATATACATGGCTTAAGTGTGTTTTATTTTAAGTATTTTACGTTTATATATAAGTATGTATGTGTATTTACATTCTAAGAGAATCTCTATTATGAAGATCGGGATTTTTTTAAATTTAACATTACATAATTTTAGTTTAGTTCAACATACACTGAAAAAACATTTCATCAGCGATAACAATATAAATACAGGGAAGGATAAACGATAGTAGAGAATTTGTAATAACATTAAAATTTAATTTATCATTGCTAAAGTTTTTAAAGTAAAACATAATAAATATGTACAAGGAAGTTCACACTTGGCAAACATTTGCCAAAAAAAGCGCAACCACTAAATACTAATGAGAAAACGTTTTGATTCACACACATGTTTATTAAGTTAAACAACTTCAACCATAACTAATAGACACACAATAAGTTTGATCCCGTACTTTTTGGGCAAAGTTCGGTAAAGTGAGAACAACCTATAGTTTCTCTCAATAATACAAAAAATTTACAAAAGTACGGGAGCACGCAAAACCAAAAAATTTTACCATAATTGTAAATACATACACACGCATGAGTTTACTTACATGCTGTTTGTTTCTTAATTTTATATAAAAACTCATAAAACTTAGTTCACCACTAGTTTATAAACCTTTTGATACAACTTTTCAATGTTTTTACTGCTTTATTCATAAAAAATATTTCAGGTTTATTAAGCGCTTATTTGACATATTTCTATGGGAAATTTGTCAAATAAACCTGTAATAAAAAATATTTTTTATGAATTAGACCGTTAGTGTTTAGTAGAAGTGTGCAGAAGATATGAAAAAGTGCACAGTATTGTATTTTTTTCAAGAGCGAATATTGTTTGTAGCGGTGATCTTAATTGAGTGTGAAGCAAAAATAGAGAACAAGGAAACGAAAAACACACAAAACCATTGTACAATAGTTGAACAAGCAGTTGTGTCAAGTGTGCAATACTTTTATTGAACACTTCATTTCTCAAACTCAAAATTTCGTAAAATATTAATTGATAATGAAACTTTTTACTTTTGTATCCATTGTGAAAGATATTATTTCTATAGATATTTTATTTTTTAGTCTTAAATCAATAAATTATAAAACATAGAACAATATCGCATGCGAACTAACACGCTCAAACAATCTACGTTGTTTGTTTTTTCTTTTACACATACACATATTTTTACACTTGTATGCTTATTTTACAATTGTCATTCGGTGTGCACTAGTGAAATATGCTTAGACACTACAATAACTAATGCCCTCGCTTGGCATATAAACAAATGCTGTTGCAATGCTTTTGATAAAATTGAGTACCAGTTTCAGTGTTCTCATAAAATCAAGAGCACTAAAAAGAGAGAACAATTCAATAATGTACACCATGAAGATGCTCAGCTCTAGTGTTTAGGACAATTTAATTTTACTTTGTTATTGGTTACTTTTCAAACAGCTGATTGTTATTCGGCTTGCCCAAACTAGCCCAAAGAAAAATTACGGACTGTCGTGCTAGAAGAAGAAGAACATTACTCTCTCAAAAGCTCCCTTACTTGCCCGTACTCAAAGTACGGGAACAGTTTTCGGTAAAATTGGGATCCCGTGGGCTCCCAATGTGGAGTACGGGATCAAACCTAATGTCATAGAATCCCAGATAATTCGAAACGGTTTAATTTAGTTAAGTCGTGTCTGAATCAAAAGGTTTTCATTAGTATTTAGTGGTTGCGCTTTTTTTGGGCAAATGTTTGCCAAGAGTGACCGTGCCTTTAGTCTTGTGTCAAGAAAAAGCAACTTATATCTAACAAAAAAATTAAAGACTTAATTTGATGTTGTAAATGATAATAATTACACATATAATATTTTTTATTTATTCATCCTTTTTTTTACTTCTCTAAAAAGTAACAAGGTTTTATACTACAGTTAAAAACAGCCTTCCTGCAGTGCCACCGTCGTCACTCTGTATTCTTATTTTGCTCTCTTGACTCGTAAAATAAAAGAGTATATATAAAATTATTGTATGTAGATACGAATATCTCTTAAAACTTCATTAACTATTGGTTTGTAATTTTAGTGTCAGTAGTAATGATAGTTATTGATTTTTGCCTAATATTTTTTAGAAAACTTGATATTAGACATGTACTTTCTAAGAAGAATAATTTGTTTGATCTAATAATTTTTTTAATGTTTGTTGTTTTTTCCATTTTACATTAGGTATACATATGTATATTCCTATTTGTTCTAGTTTTGTATATTTAAGAGTACAACCTAAATTCAAGCGTTGCGTTAGCAGCGGGGTACGTATTTTCAGTACATTTAAACGTATAAAATATTATTTGAATGTATTGAAAATACGTACCCTGCTGCTAACGCAACGCTTGACGCTCTAATTTAAGTTGGACTCTTACGGTCTAATTCATAAAAAATATTTTAGGTTTATTACAGGTTTATTTGACAAATTCCCCTTAGAAATATGTCAAATAAGCGCTTAATAAATCTGAATTATTTTTTATGAATAAGGCAGTTAATGTATATTTTATATATTATTTTAAATATGTTTGGAAGCAAACTGTAATTATACAGGTTATACAAAAATACGGCAACCATAGCTGTGTAAAGAGCCAAAGAATGTCAAAAGCACAAAAATAATTGTATCAAAACCAAAACAAAACGAAGTTTTTGACATTCTTCAGCTACAAGGCACATAGAGCAAAAAATTGTCAGCTGAAGTAGCGCTGCCACCTGGTTAGATACACCTTGTTTGCTTCCTTAATGTTTCATCTAAGTTTTGTTTCAATTATGGTTGCTTTTTTTATATGTATGTATATATTTTAAATAAAATTATGCCTTTTATGTATCTAAAACATTCTTTTTAAAAATTTTTATTAGTTTTACTGTTCCAAATAAAAAGAAAATAATAAGCTAAACAAAAGTAAATAAAAAAAAAATATTTTTATTTATGTATATACTCATTACCCTGTTAAGTTATGATGAGTACACATCTGGCATTTCATTATGTGGTGTCATTCTCAAAATGTGTGCAACGCTGTTCACATTGTTTTTTATATGGAAAGCACCGCCACACAACGAAAAATATAGGAAATGTCAAAAGTTGCCACTAGTACACACTAGTGGCATGTCACAAAATTCCATAGTGTGTACTCGGCATTAGTTAAATTTGTTGCGGCTAGTTCACTCTAAAGCCTACAGTACACGGCATGCAAAAAACCACCTGCGCATGTGGTTCTGACGTAATTTTGACGTCATCACGATGCTACATTTGCTATATGCTGCGTACTAGCAACAGAAAATATCTTCGATTCGGCTACATGTGTTACATTTGTATTTTGGAACGAAAATACTATATATTAAAATTTTACGGCATGTAGCCACTACTAGTAATTTTAAAAAAATGTTACGAACATGCTGGAAATTCTCGTGACATCATCGCCACATACGCATGTTTGCTTTTTACATGCTATAGGCTTATGCGATAACTATGACATTGTTAACATTCTGCTTTCCTAAGAATAAATTGATTGAAGCGAGTTCTCAATTTACCATTAACCTTATAAGCAGGGAAACCGCTAGTAGGAAATTGCATGTTTTTTCTTGTGTGGTGTATTAATGCGAGGACAAGATACAGAACTTTTTATGAATTTTGGCATCGATCTGCTATTGCATATTTTTGCATATTTTACCCTTTAAAGCATGTTTTTGCATATTGCAGTCTTACACGCATATTTTTAGCATATTTTCTAAATTTTGGAGCATAATTTACGCTTTTAGGGCATATTTTGATGCTCTATAGAATATTTGCATTTTAATATGCTTACAAGCTTGTGTTGGCTAACATTTTTATTTTTCAGCATCTAAATCTCATTTCCAATCTCATTTTTAGTTGCAATAAAAATTCGGTTTTGCTATTTAGACGTTGAAGGAAAAAAGTTTATTTAGATATGTCAGTCAACGATTTTTAATTGAAAATCTGAGTCAATATTTTGTTGATTATTGCAATAAGAATTATAAAAAATTGTTTTTCTTATTTATCCAAAATACTGTTCCAAAGTTTCAATTATGAAATAGTGATCTCTTTTGAAATTGAAGTTAGATTTTTACGAGAGTATTCAAAAAAATTAATTTGTATTATTTACTTTAGTCAAAATTTTTATGGCAATTTTATTCTTTGGGCAGTTATTCTTGTTCATTTTTTTATCGTTTCGTTTTTTTTTTTAGTTTATTTTATTTTTGTCTTTTTTTATATGCAAATGTTGTTGAATTTTTTAATTATAAATATATTTTCATTTACAAATAAACCAATCTATTTTATTTTTAAAGGCATATTTTTTGAGTTTTTAGTTCATATTTTGAAGTTTTTAGTGCATATTGAATGCGCATAAAACTCTTTTTTTAGAGAATATTTCTGGTTTCTTTGCTTATAAGTTTATTAGGTAACTTATTCATAGTAACAATGAAAAGGTCTACAAAGTTGAGTGATGTATTCTTCCGTCATTCCAAGTAAAATTTTGTTGATGAAGATACCAGTTTCTCTTGAATAGAACACTGAAGATGGGGCATAGCCGAAGCCCGTATGTTTATCAACCAAATTTGACGTGAGATGACGGAAAATCGATCTACCATAATCTGGAATCAGTAACTTTTTGCGAACCGAATATCGTAATATTTATCCATATATTTATTCCTTTGAGGTAACCATAATATGATTCTGGGATTTCTTTTTTACGATAGTCTCCAGCTTTATCTTACTTACCTACATACTCGTAATTCAATATTATGTGGTATCTCTTTATAGAAAATGTGAAAATAACCGAAAAGCACAAGCAACAATAAAGAAAAACTCAATGAATTTGAGCAGGTGATTTTATTTTTTTTCCTCCAACTGACAGAGAATATCGTTAAAATATGTTACTGAATAGCAGAGTCGATAAATCTTCGTTATATATATTATAGCGATGCGATTATAATCGCTAATTAGCAGGTATTTGAGCATCGTTTAGGATAGTTTGAAAAGAGCGGAAATCAATGTCGATCCAATCCATTGCGGATTACACTTGTGCTTCTTATTCCCAATAAAGAATACAGAAACCTATAAAACTTCGCATCGTGAAAAGAACTGCGGACCATTTTACGAGATGGCGGCCAAAAGTCTTTTTTTTACGGTCACTGATTGAATAATGTTAAAGTTCATTCGAAAGTAGACACTAGTAAACCTCGGGAGCCAAAATCTTAAAACTTTATTTCAACTATATCACAGTGAACAGGGCGACTCAAAACGGACATTTTCAGTATTTTGCTAAAATGAGAAATTTCTTAGTAAGCTTTTGATTTTCAAAAATCTATAACTTTTTGGTTTTATAAGATATTCAATCGAAATAAATTTTGTATAATTAACTTATTTGTTAGCTTTCAGTACGAGAAAAGTAAAGTGTTTATAATTTTAAGAAATACATTTTTTTGTTCTTTTAAAAAGGTCCAAATATTCCTACACTCTTCCACTTAACAGAGCATAACTTCCACAGGTCAAAAGGGAACAAAAAAAATTAGCACTTTCTTGTACTTCTCTAAACGGTCGATTTTAAAGTTTTATATAATAAACTTAAAGCCTATGAGTAGTAGGGAACTAGCGGTTCTAAATCAATTAAAATTTTGCTGAAATTTGTCTGAAGTTTGAGAAATTGTTTTTTTTTTGTTTACATTAAGTGTTTTTTGTTTACATTAACTGTTTTTTGTTTATATTAAGTGTATGTTTGTATGTATGTATGACCGTGGGAACTTGTGCGCGGAATATTTTGTGGGAATACATTAAGGGGGTTTATAGGTTTGAAGCTTTTATATGTATATGGTTTTCTAATGCCGACGGGAAAACATGTTTATTTTTTTCAAATGCCGACGGGAAAATTATGGAAATGATTTTTCCTAATGCCGACGGAAAATTTGTGGGTGTGTCTAGCTGTAGGAATTGAAGTCTAGCTGTGCTTGGTGGAGGGCTGGCTGTGTCTAGATTGTGAGACCCTAAGGCTGACCGTGATTTGGGTAGGTGAGGGTGTTTTGTAATATGTAACCGTGGGAATTCGGTGGCGTTTATGCTTGTTGGAATTTAAGCCAAGCTGTGCTTCGTGGGGGGCGGGGTGTATTTGAGGTAGATCGACTGGTGGAGGGCGGGAACTTGTTGTAATATGTATCCGTGGGAATCTGTGTACATGTATGTATTTATGTATGTAAGAGTTTAAGACTGTCTGTGATTTATGAAAGGTGAGGTGAGAGTCTTCATGTAATACGTATCCGTGGGAATCTGTGTATATGTATGTTCGTAGGAGTTTAAGGCTGATTGTGATTTAAGGTGGGGGAGGGTGTTGTTGTGATAGATAGATAGAATGTGCCTATGTGTGTGTATGTATGTATGTATATGTAGCAGTTTGAGGTAGGCGGGAGATGTTATTGTAATATGTATCTATAGGAATTTGGGTGTTTATATGTCTGTAGAAATTTTTGTGCATGTATGTATGTCTGTAGAAGTTTAAGGCTGATCGTGATTTGGATTGTTGTGATTGATCGATTGTATGTGACCTTGAGAATTTGTGTATATATAGCTGTAGCAAATTTAAGGCTTATCGTGATTTATGAGGGGCGAAGTGTTCATGTAATATATAATTATATATATAACCGCGCAATTTGTGTGTATATCTGTAGGAGTTTAATTTTTCGTAGATGAATTTTAGTATGTGTTTGTATATGTGGTTTTCTCACCCTAGTATTTATATGTACGTAGAAATAAATTATTTCTCATATGAACATTTTTTGCTAGAAAATATTATCATATATCTGAACTTCCCTAATCCTAGTATGTTTTTCATATTGGAGGATGAGATTGCTTTATATTTTATCAAGCTTAAATTTGTCCAGTGTTGAAGTCTGTCGGTCAGAAATTTGTTTATATTTGTAAAATTCTTGTGTACGATCGTAGCGATTTTATGTGTGTATGTGTGTATGCGCGATAGAGTTTGACTGGTCTGTGATAAGTTTGTTTATTTAAGTACATTTGTCTTCTTCGACTTTCGTCTTCAAGCGTCAATAGCTTGGAGAACGGTTTGTATGTTTTCATGATGTAGATATGGAAGTGTGATTGTTAACATCCAATAAATACTTGAGCATGGGTAAGAAATTTGATATGTGTACATATATAGATATGTATGTATGTACATACAAATAAGCCTGGGGCTCCCTGTTTAAATACATTTTTTTGTCATGTGCGGTCTTTTGATGTTGCTGTTGTAAATATTCGCCTGGTCTTTTGTGTATAGATGTGAAATATCTCCATAGTTTTTTTATTTGAAATTAAAAAAACATTCTTTTAATTTTTAGATGTATTTACTTAAAAGTTTGTGAGGAGTTTCTGTTTTAAGTAAAATTGAATTCCTCTAGTTGTAGTAACTATAGTATAAATATTTAATATATTTTATTTCCATTTGTTTAAAGTTGATGTAGCCCAAAGTAAATTTATATCAAGTATATGCAACTACTCAGGTGATTCATTTTTTTCTCGTTTCGTGGCAATGCCTGAATGTCAAAAGTTGTTTACAATGTTCGTACGCCATTTTGTTTTCTTTTGCTTTGTTATACACAATTGTGTATACTGAAAACGTATGTGAAAAATTTAAATAAATTTTTACTAAAAAAATATGTTACAAAACATTTAAAAATAATTATATTTAATTATTTAATATTTTATTATACTTATTTCACATATTAAAGGTTTATCAATTAATAAATTTACTCTGGTTTTGTCTATCCACACATTTCCTTTTTGTTGTATGCAGATCTGGGACTATTGCATTAAATAAGCAAACGCATTGACCATTTTACCATACTAAATCAAATCAATGCAAATACAAATTTATTACATTAGCACTAACTTTGATAATATTAGTGCATTTTTTTTCATTAAACTAAAATCCCTTCAAAGTAATTTATGAATATTGCATTGTTACTTTTATTTCACTATTTTTTCACCACTTCACACATTATGAAAAGTATTATTGCATTATAGTGCAAAATACAACGCAAATGTGTACATATGTACATAAAAACATACGTACATACATAAATATGTAAATTTTTTCCTATGTACACCCAAGACGAAAAATTATATCACTACGTTTTTTATAATTTTTTTCGAGAGATGTAATTGTTCCAAGCGGTAGTATTTTTCGTTTATAAAATCAAAATTTTTTAAGATATAACTACAATAAATGAAAACCTAAGTTCTGATCTTTTGTCAATTGCACGGTTTTCTATATAAGGTCGAGATGCAACGTACTTGAGGTATGGAACTTTTTAATTTTTTCAATTGGTTCTGAAATCTAGTTTGTATAGTTTTCCTTTTCTTTAATTTGTACGTACATACTTATAAAGGTGCCCTCAATGAACTTTACTGTATTTTTTATTTTATTATTTGTGCTATCTGATTAAATAGGTTAACTTTTTATTCAATATTACTGTGTACAATATTTGATAATGCAATAATATTGCATTACTTCATGATGACTAAGCACATCAATACAAAATCAGTGCATTTTTCGCCATGCTAATGCAATATTAATCCATTACTTTTAAGAGATTTTATTGAAGTGAAAAAAATAGTGCACTACAAGCATTAAATTTAAATTTGCACTAAAATTTTTGTTTTTCAATCAGTGCTTATGCAAAAGTGATGCAAGTTGCCCAGGTCTGGTTGTATTCATCTGTGTTTGACATTCATCCATTAATCTTACACAAACAAATCGCCTGTTGTTTTTGTACTTTCTTAGTTGTTGTAGACCTGCATATACTTTATATAAATATGCTTTGATGTAGCCTATATAGTCAACGTTAGAAATTTTTCGGTGTAAAATTTTTTCCAATTATCATCTTTTTTCTTCACCTTTTACATATATTTTAGAACATCTTACATTGGCTTTTAAAAAATGACAAACGCTTTGAAATGAAACTGATCCAGCAGTCCAGCTTAGGTGAGGATAGTTTTTTGTTAACCACTTTGCTTCTCTTTCCTTTTTTATTGATAAACATTTAAAATCAAATGGTGGTTTTATAATGAAATTGTTATACTCATTATTGTTGAAAACATCCGCTACTTCTTTTTGTAATGAAAATCATTCGAATTAGTTAAAACCATTTTTTTATTCATATTACTTAATTTATAAGACTTTCCGGACTTTCTATTATTCGATCATCAGTAAAAATGCAGTAGCTGAGGTCCTTGCTTGCTGTTTCAAATTAAATTTCTATATCAATTGACCCGCTTTTGAATAAATGGAGCTTTTATCTTAAACTCTGATGCAGTTAGAAGCGCTTGAAATTCTTTCATATACGGGTAGTAGATACATATCATATAGATACATATCATATAGATATATATCATGTAGATATATATCATATAGATACATATCATATAGATACATATCATATAGAACTGCATAACTTTTATGTTTTAATTTTATATTAAGATCATCATATGGATATGAGACTAAATTTAAATGTACTTTAAATTAGTCAAATCACAATGAACAAACTTATTTTCTTCTTGAAAAGCGATCAACAGAAAACGATGTCGTTTTCTGTGAATTTAGGTCTATCCTCTCGACGGTTCCTCTAGTATACAAGATGACTTTGCATGTCGGAATTTCTGGCGGTCCTTTATCGGCGTTATGGGTAATTAAATGTTAAAATTTTAATTGCCCAAATTGTACTACTTGATAATGTTACTATCTTTACATTAATAAGTTATATGTTTATTTTATGAGGGGTGATCGTCTATACCTTTTATTTGATGCTCTAGATGATAAGTTTTTTTTTCTCTCATTGTATTAAAGTTTAGCGTATTGTATATATATTTCTGCTATGTTTAAGTATGCTTTGTCTTCATGTGAGACAGGCTTTATATATCAGGTGGTCAGTCAGTCTCTTGTTTTATTTATTTTCTTCTTCTGATGTATGATGGAGAACATGAACAAATCTCTAGTTAAGCGGTTGAAGATGGCCAGTGCCAATAAAAGCAACTATAAACAGGAAATACAGAAATTCATTTTAATGTACAACGTGACGCCACATGGTACGACGGGCTCACCGCCATCTGAATTGATGTTCAACCGAGTTATACGGGACAAAATACCAACTATTCAGGATATAACGGATGACATGATTGACTCTTCAGCAAGAGATTTGGACGATATAAATAAGCAGAAAGGGAAGGAAAGAGGAGACAAAAGACGTAATGCAATACAACCAGAGATAGCAATCGGAGATAAGGTTCTTCTCAGGAATGTTGTATTCCTACACAAGTTGACAACTAATTATGATTTAAAAGAGTATAAGGTAATAGATATGAATGGGAACGAAGTGGAAGTAGCTGCTGATGGCAAATCGTTCAAGAGGAACATAAGCCATGTAAAAATGATACCGGCCTCGTTAGGTCCTACAAACAATACTCCAGGGGGCACTCCAAACGGGAATCAAATCACAGATTGCTGCGGACACGAATTACCATCAACGTTAGGCCGCTACAGAGGACTCAACAACAGTTGCTTCGTTTCCAAACGACCCCATGATGAAATTGAAGCTGAAGAAGGTAGGAGGGATGTGGCAGCACTGATATATATATGACAACGCGATAGTGTGGCAACGTGACTATTGAGTAAGAAAATGGCGATATAGTTCTTGGTGTGATAGCTACCTATTGTAAATTGCGAGTAAGACTTTAACATATAATAAATATTGAATTAATCGTTATCTTTGAATGTCTTTTCTATTGCCTTGAATCGTGGGGTTAATACATTATTTAACATAATAGTCAATGCTACCAAAAATGACGCTACATTGCAGGCAATGATCCAGAATCTAAATAAAGGCTGTCCAGAAAATAATAAGATTATCACCATATTTCAATCGCAGAGAATCATTATCGACAGCATCGCATCGTTATACCTGGCATATACCGTCAAATGATTCTCAAACAACTACATATAGGATATCTTTTAGCAGAAAGAAGTAAATCCATAGCTCGAAGCTACGTCTACTTGCCTAGTCTCGATAAGCAAATTGAAGACTACGTCCGAAAATGTCAAAATTGTCAACTAGCCGCAAAGAATCCGGTAAAACCTAACCTTTACTTTTGGCCAATAACATCAAGAACACTTGAAAGAATTCATATTGATTACGCCGGACCCATAAAGAGTAAATACTATCTCGTAGTAATAGATTAATTTTCTAAATATCCGGCTTACGAAACAAATACAATGCAACAATAAAAATCATGAACGAATACTGTGCACAATTTAGAAATCCGGAACAAATACTTTCAGACAATGGGATAATTCCAAACTTGGTGCAAGGAAAGGGCTATAGAGCACACCAGAACACCAGCTCAAACGGACAAGCCGAGATGTTTGTAGACACCCTGAAGCGAGCTCTAAAAAAATCTGACGTGGAAGATACGTCTACAGCATCACTTTAAACTTTCTTGGAAGTCTATAGATCAACACCCAACCCGAATTCACCAAACGGTAACACACCCGCTGAATCATTTATTATTACTAAACCTAAAGTTGTCTTGAACGAAACAAATGAAAAATGGAAAAGCAGTATAACACCAAACATGGATCACGACGATCAAGTTTATGCTTTAAACTTTAAAGGGAACAAACAACAATGGGTGCCAGAAGAAACAATCGAAAAAATTGGCAACGGAATCTACAATACCCTGATCATTTTTTTGCTTCAAATGACAGCGAATGTCGTTTAAATGTGTATATGGATAACAAAGTCGATAGGTATTCATTACATTAAAAATTTCATCTAATACTTTATCGTACTTGAGATTATTTGAGATATTTTGATTACTAAATAATCGTAAAAAAACTAAGTATTTGCGTACTCTTTTTTCGAATTTTGTGGCATATTTTAAAAAGTTAGTATTGTATATACAGTTGTGCAGCTTATGAACGAACTAGTTCAATTGAACGATTCAATTCACTGAGCACTGTGATCCGTTCAATCCACTGAGCGCTTTCAGCTCAGTACTGAGTGGTTTCTAGATTTGTATCGAACTCTTTCATTACCTCGTTTTAGACACAAACCTGTAATCAAACACATTTAAATTACATGTAGACTTATATCAAATTCTTTCAGAAGCTCGTTTTAGACACAAATCTTTAATCAAACGCATGTAATTTAAATTGGTTATAGGTTTGTCTCTAAAACGACCTAATGAAAGAGTTCCATACAAGTCTTTTTTTATAAATTTTTTTGTGCCGCACAAGTACATCCAAAAAATAATTGATATATTGTGATAATATTAAAATATCTGAAATACTTAATAATATAAATTTTTTTTATTAACAAATTCCACTTATTAAACTATTTTAATTTTTTAGTCCTTGTTAAATGAAATATTTTTATTAATTAATGTGAGTTTCTCAAGAAGAGAAGAAAAATTAAATTCGACTTTATTAGCCGGGGGAAATACCGATGATTAAAATTCACTATAGTTCAACTAAAAATTTAAAATTGTCTCACTTAAATTATCAACATTCTTTAGAAACTCACATTAATTAATAAAAATATTTCATTCAACAAGAATTGAAATTACTGAACTTAATCCCGACTAAGAAATTATTTCTGATTAAAATTCACTATAGTTCAACTAAAAATTTAAAACTGTCTCACTATTTTAATTTAATTTATTTTTTACACTTCATCTCAGTCATGGAAAATGAGATTTGCATTTCGGTACCAAAAAAAAAAATTTTTTAGAACTTTTTTGATGTCGAGAGTACCAAAAATTATTATAATTTTGTATTTAAATGTTATTAAAAATAAAAAAGGCACAAAAACATATATGTACATACATATTGCTACCTCAATATAGAAAGGACCTAACTCATTATTTTTTTGAAATCCAGTTTTTTGTATCTTTCGATAGAGGAACATCTAATGTATTGAAAAATGCAAAAATCTCGATTTCGAAAAGGTAATGAGTTAGGGCCTTTCTATATTAAGGAAACGATGTGTACATGGTTACAAATGTTTAAGTTTTAACAAGAAGAGTTTTAGACTTCAATAAATCTTTGGCCTGGATAAGACTTGACTTGACTTGGAACATAAAGCCTGTTCCTTTGTTTTGTTTTCATGAGATTTTGGTAAGAGAAAATCCTTTCGACATTTGCAAAGGAGTGAGATATGGGCAAAATTCTGTAACCTACTATCAATATATGAGGGAGACTTTTGGAAAATAAAGGTAATAAATCTGGAACTTCTAAACTACTGATTGGATTTACCTGAAACTTCGAACATCTTTAGAGGAGGACTTAGGATGTATAACACACGCCTTCTGGTTAAAGCTAGAAAGGAGCTATAGTGGGACTAAAAAAAGTTCTGAGGCTTGTAACTTTTTTTTAGAATTATAGAATATAAATACAAATTCTAGATTTATTACACAGAGAGAATAGATTGGTTAAAAATCTGTTGGAGCAACAAATATTTAATTATGTATTCCAATATTCCATATTTTCTATCAATTATCAATCAATTGTACGATTTTTTTATATTTATAAACAAAAAACCATAATTACAATGTAAATAGAATTCTCACAATAGTTGTATTAGTAATAACAACTGATTCCGTTTATTTCTAATAACTATTTTAAAGTATTGGTAGACACAACTGAATTAAATTCAAGTTAGAAAGTAAATTAACTGAATATTGGCTTTTGAAATGAAAAAAACTATTCCTGTAAACAATATTTAATTTGAAAAAAAATCGGTTATTGTAACTAACTAATCATTTGCCGTTGTACTGAAATTCTATTGAAATAAAAGGAAAGAAAATTAAATACTTTATTGATGTTCTCAACCGAATTTTTTGTTCTGAATACAAAAGGAAAACATATTTTGTTGTCGCTATTGAATTATTCCTTATTTGTGGAAAAATGTGAATGAAAACAAAAAATAAAAACTATATAGAAATGTCATACAAAAGATATATTTTGCAGATTAATTACACAAAATCCCGATTTAACAAAAAAGGTAAGGACATTATTAGATATATCGCAAAATATTCGACGTGTTATTACTATTATTCCGAAGTGAAATTTTTTGTGCAAATAATATATTCTTGATAGGAAAATATCTTTGTGTAATAAAGCCGAATACCGGCATCGGATGTTACAATGCACAAATTGTTTTTATGTATGTGTGTATGTGAGCCATGTCTACCAATGATTCCTTTAGAAATACCAAATATGTTGGTTGTATCAATTAATTATTTCTATAGTCACAATGAAAATTTCATTCTAAAAATTCACATATCGCTACCGAAAAATTGGTGCTTACAAAGGCTATATTCGTTCATTACAACAGAATTATGTATTAGTTGTTGGAACCGACAAAAATCGATTGGCTACAAATTCGGTTATCACATCAAATTTGTTTTTTCTGTGTACCATTTATTTTCTAAAAGTCCCTACTGTGCACTGTAGACCAGAAACTGCATATATTTTCTGTTGATAATGGTTTCAGTTCTTCACATCATCCAATGCTCTATACTAGTTGACAATAATTCCAAAACTTTGCTTTTCAATGGGAAACATTTTAATTAAAAGTGGTATAATACTGTTGATTTTACCAGATAAATCATTTTCAGGGCAAAACTTACTAAACCATACTAACTAACATTTCATTGTCAAAGTATACTTTTGCCCTTAGAACTTGACAGAACTTAATATAAAACTTTTAAAAATTTTCTTTAAACTGATTTAAAACGGTTGTTTCATCATGATTTGCGTTTATATGCCCTGCATTTCTAAGTTGACTATGAGAGTGTCAAATGTGTTGGGGGAATACCACGGTACTTTTTCATGTCAAATGGTATCAAAAAAAGTACGATCGTACCAACTTTCCCATCACTGCTTCATCTACCTTGTTTTGTAATGCATGACCACACACACACACGCTTTCATACTTTTGTTTTCTGCTTGACAAACTTTTTCACTACAAATGAACTGATCTACTGAGCAACTGAATGAAATACTTCAGTAAAGTGAGCTGAGCTGAAAAGAGCGGTCACTCAAAAGAGCTGATAAGCACAACTCTAATAGGAAAACTCAAAGCATGTTTATATAAAGTATATGCAGGTCTACAACAACTAATAAAGTACAAAAACAACAGGCGATTTGTTTGTGTAAGAATAATGGATGAATGTCAAAAACAGATGAATACAACCAGACCTGGGCAACTTGCATCACTTTTGCATAAGCACTGATTGAAAAACAAAAATTTTAGTTCAAATTTAAATTTGATGCTTGTAGTGCACTATTTTTTTCACTTCAATAAAATCTCTTAAAAGTAATGGATTAATATTGCATTAGCAATTTTTGTTATTTGTATTTTGTATGCTTAGTCATCATTATGCAATATTGCATTATCAAATATTGTACACAGTAATATTGAATAAAACGTTAAGCGGCCCATCCATTATACAATATTATTGCCATTTTGACCTATACTATGCAATAAATGGCACAATAGTTTTAAAGAAAATATTGCCCAATTTTTCTGGCAGTGAAAAACTAAAAAACATTGAACAATGTTGCCACCACATTACACAATTGTCTTGATTGTACAATAAAAATCAAAAGTCTTTTGATATTTGCCAATATATTGTGCCATCATCGAATATGACATACACATTGGCGATATTATTGTACAATACGAAAAATTGTGCAATTATATTGCAAGTGGGTGGGCCGCTTTAACCTATTTTATCAGATAGCACAAATAATAAAATACAGTAAAGTTCATTGAGGGCACCTTTATAAGTATGTACGTACAAATTAAAGAAAAGGAAAACTGTCAATATAAATACAAACTAGATTTCAGAACCAATTGAAAAAAAAAAAAAGTTTCATACCTCCAGGTCGTTGCATCTCTACCTTATATAGAAAACCGTGCAATTGAAAAAAGACACAGAATTTAGGTTTTCATTTATTGTAGTTATATCTTAAAAAATGGTGATTTTATAAACGAAAAATACTACCGCTTGGAATAATTATATCTCTCGAAAAAAATTATAAAAAAAGTAGGAAAAAATTTGCATATTTATGTATGTACGTATGTTTTTATGTACATATGTACACATTTACGTTGTATTTTGCACTATAATGCAATAATACTTTTCATAATGTGTGAAGTGGTGAAAAAATAGTGAAATAAAAGTAACAATGCAATATTCATAAATTACTTTGAAGGGATTTTAGTTTAATGAAAAAAATGCACTAATATTATCAAAGTTAGTGCTAATGTAATAAATTTGTATTTGCATTGATTTGGTTTAGTATGGTAAAATGGTCAATGCGTTTGCTTATTTAATGCAATAGTCCCAGATCTGCATACAACAAAAAGGATATGTATGGATAGACAAAACCAAAGTAAATTTATTATTTGATAAACCTTTAATATGTGAAATAAGTATAATAAAATATTAAATAATTAATTATAATTATTTTTAAATGTTTTGTAACACATTTTTTAAGTAAAAATTAATTTAAACTTTTTCACATACGTTTTCAGTATACACAATTGTGTATAACAAAGCAAAAGAAAACAAAATGGCGTACGAACATTATAAACAACTTTTGACATTCTGGCATTGCCACGAAATGAGAAAAAAATTAATCACCTGAGTAGTTGCATATACTTGATATAAATTTACTTTGGGAAAACTGGTGAATAATATTAAAGCATTCAATGATTTCTTGCGGCTTTCACTAATTCCATTCTTAAAGATTTTGATTAGCTTTGTAGAAAAACAGTTATTCTTTTTATAACAAAAAACAAAAGATGCGTCTAGTGAAAATATACATACAAGCTTAAACAAGTACATATTTATAATTTGGAGTAATTTGATTACTTAACATCCCATTGTTAACAAATTAAAAAGTTATGAAATGTATAGGGTCCGCCATCTGACGTTTTTTTCAACTAGTGCTTATTTCGTGAATGGTAACACTTAGCTCATGTCTGATTTGACAGATAATTACTTTTATCCTTCCGCTGAACGAATATGGTTGTGTATACGCTTGAACAACGCTGGGAAATATTGCGACATTACTTTGAAAATCATGGTAATGTTGCAGAATGTGTGCGAAAATTGCGTACGGATTTTGGAAGAAGCGAAGCACCGTCAGCTCCGTATTTTCATTATCTCGTGAAAAAAGTGGAAGAAACTGGCATCCTCATCGATAAACCAAAGCGTGAAAAGCCAAAAACAGTGCGTCCATACGAGAATATTGCTGCTGTGGCAGAAAGTGTGCGTGAATCGCCATCAACATCAATTCACCGTCGTTCTGAACAATTGAACATTTCGGAGACATCATTGAGACGAATTTTCCATAAACACCTTGGTATGACGCCATCAGGGAACGATGCCGACCTGGTTTGTCGACCGGCGGCGGCTGAACAAATAATCTTCGGCGGTGGCTGAAAGTAAACTACGGCTGCGGCTTAATCGGCGGAAAAGGCGGCATTAAAAAAAATTTATATGTATGTAGCAAAATAGTACATACATACTTATGTATGTATATATACATATCAGGGTACGAAGCCGATCGGCTCAGAGCCGGCTTCGAGCCGCCGCCGATTGGGCACCATGCGCCGCCACCGATGCATACCGCTTGCATCGACTAAAATTTTCAGTCGACGGCACCGGCTGAGCTGATTCTTCACAGTAAAGATGTCAGATTTTATAAAATCACTAAAAATTTGTACATGTTAAATTTTTTTTCATTCTCTTACTTGTGGCCTACACCTAACATAAAATGTCTAACTGTAACATGGACTTTGTATGGCGTGACGCCATACAAAGTCCAATTGATTCAGGAGTTGAGGAGGATATAGGCAACATTTTGTTTCAACAGGACGGCGCTACGTGCCACACAGCCGAAGCTACACTCGATGTTTTGCGCCCTGTTTTTGAAGAGCGCATTATCAGCCGCAGAGCTGATGTCGTTTGGCCACCTCGGAGCTGCGATTTGACACCGTTGGACTATTATTTGAGGGGTGCCGCCAAAGATAAGTGTTACGCCGACAAGCCAGAGACAATTGACGCTTTAAAGGACAATATTCGTGAAGCCATTGGGGAAATACAGCTGCACACAATCGATAATGTGCTTAAAAATTGGACCGATCGTGTAGGCTACTGCATGGACAGCCGAGGCAGCCATTTGAATGAAATTATTTTTCATTATTAAGCGGAAGGATTGTACTTTCAAATAAAAAAAAGAAATTTGAGAAAATATTCAGTTTTTTTATAGCATTTTCAAAAAAAAAGTTATCTGGCGGACCCTTTACCATATAAAGACAGCTTTAATATATTTATTTCAACATTGTTCTACTGCAGTTTTATTCTGTTATGTAATCGGAATCGAACAGAAAGGTATTTGAGTTGTATGATAATAACATACAAATTCGAACAGTTTTCTTTTCGAATCGAATTACATAATAACCCCCCAGTATTCATACGTAAAGAAAAACACATCTATTTTGGAAGTATTTCTCTTACAAAGTAATATACACATATTTTAAACTTAGGCTCCTATTTCGATTTAAAACTAAATAAATAGTTTAGTTGTAGTTGTCAGATTTTTTATTATGGATTACAACTTTTTTCACCATGAGACAACTGTGTTTTATCAGTTGTATTTTGGTTTTATTTCGAGTGTTGTATTAGTTTTGCTTCATTATTCCAGACGCCAACCATAATAAAAATTTGACAACTACAACTAAACTATCCGTTTAGTTGTAAATCATAATAGGGGCTTTATTTTCTTGTCACATCATGTCACCGCCTTTAATTGCTTTTGTCATAAAACCACTCAGTACCATTTTCTTCTGTTTTATTTATCATAGATCGTCTTAAGTTCTAGGCAATAATAAAAAAAAAACTAATAATATATGTATATAATTATACATATTAATGTATTCATTGTTTCGCACCTAATTGAA
This sequence comes from Nowickia ferox, assembly GCA_936439885.1. Lineage (NCBI taxonomy): Eukaryota > Metazoa > Arthropoda > Insecta > Diptera > Tachinidae > Nowickia > Nowickia ferox. The sequence goes on along the minus strand of OW387023.1, from coordinate 43,654,475 downwards.
ACGTACGACAGTTACGCATGTGATTACGGAAATCCCGATTTATAATTTCTGTTTTTTCATCTCAATAAATCTTTGATCTAGATCTGGTTTGAAAACAAATTGATTTTAAAATAAAAAAACTATGATGTTTTAGTCTTATTAATATTTTGCGGCTAAGTTTCTCATCAAAATTTTTCTAATTCCAGTTGTCAACATCGACAGGCTTATGCTATTTTCTAGGCCTTTTATAAAACAGAAATATATTGGCAATAGCACAAAATTGTTCTCGAGAGCGAATAGAGAAGCCCAAATATGTTGGTATTGTATTGACGTGACGTCGATGTTAACAACTGGAATAAGGCAATTTTGTTACGTAACACCTGGGGGAAATCAATGCATTCGATATCGAACGAAATTCGAAAATATTTCTCTTTTAACTTTACGTAAATGTTTAATATTTTGTTCGAAATTCACATCTTTTCAAAAGGAATCATTTTGAAATCATTAATTTCTATCACATAGCAGAACAAAAGCAAAAAGAGATTTAGGGACAGGCCCTTAGAATACTCTGTGGTATCTGTTTATAGCACTAAAAAATCAAATCAAATGAATATTTTGAGCTCACAAAATTTTACTCCGTTTGTTTTCTTAAAACTTAAATTGTATATTGTATTCCGTAATAAAATGCTATTTTCAATACAATCTACCACATACATTCATACAACATAGAAAATTATGCGAGAAACTGGAAAAGGTAAAATGTGTCTTATATTTAAAAAAATAAAACATCACTTTAACAAATACATATGTATGCACATACATACTTGCTTAAAAGTAGTTATGTATAATAAATGACAAGATTTAAAATAAATTTAAGACAAAATACTCTTAATTTTAAAACTAATCTATACATACATATAATAAATACATATACATACATACATATAAATATATACAAATTTATGAACACAAAACTAATAAAAACGAAATTAAAGGATAATTACAACGAATTTGATTTTATTAAGAAAAACTATTTTCTACGGCGATTCTTTTTGTAACCTTTACCATACCAGCCCGCTTGAGTGCGAGCCAATTTACGCGGAAATGTAGTGTTCAAATGCAACTGTCTCTTGGCCGTTTCGGCCGCGGCTATATAAGCTAATGAGATGTTTTCATCGTAGTCATCTTCATCGTCATCTTCGGTATACGGACAACATTCACAAACAACGAAACGGCCATTTCGGGCGCGTTTCTTGTGCTTTCGGTCGCTTAGCAGAAACCTTTTATAGAATTGACACTCGAACTCGGCATAATTATCAAAACAGAATTCACATTTGGCCGATGAACGATTCATAGCGAAATTGGGCACAACCTGATGGCCCCATATATCAACACCAGCCGGTGGTGGAAATACTATGCTATGAAGACCGGAGTAAGCATACTTGACATCATACCAAAACGGTAATTTGCGCCTCAACAAATGCTTTCTTTCCTGAGCCAAAGCATATGGAGATAGCGGTGTTGTTTTCGTATAGTTATTGCTCCTTTTTGTGGGTGTTGTTAAGGCAAGATTCTTTAAAATATCCATTTGTGATAAGATGGGTTCGTCTTCTTCTACTTCACCTTTTATTGATCTCTCATCGGCTGATAATGTCTCTTCGTCTAAAATTCCTTCTATGGGTTGTGATGGTATCAAAGATTTCTGAGGAGCAGGCGGTAGCTGAGCAGTTTTACATAAGGGTGCCAAGGGTGGAAGTTGTGGCAAGGGTTTCGTTGCCGTGGGTGCAGCTGGTGTTGGCGCTGTTATAGCAGTAGTTGTTATCGCTGGAAGTTTTTTGCATTTGTCATTGCTTTTAAGACCATTAAAAGGGGCCGATTTGATGCCATCCTCTGTTTTATACTGCACTTGTATACACTTAGGTAGTTTCATTAAAATGTGCAGAGGGAATTGATTCTTTGTTGCTTCTGCTACTGCTGCTGCTGCTTCTGCAGATGGGCTATTGTCCATGACTTGTTGAGCATCTTGCTCTAGTTTCACAGCAGCATTATTTACGCCATCATTAGGCGATGTAGTACTATTATCTAATGCGAATTTGTTTTGCGCCAGTGACAATTTTGGAGGTTCCGACACAGTGGGATTTTTTAATCCCATTTCGTTTTCTAGTTTCTCCAGGAATTCTTCTGCATTTTTTGTGATTTCAGTAGCCTGCTTAATTAATAACTGTTCGCTTTTGTGCAGTTCGGCAATTTCGGCCAATACATCTGTCTTAGGCTCCAGTTTAACCGGCAAATTGGCCAAAGCATCTGCATTTAATTCAATTTTAATTTCTTTTTTCGAGTTATTGCAACTGCTATTGGAAATATCTAAGGACTTCTTCCGGAAATCACTCAAATTGTAAGAAATTTCTTTTGAATTTGGGGCTGAATTTGAAGGAGTTTCCTTGGTCGTAGATATTTCGACTGAAAATCCCTTGTTTCTCAAGTCTTTTATGAAATCATTCTCGAACTTTGCATCAGGCACGCAAGTTGGCTCTAGCGTTTCAGTCTTAATGCCACTGTTTTTACTGACATTGTAACTTTCATTAGTTTTCAAGTTGTCAGTAAGAAGGCCATTTAATTTTAAGTCTTTGATAGATTGAAATTTTATTTCAGTTTTATTTAAACATGATTTAAGACGCATTTCACTGGAGTTTGTTAAACCATTGATTTTTCTTTCTTCTTTTATGGCTACTGGCTTATTTTCATTGGCTATAGAACAAATCTCTGTATTAGATTTGGATAGATTTGTGAAGAGATCTTCTAGTTTAATAGAATTTTCAAACTCATTTTCCTCGGTCTTCAAGATATCAGCGGTAAGTAAATCATTTTCCAAGTTTTTATCAAATTTAAAATCTCTAAGGCTGTTTGAGAAATTGTTATCATCCAATTTAGGATTATTAAGGACCAAGTCGAACATTTTCATTTCCTCTTGAATTTCAAATTTAACTTCCGCTTCATTTATTACATTGTTATTATAAACTGTGGATTCTTTGAAACGTTTATTATTTTCTTTCAATACTTCTTGTTTGTTTAATACAAAATTTGAAGAATTTTTACTTTCGTTTAATTCATCTTTTGATAATAAATTAAGTGATATATTAGTATCTCTTGCTAGTGCAGCATTGCACGATGAATTGTATTCTTGGTCATTTGTAATTACTTTCAGTATTTCCCCTTCATCTGAGTCCATTTTGAGTTCCTGTTTAACTTTATTTTTCAGCTCCAAATTTGTTTTGATACCTGAAGCCATTTGCTTTAAAGGAGTTCTTATGCGTGGACCCTTGCCAATTCGATATTCTGATCCCACGCCTCCAATCAAACTATCGGAGCTCATGGTTGAGTCTTGAGTTTCTTCATCTTCAGTGGTTGTGTCAGTACTTGAGAATGTAGTGGTATCTTCTCTTTCTTCCTCATCGGACTGTTTCAGCAGCGGTTGTGTCAGCGTATGTAATTCTTCGGGCATTAACAAGGTGGCGTGTGCAAAAATGGGGTCTTTTTCCTTGGTATAAAAGGACACGGGTATTTTCAGAGCGTTCATAAGCATTTCCATGACGCGATCGCATTTTCCATTAATTTTAACGTGAGCTAAAGTATCTTTTGGAGTCCACTGAAGATTAACGATACATATTTTAGCCCTTTGCCTGGCCGGTTTGTCCATTTGCCAAAGCCAAGTGTATTTCTTCAATACTTTTAAGCTTGAACCTAAACAAAGTATGACATCGGCCTTTTCGGCATGATGACAAGCGCCGGCCCAATTTAAAGGCCACTTTATGTTTCCCCTCTCACCAAAATGCACAATTGTATCACAAAGAGGCTCGGAGCATCTGTGACACAATCTATTGGTTTTGTGGCAGTATCGTGCAGTCATTTCAGTTGTATCAAACAGTCTCCAATATATCGAATTCGGTTTGCAATTCTTACATACCTCTACATACATGTTGCCATGAATCTCGGACAGTGATGACTTTGGTAGACCCGATCTTAAGTGTAAGCCATCACAATTTTGTGATACTACATAACGTAAGATTCCCCTCCGATGTAGTTCATACAATGCCATGTGTGTATATGTGGGATTAGCCGTAGACAAATCGTGATCTCCTATTTCTTCGCCTTTTTGCAACAGAGTCCATATGCCTTTGCTGCCTCTATAATCGGGTATCAAAGCGGCTGTGCTTATGCCTGCACCAGTGTAGCATATCAAATGCTTTGCCTGCAATATAATACTGGCTAACTGTTCTACCCTGGCTTCGATGACCTGAACATCATCTTCCTTTTCTACAACGCGCTCCTTATAGATTTCGACACGTTCTTTGCGCTTCTTAACTTGTTTTACAATTTCCGGATGCTTTTCTAAAAATCTGCATTCTTCTGATGTCCGTGATGACTCACATTTTCGATAGATCGATGACACCTAAAAGAAAAAAGGACATATTATGTGCATACATAATTAAATTATTAAATATAAGCAAACCAAATAAAAAATTTTTGAAGAATAGATAATGTAGGCAGATAACTAAAACCATTTTCGATTTTAATTTCTCAGGAGCGAAAAGAAACTGTTTGAAGAATTAAAATTGACCAGTAATTTATGTGAATACCGAAATTTTAATTTGAGAATGGATCTTTAAGCGTTTCCAAATACAAATCGCTCATTTACTTGAACAATGCCATGGCTCAAAAAATGAAATTTTTGAGTTAGTAATACAGAATTACTTCTCATATCGTTATTCACATTGCGTAAAAATTTCATATAAAAAATAAAATTTTATTTTTCCATTGTGACGTTGTTCAAGTAAATGAGCGATATGTACATTAAGGGCCTTATGTATAAGAAAAAACTGGCATGAAGTTAGCATAAGTGGCGAAATTGGTGTAGGTGCTAACGAGTTTCTTCATACATTTTGACATTTGACAAAATCGGCGCATGATGTAGTTTTAACCCACTGTTAAATCGAAATGTGATCTTTAATATAAAATTGTATGGCAAGACTCATCAAGATCATATTAATTTTTTCACTTATGCTAAATTCTTGTCAGTTTTTTCTTATATGTACATAAGGCCGTAATTATTTACGACAAAACTTGGGAGGTCAAAGATTCTGGTAACTTTCTTTTTTATCATCACATTAACGTAGTTTTATTTCGAGAATATTAGATAGTGGACCAAGAGTCTGCATGCATACATATGTACATGAATATACGAGTACCAAGTATGAATTTCTGAACTGACTCTTAATAAACTATATTTAATATTTCACGAAATATGAAGTGGATTTCAAAAATTAAAAGGTTTATAAACGTAAATCAAGTGATTTTAACATTTTTTATCGCGGTGTTTTCATTTAGTTTTATGATAACACATGGTTTTAGCTTCAAACTGCACAAATGTTACATAACTTCCGAATATTAGGATCTCATGTTGTTTATTAGGAACTCTTAAAACTAATCAACCAAGTTTAATAAAATATGTGCATACATATGTATGTAGTTAAGAAATATTTAAGGAAACATATGTATGTAGTTACACATATTGTCAGTCCCAAACAGAATTTTAAGAGCTACTACCGGCTGCCATGCTACACTCAAATGCATCTTCTTGATTGAGCCAATGGATTAATTTCTATCGGAGTTGAACTATTACAATAACGTGAACACTTTAAAATAAAATATGTACATACATACATATGTTTGTATTTACATATGTACAAGGGCTAGAGCCGCATTTCGACCATATCAGTAGTACCAGAAATTTTTACTAACACACATGCACACATACACGCTTGCACACACATTCATATATCCATGCATATTTAAGTATAATATTCTTATTATTATCGCTTTAATAAAATAGTCAATTCTAAAAAATGGACTCTCTGGCATTACTTTAATTTTTATATACATATGTATGTTTTGTCTAATACATGTATAAATATAGTATTTGAATGAATTAAATATTATATTAAAAGTGAAAAATGCGTACATTCTCCAATCCATAGTAATAAAAGGTAGTTTAAACAAAATATATACATAAATACTTATATACATACCCACCCCCAAAAACACGAAAAAAAATCCCACAAGGTACAGTGTATCAACCCAACAACAAATTTACACCTTATACACATTCTCCAATCATTATTTACCCACCAAAAATTAAAAAATTGTCTTTTTAATCTATTTAAAAATTAATAAGTTTGCACGAAAAAAAGTGATTCGAAAGCATGATACCTAGTAATTTTTATTACTTACCTTACGCAGTGTATCCTTTCGGCGTCTTTTTTCATTATCAGTCTTGGCCGGATTTAGTTTAGCTCGTGTTATATATGTTTGCAATGCTTCTTTTGCCGATTTTTCTTTCGACAATATATCCATGTTGTCCTGTGAAGACGATTCCATATCTTCCGTGTCCATTTTATTTCAATAATACAATTAAAACACCAAATATTTACTTTACTTGCTTTAAACAGTTTTAGCTTGGACAACAGAGCAACTTGTCTGACCACTAATCACAATCTTTTGATACTTCGACACGCAGAGTGTGCAACTTCTTGCATTGCAGCAAATGAACCCCTTTCGTTAAATGTACAGACAAAAGGAAGCTGGGTTTTTTTTCCACACACATTTACCAATAATTGGTTTTGTTTTCTCATGGCTTATATAAAAGAGCACTTCATCTGCATTTTTGTTGTTGTCATATTTTTTATGAGTTTTTAATATTTGCAGTTTTCTATTTTGATCAGTTAATTTATTAATTTTTATATTTTCTTATAAATATGAACTTTTTTAAGTCTAATGCAAAATAAACAAACAAAAACAATACTTCTTTCTGACTTGTTTTTCACCATTGTCAAAATGATTGCGACAAAGTGAAATGAAAAAATATGTATAAAGCTGCCATATCATTCCAAGTGCACGTGAATACAAAAGAGGTAATTAGAATATTCCTTGCTATTCAACATATGGTGAGTTAATTTACTGTAAAAACAAAACATTCCATTCTAAAGCGCCTTTTGTAGAGTTTAAAGAGCTTTTGCAAATATTTACATACATATAAGATTTCATACTAATACTATCATTGTTTATGTTCACTCTAATATTTTTATTTACTGGGTATTAACCAGTAAAAAAAGAGCTTCCAAGGAAAACAATAAGATCCCAAACTTGCGATCCGGAAGTAGTGCAAAACTGGATAATTTCTAATGATTTTTACATAGGGTTCTCATTGCAAGAAGTTATCTATTTTGATACCTATTCAGAGAATCCGAAGTCTTTTTTATGATGTTAGTTATGTATAATTTGTTTGAAAATTTTTTTCATAATATTATCTCAAAATTGTTTATATAAATTCCGAATGTTTAAATTCAAACAATTTAAAATTTAGAGAAAAGCACAGTGATTATATGTATTTTGTCATTTTGAAAAGCAACGAAATGTATTGTAATCAGCTTAAATTGAATTTACATACATATGTACCCTACAAGAAATGAATGACTGAAACTAACACAAACGAAATTTTTTCACTAACACATTTGCAATAACTTTCCACCGAATTTAAGAGTGCCAGTCAATTGACTAGTCATTTTACCAGTAGTGATGACCGACACATATATAAATTATATTTGCTCCTCTCTAACATGTATGTTAGAGTGAAACATATAGTGTGCATATACCAAATCTTTTAAGATATCGCATTTTATTGTAAAATATACAATTCGTTCGGTCTGTGCAATTAAAATTTATACAAGTGCTAAGCAAGTTAAGTAGCAACAATAGTGCATAAAATAAATTTAAAAGTTTCATTTAATTAATACATTTATGCATTTCTTTTTAAAATTTTAGATATTTACAAAAAGCAAGGTTTGCTGGACCTGAAAAAAAGCATGAAGAAGACTAGAGTGGTACCACCTATATTATTTTGTGTTTTAGATTGTTTATATAATTGTATATTAATTATTTCTTTATTTTCTTATAATAAAAACAATTAAAATAACATAAAAATTATGTTTATTTATTTAAAAGTTTCATTTTACCAGTTTCTATGTAAACATTGACTAGTAATCGTTGACCAGTTTCTACGTAACCATTGACTAGTCATAGTTTACCAATGCTTATGTAATCAGTGACTGGCAAAAAGAGGCAGAGTAAGCATTTCAGATATATGTGTTCTAATTAAGTGAAATGAATAAGGAAGAGAGAGATAAAAAATCACACGTACACAAATGTTTTGGTCAGTTTTTTCACCAAGCCCTTAATAAACTAACTGGGGACTGTGACCACAGTTTCGGTGATCGCTAATAGTAAAATGACTAGTCAATTGTCTAGTAGTCTTCTTGTAGGGTAGTACGTACATGAATATCTTGTGTTAAAGAAAGCGAAAATGAGCTGCATATTCCAAGCTGAGGATGGTAAACATATTGTCAAAATATGAATGTAGCAGTTTAAATTCCCTAATTATCTGGTGTTCGGCAGCATAGCTAATAGCCAATCGGGTATTTAAGCCATTTTATAGAAAAGGATATTAAAATCAACAAAAAACGAATTATGTCGATTAAACAAAATGCAGTACGAATCAATATTTGTTAAAATTAAAAATAATTCATTGCCAACTAATCAAAAGCATCAATCAATTTGGTTTCACAGCACCAAATTTACATACAAATATAGTGAAAAGATTTCTTTTAGGCAGAAAACTTAAAAATAAGAAAACAATTATCTCATAACCACCTTTAAAAATTAACAGATGTACATATACTACTTTATTTTTTTTTTAAATTTTTGAATATTAAATTCAGTACCTGTAGTGATTGGTATGCAAAGAAAGTGGTAAACCTTTGGAACTATTTCCGTTTTTTTTTTGCTGAGTAATTAAACATTTTTGTAAAAAATGTCTGGGGGAACAGTTAAATTTTGGGAACATTTTATTATTTCTCTCAAAAAACAAACTTCAAAATTCCTTATTTTTCAAAACATCCCTGTAGGAAATGTCACTTTCTAACTGAATATTTCTCCACAAAAATATTCAAGTCGGTGTTTCTCAGATTTGATGTAATATTTTATTCAAAAGCATGGTAAACCCTTGTTGACATATGTATACAAACAATTGTTTTTTATCGCGCAACAAAGTTAAAAATTTCGAATTTTTCGCTTCAAATTCCAATGCAACGACTACCTCAACTACGCATTCTGTTCACTTTTAAAACAACCGTTTTTAATTTATGACAGCTTGCAGCGCTACTCGCAACGTTGTACTACAGCTACTATCAATACTATTCTGTTCCCCACTTTAGCATATTTTGTAGGAAAATAAAAACACGATTTTTTTAAATATATTTATTAAATTTGTGAGATCTTTTACTAAATACTAGATATAAAAATTGAAACCCTACAAGAAGAAACTTTAAAAAAATACCATGACAAAATAACTTAAGCCTGATTGAAAGTCTCTTCCGTCTCGAGGTGGTCAGCTTTGACACTCGCTAATTCCAAGGCCTATTAGCTACGGGTACACGCATTAGGTGCAACTCTGTGCTTCTCACATAGTTTTACAAAATAATTGTCAAAAAATTGTATGCAACAAACAAGGCATAAAAGTAATTGTCAAATGAATTCTTCGTGATAAACGTGTAAATAAAAAATCAGCGGATGAGCAATATGCCTGATGCGTGTACCTGTTTGATATGCCTTGATTTTGGGTAAACGAACGCAATTTAGTAAATTGCAGTAAAATTCAGTAAAAATTTGTAAAAACTTTTGGTACGAGAACGCAATTAATGTTTTATATTATTTTAATATAATTATTTCTTGGATGCCATTTTCTGACTGTTTTGTACCGGAAATCACTGAATTCTGAAACAAGTTCACGACTCCAAGTATTTTGCATTCTTAACATATTTGTTATTGTGATTACGAACTAAATTTTTGTATAAACATAGTTATTACTACCGTAAATATTGCCATAATATATTTTTTAAAATATCTTTCCAAATCTTCTCAAACTCCAAATTTTATGGGTGTAAGAACAATTTAGTTCTTAACTGTACACGAGTACATCGCTATCTGAAATTCAAAATACCATTACATATTCCATGTAGACAACAAATATGTATAAGGAGCTGGAGTTTATACCAATTGACACCACTCATAGTGGACCAAAAAAAAAAAGAACGCTGATGATGAAGGTTTGGCGGCCTTCGCCAAAACAAAATGGAAAATATCGAGGTGTTCAATGCAAATTTTTGCAGTATAATAAAAATTATAAAAAAGGGTGTTTCACCCTTATGCAAAAACGATTGCTAAAGTTAAAGTATGCGTTAAAACCGGTTTTGCCATACAAAATTCATTTGTTAAATCAACTTTAAATTTAACAATCGTTTTTGCATAAGAGGGAATGTTTTGCATTTAAGGTTACGATATATGTAATTTTCTAAGCCTACTATGCTTATGTTTCATTTGTGATTTTCAAAATTATTATTATTTGTAAATTCTCAAATAGTTTTTGAAAGTCTGTGCATAAGATAAGAGGTTTGTGACTGTTCAAAATATGGTTGAATGAAGTCTACTGATGATTTGGCTAAGCACCAATGAAATATATAGACAATGCTTAACCACCAGCTAATAAATTTCAATTAAAATAAATAATATGTCGAATAATGGGTTTCTTGGGTATATAATTTTTTGTGAAAATGTGGGAGTCCGATATTCCAGATGAACATCTAATAAATTCAAACATGGAAGCATGGGTTTGCAATTATTTAACTTCGACCTATTTGTTAACTTGTTTTTCATTAGCGCTAACTTTGAAAAACTACGTTCAGCAGAGTAAAGTAAATATGTAAACGAAAAATGTTAATAGGTTTGAAAATAAATACTCCCCAAAGCCATTCTTTAAACTTCATACTTCATTCCAAAGTTGTTCAGCATTAGAAATTTTAAATTTGTGATCATTGTTTTTGTCATTTAATTTGGATTTCAATAAATTTAGTTCATTACAGTTACTCATTGTTACCATTTTAGCATTTTCACTGCCAGATCTGGCATTTTCATTAGTTAAAAAGCATTCAACTTTAAAAAAATTCTGCTAGATGCTTTCTGGCAGAATTTGTTGAAAATAAAAAAATTGTTAATTTTAATTATTATTGTTCGAACTTTCATTTTATTTATATATTTATGATTTAATCAGGCTAAAGTTCGTATCGCTTTGTAAGCCAAATTACATGTGATAATTATTAATGAACAAATAACATTCCATTTGCAGAAAAGTTTCGTATATAAGGCAGAAATCTACATCAACTGACACCATACACAGTGGACCAAACACAGAAGAACACTGATGATGAAGGTTTAGTGGCCTTCGAAAACGGCTGGCTGTTCCGTTCAACTATGTGTTGTCAGAATATTTACAACTAACTTTGATGTTATTTGTTCATTAATAATTATCACATGTAATTTGGCTTACAAAGCGATACGAACTTTAGCCTGATTAAATCATAAAAAAATTGTAATTTGTTAAAAAAATTCTTCTGTATAGAGGATTTTTCTCATAAATGTACATGTATTGCAGGCTAAAGGTTCCCTGATGATCTGCATTAGCAACAGTGAAATGCGCATAGGATCCAGCTAGTTCCTCAATAATCAATTTCAATGTATTTATAATTAAAAAAAATATTTTACTGAATAAGTAAAATAATATTTTGGAATTATAGTGCGTAAAAAAATTTTAAACGTAATTGTAACATTTCCAAAAAACACCAATTATTAACTATTTATATTTGTATGTGCTCTAAAAATACCTGCACTACTACTACTAAGTTTGTATAAACATGAAATTCAAAGCCATTTCAATAATTTTTTCTACATTTAAATCTGGCATTATACTTTTCTTCTGTAGAACATTTTAGCAGAATTTTTTGACCGATTTAGCATTCTCTCATCAGCGTTTTCTGGCAACACTGCAGTTACTACATAAGTACCCTACAAGAAGACTACTAGTCAATTGACTAGTTATTTTACTAGTAGCGATCACCGAAACTGTGGTCACAGTCCCCAGTTAGTTTATTAAGGGCTTGGTGAAAAAAATGACCAAAACCTTTGTGTACGTGTGATTTTTTATCTCTCTCTTCCTTATTCATTTCATTTAATTAGAATTACAAATATGTTAGTACAGAAAACTTTTTATTCTTAATATCAACTCTTGATACTATTTCTCCACACCGTTTTTGATAAAAAGTTAAAAGTTTACTTTTAATAATAATTATAAAATTTTCAGAAACCCCTTTAGGATATGCATATGTATATACCTCATTTTCTGCTTCATGGACAATATATACATTTGTCAACTATATCTTTAACGTATAAAATGTTAATATAATCTTTATTTTATACTTATTTGGTATTTACATATTATTTTTTACAATTTAAAATACGGGGGAAAATATCACAAAAAGTAGCAGATTTAGGTGATAAAAAAAGGGAGACAAAAAGTGGCAAGGCAGTCGAAAAAGTAGCAAATTGCCACTTTACTTGGTCAAACCATGGTCAAATTATACAAGGTACATTCACAAGCCCAGCCTGTTAATGTATACAATGAAGAAAGTTGTCAAACTTTGTTTACAAGCTGCAAAAATGTTAGTGTATGTGTGTGAATAAAATGATTACAGTGTTGCCAATGAATTTGCATATGGCTGTGTCTTCAATTACACATTGAAGAAAATTACACTACACATATTTTGTGTAGGTTAAAATCAAAACAAAAATAAATAAAAATAGAACCCAAAGTATAATTCACACAGATATATACATGAATCTCATTACATGGCCTACACATGAGAGTAGAAATTACACACAGCGTATTACACTGAATGACTATAATCATGCATGAATGCCGCGTCTGCAAATGTACTTCAGTTACCCTGTGATTGTTACTTTTGAAAACAAAAGACATCTGTTTCTGACAATTATTCGTTTGTTTATACCAACAAAATGCGTGTGTTTTTTGGTGCTGTAATTTTGTTGTAGTCGTGCAAGTACCTTGTATAACCTACCATGGGTTAAACGCTCACACTGATGAAAAGTATAAATTTTCCAAAACGAATTGAGCCGAGTATACGTTGTATGTAAAACAATAATTTTATAATTGTTTTTCCTCCATCCTGTAAAATTCTCGTTCTAGATAACGGTACGAGCATATTACTTTCAGAAGTCTATAAATCCAATACATAAGAAAATAAAAAAATCCAATGTTATGGAAGCAAAATCATTTATTAAAAAAAATTATCATCTAAATGAATATACATTTTCACTTATCCAATCAATATAATAGCTAACGTTAGTATATATAGCTGGTACATTTGGTATAGCACATCCACCGACACCTACTGAAGTAATTCCTACCACAGTAAACATACAGGGATATTTGCTATGCCGTATTAGCAAAGGCCCTCCCGAATCCCCCAGACAAGTATCTTTTTTTTTAGTTGAGCCGGCACAAAGCTGAGAAAATTTCAAACCATCCGGTAGTCTTTCTTGACCATCCGGACCCTCCGCTATCCATTCACATTCCTCATAGGAATAAGATTTTAATGTGACCTTTTGTAAATGAGATGAACTCTTGCCTGCAAATTTTATATGGCCCCAACCAATGGCAATAAAAAGTTTTAAATTTTGCCGACTCGTATATGTTGGCAAACAGGCTGGATGTTTATAGCGATCAAATTTGACCTTAGAAGAGAGCATGATTAAACCGATATCGTTATATGGCTCAATGTAATTATAGTCGGAATGTTCGATTAGTTGTTTTACGTTATAATCTTCGGGTTTGGCATCATCGTAATCAGAATTGAAATCCAATTCTCCTAATCGTACAATGTTGACGTCGCCTCTGAAATAAAGAAACAATTATTTATATTTGAACTGCTTTTCGATGAATGGGAAAAGTGCAAAAACCAGTAGAGTTACACATTTTATATATACAATACTTTTTTATAGATTTGCTATTTATTTGGCGGTACAGGAGTAGGACGTGATTTTCCAAAAAAAAAATAATCGACACTATTACAGTTATAAATATTTTTTTTTTTGATTTCTTTGTACTTAAAAGTACGAAAATAAACGAAACAAATTATTTGATTTTCTTTTGTTTCGTTCTTTGAGGTGAGAGAAACAAAATCAATGATTGAAGAGAATTTGACATCATAATATAATATAATTTTGTTGCATTGTTATTTCACACATGAAATTTGTTTTATATAACTAAGCAGCAAAGCTTTAACCGGGTGTCCTAAGACACCTCTCTTCTTTTTTTATTATAGTTTGTATACAAATTACTCCACACTTTTTGCGGCAAAAACAAAACGAAATATCTATATACATATGTATGTATATATATAGAAGATATGTTGCAGATGCATAACGAAAAAGTGCACACTTGTACAAATTTATTCAAGAACTTTGCAAATAACAATTTTTGTGCAATTTTAAGAGCGAATGAGAGAATAATTTTTTTCATTTTTTTTGGGTAAGTTCGGACAAGAATTAAATAATCAGCTGTTTTTTATTTACATATGAAACTGAAAAATTAATCAGAAAATTTGGAAATAAGCAAAAATATTTTATATTAAAGTTTTTAAACAAAGTTAAGGTTGTAAGTACATTTGTGCATATTTCTTCATTTCTTTAATATAAAAAAATGTTTTTTTGCCTTTTTTAAATAATTCAGGTACCTTTAATTTTTTGGAACTTATATATTTTCATTTACTTTTTACAGCTGTTGCCATTGATGCAAAATTTTTGTTTTTATAATATTATGCATTTTAAGCGACTAAAATCACTTAAATTAAGGCTCAATTAGCCGACTGTAATGTAATGTAACTACAACAGTAGGAAACATCTGATCAATATTGTTATGTGAAAAGTAATGGAAATGGTTATAGAGATGTAATGTAACGTAACTTACTTTTCATATAAAAATATCGATCAGCTGTTTCCTACATTACAGTTACATTGCATTAGAGTCGGCTAACTGAGCCTTTAGAATTTCAAGATTTGCAATTATGGTTTTCTGCGTTCCAGCAATTTTGGATAGCTTTTGCACAATCAGAGAGCAATTTTCTCTTTTTCTCATTAGTCCGAACTTGTACGAAATCTTGTGGAACACACCTAGGTATGTATATGTTTGTATATATGTATGTACACATACATATGTATGAAACACAAGTACATTTGATATACATATTGTTAGCTGAAATCCAAAATCGCATTTTAAGTTAATTATTGGGTATTACATACAACGGCGATACACGTTCCTACAAACTTTCAAACTTTTATCATAACAATCATCCAAATTAAAATTAAATTAAAGAAACTTTACTGCAGTCACATACTTACAAAGGTGAATAGAAACAATGGGCAGCTGTTAGCACAAAATTTTCGCTTAAAAGTGTGCCTCCACAAAACCAATTGACGTATCCGTTAAGAGCCATATGTCCCAAACGTGCTGCAAAAGGAAATTCCTTTGGACGAGCATTTTTTCCACCCACAATAAAGCCTGCAGCTGTTGAACAATGATCTTCTGTAAATGTTGATTCACTAGCACCGCGCAGAAGGTAACTAAACGTTTTCGTTTCTTCAAAAATTAGTTTTTTATACTCTGAGCATTCTGTAAATATTAAGATAAAAATATATGTACATATCGCACATACAGTTCAATAGTGACATAACTCAAAAAATTAGTTTTTTCAGTTAATAATGCATTTCGTATTTTATCTTGCGTAAAATATTGATATAAACAGTTTGTACTATCACCTCGTGAGAGAAGAATATTTGTTCATGCCTTCATTGAGTTGTATGTAAATTGAAAACTTTAAACTTGTTTTCTGCAAAACTAGTTTTTTGACTTATGACACTATTGAATTGATAGTGCGATATATTTGTTTTATTAGGTTTGTTTCTTTACTCTATATTGGGACATGACGGGATCCCAATTTGCACGAAAAGCGTTCCCGTTAGGGTTGCCAGATAAAATGATCGAAAAAAAGAAATGAAAATGATCGTCGAAATCCCGATAAAATATAAAATGATCGTCATATCATACTCGAAAAATCGTCAGAAAAATCGGACAAATGAAAATGTATTTGTTTTATCATGTACGACTCTCGTTGTATTGAGGTGAAAACCGCGACTTTGTTACCCATCTCAAATCAAAGATTGGTCTTTTTAATGCGGTCTCCCAAAACATTTTAGGGTCTAGCAATGACCGTTCGTTTTTTTTAGTGAGTCGGTCTAGTATTAAGAAACGAAAACGTAACAATTTATTTTAATACATGAATTTTACACGAAACCATTCTCATTGTCTTTACTCCCTCATAACTTTGTTCCCCTCAGTGGTAAAATTATGAAAAATATTCCCAAGTCAGCAGGTTCAAGTTATGGTCTCAGTACTTTTGATGGCCGAAATTTTTGATGGGAACTTGGACTTTTTCACATATATGGTTTTAGAGGATATCAATTTACACATTGCAATAAATTTTGTGTGACTAGGTGTATTTGTGTGAAATGTTTTGGAATCACTGAAAAACTCAATTTGGTAAAAAAATACGAGGTAGGGTCTTTCTACTTTAGACCATCGATATGTATGCATGTATCTATACATAAAATTTCTTTTAATTGAATCCTAAACCATCAACAAATAATTTTTTTTTAAATTAAACAATAAATTATTAAGAAAGAGTCTGAAAAATTACACCAAAATCTTTTATGCATATATGAATTTTAACAGTAGACTTTTTCATAAAAATCTGCCCTATTTGAACTATTGAAAATAGTAAATTTTAAGGAAAAAATCGTCAAATCGTCATTTTGCTATTTTCACACATCTGGCAGCCTTGGTTCCCGTACTCAAAATTGGGTAATTGCGAGAGCTTTTGTGAGAGTAATGTTCTTCTTCTTGCACGAAACAGCCCGTACTTTCTCTTCGTGCTACTTTGGGCACATAGAAAATCAATCAGCTGTTTGAAAACTAAACAATAACAAAGAAAAATTACATACTAGAAAAATGGAAAACTGTATGAAAATATATTTCAAAGCTAGTGGCGAACAAAGTTTTATAAGCTTTTATATGAAATTAAGACAAAAAACCTTCTATAAATGCTGAATCATGTAAGTAAATAAGTACGTGTGTATATACATAAGTATGTGTTTAGTTACGTGTGTACGTATGTATATGCATACCCAGCGGGAAAAAGAAGGAATACGGATGCCTTCTAAAAGGCCTCTGTACTCCTTCTTTTGGATGTACAAGGCCTGCTCGCTCCATCCCATATTCATATCTTTTTTACACACATTGTCATTGCGAAATAGGCCATCAGTTCTCGCTTCTTTCGCAGATATTCCAAAAGGCCTTCAAATTAATGGCTCTCTAAGGGCCTTCCATTGAATGGCTGTTAAAAGTCCTTCAAATAAAGGTCATATTAAAAGGGGTTTAATAAAGGTTTTCAACTGCTGGGGAAGTGTTGAAATACAAGTAAAATTGTTGTGAAAATATATTTTTTATATGAATATAAATTATTTTCCCAACTGTTTTACTTGTAAGTTTTGAGAAATAGGTCCGATGTATTCAATATACACATCCATACATACATATAGTATTTTGGCGTTTATTTTGTGATCAAAAGGGTTGAACATATTGAAAGGAAACTTCTGAAAATAACAAGAACCCACGTAGTATTTATATACATACATACGTAATATTGATCGAACAAAACAACTGTCTTATTCAACGTACAAAACTCAACTAAAATGATTTACTCTTTCTTATCATTTGGCAACAAAAAGCAAAACAAAATACTTTACTCCTTCTGTTCTCCCTTCTCATAGAAGGGAATGTGGAATGTGTACCTTATATTTTATTTGAAAAAACCGAGGCCTTCTATAAGGCATTCTTTAGCAGTTTGATAGCAATGGTAATGGAGGCGAAAAATTCCTGAGCAGGCCTTTAATAAGGCCTGAAGTAAGAAGGTCTTCCGAGTTTTACTGCTGGGTACATGCATTGACATTTCCTTTTGTGTTAAAAATTTTAGTTTTTCGCGTTCCCGTACTTTTGTGCATTTTTGTCGTTTATTGAGAGAAATTACAGTTTGCTCTCATTTTACCAAACTTTACCCAAGAAGTAAAGAAACACACCTATTATTAAGGGCAACAATAATTGTTTACACATAACAATTGCATACATACTAAAATCATTTTCCTGCGAGTTCACATTTCCAATTATTAGAATTAAATACAACTTTATCAAACAAATTTTATATTTAAATTTTATTTGCATAATTATTCCTTGATTGAATTTGGTTACTTTGATTTTGCCGCTGCCGGAAATTGCGAAACGTTCAAACACCTTCAAAAGTTGATATTGCACTGATCGTCATTTGAAAAATATTTAAATAGGTAGTTAGTTTGGGTTTTCGTTACCTTTGCAAACATTATTATGAAATGGAAAATTGGCTCTTTATTAACAATTCAAAAGAAACCCTCCAATTAAATAATAATTACGTAAACTAGGTATTAATATTTCTTTTTACAAAAAAACATTCAAATTTTCAATACTAAATTAATACCTACCTACTACGTACGTATGTATGTATGCATATACATACATACCCTGCAGTCGGCGTAGCTAGTGAATGTCTAGCATCTGTCAAAAAAGTAGAATCAATGTAATAGTATGTGACAAGTTACATTGCAAAAAGCGCAGAACGCGTAGGCGCGTTCAAAGCAAAAAGTAGGTATACTTTCTACTTTTGTACGCGTTACAAGCACCATGAAAGAAAGTCAGCTGTTCTTGAATGCTAAAGATGTTAAATAATACTTTATTTCTTACGTTATCGATAAATATTATTTTGCCGTGGATAATTTTTTTCTTTTTTTTTCAAAAAAAAAAAAATTTCTTAGTAAAAAAAACTTGTTTAATAAAATATGTGAATATTTTCATTAATGCGATGTATTTTAATTAACTTTTCCCACACTTTTCTCAATAACGAATTTTGCATATTAGTTATCGATTACTTTTACGACTAACTCCACAAATTCTTTTAAAACCTCGATTTCACTCTCCATTTTTTCTTTATAAGTATTTATAAACAAACGCACACAGCTGATCAAAACAAAAATAAAACGGCGCATGAAAAGCAGTGCATGTAACTCAACGCGAACAAAGTATAGAATGAAACAAGAGGATGAAACGCGTGTAAAGCATAACGCGCAAAAAGCGAGCTATAGACCTCTACCTTAACTACCGATTAACGATTTTAACATGGGGATGACATTGACGGCAGTCAATTGCCACCATCTGCATAACCATCAGTGATTTTGCTAATAAATACATTTAATTTTTCTATTTATAAAACAATTAATTATTCACCTTATCGGGAATAAAATGCGAACATTTTGTTCACGTGAAATATTTTCCGTGAACAAAATTAAAGAATATTATACTGGCACAACAACAACGCAAACATTGGCGATCACCATTTTAGGGAAAGGGAACATATTTCACGTGAACTTTTATTGCCGATAAAGGCGATTAATACATTTTTCAATTAATTGTTCTTTTTATCTTTTATGCAAAGTTTTAATTGACTTCTGCTGCTCATTTTAACTTTCTAAAAGAAAAGCACTGTTTTCACTAAAAATTACACGTTCACTGACCACGAACTTGCAATTGTAACTGACGCCAACACAAAATCAAAATAATTATGTACTTAAAATAATTTTTTTCTTGTTGATTTTCTTTGGAATTTCGTTAGGGAAATAACTAACGATTTTGAATCAATTTCTACTTTTAAAACTGCAGGGTATGTAAATATGTATTCATGTGTGGAAAGTCCATATTTACACTATGCAAGTCTTATTGCTAAGCTGATTAGTTTGATGGAGAGAGAGACGAGGAGAACAGTAAAGGTTCTTTTCCCCTCGTCTCTCTTTCCTAACAAACTAATCAGCTTAGCAATAAGACTTGCATAGTGTAAATATGGACAAATCAAGTAAAATGGGAATCACTTTAATATTCCAGGGGAATAAAGGAGTTATTTAAAATTCCGATGCTACTACTCATTTATTTAGTTTAATATTTTTATAAAATATATGTGTTTTATTATAAGAACGTCTTCCCAATAATTTGCATTAAGCCAAATTACAAACAGTCAACTTTTTTACAAAGTTTATATAGAAATCAATTAAAGAGATAATGCTCAAATTATATGTTTGTACCCAGTGAAAATTTTGTCACATTTTCACTGGTTTCCAATCTGGGAACAGTGACAATGTAAGCGCGACCCATCCAAAGTATGTATACAATTTCTACGTACATTTACACAGCCTTGGCCTAGGTCATAAGATGTGTCCAACACTGTATACATTGTAAGCGAAGGTTGGATGACTCCAAGTGTTATGGTGATTCGGGGGCATTAAGATGTGTCTGAATGCAATTACTCTTTATTAGCAGACATGACGTGTCCGATTGAGATCGATTATGGTTTGAACTATTAATTATATGTATATATTTATATAGAAATATATATTTATTGTTATTCTTAAGTATAGCATTAAGAATTTGATGAAAGCTCTTAAAATTGGTATTAAAGCAATTGGGCAAATTCACGAGTCTTGTTTCATGAAGCCCCTTTCCAACTTTTGCCCAAGCGGTTAAGGTTACTTTGAAACAAACTGACAAAAAAAACTAAGGGAACATAAACCACAGGAAATAAACAAAATTCATAATAGAAACTAATAAACCATAGGATACATTACTAATCCATCAATGCAATGGCTAAATTTTATTAGTGAAGAAATAGTTAATATTTCTTTTTATTTTCCATATTGACATAATAGCTTACAATCCGATGGATGGCTTTCAATTTGTAATGGCTTGCGGACTGCTGGGTATTTATGTTTATCCAAAGCAAATACAGAAACAGGTAAGTTAATCACAACACCATTTACAAAAATGCAAAAACAACATACAGTTCGCCCAGCTGCAACTAACCACAAACTATCTACATCTATCAACAACATGTGTAAAATATTATTTAACCATGTATTACAAAATAAAGCATAATTTAATTTTTGCAGTCGCTTTTAAATTTTTTCACTTAAGCCGTATGAAAAAAAAACACAATTCAGCTTCAAACAGGTAACTATCATCAGGGTTTACGAGGTCACCCGTTTCTCAATTCGTCTTGTACTTATCAAGCATATATGTATGTAAGTAATATGTAGTTGTAATTGCATTTTTATTTTAAGTAAAACTTGGAATGTTAACAATAAAAAAATTAAAGGAAAGGTTTATATTTTAAAATAGAGCGATTTTTTCATGAGAGCACTTCTTCATGTATTTCCTCTTTTAATTCCGATTAATTTTTTGTAACTGCTCACAATAAAAATTTAATTATAATGAAAATTTGTTATGACTTGATGATCTAACACTATACGTACTAGTGTTGAGCGATATTGTGATTTTTTAATAATGTTGCTCCTTGTGAACGTGGTTTCTAGATCGCTGTTCTTTTAAACTGTGACTGTGATCACAGTTTAGCAGTATTTTGTTTGTAGCAGTTCTGTTATTTTGACAAAATCTAATAAGAAGATCAGCAGTGAAATTAAACAGTGACTGTCATCACGGTTTAACACATTTCAGCTCTTCTGCTTTAAAAGTATTTATTAGTATTGGTATTTTGATAAATACTATTAAGAAGAGCGACAAGAACAAACAATTAGCAATCAACCCCATCCAAATATTGAGAATTGTGGTATAAGAGGCAGAGAGATAGTAAAATTTCAAATACAAAAATGTGAGAGCTATACATAGCTATAGACGATTTTTTTTCTCTACAAACTGTGAGGTATAAAAAAAATTCATGTGATAGCTTTATTTACTGTAAAGTAAGCATACAAGAACATTTACAGTTTGTATGAAAGAACTTTATTTCTAAAACCTGTTACTTGATAAATTCCGTCACAGTTGTTAGTGATTTTTCAATCGCTGTGAAAAAGTAACGGGTTTCGTAAAATCGCTCATCTCTAATACGTACATATATGTATGCATTAAACATCGCCGGTGTCATACACATACTAAAAAATTTTACTTTTTATAACCATGATTAACAAGCATTTTGATCGTGTCTAAAGCCCTTGACTAACTTTTTCATTTTTACTCTGCTCTTGTGCGTTTTGTTATTATGTATTAGAGTCCTGCAAAAGACCATTTATAAGTCTTTCAAGACATGAGGGATTTTTCAAATGCTTTACTTTAGCGAAGTCTTCAAAAAGAAACGCTGAACAACATTGTTTGCAAGACATTTGTTTCAGTTAAGGGCAACTCAGACTAATATACTTTGTATTAATACATGTCAAAAATTCAAGTAATACGTGCAAGTGCGATATTGTGAATGCAAAATGTCATGACCATGATACAATTATACAAGGTACTTGCACGACTACAACAAAATTGCAACACCAAGAAACACAAGTATTTTGTTGGTAGAAACATACCTATAGTTGTCAGAAGCAGATGTCTTTTGTTTTTAAAAATAACAATCACAGGGTAACTAAAGAACAATTGCAGAGGCGGCATTCATGCATGATAATAGTCATTCAGTGATGCCAATATGTGTGTAATACACAGTGTGTAATTTTTACTCTCATCTGTAGACTATGTAATGAGATTCATGTATAATATGTGTGTAATTCTACTTTGGGTTCTATTTTTATTTAATTTTAATCTACACAAAGCATGTGTAGTGTAATTTTCTTCAATGTGCAAATTCATTGGCAACACTGTAATCATTTTATTCACACACATACACTAACATTTTTGCAGCTTGTAAACAAAGTTTGACAACTTTCTGCATTGTATACATTAACAGGCTGGGCTTGTGCAAGTACCTTGTATAATTGTATCATGGTCATGACGAATGGTAAATAATACGATAAAAATTTGACATCCCATAAGAAATGAGCATTTTTTGAAATTCTAAATTTCTAAACGATAATACTTTTCATCTGATTAGAGTTGCATTATTACGAAATCAACTAATAAACAAACTGATAAGTCGTCTGTTTCGACGCCGTTGCCGTGCCGTCGTTTATGGGAATATGTATTCGTCTGAAACAGGCTATAAATATTGAATATGCTTATCGTATTGAATAATTTTTCGTGTAAGCCATGCCTGAAATTATCGTATTTTCTTTTTCTTTATATTATTTAAATCAACTACTTTGAATGCCTTTATTTTCAAGGGCCGGCACGAACACAGCTTTCATGAAACTGCTATGCCGACGCAAGTCAACAATTAATGCAGGCATGTTAATTCTGAACAGCTGTTTGCTTTCCAACTGTCTTTTTAATGTAATATGAGGTGTGATGGTGTGAACACAAAATGTAACTTTACGTTAGATTTTTTGACAGTCGAAACAAATGTCTTTAGATTTCTTTCTCGCAAAATGTGAAGAAAGTCTTTATACATGTATAATAGTCTAAGTGGCCCTTTATTGCAGGTATAGAAGTATATACTTCGTGACGAAAGAATTTGTGATGATTGCTTCTTCCTACGCATGGGCGCGTATACAAACGGTTGCATGTATGTACATACACACATACGTTGTGTTTTTTATTTTTCTGCGCACATACAAACGCACACTTGCATTGACATTAGATGTGTGCGCTTGCTTTAAAAAAACACCCATAAACACAACATAATAGCGGAATTCACTATTCGTATTAAATTGAAAACACTTTTAAATATACTACGATTTTAAACGTCCAAGCGTGAGCGAGCTTGTAAAAAGTGTTTATTGTTCAATTCAAATAGAGACTCTCTGAGAGTATTTGTATGTATCTTGTTCTTCTTTTGTACAAACTCTGGTACAAGGCACATTAAATACAGGTACACGCATTAGCTGCAACTCTGTGCTTCTCCGATAGTTTTACAAAGTAATTGTCAAAAAATTGTATGCATCAACGTACAATATGCAAAATAACAAGCCTACACGCATCAAAGGTGAAGACACTACTTCTTTTGAGTGTTTGTTACTACAGATGAGCGATTTTTCGAGACCTGTTACTTTTTCACAGCGATTGGAAAATCACTAATCACAACTGTGACTGAATTGATCAAGTAACAAGTTTTGGAAAAATGTTTCTTTCATACAAACTGTGAATGTTCTTGTATGCTTACTTTACAGTAAATAAAGTTACCACACTAATTTTTTTTATACCTTCAACTTTTGTCGAGAAAAATTCGTACAATCTTGTCAAATCGTCTTTTTTGGCAACTATGTACAGCTCACACATATTTATATTTGCAATTTTATTGTCTCTCTGCCTCTTATACGACAGTTCTCAATATTTGTATGGGGTTGATTGCTACTTGTTTATTCTTGTAGCTCTTCTTATTAGTATTTATCAAAATACCAATACTAATAAATACTTTTAAAGCAGAATAGCTGAAATGTGTTAAAATGTGATCACAGTCACTGTTTAATTTCACTGCTGCTCTTCTTATTAAATTTTGTTAAAATAACAGAACTGCTACAAACAAAATACTGCTAAACTGTGATCACAGTCACACTTTAAAAGTACATTGATTTAGAAATCACGTTCACAAGGAGCAACATTATTAAAAAATCGCAGTATCGCTCAAAACTATTTGTTACGAACAAGAAGTCTTCGCGACATCGCTTGTAAAGGCCGTGATACACTATCATACAAAGTCGTGCGATCTACGAAAAAGTACAACCCTGGTGTGATGAATTGTTATTGTCTTTCGAAAATTTTCATAAACTCCATCATACCAGGGTTGTATTTTTTCGTAGATCGCACGACTTTGTATGATAGTGTATCACGGCCTTAAGCACTCATATACATGAACATCAATACATCCATCGTACTTCGCTTATTAAATGTATTTACACTTCAAGCTTACTTAGGCAGCCCTCTAATATGTATGGCATCGTGGTAGTGCCTCTAGTGTTAAGTAGGCGCATTATTTTAAGCTATCTAACCATTCCATTAATTTTTTGAGTTCGCCGACGATTAATTGCTACATAAAAATTTCGAGGGTGCTGCGATACACATTCGAATAGTCAAAAATTCTTATCATACTATGTTGACATGAGTGGAAATGTCGAGGATTTGAGATCGGTGTGTCGAACACCGTCATTTGCTTTCTAGTCGACGCATTAACTAAGTCAGCCAACAGCATCCTCTAGTTTAAAGCCTATATGCATAAAAAATGCTTTTGATTTATAAAAGGTTTATGAGATTTCCATTAAAGATTTTAAATAATAATTCGATCTTAGAAAACTTTTAATTTCACTTTAATACCTTTTAATTTGCGGAAATAGAGAACTGGTATTCTGGTAGGTACACACTTTGTAATGTTTCAACGCAACACGTTTATAATTCATTTTGCATATTTTGATACACACTATAATGTCCAATTAAACCACCAATGCAATCTGAAAATATCAAAATATTATTTTTGAAACCTCGAATGCAACACGAAATGAAACCATAAACAAGACTGCACACTATGCGACCAACAATGAAATCTGTCTGGTAGCACAATTATGTCGCAATGTGTATAACTTCCATTACATTTTATTTAGACCATTGCTAAGTGCTTTTAATATGAAATTACGTTTATTTGTATTACCAAAAACTTGTAGTTTTCATGAACAAATATATATCTGTGGCAATAAATAATAATGGCTTAAGTTGACATAACTTACATAAGTCTTCTTAGAAAATAATAAATAAGCCATAACATCTTAACTCAACTTAATTTTTTTTAAGGTAGCTACATCCAAAGTAAATTTATATAAAGTATATGCAAGTACTCAGGTGATTAATTTTTTTCTCGTGTAGTGTGAATGCCTGAATTTCAAAAGTTGTTTACAATTTTGGTACGCCATTTTGTTTGTTTTGCTTTGTTATACACAATTGTGTATAACGAAAACGTATGTGAAAAAGCTTAAATAAATTTTTACTTAAAAAATGTGTTACAAAACATTTAAATATAATTATATTTAATTATTAAAGTACATATGTATGTATTCTTTATTATACTTATTTCACATATTAAAGGTTTATCAATTAATAAATTTACTTTGGTTTTGTCTATCCATACATTTTCTTTTTGTTGTATGCAGATCTGGGACTATTGCATTAAATAAGGAAATGCATTGACCATTTTCCCACAATAAACCAAATCAATGCAAATGCAAATTTATTATTTACATTAGCACTAACTTTAATAATATTAGTGCAATTTTTCTTGCATTTTACTAAAATCCCTTCAAAGTAATTCATCAACATTGCATTGTTATTTTTAGTGTACTATTTTTTGCACCACTAAACACATTATGAATAGTATTATTGCATTATCAGTGGAACATATAGTGCAAAATATAACGTAAATGTGTACATACATAAAAACATACGTACATATATAAATATGTATGTAAATTTTTTCCTATGTACATATCGTCATCCAAGACGAAAAATCATATCACTACGTTTTCTATAATTTTTCGAGAGAAAGACAAAACTTGATGAAATTGTTTCAAGCGGTAGTATTTTTCGTTTATAAAATCACCATTTTTTAAGATATAACTTTACAATAAACGAAAACCTAAGTTATGATCTTTTTTCAATTGCACAATTTTTCATATAAGCTCGAGATGCAACGTACTTGAAGTATGAAACTTTTTAATTTTTTTCAATTGGTTCTGAAATCTAGTTTGTATTTATATTGACAGTTTTTTTTCGTTAATTTGTATGTACGTATGTACGACGCAAAAAAATCGCTCAAATTACAAGGAAAATCGTATTTTTGGGATCAAAATAAGAAACTTTGCCGAAGGAACCATACCTCTAAAATGTATTTTGATGTCCCGACTTTTGATCCGAAGGGTAAAATTTTCAAAAATCTCACTTTGACCCTTCTAGAGTTCCTCAATCGAGTCAAAATGTATGACCGACCCCCACTAATTTTGGAAGGCCGACCCTCCTATGCCAGTGGCACATTTTCATTTCATTCTGACTAAATAAATTTCTAAAGAGAAAAATAAACTCCAAAAATAAAAAACCTAGCCATTTCGCTGAATTTTTCTTGTAAAAATTTGACCCTTCGGATCAAAAGTCGGGACATCAAAATACATTTTAGAGGTATGGTTCCTTCGGCAAAGTTTCTTATTTTGATCCCTAGAATACGATTTTCCTTGTAATTTGAGCGATTTTTAAATCGACCCGCCTAATGTACGTACTTATAAAAGTGCCCTCAATGAACTTTAGTGTATTTTATATTTTTTATTTGTGCTGTCTCCTAAAAATATTTTCACGTTTTATTCAATTTTACTGTGTACAATATGTGATAGTGCAATACTTTTGCATTACTTCTCATGCTTAGTGGCAACACAAAATTAGTGTATTTTTTGTCATTAGCTGCTAATGCATTACTTTTAAGAGATTTTATTTAAGTGCAAAAAATAGTGCACTCTTGTAGTGCAAAATGTGCATTAAAATTTTTGTTTTTCAATCAGTGCTTATCCAAAAGTAATGCAAGTTGCCCAGGTCTGGTTGTATCCATCTGTTTTTGACATTCATCCATTATTCTTACACAAACAAATCGTCTGTTGTTTTTGTACTTTTTTAGTTGTTGTAGACCTGCATATACTTTATATAAATATGCTTTGGCTATATCAATATTAAAATGTTTGAGCCTTAAAACTTGTATACACTTGAGTTCATTAACTAACGGGACATTCAAATTATTCATCATAAAAAGAAAACCTTATAGGTATGTATTAAACTAAGCTTTTAAAAATTATCTTATTTCAGGTTTTCCGCATTTTTCAATTTAACCTAAAGCACTTATCTCGACTTACTACCAATAAAAATTATTTTGCCTTACAATATAGTAGCTTAAGTTCATATATATATAAAGTTTCTAAGTTTACTACGCTTATTTTTCTTTTGTGATTTTAAATAATATTATTATATGTGAATTCTCAAATAGTTTTTGAAAGTCAGTGCATAAGATAAGACGTTTGTGTGGTTTCTATCTTCACATGGGGGAAGGTAATGATGAATTTATTAAAAAAAAAAAACAAACAAAACTTAGTAAACAATTTCGGGATTGACTGAATCCCGGGATTTTCGGGATCGAGATTTCGGGATTGGCATCCCTACTGGTGATAAATTCATTGAGGTAGTTTACACGGGCATAATTATGCTGGCACAACATGCCAGTTTGTCGGCAAATTCGGTGAAGAGAGCGGTTTTGTATTTGGCATCATTTTTCAACTAGCTTCAACCCCGCATTAGCAGCACAAAACCAATACATATGAACATGCGAAATCACAGGTTCGGCGTTTTTTTTTAACAGAGCGTATTTAGTTTTTAGTGGACCATCGTCGTGGAAACATGAATTTAAAAGAAGAAGGGGGTTGGTCACGCCAACAAACTTTAAACAGACCTAAGGTTCAAAAAAATTGTTTAATTTAACCATTTTTTTAAGTTTAATAATAGTTTTTATTTTTCATCGAAGTTATTTCAAAAATGTTTATTTACTTCCTTGTTTTTTTTGTTGAATTAATCATATGGAAATAACACGAACAAGATTTTATTTAATTCTTATAAAAAGAAGTTACAAAATATAATTGTGGATAGTATAACTATTTAGAACTATAAACATATCTTCACATGAATTCATAAAAGATATTAAAAACAATTTTTTAATTTTAATTTTTAGTAAATAGATATGGATTTATTAAAAAAAATATTTACTGCCTTATTTTTAAAAATAGGAAATATTTCAATTAAGAGTTAAATAAGCTAAATAAGCATTAAATATTTTTTATGAATAAGGCAGTTTATTATTAAATAGATACACACGGACTGGACAGTATAGGTTCGATAGTATTACCAAAGGGTATTAAAACCCTATACTCAGTTTCATGAATTTGGTGATCAATTTTTTTATGGGTCTCCAAAGATTTAGAAAATATGTGCGCCCTAAGAAAATTGTGTCCTCAGTTTTTGGCCAACACCTTATTCAGCTACATAGCTCTAAACTATATATATGGTAATAATGTAGCTCAGAGTCTACCGAACAAATCTTGTTAACATCTTATACCCAAAAAATAGTTATTTCCTACACTTTTTTGTTGCAAGTAAAAAATTTGTTTTCACTTTTAAGAATAACTTATAGGGACTCCTGATTTTTTGCTATCAATATTGACAAAGTTGTAGCTTGACCCAAAAAGATCTGCTTTTCTTTATTTTTTATCTGCTTCCAGAATTAATGAGCCAGCTTCCAATTTACAGGCTATTAAAATTCCTCCTAAAATAATTGCCAATTCTTCATCATTTATTATCGCCATATTTCCTCCGCGTATGTTTCGAAATGTGTATAACGAAAGTCAAACGTCAAATGAATAAAAAAAACACTAACACACACAAAGCTGTGTATACGTATACATTTTATGTCAGATGAATTAGTCCCGTGTAATTTGGAAAAGAACAAAAATTGTGCGGCTTAAAAATTGTTCTCGTGTAAACTACCTCAATAACATATGTTGCAGCAAATGTCAAAATATTGATATTGCCAATGCACAGTGGCGTGCAATAAAAAAAGCGGTAAAAAGTCCGCAACTTTTGAAGTAGTGAACCGATTTCGATGAAATCAACTGTTTTAAAAAAAGGAAGTGTTGAACTTTGAGAAAGTATATTTGGAGGCACCCTGTTGTAAGACAGAGTAGCTCCAAAGAGCGTCAAAGTGGAAAACTGCGGGTGTTGAAATTCGGAGATTGTAACTTCTGTGAATATCGACCGATCTTAATAACTTTTTCAGCTTGACAATCAACGTTAAGAAACAAAAGTAATACTTTTCGAAATATTTAAAATCGAATTTTGATTATTAAATTAAACTTTCTACTTTTTTTCTTTTTGCCTAAACTGTTGATCTAATTTTCTTTATTTCAAATGTTTCTTAATTTTTTCTATGTTATCACAATAGAAGACTTAATTGCCTATTCAACGGTATAAAATATGTATACCTTTGCCATTATATCAGTCTTAATATGTATACATAAATATAACACCTCAGGTGAAAATGTACATACGTGTTTTTTCTGCTATTCAAGCAAACCCAGATTTTTTATGGTCTCTTGTAGGTGTTATTAATGTGTAGTTTCCACAATGCAAGCAAGCGACTTGTCTAGAAAATTTGTATAGGAACCACTCAAAAATTTTAGTACTTTTCATTTATATATTTTAGACAAGTCGCTTGCTTGCATTGTGGAAACTACACATAAGTATTTTTTTTTTTATTAATTACATTTATTTGGCTCAAACATACAAAAATTAATATACACAGAAAGTATATATACCCTTACGATTACAAATTTATATAATGCGTAGCATATTTCAGTGATAGGTATTGTGCCAAACAAGAACTTGGTCGACATTTGTATCTCACTACTTTTGATGGCCGAAATTTTGGAAATGGACTTGTCCGTTTTTCACATTTATGTTTTAATAAAGTTTTTAAACTTAAAATTTCTATTATGCTATATTTCTATTCATAATGACTGCTTCAGTTGAAAAGTGCAGAGTTACATAAAATAACAGGTTAGAGTGTGATGGATGCACTATTGTGTCAGTACAAGGACCCAAAAATATACGAAATTTTGTAAGATTAATCTGAGTAGAAATATGTAAAATATAAAGTCTTCGTCCAAGCAGAAAACGCAAAATTAGAGGCTAGCATAAGTGCAATGTGCATGCAAAGTTTCAATAGAGTAGCTTGTGTTTTAATTTTTGAGATTTTCGATTTTTCTAGTTGGTAACTTACCTAAGCCTATTTGTTTGCAAAATTTCAGTTCTCTACCGTATAATATTACGTTAACTTTTTATGAACGTGGTCCTACCTCCCTAATATAACAATCGGTGCTTTCAGATTTTTCCAGTTCGTAACTCATCCCTTAACTTGAAATTCTAAATTTCGAGTTTAAAGTGCGTGTCCATGCCCCCGATTGAAACTTCCAGGATTTTTGAATTTTTCTCTAAAATTCTAGCTTTAAATGTTATGGATGTTATTTGGCCAGTATTTATCATTCGTGTCAAGTTTCGTTGGAAACGGATATAAGTTTCGTTGGAAACGGATAACTGCATGAAATAGGAGGCTTAAATTGTATGGGCCCACTCTTTCGACAAAAATTTATAACCTTGTAAAATTGCAACATGTGTGCCAAATTTCAATAAAATCGCTGGAGTTAAACGCCTTAGATTTATTTTTTTAATTCTGAGCTTTATGGGCAGATCCCCGCCCCTTCGATTAGAATTTTCTACTTGTGTACCAAATTTCAGCTCTCTAGCTATAGCGGAAGTGCTTCATAATATTGATGAGTGAGTCAGTGATTCAGTCAGTCAGTGAGTATGTCTTAAAATATGCACTTATTGCACCTCCATATTAATTCTAATTATGAATTAATTTTTAGAATTTGACGATGGCGAGGAACAAAGTTACCAGGCGGTAAACACGACGAATGGCTTCCTGTAAATATACACAATGCGTTCATTGGCCGCAACTTTTTGTAATAATTTCAATTATATCGAGCCATATTTCGATTTTGCTTATAAGTAGAAAATGAATAGGAAAATAATTTAAGTTCAGATATATGTGTGTATTTTTCAGTTTTTTTGTAACTTTTCTACTTCAGATTTGTTCTTACGGAGTTTTTTTGTACTGGAAGCATACTATTTATGACTTTTTTCATAAAACATAATTGATTAAGATTTATTTGCAGGCTTATGTTAAAAAATTCGTCAGAAATTGAGTTATTAAATATTTTATTAGGAGACTTTTTCTTTAAAAACTAACTGCATGTTGTTTTTTGAGTTCTATTTATGCGATTTCTGTATATTTAAGATTCCAGGGTGATGAATCCTGGAATCCTAAATCTCTTCTTTCTACATCCGTTTATAGATTAAAGATCGGTTGATATTCAAACTTTATTCTATTTTTTATATGCTTCTTTGTAAGAAGGGGTACCTTTCTTGGGCTCTGAGCCAGCAAATCATTTTCTCTTAATATTCTCCGTACTGTTTCCACGCTTGCTTGAACGATACGTTTTACCCTTAGAAACTCAATTTTTTATAAGTTCCCTTTTATCCGCACTACAGTGTTTTCCGCGGGCCATTATTAAATGTAGAAGCTTATAACAATTATTATCAAAATATTTTATTTCTAAGTGAACCACAAAAATTAAATTTTATTGTTTTCACGAAAAAATATGTGATGATTTTCCTCAACTACCGAAACGCTACTATTTTTTGCTGCAAGTTATTTCTTATTTGTGGAAAAAGACATAATAAAAACAAAAACTAACTGTTTTTTTCATTTAAAAAACTGCATTGCAAAATTGGTGAAGTAAAGTAAAAAAGATGGAAACAACTAATGGGAAATATCAAGCACTACTATTTTATTGAACGAAACTGTACATATTATTGCTCAGCACGGTCCACACGCTGATATCTTGTGTCGGCCATCGAATTTGACAATTGTCACGGCAATAATTGCCAAGATTATTGTTCGTGTGGACGGCTAGTAAATAAAATTACTTGCAAACTTAAAAATTGTTTGCATTTCGTTCAAAAATATCAACTGAGCACAGATGTTGAGCAGTTGCAAAGTCTGTGCAACAGATGATCACGCATACGCAGTAAAACCTGGCAGAACTGTCGCTTTGATGCATAAATTTGTTGAATTTGCGAACGTACCCAAAATGTGTATTTTGTGAAATGAAAAAGTAAGTGTACATAAATAAATATATACAAAATTAAATAAAAGAATTTGTTGCATTGAATTAAAAAAACAGAATGTGAAAAAAATTATTGGTACTAAAAAGTGATTAAAATTTATTTTCAAATGATTCCTGATTTAACTTTAAGCATTGTCATTGAAAAATTTTAATTTTTTCATTCAAAAATATTAATTTTTACCATTTATTTAAAAAAATCGCACAGCGAATGAGGCTATAAAGTAAAAAATTAAAATAAGCTTAAAAATGCCACAAATTATCTTCTGTCTATTGTAGTGTTGGGCGATCCCGTGATTTTTAATAATGTTTCTCATTATGAACGTGATTCCTAAATCGTTGTTCTTTTAAATCGTGACTGTGATCACAGTTTAGCAGTATTTTGTTTGTAGGTTCTGAAATATCGGCGATTATATCACGATATCTAATTTTTTATATATCAATATTTCGATATATTTTGCACATCCCTATGCATTTTTATCCATTAATATCTTAAGATATTAGATTTATTGCTTGCCATAGGGGACAGTTCCATTGAATATAGAATAGAAAAGCAAACACAAATTATAGATTATCAGGTCATACTAAAATGTTCCTTTTACAAAATTTATCAAAAATATATCCCTCGTCTTTGTTACCTATTTAAATAATCTTCTCAAATATAAGTACACATTTAATAAACTTAAAATCAAACGCCTCTACCAGCGTTACCGTTTGTGCGACTAAAGACACTTTTGTTGCCACTTTTTCAAAAATTCCTTTTTTTCCACTTTTTTTATAATTTAACAATAGTTTCGGCTTGAGGTCATCCGTGTGAAATGAAAATCCAAACATTCCAGAGGTAAACTATACGTTAAATTATCTAAGTACTTACTGCCTTATTCATAAAAAATAATTCAGGTTTATTAAGCGCTTATTTGACATATTTCTATGGGAAATTTGTCAAATAAACCTGTAATAAACCTAAATTATTTTTTATGAATTAGACAATTAATATTTACATAAATATTTACATATGTATATGAATTTGCTTCTATGTATATTCTAAAGAATTGTTGTTTAGTTTTAATGTTAATTATTATTATATTTTATTTTATTATTTTACCGCTTTTATAAATGAACTGATTGTTTTCTGTTATGTTTTTGTTAATTTTTACTAAATTCCAATGTTTTGTTTAAAATAAATGCCTTTATGAAAACGTTGAGACTTTTTTTTTCAAAATCCCCTTTTTTGTGCCACTTTTTGAAATTTCTCAACGGTAACGCTTGCCTCTACTAATATCTGGCCATAAAAATTTCCCTTTGTGTTATAAATACAACTCTGTTTGAAAGCAAAAGGGAATTTGTGACACTATCAAAAAATACTGGTAGCCCTGCAAACACGGCTGCCAGACTTGACGGATTTTTATGCTATATATTGACAAAGTTTGGATAGTGATTGAATCTAGAACCACAAAGTATACCAGCGTCGAAGAAAATGATTTATGAAAAAAACTAAAATCAGCGGTTTTGATCACTGTTAAAGAAGGAGAACTATAGCGTATTTGTTATTAAGTATTTTTAGCACAATAATCAAAACAAACAACAGAAAATATATACTTACTCTGGTTTTAGACTCGGTAATTTTTCTTGCTCAAGTTTTGACTTTATAATGAGAAAGAAAAATATAGGTAAAAGTTGAGTAACTAAAACTGCCTATATACTATAACTTAAACAATGAAATAAACGAAAACCTAATTTCTGATCTTTTGTCAGTTGTACGTTTTTTTATAAATATAACCTCGAGATGCAATGTACTTGCAGAATGAAAGTTTTTAATTTTTGTCAATTGGTTTTGAAATGTAGTTTGTATGTATATTAACAATATTTCTTTTCTTTCATTTGTATGTACATAGGTGCCATATATGTGAACTTTATTGTTTTTTTTTAGTTGTGCTATCTGATAAAATTTGTTTCACGTTTAATTCAATTTTACTGTGTACAATATGGGATAATGCAATAATATTGCATTACTTCATGATGTGCTTAGTGGCAATTCAAAATTAGTGCATTTTCGCCATGTGATTAGCTGCTAATGTAATCGGGGCAAACATGAATAAAATTCCGCGTGAAATTTCTCCCATTTTCAATTAGAATTTTTTGTTTTTCCTATTACTTGCTATTAGTTAGAATTGGTCCCCAGGAAAAATTCAACGCGGAGTTTTATTCATGATTGCCCTGAATATTAATGCGTTAACTTAAGAGATTTTACTTTAATACAAAATATAGTCCACTACATACGAGTACATCAAATTTAAATTTGCACTAAAAGTTTTGTTTTTCAATTAGTGCTTATGCAAAAGTAATGCAAGTTTTCCAGGTCTGGTTGTATTCATCTGTTTTTGACATTCATCCATTATTTTTACACAAACCAAACGCCTGTTGTTTTGTGCCAGAATTGACGATTTATTGTCGTTTCGACGCTTTTTGAGTATGCAATGTTCATTTTTTTATATATAATCGAGACTTCGACGATTATCCGATCATTTTGTCTGGCAGCCCTGCTTGCAAAACGAAATTCTAGTTAGAAAAGAAAATTGCAAGAAGCTCCTCAGTTTTCCAACTGTGTTTTCACGTGTGTGTGTGTGTAAAAGGGAAAAGTGTTTTGGGAGAGATAACCACAAAAAGAAAATTTTCCTCATTATAAATTTTTCCAAAAAAAAAATTAAGTAAAATTACTATTGGAATTTGATAAGAAACGAACAAAGCAATTAGAATACAAAAGCTTAATAATAAAATAATAATTGTACCTAAGAAAATAATGTGCACAAGTATTATGTGAAGTGAAAAATATTGTCATTGAAAAGAAAAAGAAAGGAAAAAAATTCTGTTGTACATAGTGAAAAATCCATTTATAAAAAAAGAAGATAAGGCAGAGCAGAGCCAAGCTGTGAAAAAGAAGTATATACGACGGAAGCAGCACAAGACAGACACACATACGGACGGACGGACGTTAATAGAGTAGTAGAAAGAAAATTCAGCAGCACACTGAAAAACGAAAAGAAAACTTTTCTTGCGCCAGTATATACATATGTATAAATGAGTGTGTGTATGTGTATGAATGTGTAAAAATATATATAGTGATTAGAGCAAATAAATTTTTCTTAGTGCCACAGTTTAGAAGAAAAAACAATACATATTTTCGTTAGTTCTGCTTTAACA
This sequence comes from Nowickia ferox, assembly GCA_936439885.1. Taxonomy (NCBI): domain Eukaryota; kingdom Metazoa; phylum Arthropoda; class Insecta; order Diptera; family Tachinidae; genus Nowickia; species Nowickia ferox. The sequence continues at coordinate 43,618,388 of OW387023.1, read as the reverse complement.
ATTTAATTGAACAAGTTTTTAGAAACTTGTATGTACATTTGTATATACATGCATACATATGTACATGCATACCTACATACATACATATGTACATGCATACATACATACATATGTACATGAATGCTTTCATTTACATACATATGTACATACTTACATATGAACATGTTTGGTGAAAAAAAAAAAATAAATGATATTTCGTGAATACCTGTTTTTAATAAAAATCAGTAAAAATGTGTTAATAAATACAATGGTTTCTTATGACGCAGTATTAAAATAATAAAAATATCAATTGTAGTAAATCGTTAGCATAATAAAGCACACATAAGTTGAAAAATTAATTAAAAAATTATTTACCCAGTATGTAAGTACATACACCTGTATGTAATCCACTTCTGGTGATACAAGATTAAATAGATACAAATACATGCATACATACGTACATATGTATATACATATATAGGTATGTGATATACATATATACATATTTATTTACCTACATACATATGTACATACATTTCCTTGCTTGTTTATTGTAGCTCTTCGTTTAATTGGATGATTGAACTGGTCTATTAATGTTTGTATGTTCGACTATGTTGCCTTTCCTTGCATTTTTAAATAACGTACAATGTATGCACATACATATATATGTCTCTCGTTCAATCCCCTGCAGTCGGCGTAGCTAGCGAATGTTTAGCTATTTCGTTAACTACCTATCGTTACCATTAACTACTAGCCATCCAATTCAATTGCCACCATCTCCATAACCCTTCATCAGTGATTTCGCTAATGAATACAACTAATTTTTCTATTGATAAAACAATTATGCCCTAATTCAGTACGAAGATTTAGGACGTTTTTGTTTGAAAATACTTTTGAATTCTTATTTTTAAATTCTCTAATGCCCTAATTCAGTAAGAAGATTTAGGACGTTTTTGTTTGAAAATACTTCAGAGTTCTTGTTTTTGAATTCTATAAATTATTTACTTCAAAAATATTTGTTGTCTTTGATAATGAAAAATAAAAATATTATTACCATGTTTTTAAAACATAAAAATAAAATTAAAGTATTATACAATAATTTGAAATATATTTGAAAAAATATGTGTTGGATATAATGTTTAGAACAAAATCATAAAGCAAATACACGAACCTTCTAGCATGGACAATAAATAATAATTGTTTTAAAGAATCAAAACTGCGGCTTTTTTTTGTCCATAGACAAGACGATACAATCGTCGAACAGAATTAGGGCATAAATTATTTACTTCAAAAATAGTTGTTGTCTTTGATAATGAAAAATAAAAATATTATTACCATGTTTTTAAAACACAAAAATAATATTGAAATTATTATACAATAGTTTGAAAAATATTTAAAAAAATATGTGTTGGATATAATGTTTATAACAAAATCATAAAGCAAATACACGAACCTTCTAGCATGGACAATAAATAATAATTGTTCCAAAGAATCACAACTGCGGCTTATCTTCTTCCATAGACAAGACGAAACAATCGTCGAACAGAATTAGGGCATTAGTTATACAACCTTATCGAGAATAAAACGCGAACATTTTGTTCATGTGAAATATTTTCCGTGAACAAAAAATGGTGAACAAAATTAAAGAATAGTATTTATACTGCCACAACAACAACAACGCAAACAATGGCGATCACAATTTTAGGGAGAGAGAACACATTTCACGTGAACTTTTATTCCCGATAAGGAGAATTAATACATTTTTCAATTATGTGTTTTATTTCATGCAACGTTTTAATTGACTTCTGCTGCTCATTTTAACTTTTTAAAAGAAAAGCACTTTTTTCACTAAAAATTACACGTTCACTGATCATGAACTTGCAATTGTAACTGACGCCAACACAAAATCAAAATAATTATGTACTTAAAATAATTTTTTTCTTGTTGATTTTCTTCGGAATAACAGCACAGTTTTTATCCACTCGCAAAACAATTTTTTTGAGGTTAAAGGCATTTGCATATTCATGAGTGAGAGAGTCAAAAGGCGAACTCTTGCATTATTTGTGGCTACTGTAGTAGGTACTAGATTTTTCGTTAGGTAAATACCTAACGATTTTGAGTAAATTTCTACTTTTAAAACTGAAGGGTCCATCTTCGCCATCAACATCATCAGTACATAGTACATAAATATGCACTCAAATAAATGTTTACATAAACACATACATATGGATGTGTGTACATATGTTACACATAAGTATGTATGCACGTATTGATGCATGTTGAATAATTTGGATTATGTAGGTAGTGAGATTTTGGAAATAGGTATGTATAAAAATGTTTTCTAGCGCGAATACTTTCTGAAAATATACATTTTGACCAAAATACGTTAGCTGTTATAAAATAATATGCAATACTTGAACCCTTTTCTTTCGTCAAATTGTGTCTACAACAATTTTATAATACCGTTTATACCAATTAGCATGAGTTAAACTATTTTATAATTTAAATTGCTGGAAAAGAAAAATCTATTGGGAAAATAGTGCTACATAAATATGTATATGCGCAATAAAGTAGACTACCGTGGTACTTCAGTGCTTCTTTTAATGGTGCATTTGCATGATCTATGAAATTTGTAGACTCATCGTTGTCTTGAATTCCCCGATTTGTGGGTAAGAGCCAGGTGCCTTCTCCAGGCGTGCTATTGACAAACTAAAAATTTTCCATAGAACTAATTATTGAAAAAAATTTTATGGTAGAATTATAGGTAGTCGATTCGTCTCGTGTTACTCAAGTCCTATTTATTAGGTCTATGCAACTCTACAAAAACACGGCAATACAAACAACAACACTATATTTAAGTTGTCAGAAACACACACAAACATGAACTAATTTGTATGGTGCAAACAACTTTTTACAGTTTAAACACGAAAACACAATTTATCATCAGGGCGATTGCATTGACCTGATAAATAGGCCTTGATGTTACTTTTTTCGTATCGTATGGCAGTATTTAAACCATCTATAAACACATGAGCCAAGATAGCGTCGACGAGTTAGCGTCGATTTTGGGAATTAAAAAACCGGGGGAAAATCGTGGGTATTTTTAAAAATATATCAAGAAGCCGGCATCAATCTTGGTAATTCAAGGGTGGAAATTAAAGAAAAATCGTGGATGAATTTTCCCAGGAGCACTCTTGGACCCCCACGCCAAAATGTCACATATTCTTAAAGTGGACACTTAGGAGAACAAAATGAGACAACCGTTCTAAAATTCTGTCAAGCCGTTTTCGAGAAAATCGACTAAAACGAAAATGGCAAAAAAAAACAGTAGATGAATTTTCCCAGGAGCACTCTTGGACCCCCACGCCAAAATGTCACATATTCTTAAAGTGGACACTTAGGAAAACAATATGAGACAACCGTGCTAAAATTCTGTCGAGCCGTTTTATTCCGTTTAAATATCGGCATTTTATTTATGTTATTCTGTCGACGCTCTCTCACATATTATGTCAGAGTTAATCGCAGTTGTAGACGCTATGTAAGACAAAACAACTTGATCGAGTGTTCGTGGTGTTAGAAAATCATTGTTGTTTTGCTTCAGTACAACTCTGTGTAAAGCAGAGTTGAAAGCATAAAATGAATATAAGCCACCATATTGGCATTTTCATAATTACAGAGATGCTATAACCTAGGCCTTATTTGCTATTTTCTCTTAAGTCGATTTTCTCGAAAACGGCTCGACAGAATTTTAATTTGCTCTTTAACGAGCCATCAGGATCACCATTTCTATATAGTGGGATATATGTACCCATCTCCTATTTCCCACAATGACCACTAATCTTCTCCAGAAATATGACTTTTTTTAAATGGAATTTTCTAAAGTCCCAAAATGATTTCAGATATGCCACCTAATTTGCTCTTTAACGAGCCATCAGAAGCACCATTTGTATATAGTGGGATATATGTACCCATCTCCTATTTTCCACAATGACCACTAATCTTCTCCAGAAATATGACTTTTTTAAAATGTAATTTTCTAAAGTCCCAAAATGATTTCAGATATGCCACTTAATTTGCTCTTTAACGAGAAATCAGGAGCACCATTTCTATATAGTGGGATATATGTATGTACCCATCTCCTATTTCCCACAATGACCACCAATCTTCTCCAAAAATATGACTTTTTTAAAATGGAATTTTCTAAAGTCCCAAAATGATTTCAGATATGCCACTTAATTTGCTCTTTAACGAGCCATCAGGAGCACCATTTCTATATAGTGGGATATATGTACCCATCTCCTATTTCCCCCAATGTTCACTTTTCCTCTCAAATAGGACTTTTTTTAAAATTAAGTTTCTGTATTATTGGTATATCTTTTGTATATCCAATTGGTATAATTTCATTATTCAGCTCTCGGACCATATTTTCCATTAATTGTTGGGCATAGTATCATCCCCCGTTTCTGGATTTCGCAACCGAAATAATGTTCCTTTATTTTACTAGGACTGTTAAGTGCTTAACAGTACGCTGTTAACTGCAAAATGGGCTCTGTAAACTTTTTGGGTTTTTGTCTCTGCTAGTTAAATTTAAATTTATCTTCACACACATTATAATTAAGTGTACTCTGCACTCTGCAATTTGAAACAATTGAAAATTCTTTCGATTTGTATGCTAATTACACGCAGAATGCATTTTATTTCGATTCGAGTTACAATGTACCCCCAGTAACAAATTGAGGGAATCGATATCGACCAAAATCCTAAAACATTTCCACGTAAATTTTATTCAAGTGCTTTGATATTTCGTCTATGCGGAATGATTTAATTTAGGCAGTTATATAAAAGAGTACAAATAAAATTTTAATTGAAATCTTTATCCTGTAAATAAAATTCAGTTGTTTCTGAAATATCTGTTCCTTTAGGCCGTACGTCTCTCGTTGATCACTCTTTTGTTAAAATAATACACCATAATTGGAGTGTAACTTCTTATTTATTTAAAGCAGCAGTCAGCCTAACCGAAAACTGTACGAACATGTCGCTCGATAATTAATCGATGTTTTTGCTTAATCGGTTAATTTCGGTATTAACCGGTTAACCGATTAATAAAGTTTTTCCATAAATCAAGTGTTTTCAACAAATAAAAGTGCATAAATTATTTATTAATTTGCTTTTATTAGAAGAATACTTTAAAAAAAAACTTTATAAATCGGTTAACCGGTTAATACCGAAATTAACCGATTAAGCAAAAACATCGATTAATTATCGAGCGACATGTTCGTAACTAATTAAGGCAAAAAATTAATAAACATGTATTCAGTAAAAATTGACAAGTTTGTGAAGTCATTATATAAGTTAGTTCAATAGTTTAAAGAGATCTTGCACAATCTTTCAGTAAAATAATTTAGTTTAAATGTTTAGGTCTTTAGCGATTATTTAGTTTTGGTAAAACCTGACTTGGAAAAATGCTTTTATTTATCGTAGATGTTGAGGAAATTGAAGGCAATTCATAATACAAAATATATATAGTTTCTCAGTCCTTTTCCTGGATATCTCAAAGCATATAAAATCATTCATTATGGCACTAGAGTCCTTTTTTACCTTTTTTTAATTCTTAACACTTCTACTTGTTTCGGTTAATTATGTTAGAAAGTTTCTTGTAGTTCCTTCTGTTGGCTGGTCATTATCTGACTCATAGTGGCAGAGCTCAGCGACGAATATTCTGCATAAAAGTTCATTTCTGAGTTTCTTAGCTTTCGATTTTTTACTGTATTCTTTGCTAGAAGGAAATATTTCAGAGTGTAGGTGTAAAATAATTAAACTCGACTGTCGTTATATCTAATACTTAATTAACTCGTTGACAACAGTACTATTAGCATTTATTAAATTATTAAACAAAAACTTAATAATTCCCTTTAGTTACAGTACCAGAATCTTTACTAAACTCTTTTATAGCCATATCCAAAGATTTTGAAGTTTCAGTTAAGATCTTTGTATAAAAAATAATTTTTAAACACTCACCTTTTTTAAATGAGACAAAACAAATACTTATTCACACAAAAAATAAGCTGTAATACTACAAAATATGAAAAAATTTGTTACGTTGGTTAATCGGTTAATCGACTGAAATTAACAGGTTTAACCGTTAATCGAAAAAAGCCAATTTTAAATTAACCGATCAGTTAATCGGGAAGTAATTAATCGGTTAACCGATTGACGGTCAACCGATTGAATACCCTAGCGTTTATTGTGTTAACTTCGACTACGACTCTTTGAATTTCAGTAGGAGAAGTATGAGCAACAGGTTGTGATTGGGCAGTAAAAAAATAAAATAAAATATAATAAAGAAATTCCACTATTTTACGACTTTTGCTACTTCGACTGCAGGTTTTTAACCCTGGAAATAGACAGTCAATAACGACCAAGAAATGTCGAAATTATGCAAAATCAGTAACTTCCTACAGCGGAAAAATAGATTTATAAAATGTTAGGCAATAGAACCACAAAATACTTATAGAGATGTCACGAGACGAAAGATAATTGGTGTTTCGGAGGTCTCGCTCACTCTGTGACTGCGTCTTCTTTAAAGTTTCTTTCGTGGTGGTATTTTTTAGGGTATTTTCGTTTTATACTTTGTAACCTCATTCGCTGTATGATTTTTGTAAATAAATGGTGAAAATTAATATTTTTGAATGAAATGAAATCAAATGATGTACATATGTATGTATATACATTTGTTCATTTCATAAAATGCACATTTTCTCTTGTTTGTTTTGATTATCTTAATAACAAATATACTACAGCTGTCCCTTTCTCGCAGAACCTGCGCCACAAATGATTTTAGCTTTTTTCATAATAGTGTTTTCACACTAACATGGTTTTAATAAAAGTTGGTTTTAACGTTAAAACCAACTGTTAAAACCAGGTTTTACCATACAAATTGTTTTTGTTAAATCCAACTTAAAACCATTTTTGAATTGGTTTTAAGTTGGTTTTATGAAATGCAACCCTATTTTCGCTGTGCTAAATTCAGTGTTGCCAAGTTAAAATGACCGGAAGCAGCTGATAATGTTTATGCCAGTGAAAAAGAATAGATACCAATTGATACATTTTCAACTTAAAATAGATGCAGCGGCAATAATTATAAAAACAAATTTGAAGAAAAAGTATCCTTTGGATAGAAAACAACGAAAATATTTTCACTGCCCTCTGGGAAGTGAAAAAAGACGATATGACTGACATCCATCTGCGGGAAAAAAGGTTAATATTATAATATAGGTTAGGTTAGGTTAGGTTATAACAGGCTGCCGATTTATAGTAAACCAGCCCACTTGGGTCCTTAGAGGTCCCGTTGTGCTGCCTGGGCGGATTGAGGTGGGCTGCCCATCCTCATTTATCCTATACACTATCCGTATTCAGCTGAAACCAACCCGAAAGGCGTATGAATGAATTCACACTACCGATTTCACATTCCGACAGACTCTCCAAACCTTGCAGTATCGGAGCCCCCATGTGGAGTGAACGCACCTCCGCAAGTGCTGGGCAATGACAGAGAAAATGCTCAGCAGTTTCCTCCTCTTCCTCGTCCTGACAGCTTCTGCAGAAATCATTATAAGGTAGATTCAATCTACCAGCATGTATGCCTATGTAGCAATGTCCTGTTAGGACTGCGACCAAATTACGAAGTTGTCCTCTTGGAATCCTCACCAATATTGCGGACCTCCTCATATCATAACAGGGCCATGTCATTCTAGAGGTTAAGCATGTGACCTCATGTAACCATCTAGCCTGTGCAACCCTGAAAAGGTTCTGCTGTATTTGCATTTTACAGCAATTCATCGGAACACCTACTAACCTATCAATGTCCTCATCCTGCATTTGAGCTCCAGCCTTAGCCAGCTCATTCGCAATATTGTTACCAACACTGTTCGCATGTCCTGGAATCCATTGTAGCTCCAGGTCAGCATGCATTCCCAGTTTGTTAAGAGAGATTCGGCAGTCATATACCAGATTCGATGTCGTAAAGACGCCCGCAATGTTTTTAATGGCAGCTTTGCTGTCCGTGAATATACGGATATCCCAGTTGTATATCCTATAATACCTCAACCAATATTATAATATATATTTGTGCATTTTTTTATATAATAATATGATTTCCAAGCACTTCTTCACTTTGTATAAGAAATTACATAATTTTAAAATGTTCATTTACAAAATATAAAATATAATTCATTTTAGAGTGCGTTGTACAATTTCTGATTTTTTCATGCAAACAAAAACAACCGTTGTACAGGGTGTCAGATAAGTATTATAAAAGCTGGAAAAAATACTGCAACAAATACACACATATCTACAGTATATTTATTTTATTTAGGACAAATTTATAAGACAGCCTGTTGTTTAAAACCTGAATTTATCAAACCTGCAGTGGGAACGCAAACTCAGCTGTTTATGGTTTTAAAGTTAAAACCAGGTTTTAACTTTCAGTGTGAAAACAGTATAAGTCACTTTCTACAACTCTGGTATATGAGTACTTTGTGGTAGAACATATTTTCGCACAAATCAAACAGGTTGCCTTTTCTTTTTTAAAAACTGCAAAATACTTTTGATATTTATGCGAACTTATTTATAGAAGAATTTTCCGCTAAAGTTATAAAGCTTTGATTGGAATGCTGGCTTAAAATCTTTTTTGTGTTTTTGACGTTTGTTAATCGTAAACTATTTTCGCAAATAAAGTGTAAAGTTATTTTTAGTGTTTAGGATTCGCTTAAAATATTCGCAACATTTAGCGAATGCAAATAGCAAAGTAAGCGAATAATTTGCGAATGCGAACACTCATTACATCCTAGCACAAAGTATACAGAGGTGAAGAAAATGAGTGATGAAAAAAGCTAAATTCAGCTTTGACACAGGTTCGGCGAGAAAAGGACAACTGTAGTATATTTGTTATTAAGTTGTTAACGATATAATCAACAAACAAGAGAAAATGTGTAATTTGTGGAATGAACACGAGAACATTTTTACAAAATTAAATAAAAGATTTTGTAGTGTTGAATTAAAAAACAAAATGTGAACATGATTATTAATATTAAAAAGTAATTAATATATGTTTTCAAATGATTCCTGATTTAACTTTAAGCTTTTTCGTTCATAAATATTAATTTGAACCTCTTAATTACAAAAATCTTATAGCAAATGAGGACACAAAGTATAAAATAAAAAACGTTAAATTAATGCCACTACGAAAGAAATATTAAAGAAGACACAGACTCGGTGTGAGCGAGACGTCAAGAATTAGCAATTATATTCCGTCTCGTGACATCTCTGTATACTTTGTGATCCTAGTTCTAATCATATGAACGGGAAGAATTTAATTTATTTTTTTTTTTGGAAAACGTGCTTTAAACTACTTTTGCTTTAAACTTTAGTTTTATTTTTAACCGACTTCAAAAAAAGAAGGAGTTATCAATTCGTCGGTATTTTTTTTTTGACATTGTTACTTCATGACTCGGTACATTTTAGGATTGTAAAAATTAATTCTTTTGTCTGAGAGGGTATAGCTTCCAATTCCTCCCATTGTAAAAATTTTTTTTGGATTTTATGATATTCCATTTGTTTGATTGCTGCGAAACCTAGCAAACACCTTTGGTCCTTGTAATTACACAATTTTAAAGTTAAAAAAATTTAATATTTTATTTTAAGTGGTTTGACTTTACCGATTTTTACAGAATTTAACACACACCCTGAGCTGTGAAAACACACAATCTTGCCCATTAAAATTTAATTTTATATTTCACGTACTTCTTAACCAAAAGGTTTCACAATTTTTTTTTTTTGTTTGAAAGAGCTTACTTCCAGTTTGGTCCCATAAATTTTTTTCGAAAATGTTCCATCAGATCTTTTCATTGAAGTCAGTTTATTAATTATTGTTACTTTTTTTTAATCTTAAGAAAGTGCCCCTTCAGGTGGTAGTGAAATTTGAATAAGATATGGCCTACTAAAAATAGAAATTCAAGTGGTTATTATCATCTGATCGAGAGTGTACATACATATGTAAGTAGATACACGAATTTGTATATGTGTACATTATATTTCCCTTAATATCAAGAGTTCTCTGGTGATTATTGATGAGGCCCTTATTATGACCAACTTTCGATCTTCGATTGTAGTCTAAAGTGCTGATCGCACGAATTGTCAATTCGTATTATGAAAACCATTAGACAAAGAATGTCGTATGCTTGCCATAATTGGTATAATACCAATTGTGAATTGAGATAATACCAATTGTGAATTGGGATAATACCAATTGTGAATTGGTATAATACCAATTGTGAATTCGTATAATACCAATTGTGAATTGGTATTATTATGTAATTTTGTAAATTTGCAATCGCTTTAAGGCCGAGTTTACAGCCGTGTGCCATGTGCCCAAAAAAGCGTAACCACTAATTGCTAATCAAAAACGGTTTGATTCAGACATGTTTTTATTGATTTAAACAGTTTCCAATTATGTTGAATTCTACAAAATTTTCTATTTAATTTCGCGTACACTAAACAACCAACACGCACACTTAGAGTGCAGACAGAGGAAAATGTCTTTTGCCCAAAATGGAAGTGCTGGACTTGGCTGACATGTGGTTTCAGCAAGACAGTGCCATATGTCACACAGCAAGAGAAACAATGGCCCAATTGAGAAACGAGTTCGGTGAACAGTTTATTTCACGTTAGGGGTCGGTCAATTGTCCGCGTACATTGTGCGATTTCATGCCTTTAGAGTATTTATTGTAGGGCTATGGTAAGGCTGATGTCTATAGGGACAAGCCCGCAACGGTGGACGCACTGCAAGACAACATTTACATGAAATTACTTTAAACGTTGAATTATATAAATCGTTCTACCGCCTCAAATAGAGATTTCATACAAATCTCCCCTTACATGTGTAGTTGGGGTATTCAAACGGTAGTCTTAAGTGTCTTATATAATATCCTAAAATTTTAAAGAAGTTTAATTTTTTTTATTACCTTTCATATAAAAGGTGGACTATACTGTATGCACTACACTGTATGTTTATGTTATTATCATAACTAATAATTTTGCTTTTTACTTTTCTTTTTCGACAAAATGTCCAGTTAGGTTTAAATACGGTTCGGTTTTCTTTGGCAAATTTCTGCTAAAAACGTTATACGAGGTCTGAACAAAAAATAACCCGTGACGAATCATGGGTGTATGGCTATGACATTAAAACCAAAGCACAATCATCCCAATGGAAGCGTAAAGAAGAGCGATGACCGAAAAAAGCACGACAAGTTAGGTCAAATGTGAAGGTTTTGCTCACTGTTTTCTTCGACTGCAATGGCGTGGTGCATCATATATTTTTGCCGCAAGGTCGTACGGTCAATAAGGAATACTACCTTGAAGTTATGCGCCGTTTTTGCGAAGCAATTCGTCAGAAACGCACAGAATTGTGGAAAAAACAATCATGGATTTTGCACCATGATAACGCACCAGCACACATCGATGCTTGTGCGTGAGTTTTTGGCCAAAAACAAAACCGTTATCATGCCTCAACCACCGTATTCCCGGAAATCTGGATCGTCGTTGACGATGTTCAATAGCTCCTGAGCGATGTCCATGCGACGTTGTTTTTGCTCAAAATTTAGTAAAAAATCGAAGAGCACACCAAAACACGACTAACCTTTTTATCTGTCAAAAACAAACTGACAATCCAAAATGGCTGATATTGCCAACATACATATATAACAGACATGTGTACCAAAATAACAGAAAAAAAAAATGCGAAAATCCTCGTATGTATATTGCAAAAATTATATAAATTCACAAGGGACAAAAACAATAGAAAAAAATCCCCTAAAACTGATTATAAAGACCGCAAAGAGAGCAATAACTCGAAAATTAGATTACTGCATATAAATCGCTAAAACTTGCAAAAATGCGAATACGATATCTTTCCAAAACTGCAAAAAATTGCGAAAATTCGCAAATGATTTTTTAATTTAAAAAAAAATCTTAAATAAAAAAAGAAAAAACATTGGCAAAAATTAAGAAATTTCGCTAAAAATTGGTAACCTCAAAAAGGTATCAAAGTCGGACTCTGATTACAAATTGTTAAAACTGCAAAAAATTGCAGAATTGGGAACCATCACTTCTATTGCGAAAATAGAGAAAATTCGCGATAAATTGCAAATAAGCCCTAAAATAATTTATAAATCCCTAAAAATTGCAAATAAGCACTAAAATCGCTTACTAAAATTGTAAGAAACGCCAAAAGCTCGAAGAAATTGGCTAAAATGACAAAAATTTGCAAAAACTTGATATCATCAAAAAGGTGGCAAAATGTGATATTAATTAAAAATCGGCAGAACTGTAAAAAGGTAAAAAAACTGCAAAAAATACTTCTATGAGACAATGGCCGAAATGGCTTGAGTCGGACCAAATTTGTTAAAATTATGCACAAGAGCAATAAGTTATAAATTAATATAAATTCCATGTTTCGCAAAACTTACTAAAACTTTCAAATAAACTAAAGCCTTAAAATTTTATAAGGATAAATGCTTGAAAAAATTTGTTCTTACATGTTGCAAAAATTCGCAAATGATTTTCGGATACAGATTGAAGTCATTGAATTATTTGTATCATCTTGTTTATTTTTGAAATAGCACACTAAAATCTGAGTGGTTGTTCAGAACAGTCGTAATATTTAGTTTTTTAACTTATGACATATTACTTTATGATACCTTGTGAAAAATTCTTAAAAAATATCTTATGTATAAATACGACACACATTTTTTGTCGTACACTTTTAAGTATCTTATCCTCCGCCAATATTGGTTAAACATATATGATTTAAAAGGTATTTTTGTGTAAATATGCACAATATAAATGGTTTTTAAAAATTCTGAGCATAAAAGTGGTAAAAAGCGATTTAAATTTGTTTAAAAGACAACTATTTTGTTTTTGTTTTGTACACGCATGTTTATAATAAATAAAGACATGCATACATACATGGCAAGTGGTCTAATTTAGACCTGGGCGATCCTAGTAATAATAACAAGTAGTATGTCAATCATTCAAGGCTAGAGCAAAAATTTGTTTCTTTGATAAGAAGCATATTTTCATATAAAGTTAGATTTAACATGAAAAGTCTTAATTTATTAAAAGAAAATAAAACGAATACTTTTCATGTTAAATCAGACTTTATACTCATTCAATAGACATCAATTTAGGGGATAAGAGTAAGAAAATGTCAATAATTATAAAAGCACTTCCCTTGACCCATATCGCTGTATATTTGCTTGCTTTAGTTTTCATTTAAAACAAAATTGAATAAAAAAAGTAATAAAAAAGCGGTTGAAGCAACAAAATCAATCAAGTGAAGTGAATAAATTTTAACGAAACCAAACAGACGAAACAATCAACCTTCTTGGTTCGTGTTCAGCGCAAATACAATGTTGTAAAATAAAATTCTATTTTACTATTTTTTTCTTAATTTTATTGTAAGAACTTAAAAAAACAATGCTGCATCATTACTTTGTCTTTAATATTTAAAATAACAATAAAATAGAAAATCGTTAAGAGTACAAAAGCACTATATATGTATATACGAGTAGAATCTCTCCACAATATCCTCCTAAACATTTTCACAACTAGAATAACAACAACATAAAAAGTAGTGGCAACATAAAAAAGACAATAATAATAAAGTAAAGTAACAACAACTACGAAATAAATTGTGTCAGTCGGTTGTAAACAGCGATGCCAACTATTTATAGTCCAATCACGCTATTCCCTTTCTTAAAACGCGCTAGATCGCGCTGAGTTACAGCATTGTCAATTATTAATAGCGAAAATGCGCTATTTCCCTACGCGCTAAATGAAATTTTAATAAAAGTCGATGTAAAAAAATTGTATTTACTAATACACATATAAAGTATTAGTAAATACAATTGATTTTTTTAGTAGCTCTTTTCAGATTTTATAATATTGTTTCTTCGAAATTGTATCCTAAATAACTAAAATCATTTAACACAGAATCAGAATTGCTTTCCAGACAATCGAAATCCTTAGCTTTTATTTTATTTTATTTGTCAAATCTTGTAACAGCTTATATAAATTGTCGAATAGTTTGCATTGAAATGCTTTTTGTATGTATTTGTATTTGTATTTGCCATTTATAGTATTAAAATGCGTTTTTAATTCTAACCACAGTCAAGGGCATTTTATTTGCGACAGCTGAATCATTAATAAATTTAAAAAATTTTATGAGTTTTTAATACTAGAAAATTGTTAAATTTGTGCAAAAAAAGTAAAAAAAATATATTGAACTGAACTTTATTCAAAACGCGCTAAGACGATAAAAATCGCGTTTGGCATAGTTAAATCGCGTTAAATATAGCGTGAAACACGCTAAATTGGCATCACTAGTTGTAAAGCAAAAAGGTGCCAGTGTATATGTTTTTTTTTGCTCTTTAACTTCCTCCATCAATAAAGTGCAGTTAATGTAGATATGTATGTAAGAGTATGTATGTATGAACGTGTAGGTGTTTGTTTGAGTCAGTGTGACTGCGTCTATGTGTTTGGTATTCGCTGCTTCCATGTTCTTATATCATTTGTTTTTTCATATTTTATTGCATATTTTTGCGTTTGCATCCGTATCCTGTTTTGTTTGTTCGTAATATGTATTTTATCACGGTTCCGTTTGAGTAACCTAAAAAATTTTTAATTAAAAAATAAAAATACTATCAAATACTATAAAAAATATAAATAACAACTATAAATTTAAATTAAAAAATAAAATAAATAAATAACAGCTTCCACACACACACACACACAACAATGTTTACGGGTAAATTACAAATAAAAGTCTGCGAGGCTAGCGGTTTACGCCCAACAGATTTTCAAAAACGTCACAATTTAACCTTTGGAAAATTGGCCGATGAACAATTAATTGATCCTTATGTTTCAATCGATGTTGACGATAATCATTTTGGTAAGTAATTTTTTTAGTTAATTGCTAATATTCCAGTAATGGTGCGCATTTTTGAAAGAGATCTTTTTTTAAGAAATAGAAGTAACACTCTTTTTTTAGGAAGGAAGAGAGGAAAGAGTTTTACTTCTTTTTACAACTCTGTTTTTATTGCACGTTTTTATTTTCATTGCAGTGCAGCAGCGCCTCCATTAAGTTTTTGAAGGCATTTTATTTATTATTTTATTTCGCCGATTATTCTGCTAAGCGATATCGAACTAAATTTGAAAAATAAACTTATTCTTGTAGAGGAGACTAAAAACTTAAGTGTGTCGATGTTTTAAAAGTTCGCGTCTGAAACTATTATAAGAGTGTTTTCAGTTCCCTCTTTGGCATACTATTAAGTTAAATCGGCAAAAGAAACTCGTAAAACTCTCGCATTTTAGGAAAGCATTGGAAAATATTGTAATACAAAAGAAGATTTAAGTGCCTTAGTTTCTAAACTAGTAACAAATGATATCATTTCTGTAAGGGCTTTAAACAAAAGGTTTTATTTCCCAAAAGCGGAACACGACGACAAGTGTAAGGTAATAAAAAAACTTTGGTCCCACTTTGCTCCTAAAAACTTTTTGATTAGATTCTGAAAATGCAGTAAAGGCTTATGATAAAAAAGATGATAACAGAAGTAAAAATTGAGATTTGAGGAAATTTTTAATACAACAATTACTAAAGAAAACGGTGATAACAATGATTAGAAATACGAATGTAATGCTCTTTTTCTACATCGGTAGAAAGTGAACGGGTTTTTCATTGGTAGGAATTTTTTTTACATAGAATTAGAAACAGGCTGTCAAACGATTATATCAATGCTTATTGTGTACTAAAGTCCTATTATATAAATACTATTTTGTAATATATTAGTTTTTTTTTTGCGTTTTATCAATGCATTTGGCTTAGCATTTACTTATAATATATCGTCAGGTGAAATTCAAAACCAAGGAACTAATGCTGAGTACAAATCTGACATTTCTTGGTTTGTCATTTTGTGCTGTCATTTTCAAAACGTGTGCACCGCCGTTCACATTATGTTTTTTACATGGCAAGAAATGACACACAACGCAAAATATATGAAATGACAATCTTTGCGAATAGCACACACTACTGCTATAGTGTGTAATTACTACATACATATAGTGTTTTTCCAGATAAATATTATTGAAAAAAATATGTAAGAATCTTGATATGCATTCGTCGCTGTCTCATCCACTATAAAATAAAAGAGAGTAAGAATAAGTCTGATTCTACTCAACACAACTGTGCTGCACGCAGCATGTATATTTACACGAACCCATACGCCCCTCATAACTTTGTTCCCCTCAATTGTAAAGTTGTGAAATTTGAAAGCTAATGCAAGGCTATAAATTTTCGCTTAAAAAAGTGGGCGTTGCCATGCCCATACAATTTTATCGATTTGTTTCATGGATTTCGGCCTTGTAGATTTAAATTCAATTCATGTGTTTCTTCTTACACGAATATAAACATTGGCGACAAAAAATCTTGAGTTTAAAAAAGTGGCGCCCAAGAGCTGAAATTTGATACACAAGTAGACATAGATGAGTAAACAACTTTTGGCTTAGCAGATTTTAAAATATTACTCCTGTATATCTCATAAGCATTTTTCTATGAAACTTTACATGAATGATAAGCAGTGGCATTAGCATAACACAGGTCAACATCAAAAAAGGGGCTTGAATAACCACTATATAGATTTGATGTATCATGGCTACCTAAGTATAAAAATGGTAAAATTAAATTAAAATTAAATTCTATGAATAATTTTTTTAAAATAGTTTTCAAGTAAAATTGTCAATATTTTGAGACATATCTCCACTTATGTTGTCATAACTCAAAAACAACTTATCCGATTTTGTTAAAATAAACTTAGAAAAATTTACATTACCTTTAATCCGTTTATATATTGCGTTTCTATCGGCTCTGTAAGTTCGGGATAATAATAAAAAAATTTAGCCAAAAATATGTATGTTTAAGGTGAAATAGCATTTTTTTTTTGTTTTAAAAAATCATGAAAAATCGAAAACGGCAAAAAAAATTTAGATTCATTGCATTATCGCAAAGCCACATGTAATAGAAACAAAATGAGATATCGATCAGAAAAATCGATGTATTCTTTTCGAATTTATTTATTGAAGGTAAGACAACGTTTGATTGGTGTGTTTCTATGTTTATATGTTTGTAAGAGGTAATATCCGGAACTGCCGGACCGATTTGAATTTTTTTTCAACAAAATAAAAATGGAACGTCTTAACGGACATAAGATATATAATGATTCGGGGGGCGCTAAACTTCCTATAATCAGAAAATATTACTCATCGTTTTAGAAGAGATTTAGAAAAGCAATAGTTTCCGTACCCAAAAGAAAAACAAAGCCATTTCAACGTGAGTACGATGTTTTTCCTTTATTTCGCCTCCAGTCTATATGCCAGCTCGACCTTATATATTTTTTCAAAACTAGGAATATGAAGGGGCAGATGACGTAATGTACAATGAAGGCTTGATACTAATAAAAAATAAAATAAATAATAAGTGATTTTGGATTATCCGTACCCATTCGGTCGCACAATGATATCGTAAGTAAAAATGTAGTACATCAGTATAAAGTCAATGATTTAGTCCCACATAAACTCTTGCCAGTCAATTAGTGATGAGCTATTTTTCGAAACCTGTTACTTTTTCACAGCGATTGAAAAATCACTAATCACAACTGTCACTGAATTTATCAAGTAACAGGTTTTGCAAATGTAGTTCTTTCATACAAACTGTGAATGCTCTTGCATGCTTACTTTACAGTAAATAAAGCTACCAAATCATCTTTTCTGGCAGCTATGTATAGCTCTCACATTTTTGTATTTGCAATTTTATTGTCTCTCTTACTCTTATACGACAATTATCAATATTTGGTTGGGGTTGATGCTAATTGTTTGTTCTTGTCGCTCTTCTTATTAGCATTTATCAAAATACCAATACTAATACAAACTTTTAAAGCAGTTTAAAAGAACAGCGATTTAGAAATCACGTTCACAAGGAGCAACATTATTAAAAAATCACAGTTTCGCTCAACACTAGTAGACAGTGTCATAGAATCCAATATTATTGGAAACTGTTTAACTTCCCAGTAAAAAAAGATACTAGCGATTTTTACATAGGGTTGTCTCATTCCAAGAAGTTCTCTTTTTCGATGTCTAATCACCGAAAGCGATTTTAAGAAAAATTTTCTTTTTTGCGTTTCTAGAAAAAATACTATTACATGCGAAACAGTGTTTTCATTTAAATTTAAGTAAATAAATTTAAATTTTTAGGCCAAATTAGTTTATAAATTTTTTTAAGAAAATCAATTTTCTTAAATCGTTGTGAGTATTTTCCAAATCTATAGAGGAATTAAAAGGATTTATGTGACTAAAATAAATTTTAATTTGTTTTTCTGCTAATTATCGCCAAATTAAAATATCGATTTTTTGGAAGCAATGAAAATGTAGTTCCTTCAGAATGACTTGCATTTTTTACTGGGTTAATATGCAATTGTCTGAATTTATAGGGTTTTCAATAGTATTTAGTGGTTACGGTTTTTTTGGCAAATGTTTGGCAAGTGTGCCGCTCTTTAAGTTTAGCAAAACTGAACTATAGTGACCTTTAAAATTTTTCCATTATTACAACTGTCCGATTTTTGTTTTTTTTTTGTGTCGTATTTTCTTCAAATAAATTTGGCTGTAATTTATAAAGTAGAAAGTGTTTCAACTTCAAATGAATGAACATCACTATAAAAGTTACAGGTAGGATCAAAGTAAATTTATATAAAGTATATGCAAGTACCCAGGTTATTTATTTTTTTCTCGTGTAGTGTTAATACATGAATGTCAAAAGTTGTGTACAATTATCGTGCACCATTTGGTTTTTTTTTTGGTTTTGTTTTGTTATACAAAATTGTGTGTAGTGAAAACGTATGTGAAAAAGTTAAAATAAATTTTTACTTAAAAAAAGTGTTACAAAACATTTAAAAATAATTATATTTAATTATTAAAATACATTTTTTATTATAATTATTTCACGTATTAAAGGTTTATCAATTAATAAATTTACTTTTGTTTTGTCTATCCATACATTTCCTTTTTGTTGTATGCAGGTCTGGGACTATTGCATTAAATAAGCAAATGCATTGACCATTTTCCCACACTAAACCAAATCAATGCAAATGCAAATTTATTACATAAGCACTAGCTTTGACAATTATTGTGCAATTTTTTTTTGCATTAAATTAAAATCTCTTTAGAGTAATGCATGAATATTGCATTGTTACTTTTAGTGCACTATTTTTTGCACTAAAGTAAAATATCCTCAAAGTAATGCCTTAATATTCTACTAGCACCAAATCACATGGCGAAAAATGCACTAATTTTTCATTACCACTACACACATTATGAAGAGTATTATTGCATTATCAATAAAAAATACAGTGAAAAATAGAACGTAAATGTGCACATACATAAATATGTAAATTTCACCTAAGACGAAAAATCATGTCACCACTTCTTTTATAATTTTTCAAGAGAAAGACAAAACTTGATGAAATTGTTCCAAGCGGTAATACTTTTCGATTATAAAATAAAAATTTTTTAAAATAAAGGGTCCGCCAGATAACTTTTTTTTTTTAAACAGGGCGCAAAACATCGAGTGTAGCTTCGGCTGTGTGGCACGTAGCACCTTCCTGTTGAAACCAAATGTTGCCAATATCCTCCTCTTCAATTTTTGTGAACAAAAATTCGTTCAACATGGCCCGATAACGATCGCCATTGACTGTAGCCACTCCTTGCTCATTTTCGAAAAAAAATGGTCCAATTATGCCTCTGGAACAAAATCCGCACCAAACAGTGACTTGTTTTTTGTGCGTCGGCTTTTCAATGTATGCGTGCGGGTTTTCAAAATGCGACAATTTTGCTTGTTTACATGCCCGCCAAGATCAAAATGAGCTTCATCTGAAAAGATGATTTTTTTTTGGCAAAATCGGCATCTTCTGTATGTCGATCGCAGGCCCACTTAGCGAAGCGTTGTTCAAGCGTATACACAACCATATTCGTTTAACGGAAGGATAAAACTAATTATCTGTCAAATCAGACATGAGCTAAGTGTTACCATTCACCAAATAAGCACTAGTTGAAAAAAAACGTTAGATGGCGGACCCTTTATAACTTTACAATAAAATAAACGAAAGTTCTGATATTTTGTCAATTACACGGTTTTTATATAAGCTCTAGATGCAACGTTTTGAAGTAGAGATGGGCGCGTGTCGTGTTTTTTTTTTTCGTGACACGAACGCGCGCGACTCAACACGAAGTGTTCGTGACAGTAAATCTTTTCGTGCGTGTTGAGCAAAATTGACGAAAACGAAACGATTTTTGGTGTTAAAATATGTATGCATGAATTTCCAGTAGAGAAAAAATTTAATATTTTGTATCGTCAAACACGTAAAACCATCAAATTTTGTTGGTCCCTTAAAATTAAAGTTCTGAAATTAAACAAAAATATGTATCTATTTGAATATAAATTTTTTTTTTTTGCTATTCAATTTGATTTCGTGCGTGTTGAGCAGTTTCGTGTTTTGAAAAAATTTCGCGTGCGTGTTTCGTACGTGTTGGAATCTTGGCATTCGTGTTCGTGTCGTGTTGGAAAAATTCTACGCGCGCCCATCTCTAATTTGAAGTATGAAACTTATTAATTTTTTTCAACTGGTTCTGAAATGTAGGTTGACAATTTTTCTTTTCTTGCATTTGTATGTACTTATGTACTTATGTGTATATGTACAAAGGAGCCCTCAATGTGAATTTCTTATTTAATATTGCATCACTTTATGATGTGCGTAGTGGCAATACAAAATTAGTGTATTTTTCGCCATGCGATTAGCTGCTAATGCAATATTAATCCATTATTTTTAAGAGATTTTATTTTAGTACAACAAATAGTGCACTACAAGCATCAAATTTAAATTTGCGCTAAAATTTTTGTTTTTCAATCAGTGTTTATGCAAAAGTAATGCAAGTTGCCCAGGTCTGGTTGCATTCATCTGTTTTTGCATTTTCTTAGTTGTTGTAGACCTGTATATACTTTATATAAATATGCTTTGTGTAGGATGAACTTGCCTTCAACTTATCGCTCACTTTTGGTTAAAGTGATGTTGTAATAATGAAAAAGTGTTTATCCATGCAATAAAATCGTATATTTAACTAATGGAAAGTTATAATAATGGCTCTTAGCATATTTGCTGACTAAGCCAACGATATGTACATAGGTTTGTTCAAAACGTATCGCGAATTTTGATTTTTGGCGGGTTACGTATATTCGAATTTTGAGTTTTTGTGGCGTTATGTTGGTACTCATGTCCCTCACTTATGAAATTAAGTGCTCGGATGCATTCCAAATGTTAACTGTGACATACGGAGAAGCTACCTTGGAACGTTTATCGGTGGTACAAAATGTTCTCAGAAGGTCGAGAAGATGTGAACGACGAAGAGCGTGCCGGACGCCCGAGCACTTCAACAACAGACGAAAAAATTGATGAAGTGAAGAAAATGGTATTGGCCAATCGTCGAATCACCATCTGAGGGTCGGACGCACCCCCTAAAATACAACTTATCGCTATGAATTTTTTTTATATTTTTTTTTTACATAAAACTGATGAAATAAAAAGAAATAAATAACGGCCACTTTAATGTAATGTATTAGGTACATGTGTATGTATTTAAATCTTTCCAAGTGGAGATGGGCGCGTGTCGTGCTTTTTTTCGTGACACGAACACGCACGACTCAACACGAAGTGTTCGTGACAGAAAATCTGCTTTCGTACGTGTTCAGGTCGTGTCGTGTTGAGCAAAGTTGACACAATAAACATGAAACGATTTTTGGTGTTAAAATATGAATGCATGAATTTCCAGTAAAGAAAAAATTTTATATTTTGTATCGTCAAACACGTAAAACCATCAAATTTGTTGATAGTGTAGGGGTTTCTTACGGTTAAAGTTCTGAAATTAAACAAAAATATGTATCTATTTGAATATAAAACAATGCTTTTTTTGGTATTCAATTTGATTTCGTGCGTGTTTCGCACGTGTCGGACATCTTGGCATTCGTGTTCGTGTCGTGTTGGAAAAATGCAACACGCGCCCACCTCTATGTACAAGTAACTTTGAATTTCTTTTTAAATTAATAAATAAAATAAGTTAATCTGTCATCATTCAAAAAAAAAAGAAAGAAAAAAATTCATGTGTACTGATTTTTAATTTTCCTTTTATAGTTAGTCAAAAATTTAATCTGGCGGGCAATGCCACGAGCACGGCTAGTTGGGTATAAAATTTTAAAAATTTGATACGACTTTTCGTCATGCCCCGTCAAATTGCATATTGAAGAGAACACTGAAGATGGTACATATCTGAAGCCAGTATGTTTACAAACTAAATTTGACGTGGTATGACGGAAAATCGTTCCAAAGCAAACCTCTCTTCTCAATTTCGGCCATTTTGAATATTCAGTTAATTGTTAACAGCTGCTTTGCTTGCACGTGTTTTGGCTCGCCTTCGATTTTTACCTTGGTTCGTGCGGTAGCTTCCATTGAGATGATTGAGATTTGGTTTCCACGTCACAACCATAAACCCACGATTCGTCTCCAGTTATGACCCTCTGGAGGAAATTTGGGTCGTCGTGGACAGAGTCCAACAGCTCATTAGCAATGTTCATGCGATGATTTTTGGTCGAAATTGAGCAATTTTGGTACGAATTTCGCGGCGACCCGTCTCATGCCCAAATCATTGATAAAAATCGAATGGCACGAGCCAATCGATATCTCTAGGTCCTCAGCAAATTCTCTAATGGTGATTGGACTATTGGCCAATACCATTTTCTTCACTTCTTCAATTTTTTTCGTCTGTTGTTGAAGTGCTCGGGCGTCCGGCACGCTCTTCGTAGTTCACATCTTCTCGACCTTCTGAGAACATTTTGTACCACAGATAAACGTTCCAAGGTAGCTTCTCCGTATGCCACAGTCAGCATTTGGAATGCATCCGCGCACTCAATTTCGTTTTTCACACAAAATTTGATTCAGGTTCTTTGTTCCATTTTTTTAATAGGTAAAAATCGAAGAAGCAAAGCAGCTGTCAACAATTAACTGAAAATTCAAAATGGCCGAAATTGTCGGAATAAGTGAGAGACATAAGTACCAACATAACGACAAAAAAAATCAAAATTCGAATACACGTAATCCGCGAAAATTCAAAATTCGCAATACGTTTTGAACAAACCTCGTAGCTTGCCATGAGTTGGATGTAGTGACCAAATTGGCCAACAGTCTGCACAAGATTATTAATTTACACCATTTTTATTTATATAATGGCAACATCTTCAAGATTTATTTTTGTTTTCTGTTATAGAAAAAAATTTTACATTTTCTTTTAAAAAGTGTAATTTGATGTCCGCTTCGTAAAAATGATTTACTCTCTAAAAATGTAGTATATTTTATTCTAAAAAAAATCACCTTCACTAATGGTAGGAGGTAGAGATGAGCGATTTTACGAAATCTGTTACTTTTTCACAGCGATTGAAAAATCACTAATCACAACTGTGACCGAATTTATCAAGTAACAGGTTTTGGAAATATAGTTCTTTCATACAAACTGTGAATGTTCTTGTATGCTTACTTTACAGCAAATAAAGCTACCACATGAATTTTTTTTATACCTTCACCGTTTGTCGAGAAAAAGTCGTCAAATCGTGTCAAATCGTCTTTTCTTGCAACTATGTATAGCTCTCATATTTTTGTATTTGCAATACGACAATTCTCAATATTTGGATAAGGTTGACTGCTAATTGTTTGTTCTTGTCGCTCTTCTTGTTAGTATTTATCAAAATACCAATACTAATACATACTTTTAAAGCAGAAGAACTGAGATGTGATCACAGTCACTGTTTAATTTCATTCCTGCTCTTCTTATTAGATTTTGTCAAAATAACAGAACTGCTGCAAACAAAATACTGCTAAACTGTGATCACAGTCACAGTTTAAAAGAACAGTGTTTTAGAAATCACGTTCACAAGGAGCAACATTATTAAAAAATCGCTCAACACTAGTAGGAGGCACCGTACAGAAGTTGACTTTTGCTTATATAGGATTACTATACAATGTTTAGAAAAAATCGGTCGAATCAAGATAGTAAAAAAAATACAAGTTTTTAATTTATATTTACATTGCTTTAAAGAATTTTTCAATTGTTTTAAATAACAAACATAAGAAAACATAAAATTGCTAAGGAAAGCATATCAGTGATATAAATTTCATAAAACTCTGAAATGCGATGCGGAAAAAATTGGTATTCTATAACACTTTCGTATTCGCTTTCTAATTTTTATTTAAAATGAGGGCAACACTGCTCAAAAAATAAAATATAAACTTTGGGCCTAATTCATAAAAAATATTTTGATTTTATAAAAGGTTTATTAATCAAATTTCCATAGAAAATTCGTTTCATAAACCTCTTATTAAACAGAAATATTTTTTATGAATAAGGCAGTTTATATTTGAAGTTAAACATTCTTTTGTGGTTTTGATTTTAAAATATATCTGCGTTAATTTCTAAAATAGTTGCGTAGTTTGCCAAAAACCGATTCTTTGTCAGTATGGTTTGCTGCAAACTGAACGTTGACCTGTCAATGGACAATGCCCTAAAATTTTTGGTATTTTAAATTATTTTCATAGAAAAAATCAATGCAAGCTGCACATTGGCCTAAGTGCACAAAGTATTTCGTATCGCTTTGGAAGCCAAATTACATGTGGTAATTATTAATGAACAAAGAACAAATAAAATCAAATACTACGTGTGTGTCAGAATATTTACAATTAACTTTGGTGTTATTTGTTCATTAATAATTATCACATGTAATTTGGCTTACAAAGCGATACGAAGTTTAGCCTGATCAAATCATAAATTTTAAGTTATGTTCATATAAAAAATTTAAGTGAGCTGGATAAATTAAAAAAATGTATTCGCCACTTTTTCTCATAAATATTGAGCCATGTATCCAACTATTTACTACATTGAAAATACGAATGCATTCTTATTTGAAATAAACATTTTAATAAAACATCAAACACATATGTAAAGAAAAACACTTTTGTTCAGGAAACCACAATTTCATACCTGCACATTAAGGCAGATAAGTACCTTTAATATAACATTCTTGAATTATCTGCACAAACACTTGTGCAAAAATGATTGTGCAGATATGTAATTCAAAATTACTGTATTACTATTACTATTTCAAAAGCGTGCATTTGTTACCACCTAATCAGGGGTCTAATCGTCGCTTTCGATAACGAGCTGATTCTCTCACGTTTTTTCAGTTTGAGATTATGGCATTCGATATCGAACCATATTATTACATTGTACGATAGCGAATGCCATAATCTCAAACTGGAAAACGAGATCGACTCAGATCGTTATCGAAAGCGACGATTAGACCCCTGATATTACTTCGGTAACTAATGCTGAGTACACATCTTGCATTTCTGGTGTTGTCATTTTCAAAATGTGTGAAACAGCGTTCACATTATATTTTTTATATGGAAAGCAATTCCACACAACGAAAAATATGGGAAATGACGAACGTTGCCACTAGTACACAGTATAGAGATGACAAAAAATGTACTGGTGTGTAGTATTGAATTTTTCCAACACGACACGAACACGAATGCCAAGACGTCCAACACGTACGAAACACGCACGCGAAATTTTTTCAAAACACAAAACTGCACAACACGCACGAAATCAAATTGAATAGCAAAAAAAATTGTTTTTATATTCAAATAAATACATATTTTTGTTTAATTTCAGAACTAAGCTTAAGAGACCCCTACACTATCAATAAATTTTATGGTTTTGCGTGTTTGACGACACAAAATATTAAATTTTTTCTTTATCGGAAATTCATGCATACATATTTTAATACCAAAAATTATTTCGTGTTTATCGTGTCCATTTTGCTTAACACGATACGACCCGAGCACGCACGAAATCAGATTTTCTATCACAAACACTTCGTGCTGAGTTTTGCGTGTTCGTGTCACGAAAAAAAACACGACACGCGCCCATCTCTAATCACAACCTTAAAATGTGACCCAAACATATTAAAATTAAAATTCAAATCAAATATTGTTGAAGTATATTCTGCAGCTTCTCTAATTTGCGGAGCGATCGCATTTAATTCTTCTGCCAGTGTCTGTAACAATGCATTTGCTGAGCGTGATTTGATAGTCTTTTTTTTTTTTGTTTTCCTTAATAAAATTTTATTATTAAAGTAGATTTATTATTTTTTCAGCTGATAGTCTAGAAGCTAGTGTCCCATATAAAGTAATTAAATAACTTATCTCAGGTATGTTCTGACACTCGCAAGTTTTTCAAATCGCATGTGAGTTCCAAATCGCCAAACGTTTCTACATGTTATGTAACTCATGCGTTTTGCTTGCGACTTGCAGTATTGATTTAAGTCAGCTGTTTAATGAAACCGTCAGTGTACAAGTAAAAAATACAAAGGCAAATTAACAAAACTAAACCCATTTTATAAATTTCAGTTTCATAATAAAAGTTTTGCGAAACTTTTACTATGATTAAAATCAAAAGAAAACATTTTCAATTTCATTTATTAACCATTT
This sequence comes from Nowickia ferox, assembly GCA_936439885.1. NCBI lineage: Eukaryota > Metazoa > Arthropoda > Insecta > Diptera > Tachinidae > Nowickia > Nowickia ferox. Next base: position 43,591,665 of record OW387023.1, on the reverse strand, counting down.
TAGTGTTTTTTTTAAGTTTGGTTTAGGCTAAATTCATTAGTTCACTTCAGTATACTCTTGCGATTTGAGCTCGCAAAAAGCCTCGCGATTACGATTTGCAGAACAGCTCTCTTGCGAGTTCAAGTCACAATCGCAAATGTTGTGCGATATACGAGTGTCAGAACATGTTCGTATTTTGTAATCTTAAGAATAAATGGATGAATAAATAAATAAAATGTAATTTTTCGCTTACATATTTTTGCTTTGCGAATGCTTTTTTGCATTCGAATAAATTTTGCGATTTTGATATATCGTTCCTACCATGTAAAAGTATCCAATATGCAAATTTGTACTTTTCAGAAGAGCGAAAAGAGTCATCAATTGTGAATTTAAAGTCAGAGTATTCCTAAAGATGCCAGGCTTAAAATATTTCTTGTTGAGTTATCTATCGTCTATGAGAATTTCAGCATTTTGAAACTAGGCATATCCTAGAAATTAGGGTACTAAGGTAACGAATCTTAAAAAAGATTTTTGGATATTGGATAGTTTGACATGGTAGGGACAATATGTTTTCGCATTACAGAATACCGACTCTTTCGCATTTTAAATGCGAATAAAAAAGAACTTTGAGAACATCGTAAAACAGAATAGCAATTGTTCGCATTTATATGTATACTAAATGAGCCCGGCAAACATTGTCTTACCCTCAATTATTTTTTTTTAACTATAAAATACTCCATACAGTGATCACTTGTTGGGTCAAAAACAAAACGAAAACCTACACGGTATATACCCGAACCTGTGTTGAAAATTTCAGCTCCACAGGTCTTATAGTTCCAGAAATCATGCGTTAGTAACAAACACACACTGCGATTTTATATATATAGGGTCCGCCAGATAACTTTTTTTTTGAAAACAGGGCGCAAAACATCGAGTGTAGCTTCGACTGTGTGGCACGTAGCGCCGTCCTGTTGACACCAAATGTTGCCAATATCCTCCTCTTCAATTTTTGTGAACAAAAATTCGTTCAACATGGCCCGATTACGATCGCCATTGACTGTAACGGCCACTCCTTGCTCATTGTTCAATTATGCCCCTGGACCAAAATCCGCACCAAACAGTGACTCGTTTTGGGTGCGTCGGCTTTTCAATGCATGCGTGCGGGTTTTCAAAATGCGACAATTTTGCTTGTTTACATACCCGCCAAGATCAAAATGAGCTTCATCTGAAAAGATGATTTTTTTGGCAAAATCGGCATCTTCTGTAAGTCGATCGCAGGCAATATTTCCCAGCGTTGTTCAAGCGTATACACAACCATATTCGTTTAACGGAAGGATAAAACTAATTATCTGTCAAATCAGACATGAGCTAAGTGTTACCATTCACGAAATAAGCACTAGTTGAAAAAAAACGCTAGATGGCGGACCCTATAGTATATAGATTTTCAAGTCGAATTGGCTTTCGCATCGCAATACAGAATAAAACTCCAGAAGTGACAGTAATTAAATTACCGGACTCTTCTTCGTCATTGTTATATTACGAGTCACAAAGTTTCTCTGTATTTTATATAACAAACTAATCTGACAGCTGCTAAAAACCTTACATTCCACTTTTCTATTTCTTTGTGTTCTGTTCTCTTCATATGTAAAATAGGATGTTCACAGTGATGCTAGGATATTTAATACATGCTCCTTTTAACAACGAGGTAATTTTGTGGTAGAAAAGAAAACGCTGTAAAACTGACCTGGGAATTTTCGATACTTCTGTTAATATTTTCAAGGGTAACTTGAATAAGAAAAAATAATACACATTTGCGCAAATTGTTGGCACCATCCCAAACTCCCTCAGTGAAAGTCTCACATAATAATTTAAAGTATATTTTTTATCATTTACTTAATAAGAGAGGAATTATGTAATACTATTGCCTACAAGTGTTTACTCCGAATTTAGGTCACAGTCAGCATAGAGTAGTTTTGACCTCACACAAATAGTATTTTCTTTTGTAAATCTACAAAAGATGACCTCGTGTGTGCTTCATTAAAAAAAATAAGTTATTTGTTCCCAATTTTTTATAAGCTGTGTGTAATAAAAAAATATTTTGTGCAATATAATTTTTTCATATTTTAACAGATTCATGCATAATTAAGTATTTTTTAAAGCACTTAATGCGAGAATTTCTCTGTTAGTCCTAGTTTACACTATGCAAGTCTTATTGCTAAGCTGATTAGTTTGTTAGGAAAGAGAGACGAGGGGAAAAGAAACGTTACTGTTCCCCTCGTCTCTCTCTCCATTAAACTAATCACCTTAGCAATAAGACTAGCATAGCGTAAATATGGACTTACCAATTCATTGGTATGTATATGGGCAATTCCACAGAATGTCACGTACTTTGTCACGTACGAATACCAATCAATTAATCTTGTATTTCAAATCAATGCGGTTAGAATTTTTCTTATCTCTTAACAAAGGTAGAACTAATGTGGTTTTATAGATATTGTATCTGTTCAGACTTTTAAGGTCATTCAATTTCTTCAAAAAGCCTGAATAGATACAATATATATAAAACCACATTAATTGATATTAAAAATAAGGTCGAGAAATTACATACAAAGGTAGAACTAGTTTCGCACATCAAAAGTACATACAAAAATAAAGAAAAATTTAAATTTTTCTGAAATACTTAATACTTAATTGATTGGTATTCGTACGTGACATAGTACGTGACATTCTGTGGAATTGCCCATGTGTAGTTATTTCGCTCATTAAGGATTTTAACAAACATTCTTGACGAGCTTAGGTTAAGTTAACTTTTGCGAGATTTTACATGTTATCAAAATATCTGTTCCCTAAGAGTCAGTTCAGCATTATGCTATCGGACCTGATCAACCGTTTCGTCAACCTACTCATTCAAACAGCTGATGCAACAGCCTTCATACTATATACAAATTAGGGAAGGAAGCGTGTCGTGTTTTTTTCATAAGACGAACACGCATGTCTCAACAATAAGTGTTTGTGCCGGAAAAATTGACCCGATAAAATACGAAACGATTTTAATTGTAAAATGCATGAATATTTTATATCGGCACACACGCAACACTAGCAAATTTGTTGATGGTGTATCCCAATAAGCAATTTTGCTTGAAGTCAAGTGTAAAACAATTTTTATTTAAGTCAAGCATTCAATAGTCAAGGGTTGAATTATGCTTGATTTACACTCTATTTCAATAGCATTATCGAGTGAAAAGGGAACTTGAATTCAATTCGTACAATTCAGTTGTAGTACAGTTCAATTCAAGCCCTGCATTATACTTCAATTAAGACTTGTATTGCAATTGAATTCAAGTATATTTTAAGCTTCAAAAACAATGCTTTTAAAAAAGAAAGGAGTTTTCAATTCATTTGCTTTCTAATAATAACTTTCTGCACATCTGCCTTCGCCATTTTTACAGGATTTTACTCAACTTTTCTTTTTATTTATTTTAGTTATTTTTCACCATAATTTCAGTTTTATTAATAAATAAATTACGTATTTGACAAACTTTGAATATATACATATATATACATACGAGTACATATCTTGCTTGTTTTTTTTTATTTCAAACTGTTTTCAAACTTGAAAATTACAGAAAAAAGCTTGAATTGTACTTTGTTTCCAGTTAAATTTTATGTGCATGAATTTTAATTTTTTTAGATATTATTGGGATGGGTGTCTTAATCTTAAAGTTCTGAAATTGAACACAATTACATACATATGTATGTATCTAATGCTATTCACTTTGATTTCGTGTGCGTTGTGTCGTGCGTGTTTCGTACGTGTCTAATACAAATACATGCTATCATTAGGTTTTCACGAACTGTTTGCTTCCCATACCAAATATTAAACACTCGAAAATTAAATTTTAAATCTTTCCACTGAAACCAAATATGCAAGAAAGTATTTGTGCAAAGAGTTTATTGACAATCCTAAATGAAGTAGAAATTAGTTTTTGTTGTATTTCTTTTTTGTTTCGACCAGACTACAAGATTTTTTTAATACTCGCACGTACAATCTTTGCAAATATGTACCTACATATAAATTTATGATATATGTATATGTACATATAAATAAAAACTATTTTTTAGAATAAAAATGTCATTAAATTATTAAAGCCTATAGTACACGGCATGTAAAAAATCACATGCGCATGTGGTTCTGACGTAACATGTGGTTCTGACGTAATTTTGACGTCATCACGAAGCTACATTTGCTACATGCCGTGTACTAGTAACATATGTACACGTAGATATTCACATGCTTGTAGATGTGCTGCCTCAGAAAATGTGTTCGATTCGGATAAATGTGATACATTTGTATTTTGGACCAAAAATATTATCAAAATTTTACGGCATGTAGTCATTACTTGTAATTTTAAAATATGCAACCAACGTGCTGAAAATTCCCATGACGTCATCGCTACATACGCATGTGGCTTTTTGCATGCCGTGTACTTAATAATAATAATAACTTAACCATAATAAGTTTAACTTAACCATGCATATTAAAATTTTCAGTTTTGACATTATCCAACACGACTAAATTAAATCACAGAGCAAGTTAAATAATTGAGAAGTGAAAAGGATTTATTATCGTGTTTTCACTAATGCGGTATTACATAGAACATAGAAGTGAATAGGAAGAAATATAATAACAACAATTACGAATTAGTGTTTTTTGTGTGGGAATTGTTACAATTTAAGTTTAAATTTTTTTAACGCACTAGTAATCCCAAATTATTATTTTTCTTATTAAGTAAAATATTTTTTTAATAAAAATACATTAAAATTGATTATTGCGGGGTTTAGATGGATCCTATGCGCATTTCACTGTTGCACAACTAGAGTTAATATGTTAAACTTTCATTTAAGCAAATGAGAAGCTCAACAAATAACAAAGTCGAAACAAGAACTCAATAATTAACATGTTTTTTATTTTCTTACTTTATCATTACTACATTGGCTGACTTTTTTTCAGCTTCAAATTGTAGTTGTAAGAGTATGTAAAGAAAATAAATGTAAATAACAACGACAGCTATTCAAGAATAGAGTGTTGCCACACAAGTATTTTTTTAACCGGGTGCTGTCAAGTTAATAATTAGTGTTTTTTGTGGGAATTGTTACAATTTAAGTTTAAATTTTTTTAACGCACTAGTAATCCCAAATTATTATTTTACTAATTAAGTAAAATATTTTTTTAATAAAAATACATTGAAATTGATTATTGCGGGGTTTAGCTGGATCCTATGCGCATTTCACTGTTGTCAATGCTATTTTATTAAAAATATATTTTACTTAATAAGTAAAATAATAATTTGGGATTACTAGTGCGTTAAAAAATTTAAACTTAACAATTACGAATTTTTCCTAAAAAAATCAGCCAAATCGTTCTATCCGTTCTCACGTTATGCAATAACATACATAGAACGTTGCATTTATATATATATATATATATATATATATATATATATTTATATATATATATATAACTAAATAACTAAATGCAAGTGACAAACAATCATTGTCTTGTAAATGTAAAATTCCTTGACACTGGAGTTCGAAATTGGCTGCAAGTGCCGAAAGTGTAAGGGTTAATAAATCAGTGCAAGTTAATCTCTATTTTTGGTTTAAAATGTGTCTAAACTAGTAAACCTATAAATCAATACAGTATTTAAACGTTTAAATTACCAATACAGGCCATATGGCTTTGTTACTTACATACCATATGTTTTGCTTTAAAATAGCACTCAACTTTTTTCCAAGTTTCTAATTTTTCTGCAGATCTTGCTCGACCTGTTTCCTTACACTCTATTATTCGTTTATACTATTGTACTATAGTGAATAGGAAGAAATATAATAACAACAATTACGAATTAGTTTTTTTTGTGTGGGAATTGTTACAATTTAAGTTTAAATTTTTTTAACGCACTAGTAATCCCAAATTATTATTTTTCTTATTAAGTAAAATATTTTTTTAATAAAAATACATTAAAATTGATTATTGCGGGGTTTAGATGGATCCTATGCGCATTTCACTGTTGCACAACTAGAGTTAATATGTTAAACTTTCATTTAAGCAAATGAGAAGCTCAACAAATAACAAAGTCGAAACAAGAACTCAATAAATAACATGTTTTTTATTTTCTTACTTTATCATTACTACATTGGCTGACTTTTTTTCAGCTTCAAATTGTAGTTGTAAGAGTATGTAAAGAAAATAAATGTAAATAACAACAACAGCTATTCAAGAATAGAGTGTTGCCACACAAGTATTTTTTTAACCGGGTGCTGTCAAGTTAATAATTAGTGTTTTTTGTGGGAATTGTTACAATTTAAGTTTAAATTTTTTTAACGCACTAGTAATCCCAAATTATTATTTTACTAATTAAGTAAAATATTTTTTTAATAAAAATACATTGAAATTGATTATTGCGGGGTTTAGCTGGATCCTATGCGCATTTCACTGTTGTTAATGCTATTTTATTAAAAAAATATTTTACTTAATAAGTAAAATAATAATTTGGGATTACTAGTGCGTTAAAAAATTTAAACTTAACAATTACGAATTTTTCCTAAAAAAATCAGCCAAATCGTTCTATCCGTTCTCACGTTATGCAATAACATACATAGAACGTTGCATTTATATATATATATATATAATATATATATATATATATATATATATATATATATATATATATATATAACTAAATAACTAAATGCAAGTGACAAACAATCATTGTCTTGTAAATGTAAAATTCCTTGACACTGTAGTTCGAAATTGGCTGCAAGTGCCGAAAGTGTAAGGGTTAATAAATCAGTGCAAGTTAATCTCTATTTTTTGTTTAAAATGTGTCTAAACTAGTAAACCTATAAATCAATACAGTATTTAAACGTTTAAATTACCAATACAGGCCATATGGCTTTGTTACTTACATACCATATGTTTTGCTTTAAAATAGCACTCAACTTTTTTCCAAGTTTCTAATTTTTCTGCAGATCTTGCTCGACCTGTTTCCTTACACTCTATTATTCGTTTATACTATTGTACTTCGCCAAGCATAAATATAACTCCTTTCTCAGTAAAATTTGGCGACCTTTAATTAAAATTTTATGACTTATTTGCATTTTTGATTGTGCAAAGAATTGATAGACTGCTGCAAAACAGCTGTTTTTTGTAATTTATTCTAGTGTGGCCACAATATTATTTTTTAAGCTACACATAAGGTATGATTCACTGATTTACTCCTGTTAGGTTTAAACTACATATAAATTTGAGTTTAGTTTAACTAAATTAGCGTTTTAAGCTTTGACTGATTTATTAGCCCTAATTGTGTTAGTAAAAAGGTGTGAGGTTTTCGAATTTGCACTTGCATATTTCACAATATTATGACAGTTAAATTATTGTCGTAAAATATAAGATTTTAGAACACCCCTTATTTAAGATACAAATTCATTAATTAATATGGAAGTTATAAATTTTTGTCTTCGTTGAAACATATCGTAAATAATGTCTTGTTGGTTGTAGTTTGTAAGGTTACAAGCGTAACTATTTTAGCATTTTAGCAGCTAAATTTGTTTTTTTTTTATTGCTGATTTAGCTGCAAGGTTTTCGATTTAGCAGTTAGCATTTTCTTTAGCATTTTTCAATTATTTATTTAGCATTTTCTAGCATTATTAAAAAAATTAACCTATTAAATTTTTAGCAATATAATCTATGCTATTTTGGGTATATTATTGATTTTCACTTGTAATGTTAGTGTTAATCTGCGGGCTGTTTCTTAAGACCTACAAATGTTGTAATACAAGTAAAATAATTATGAAAGTATATTATTTTTCATATATTTTCACAACTATTTTACTTGTATTATAAAACAATGAACTTTATTCGTTTATCCATTTTTCATAACCTTTCTACAATTAGTTGCATTTATTTAAAAGACGAAAAGACAATGAAACTAATTTTAAAAGGTTCTAAATAATTAAATTGGGTTCAAAATCGAATAATGGTGCATGTTTTGTAAAGACTGTTGTTTGATAAAAGCATCGACTTATTATGTTTTTATATGCGATTCTCAATAACATATTAAGAGCCTTACTATAAACATATAAATTATTTTTAGCTTATATCAAAAATTTTGGTTTGAAGTCTACTGAAGATTCCCTTAAGCAGGATCAAAATATATAAAAGGCGGTGGTTATTCTAACAAGCAAAAATTCCTCATACATATAATATAACGATAATTTGAACACCTATTCTGATGAGGAATATTAATTTTTAATATGTATGTTTATGAATATAAGAATTTGAATTTTTTTTATTCATATTAATTGTGTAACAATGTACAAAGAACATAATTTTACTTAAATACATGTTTTCCTGCATGTGGTATTTAATATAGATGTGCACGTGAGCGGTTTTTGACTCACGACACGCACGCTCACGCAGAAAAATATTTTACTCACGCACTTTCACGCACGAATGATTTTGAAAATGTTCACGATCACGCATGCTCACGTATAAAATATTCTTAATCACGCACGATTTGTGTACAACTTATCCCGATCACGGACGCTTAATATATAATTAATTTTTTATGTTTTTTGGTTGAAAAATAGGTTCTTACACATAGTACATATGTACATACATACGTATGTATGTATGCATTATGTTTGCAGGCTCATTCTACCTATCAGTGTTGTCAGATATGGCGCAAACAAAATTTTATCAAATTCAAGAAGTATTAAAAAAAAATTATGGACCACAAAATCTCATTTGGTGTTTATGAAACACAGTGGGGAAAACTTCCTTTTATAAACATTTTGATAATGAAGCACCAAAAAGCCTACTACACGAATTCTCGGCTGTAGTGTATGATTACGACGATCCTGCTGGTACTTACCACTTCAAGGATATGATATGTGTACTTAAATACGTATATCAGTAAACGTTAATTCAATTTTATCACAAGACTTAATAATAATTTTGATCTTGGTGTTTAAGTTCAATTTATCCTATTTAGATTAATCATTTGTAATCAGCTATTTTTAAATATTTTTTATACGCCTGTATTTCCATCATATGAAGCCCTCTACTCTATTAGAATAGAAGAAGAAGAACTATTTATATATATGTTGATGTAAACACTTCTCGTAATTTTTCTTAAACAACATAATTTTTATGACTTACGATAGACGTTACCTACTGAATTTAAAATTTAACAATATTTGTAATGTATGTAGTTACAAAATAAAAATATATTTTGTAGCTAAAATTTAATGTTTTATTTGATTGGCAATATTCGACAAGACATTTGGCGAGGAGACTGAAAATAAATCTGGCAACACTGCTACCTATATGTATGTATATGCATATGCATGTACATAGATCAGAGCTGGTTACCGAGAGAAACACGAGAGTAATGTATTCGCGTATGTGTATTCATTTGTATAAGAAGCCGATTGATGTTCGGCAGCTCAGACATATACTACGTTTATACGCGCACTATTTGCAAATAAAAATATTTGCAACATTTCTACAGAAGTGCTACCAAGTTTTTATATATTTACAATGCCGTATAAACAGTGATTTATTTTATTTGCAAATATTTTCATTTGCATAAGAAGCTGATTGATGTTCGGCACTCTGGTACTACTATGAGCAGCTCATATCATATCTTTACAAAAAAATTGTGTAAATCTATAAAGTACTAAATAATCATTTGATTTTATTGCCATCATTTTCTTCTATCAATGGTTTTTTGTGCAATATTTATCAATGTTTTGTTTTTTATTAGCAAACATTTGTAAGTGTGGCAACCTCAAACATTTTATTTGCAAATAGTGCGTTAATCGTGAATAGTTTTCTGAATTAGTAAGTCGCAATAAAAACAATAATATGTCAACAATTTACAGTTTTATTTGCAAATAAACCCTGCGTATAAACGTAGTAATAGATTGTAGTATTTATTATAAGAAAATTTAAAATTTTCAATACAGTTATATACCCACACAGGAGTGTTATCTCGTGAGAGCGTGAGAATTCGTGCACGCACGAGTATTTTTTTTATGTCACGGTCACGCACTCACGCGTGAGAATTATAAATTTGAACAGGATCACTCGTGACACGATAAAATCACGACATTTGCAAATCTCTAGTATTTAATTTAACGATTACTTCAAAATAACAAACAAATTAGCTTCAAAACGTTTGAGCTATGCCATCTTTGAAGAAAACAAGAAAAGATCTGAAAAGCTGCTATTCGAAAATTAATAAATGTATATGATCTTCAAAATAACGAATGAAAACATGTGTACGTTATTTTAACATGTGCATGACAAAAAAGAGATATCAGTTTTTCTATGTGTGTGGTTATACGAAAAAATCTCAAATTGGAATAGATGAAAGCTTTAAATTTTTCTTTCTTTTTGAAGGTTTTTGTTTATAAACGAAACAAAAGCGGGAAAAGGCTTATGTTTTTCAAGAACCGTCTGTGACTTAATATTATTGTTTTGTTTTTAATACTTTTTATGCTCAATAAATAATTCGTTACTGTTTAAGAAATTTATGTGTAATTTCCACAAGTCAGGCAGGTAGCTCGTCTAGAAAATTTTTATGAAAATTACTCAAAAAAATTTGTTGTTTTCATATAAGTTTTATACTCAAGTCAGCCGTCCGTATTATAGAAACAGAGGGTTAGTTTCGTTCATAGGAAATTTGTAAGGCAATATGAGCAGAAATTGCAAAAATAAAAATTTTTAAAGAAAATATTTGCTTTGTGAGAAGTATTAAGTTTTAGCATTATTTTTTAGCACTTAAATTATTTTTTAGCTGTTTTTGAAGTCACTTGAGCTACAAAAATTTTAAGGATCTGGTCCCACTCAAGGTTACGCTAATATCTGTCTTCTGGGAAAAGTTAAAAAAAAAGTTGATCACTTAATTTTTTAAAATAAACTTATAATTCTTCGTATATATGTATATCGCATTATTAAATAATAATAATAATAATAATAATAATAATAATAATAATAATGATAATAATAATAATAATAATAATAATAATAATAATAATAATAATAATAATAATAATAATAATAATAATAATAATAATAATAATAATAATAATAATAATAATAATAATAATAATAATAATAATAATAATAATAATAATAATAATAATTGTATTTTTATTATTACAGACCGTTCAACAACGCGTCCAAAAACGTTTGACCCTGTGTGGAATGAACAATTTGTGCATGATGTAGTAAATGCGAAAAATATCAATTTAACGGTATTTCATGATGCCGCCCTACCACCGGATGATTTTGTGGCCAATTGCACAATACCTTTGGAAGATATTATGCAACACGAAAGTAATGTGCCAGACTTATGGGTGAATTTAGAACCTCAAGGAAAACTCCATGTAGTAATCGAATTAAAAAATAAAAATGGTAAATAACAATTTTTTAAAAAGCTGTGATTATAAGACTATACGAGTATATGGATGTAAATATTGTTTTTATATATTAATAGATACAATTAAAGATACTACAGAAGTTGATCATGCCGTTAGTAGTGGCGCTGGTGCCAACAAAGAATTTAAAGAAAGAGCAGGATTCAATCGTCGACGGGGTGCCATGCGTCGTCGTGTACATCAGGCAAGTTGTTAGAAAATCAACTGGAAATTTGATTGTTGATTAGATTTTAAAATTTTTGGTTTTTTTTTTTTTGTAATTCAGGTTAATGGTCACAAATTTATGGCAACATTTTTGCGTCAGCCAACATTTTGTTCACATTGTCGCGAATTCATTTGGTAAGTTTTTAGTATTTATTTATCCCTTCAAATCATCCACAGTGTTTATTTCACGTAAAATCTTAATTGAAACACCATTATTAAATAGTAATTAACAATTTTTGTTTAAAATTTGTTTATTGGGTTAATTTATTTTATTGTAATATTTGGGATTTCTTTGATTAAAAAATTATTTAATATTACTTTTGCTTCAAATTGTGTTTTTGTATGTTCTTAAAAGTAGATTTTTTTAATTTGGTTTAAATCACTTGAGTGATATTTTTTAGGATTATTTTTATATTAAAGGTTTTTATGTTCTTATTTTATTATTTTATTAGTTTTCATTTGTGGTGCTCGCAAAATATATTTTAGTGCTGTTTCCTTTTGTATATTTTTTACATAACATTTAATAATTTAAATAAGTACCATATACAACCTCTATATACATACATACAAAAATATCTTGAGTATATACATATATACAAGCTACGGACATTTTTTGCCTTTACAGGGGAATTGGTAAACAAGGATATCAGTGCCAAGGTATGTGTATTGTTTTATAAAAAAAAATAAAGAAACGTTCAACTATAAGAATATTGAAGAAAGAAAACCATGAATGTTGTTAATATATCTTTCAAATATCCATTAATATATGGAAACTCATTTTCGTTATGTTTACTCTTTTTCTTATTTACCTTTCAATTATCATTATATGCGTTTGCCTTTTTATTTGTATAGTTAAATTTTTTCTACTAATTGTTATCGTTACTATTTTAAAAATTCGTGATAAATTAACACATTTTAAAGCATACACACCACATGTAATTTGTTTCCCTAAATTCTGCTGTTCATAATTAGATTTAGTTGTTTTAATATATGTATATAAATAATAATTTAGATATACATATGTACATATGTATTTCTTACTTATTGGCCACCAATGCAATTTGAAGACTGCTGCTTTAGACTGCTTAAACCAATTTTAAAGACTAAAATATCTAAAGATTTTATTAAGAGAGGGTGCTGATGCTGTTACTTTAGAAATAGTGTTTGGATTTAAGATTAAAGTTTTTTCTTTCTCAATTGGTTAAACCGAAGATTAATTAAATCTAACAATTTAGTTTGATATTTTTGTGCGGCACCTTAAACTTCTTAGAATAGATTTACATTGAGGAAGACGCGCAGTGTAACATTTTCCTCACAGAGGAAATCAGAGATGACAAGAAACGGAACGAAATTTGTGTATTCGGATGGTCTCGGTTACTCAGTCGCTGCGTCTTCTTTAAAGTTTTTTTCGTTGTGGCAATTTTAGCGTATTTTCATTTTATACTTTGTAACCTCATTCGCTGTACGATTTTTGTAAATAAATGGCAAAAATTAACATTTTTGAATTAAAATATTCTTCAAATTAAATTATTAAATCTGTAGTAATTTTACGACAATTTTTAATCACAATTCAGTTTTTAATTCAACACAACAAATTATTTCATTTGATTTTGTAAAATTGTTTACTTCTTCAAAAAATGTATTTTCATTTTATACTTTGTGGTCTTATTCGCTGAAATTTTTAAATTAAAAGGTTAAAATCAAAATTTTTCAACGAAAATGCTTAAAGTTAAATCAGGAATCAATTGATCTGATTTAAATTTGAAATAAAATTTTATGTACGAATTATTAGTTTTGTGCTTTTTAAACATTCGATTCACCTTTTCTCTTAGTTCGTTTTTAATTATTTTGTCCAAACAAATTAAATTAAATACAACCTCCCTGTTCAAAATATTAAAAAAAATAATTTTAGTAATTTAATTTATTAATTAAAGGGAGTATGAATTTGAACTTGGCATACTGTATAGGGAATATTCACACATACATACATGTATGAATACATATATATTAGGTGGGTTTCTTTACTTCTTGGGTAAAGTTCGGTAAAATGAGAGTAAACTGCTGTAATTTCTCTCAATAAACTACAAAAATGCACAATTACGGGAACGCGAAAAACCATCATTTTTAACACAAAAGGAAATGTCAATGCATGTATGCATATGCGTCAATGCATAGTGTCAATGCATGTATTCAAATATGTGTACATACATACGTACACACGTAACTAAACACATACTGATTTATATACACACGTACTTATTTACTTACATGATTCAGCATATATAGAAGGTTTTTTGTCTTAATTTCATATAAAAACTTATAAAACTTTGTTCGCCCCTAGTTTTAAATATATTTTCATAAATTTTTAAATTTTTTTAGTATTTAAAAAAATTTAATTTTTCTTTGTTATTGTTTAGTTTTCAAACAGCTGATTGATTTTCTATGTGCCCAAAGTAGCACGAAGAAAAAGTACGGGCTGTTTCGTGCAATAAGAAGAAGAACGTTACTCTCACAAAACCTCTCTCATTTACCCAATTTTCGAGTACGGGAACGCTTTTCGTGCAAATTGGGATCCCGCGGCATCCCAATGTAGAGTAAAGAAACAAACCTATTATCATATATATCCATATACCCTTGTTTTTCGGATCCGAACCATATATGGGATATCATACATATATGCTCCATACATATTTTTTAGCTGGGAATATATAATTGTCTGTATATAACAATAGGATTTCAAAATTTTTCGTTGCTCGCTTTAGAACACCCTTTAATTTTTAACTGTCATATATTTGTTGTTGTAGCGGCCAAATTTTTACATATTCTGTTCAAATTTCAGCTCCGTGGCCGTTTGCTCGAGAAAATAGCCTGTGACTGACAGACGGACATTGTAGCGAAAACAATAGGGTTCCTTTTCACCTTTTGTATATACATATGTATATAAATATATATGTGTATATATATATATATATATATATATATATATATATATATATATATATATATATATATATATATATATGTTCTTCCTCTTCCACGGCTTCCCTGTGGGTTCCAATCGATGGTAGTGCGCGCTATGTCATCTTGTGGACTTCTGAGCGTGTGCACACGATTCTTCTTAAGCAGCGATTTATGAAGGCTTGAAGTGTAAGCAGCTCTTTCCTCGGTGCGTTCCATGTAGCACCACTGACTTGATGGTCGAATTAAATATTCTAATTTTTGTGCCCCTCTCAATTTGGGCCGATTTCCATACTTTTTCGAGTGAACTGAATGCTGCACGGCCTTTGTTTATACGAGGTCGTATATCTTAAGCTGAATCGCCTGTATGCGTATACGCATAATTTTTATTTATGAGGTGCTTATGCACATTCCGACTTGCGCAGCAAATTTCCTAACATCATTTAACATTTCAGTTATGGTTGAGTGTTTGTGGGTAAAGAGGCAAATGTCGTCTACGTAGTCGAGATCGATAAGTTTGTGGCTTATTCCCCAGGTAATTCCTATATTGTGTCGGGACACTCGCGACACCATGTCATCGAGGTTAATGT